>JAWNNR010000510.1:0-1450349 GCA_035044725.1 Scaptomyza caliginosa
CATACAAAGTTATATAGTCATCAAGTGTACATCAATCATAGGCCGCACTAAAGTTGGTGGCTGCATTGTTTGTCTGGGGCAACCAGAACAAGAGGAAGAAGAGCCAAACAACAACCGCAAGGAAATGCGTGAAAAATTGTTGGGCATGACGCAGTCTCGTGCAACGCATACCCCTCCACCTCCCCCTCTTCCTGCCACCACAGAAAACAAAAGCAATGCATTTGAGCATTGCTAAATTTGGCCCAGAAACCACGTAGCACATACAGAGTGAAGCACCACCAGCAGCACAGAAGGCACCACAAAGCACCACCGCCAATGCATCAGTTCCATGTGTAGGCATTTTGCTGATAATTAGCGGCCTCTGAAAGCCGAGGACTCTGCGCCCTAATTGATAAACGTGCCAGCATCAGCAAGCATCCAAATACACTCGAATAAATCGACAATTACTAAGTTCATTTTTTTTAAGTAAATATTTAAAGTAAAAATACTTTTACATAGTTGATTTTTGCACAGATTTTTTTTTGCAAGAAAAAACAAACCATATTTATGCTAAGTGTATTCACTTGCAGTTAAAGTCACAGTCACAGTTCTTTGCCCAGAGTCTACGAATGTCTAGCGCCGAGTTGGCTTGCAGCAGACTGTTTGCCTTTTGCCCGTTTCTCGTTTTGGTCGCTCCCCTGCTTATTGTGGCGTAAAAATTATCTTAATGGACAATTTAAGAATCACTCATTGTGAATTATGCGGCGCATTTAGTTGCCGAGTAGTAGTAGTTTGAGAAGTACTCTCTCGTAGTCGTTGTTACTTTAACGAATGCCACAAAGGAATGTCTGCAGTGTTGAAACATTGCTCATGCCCTTACCAGCAGATGGGTAGATTCATTTGCTTGCCTTTTCATTTATTTGTTTTTGTGTTCGACTACTTTACAATAAACATTGCAACACTTTTGGAGATTGTAAATGTTTTGGAAAATCTTCAAAATAGAAACAAATGAAATATGCCCAATGTGTAGATGAGCCACTAGAAGGTGCCCATTACCCGTTGGCGTAGCCATGTGCAACACTTGACTCTCAGATTTACCAAATCTCATCACTCAATGCTACAGCCGCTAAAAACAATCAACAGGCACACCAGGAGAAGAATTATGCAAAATTATTCTACAAATGGGGGCAAGAACTCAAGACTTTCTGTTTGTCTGTCTGTCTGTCAGCCTGTCTGTCTGTCAGCCTGTCGGTTCTATGCAGCCTGTCGCTTTGTTCTAATGACTTTAATGAAACTTTTAATTCCCAACAGCATGAATTTATTGTTTTTTGTTTACTACCCCATACCCAAGCAAGCTCTGTGTGTCGCATGTTGTGTGGCCGTATTCAAAAATAACCAACAACACTGTTGTGAGTTGAGCTGAAGTGCAACAAAGTGCTGCTGCTGCTGTTGCACATAGTAAAGTGGGCTGGGCAGCCAGTTGGACTGGTAGCCAAGCTGCTTATGGCTATAAGCGAGGTGAGTGCAGCGGAGTTAGGCCAAATGCAGATTAATCAAGCGCGTTCACTGAGTTTACCTACATAGATATTGCACACTCACCCACCTGCTGCCCCTTGCTGCGTTTTCGCTACCGTCGGCTGCCACTTTGCCAGCTGATTAATGTCTTACATGCGACGTTTTAATACCAATTTCTTATGCATATTCCAAAACGTATCAAAGTGCGCGAAAGCAAAGTGAAAAACTTGTAGTCACTGCATCCATGACATTTCCTGTGCGTGCGTGCGGCAAGTACAGTGAACAATCGATATGTGCTACAGGTCTGCTTGCTAAGCATTCATTTGATTAGTCTTGGGTGTATTTTGTTATAGCCAACACACACTGTTAGCCGTTAAGAGCCGCTCGAATCGTAAGTCAAAAATATTCATAATGTTGCTGCTACTTGTTGGAGTGGCGCAGGGGTTGGCGGGTGTAAGCAAGGTGTTAATGCCACAAAACTTGCACAGGATTTGTACACAGCTAATTCAGCATATTTATAAAGACGAAAGTTGACAACGGACTGACAAGCGAGACATCAACTTGACTCGAACTGATCCGGCAAACCATAACCAAATTGCCCGATGAGCAATTTCAGATTCAGATATTTGAGCTTGATTTCAGTTTGCACACACACAGCTCAAAACATGTCTTTGGCCTTTGGTTGTAATTAAAAAGATATTTTGTAAGCCATGCAACTGAATGTTATACCCGAAAGAACTGACTTTACCTGAACACATCCTGTTCGAATTAGAGCGGCGCCTCTGATAATGACTTAATAGCTCTACAGTTTGTTAAAGTGCATCGAGTTCGGTTCTTTCTGTTTTGGAAGCGTATTATCTCATTGTGTTAAATTAACCAATTTTCATTTTTGTTTACCCTTTTTGGCCTTGTTGTGCCTCGTTTCGTTTCGTTGCCAATTAGCGGCAACAAATGTTATTGAAGCCAAGGTGTCATTCGAGGCACCTTTTTTGATGACCAGCCATTTTTTGAGAGGCGGCTACGGGTCACAAGTTATGCCTCAGGGGCCTAATGAGGCACTTTGCTTGCTTGTTGCACGTTGCAGCCTTCGTGCCACATGTGTTACTCTGTGCTTATATAAATCACTTCCGATTTGGTAATGTTTAGCTTTATGTTTTCCATCTAATTGGGCTTGTGGCAATGATATGATGAATAAGCGAGTAATCTTGGCATGAGTTCGACCCATTTAAGTATCCACAAAGAATAGAATAAGAAGCTTGAAATATAAGATTGGCCGATAGAGAGTTAGAGTCAGTATATTAAAATAAATACATTAATATAAAAAACATTAATATAAGCAAATCAAATAATTATTAACTGCTTTACAAAACAAAATGTCATCAACACACATTAATTAAATACATTAATTCTGAGTGCTCTGCGTTTTTTTAACACACACACAAACACACACACACGCACGTACACTTCTTGGCAAAATGCAATTAAAATCTAATTAAATTCAACCGGCATTTTATTTAATTTTTGTTGGCTCTTAAACACACACACACACACACGAACGCATAGCAATGTTTAAGCAGCATGTAAACAGGCACTCATAATGGCGTTGTGCACAACAATTATGAAGAGCAACAACAACAACAGCAACTCATCCTGCATATCATTGACGAGGAGCACTCAATGTCAGCTGCAAAACAAGCAATGACAACAGAGGGCACACGACCACGCCCCCTAACCGCCCACTCCGCAGCACACTGAATAAAAACGCCCACAAACGCCCAAAGCAGCAGCTCCCAGACACACTTGAGCAAAGAACAGCAACAGCAACAACAACAACCAGATCTGAAACTGAGGGAAAAGAACTTTAGAAACTCAATTTTCACATTTTTTGACAAGCCAAAGTACCGCCCACAATTTTTTGTCATATTTAAGAAAAATATTTGTTTATATGTAGATAAATTTACGACTAGAGCTTCCAGTCAACAGTTTTGTTAGGGTGGGGCGATGGACAGGGTAGTTAGCAGTTAGCAGGGTGTGAGAATTATGAGAGAAGGGAAGAGAGTGTTTACATTATTATCTCTAAGAAGGTGTCAGGCACAGAAGTAGCACAAAGTTTCCCAACACACACACAGTGATTGTCACACACACACACACATGCACATCAGATATTTATAAGTTGTTGAATTTTCATTTTCATTTTCATTTCAATTTCAATTTGCAGAAAATTTCAATTGTCTGTAGACGAAAACGAATTGTCAATTGCCAGGTAAGATTAGCATATCACGAGCCCAAAAAGAAAAGTTGAACTTGGTTGGGGGTGTGTGTATTTGAGTGTGTGTGAGTGTGAGGTTAGTCAAATTCCAACATATTGCATGTATTCCTAGGATCAACTTTGAGTATGCTTATTGAAGCAGCAGATTGCAATATTTTCTTATTTGTTGTTTGTGGAATTTTTTTGATTACTTTGTCAAAAAGTCTTTAAAGGAATTTCTTTAAAATATGTTAAAAAATAAATAATATACACTCAAAGTGGATTTGCATAAGTGAAATATGCAATTGCCGTATAATAAAATCAAATAAATTGCGTACACTTAAATCAATGTTGTCGTTTATTAAATTTGTTTATTTATTTTTTAATGATATTTTTCCCAGCGACAACTGTCGACAGTTTTTAGTTATTTATTATGCCAGCAGTACCAGCCACGCCCACTTGACACGATACAGACGTTTTGTGGCACTATATATGTGTACAACAGATGGTGGCACAGTGTGTCGATCACTTGTAAAGTGGGCGTGACTCTTGCCCAGGAAGAGTTGGATGGAACATGGCGACACGATGCTTCTGAATGGATGAGCAACTTTTTTTTTTTGATTTTGCCACCGCATTGGCTGCTACACAAAAGGGGCGTGGCAATACAACGACAGCAACAAAGTCGTTGACATATTCAAGCGACTGGCAACACACTGCCTCGATCCGTGACTGATCTCAATTGTCAGACTCGATTTGGTTGCATGCCGTTTGAAGTGAGGCCGATGAAAAGCGATTGAGAGAAGCAAAGACGAAAACTTTTGGCATTTTATTGAAGTTCAGTTGGCTATTAATAGGCGCATCATTTTGATGAATTGATGGCTCCCCAGTGGGCTCCTCCAATATGGCAACACACGCTTTCTCTTTCTCTTTCTTCTTTGGGTTGCCGTCTGGGGCCTCGTTGTGCTCGTTTTAGTTTTGATGGTTTTTTGAAAACAGTTTTCTGTGTTTTGTGTGTTTTGCTGTTGCTTTTGCATTGATTTTTCATTTAGCGTTCAGTTTGCCTGCTTTTTTTTTATATACATGTATACGTTTCGAGATTTTCGAAATATTTTCAAGGATGCATTGCATGCGGCATTGCTGCTGTTGGCTGTCTTCTCATCGTTCTCAACGTTCTCAACGTTCGCATCGTCGTCGTCTGGGCGAAATGTCGTCAAGTTAATTAAGTGATTTATGCGCCTTGAGGTCGCGCGTCTACTTAATTATCAAATAGTGTGGCATTTTGGGAATGTTTTGGAAATTATTTTCTTTTGCCCAGATTTACTCTCGCTTTCTGGCTAGCCGGCTATCCGGCTATCCGGCTATCCGGCTATCCGTGGGGCTCTGTGCGGTTCTCAACGGGGCTGACTATAAAATTGGTTTATAGCTTACGCTTGAAATATTTCCAGTGGCTTATCGTAAAAGTCGCCTGTCAAATAGTCAAAACCAAGCCATTTGCGACTCTAGTCTGGAAGGGATTGCACTTAAAAACAGACAGAGAGAAAGTCATTTTAATTGAATGAAGACAGTGTGTAGTTAATTTTGTTATTTTAATTGGTCTATTTTTACATATTTTATATACTGTCTTATCTCTTTCCACTCAATACTTTTAGTATCTATCTGTCTGGTTATATTTTCACACTTTTACACACACAATATTCACAATACTTTTTAAATAGCACATTTTTTATGCGCAAGACATGTTGAAAAGTGTCAGAACCCGTTGCTTTTATTTATCCACACGCTTCAAGGATATGCATACAATACATACTGTATGTGTGTGTGTGTGTGTGCACTGCTGTCAGCCACTGTTAACATTATACTGCTGATTATGGTGACATGAAAAATGGCCAAGGCGAGAAGGCAGATAGCGAAACGAAAGCGTTAAGTAAGAGTGAGTTTTGGCTTGATATTTAAAGGGAAAGCATTCATCGATATGCTTTATATAAATATATATGCACGTTTTTTTAATAAAATTCGGATTTAAAACAACGAGTCTCCGGACTGTGCTTTGCTGAGTGTCCTGTTTGTGCTTTTGGCCCCATGTTGTGAACCCGCAGCGCATTCAATTAACATTGCACATAAATTTACTTTGGCTATAATAATGCAGGCAGGCAGGCAGGCAGACAGGCAGCAGCTGAGTCTTTGGCCAAGGATATACAAAAGGCTCCCCACATATAGTATATCCTGTTTATTTAAAGCAGCGTATTTATGCATATATATTTATAGACGTACGTATATGTGGTAGGTATTTATGAGAGGCTTCAGGCGTTGGCTTAAGTTGTGGCTCATAATTTATGGGAGGGCATCTTTTGTCGGTTTTGGTAAGTGGACATCGTCGGTTCGGGACCTCAATGAAAATGGCGTTCTAATTACTTTAAGCTGCCCGCCTGGCTGACCAGACAACGACCATGCCCAGCTTAAAAACATATGAGCGAGCACCCACACACACACACATAGCGATTATTGCTGTTTGCACAGCCAAAGGATAACCAGAAGCTCACACACAGACAATTCCCACATTCGCCTAGCCGGAGCCTTTGTTGTGGGCAGTATGGGGTACATCTATTAGCTAGGACCCTCCACTCATTTCAATCCCTGTCTCGTTGCTCAGCTCTAAAACTAATTGCAATATGGCATTGCATCCTGTTGCTTGTTGATGGCTTGCAGCCTGCCTGCTCTGGTTTGGCTGTCTGAGGCGTGAGCACATCCTTGTGGTCATCATCAACGCTGCCTGCTGTCATGTTTGACTTGTCATCGTTTCTCTCTGGGCCACTCTTTCTCTTTCTCTGGCTCAGCCGGCAGCCCTTTGACAAGCTGACAACAACAACACATATGCTGCTCCCTCGTGAAAGTGCATGTTTGTGCATGCTTCACTGACAAGGACATGCCAAATTAAAATGCAATAAAAGCGTTAATGAATTTGTGCAGCTTAGACAGCCAGCCTCGAGTCCAAACAAACGTCCAAACTTAATGAAGTGCTCTGTTTAAGCCAAGTAGTAAATAAAAGGTCTTGCAGTTAGATAGTTAGATAGGGTTAAAAAGAGGTTTTCTAAACTTGGCTGTTAACACAAGCCCCGTTGATATTTCAATGCATTGTCATTTTTGACATCGCTGACTAATTCCCAACTTACCCTGCTCGACCAAAAAAAAGAAAAGAAAAAAAACAGCTGTCAACATTGTCCATCAGTTTGCATTGCACTTCCTGCCCAAGCAGCACCGAATGACAACACGATTCTAGCAGGCAAAACCCTTTTAATACCTCTTTGCCGCTTGCCGCTTGTCGGTTCCACTTGCTGCCCAAAAGGTCAAAGAGGCAACGACGGGGCCAACAAGAGGGTTACCTAATTTAGTGGCGCACAATGTCGTGGATATTTAAAGCAAATGAGCGCACATTTATAATGACAACAAGGACAACGACAACAAGGATCGCACTCGCTCCTGCCAGCTTGCTGCTCGTTTTTGAACTTATAGCAATTTATATGACAGTGTCATTAGTTCGGTTTATGCAGCAGATGACAAAGCAACCGACAATGTTGTCAGTGAGTAACTGCAAACAGAAACAACAACGAATATTTAATACCCCTAAAAGTACTCAATGCTTTAACACAAAGTTACTTTTGGAATTCCTCAAAAGACAAGAACTAATTTGAAACATTTAACCTTTTATGTTAACTAACATTCCCTATAACTCATTTACTTTAATACTTTTTGGCCCAATGCTTTGTTTCATTATGCTCCGCCAATTATTTGTATTACTCGTTCTGGTTTCAAATATGTTTCATCAAGGCTCTATACAAACATACATATATCAATTATGAATGAATAAAAAAAGAGAAATGTGCACAGCTGAATGAGTTTTTGTTTTTGGTACAAATTGAAAAAGGGACAACAAAGATGGCATAAAAACCGCCGGCAAGGAGAACAGCCAAAGGACATTTATATATTTTTTGTTTCTTGTTTTTTTTTTTGGTTGGCAAGCTTTATCCTAATGCATAATCAGGTTTCAAAAATGACAACAGCCTAAATAATAACGGTCACAACAAAATTACCAAGGGACCAGAGACAATCAGACGACAAAGAATGTATATAAAAAATTAACACTTACAACGTTCTGCAATCAAATTTAACCAAGAATATTTTGTATTTTATTAAATACCTTTGGCGTAGAGAGCTGAATATTATTTTGTATACATTGCTGTATCAATAAAGTTACTTGATTTTAAACGCTACCAAAAAGAATTTTAATTTAATTCCTAATTTTGCTTACCCACGTTTTAGCCATCGTTTCACCCCTCGCAGAGGTGAAAGGTTACAGCCAACACGCACGATATGCCAACAACGACGACAGCCTCTCTCATTTGTCATGGACCCCGGCTCATTTCGAAAAATGCTTCAACAATCTGGCAATTACACACCTCACACGTAAGCTGGGGTAATTCCATCCCCATCTACCCTAACCGCTTTCAAAATCTAAGGGCTAGCAACCCCCAAATGCAGAGTCGCAGTCAGAACCAGAGCAATGTCAATTATTAAACTTTGCATTGCAAATGAAAACATATGTTTAACAAGCAAAAGACTCAACTCATTCCGTACTAACCCACACACACACACACACACACACTCACACATATGGAAGCTTTCATATCCGTTTCCGGCTATCAGCAACGTACACCATCGTTGCCCGCCACAGGGGCAAGTTGGGCAACTTGGCGGCAGTTTAGCATTGCACGTTGCGAAATTAAATGTTTCAAAATGAAATTCCTCAATTGCAGTCGCCACGCTCAGACGCCGTCCAACATCGTTTATTAGGGGGGGAGGGGGGTTAAAGGGGCTAAGAGTTTGGTGTGTGGTTGTGGGTGTGTTTTGAAATGCGATAGACCCAAAAGCAATAAATCCTGCTAGAGCACAGCAAAGCAACAACCCTTGCAATTGCAAGCTGCCCGCCCTCGTCTCCACTTTCGCCAGTTGCTTTTCAAATTGCAATTAAACGTTTTACAAAACCACGCTGACCGGTTCGGTTCGGTTCAGTTGGTTGGTCGCTTGGTCGGTCGTCTGAGCAGCCAAGTACCCCTTAGAGTTAACCCCTCAACCCCCTCGCTGAAACGCTCTAAGCTACTGTTACTGCAACCCCCTGTCGCTTATTTAGCAAAGGTTCCCTCATTGACGCCGTGCTTAATTGCGTTTGTGTTTGCGTCCGAACACACATTGAACGCAACATTTTTGCACGTGCTGCCTTAACTTGCACCTTACCCCATACCCGGCAACCCCTCGTCGAGTTACAACCCCTAGCATAACACTAAACGTAGTGCTTTGTCTGTCCTACGTTTACAATTTAACAATTTTTCATTCTCTGCTTCTCTGGCCACGTGTAAGTTGCGCATTTTTAGCGATTCGTTGCGGTTTTGCTTAGTATTTCGCCACCACACCCCCCCCCCCCCCCCCCCGCCCTTGCAACCCCTAGCAAAGCAGCAACAAATTTCTAGCGCAAATAATTAAAAACTTTAGCAACTTTTATACAAAAGCTTTGTCGTTCTTTCTCTCCCTCTTTTCATAAATTATTAATAACCGTAGCACTCAAAATGCAATTAAATCTTGGTCAACTTGTTGGCCCCCAAACTGTGTGTGGCTTGTGTGTGCAACAGCTGCTGCAACAGCGCAAAATGCCACCAAATTAAAATACCAACTGCATTGCCCTTTGTGCCAACCCCTCCTCTAATCATGGCCCAGTTAACCAGGGTCAACCGCAAGTACAACAACCATTACTTAAGAGCTGCTAAAGTGGATTCAAATTCACAATCGACTGCTAGCTGCATAGCTATGTTAAATGTCCATTCATTAGTTTGCCAAATAGCTAAACGACTCACAGGACTTGGCCAGCACAGCCAATGACATCCTGATGACAAAGTATTTTTAGTATTTAAAGCACGTTTTACACTGTAACAACAATAACATATGATTGTTTGTTCAACTTAAAGATCAAGTGAGCTCTCTCGCTTCCTTTAGCAACAGAATAAATACACTCTGTAGCGTAGCGATTATTCATTTAAAAGCATTAAAAAGTTTATGAACAAAAGTCAAGTGCGCTCTTTGTCTCGTCTATTAACTAGGGAAATGGCAAGCAAAAACGAACTGTAACAAACTCGAGTTAACACACAAAAGTGCAGGAGAAATATACTGTGAGTTTCTTAAGTTTATCACAAATTTAATTAAACGCATTTTTCGCTCAGTGCTCGACTCATTTAGCATGTAAACTGTGCGCCGTGTCGCTGATAAAATTAAAAACCATTTTAGGAGCCACAACAAAATGAGAGGAAGTAAACACAAGAGGAGACTAAATGCAGCACATGGTGTCTAACATTGTAGGGTACAACTTTTAAATGTGTGTGTGTGTGTGGCAAGCACAAAAAGCGCTGTGACAGCTGGCAGCACCTAACGGAATATACATATACGATGATAAAAAGGATGTGCGCTGGCCATAAAAATTTCATTGGCCATTTTTAGTGGATGATGCTGCTTGCCGTGTGCCGCATACTGTGTGCTGTGCGATAGAGGTAACAGTTGGTTAATGACAGTTAAAAGCCATTTGGCTAAAAGTTTTTGCATATTAAAAACATATTTTGACAACGATACTCAAAAAACTAAATTAGTATTGCCCACAAGCAAAAGAAAAGTTGCCAAACCAAAGGGGGGCGGCGGAAGCTGGGTGGCAGAGAAGCAGCTTGATGACTAAACTGAAAATCAATCACAGCCAATTAGGCTAAGGCGATTTTTATGGCTAGGAGCGGATGGGGTGCCTCATCTGATAGTTTTAAGTCCTTGCTGGTGTCCTGCTGCTGTTGCTGGCATTCAAAAAGGAAACAGCAGTCGGAGCCTGGCCATTAAATCTAATCGCATTAAATGAGCAGCTCTATGAAAGCAGGCAAAGCCAACCGAACTTCTAGCTTCGACACAAAAAAAAAAAGAGAGAGAGCAGAAAGAGACAGGCAAAAAGAACAAAAATACGCTGACAGTTAACGCAAATTTATCGATTGACGATTAAAAAGGAACGCTGTGTTGCCAGTGGCAACATTTGGCTCCTAGGGTGATTTCTAGGGTGGCTCTGCAACGCCTGCAGCGCTTTCATGCTATCTGTCGTTGTTGCTTTGACTAAAAATGAAAATCACAGGAAATTAATTACAATTACGCTAGACGATAAACGATAAACGCTTTTAGCACCCGCTTCCCTCCCCCCGCCAACGGCCACCCTACTTAACCCACACCATAACTTGTGAGCTGACAAAAGAAGCGAAAGAGTGGCAGGACAACACGGAACCGACCATATGGTGGTTAACGGCTTCAGCGGTTTATGATTACGGTTTGGTTAGGGGAGTTTTCACAGTTTTATCAAACACATTGTTAGCGCATTTTTTTTTTTGGTATTCTAAGTGCATGAATCAATTGTGTTTGCTTGTCACGAAACAACGTCCACAGCAAATGTCAAAAACTGTGCAAAAACGCTGAATACTAATCCCAAGCACAATCATAATGATATTGTGGGCGGGGGTGGTTCACTTGTGAAAACCAAATCGATTGGAAAATGCCAATAAAACGATTGCTTTCTATAGGTTCAAGCTGAGCATTTCTAGCTTATAGTTATAGTTATATTTGGTAATAGCCAACTTCTCTGTAGTGATTCACGTTTGTGATTCACTTTACCAATAGTATAAACTAGTTATTCTAATGGTAAAAATATAATCATTGCGTGTTTCACGAAGGTATTTAAGTATGCAAATCCAACGTACACAGCTTAGTGCGTGACTCATAAACAAAATGCTTAAAAATGCATCACATATGAGTAATGTAAGTTAAGGAACCCTTATTGATAGTAGCATATCAGAGTTAAAAGAGTGCAGAGCGTTTCACAGCTGTTCTTAAGCTCAAATATCCTAAGGATATGCTTTTCGGCTTACTCTGTTTTGTGTACTGGCCACATCAAAGTACGAGCCACAAGTGAAGCCAATTATATGCTATATTGATATGTTAAACTTTCTTGTATCCTGTACGACAGCTAAGGTTATGATTATCATATATAAAAGATCTGTTTACGTGGTATCTCTCAACTTGCCAATTCTCATTGCTATTGTTTATTCGCATGTTCTGTTTATGCTGTCAGTTTTAATGTATTTAATATTTGCTTAAGCCCTCTTTAGCCTTACTCTTTCTACCCACTCGTTTGCATCAGCTTTTAAGCATATTATGCCCACTTTTTGGCCTTTATGCACAATAAATTGCCCCAAACACACACACACACATACAGAGAAGACCCAACCAAAGAGCAGATCAGAGTGTATACCCGGCTCGGTTCAGAGGTAAGTTTCACTCAAATTGCCTTAAGCGTGTGAGTTGCCTTTGAAGCACTCATTCGAATTCATATGAATATGCTTGAGGGATTGAGTGAGTAGGGTGAGTGAGTACATCCTTAAAATATCCTTATGCATACATACAGCATGCTTTTAATTTTGCGCATTAAGCGTAGTTAATCCTTAAACGTCCCTCAGAAACTCTCTCTCGCTCTATCCAGAGCTGCATGTAAATGGGTTGGCTTCTTTCTAAGGGTTGTCATTAACAGAGAACAACAACAACAACAGGAGCAACTCACTTAATGTCATGTTGCATTTAATGATTGTCTATCGGCTTTAGTTTAAATACATTTTTATTTGGCTATGACCGCTTAGTAGCCAAACACCAAAACCAACACCCACCACCTAACCTTCCACCTCTTATCAACCCCAGCCCTTAGATTTAAAGCGTATTCAGCCAAATTGCGACGTGACATGAAAATTGCATTTGTCTGTCTGCCTTTTCCATTCTCTTTATCGCATTCTCTGCTCCCCTTCCCTTGCGTTCTGTGCACTCGGTCGGCTTGTTAGGGTGACCATATGCCATATGCTTGGGCATTCTTTTTCAGCACTTTGGCAGACCCTTGCCAGAGCGCGACTTTTGTCTATTTATGCATTTCACCGCGAAATAGGATTAAACGCTTATGTAAAGGACCCAATCAAAGTTACCCAGTGTTGCCGCACACCTTGTGTGTGACGTCTATATATACGTAAGTGTATGTGCCACATATGCCCCGGTTCCCGTAGTGCCAGACTTGCCCGCAAATCCGCTTTTGAAATCCTATCAACGACCTTCTCTTGTGCTTTTTCTCACTTCCCTTCCCCTCTCCACATCATTCCGTAAAAGTTTGTCGCAATCCGTAAAAAAAATTCCATTTTCAATTTGGCAATTTCTTTTGCAAGTAGTTATTTTATGTATTTTTTGCTTCTTCCTTCTTCCTCCTGCTTTGGCTCTTTTCGTTGTGCAGGGTACCAAGAAAATCGTTGCATACTTGGCGGCGTCTTTTAAGCTTTACTCACACACACACACACACACACACAGAAATACTTGACCATTTTTACGCCTTATAATTTTTGATGTCTTTAATTTGTCTTGCCCGCAGGCAGTTGGAGCAATTGGAGCAGTTGGAGTCGCCCAGCCATCGTTTGCCTAAGCCGCAGCAATTTTTATTATGACAGCAGCATAACAAGAATAAAAACAAAAGCAAAAAAACTGTATGGAAAATATAAACGTGGCCAACAAGTTGTAGTACAAATTTGGTGGTACATTTTACAAAATGAAAAGTTAAGAGCCAGGCAACAAGCACTGCAAAATTTATGTAACGTAAAAAATTTTTGATGATGTCCTTAAATCAAAATTTAAATAAAACAGAGAAGGCGTGCACGTAGAGTGGAAGAGAGAGAGAGAGAGAGAGAGAGAGGCAGAGAGAGAAGAGGAAATTACGTTCAGCTCTGTCTTTGCCCGAGTTTTTATTCCACTTGTATATTACTTTTTGGCCTACACATATTTCGTATTTATTTTACTTGCTCTGTATTATTTTTTATTTGCGCACTGTAAATTTATTTCTGGCCCACGATTATTTGGCATTTTGCATTCCCCACACTCGAGCAAAACGAAAGAAAAAAAATTATATTTCTTGGACCTATGCTGCTGGCCAAGGCAGCATGCAAAATCCGTTGTCTTAGCCGAAAGTTGTAAAAAAAAGGGCATTAGAGAAAAGCAGCTGAATAAAAATACATGACCTCATACATATATCATATATTACGGCAGATTGCTTTGGCTTTGCGTGTTTATGATTTTCCCGCTTTGCTACTTGCGCTTTTCCATTTGTTATTTCTATTTTCTGTTTTTTCGCATTCTGTTGGCCATAATTTTCATCTAATACGAAATGTAATTGCATTATAAAAATTGTTGTGCGCACATGATTTGTGGCATATGAAACAGAAAGTGGCATTGGATTTTGCTCTCAAGTTTGGCATAGAACACAGGTTAAATGTGTTTAAATTGGCCTCAGTCTAAGGTAGTTAAAATATCTTTAAAGTAGCAGTTGTAACAACATAAACTTTATGCCTTTGGCTCATTATCATTTGTTAATCCATCTACCAAATGTGGCTATAATCCACATCTTAAAAGCCAGTTATTCAAGTGCTTAAAGCACACACACACACACTCACTCACACACACACACACACACACACACGTGTAGTTCATTTGCGCACAAGGTCCACTATACTGTATGGTCGTAAATATAATCGGGCTAGCACTTCAGAAATCATGCAGCTCTGGATAGAGCGAGAGAGAGTTTCTGAGGGACGTTTAAGGATTAACTACGCTTAATGCGCAAAATTAAAAGCATGCTGTATGTATGCATAAGGATATTTTAAGGATGTACTCACTCACCCTACTCACTCAATCCCTCAAGCATATTCATATGAATTCGAATGAGTGCTTCAAAGGCAACTCACACGCTTAAGGCAATTTGAGTGAAACTTACCTCTGAACCGAGCCGGGTATACACTCTGATCTGCTCTTTGGTTGGGTCTTCTCTGTATGTGTGTGTGTGTGTTTGGGGCAATTTATTGTGCATAAAGGCCAAAAAGTGGGAATAATATGCTTAAAAGCTGATGCAAACGAGTGGGTAGAAAGAGTAAGGCTAAAGAGGGCTTAAGCAAATATTAAATACATTAAAACTGACAGCATAAACAGAACATGCGAATAAACAATGGCAATGAGAATTAGCAAGTTGAGAGATACCACGTAAACAGATCTTTTATATATGATAATCATAACCTTAGCTGTCGTACAGGATACAAGAAAGTTTAACATATCAATATAGCATATAATTGGCTTCACTTGTGGCTCGTACTTTGATGTGGCCAGTACACAAAACAGAGTAAGCCGAAAAGCATATCCTTAGGATATTTGAGCTTAAGAGCAGCTGTGAAACGCTCTGCACTCTTTTAACTCAGATATGCTACTATCAATAAGGGTTCCTTAACTTACATTACTCATATGTGATGCATTTTTAAGCAGTTTGTTTATGAGTCACGCACTAAGCTGTGTACGTTGGATTTGCATACTTATATACCTTCGTGAAACACGCAATGATTATATTTTTACCATTAGAATAACTAGTTTATACTATTGCTAAAGTGAATCACAAACGTGAATCACTACAGAGAAGTTGGCTATTACCAAATATAACTATAACTATAAGCTAGAAATGCTCAGCTTGAACCTATAGAAAGCAATCGTTTTATTGGCATTTTCCAATCGATTTGGTTTTCACAAGTGAACCACCCCCGCCTAGAATATCATTATGATTGTGCTTGGGATTAGTATTCAGCGTTTTTGCACAGTTTTTGACATTTGCTGTGGACGTTGTTTCGTGACAAGCAAACACAATTGATTCATGCACTTAGAATACCAAAAAAAAAAATGCGCTAACAATGTGTTTGATAAAACTGTGAAAACTCCCCTAACCAAACCGTAATCATAAACCGCTGAAGCCGTTAACCACCATATGGTCGGTTCCGTGTTGTCCTGCCACTCTTTCGCTTCTTTTGTCAGCTCACAAGTTATGGTGTGGGTTAAGTAGGGTGGCCGTTGGCGGGGGGAGGGAAGCGGGTGCTAAAAGCGTTTATCGTTTATCGTCTAGCGTAATTGTAATTAATTTCCTGTGATTTTCATTTTTAGTCAAAGCAACAACGACAGATAGCATGAAAGCGCTGCAGGCGTTGCAGAGCCACCCTAGAAATCACCCTAGGAGCCAAATGTTGCCACTGGCAACACAGCGTTCCTTTTTAATCGTCAATCGATAAATTTGCGTTAACTGTCAGCGTATTTTTGTTCTTTTTGCCTGTCTCTTTATGCTCTCTCTCTTTTTTTTTTTGTGTCGAAGCTAGAAGTTCGGTTGGCTTTGCCTGCTTTCATAGAGCTGCTCATTTAATGCGATTAGATTTAATGGCCAGGCTCCGACTGCTGTTTCCTTTTTGAATGCCAGCAACAGCAGCAGGACACCAGCAAGGACTTAAAACTATCAGATGAGGCACCCCATCCGCTCCTAGCCATAAAAATCGCCTTAGCCTAATTGGCTGTGATTGATTTTCAGTTTAGTCATCAAGCTGCTTCTCTGCCACCCAGCTTCCGCCGCCCCCCTTTGGTTTGGCAACTTTTCTTTTGCTTGTGGGCAATACTAATTTAGTTTTTTGAGTATCGTTGTCAAAATATGTTTTTAATATGCAAAAACTTTTAGCCAAATGGCTTTTAACTGTCATTAACCAACTGTTACCTCTATCGCACAGCACACAGTATGCGGCACACGGCAAGCAGCATCATCCACTAAAAATGGCCAATGAAATTTTTATGGCCAGCGCACATCCTTTTTATCATCGTATATGTGTATTCCGTTAGGTGCTGCCAGCTGTCACAGCGCTTTTTGTGCTTGCCACACACACACACACACATTTAAAAGTTGTACCCTACAATGTTAGACACCATGTGCTGCATTTAGTCTCCTCTTGTGTTTACTTCCTCTCATTTTGTTGTGGCTCCTAAAATGGTTTTTAATTTTATCAGCGACACGGCGCACAGTTTACATGCTAAATGAGTCGAGCACTGAGCGAAAAATGCGTTTAATTAAATTTGTGATAAACTTAAGAAACTCACAGTATATTTCTCCTGCACTTTTGTGTGTTAACTCGAGTTTGTTACAGTTCGTTTTTGCTTGCCATTTCCCTAGTTAATAGACGAGACAAAGAGCGCACTTGACTTTTGTTCATAAACTTTTTAATGCTTTTAAATGAATAATCGCTACGCTACAGAGTGTATTTATTCTGTTGCTACAGGAAGCGAGAGAGCTCACTTGATCTTTAAGTTGAACAAACAATCATATGTTATTGTTGTTACAGTGTAAAACGTGCTTTAAATACTAAAAATACTTTGTCATCAGGATGTCATTGGCTGTGCTGGCCAAGTCCTGTGAGTCGTTTAGCTATTTGGCAAACTAATGAATGGACATTTAACATAGCTATGCAGCTAGCAGTCGATTGTGAATTTGAATCCACTTTAGCAGCTCTTAAGTAATGGTTGTTGTACTTGCGGTTGACCCTGGTTAACTGGGCCATGATTAGAGGAGGGGTTGGCACAAAGGGCAATGCAGTTGGTATTTTAATTTGGTGGCATTTTGCGCTGTTGCAGCAGCTGTTGCACACACAAGCCACACACAGTTTGGGGGCCAACAAGTTGACCAAGATTTAATTGCATTTTGAGTGCTACGGTTATTAATAATTTATGAAAAGAGGGAGAGAAAGAACGACAAAGCTTTTGTATAAAAGTTGCTAAAGTTTTTAATTATTTGCGCTAGAAATTTGTTGCTGCTTTGCTAGGGGTTGCAAGGGCGGGGGGGGGGGGGGGGGGGTGTGGTGGCGAAATACTAAGCAAAACCGCAACGAATCCTAAAAATGCGCAACTTACACGTGGCCAGAAGCAGAGAATGAAAAATTGTTAAATTGTAAACGTAGGACAGACAAAGCACTACGTTTAGTGTTATGCTAGGGGTTGTAACTCGACGAGGGGTTGCCGGGTATGGGGTAAGGTGCAAGTTAAGGCAGCACGTGCAAAAATGTTGCGTTCAATGTGTGTTCGGACGCAAACACAAACGCAATTAAGCACGGCGTCAATGAGGGAACCTTTGCTAAATAAGCGACAGGGGGTTGCAGTAACAGTAACCCTTCCCCCTCCCCCCACTGCCACTGCCACCCAACTACTTGCAGTTAACCTCAGCGAAAGCCGTCTTTTGAGCGGAAATACGAACGAACGAAGGCCGTGTGAAATGCATTTGGAGTTTTAGGGCTGATCCAGGCATTTGGACTTTTGGAGTTTTGGGTTCATTGTTTAGCTTAGAGCGTTTCAGCGAGGGGGTTGAGGGGTTAACTCTAAGGGGTACTTGGCTGCTCAGACGACCGACCAAGCGACCAACCAACTGAACCGAACCGAACCGGTCAGCGTGGTTTTGTAAAACGTTTAATTGCAATTTGAAAAGCAACTGGCGAAAGTGGAGACGAGGGCGGGCAGCTTGCAATTGCAAGGGTTGTTGCTTTGCTGTGCTCTAGCAGGATTTATTGCTTTTGGGTCTATCGCATTTCAAAACACACCCACAACCACACACCAAACTCTTAGCCCCTTAACTCCCCTCCCCCCCCCCCCTAATAAACGATGTTGGACGGCGTCTGAGCGTGGCGACTGCAATTGAGGAATTTCATTTTGAAACATTTAATTTCGCAACGTGCAATGCTAAACTGCCGCCAAGTTGCCCAACTTGCCCCTGTGGCGGGCAACGATGGTGTACGTTGCTGCTAGCCGGAAACGGATATGAAAGCTTCCATATGTGTGTGTGTTAGTACGGAATGAGTTGAGTCTTTTGCTTGTTAAACATATGTTTTCATTTGCAATGCAAAGTTTAATAATTGACATTGCTCTGGTTCTGACTGCGACTCTGCATTTGGGGGTTGCTAGCCCTTAGATTTTGAAAGTGGTTAGGGTAGATGGGGATGGAATTACCCCAGCTAACGTGTGAGGTGTGTAATTGCCAGATTGTTGAAGCATTTTTCGAAATGAGCCGGGGTCCATGACAAATGAGAGAGGCTGTCGTCGTTGTTGGCATATCGTACGTGTTGGCTGTAACCTTTCACCTCTGCGAGGGGTGGAACGATGGCTAAAACGTGGGTAAGCAAAATTAGGAATTAAATTAAAATTCTTTTTGGTAGCGTTTAAAATCAAGTAACTTTATTGATACAGCAATGTGTACAAAATAATATTCAGATCTCTACGCAAAAGGTATTTAATAAAACAAAACAAAATATTCTTGGCTAAATTTGATTGCAGAACGTTGTAAGTGTTAATTTTTTATATACATTCTTTGTCGTCTGATTGTCTCTGGTCCCTTGGTAATTTTGTTGTGACCGTTATTATTTAGGCTGTTTTCATTTTTGAAACCTGATTATGCATTAGGATAAAGCTTGCCAACCAAAAAAAAAAACAAGAAACAAAAAATATATAAATGTCCTTCGGCTGTTCTCCTTGTCGGCAGCTTTTATGCCATCTTTGTTGTCCCTTTTTCAATTTGTACCAAAAACAAAAACTCATTCAGCTGTGCACATTTCTCTTTTTTTATTCATTCATAATTAATATATGTATGTTTGTATAGAGCCTTGATGAAACATATTTGAAACCAGAACGAGTAATACAAATAATTGGCGGAGCATAATGAAACAAAGCATTGGGCCAAAAAGTATTAAAGTAAATGAGTTATAGGGAATGTTAGTTAACATAAAAGGTTAAATGTTTCAAATTAGTTCTTGTCTTTTGAGGAATTCCAAAAGTAACTTTGTGTTAAAGCATTGAGTACTTTTAGGGGGTGTTAAATATTCGTTGTTGTTTCTGTTTGCAGTTACTCACTGACAACATTGTCGGTTGCTTTGTCATCTGCTGCATAAACCGAACTAATGACACTGTCATATAAATTGCTATAAGTTCAAAAACGAGCAGCAAGCTGGCAGGAGCGAGTGCGATCCTTGTTGTCGTTGTCCTTGTTGTCATTATAAATGTGCGCTCATTTGCTTTAAATATCCACGACATTGTGCGCCACTAAATTAGGTAACCCTCTTGTTGGCCCCGTCGTTGCCTCTTTGACCTTTTGGGCAGCAAGTGGAACCGACAAGCGGCAAGCGGCAAGCGGCAAAGAGGTATTAAAAGGGTTTTGCCTGCTAGAATCGTGTTGTCATTCGGTGCTGCTTGGGCAGGAAGTGTAATGCAAACTGATGGACAATGTTGACAGCTGTTTTTTTTCTCTTTTTCTTTTTTTGGTCGAGCAGGGTAAGTTGGGAATTAATCAGCAATGTCAAAAATGACAATGCATTGAAATATCAACGGGGCTTGTGTTAACAGCCAAGTTTAGGAGCCTCTTTTTAACCCTATCTAACTATCTAACTGCAAGACCTTTTATTTACTACTTGGCTTAAAAAGAGCACTTCATTAAGTTTGGACGTTTGTTTGGACTCGAGGCTGTCTAAGCTGCACAAATTCATTAACGCTTTTATTGCATTTTAATTTGGCATGTCCTTGTCAGTGAAGCATGCACAAACATGCACTTTCACGAGGGAGCAGCATATGTGTTGTTGTTGTCAGCTTGTCAAAGGGCTGCCGGCTGAGCCAGAGAAAGAGAAAGAGTGGCCCAGAGAGAAACGATGACAAGTCAAACATGACAGCAGGCAGCGTTGATGATGACCACAAGGATGTGCTCACGCCTCAGACAGCCAAACCAGAGCAGGCAGGCTGCAAGCCATCAACAAGCAACAGGATGCAATGCCATATTGCAATTAGTTTTAGAGCTGAGCAACGAGACAGGGATTGAAATGAGTGGAGGGTCCTAGCTAATAGATGTACCCCATACTGCCCACAACAAAGGCTCCGGCTAGGCGAATGTGGGAATTGTCTGTGTGTGAGCTTCTGGTTATCCTTTGGCTGTGCAAACAGCAATAATCGCTATGTGTGTGTGTGTGGGTGCTCGCTCATATGTTTTTGAGCTGGGCATGGTCGTTGTCTGGTCAGCCAGGCGGGCAGCTTAAAGTAATTAGAACGCCATTTTCATTGAGGTCCCGAACCGACGATGTCCACTTACCAAAACCGACAAAAGATGCCCTCCCATAAATTATGAGCCACAACTTAAGCCAACGCCTGAAGCCTCTCATAAATACCTACCACATATACGTACGTCTATAAATATATATGCATAAATACGCTGCTTTAAATAAACAGGATATACTATATGTGGGGAGCCTTTTGCATATCCTTGGCCAAAGACTCAGCTGCTGCCTGTCTGCCTGCCTGCCTGCATTATTATAGCCAAAGTAAATTTATGTGCAATGTTAATTGAATGCGCTGCGGGTTCACAACATGGGGCCAAAAGCACAAACAGGACACTCAGCAAAGCACAGTCCGGAGACTCGTTGTTTTAAATCCGAATTTTATTAAAAAAACGTGCATATATATTTATATAAAGCATATCGATGAATGCTTTCCCTTTAAATATCAAGCCAAAACTCACTCTTACTTAACGCTTTCGTTTCGCTATCTGCCTTCTCGCCTTGGCCATTTTTCATGCCACCATAATCAGCAGTATAATGTTAACAGTGGCTGACAGCAGTGCACACACACACACACACATACAGTATGTATTGTATGCATATCCTTGAAGCGTGTGGATAAATAAAAGCAACGGGTTCTGACACTTTTCAACATGTCTTGCGCATAAAAAATGTGCTATTTAAAAAGTATTGTGAATATTGTGTGTGTAAAAGTGTGAAAATATAACCAGACAGATAGATACTAAAAGTATTGAGCGGAAAGAGATAAGACAATATATAAAACATGTAAAAATAGACCAATTAAAATAACAAAATTAACAACACACTGTTTTCATTCAATTAAAATGACTTTCTCTCTGTCTGTTTTTAAGTGCAATCCCTTCCAGACTAGAGTCGCAAATGGCTTGGTTTTGACTATTTGACAGGCGACTTTTACGATAAGCCACTGGAAATATTTCAAGCGTAAGCTATAAACCAATTTTATAGTCAGCCCCGTTGAGAACCGCACAGAGCCCCACAGATAGCCGGATAGCCGGCTAGCCAGAAAGCGAGAGTAAATCTGGGCAAAAGAAAATAATTTCCAAAACATTCCCAAAATGCCACACTATTTGATAATTAAGTAGACGCGCGACCTCAAGGCGCATAAATCACTTAATTAACTTGACGACATTTCGCCCAGACGACGACGATGCGAACGTTGAGAACGATGAGAAGACAGCCAACAGCAGCAATGCCGCATGCAATGCATCCTTGAAAATATTTCGAAAATTTCGAAACGTATACATGTATATAAAAAAAAAAGCAGGCAAACTGAACGCTAAATGAAAAATCAATGCAAAAGCAACAGCAAAACACACAAAACACAGAAAACTGTTTTCAAAAAACCATCAAAACTAAAACGAGCACAACGAGGCCCCAGACGGCAACCCAAAGAAGAAAGAGAGAGAGAAAGCGTGTGTTGCCATATTGGAGGAGCCCACTGGGGAGCCATCAATTCATCAAAATAATGCGCCTATTAATAGCCAACTGAACTTCAATAAAATGCCAAAAGTTTTCGTCTTTGCCTCTCTCAATCGCTTTTCATCGGCCTCACTTCAAACGGCATGCAACCAAATCGAGTCTGACAATTGAGATCAGTCACGGATCGAGGCAGTGCGTTGCCAGTCGCTTGAATATGTCAACGACTTTGTTGCTGTCGTTGTATTGCCACGCCCCTTTTGTGTAGCAGCCAATGCGGTGGCAAAAATCAAAAAAAAAAAGTTGCTCATCCATTCAGAAGCATCGTGTCGCCATGTTCCATCCAACTCTTCCTGGGCAAGAGTCACGCCCACTTTACAAGTGATCGACACACTGTGCCACCATCTGTTGTACACATATATAGTGCCACAAAACGTCTGTATCGTGTCAAGTGGGCGTGGCTGGTACTGCTGGCATAATAAATAACTAAAAACTGTCGACAGTTGTCGTTGGGAAAAATATCATTAAAAATAAATAAACAAATTTAATAAACGACAACATTGATTTAAGTGTACGCAATTTATTTGATTTTATTATACGGCAATGGCATATTTCACTTATGCAAATCCACTTTAAGTGTAGAAGTTCAATAAAATTATATCCAATTTTATTTTTTTTTAACATATTTTAAAGAAATTCCTTTAAAGACTTTTTGACAAAGTAATCAAAAAAATTCCACAAACAACAAATAAGAAAATATTGCAATCTGCTGCTTCAATAAGCATACTAAAAGTTGATCCTAGGAATACATGCAATATGTTGGAATTTGACTAACACTCACACACACTCAAATACACACACCCCCAACCAAGTTCGACTTTTCTTTTTGGGCTCGTGATATGCTAATCTTACCTGGCAATTGACAATTCGTTTTCGTCTACAGACAATTGAAATTTTCTGCAAATTGAAATTGAAATGAAAATGAAAATGAAAATTCAACAACTTATAAATATCTGATGTGCATGTGTGTGTGTGTGTGTGACAATCACTGTGTGTGTGTTGGGAAACTTTGTGCTACTTCTGTGCCTGACACCTTCTTAGAGATAATAATGTAAACACTTTCTCCCACTCTCTCATAATTCTCACACCCTGCTAACTGCTAACTACCCTCTCCATCGCCCCACCCTAACAAAACTGTTGACTGGAAGCTCTAGTCGTAAATTTATCTACATATAAACAAATATTTTTCTTAAATATGACAAAAAATTGTGGGCGGTACTTTGGCTTGTCAAAAAATGTGAAAATTGAGTTTCTAAAGTTCTTTTCCCTCAGTTTCAGATCTGGTTGTTGTTGTTGTTGTTGCTGTTCTTTGCTCAAGTGTGTCTGGGAGCTGCTGCTTTGGGCGTTTGTGGGCGTTTTTATTCAGTGTGCTGCGGAGTGGGCGGTTAGGGGGCGTGGTCGTGTGCCCTCTGTTGTCATTGCTTGTTTTGCAGCTGACATTGAGTGCTCCTCGTCAATGATATGCAGGATGAGTTGTTGTTGCTCTTCATAATTGTTGTGCACAACGCCATTATGAGTGCCTGTTTACATGCTGCTTAAACATTGCTATGCGTTCGTGTGTGTGTGTGTGTGTTTAAGAGCCAACAAAAATTAAATAAAATGCCGGTTGAATTTAATTAGATTTTAATTGAATTTTGCCAAGTGTACGTGCGTGTGTGTTTGTGTGTGTGTTAAAAAAACGCAGAGCACTCAGAATTAATGTATTTAATTAATGTGTGTTGATGACATTTTGTTTTGTAAAGCAGTTAATAATTATTTGATTTGCTTATATTAATGTTTTTTATATTAATGTATTTATTTTAATATACTGACTCTAACTCTCTATCGGCCAATCTTATATTTCAAGCTTCTTATTCTATTCTTTGTGGATACTTAAATGGGTCGAACTCATGCCAAGATTACTCGCTTATTCATCATATCATTGCCACAAGCCCAATTAGATGGAAAACATAAAGCTAAACATTACCAAATCGGAAGTGATTTATATAAGCACAGAGTAACACATGTGGCACGAAGGCTGCAACGTGCAACAAGCAAGCAAAGTGCCTCATTAGGCCCCTGAGGCATAACTTGTGACCCGTAGCCGCCTCTCAAAAAATGGCTGGTCATCAAAAAAGGTGCCTCGAATGACACCTTGGCTTCAATAACATTTGTTGCCGCTAATTGGCAACGAAACGAAACGAGGCACAACAAGGCCAAAAAGGGTAAACAAAAATGAAAATTGGTTAATTTAACACAATGAGATAATACGCTTCCAAAACAGAAAGAACAGAACTCGATGCACTTTAACAAACTGTAAGGCTATTAAGTCATTATCAGAGGCGCCGCTCTAATTCGAACAGGATGTGTTCAGGTAAAGTCAGTTCTTTCGGGTATAACATTCAGTTGCATGGCTTACAAAATATCTTTTTAATTACAACCAAAGGCCAAAGCCATGTTTTGAGCTGTGTGTGCAAGCTGAAATCAAGCTCAAATATCTGAATCTGAAATTGCTCATCGGGCAATTTGGTTATGGTTTGCCGGATCAGTTCGAGTCAAGTTGATGTCTCGCTTGTCAGTCCGTTGTCAACTTTCGTCTTTATAAATATGCTGAATTTAGCTGTGTACAAATCCTGTGCAAGTTTTGTGGCATTAACACCTTGCTTACACCCGCCAACCCCTGCGCCACTCCAACAAGTAGCAGCAACATTATGAATATTTGTGACTTACGATTCGAGCGGCTCTTAACGGCTAACAGTGTGTGTTGGCTATAACAAAATACACCCAAGACTAATCAAATGAATGCTTAGCAAGCAGACTTGTAGCACATATCGATTGTTCACTGTACTTGCCGCACGCACGCACAGGAAATGTCATGGATGCAGTGACTACAAGTTTTTCACTTTGCTTTCGCGCACTTTGATACGTTTTGGAATATGCATAAGAAATTGGTATTAAAACGTCGCATGTAAGACATTAATCAGCTGGCAAAGTGGCAGCCGACGGTAGCGAAAACGCAGCAAGGGGCAGCAGGTGGGTAAGTGTGCAATATCTATGTAGGTAAACTCAGTGAACGCGCTTGATTAATCTGCATTTGGCCTAACTCCGCTGCACTCACCTCGCTTATAGCCATAAGCAGCTTGGCTACCAGTCCAACTGGCTGCCCAGCCCACTTTACTTTGTGCAACAGCAGCAGCAGCAGCAGCACTTTGTTGCACTTCAGCTCAACTCACAACAGTGTTGTTGGTTATTTTTGAATACGGCCACACAACATGCGACACACAGAGCTTGCTTGGGTATGGGGTAGTAAACAAAAAACAATAAATTCATGCAGTTGGGAATTAAAAGTTTCATTAAAGTCATTAGAACAAAGCGACAGGCTGCATAGAACCGACAGGCTGACAGACAGACAGACAGACAGACAGACAGACAGACAGACAGACAAACAGAAAGTCTTGAGTTCTTGCCCCCATTTGTAGAATAATTTTGCATAATTCTTCTCCTGGTGTGCCTGTTGATTGTTTTTAGCGGCTGTAGCATTGAGTGATGAGATTTGGTAAATCTGAGAGTCAAGTGTTGCACATGGCTACGCCAACGGGTAATGGGCACCTTCTAGTGGCCCATCTACACATTGGGCATATTTCATTTGTTTCTATTTTGAAGATTTTCCAAAACACTTTCAATCACCAAAAGTGTTGCAATGTTTATTGTAAAGTAGTCGAACACAAAAACAAATAAATGAAAAGGCAAGCAAATGAATCTACCCATCTGCTGGTAAGGGCATGGGCAATGTTTCAACACTGCAGACATTCCTTTGTGGCATTCGTTAAAGTAACAACGACTACGAGAGAGTACTTCTCAAACTACTACTACTCGGCAACTAAATGCGCCGCATAATTCACAATGAGTGATTCTTAAATTGTCCATTAAGATAATTTTTACGCCACAATAAGCAGGGGAGCGACCAAAACGAGAAACGGGCAAAAGGCAAACAGTCTGCTGCAAGCCAACTCGGCGCTAGACATTCGTAGACTCTGGGCAAAGAACTGTGACTGTGACTTTAACTGCAAGTGAATACACTTAGCATAAATATGGTTTGTTTTTTCTAAGCAACCTGCAAAAAAAAAAAAACTGTGCAAAAATCAACTTAATAAAAGTATTTTTGCTTTAAATCTTTACTAAAAAAATGTGAACTTAGTTATTAATTGTCGATTTATTCGAGTGTATTTGGATGCTTGCTGATGCTGGCACGTTTATCAATTAGGGCGCAGAGTCCTCGGCTTTCAGAGGCCGCTAATTATCAGCAAAATGCCTACACATGGAACTGATGCATTGGCGGTGGTGCTTTGTGGTGCCTTCTGTGCTGCTGGTGGTGCTTCACTCTGTATGTGCTACGTGGTTTCTGGGCCAAATTTAGCAATGCTCAAATGCATTGCTTTTGTTTTCTGTGGGGGGGAGGAAGAGGGGGAGGTGGAGGGGTATGCGTTGCACGAGACTGCGTCATGCCCAACAATTTTTCACGCATTTCCTTGCGGTTGTTGTTTGGCTCTTCTTCCTCTTGTTCTGGTTGCCCCAGACAAACAATGCAGCCACCAACTTTAGTGCGGCCTATGATTGATGTACACTTGATGACTATATAACTTTGTATGGATTTTTCGAATTGCTGCGAGACGAGTGTGAGGAAAATATATCTCTTGCAAGGAAGCCTCAAGTCCCCACTTTGCGGGTTTCTTGTTTGTTTTTGTAGGTGGACGCGTCTTTAATTAGTTTGCTGTTGGATTTTTGCTTTCTTCGCTTTTTACCCATTTGCCTGGCGTCAAAAATGTTGAATAATTAAAATTTCTTGGAAATTTCATTGGCTCTCTTCTTGTCGTCGTCGTCGTCGTCGTCGTTGTTGTTGCTTAGAGGAATTGTTAAATTGTTTTTAGTCGCGTGTCGGTATGATTTTTTCATTGGAAATAAAATTTTGGTTCAGCAATTAGTATCTGTGACTAATTATAGTGTTTGCGCTAACATTTGGGATGTAGACTAATGGAATATACCCTTCCTAGTTAGGGTAACTTCAAACCACATATATACATATATTTTCCATTTGTTTGCTTCATTTCAAAGCCCTTCATCTGGCTTATTCAGCAATCATCTTTAATCGTTTGCCTTATCTTAAACCTGACAAGTTATTCTAGACTGATAAATGATGTGCAACCTGTGCAGCTTAAAGCCTGATCAAAGCTTGACGTGCGCGCTCTCTCTCTCTCTCTGTCTTACTGGCTCTTGCCACCTTCTCGCCCCTCTCGCGTCGCTGGTACAGTTGGACAATATTTAGTGAACAGGTCACGTAGAACGTGTCACTGAGCTGAGCTGCTGAGCTGCTGAGCTGCTGCCAGAGCCAAATTGGCTAAAGTGAAGCAACCGCAACGCGCATTATCAACAACTTCATCAGGAAGAACTTGCTGCTCCTGCTGACTTTCTAAGTATACACTTCCGTTTCATTTTTCCATTCTTACCCCACATGCCGCTCACACAATTGCAATAAACGTTTGGCACAACTGCAAGCTGCAAGTGCAAGTGGCAAAGCCAGCCACTGCTGCTTGCAACATCGTCAACATCATCTCTGCCATATATTTCTATTGAATTTCTGTTCGCCTTTGAGCGGCACTTGGCCGGCAGCGTGGCACGTGCCTCGACTGCCAAAAAAAGCTGCGTCCGAAAAACCGTTCCAACAATGTTGCCACAGCGTGCTGAAAGTAAAAGAAGTTGGCTGCCGGCTAGCGATATGATTGATAAGTTCGTTTTGTGAATTTTTCATAAATTAGGCGCACAGCTGGAACTGGCTAAAAATGTAGCAAAAGATGCATCATCATTGAGCTAACCAGTGCTCAATCGTGCGCCATTTGTCTATTTTAATTAAACAAAGCTCCCAAGCTCCATTCTTCATTCCACTCCTCTGGCTGTCTTTTGCTATTGTCACGCACGTTTAGGTTGTGCTTTTGCCGCTGTTAATCAGCTCAGCATTTTGTTTGTGTCTGCAGAAAATTTTAATAAAACCTTTAACATAAATCACATCATTTTTACTGACCATCATCTGTCTCTGACTTGCAGCATTCTGGATTGGCAACCACTTAATTATACAGCTTTCTTTGTACATGACTACAGAATTGAACTTAAGCTCAACACTTAGCCCAATACTCCTTGTGTCTTCTGGCATTTCCTTTGAGCTGTCTCCCGGCCATTGTCGTCTTTTAAGTTTTGACCCCGCTTGTTTGCTTTCATGTTTACCACATTTGCAAATAATTAAGTGCCAAATGTTTAAATGCATTAAGCAACATCAGAGTGCAATTAGCTCAGTTCTCTCTCTCCCCTCCCCCACCCTCTTGTTCCCTCATTTGGCATTTGCAACCGCAACAACTGGCTTTTATCAGCGTAATATAATCTAGCACTGAAATCAAGTTGGATATATACATATGTAGTGCAATGAGAGTCGACAACTGTCAACGCTTGGACGCATACATTTAAAATGCTTGTCAAAATTGCATAAGCTGCCTGTCAGTTGCCTCAAAAAGGTGCGGAGATTGTGCGGGAAGCGGGAAACGGGCTAGCAGGGGTGTCTCATAAGTAGGGTGCTCTTACAATCTTTTCTCTCTCTTTTCACTGGCAATTAATGCGTATTTCGACATCATAATTAAAGCACAGTTGTCTGCTTGACAACTCTGTCTCGGCTGTCTGGCCATTATATTTAATGAGTGAAATAACCCTTAATACCACCCACCCACCCTTCCTCCCTCCCGCACAGACCAGATCAGACTCAATTCATTCACTTTTGATATTTTGCATTTGCATATTTTCACATGTCATTCGACCCGTCGCTTTTTTTTTTTTTTTTTTGGCTTTTTGGCATTTCGTTTTTCGCCTGCTCCGTTTTTCCGCCTTTGTGTAACGCAATTGCTGAAGACAGCATGCGGGAAGATATGACGGCGATATGGTAGCTTGTTGGTAGCTGGGTAAGGGGCGATGGTGGGGATTGCATTTTGCATAATTAGCGACAGACTTTGCCGCTTGACAAACTCTTTGAAGCCGAATGCCGCTGTCTTCTGCACTTCTCTCTTCATTATATTGTTTATTTTTGTGTGTATTGTCAACGCAGTGCCAAACCAGAAACACGTGCACTATTCTCTATGCTGTAAGTAATGCTAAGAAAGGGTAGATGGAGTTGTATTTAGTTGTATTACAGGGCATCTACAAGTCGAGCACACTCACTATACTTGTTGTTGCATTGTGTGTTTGGTTTTGTTTATTTGCTTATTGTTGAATGTCTTAATTTATGAAACTGTCAAGGGGAAAACCTGGCGAACGCCAAATGCTGCTTTTGGCCTGCGGTTCGTTTGAGTTTGTTTTTTTACTCTGTTTAGTTTTCAGCTGTGTGTGTGTGTGTGTGTGTGTGTAAGTTTTGCTGTTTATTTTGCTTTTTAGCAGAGCAACAGACAGGCGATTCATTTATTCATTCATTCATTCATACATTCGTTTGTTCATATTGCCAATGATTCACTCCGGACGTGGCGTGATTCACTGCAGCGCCCTCTGGCGCAAGTGCGTAAAATCTTTAATCTTGATAATACTTATGAAAAGATTTTTGCCAAATTTATGACTCTGCCTGCACTAATAACTCTTTTTGGCCAATTATTACAGCAAGTACTCTCAAGGCTAGAGAAATCAAATAATTGTAATCTTCTTTCAAAATTGCACTTATGTCTGTTTGTATATATATATTACAACTTTTGCCGTTTACAGTGGCTGTGTAAGCCACAGCTCAAGTTGAACTACTTACTGATTATATGCTGATGAGCACGTAGCTGATTTTCATTTAAGTTTCTTGTGCAAATTCCAAATGCATTTTTGGCCACAAAAGTGCTTGGCAAACTGCAGCAGGCGGCTGAATTACATTTTTGGCTCACTTAATTACATTACTGAGGGTGGATAATAATCTTGGCTCAAGGGCCAATTTAAAAATAAATGTGAGTTGCAGTTCATTTGCAACATTTTCGAATGTCTTTTGAAGTAGTTGCTCGAGCAACGAAAGGCTTAAATGAACCTTTTCTGTTGACCATCATTAAACAACACTATAAAAAGGGAAATATACATTAAAAAAAAACATAGTTTATACAACTATAATCAATAAATATGTATAAGCAGCTATCATCTTTTGGGCCACATTCAGTTTATGTTCAAGTTGCTCTTGAACCTAACTTTGCTGAGTTTAGTCCCGAGGGCGCAGTTTGTGGCGCTTGCCAACACTGGCAATTGGCGCTGCCCACTTTGAAACGCTTTCCGTTTGCTGTCTCGCTGTCAGTTGTCTGTCGGATCTGAAGTCATCGCTGGTTGGTTGCTTGGTTGCCTGGTTAGTTGGTCGCTTGGGCAGCCCGCAAGCACTTGATAAATTGTTTACTTTGAAATTAATTACTCCGTCATTGTTTTCTTCTGTGAATGGCTGGAGGGAGGAGGAAGGGGGGGGGGGAGAGTTTGGCTTGGTTGGCGGCCTTAGCGGAAGTTCAAGCGCTTGTGGTTAAGGGGTGGGCCGGATTGGCGGCTTTGTTGCATAAATCAAGTTAGCGAATGCCGCATTTCAACACCAAGGTTCCACTATCCGGCAACTCCGGTTCACCTATCCTGGGGGCCATTTGGCGCTCTCTCTCTCTCTCTGCCCTTTTGCTTTTGATCGTGGCAATAAAATTGCATTTAATTACACTCAATGCAGTCTCCGATGCGTCGTGCTGTGGAGCGTTTTGGAGTGTGGAGAGGAAAATTGCAACTTTTGTGCATTGAATTCAGAATCTCCCTTAGCTTCATTTTTGTTGTGCGCATTTTTGAGCTCATTAAACCAACAGCAATTGTGTTGCATGCAGCATGCTGCATGCTGCCTGCTCAGCCTTTTGTTAACTGCTGCTGCTGCTGCTGTTGCAATCAATTTCCAGTTTTTCAGCTGAAAGATGCAAAAATTGAAATTATATTGCGGCTGGCAGGCACATCATTAAAATGCATCGAACTGTGTGCACGTAATGGTTGCAAACACCTTTTAGCTACTACTCCATAATGTACATTCCACACATACAATCAAAAATGCCAAGCAGTGCGTGCCAATCATTTTTCTTCTCGAATTCCAAGCATTTTTCTCTACTACAGCATTTGCCAACACTGAAATTGCACAGTTCTACTGTTTGTTGTTGTTGTTGCTTTGGGGAAAGGTAAAGATTTATGTTTTGGTTTCGCCTATGCAGCAAATTGTATACTGCTGCTGCTGCTGCTGCTGTTGGCTGATAAAAAGCGTTGCCAGACCGTGCAAGAAATTAACATAAACAGGAAGTGGGTGTTGCCCGAAAATCCAACAGCAATTCCTTTGTCAGTGCAAAAACAAACACAATTAACAACAACACACATGGAACAATTGAAACTCCAAAAACCAGCAAAATATATTTATTCTGCACAGAGAATAGAGGAACATGAAAAGCAGATGTAGAGATTGAGAACAGAGAAATAAAGCAAGCAAAGCATTGCGTATAATGAAAACGTAGCAATAAAAACTGGCCACAAGTTCGCTAAGATCATACTTATGTGATGTTGCAGTGTGAATTGAAGTAAAACTAATTTTGGACTTTTAACAACAGCTTACCTTATGCCTTTAGCCTCGAGTGTTGATAGCTTTTACACTTCTACCTTTGGGCCCTTTTGGTCGGTTCTGGTTGGCTTATTCTGTACCGCCTTCAAAAGATGGCGTGTGTAGGCGCCATAAGACTATGCGAAAATACTACAACTTCTTTTGAAATGCGCTAAATGTATGCAATAAACAAACAGCTAACAACAATAAAGGGTTAGTACTTACATATACCTCTAAGTACGCATAGTTTCATGTCTAGCATGAAGTTAGCAAAAAAAATGGAAAAAAATGGCAAACAAGTTGATGGAAACTACTACAAAGTTCAGTTAGCCGCAACGCTTGGCTGACCTTATGCCCCAAACACGAAGCACACAGAGTGCACACCCTTTTTGCAACTTGCAACTTGCAACATGGCGTATGCGATTCGCGAGGATCGTCAGGCAACAACAACAAATGGCAACAATCACTGAACCTGACGACAACGGTATGAATGTCGAGGGGTAAGCTTTGAGGCAGAGACAGCGAGAGGTAGGGAGAAGGGGTAGGGTAGGCAAGGGTGCAATCAACGCGTTGACTTGACGACAGGTGAAAACTTTGTGCCACCAATGAATGTGGCTGTCCATTCTCAATGTTGCTGTTGTTCCTGGTGTTGGCCCTGTAGCAGCAGCAACTGTTGTTGTTGCTGTTCTTGACGCAGACTGACAACAAAAGTTTTTGCTTTTAACGTTGCTCGTCATTCGCTGTTTGCTGTTGTTGGTGTTGTTGTTGTTGTTGCTGATGTTTGTTGGTTGGCTGCTTGGTTGAATGCTGGGCACAACACACAAATTGCAGCATTGTTGTTGCTGTTGCTGCTGCTGTTGGTTAAACGCTTTTGGCTTTTGCGTTTTCACAAGCTCAACGGGCTGTTGCTGCTGTTGTTGTTGTTTTTGTTATTGTTGTTACGCTTGTGTGGTTCACCTTGGCTAGTGTTGTTTTTGTTGTTGTTGTTGTCGCCTGCCACATGCAGCTGGCAACAAAATGGCGCTGTGCCCTGCCCCAGACACGTTGCCCTCCAACCCCTTTTAGTTGACTGCTCCTCTCTCAGCTCTCAGCTCTCAGCACTCAGCTCACCTGGACGCCTGTCAGCGACAAGAACTGAAGTCAGGGAACACAATATATAAAGAGGAGAAGCAGCTTTTAATTTGGTGAAAATTTAATTAATGCACTGTGAATGTGCAAATGTCCAAAAGTGGAAAAGTAAGTGCTGATGAATTTCAATTATAAGCTACATTGCGAAACTTATATCTGTTAACAAGCTGAAAAGTGAACTCAAGCATTCTTATACAGATAACTTTGACAAGGATAACTTTGTTGCAGTTTATTGACTTTCAAACACCTGACACTACGCTCTTTAATACATACCTTAAACACTCCTCTACTGTTTAACTTTCGCTTTCAAAACCATATGAAAACCACAAACTAACCTTGTCAACTTCAAAAGCTTGAATTTTCCTTGCTTTTTCGTGTTTTATTCTCGCACTTTAAACGTTTTTCTTTTATGCCAACCACTCTTAAAGCCTGTAATCTCCATGCAATTTGCAAGGCAAAAAATAGAACTCTTGCCACATCATCATGTAAATGGCGGCCACGCATACTTAATGGCCTTGCCACAAGCCACTCCCCCCTCTCTCTCTCCTCAGTCTCTGGACCTACAATGACAAAAAACTATACAAAGTAGTAGAAAAATGGAAAGCCAACAAAAACTTTTCACGATCAGTTGGCGGGAAACATTGCTGTGGCATGCAACACGATAGAAAAACAACTTACTCTGACTGCATTACGCTAATTAATTCTTGATATATGGAAATTGTGGCCAGAATGGGCAACCATAAAAACATTTGCATTCTGCATTCAGTGGCAGCAATAAAAAAAACGAAATTAAATTAAATAAAAATGAGAAACATTTTATACCCTAACTCTTTGGAGAATAACTTTGTGGAATGTCTTAAATCAGAACTCTAACAAATAATGTTTTTAAAGCCGAATGTTAAACATATACTAAATGTTTACTAGTGTATTACTTTTAGTTGACTCTTGGTAGATGCAGGCAATTAAAATTTAGTAGACTTTAAGGTAACTACCGTCGACTGTTTCCTACTACGCTTGTCAAGGACTGCGCCAGTGACAGATGCGGCGGTTAAAGTTTAATGACAATGCAACAACAACTGTAACAGCAACAATATGGCAAAAGGCATAGACAACAAAATGTGGCAGCGAAAGTGAAACAGTTACTAGTGTGTTTCCTGCAGGATGCGTTGTTTTATGCTACACACAAACACAGCCAGAGAGATGGAAGGGGCGACTGTGTGGGAGTCCTTGCCGTATGGCGGCAACGCATGTGACAGGAAACCATTCGCAGTAACCGCCAAAAAGTGGCAACAACATAGAGACAGAGACAGAGACAGAGAGACAACTACAGCAATATGGCTGGCAAAGCAGCCGCTTAAGCGGATGCTGCGCCCTTGCCTCTAGCCCGCTTTCAGCACTCCCCTCTCCTTCAGTGCTGGTGTGTCAAGTGGCAGACTTTCTCACATATGTGTGAGTGTGTGGAACTGCAACAAGCTTCTGGTCTTAGTCAGGCAGCGAAAGTGCGCGGAAGCAATAAAACATAAGCTGTAGGGAAGAGGGGAATGATGTTGTGCGGTTTGTTTTTTTTTCCTTCTTTCGCTTGCCTTAAAGAATATTGTGAAGGAAAAAGAGCCGCAGACAGGAGACATAGCGAAAGGGCGGAGCTGTTGCAAAGTTGCACATTAGATGCAGCATTTGTGTTTAAGTGTCGCAATATTTGTAAAGCGCAGAATGCGAATTATTATTATTCTTATTTTTATGAAATATATGAGAGAGAGTGTGTGTGTGTGCGTGTGTGTGTGGGTAGGGAATGTTGTGTTATGGGGTAAAGTTTGATATTTGCAAACTTTTTATAGCACCTGTTCAGTTAAGTTTTAAACTTATATATCATTCCCACGTTTTGCTTAATCTCTTTCTGATTATGCAGTCGTCTGCAGGAAAGATCTCAAAAAATTGCAATGTTCATACCTTAAAATTGCAGATCTTTTTGAATTGCCGCATGATAATTGCTTAATGATCAACTGCATCAGGTGCTATCATGATTTTGGTGTTTCGCCAGCACAAAAGGCACACGAAAACATTTCTTTGATGAAGATATTCAAAGGGCCAAAGCAAATGTCCAGAATAAAGTTAATAGCTGGACTGCCCACAAGAGCTATGAAAGAAGCGAGAAGGCAAGTAGGGAATACAGGGTGCGGTTGGTTTACCCAGTCCGCTTGGTGCTCAGTTCGGCGGAAGAACAGCTGCCGCAACTATTATATGCCCCGGGCTGATCTTGATCTAATTTAGGTGTATTAGTTGCCCAAAAACTGTGGCAAACAAAGACGAACCTTTTCTTTTTTTTTTGTTGTGCTGTCAAGGATGCCTTTTGTCGGGTATCCTGTGGCCTGTGGCCGACTACGATAAGGCGCTGCTAATGGCTTCATTAGACTTCAGTCTTAGTTCACATGTTTGCCACATGCCGCATGCCGCGCACAACGGCTCTGATGCAATCTCTCAATTCTCAAACTCTTGAGCTCAAGTGGCCTTTGCCTTTGATGTTTTGCCTGCTTTTATCGATAACTGTCGATTGGCATGCGTTTTGCCAATACTTAAATTATTCATTTAGATTCTTTGTAACATGTTGCTTAGCATAATCCAAATACCCTCGGCAAGAGTATAGATTGAAATGGTCTATTTGCTGTTGAAAGTTGAAAGCATCCTGATACAAATCAGCCCCAGAAAAAAAAACACACAAAGCAATACTCAGTTGTATAATAAAGATGGAACAAACATTTCATTTTATAATTTTATTATCCATTTCTTTTATTTTCATTGCTTTGTCGTCTGTTGCTTCTTCAACTCATATTAATCAGAGAAACCAAGAGAGAAAGAGAGAGAGAGATGTTTGATAAAACTTCACACCTTTTGTCCACAACAAAGCACAACAAGCACTCAAATGGTTGTTGTGGCAAGGAGCGGGGATCGGGGTTTGCTTTATGACCGCTCCTTGACTTTTATTGCCACTTTTCTTATGAAAAGAAATTAAAAATTTATATGTCTGGTATGCAACCTACATATCCATATACGTACGTTTTACTTATTAGATTTAGATATGACCCAAAAGAAATCATTTAACATAAAAATGCACAAATTATTATTGTTCTTGTTGTTGTGGTTGTGGCTTATATGGCAAGTGTCGTTAAAAGATATGGCAGCTCCCTTGTAATTATATTTCCCTGTTATTTTTTTTTTTTGTATGCAAAGAAGTGCTTGGGCCATCGTAAACATTGAAAAGTGCACATAAAAAAGTGTACTTGCCTGCATCAAGAATGCATATCTCAATCTCTCTCTCTTTCCCCTTATCCATTTACTCTTACTCTATATCTAATGTTGAATCGCTCGATTGTTTGATTACAGCCTTTGAAATGGTCATAAAAATCGCTCATGAACTTGAAGCGCTCTCGGAATCATAAATTTCTTCTTTCTGGGTTTTACTACGTACTTGAAACCCAAGCGTACTCATGCAACATTTATAAGTTCAGAAAATCGTATATAGTAGTAGTATATATTTTTTAAAAGATAAGACAAGAATTTTAGTTGCTAATGTGCTTATCTTAAGTAAGCCAATAATCTCTATCTATTTATAGACATTAAAAATTATTTATAAATCATAAGTATATATATGTATGCTGTGTACTTGAAATTGATAATTGTGGCGACTTCGGCGCAAGTGACTCCGTGGCGCAACGGTAGCGCGTCTGACTCCAGATCAGAAGGTTGCGTGTTCAAATCACGTCGGGGTCAATTGAGTAAATCTATTTTTTTTTGCCATCATATTCTTTTAAGTTTAAAACATTCTTGCTTGAATAGCTATTTACACAAATGCATTTCAATGCTTTACAAGTTCACACCAAATGTTTACACATCTTTTTTGAGACCACTTTCACACCCACACCTCGGCGATGGAGAAAAGGGTCAGGGTGTTAGAAATCAAAGACCTTTAGCGCCGTCTCGGCTTGTTCTGTGCCACATCAGTATACAAGAACTTTTTCTTTGTACACTTTATTTATGGCATTTAATTGCATTTCGATGGCTAATAAAATGTTTTAACAAGAATTAACGACAGGAAGCGCAAACAAAGCGCATGCTAAACATAACGTAATTAGCATCTTTGAAGGGTTAAAAATGGCGGCACTTTGATGCTGTTGCTGTTGCTGCTGCTGCTGCTGCCAGAAGGCGCCACATGCCACAAGAAAAGCTGTGGGTGCAATGTGAACGAACTCTAGTTTCTAATTATTATTTGCTATTTGAATTCAACTCTACAAATGCAAATTGCATTTCGATTAATTTGTAATTTTATGCGCTACGTTTTTAACATTACACGCTCGTTTTATTTGCTAATTATACGCTGTTAATGCAACAATACTTATGAAAGGGTATATGAATGATCTTTAAGAAAACACTATACATACAAAAGAAATTTAATGGAAATCAGTAGGATTTTACCTATTAAAAGTTATAGCAAAAGTTTGATCATCTTTCAAACTTACAGAGCATCTTTTAGTTCATTCAGCCATTTATTTTGTAATTTTGCATAATTATCTATGCTTGATATAATGTATATAGGCTTTTTCGGGGTTACGGTATACTGCATTTAATTGAATATTTATCAAAATGAATTTCAAGCTTATGCAAATAATATGCATAAATGAGCGCCAAAAATAAACGAATGTGAATTTTAACAGGGTCGAATTTTATTATATATTATATTAGCTAAGAGAGAACAATTCGCTGTTGTTGATGGGGTGATGCGGTGATGCGGGTGCCAGGCAGTTTGACATTAATTGATAGCATCGATATAAATGATATTCACATTTGTTGAGGGAACATTCAGTTATTTGACATAATCCACTTACCAAAAGTCACTTACTCACTGGCTCATTGCCTTCCATTATCCACTAAACTGTTAGATAATCGCCGCAATTAGTCTCTCCGAATGATAATTATCATTTGAAGAACGCGATAAGCGTTCAAGTATTCCACTTGTAAGTGCTCGATTTGTCTGTGGCAGAACTTTGAAGAATGTGCAACGCCAGGTGGCATTGGAATGTGAGCAGTTCATTAAGTTGCTTGCTTTCTGCACTCAAGTGCCTGTTGGCAACATAATAATAGTTGTTTGTTGGCAATGTTGTCTGGTTGCCCGTTTGCCTGTTTGTCCTGCATTGTCAACAGCCTAACAACTTTATATGTAGGTATTTGTAAAGTGTGTTTTGTACTCTAGAGTGGATCGTTCGGCCACTTGAAAGCAATTAAAAATCCTTTAAAATATTTTCTTATCGTATCGAAGCGACTCTCAGTTGATAGACGCACAGTGGTGTAGCTCAGAAGGATCACAAAAGTACCTCAAAGGTTTTGTTTTCGTAGAAGAGAGTTGATACTTAAAGATTCGTTATGGATCTGCTGTGACTCAACTCGATCAGCCTACACTTGAATATATCTTTCCAAATGCAATCCCTCTGGGCAAGAAATGAAACAACGCCTCTTATAATAAAGCAGTAGGCGCCTTGACTATGTTTGTTGGCCAAGTGCGTTACACGCAAGCATTTAAGTGTGCAATTGTTCAAGCTCCCTACTGAATGCCCATGCTCCTTCGAGTGCTCCTGTGCTCGAAACATTTTGCGCAGGCGCAGACCAATGAAACGTTTGTCGTTTGTCGCTTGTCGTCTGTCGTGCTTATCGCCACGCACTTATCTCAATGACCACGCTGTAGCAGCAGGAGCAGGAGCAGGAGCAGAAGGCCAAAACGGAGGCGGGTTGGCTTAACTGAATGCTTGAGCGATTGCGGGCTCACAACACAAGTGTCGCCAAGTAAGACCAAGTTGAGCTGCTTTGGGTTCCCTCCTTGTCTGCACCATCATCGCCTGACTCGTAACAATCATCTATGCGTGTATACACTTGAAGAAATAAGAAGAAGTTCTTTTCCTTCTCTTACAAGAAACATTACTAGTATCTTTTCGTTGAGTGTATGTTTAACTGGTCGTGCGATGCGATCTTCCTTTTTGGCTTGGTTGCCTTGGCTTCTCTCCTTGGGCAATGTTTGTATGTTAATTTTCAAGCGCGAATACGTGGAATGCTTGCCTCCTGCTTGCCTTTAAGCCACAACGAGTGAGCTGCGCGTCTGAGTTACGAGTTGATGGTGCTGAAAGTGACACAAGTCATAAATTCCTTTTGTGTTTGCCAACTGGCTCGCTTACTTTTCTCTCTTCGCCTTCGAACGTTGACAATTTAAACTGAATGAAATTGACTCAAGTCCGTTTGGGTTCTTCGTTTCTCGTTCTTATCGCAATCGCTGTTAGCCGATCAGTTTTACGTTTGCTACGTTTTCGATTGGTCACATTGATCGGTAGCCCTGTCCTTTGTTTATTCTCACATTGGACAGTTGTTTTTTCGTTGTGCTGAAGTATTTGAAATATGTTTTTGATTTGGCGCCAGCGTAACAGGAAGTGCGGTGTTATAAAGCTGTCGTTTTTATAAGGTTTCTGGAATAATACACCAATTGATATGCCAAATCCATACAAATGTATTACTTTTCGGTTTTGTTTTTCCTTTTACTAGAACTTGGTTTATGGAGCAGACGTGAGCGCATCTTGTTTTAGAAGACCCACACCTTTTCCTATTCGTTTCGTTTGATTACGTTTCGTTCGGTTCATGGTATTTGTTTTGGTTTTGATATTGGATTTGATAATTTGGTAGAGTTTGCTTTGTGTGTGCATTCTGTTTTGCCATGTCACAAGTCCCAGATCCTATTAATTCTACTTTTCTCTGTTTTGTTTCAGCCTCATCTCGCTTGTCCCAGCGGTGCAGCTCGTCATAAACAGAACATGTTATCCAAAAATATACTTTTTTCTTCAGAAAAAATACTGTATGTATGTGTGTATATATGCATAAATTGTTTTTGCGGCATAAATTTATGCATATTTATAAGCGAATTCATTTCGTGTCCATTTCAAATGCAAACAAATAATACGCAAAACAGAGCGCTTGCCAGGGTAGAGCTGCTCTCAAAGCTATCAGCTAATTCCCCAAATCCCCGAATTAATAAAGCAGAGTACTACGAAATTCCGCCCCATTCTACACCCACCCCCACCAACCAAAAGCAGCACGCGATAGGGCAATGAGTAAAAAAAATAAAAGAGAAAAGCTCGCATTTGTTGTTGGGCAACAACTTTACAAAGAGGCAACTACAAATGCATTCATCTATCAACCAAAGGAGCCAAAGCAATAATTATAAGAACACGAAATTAACGCGTGTAAACAAACATGTCAACACGAATCGAGAAAGAGTTCATAAATTATGGCTGACATGTTGACCACCCCAGCTTGAATTGGTAGTAGTAGTAAGTAGTTTTTTGTTGTGGGAGCACCTGCCAAAGGAGCAGTTCTGGCAGGCATTCCTAGAAGTCAACTTGGAGAGTCTGGGCCAGGTTTTATGGCAAGTGTCAACACTGAATTTTTTTAGATCGCTCTTCGATCTCTGCCTCGTTCTCTCTCTCTCGCTCTCTCTCTCGTGTAGACAGTGGTCTGTCATGACATCTGGCTAAACAAAGACATTATTGATGCCCAGATGTGCGCTGATAAGGCGAAGAAGTCTACGAAAAAAAAAAAAGACGGCCGAGTTCAGTTGAGTCAAGTTGAGTTTGAGGTCCATGATCAGATAAGTGAGATCGCTGGATGCCGACATAAACAAAAACAAAACGAAAAACAAAACAAAAAGAAGAGAGGGAGACACGCGATGTCAGAGTTGCCACCGATGGGCTCCATGTGAAACGTAACTCACTTTCAATAATTTATAGAAGGTAGTCAGGTGAAGTCTTGTCTTGTCTCAACTCTTGGCAATTACCTTGAAATGCAGTCAAGAGGACTTGTTGACATGTCGTTACAGTTGTTTGCTCGCATACGTTTTATATGTATGTGTGTCTGTCGCTTCGGGGGGCCCCCAAAACCTCTATCGGGGGTAATTGGATACTGTAAACAAGTTGTAGTCAGGCAGCCTGCCAAACAGCCAGCCAGGCAGTTGTGGGAAGCCAGGAACAGAAAAGAGTCTAAACCTCTACAACAAGATGAATGTGATGCTTTAGTGTAGATATGAGTAATGCTTTGGGATCGATAGCAATAGATCAATATCAACCTAGGGAGAGTAGCGGTTTGCTTAGAGTACTCGCCACAGCTAATTGCTATTAGGTGAATGGGTATGTGAACCCAAGCAGTTGAACTAGATAGATTAAAGTTAGGTGTAGATAAGCTGTATGAGGCTTAGTACAAAGTAAACGTTTGGTGGCTATAGTTTATGATGGATAAGCTTACTCTACTAATACAATATACAACTAAAGGGCAGTACCCTTAAGAAAGTAAACTTAATAAATCGAAAGGAGCCTTTCACACAAGTAATGTTCTTGTTATAAGTATCTAGCAATAACAACAAACTGTTGAACTTATCAAACTCACAAATTCTTAGTTTTCCCACAGAGCAGTTGATATTGATCAATTAATTTGTATACTCTCGAATGTAGTATATGCACGTAAGTGGTAGTGTATTATTGAAATTAAATTAATTCAAATCGGATTGTTTGTTGTGGTCACTTAAAATATGCAATCAGGCATATATATATATATATATATATATATATATGTTTATATGAATCATAGCAGAGGAAAATAATACGTATAATTCGTTGGGATTTGCGTAGCAATTTGTGCATAATTGAATTGAAAATTAATCAGCCTTTTTGGCATCATAATTAAATTGCAGCTGTAAACTTTTCCAACTGATTTGTGAAAATGATTTTACTTCAATTGGCTTAACATATTGCGGTTGCCCATTGCACACACACATATATGTATGTGTGTGTGTGTGTGTGTGCTAAATGCTATAATTGCAGCACGTATTTGGCTAAGCGGGCAGTAAAGAGGCTGTTTGAATGCCGTACATGCGGCACATGCCGCATGCCGTATGCCACATGCCACAAACGACAACATTACCCAGAAGTCGCTGTAGTCGTAATTGTTGCAACCAACTTGTCAATGCAACTGACGCATATATCACATTTATGTATGTACATATATCTATCCAGGCCATAATGTTTGTCATAACTGAATAATTGCGTGAACGCATCACACACAAGAAGAAGAAAAAATTGAGTGTGTTGCAAGCAGCGGTTGAATGCTGCAAGTAATGCCACTTTGCCAGTTGCGCCTAATTTAGCAATGGCAACGCCAAGTGCCGCATAAATGTCTTGTCAAATGATGCGACTTCTTGCTACTACTCAAGTAGCTGCAACACAGCGTCTGCCACACAGCAAATTGCATTATTAGCCGCAACCATAAAAACTCAGCAGCAGCCTTTGCCATTTGGCTCTTCCACTCTTTGCAGCCATTTGGCTTGATGTTTGCCTTTTTAACGCCGCTTTCATGCAGCACAGTTGCATGTACTTTGACTACTTCCACTTGGCTTTGAAGCTATTTGACAAAATATTTCTCTCTCTTCATTCAATGCAGTCGCAATTGGAAATCCTTACAAGAAGTTTCCAAAATATTTAAGCAGAATTGGAAAGATTTTTAAAACTCTAAGCACAACCTGATGTTGCTGCTGTTGTGGCAAAGACACAATGCCCGTTGGTGTCGGGCAAAGTGTTTAAGTGTGTGTGTGTGTTGCAAATGTCTCAATTTCAAAGCGTACAACAAGCAACAACGCCTGCAGCAACAGCAACAGCAACAACAAAAACAACAACTGCAATCAGAATATGTAAGAAAAGGAAGGATGGCCTGCTGCTTGCTTTGCTGCTGGCCAAGCTAATGACAGGTTATCCGCAAAGATGCAAAAACTGGTAACATGGTGCATGATCCCTGCCCCAGCTACCTGCTAACAGCAACAACATTATTTTTTGCTTACTCCCAGGCTCGGAAGGTGTAGAAACTGTAGAAGCCTTTTGCTCAATTGCCAATAAGTGGCAATGTGGTCGAGGCGAGTCGAGTTGAGTTGAGGCATCTAATGTCTAAATTCAGTTTGCTTCCAAAAAGGAAACCTTTTGTAGGTTCGTTGTATCGTTGCCCCGATAACCCATAATTATGGAAGAGACAGGCGGCAAAGGGAGAGTACCTTGTTTTGTTTGGCTATTTTGGCCGTTGGTTTCACTGTACTTGAAGGCTCTGTCTCGTTTTTCGGGTTTAACAACTAAATTTGAAAATTTGACGCAAACACAGTGTTGCAACAACTTGCTGCCGCCTGTCTGTATGCCTGCCTCCAGGGAGCTACACTCTCTCTCTCTCTCTCTCTATCTATCTCACTTACTCCCGCTTTGAGTTGGAATCGGAGTCGAAGTCCGAGTCTTAAGTTTGCCCCTGTGCCTGGGCATATTTAATTAATTTATTTCGAGTGATCCCCGTTGCGTGTGTGCATGTGTGTGTGTGTGTGTGTGTGTGTGTGGACTCTGTGGCGTCGACGTCGTCTGTTTTTTGAAGTGTTTCAAAATTAATTCCGATCGTCAGTTTCAACAATCGGGTGCTGCTGCTTCTGCTTACCCCCTGCCGCGGGGCTGCTGCCTTGTGCTAACCGAATACCCTTTAAGAACGGCTTAAGTGGGTATGATCTACCCAAAGTTTGATTCGTATCTAAGGTTACTTACAGGGTATCAGCTGATTGAGCATTCAGCAGTTAAGTTAACTTCTTGTTGGATCCTTTTGTTTTATTGGCCTGCTCAACGGCGCGTGATTCGAGCTCTGTGGTTTTTCGTTTGAATTTCTCGTGATTAGCACACGAATAAGATATTGAGATTATTTGACTGCGGGGCGTTATACGTGGGCGTGGCCAGAACTGTTTGTTGTCTGGCAGCTGCTGGCAGCCATACACATATGTTTATTAACGTAAAAAAGCAAAGGCATGATCTTAATAATCCTCAAAGATGCGCTTTCAAGTGAAAATAAAAAACTTGTTAGGATACACTTTTTAGAGTATGATTGCATGTAGTCACAGCTTCTTCTCACACTCTAAGCAGTTGTTTTATGTTGTTTGTTAACCCAAAATATTGTTCATCTCTTTTCTTTTCATAAATCCATGTCTTGAATCTGTGACATTTTGATCCTTCATACCTCACAGACATGTCGCATGCTCCTTTCGGAACAACAATTTAATTCAGTTTTCCCCCACACATTTATCACACTCTTTCCCCCCTTGTCAAGTACTGCACATCTGCTAGAGATTATATAATTATACAATTATATTTACATTAAAAATCTGTCCATAACATTTCCTTCGTTTCCCAAGAATTGCTCCCTCGAAACTAAAACAATCTTTTGGGGTAAACAAGTTGACAAAAACTCGATGGAAACAAACATTAGTTGCATTTCATTAAGTAAACTATAAACAATGCTCTATCTCTTTCCATATCGCTTACCCGCCACCCTGCTCACCCTCTCTCTATATGTCTGTCGTTGTTGCTTTATCTGTACAGGAAATTCCACTGTCGCCGTCCATTGACATTTGTTATGTCAAAATTTCAGTGACAGCCATCAATCCTGTTGTTCGGTTTTCTTATTCACTTTCTGACTTGCCCCCTCCCCCTTCCCCCTTGGAAGTGTTGACAAGCGTTTGCGTTTTGGTGCTCAAGTTTCAGCCATGCGGACTGTCAACACGCATCCAAAACACAGCGGGGACCTCCCACAACTGACCACCATTGGGTTTAAGTGTTGCAAATGCATTTAGTGCGCCTTGGTTTAAGCGCAACAAATTGCGCTAAAATATAAACCTTAACAGCTGCAGCTACCTGCCACTTTTGGTTTTTGGCAAGGCACAAAAGTTCTTTTTAATATTAAAATAATATTTGAGTTAAGGATATTTATTTATTTGGGTAAAATTTCTTTAAATTACTATTTTTGCGTTGGTTTTCCTGCAAACATAAACACATCAGCACAACTGTTATTCTGTTGTCCTGCAGTCTTTTTCGTGTCCTGCGCGCACACATGTTGTCCATTTAATTTGTTTTGTTTTTCTCTCACTCCTCTCACAAAACATATATATATATATATCTATACATATTTTTAATGACAATTTGTGTGTTACACTTTTCGTCTAGTTTTTCAATTTTCAGCACCAGATTGTTATCTTAATGACTCTATACCTTTTTTGTTTTTGGCTCCGTTCTGTTCTGTTTTGTTCTGTTTTGTTCGTGGCAAAGATGTTTTATTGTATTTTAAATATTTTTCAATTTCATTTCAGCAACTGTTGTTCGAAATAGTTTCTAGCTGTCGTCCATCTGTTGCCATTGTTGCTGCATTTTTCCACTTGGCTGATTGGTGCTTGAAAGACAGAAAAAAAACCCAAAAAAGAACTGGAAACTCAAGTGTTTCTACACATTTGATCAGGATGTGCGCTATGGCTAACAGTTGAGTATGTTTGCCTTCTCCTCTAATCCCAATAAAATAATGTGTTTCTTATTTTTGTGGTTTTTAACAGGTAATTGCTTCGCCTGCATCTCGACTCGATAAGTGGTTATAATTGTGATTTTTAACTGCACAAATATTAAAAGAAATATTCTACTTTCAAACTTTTCATACTCAAAATATGTTAAGCTGAAAAGCCCACCGGGAAGTGATTGCAGCTACTGAACATTGGACAATATATCATTGGGAGTGTAGCACAAATTAGATTGAATGCCACACACACACATTGTACAGGGTTGGGGGACCGCTTCACTTCAAAGCGCCCACAAAACACCTCAACAGTTGCACAATTACAAACATTGACAGGCCCCAAAGGTGTCCAGCGATGCTCGCGTCTCACTGACGGCGCCGCTGCTGGCGTCATACCCAAGTCCCCAAAGACTACGTGTGTGCGTGTGTGCGTGTGTGAGTTGAGGCGTGGGTTTGTTCGGGTGCTAACAGAGTTGGCATTTCGATTCATTTACGTTTTTGTTACTGTTTTCATTTCGCTTTCAGCTCAGCCTAACCTCACTTCTGCTGCTTTCCCCCTGCCTGCAGCTGCAGTTGCGTCAGTTTTCCATTGAGTTTTGACAAACGACTGACATTCATCAGTGTCAGCCACCCGCTTCCAATGGCCTCCACCGCCACCCTTCCACCATATTGCCCTTATATGGAGTCAAGTCAACGAAAAAGACACAAAACAACAAAAAAGCACGAAAAAAAAGTGGAACTTGCGGCATGTTGCGATGGCAACAAATCAAAGACACATTCCAGTCAGCGCTCCAAACGTCGTCATCTCTCTGCCGCTCTCTGTCGCTTTGTCTCTGATGAGCACTGCCGCCGCCGCAGCATCTGGAGCGCATTAATCGACACATTTTCTGTTTTTCTACACTGTCTATTGGGTAAGAGAAAAGGGAGCTTATGTTGAAGTCGGGTGGACATTTAGTTAAGTATGAGTTTAAGTTAAGATAACTTGGTAAGTTAATAGTATTAAAATGTTAGTTAGAATTATTTGTGTGTGTTTTTGTTATAGTTCAGCAACAGGGTATTGCATAACCCAGAACTTGTTCCACAGCCAGAGAGGGAGAGTGTTTGAGAAGCAACAACAACTCACATCCTGTATGTTTGGCGAGCGCTTTGAAGCCGCCAAAAAACAAGAACAACACTATGTTTGCTTTTATTATAAACAAACGCAATTGGGGCTCACTCTTCTGTGTGACTTTGACTCTGGCAGTAAATTTTTGCATGACAAATTGCCGATAAGATCAGCAACAAAACGAAGCCAAAGCAAAAGTGGGAAACGAAGTTGCAGCCATAAAAAAAAAACTTGCGAAAGCAATGTGATGAGAGTTGTTGTTGTTGTTTTGGGCTTCTTGCTGCAATTTCGTGACGTCTTCTTCGTTGGCATCGTGTGCTGTGTGGGGGCTAAGTTTATTGCCACGACTGCCGCACACAGTTGCCCTTTTTTTTGGTCGTTGTTTCCTTTCCTTCCTCAGCCGTTTGGCGGATGCTTGTTGCATCAGAGCAATGATGAATGTGTTGAACAGTGGTTAGAGATTGATTTCTGAGAAGCTGGCAAGTAAAATCAGCATTTAGTCAACAACATTGTGGCACTGTGCAGCCTGAAGCCTGCAACGAAAACCAGCTCAAAACTCGATTCACAATTGCCCCACGTAACGATCGCGTTCACTTAACGCGTTTCTGTCTGGTTGTGGAGTGGTTTTTATGAAGACATTTTCCCCACTTCCATGCTGCCGAAATTGAGACATTAAAAACGCCAATGCATCCTCCCTTTGGCCCTTTAATACTCTATAGTCTGCGTTGATCTTAAGATCTGTATGGACAAGAAATCGCAGAGGCCAATGAGGGCAAGGGGTAAGGGGCCAAAGGGACAGCACGAGCGACATGCGAAAAGCTACAAATTTAATCAAGGGCGTTTCATTTTCATCATCATCGAGTTCCGGGATATTATTGTGCTACTATCTGCATCTTATCAGCGGTCAGCTGCAGTTGCATCATCATTATTATTATTATTTTAGTTATCATATGCCTGCCTCAGAGTCTGGACTATTAACATCAATATGCTATCAATGTTTACGCATGCATTTTAAATGCATATTAAGTTACAGCTACCAAAGTGTGAGTTCATTTAGAACTATCAACCCTGCGAGTTGATTGAGCCGCCCGCAGCTCTGACATTAACAAATGATATTTGATTATGAGACAAATTGTGTGTATGATGCGCCGACAGACGCGCTGGAGAGAGAGTGGTATCAGCTTATCAGTAATGTCGCCTCTGTCTTCCAGTAGATGATCATCCTCCTCCTCCTCCATTGCTTTGGACGACACGCTGTTTGCCTTTTTAATTAGCCAGCGTGAACAACAACAACAATTTGCCTAGGTGTGGGTTTGCCACAACGTTAACGAGAATTTATGGGAAATTATGTTTTGTTGTTAATTTTTAATAATTCTCTGCCCAACCACTCTCTCTCTCTCTCTCTCTCTCTCTCTCTCTCTTTGGGTCTATTATTTGTTATCTTATTAGTTCTGTATCTAAAGTGAACGGTTTGGGGGGTGAAGAGTGCTGGTTGTTTGGTTTGCAATTAAGACAATTAATGTTTGGAGTGGTTTAAATCGAAATTGATATAAATGTCGGCTTAGTATTGCAATAACTCAAACTAAAAACCGAAGAAAGTAAAATAAATAAGTTAGATTAAGCTGTTAGAGTCTGCTTCTGAAGAATTCTAGAAGACGTAAAACTTCAGGCAAATCTAATCGTGAACTGCGTAACGAAAACGGTTTAATTTGGCTAACCGTAGAACCATATGTGGCACCCAACTGTGGCATTCAAGGCTGTTACAGCTCAAGGTCATAAAAAAATTTGGCAACAAACCAAGAGTTAAACTGACTTGTCTTTTGCAGATTTACGATCTATGAAGAATTTGTTTCGCCGAGGCCAGCGTACAAGAACAACAATAACAAAGACCATAAAAATCAATTACGACACGTCTGTCCCTCAACTTTGACACGGCCACAGAAGTACAGAGAGACAGAAGACCCTCGCAGCAGTAACAACTTTGGCTTTAAGGCCTTTTTTTTTGGTTTACACTCACTGACAATTTTATGACAACTCATCATAGCGTGACATGCAGCAAGCAGACAAGATGAGTTCCATCTATAATTAGTCATTAAAGCATGCATTGTTGATCGGAAAAAGATCTTTCTTTGGTTCGGTTCGGTGCGGTTCGGTTACGATACGATCGTTCGAACTCTATTGATCCGTTTTGTGTTAAGAACTTTTTTTAAAGTCATTTTCCCAGAAACTCATCTCGTATTTCTTAATTTAATTTCATACAAATAGGGGAATGTTTTTGTGTGGAACAAGAACCAAAACTAAGCTAAAATTGCGTGTTTAGTTTGCTTTGCTACCAACATTTGATATTAAACAACTTAATCAATAGCAGTTTGGCTTAATTCGGCTTACTTTTAACCAATATGTCGATTTATGTGGGTGCTATTAATAGTTGGTTATTTCTAATGCCATGTTTAGCATGCAAAAAGGTTTCGTTTCGGTTTAATCTTTAAGTATTTTGTGGCCTTAATCCCAGCCCAACTGAGCTCAATGCTAAGTGCATTTGAGCTGGGCAAACTTCTTAAAAATAATTCGCTACGATCTCTACGTAAATTCCAAACAAACCCAAAATCTTGAGGTTTCCAACTCTCGACTGTTTAATCCTGTGGTGCAGCCCTGGCAGTACTTGCTGTGCATCTAATTTGCTGCTAATGGCATTGGTTGACCTGCAATAATGAAGTGTAAACTGTAAAATGCTTCACAGGTAGTAAAAGACCAAGGACATTTTGCACTAACACTAACTAGACTAAGTAAAAACAAAGTCGAGTATCCTGCTGCGACTTTTTCCTCTAATTTGAGTGATGCATAAAATCCGATTTAGGCCATTAATTGGTTGCGGTGCCGTTGTGAGGTGAGAAGTTTCTACATGAAAACAAACTAATTCCAATGCATTTTTATAAAGCACATAAGCAATGCCCGGAGGACGAAAAGGGTATAATTATGCATACAAACATTCATATCTTAAGAACCTCAACCTTTAATACAAAATCAAAGCAACTCACGTCAATGTCAGAAACGAACAAAAACGTGTAAAATTCTCAAAAGGCGGCAGCGAATATTCTAAAGGCCACAACGGAGAAAACGCGCAGAATGCCGTAACCAAAAACCCAAAAACCCAAAAAACCCAACCCGTTTAGCTGCTCTGGCTCTGGCTCTTGCTTCTGCCGTGGCAAATTTTAATCAAATTATGCTACAAGTGAGCAACCCTTCAAGCTTCCAGCTCGCAGCTCAAATATTCGGTTCGGTTTTGTGTTCCTGGCTGGTCTGGTCTGGTCTGGTCGGGTTTGTGCTGTGCTGTTCTGTGCTTGGCGTGCGGCATTTTAGTTTTTGAAAATGTCTGTCAAAATATTTGCCAGTGCTACTGTGCCCGGTAAATTTCACTCGTTGGCAGCTCTCTACGCGTCCCCACTTGGCCACTCGGGCCATATCAATTTTAATTATTTCTTGGCGCGTTTTTTGACGCGAGTTTTGCATTTCACACGACACCACTTGGGGCATGCTTTGGACATCAAACTTTTGCCTTGAGGGTTTCTCATGCGGTTTTTCCCATAGCAACTATTCCTTTACATGCCGCCGGTTTAGAAGAGAAGTTTTTGTGTATATTTGCTCTTGCATTCAAGCATAAACATTTGTGCCAAACAATCAAACAATTGGCAACAAAATTGTTTATCGCTTTGATCTCAAGCGCTCAACTTACCCCAAATCCAGATGCTTCTGCAGAGACCTTTGTCGCCAACATTGACACAGTTTGTTTTAATTGTGCCAATTGCACAATAGTTTTCCTTTTAGTGTGCATTGAGACGTACAAGAAATGTCCTTTGAGGTTGCCCTTTGTGGCTGCCGTCTACCTGTTCAACCCATATTGTTGTCACCAGTGATAAGAGAACTCGATTCACGCACAATGTCTCAATCCCGACCAGGCCATTATTCTTGGCCAACTGGCGGTGCGCTTTGACCCGAAGACTAAAGATTGAGCTGTTATTGTCTGGCGGCAAGTTAAAGGATTACACAACGGCCACTAAGGGAGCCCCTAAGAAGCTAACACAATCAGCAGTTTCTTCGAATGCTCTACCAAAAAAAGGGTATACAACATGTGTACCGAAGAGGTTTTACTATAAGAGCTAAAAGTTCTTAGAGCATTTAACATTCGGTGTGTTTACAGCGTACTTGTTTTTTACTTTGATTATGTGACCATCATTTGTCAACGTGCTAAGCAGCTAAGTTTGGGTCCAGAAGTCGGGGCATAGGTTAGGTTATTGTCACCTTATTATTTGTCTTTCTTTTTTGTTTGGCTGTGGTGACACCATAATTTCTTGGCTAACACTGAATTGTTGGCTTAATTGTTTGGCTGATGCGGCACAAAAGAACCAAAATCAATGCAAGTTGAATTCTTTATTGACCTTTTGAGCCCAGCCGACAGTGACAATGTGGAAAACGACGATGACGATGACGACTGCTGTTTAATGGGCTACTTTTTTACTTATCAAAAGGATTAACCGGAGCAGCAGCAGCCGACGGATGTTGGCAAGTGTGCCTTAACCTTGATATTTGTTATTTGTTGCTTAATGTCTTCATTATACGGCAAGAGGAGAAAAAGGTGATAATCAGCCAGGTTAAGCCAGTAACAGGAATATAATTATATGTGTTCACATGATTACATATAATTTAAGGTGTCTTTTACTTGTTTTAAAAAGTATTGCTTTTGTTATTGCTTTCTAATATGCTTTATAACTCAATTGAATCATTTGCTTTGGCAATTTTGCTTGCTTATTAGTAAGAAAGTGCTTTTTACTGAAAATTCTAACAAATTTCATTAAATTACGCTACACGCGAAAAGTATATGCACCTACTCCCAACTACCTTCCCCCCTCTCACTTGAAGGCCGTCGTCATAGCAGCTGTCAGGTTTTTGTCTTCTGCCCCCCCCCCCCCCCCCCTTGCTTCCTTCCCACATCCTGCAATGCGGAAATTTTTGCATGTGTCAGTCACGGCAGCAACTCTCTGTCTTGGCAGCCAATTTGGCGCGCTTTTGTTGTCCAATGCGACAGCAGTAGAAATTTCTTATTTAATTATTCAATTTTTTGTTGCCCTCTTCACTTGGCACTCTCTACACTTGAATAATGCTGCGATAACAATGACAACCCTGTCAGCACAGCAGGCGTTTGATTTTCCTTCCCCATCAAGTTTGGCCAAGTTTTTGCATTTTATTGATGAAACCCCTTGGGGCAAAAGGTTTTCCAAAAATATTTAATTGCAAAAAGCAAGAAACTTTGCAAAGAGCAGAAAAAACCGAATTAGCATGACAATGCCAGAAAAAAACTTTAAATAGAATCTCGTAATTTAACAATATGCTTCGAAAAAAATAAGCTGCAATTGTTAAAAGAGAAAACGTCACATCTTGATGGAAAAAGAGTAGAAAAAAACGAAATAAATTCTTAGACATGCAGATAATATGCAAGGAAATAGTAAGGAAAAGAGATAGCATTGCTTTAGAGAGTGGAGAAAAAGTGTCATTATATCCTAATTAGATTCAAATTCATCTAACAATATCAACCGCAAAGCGTGGCTGAAAACTTTTGCTTATCGCATTTCCAATGTGACCAAAAGAAGCAAGCAAAAATATACTTCAAACATTCGAAAAGTAAGCTCAACTCAAAAACACCCTATAGAAAAAGCTTGTTTTGATATGTGACAAACTTGATATATGTTTAATTACTAGATCCTAAGGTAACTTGGTTAAGAACTTTACATTTTTGTCAATAAAACTTGCCTTTAAAACCTTACGGCTCAAAACTTTCTCTGACTTTATAGGGACTAAAAATGTGAATGCAAAGAGTGAAAAAAAAAACGAAAGGAAACTAAAGAAACTGACCAATGGGTGGGCGCACAACCCCCTCCCACACCCCCTCTCAACATACCAGCGAAAAGGAAACTGCAAATAAAACTGCAGACACAGTTTGAAAATTGAAAACAACAAAAATGCATTTAGAAATATGTACACATAAAAAGCATAAAGAAATGAAATGATACGAGCTACGAGCTACACAGACACGGGATAGACAGAAGATGAGTGGGTGGCAGGGTAGCAGGGGGGCAGGGAAGGGAAATTCAACTGACAAACCTGCAAAAGTACTGAAAAACTGTGCAAGAGAGTTTGTGATTGAGGGTTGGGAGTCACTCGAAGTTGAAGTTGATGTTTGTGGTTGGGCGTTTGAACTGTCTCTCTCTGTCTCCCTCTCTCTCTCTCCCTGTCAGCCGTTGAAATGGCCCAAAAAGTTCTTTTAGCATTGTTGCTGTTGTTCTCGGCATGGTGCGAATATTTCCGTTTCCGCCTTTTTGCCAAGTATGTTTGCCAGCTGCAGAGCTGCAACTGCCTCCAACTACACCCAACCCTTAGCCAATAATACACAACAAGGAACAACTCGCACTTTTCGCAACTTCCGACTTTTTTTGGGGTCTGCCTCACCCTATTGGGAAAGTTTTATGGCCATGCGTTGCACATAAATGAAAGTTTTTGCTTGATCCTTGGACTTTCAGCTTGTAATGTTGCCACACTTGAAGTGTCCTGATGTCCTGTGTGTTCGTCTTACTCTTGGGGCAAGCTGTTTAGGGGTGCAACCATAGCCAAACCCTGGCCAACATCGGTGGCAACTCAAAGGCAAAGCAATTGCCATAGGCACGTTAGATTTTTTACAATATTCAAACTCTTTAAGCATAGATTTCCTTTTCTTTCCATCTTCCGCTCGCCTTCATTTGGGTTTCCCTTAGAGCCATGTATCACTTTAATTAGTTACAGGTTTTCTGCATAGAAATTCTAGACATCCACGCACACAATTCCTTCCCCAAACAGGCTCCCCATTTGGTTCATTTGGCTTAATCGTTTAATTGCCTGGCATAATTAAAAATGCAGCTCATCATCAGATTTCTCAGCTTAATTTCCAAGACATCGTTCGTTCCTCCTTTTCTTTTCTTAACGCTCTCAGATTTCCCATTGCACTGGCTGGCAAATTGACCCGAAAACCTTCTACTCTTATCCTTTGCTCGACTAAATAGTCCTGCCGCCTCGAGCCGTCGCTTTATCTCGCAAGTAAGGAAAAAAAGCTACCCGGTTTCCATTTCACACTTGCTCCATAACTCAGTTACTTAGTGGGTTTGTCGCCGGGGGGGAGCAGGAGAGTGGGTGGAGAGCGGTTTGACATCAATGGGTTTTTGTATTCGAGGGTTCCTGTGTTTTTTTTCGTCCAACTGCAACAAACTATAATTTGCTTTCAATTGATTTTGTTGCCTTCTCCAATCGCTTTTTTCCTTGACACACAACAGCTAAATACTCTTCCAAAGGGTATTGTAGTTATATAGTCTAAAGTGTATCTGAACTTCGTTTGAACCCAAACACTTTGACAGCCTGCTTGCAACATGTTTCTTCATTGATGTTCGAGTGTCCTTTCTCTGTTTTTGTTCTTCAGCGAACAGTTTCATAAATTGTTTTGTTGCTTTGGTTCCGAAAAAAAAATCTGACACTTGTTACAGAACGCAATACCCAAAAAGCAAACCCAACTTCGATCCACCACCCATCAACTCCCCCGTTTTTCTTACTGCCCGCCGGCTGTTGTTATTGTTGTCCGACAAATGTGCATTAACGCCTTTGACCTGCAGTTTGGCCTTAGCCACTTCCTAGGCAGTTTCGAACTGTGTTGTTCCGAGGGAAAAGGGAGTTTTCGGTTGGCACCGTGGATGGCAGGGGGGAAGGGGAGTGATTGAATTTCGTAGTTTTTGCAATTTTCTTTTGGCGCAGGCTTGTAATGCACAGCTGACAGCTGCTTTTTCTTCATTAGCAAAGTCAACCCTGACATTTGTTGCTGTTTGTTGTTTTTTTCCTTCTCTTCTTGGTGTTGTTGGTGGTGATGGTGGTGGTGGCAACACTGGTAGCACCCACTACTACTTAACGTCTTTTGTTATTTCTGGTGGTGATTTTGTGGGCCTTTTTAAATTAGTTTACATGACTGCGTGTAATGGGTTTTCTCATCTAGTTTTCCTCTCCCTTCTTCTCCCTCTTTGCCCCCTCTCTGACGTTGCTGTTTTTAGCGGGAGCCAAGGGCAACTCTGTTTTCGTTTTCGCATTGTAATTTCATATGCTGCAGCCACAGGCGGTCTTGGTCCAATTCTAACCCAACCATTCAGGGCCAATGAACTGTAAATAGTTTTGTGGGCAAGTGCTGCTCCTTTGGCGAGGGGTTGCGGAAAGAAAGTGGGTTTGGGAAAGGTTTATTTTAAGCCAGAATAACGCTCGAAGCGATTTTTGAGTTAAAATCAGAGCAAACAAACAGGTTGCTTGGAAATTATTCCAAAAATATTGAACTCTTTCTTCTCTTTCTTTGCTTGCCTTACCCCGCCGCTTAGCGTTGTTATCCTTTGTCCTTGTGACCATTTGACCTGACCCACTCGGAAATGAGCTTCCCTTATTGTCGTTGGCCATAAATAGCGACTACTTACGTGCATAAAATATGCCTGCATTGGCTTTAAGCTGGCTCCCACAAATTTATGGTCAATGCGATAGCTTTGCTGGCAGTGGGTGGTGCTGTTGGTGGGTGCTTGGGTGGATGGGCAATGAAAGGAAGTGCTTGGCCCAAAAGTTCGGGCATTGTTTGGCATTTGGGAGAAGCGTGAATGTAATTATCAGTGGCATTAACACCTTTAATTACAGTCACAAGAGCGAATGTGTGCCTGAGAAGGGTGGGGTGGGTGGTCGTGAGGGGTTATCCACTTGCAACACAATATGCAAATGAGAGAGAGAGAGAGAGAGAGGAAGAGCTGCATATCTCGAGGTCGCCAGATCGAGCGAAAGTCAAAGCTTGGAAAATGTTGCGGCACATGGCTATTAGAATAATGCCAGGACGAGCATAAAGGTGTATCAAGGATACACACACACACACTAACACACATACATCTATGCAAATACAAATGCAAAACGAGCAGCCGAAGTGGCAAAAGAAAAGGCAGAAAAACAGCCATTGGCAAATATGCTAGAAACGAGAGGAAGAGGGAGAGGGAGAGGGGTAGCTTTGGAGAGGCTCAACTCTCGATTCACAGCTTACACAGTTGGACGCTGATTTATGAGCAATACATATACAAATGCAGGCATACACTTGAAAAAAAAGCTAAATACTTTTCTTTGGATAACTTTTAATCGATTTAAGTTTTTGTACAAACTATTTTTCTAAGTGTGCTCCACGCATATACATATATACATGCTTGCAGCATCAGTGTAGATATATCCTAGCGTCGTTATATATATATAAATATCTAGTTATATCCTGCTGTGTTCTTCGCCTTGTGACTTTGCATATTTCTCGGCTGGCGATTTTCTTTGTTTTGCCTCACAACGCAAATTTATTCGAATAGCTTGGCCAAAACTAAAGAAATGCTTTAAGAGTAGGCAAAGGGGATAGGTAGTGTTGAGGGGTGGTGTCACCTAGCAGGACACACCTCTACACACACACACACACACTCGGACACACACTCATGCATATGCAAATTGTAACAGTCAGTTTTGTGCTTTCTCTTTTTCTATCTGTTTGTTTGTGTGTGTGTGTGTGACCCACTTTGTTTGTGGGCGTGACAACGCATTCCCCTACTCCACCCCCCCCCCCCCCTCTTCACGCAATATATGCTATGTGTATTTTTCATTTTTGTATCGTTCTTTGTTTGTTTTTTTTTTGTGTTTTGTGTTTTTCTTATTGTTTTTGCATGACAAACAAAAATTATAATTGCACTTGAAATTGGCACATGGTTTGCTGCAGAGCTTAAGGGGTGTTGGGGTGGTTTGAGGGGGTGGTGGGTAGGGTGTCAGCATGACAATTGCTTATCTGTTGTTGTTGTTGTTGTTGTTGTACATTAAAGAGATTATCTTTAGTTATTTAACAACATGAGGTTTGAACTTGAACTCGATTGCTTTTCGCTAATATTTGGCTTAAAGCAGGGGAGAGAAAGGGGGCGTAAGGGGGGGAAGTGTGTGTTTTGTATCAAGATAAATGATAAGATTTCTTCTTGTGTAAACGATGACAAATAGTTGACTTTACTTAACTTAAATCAAAATAAATCAACTAAAGCTTCAAGTTGTTTAACTAAAATATCTTTAGCTTGAAGTTTATTGAAAAAGTGTAAGAAAATTGTTTTTTTCCATAATAGGTATAAGATTAAACTGAAAGAATTATTATTTTTCTGTTTGGCTTTTTGTAGATGAATTTTTATATTTTCAAGCAATTCATCAAATTTCTAAGCCATTAATTAATTAGAAATAAGCAACTCAACTATTAAAACAAAGCTCAAAGATCGCCTTTTAATGAAACAAATATATACAAAAAAACTTTTGTATATTCGAATATTATAGCTTTGCTTAAGAACAAAAAGATACAAATGTATCTCAGTTCGCTGTATGTATCTATTTCAGTTGTATTTAATTGTTGGCTCTTGAAATCTTGCACACATATCAGCTACTTCAAAACACACACACACACACACACACACTCAGACAACAACAACAATATGAGTTCATCAGGTATTTATGCAGATGTGCGAGCAACAATTAGATTGTTCTTGTTTTTGTTGCTTTGCCAGCGGCCTTAAATCCATAGCTTCTCTATATATATATATATTTGTGTGACAGATTTGCATGTGTGTGTGTGTGTGTGTATCTAAATGATTTTGTATTCAGAGTTTTTGTAGAAATATTTTTTGGGTCATATCACTTTGACAAACATTCGGATTATCCCCTGGAATTATTAATTATTATTATTACTGCAAAGCACCCTGCCTTCCTTCCATCAGCTGCCTACACTCGGTGTGTGTTGGGTGTGTGTGTGTTTTTGTTGTGCCTTGTACATGAATAAAGGACAACTGGATGACTAATTAACCAACCGAGCGAAATTTGTAACTTTTTGACAGTAAAAACCGAAAAAAAATAATAATTATATAAAAATAAGTTTAAATACTTTTTAAAAAGAACTTTAATATTAGATGAGCTTTAATTTCATTTGTTTTCTTTTTAATAATTATTTTCATTGCAACTTTGTGCTTTAAATATTAGTTATTAAGTTAATATTTATTTTTCTTGGGTTTTTTTCTTAACAAGATTTAACAAAAAAATTTTCTCATCTTTTAAGTTTTGTAATTATCAAAAACGTTTTTTCTTGGGAAATTTTTCGGTTTTCCTTTTAGTTTTGTGGTTGTTGCCACGCCCACAAATGGGCCGCCTTCAGTTTTGTTGTTTTTAGGCGCGAGATCGGGATCCACTAATGCGCCTTTAATTTGCGGCCATGTTGCATGAAACGAGCTGCTAATGTGTTTCGCCTGTTTGCCTGCCCCTCTTCCCCCTCCGCAGCAACCAAAGCAGGCGCTACATGTGGCAACAACAACAACAGCAACAAATATTTCACTTGACGCGCCTAATGAGTTTAGGCAAACCGCAAACCTCGGCCTCCAGCGGATCCTATCCCTGAGGTAGGGGTTGGGTAGAGCCTAGGGGGGGAGGTGCTGAAAGTGGGTGGGGTTTTTTTGGGGTTGCAACATTGACTAAGTTGCGGCAAGCGATTTGTTATTGTTGCCGTCGTCAGTTTAACAATTTATTAAGAACTTTTCCCTCTTCCCCTCACTCCCCCCCACCCCCACCGAATCGCTCTCTTTCAACACCAGACAAAAGTGGCAGCGGGAATAAAATTGCATTGAAAATAAACAAAACAAAAAAAAATCAGAAAAAACCAAATTGTATTGTTGATAAACAAAACAACACACACAAGAGAAGAAAGGGGCGGGGGGTGAGGGGGTGTGGCTGAAGGTGAAAGTAAAGTGTAAACAACAAATGCAAATGCAAACGACCAAAAAAAGGTGCGAAAAAAATGCGTAAACAAGAAAACTTGTTCAAAAGGGAAATACAAAATGCATTTTTAGCAACATGTTGCCAAGCACTCGCAGCATGTTGCTAGAGCGCGCCAGACAAAACACAGAGAGCGAGAGAGAGAGTGAGAGCGAAAGAGCGCACGCTGCTTGCGCCGAGTTTAAGCGAGAGCGCGTTCATTTTCGAAGTTCGAAATTTCGAATTGAGCTGCCGGTCTCTTGGCTGTATGTATTTTACATGCCTCACCAAAAACGGAAGAAGAAAAACATTCAACTGAACAACAACAACAACACACACACGAAGGGGCAGCACGCTGGAAAAGCGCAATGCGAGACATTGACCTTGATCATCATCATATTGTGGGATGCTGTTGTTGCATGTTCTTCATTTGGCTGCTATTAAGGGATTTTGTTAGAATGCATATTCGAAATAAACCAAACTGTTTGGCATATGGAAATTAAAAATCCCGAAAACAAGTCAAAGTTCCGCCTATTATCCAATTCTTAATGGTCGAGGCCTTTTTAACAAGCTGTCAATTAAACAACAACAGCTTTTTTTGCAATTACTAAAAACCCATTGGCGTTGGCGTAACTTGAAACCACTGGACATAAAAAGAAGAAGAAGAAAAACGTAAACACGTTAAAAATATTTTGCCGCTGTCGGCAGCTAGAGGAACAGCAGCAAAAACACATTCATCAAGCAACGCTCAAAATCAACTGTTCAATTGCCCAGCAATGTGCAGTGTCAAAGAGCGCAGCACGAAGAAAGAGAGAGAGAGAGAGAGCGCGTAGGTGGCGTTCATTACGAAATGAACACAACAGAGAGCGTAAATGTTGCACTGACAGGCATTGCCGAGCGTGTCTGAACATGCTAACGCAGCTCTATTGGTGTGTGTGTGTGTGTGCCTGTGCGTGCAGCATGCAAGCAACATTTGTTGTCGTCGCTGCTTGGCTCTCGTTTTGGATATTCAGTTTCAGTTTTTGACTCGCAGTCGCCGCTAACGGACGTGTGCGTCTCGCGTGTATTACGAAATAAGTTACGAATGCGAAACGTAAACGAATACGAAACATTTTACATGACATACGCTTAAAAGACTAAACGACGTGCAGAAAGTGACGTGTTCTGAAATTGTAAATGTGTTCAAAAAAAAAAGTGTTTATAACAAATTAATATAACAACTCAACATTGAGTTATATACAAAACAAGTGCAAGAGATAAAGTAAAGAAAACCAAAAAAAAAAATATAATTGTTTTATACTGTGAAGCAAAAGATATTTGATAATTGGATATAGCTTGATTACAAAAAATCAAACAAAACAACAACAAATCGACTCGGAGTCCTTTTCAGTTTTTTCTTCTTCTTGTGTTTCTTTTACTCGGGACAGTAAAAAGAAACAGCGGGTAAGTTTAATTTTAAGACAAAAAAACAGCGCCTGGAATAAAAATGCTGATGGCTGACAAAAAAGAACCGTTGTTTGCACAACTACAGTTAGTTTCTCTGTGTGTGTGTGTGTGACATTAAAATAAGCCGAATTTAGTGGGCAAATGAAAACTACGCTCCAAAAAATTAAATAAAAGTAAAAAGCAAAAAAAAAAACGGACTCAACTCGAGTCGAGTCGACTCCGCCTTTGACTCTTGAGTGGGTCGAGTGAAATGAGCTTATCAGCAGCGGGAAAAGCAGAAAGAAAAAAAATCAGCGAGCAGCTTTTAAATAGCCGCAAGCAGCAGATTAATGCTTAAGCTTTGTGCGAGTCTATAACTGTAAAGCAAAAGAAGTTTCAATAGTTGTAGTAAACAGAGTTTTACTTAATAGTGTTAGAAAACATCTTTGGATTATTGTTTTTCACAATCCATTGCAATAATTAAGAACTCTTGCACATTATTTAAATGAGTTTTTAGTAAGATAAATAAAGAAACTAGATTTAGTTAAAAACAATTGAAATACCCTAGATTAGTAATGGAATAAAATAGATATTGAGTATATAGCTTGAATGTTCATATCTTAGAAAGAAACCAAAACCAAAATAAAGTACTAAGATAGTCTATATTCCATAGAAGCCAGAACTCAAAGCCAGAGATAGAAAATAATATATCATATTTTGTAAGAAACAGATACAGATACAGATACATTTGCTTATTTCTATATAAAAACAATAAGAAACAGCTGTTTAAATATGCACAATAAATGTCAAGTATGGTTTTAAGCATGATTCAGCTGGATTCAATATAAAAATGCATTTTACTTCTACTCTTCAATCCAACAACAATCATTCTCTTCATAACCCACAAAAAAAAACTTAAATGCAAACAAATCATATTTTAGTAATAAAGTAGAATGCGTAGATACTTGTGACAAACAAAAGGCGCCGACAAAAAGCTTTAATTATAAACAAATAGTTAAAGTGTAGTACAAAGAAGATGTAAATAAAAGTATGTGTGGATAGAAGAGAAGAGAAGGAAATAGACATTTATGACCTTAAAGCCACAAAAGCAAAAGCAACAACAACAACACACCTTTGTTTAACTTGTTGTTGCTGTGCCTTGAGTAAATTTGCTTAAATTATTAGCAACGCGCGCAACAAGTGCCACATTTGGCGGCAAGTTGATTATTGCCTCTACTTCTTCTTCTTCTTCATTGCTTGTGCCCACACGCCTTAATCCTTCTGGGTAAATAAGAAGGCATAACTCATAAATATTGTGCCAAAAAAAATACTTGAAATTTATGTGCAACGCAACGTATCCGCAAGTTGCAAGTAACCGCAGCAAGATGTATCTGGCAGATACACCAGTGCTAAATGAGCTGTTAAACGGAGATCTCTCCGCACGCATTCAAACTCCAACCAGTCTCGATATACATACATATAATAACTCAATCTCAAGCCTACGCTGCTTGGCGCAAGTGTTGAGAAATAAAATGTATCTCATGGATACATGGCTTTGCGGTCAAATTGAATTTTAATTGTATACACGTTTCAATTCGAAATGTTTTCAACCGCTCAAGTAGCAAAAAGAAAGGCTCACAGGATTTCCGTTTGTTGTTTGCTTTCAAATTTATTTCATTCTCGCTTCTCCTTCTCCCTACTATCTCTCTGCCTTGCCGTCTCATTAGTATGGATAGCGCATTGTTAGAGCCTGAAATACATACATATATATATTTTGTGTGTATCAAAAGAGTTGACACAAACTATTTGTGACTTGTAATGGCTTTATTAAAGTCAGCGGCGTGGGAATTAATGTACACTTACAAATATTTACATGCGAAAATACTTTTAACAAACAAGCCTCAAAGCTATATAGTTGTCAGGTGCCAGAATCAATTGTGAATTATAGTCAAGAAAGCAGAAAGCTCGCTCAAGGTGTTTCTGTTTGGCATATGCTAAGCAGCTTAGGCGAAACAAAAAAAAAAAACAAAGCACTCGCTAAGCACCTTATGCAAATAGGCCAGAAACACAAAACAAAACGCACGCCAAATTGTGTAGCAAAAAAAATGCGTGAAATAAATAAAGCAAAAGGAAGGAAAAAAATCTCAAAACAAAATATTTGTTATGCGCTTGTAATTTTGTCGCACCAGAAACGCAAGCCGTGAAAAAAAGGCAGGAATTACATGAAGATAGAAGCACTGAATGGGCGTTGGAAAGGGGGCGGGGGGCCCCAGCAAAAGTAGGTAAAAATGCGGCTGTTTTTTCTCATGCTCAGCTGCCCGGCGGCCACTGAACGAAAGAGAGTGTGTGTGTTTGCGAGAGCGCACAAAAAGAAAACAAACTTTATCGTAGCACTCGCAGGACATGCTTACTGTAAATCACCCAACCTCTCACCCTCTCTCTCTCTCTCGCACGCTTGCATTCATTCTTATTGCGCGCTTTTGCTCTTAATGCTGAGTGACATTGATGTGACATGCCCGTCATCTACCGTTGCTGCGTCTGCTTCTTCTTCTGTTTCCTCTTGTTGTTCTTATTCCCTCCTTCTCCACCGCTGTGCTCTTCTGTTGTGTGCTCAGCTTCAACGAGGCGCGCTGCTTTAGTTAAAAGTTTTTGCGTGCTAATGTGGTCATAGGGCGAATGGGCAGGCAGAAAGAGAAGAACAATGTTAGCTAAGGCGTGACAATGTTAGTTAAATCGCTCTCTCTCCCTTTCGCACACCGCAAAACACACCTCGACCGACCGACCGACTGGACAACAACAAAATAACAGCAAATATTAAATGATATGTAAACCAAGGCAAAAGTTGTTAAAGTTATACGCATATTTTGCTTTAAGCAATTTGTAGAGTGAAGTTTCCTATTTGCCTGCCAGTCTAAAGGCAATGATAAAGTTAACGTCTTTACTGCTGGCCCGTTACATTTGTTCCACATATTGGAAAATTGTTATCCCGCAGTGCTCAATAACACTTATCGTTAGAGAGACCCAGAAGGACTACTAACTACATCAAAATGTCTCAATTTTCAATTTTCAATGTCGAATGCAGTTGCGGCGTTTGGTTTTCGTTCTCTTTCTCTACCTGAGCTGCACCCATATCAGTTACTGCCTTTGGCTGTCCCAATGCCCAAAACGAATTAAAATTACACGTTTCGACAGTCGCGACGGTGTTGGAAAGGGATAGAACTATATATAGTTTGTTGCTGTCGATCCTTGGAAAGAACATTTATCATTGTAGCTAATAAATGTGTGTTGTTTGGTTCTTGTTTTTTGCTTCTTGTTACCTGCGTTCGGTTTCTGTTGTTTCTGTTCTGACCCGAAACGTGGTTTGGCTTTCCAATAGCCAACGATTGAGTCATTTAAATAAAAGAACAACAATAACAACTAAAGTTGAGGTATACACAACCCCTGACTGAATGATTGTCCCAAGCTAATTTTCTTATATCGAATAGAGCAATTGAACACTTTTGGTAACGTTTTGGTGAACAATTCAATTAAATTGGAGACAGCTGTTGTCTTTTTTCTCTTCTCTCCTCTCAAGTGCCAAGAATTGCATACATAAATCAGCTGATGGATGAAAGTAAGTGCTTAGTAAGTAGTTCCTTAAAGGGGTTCCTGCTTGAGTGCTGCTACTCTCTCTCCCTCACTATCATAACAAGCTGCAGAGCGCAGCTGTCTTTAACTTTAAGCCAATTATCTAATTGCTTGCATTTCACTTTGATTCGTTCTTATCACAATACTTTAACTCTCTAGCTGCTACTTCTTTCTATTCTCTCCCTCACACTCTGGCTAATTACGGCCATCGATTCATTCACCTTCCCTCCCAGCTGAAGTCGTACTTTGATTTCCATTTACGCTTCCTTGGCGCGTCCATAACATTTCCGTTTTACGCTTCGACGGACTCTCACAGGAGCCGACAGTGTCCCTGGAGTACCTTTGAATGCGTCCCAGACTTAATCTGGCAACAAATCGATTTCGTTGTCTCGTCTGTTGTGCCCCATCTTCCAGCTTCCAGCTTCCATCTTCATTTCTTCGTTTCGTTTTCCGTTTCGTTGTGTTTTGGCCAAGTTGAAGTTTTTCAACACGATTTATTTCATTATTTTGTGCTGGCGCTCTTTTGGGGTTTGTTGCACGCTTCGCTTTTTAATGGGCCGCTTCAAAAGCTAATCAGCAAACAGTTTCAGTTACCCAAGCTTCGGGACAATTCAATCGATTTTCAAAAGGTAACAAAACGAAATATAACAAAGATACAAAAAAAAAAACAAAACAATGACTTAAGCTTCAAGTTTTGTGTTTAAGATTCAAGATTGCATTAGTAAGATGTTTATTGTATTGTTTCTATCTTGTTATTTATATATATTTTTACGTGCTTTAATATTTAAAGTTATTGTTTTCTTTTTTTGGAGAGCATCTTTTTAGTCGCAACGTTTTAATCTTTATTTTTTCTTCTGTGGTTTCTTTTTGTTGTTATTTATTAGTTTGACTTCGTTTCAATTTCAATTCCAATTCCAATACCATTCAATTCAATTTTCCTTACAACATTTCATCTTTGACATGTTTTGTATTTGTTTATTTCGTTCTCTCTCTTCCAGTCTGTCTTGTCATTGTATTTATTTGAAGTTCGAGTTGAAGTTTCTTTCTTCTGCCCAAATGCAACACCAAGTCTGCGTGTGTGTGTGTGTGTGTGTGTGTGTTTGTTGTGTGTCAGATTCGCTTCGTCGTCTTCGTCTTTGCTTTTTTTATAATATCTTTTAATCTCCAATGTCAACAGCGGCTTACATTTGATTGCAAGACAAGAGCAACAACAACAACAATAACAACGATTGTAGTTTTTTCTTCTTCTTTCTTTCCTTTCATTTGAGATCTTATCAGTTTTGCTTGGACTGCCTGTTTGGTCTGCCTCTTCTCGCCTCTCTTCTCTCTCGGTTGCTCGCTCTTTTCAGTCAGTGCCACACTCTCTGACAACTGTCAGAGCTCACTGTGCAGCTAATTAAATGGCCCAACTGGCAACATATGTTGCCCTTACTTCATTGCCTCCCCTTAACTCTCCTCAGCTCGTTCTTTTGCTTGCTTACCCCACGCAGCAGCAGCTCTTGAGTTTTCCCGGCTGTCAAGTAGGCAGCAGAAGTCGACTGGTTAGACTCAGTGCGAGACAAGCGAAGAGCTTAAGCCTGCCAATGTAATCCACATGGACAGACAGAAGATACACAGAGAAAGAGAGAGAATCTTTTGGGGTTTTTGCATTGATGAATTCAATTTGGAGTGCGACTGTCAAGGTTAAGCTCTGGTAGAGTTTAAAAGAATCTTTGTTCGCTTTTCGAGATGTCCTAAAACTTGTAGCTCATCTTCCAATTATCTTTGAAATGTAATTCTATCCAAAGTAACCCCTTCAATTATTTTGTCAGCATATGTGTGAAAAATGACAACAGAACCGCAACTGAAAAAAGGATAATAATAATCACAAAAAAAAAACCGAAAACGAAAACCGACAACAATGAAAAGCAGAAAGAAAAACATTTCCCTTTCCGACTGCAGAGGGGTTAAAACAATTGCCAATGACGCGACAGATTTAGGTAGTAGAAAAGTCGAAAAAAATACAACAAAAGTATATTTAGCTGAAGAGTAATAAAAATGGAAGGGCTAAGGCAGGACAGACACACAAAAAAAAGCCAAAGCAAATAAAAATAGAAACGCATTAAACAAAATCAATAAAAATTAACATCCTACCAATGGGGTGGATTCCAGGACAATGCACGCGTCAGAGCATTAGGATCGTGTCCGTCTTTTTAGGGGTGTTAAAAGTGTGGCAAGTTTCCATTTAAACTTTTTTTGCATGTGCCAAAGGAAGTGTGTCCAGGATCAGGTCTACTAACTGTTACGTGACTGTCCTTAGAGTTGCCAGCTAATAAGCAGAAAGCAAGAGAGAATTACCAGCTGTTGTCCACAAAAGAACACCACACATTGTTCCCTTATCCCTAACTAATCAAAAGATATTTTCTTTTTGCCTTTTTGCCTTTGCAGCATTGCCGCCGTTTGAAGGCTGTCCAGCGATGACAGCGATCATCAGGAAAAGCATTTGACACGCAGTCGACGATCTCTTTGAAGAAGAAGAAAACTACACACACACACACACACACATACACACATCAAGACACAACCAAAATCATTAACCAAAAAACAAACAAAGGAAACATAAAGTCTTAAGGCAAATGTGGAAAATGTTGGATACGATCATGGATGCGGATCTCTTTATGTTCGATTGCGATGAGTGCGCTGGCATGCCACTTGCCCCACCACCACAGTTCCTGATACCACCACCACCGCGACCGCCAGCCCTTGCCGAATACACGGTGGTGCCACAGGACTGCAACGAGGAGCAACTGGCGCAACAGCAATGGGACAGCGATGTCTGCCAGGCAATGCCGGTAAGTACAGGGTTGCAACCCTCTCCACAACTCTGACTCTAATGAGAGCTAGACCTGTATATTTTCACTACACATCTGTTGAGATTTTTCATTCCTTTTTTTTCGGTTTTGTGCTTAGGTGTCAGAAATTGATGTTGCCTTATTGAATTATTGCATTATGCATACGCATAATAATAATATTGCGCCCTATTCATACTATATGTAATTGGGGTGGCGGGTTAGTTGGCTAAGTGGGCGGTTTTTGTATGGATTTCGTGTTAAGAGTTGAGTGTTTGACACTTTAACTGATTGTGCATTGTTTAAAAACAAAAAACCCCGAACAGAGGGAGAGAAATGTCAGTTGTTGCTTAAACTTAAACAGAATATTTTCCTTTGGCACACAGCGCACAACCACAACGCAACACTTTAAAACTGCTGCTTGTTTTTGGGCTCCTTTAAGTCTTAGCGGTTGGCCAAGCAACAGCTGCTGTAACGTAGTAAATATGGCAGGAAAAACGAAGAAAAAAACGTCATCATTATGAGGCTGGCCAACAACATGAAGAGCAACCCAATGCTTAACTGTATGTGTGTGTGTTTGTGTGTTCCTGTCTGCTGGCCAGGCAACAGTAAAGGCAACAAATTACAATAACAATGAAAAGTTAAGCGTTGTCAACGGTGCAGGAGCGGAAGAGCGGAAGAGCGGCAAGAGGCATGTTGAATATAAAAAGGGACAGCCCAAGTAGTTGGCAAGGGGCGTAACACAAATGGTGGGGTGGCGCTGCCGCTTCTTGTAACGTGGCAACATATGGCCTTGCCAGCCGTAACGAATTCAACAAAACGCACAGCACAAAACCCAAGCAAAGTTAAAGACTGTCAGCGGTTACACAACAACGAAAAAAATGTTACAAATTATTTTATTAATAAAAAAAGCATTTTTTTTTGCTTCTAATCGCTCAAGTGTTTGTTTAGGCAACAAGCGGAAAAATGTTAAGGAAAAGCAAACAAACAAAACACAAGATCAAATTTCACATCAACACTTTGGTGATAAGCATTGAGCCGTGTAGAAAGAGAAAGATTCACGTGCCTATTCGTCTATTTTTTCTCATACCATTTGGATGTCTCTTAAAGTGGATGAGGATGAGCAGCTCCAACTCAAGTGTTTTCCACTTAATTCTCGACATTTATGTAACAGAAAATTTTCATAAATAACACTGCACAACTCTACTGTGTGTGGTCCGTGTCAGACAAAGAGCGCCAGATAACGATAAACGATGATTTTGTGTGGTCCAATCTATCTCTCTTCTCCTCCTCCTCCTCTTTCTCTCTCTCTCTTGTCACTGTTTCACTGATTTATGCTGACAAATCAAATGTTAACAAGCAATAAATGTCAGCTTTAAAAGCTATATATATACCAAATATCGATATATACGTGCACGTATGTCTGCGCGTCTATCGTTTATCGAAATGCAATTTCATGCTTCCACTAACTACAGCAATTGAGGTAAAATACGTTTTCTGAAATCAGTGCGAAGCAGCTTAAATTCAATTGCCATCAGCATCAATTTAATGGATTAGCGTGTAAAAAATGTCAAACTCAAGGCACACACACACACACACACACACACGTAGAGAGGGGGAATTGGGTAGAGTAAAGTTACGCTTGGGAAGTTTTAAGCGCTACGTGTGTGTGTGTGAAATCTCTCTCTCATCAAATTGATAAGTTTAACGGGAATTGTGCCAATTTGGCAGCGTTGCAAGCTGAGCGTTAAAAGTTGAGGTGAGGGGTCGAAAGGAAAAAGATGAAGACTATAAACTGTTACCCTAGAAGTGTAAAGAACAGATACAGATTCCTCTTAAATACTCGGGACGATAAGTTAAAAAAAGATTGAAGATAACTTGAGTTTAATGTCAATATACCCCAAAAGTGAAAAGCTTAGAAACAGGGCATACAAATCTTTAAAGTGGCAACAGCAGCACGCAAAGGATTCTAGATTCTGCAGCAACAGAAACCGAATCAGTTACCCTGCCACGACGCAGAACGCGTCAAACATGCGAAATTAAATTTGAAACGCGTTGCACGAACCCAAAAAAAAAATAAAGAAATACGAAAATAAAATAAAATAGCAACAAGAGCAAGCAGCCAGTTGACAAGCTGGAAAGAAAAGCGCACAAAAAAAAAGAGGAAAAGGAGAGGAGAGCGGGAAAAAGGCAGCGAAAAGCAGCTCACACTGATTGCAGTGGGGCGTGGCAGTAAAAATAATCCTTTCTTATTTATTTTTGGTTGCTTGCCTTCGTTTTTTTCGCGCATATATATTTAAAATTTTGCTGAAAAATCGCTTTAAATCAGCCCAGAGTTGAGACTTTTGCTGTGATTTGGGATAGATGGTTAAGGGTAGGTAAGAGGGTGGGTGGGGAATGATGACATTGATATCAAATGTCGTGCGAATGCCAAACAAAATACTCGTACACATTCCATTGTCTACAAAATGTTGCATAGTTTTGTAGTCTGCTTTTCGGCGTGCGCGACTGAAGGACAACGATGATGATGATGATGATGATGACAGTGATGGGGGTGTAGCAGGGGAAAGGGTGTAGCAAGTGGAGTGTCGAGATTGCTGATGTTGTTTACAGTTGACACATAGCAGACACAGCTGCAGACAGGCACAAAAAAAAAACATAGCAAAACACAACGGCAGACAAAATGAAAAATCGTCTGGAACTTTTGCACTGACAACAATAACATATTATATACATATTCGTACGTGTTTAGATGCATTCCAGTAATATTGGAGTAGAGAATATGGCCATAAGCAGATGAGCTTTTGCGTTAGCTAAACAACTATTCCTTCACAGATAGAAACAAATCACAGTTTTGTACTTTGCCATTCGAACTATCCTTACTTAACTCCTACTATTTGCTGTTATCTGTTAAGTGTTCAAAAATCCACCTAAGGCAAACACAAAATTTTAACGCTTAACACTTGTTTTTTAAAGAGGCGTAGAGTTGACATCATCATCTCACCATTCTCTTTTCAACTATGCCCTTTCGTTATTCGTACAGTTTACTTCAGTTGAACGTAGCTACAAGTTATTTTTCAACTCATTACAAGCAACTTTTCGCAAAAAAAAAAAACAGACAGAGACAGATAGAGGTAGAACAAATGGAATGCATCTCAATCACGAGTTGTTTCCAAACAATTGCACTGTCAAGTGGTTACAAAACTGCTCCAAGTTGCCAACATAAACACACACACACACACACACACCGACACACACTAACCCAGGGGTAGAATGGGCATAAAAGCAGTGTCGATATGCACGTGCAATGAAATCGAAGTTGGCAATGCCTGCTTTGTGTTGGTAGTGTTGAAAAAGGCGTTACACATGCAACATGCATGTGGGAAAACTTTTGCCATGTTATCAGTGTGCTAAAATGTTGTTGTGCCTGCCAGTGGCACGTGCTTGTTGCAAGCCTCCAAAACACACACACACACACACACACATAGTTGCAATTGTTTTTGTGTGTGTGTGTGTGTGTGTGTGTGTGTGTGAGAGTTGTGTAAAGTTTTGTGTTTTTCATCAGGAAAATGAAAACGCGTACGCAACAAGGACTTTGTGCAACAAAAGTTGTTAACTTTAAGTTTTAGTACGGCATCGAAAGTAAAGAGTTTTGAAGCGTGCAGGTGTGTGGAAAACATTTTCACAAATGATTTTGATGACTTGCACAAAATGGCCCAAATAGAAAGAGCCTTTTTTCCCCATAGAAACTGGGTCAGTTTTGAGCTAATGAAAATGTTTTGAAGAACTTTATAAAAAGTTCCTACTCAATGCAGGCTAATCGTTGAAGCAGCTTGCTTTTTGTGACATTAATTCTAATGAAATTTCCTTTTACTTTCCATTTTTGTGCCTTAATTACTATATTTTTATCGTTCACTTTGTTCTTGTTGGATTTTTGTACTCTTGTCTATTTGCCTACACATAAATCGTTCAAACTCTTATCGCTATCTACACGGGAACCACAGTGTTTGTTCAATTTACGATTGCAGCTACCTATATATATATATATATAGCGACCTGCCAAACAGCCGGGCTCACTTTGGAAAGCCTTAAATCAAACGAACTCCTACTGGAAATATTAAACATACAAAACCCAACGCTTGCTTGCTGCTGCTTATCTGTGTAAACAGACGAAACTGCTGCTGCTGCCAGTGCTGCTTGTTATTGATAAGAAGCACAACTCTTTTCCCTTTTCTCTCCAGTGTTGTAAGGTGTGGGGCAGTTGATTCTGTTTATCTTTTTATCTAAAGGTTGAATGGGCGGGGTAAAGTTTTTAATCCCCAACTGCAGCTGACGTTCGACAGTTGTAAGCCGGCTCACACCCCTCAATCTCTCCTCCCCTCCCCCTCCCTGTGCTGTCAGCCACTTATAATGTTTGCTTTGAGCTGAAATGAGCATTACAAATAGTTAGAGAAAACTGCGCCTATTTATCGATTATCGTACATAGACGTCGCGTCGTTCGTTGCCTGCGGTTAGAAAAGTAAGTGAAAGGCAAAAATAATAAACAACAACGAAAGACAAAAGAAATTTCGTTTATTTGTGTGTTCGTTTTTCATTAGCTCAAGCGTAAGTGTGATCTTTAGAGATTTCAAAAGCTGTTGGCTCTTTTTGTGGCATATAAGCCAGCGGCAGTTTGTTGTGTATCCAATGCTTATTCCACAAAATAATACACTGATAATAACACAATGTGACTAAGTTACATTCTCAGATTATCAAAGTTGAGCGATCAACTTGCGTGTGTGTGTGTGTGTGTGTGTGTGTGTGTGTGTGTGGCCAGCAAAGAGCAACAGCTTCCGTTACTTTTGTAAGCTTTAGACACACACACTTCACAACACTGGGTGCGATGCGGCAGCTCATTAATCAATTTGATTACGAGCAATAAGCTTTCAGACTCTTTTTTTTCTTTCTTTCTTTTCTTTTCCCCCTCTTCAAACATAATTGTTTAATTTATTGTTATTTATTTGTTTGACTCGGTTTTGAAATGTCTGTAAATGGTTTTCAAAACAATCTAAAACAAATTTCTATATGATAAGCATATACTATGGGAGGAGAGTTTTGAATAGTTTAAACAATTTCGCCATACGGCAGCGGCTGTCAATATTTTAATAGCTTATCTCGCGTTTTTGAATTGAATTGGGAGCGGGTTTTGTTATTCCATTGCATGTGTTTGTTTGCCCGCCGCATACTCTCAGCTGGCAATCACAAAAACACAGACACAAAGACAGAGAGAGAGATAGAGAGGGGGTTGAGAGGGGTGGATGTGATAAGCGCTCGAATGCTTCCGCATATAAATCAAACACAAAAACTATTTATTAATAAATTAGTGTATGCACAAAATCGCAATTACAAATTAAAAGCGAACCGACCTACATATTGTGTGTGCACTGTACAAACACACACACACACGCATACGCCACTGCACAGTTGTGCACACACACACACACACACAAACACACACACACAGAGAGCGCCGGGAGTTGGGTTAACGGGCGCGAAACTTATTTGCACAGCTGTCAAAGCTTGACCTCAATTTATGCATCGAGTGCAGCTTTTGTCTTCTTTTCGCTCTACCCCTCTCTTTCCCACTCACTCTCGCTGTTTATGTCACTTTTGCACTGCGTGTTCACCAAAAAAAAAAAAAAAATGCATTTGAGCGATTTATGCGTGTGTGCTGCTTATCTTTGTGTTTGTATTTGTATTGGGCAGGTGCAAATCAAAATGTTGCAATGCATTTAAAAACCAAAAGAAATAATAATAATACAAATATTCTATATTCGCTTATCTTTGACAGCATAAGTTTTAAGCAATTCGCATTTTAAAGGCTTTGACCTTAATTTTGTTGATTGCCAAGATTGTGCAGAAGAAGGGGAGAAAGAAGAAGTTGGCCCACTCAATTGTAGCCATCTTAAAAATGTGGGAAATAAAGTACACACAAAACAGAAAAAGCATAAAAAATACCTATATAAAAGGTTAAGAGCGGCATGCTTTGCTTTTGTTTGCTATTCGTTAGGCATATTTACCGAAATTTTCAGCTCTTTCTTTGCCTTTTTTCATCTTCTTCATGTTGTTGTTTTCTTTATGGTTGTTTGTTTGCTGGCATGCAAAATGGCTTTGTGTTTGAGTTGAGTCGTGATTTGCATCGTCTTGAACTTTATTTGTTTTTTCTTTTGTGTCTTTTTTATATACTTTTACTTTTCACCTTCTCCCCAACACTCTGTTAAGTAATTTCAACTTATGCGCTCTCTCTCTCTCTCTTCCGCTCTCTTTCAGATTCTCGATGCCAGCCTGTACAGCAGCCAATCACTGGCCACCTCAGCGATGATTGCGGTATTCTCCCTGCTCCTCGTACTCATTGTGCTCATCTCATCGCTTTTCGTCTGGAAGTAAGTATCTCTCTCTCTCTCTCCCCACATTTTTGCTTAGCGTGGGCGCAAACCGAGCTTGAACTAATTAAATGCCGCTCTCTCGCTTGCTCTTGCCCCTAAGCTAAGCTTTAACTCTTAAGCTCTTGTGAAATCTGATCTGTGGCTTTTGCGGTTGTTGTGCCTGCTCACTCATACACTTAAAAAATACGAATTGTGTGTGTGAATGCAACCACTGTCTGTGTGGTTGGTCTTGTCTGGTCTTTTCTTGGCTATTATCGCGGTTTTGGGCAAGTTTTACCACAGACGGCAGAGCAACATGTTGCATGTTGTGGCAGCAAAAGCAGCACGCATAGCCATTTGATTTATGTTGAAAATTCAATCTTTACATTAAAGTTTCATACTAGCTATGGCTAGCAACAAAATAGCTAACATGCAAGAGTTCAAGTGTTGGGCAGCCAAATATTTAGCGCCATGCATGAAATAAACTATATAAAACTATATAAAAATAAACCATATAAACTATGCATATAGTACATTTATAACTGTGCCAAACTCATTTGCTAAAGTCCCACACACACAAAACCAGAATTGGAAAAAGTAACGCACGTAAAATGCAATGGCGACCAAACGAAAATTAATGTAGTCTACTTTCCAGCGTTGACCTACATGTACATATGTATGTTTGTGTGCATCTGTAACTGTGGCTGGTTGTGTGTTTGTATTTGCACTCTTAAAACCAAAACTAAATTAAATTGAAATTTTAAATACACAAGGCACAAAAAACAAACACACACACACAACACACACACAAGCACAGTTACATCAACTTTATGAGCATTGGTTGGCAGTAGTAAAAAAAAATAAAACAATTTACTTACTACACCAAAAAAACGCAAAAAAAGAAGAAGAAACGTACGAAAAAAAAGCGACTCTTGTCAGATTGCAAACCAAATGAAATCTGCAGCAGAAATAACCACAGTAAAGGCAAGCGAAAAACGGTAAAAAAAAACTCACACACACACACACACAAAAGTACTGCTACTGCAACAACAATAGCCACAGTGAACAAACAACTCAACGCAGCTTGGCTGTAGTTTAAACACACAGACATCCGCATGTAGTGCACTGTGAGTGTGTGTGTGTGTGTGTGTGTGTGTGTGTGAGAGAGAGAACACGCGAGCAGCAGCCAAAGATTTTTGCACGTACAGCAAATGACCGACTTTAAAGAGACAGAGAAAGAGAGAGCAAAGGGATTCCTAGCTTTAGGCAGCGAGCCGTTCAACTTTTTTCTGAGTGTTGTTTTTGTGTGTATATCGTGTGTGTGTGTGTGTGTGTTTGCGCTCCTTTTAATGGGTTAACCAAATTTTATATACAATATATTTTTTTTCCTGCTACTGCATATGAATAATGGCTAAACATTTATTTGATTTCATGAGTGTGTAAGCAAAAAGTTTTATAACGGGATTTAAAGCTTAACAGAGAGAGAGAGGGAAAGAGAGAGTGTCTGGCATATCTGGGATATTTATGCGCAGGGAAATAAGCCGAAGGGATCTTTTGTTTTTCTGTAGCGAATGGGATCGTTGACTGAAATTTCCCATTGAATAACCAAAAGCTGCGCTCTCACTCACACACATAAGTGAGGGCTTAAAGCTGCTTCAAACCTGTCACTCAATTCACTCTTCAGAGCTCGTTTTAGATTCTCCCTCTCTTTCTCTCTCTCTCTCTCATTAACATCAACAAGTGTCGAGTGGGAACAACAACAACAATGTTGAACATAGATTTTGCTGTAACGCCTCACAATGTGTAATATTCATGGGCATTGAAATCGAGTAGAGAGTGCTTTGTGTGTGTGTGTGTGTGTGTGTGTGTGTGTGTGTGGAGGGAGGTTGAGGCAGTTGCTACAAGCGATTTTCATACATATTCATTAAAGTTTGCTGACCGCACAAACGCAAAGAGCGGAAGGAGGAGTGGAGTCAAAGAAGGGAATCCAAAACACACACACACACACACGTTGTTGTTGCTGCTGTTGTGCTTCATCATTTCTGAGGTTATGGCCATGACCAGAACACACACACACACACGCACAGGAAGAAAAATGCGAGCATCTTTATTACAAACACACACACACACACGCACAGATAGCAGAAGCTGCTGCTTTAAGTGTTTGCCCCAAAAACCAACTTTCCCCATTTGCTATCTGCATGTGCGTGTGTATGTATATATGTATGTATGTGCTTGTGTGTAAATGACTATGAATGTCCAACGCAGCAACAACAACAACAACAACGAGAAAACTTGAGTCTAGCGCCATTTTTGTGGCATTTATGATGTGGCACATTAGATTTTTTTCCTTTTTGTGCTTTTGCCTTTATGGACGCCCCCCAAACAGCCAACAATAACAAATAAATATGAATATGAATGTGAATGGCTCATACATATACAAATATACTGTGTCTGTGTGTGTGCGTGTGTGTGTGTGTGTGAGGTTATCGTATTGCGTGTGTGGCGTGCAACAGCAACAACATGGAAAAGCTATAAATAAAATAGCAACTAATTTTATTTATTTTTCTTTTGATTTTTTTCCCTTTTTTTTTTTTTTTTTGTTCTTGTTGTGGTTTTATTGTGTGTGTGTTTTTGAGCCTTATATAATAGAAATAAAATAATCGTAACATCAACACATTAAATCCAAAGCTAATGTTATTGTTATTTGTTGTTGTTGAGAGGCGTGAAAATGGAAATAAAATCATATTCATGTTATTTGCTTAATTTAGTGTTGCAAAACGAACAAAACTTACTTCAACTTTCATTAAGGTTTAATTAAGTAAAGCCAAATAAGTTTTTTTTTGCTTCTGTTAAACGCTTATTAACTGAAATACCAAACCATTTAGTAAGTTGAAATGAAAATTTTTTTTGGTTTCTTTTATCCATTTTCATTTTAAAATTAATTTTCTTTTTATTGTGCAACAACATAAATGGCATTTATTATGAGTCCATAGAGTCGCCTGGTCATAATTACCTTAATTATTTTAATAAACCGCCAGAGTGCAATCTCACACCTACTACGCCCAACCCCAACCTCAACCCTTGCCCTTCGATTGCTTTTTTTCGCCTGCAAATGTTTGCACATTGAACTTTATTAATTGCATAAAATTGCATTAAAAAACAGGGATAGAGTTGCCAACCGAACAAAAACAAAAAAGCAAATATGTTTAATAGTTGCATGCAACATGTGTTGCCATCAAAAGGCGTAGAAAGAGAATAATCTGAAGCGCTTGTTGTGCAACATTGTTAACATTGTCACCAGCCAATTAATAATAATTTAACTTTATGCAAATAAAATGCGTATGAAAAGTAAAAATTGAAAGTAAAAAAGATTTGCTACTGTTGTGAGATAGAGGGCGCCACTTGCTCTGGCATATTAAAACGAGCTAAAGACCTGGACTCTTGTGGTAACCCTGGCAATGGCACAACAACCCACACGCCACGTTTAACGTTTACTGCTAAATAAATAAAATCAATTTCACCTGCCTGCAATTTCATTTGCCTGCTTCCGCCTCCGCCTTGTGTTGAGTCACATATGCTGACAACCCTGTCTTGCCCTGCCAGGCAAGTGTGTATCTGCCATAACGAATCACAATTTGCGCTTGATTATTATTATGAGACAACTTTTGCTAGGCCTTCTGCTTGCCACAGAACAACATTTTCCACTTATTGCTCGGTGTTTTTTTTTTTGTGGCCAGGGTTGCCCTGGCAATTTTTAATCAAGTGCAGACCCTTAAGAATCTGATTAAACCAAAAGTGGAGAAACTTTTTTTGTTTCGACCCTAAGTCAGTTAAAGCCTTAAACAATTTTGATTGCTTGTTGTTGTAGCTTTCACAGCTGTTGCATGCTTGCGGCTTATGTGGCCGCCTGCAGTTTGTGTAATGATCAAATACAGAATGCCACCGCAAAACACACCAAACATACATTACTCTACAGTCTACAGTAATGCAAGCCGCAAGAACACGCATGCCACAAAACCGATACGAATCGGAGGGAATTCAATTCTCCTGCTGCTTTTAGTAGTATCCGTTTCGCATTTGCATATCAAAGTTTTTGGTTTTACGCACTAGATTTAAGCAGCCTTTTGTTGTTTTCGTTTTGCTCTGCTTTTTGTGGCGCGTGCAACAACCCTAGAAGCATAAAGTACATTAATAAAAGATATGCTTAGACTACAGCAAAGACAGCTCGTTTTGCTCGTTTTCCACCCTCTCACGTAGTCAAGACATTTTATTGTAAATTGCTTATGCCGAAAGGCAACCCTTGATGTGTGCCCCAAAGGTATGCCACAGCTACCCCTTGCTTGCCCCTAAACACATTCACTGCTTAACTTTCTTCCTTTCTGGACTTTTCATCTCTAACTTGGCCGGGCAAATTGTACGACACTCATGGGACATTGCGGCGTCCAATCGCCTAGCTTTTGCCGCTCCATAATGCTACAAATACACAACACACACACACTCACACTCGCACACACACACACACACACACATACGATTTAAACTCGCACGCGTTGATTTAATTTTTACGCCTCGTAAGTGAAATGAAATGAAATAAGTTGAAAGCCAAGTCAAGAAAGCTGTTTTGGTTTTTTGTTTTTTCTGGCTTCGCTTCAGCGTTCGCTGCGCTCTTAGCTCATGCGTCATCTTGTGGCATGCCACATTATTTAATTTACTTTTAAGAATATTTTACAAGGCACGCAGACAACACTGACAGTCCTTGCCTCCTAAGCAAAAGGCAAACAGCCAAGCAACCAACCAACCAAACAAACAGGCACTTTCATACAGCTCAGACAACGACTCTTAACCTCTGTGGCAAGCACACACACACACACGCACATACTATGCTCTCTCTGTCTTGCCGACAAGTTGGCTTTTGCCATACTTATATGCAATTCAAGCTAAAGCGCATTCAAACTTCGACTTAGTCTGTCAGTGAAAGCTTGCCACTGGCCTGAAAGTAGGCTAGCATTTTTAATATGTATGCATACGTGTGTGTGTGTGTGTGTGTGTGTGTGTGCCTCTCTCTCACTCTTTCTGCTACAATCAGATACGTTACAACAGTTAGCTTTCGCTTTTGTTTCGAGTGGTTGGTGAGTGCTTCTTCTTCTTTCTTTTTTTTTGTGGCATGCGAGTTTTTACGAGCGACTTCCGTTTGACAACGCAACATGTTTACCTACATGACATTACAAGGCTGACAGCTCGCTGCCACATCCAACCCCCAACCCCCAACCCCCACCCACAAACAACTCATACATTTTGTATACTTGTTCCTTGGAGGCATTCCACACTCGCTCGCTCTCTCTCTCTCTCTCTCGCTCAGTACGTGGCGTCAATTTAATTCCACATTTTTCATTATGCTTATGCCGAAGCACTGGCAGGAAGAAACTGAGAGTTTGCCATATGCCAGGCAAATTCTTGGGGCCAAACGCTTAGTGTTGTCTTTGCCATGGGCAACACTTAATTATGTTCATTATTTTCATGACACGCGGTTTGCATCTCACAACAACAACAACAACCTCTTGGTCCTTGCTGCTTGCTCCTTGTTGTGTGTCTTCTTCTTCTTCTTCTGCTGCTCCATCATTTAGCTAGCTGCTTATTTAAATTGAATTTTATGTGGCACACACTTTTGGGTTTTCTTTGCTTCTATCGCATTCTTTATTAATCACACGACTGCTCTTAAAAGAAATATATATATATATATATATTCTGCTTCTTCTTGTTCTTGTTCTTGTCCCGCACGTGTTTACCTGCGCATTTATCATGGCCATAGTGACACGACCCCCCACCACCCTGCGCTGTCTGCGCCCATGCCACAAAATGTTTGCAGCCATTACAAATCGATTTGTCTCTAGGCGGACCGACTGCTTGCCTTGCTCGCCTTGCTGCCTCAAAACTTATGGCTCTCAATTAGGCTAGAAGCGTTGCTCGAACAACGTCATCAATGTCATCGTCATCATCATTGGCCAATGTCCGCTGCTGCTGCCTCTCTATCTCTGCTCTCCAGTGGCTTAAGGCTGTTCTCTATAAGCTGCTTGCTCAATTAAAGTCAAATGAGCTGCTCTCTTGCTTATTTATGACAGAGCTTTAACTTTCTTAAGTCTCTACGGCGTTTTTAATGGTCTTAAAGCTTAAAACAAATATTAATCAATTTTTCTTTTTTGTGTATTTACAGAAACAAACGAAAGGTACAGAATCTGCTGCCCTGCAAGACGCCCACACGTGGCACGCTTAGCGGTGCCTTGCCGCTGGGTGGTGGCAGCGCTGGCAGTGGCTCGCACAGCGGTCAACATCATCATCATGCCATGTACGAGGATCCCGATGCACATTTGGGCCATCATCGGCCGTTGGTGATGCGGCATCATCATCAGTATCAGCATCCGCATCATCAGCATTCGCTACATCATCATCATCATCATCATTATCAGCAGCATCCGCATGCCGAGGTTAGTATTATTCGCATAGTACTTTTTTCCCCAAACCCACTCTTGCCCCATTGTTTAATTGTTTGTCATTGTGCACAGGAAGTCGTGTGTGTGTTTTTTGCCAGGGTATATAATATTACGACAATTCCTGTCAAAACATTGCACTGTCATTGTCAACCTGTGACACAAACAATCAGACAAGGAAGGAGTAAAAGACACAGACAAAGAAAGGACAATTGAATTGTTAAAACTGTGTAAAATGAGACCGCATTTCCTTTATTCAATTCATTTATTGATGCCTTCAGTCCGCCTCAATTTACACTTGAACTTGACAGCCATTTTTACGACTCTCGACGCCTTTTTTATTTTCCTGTTTGTCCTTTTTCTTTTCCTTTCTCTTTGCCTTTGCCTTGTTTTGTTTTGTCTCCAACTCATATCATCATATTTCCTGATGGCGCTTTATGGTCCATTTTGTGCCCTGTCTCTCCTCTGTCCTGTGTCCTCTGTCCTGTGTGTGCTAAAAGTGAAGTGTGTGTTTATTTGATTGTCTGATAAACGAGTCCTTAAGGCCTGCTTCAGTTTCTCCCTTGACTTGAATCTAGAATCTTATATTAAATTTTAACTGCATTTTCCATTGCGTTTTCACTAATTGCTTCTTCTTTGCTCTTGCCCAGATTTAGTCGCTTGAAAACGAGCTCAAGTGGAAATCCTTTACCTTAATCCTTTCTCCACATAATTTATTCGCATATTACTTTTGCCTCTCCTTGCACGTGTTCGACTTTTCCCTTTTTTTCCCCCCTCCCGTGCTGTTTTCGTGTCCTGTTTACGTTCGTGTTCGCTTTGTGCTTATTTATTATTCATTTCTTGCGGCATTTTTTTGCCTTTCGCCCTTGTCGGCTTTGCGCTGTTCCAACAACGGCTTACCCCCGCCAGCTTATACCCTGTAAAAGTGACTCGATGGTTTCTTGTTTCCTGTTTGCTCTAGGGTATCTGCTAGTTCGTATCACCTTACGCTTTGTCCTAACACACACACTTTACATTGTCTTTAAACTTTTGCCTCGCGGCTTTCTCCTGCAAAATCGCTTACCATTGTCAAAAGTTTCCTTACATCTTACTTACCCCCCCCCCTTTTTTTTGTTGTGTATTTTACAGTTGCTGCAGGGCAAGAGCATACACTATCCAAGTGGCTTTCCAATGACGCGTTCGCCACCGTTCCTGGTCAGCTCGTCACCGGGTCCGGATCCCTATCGCTCCAATGACAATGTGTACGAGGAGCTTGGACCGGGTCGCGTGGATTCCGATGGTGAATCGGAGCCACCATTGCATTCGGATGATGATTTCGCCGAGGATGAGCTGTCGCTGCCGGGCGAGTGCAGTTTTCACAAGGATGTGGCAAATGCAGCTGCTGCTGCTGCTGCTTCGCTGCTGCACGACAGAGTTGCGGGCGCTGGCAACAGCAGCAGCAGCAGTGTGACAGCTGCAGTGGCAGCCGCAGCTGTTACCACAGCAGCACCTACTCAGGAGCGGCATAGTGTGCTTAGTTCGGGCTCCTCCACGGCACAGGATGCTTCCACGGCGAGCGCTTCCACCAGCAGCAACAACAACATCAACACCAACAGCAACAGCAACAACAACAATAGCAGCAGTAATGATATGGCTGCCGCACTCTCCATCAATCCCATACAAACCCAGCTGCGTCGCACGCCGCGCAGTCGCCAGCAGCAGCGGGAACAGCTGAACAGCAGCTCGTCCACGGCAGAGATAGCTGATCTGGCGCCATTGTATGATAACCGCAGCAACATGATGTCCCTGGGCTATATGGCCAGATCGACGGCGCCGCAGTTCTACAATACGCTGGAGCATGAGGTGGAGCGCCGGAATCGCATCAATGCGCAACTGAGTCAAGCGCCGGTTCCACCGCTCTCCACGATATACAGGGAACGCATTCGCTATCCGAGTGTGCAGCAGTATGCGCCGAATAGTGCCAATGGTCTGCTGGCTGCCACAATGCGTGCCCGGACACAACCGCGTCTCATTGATCGCCGCCTTGCCGCACACCAGCATCAGCATCATCGCATTCATGCCGCACCCATGTTGCCATCGGAACCGGCCTACGGCTATGCGGAACCGCTGTACAATGCCAATTATTACTATGATAGTGCAACGGTCGCCGGTTCAGTGCGTCCCTATGCCACCACGCTGGACTATAGACAACAGCAGCAACATGCACCCTATGGCGACTCGAGCTTTGGCTCCGATTCCGGTTACAGTCATCATACGCCAGCCAGCTCGATTGGTCGCCAGGATTATGAGCTGGCAACGGAAGCAGCAACGCCGCAGCCAAAGCATACGGGCAGTAAATTGAGCGCAGCTTTGAGCTTTGGCTGGCATCGAGGCAGAAAGGGTGCCAGCAACATGCAACATGCACCAATTGCCTCGAGCAGCAGCAGCACTGAGGCCACCAACAGTCCCAATAATAATAATAATAGTAGCGCCTGTTCAACGATCACCTCGCAACTGGATAATAATAATGCGGCTAGCTTGTCGCCCGCGTAAGCTTTGGCCCCTCAAAACGCAAAAAGCTGCCCGATTCCATGTGTAAATAATGAGCTTGCTCTCGCATAAGCTATGTACAGTTAGTTTGTAAGGTGTTCGAGTGTTTACTGTAACTAACGTATTTGTAGTACAATACCCCTCTCACTCTTCGCTGCGTGTACATCGTAAAAGCAATAGACATATGTTATAGATATACTAAAAGTTAGGAACTTGAAAGCCTTTTTTGTTCTATTTAAAAAAGGGTAAACTGCCATAATTCATAAAAGATGAAGAAATAACACAAAGTCAGCTTAACTTTAGTCTGTAACTTCTAGAATGCAAAGAACTTATAGCGCCTAAGTGTTTTTCCAATGTGATTGCCAAATTCTACAATATAATAATATAAACAAATAATCTGAATACAAATTAATTTATTAAGTAAATTATGTAAATTCTATTTCTAATGTCCAAACTAATGATATATGTAATTTTAAATGATTTTTTTGTACATTTTGTTTTGTTATTTTAGTTCCTAAGCCTTTGAACAAAACGACAAAAATCTAAACTAAAAACTACACAAAAAAAAATACAAAATACTTAAAAAAAACTTCAAACGAAAAATTGGCTGTTTTCATTTTTAGTTGCGAATTTATTTTTTTTTGATTTACCAAAATAATGCAGCATGTCTTCAAAGTATCAATATGATAAAATTTATTGAACTGCGTGAAAGCTTATTGTGAACGTAAAAATGTTGTTGCATACGTTTAGGCGGCACGTTTTAAACTAACCACAGCTGCCAACAATAAAAAGTGTAGCATACTTTTGAAAGTTAACGTTACATATCATTTGAAACATTTAACATTTAGCAACAGCCAAAAAGAGTGCAACATCATTTCATACAATTCATTTATGTTAGCTTAGAAAATGCATTTAACATAGCCTTCGGCGCCAATTGAAAGGCTCTCATAAGACTGTTTACATATTACAAAAACAAACATATTTTACTTATTGCCAAAACACAATAAACTCTATACTAAGCTGTACATTAACTAGTTGTTAACGCTTGTAAACTATGTGAAACTAGAAACACCCATTAGGTATATCGAGTGAACCCGCAGAACTACACCAAGTGTGGGGCTAATGCAAATGTTAATGGCTCCCATCTTGAATCGAAACACTTGCTAGGTTGTATCCGTATTGTAAATAGCATTAAGACACTACAATCTTCCCCTTTTCCCCTCCCCCTTAAAGCCAGCCTAGATAATAATATTAAGAAACTGTACGAGGCGAATGTTAAAACTCTCAAAAAAAACAAAAAAATACTTACTATGAGCACAATGCAATGTATCCTATAATTAGTAGTTACATATACATAAACTTAACTAGAAATTGCGAACCCAAAACGAACTTAACCCATTGCTGTACATACTAAACATTTTCCCCTGCCCCCTTCCCCTTTCCTTAACCCCTTTTACCAACATATATATGTACATATATGCCGTAGAGTATGCTTCTGTAACAGTTCAAGTCGTTGTGATTTTTGGCAAGAGAAATACCAAATAATAATACTAAACAAATACCAGAAGAAAGTGTAAAACCCAAGAGCTAAAGCTTAAATGTTAAAATATTGAGAAAAAATTATGCAAAAGCACAATCATTGAACGAGTGACAAAGCAGCTAATAAAAAAATTCAAGCAGCCACTTAATGCCCTATAATTAATATATAAATACCAAACCTAAAACATAGAATATTACTAGAAGCGTATTATTCCAAAATTCCAAAAGTTCTTCCACACTTCCACTACCACTTTTCGAATATTACATATCAATTTGAATACAGTTTTTTTTTCTGTAAGTTTTCTGTAATATAGCACACCTGGTTTCCAATACTACAACAAACTATCATCAATATTAGTACAAAAAAGAGTTTAACTGTGCGCATTTTCACTATCATTTCAAAAGGAATACTTTTGAACAGAATTTCCTGTAAATATGACAAGTCAATAATAACTCGTAAATTGCTATAGTTCTTCCAAAACACACAACACACTAATCGGTTATCGATAACATTTAGGCATTTTGTTTCTTGGTTTGTTTTCTTTTGTTTTTATTGTAAGAACTTTGACAGCATATCAAGATCCTAAGTATAACGAAAGTAATTTTCTTATATGTATAATCCTTAACGACGAACGAAAAGAAAAGAAAAATAAACGATTTAATCGAATTTATAATGTTAAACGCCAGTTAATCGTATAATTATATCAATTAAATTAAATGATTAGTAACTATGTAAACGGATAACAAAACAACAACAACAAAAATAGTTAGTTTATACATTTTTTTGTAAAACCAATTAACACTTAGTTCTTCTCTCTATAAGCAGATATGGATAATAATTAAAATCGAATTATGAATACAACAAAAAAACCACGATTGTTTAACTGTAACAGTGCATGTAAAACTGTAACAATAAAACACATGCCAGTACGTGCCAGAGGCGCCAATAGGTAAGTGGGGGTGAGGGAGAGAGAGTGAGCATGACAAGAGGCGTAAATCTGCAGCAAATTAAATATGCGCGTCTGGGTACTGTACGTGTGTGTGTGCGTGTGTGTGTGGAAGAGATGGGATGCTTATTTTAAAATTTAAATTGGCTTGCGCAATGCGCAATTGAGCGAGCAGTGCCCACAAAATGAGAGTGAGAGAGCGGAGCGATAAAAGAAAAGAGCAAGCTAAAGGAGCAAGCAGCTCAGAGAGTATGTCGCGTGCTTGTTTCACTTTAATAGAAAGTTTACATTGCGTTTCGTCAACTGCGTCGTGCCTGACGTTCTCATCTGCTTGTTGTTTTTGTACTTTTTGCATGGAGGCGCTCAAAGTGTAATTAACAGTTACTTGCAAGCGGGAGCAATGCCTGCCTTAAGATAAACAACTTAATTATTTTCAACGACTGTAAGTATGCATGCGTGCGTGTGTGTGTGTGTGCCTTCGCACTTTATTGCGGTTGCAGCCAGAGAACGAAACAAAAAAAAGCTCTTCATATGCATGTGTGCAAGTTACAGTTGCAGGCAAACTTAACTCCTAGGCGAAAGCTGTTAATGAAAGCATCAATGCTTGTTGAGTAATTAAATGCACACACACACACACACACACACACGCACATATATGCATGTATGTTTTCGTGTGAAATCAAGTATGCCACTTAGCAGAGCAGCTTTAAATTTACTCAATACTCTGCGGCAATGAGTCAAAGAGGGAAATCATCTCTCTTGTGATCAGTTGATTGTGAGTGTTTAGTATATGTGCTTATTTACCTACTACAAAGACAGCCGCCTGTACTGTAAGTGCCTTTGTCTGACTGCACACTTGGCAATAACTTAATTAGGCATGTGCAAGTAATCCCCGTTTATTGGGCAAACACAAACGTAGCGAAACCAATGCAAATTGCTTCACTGTGTGAGCACTGACCTAGACAAGAAGAACAACAACAACGACAACAACAAATTCAATGTCAAGCTTTGCTTCCGCTCTCTCTTACTATCACATGCATAAGGTACTTGAGGGTGAGTTTCTTGCACTTGACGATGCGATTCGCACAGAAATTAACTGATTCGTTCTCTCTTATCTAAGGTTTTATTGGAAAATGCCATTGTCTTATCGGCGTTGCTGAATTTTTTTTTATTTATTCATTAGATTTTGGCCAGTTTCGATTTGACAACGAGCAACACAAAATCACCGAAAAATACTAATGTTATCGAGTGCTATTTCTAGGAACTTTATTTGCTATCATATTTTCATTTTTATTAATAATTATCTTGTCTATGTTAAGCTCTTTTTGTTATTCCAAGAAATAATCCAATAGTTAACAGTTAAAACCAGCAAAGGCCATTAACTAAATAAAAGTTTCAACATAAAAACATAATTAACTTTGTTCTTTAAGTGGACTTCAATTGTTCAATTGAAATTTTATACACTTCTTAATTATAAACTAACTAATTACGTTTATCTATGTACGAATGAGACTTTCCTTCCTGTTTTTTTTTTTTTTTTAGTTTTTTTGTGGCTTAGAGTTATTTTGCTGTGTTCTACTCCACTTTAGTTTAATCAAAAGTTTTAGCTCCCCAAGCGTCAGTGTGTATACACACTAAACTACATATGTATGTGTGTAGATGCTTCTATGGATCTCTGGCTGAACTCTTCTACTTTAGCTACAATTCATTAAAATTTCACACATGGCCCAATTAAATAATCAAGACATGCGAGACATTAGCCAAAAATAAAGCACACTTTTTCTGAACTTTTTGTGAGCACAACTAGCAATAGTTTTTAATTAAATAACAGGCACAGGAGTACCAATCTACTACCTGTATATACACACACACACTCTTACTGAAGCAGAGCTGTGGGCGTGGCATAAAGTTTTGGGGTCGTCTCGGGTGCCGTTTAGCCGCCTATAGCCAAATTGACTGTGTGTGTGTGTGTGTGTGTGTGTGTGTGTGTGTGTCCTTACTTTACCTGCAAGTTGTCACCTGTTCTTTCTCTCTTTCTTTCTTACTCGACTTAGGTGTATTTCGGCCTGAATGTGCTACTTTTGGATCTTGTAACTATAACATGTCAGTTCTATAAAATTTATATGCCAGCCAAGCAGCTGTTTGACAAGACAAGATGGCGACAAGCTTGCCGTTAACTGTTTACCGTTAGTGTGGTACATGCATGGGATGTTGTTCAACACTGCTCGCAACTGGGTTAGTAAGTAGATACGAGAAACTTTGCTCAAAAGTGTATGTAAGTTTTCTCACAGCAAACTGTAAATGTTTTATTCATGACAGATATAAACTGTGCTTATCAATAAAATATATATTTTTACCCACGCGCCGCTTGGGTCTGAGGGTTTATAGAATGTTTGCTGGCCACTTCAAGTGTCAGCTTCATATCAGTTATTATGCAACCAGTAATTATTGCAATTGGTTGTCTTAAGAGCTTAACAGTTGAATGTCACATGTCACTTTATGTATTTTCCAACACTGCACACGTACATATCAATATGCATGGGTAACGAAACCAATGATATCATATGATTAATTAGCAGCCCATTAGCGCAAATTATGGTTAGATACCAAACAGTTCACATGAAAAACTGAACAACGTCAGAAGGTCCGTCCATAGAAATCGAGTCACACGTAAAACTTGACTTCCTGCAGCATGTTGTCTCTGAAATGGAAGCTTATTGCGCTCTGCCTGTTATTGGGCTTAATCTGTAATCCGAGAGAGATTAATGCACAAGATAACGAACCAGCACCACAAGTTCCTATAGCTTGCAATGTCAGCCAAAGCATGGCTCTCGATTTGGACAAGGTAATAAGATAGAATCTGTTGATTGTATTACGTATTAATCAATGATTTGTGAATTAGTTCTCTGGCATTTGGTGGGAGATTGCGCGACAGCCTGTTGGTAGCATATTTTGCACGGAAATCAATGTAACGGTTCTAGATACACCCACGGATAATGTGCTTATTCATACAACCTATTCGAATACATTTTTGTATCCGTGGGTTAATCAAACCATGAATGCAACCCTGACCGCAATCAACGGCACCTTGCAACCGGATGGCTACAATTTCAGTTATTGGAATCCACCCGTTTATACACCCTATACGGTCATCAAGGTCTTGGATACAGATTACACGGACTTTGCCTTCATTTGTGGCTATACCAATGCCACCGATAATGCAACGGCTTTTGGCATGATTCTGGCAAGAGATCGCGTTCTGACCACAAACCTTTTGAACAAGTTTGAGAACGATAGTTCGGCTCACTATGAGAATTTCCTTAATGGCAGCATGACTCTGACCACACAAGACGAAACGTGAGTACAAAAAAAAAAGATGGATTAACTTTACTACAGATAGCTTAATTAAATATATTTTTATTACAGTTGTGAGGGAAATGGCGCTGATCCATTAACGGCTTTTACAGTGCTTTATGCTGTTTTTGCAATGGTTATTTATCTGTTAACCAAATAGTAAATATTGCAAAGAACTTGATTAATGGCATAATAAAAAGTTTTATTTCCTTTTGGCAATAATCACAATTGCTATTACAAACTAATTGTGCAATAAATTAATTGAATAGTCCATGAAAATGTATTATTATGTACAATAAAGTAATATCTTTAACATTTCTGTTAAACTTGACTGTTAATTAACATTTTATCCATAAACTTTGCAGTATGAATGCATTATATGGCTCTAACATACGCAATTGTCTTTGGCTTCCATTATCTAGATAACGACAGCAATTTCCTATCATATTCTTTGAACTTTTTGCTTTGAGTTTTTATGTAGCTGGCGTTTGGTTTTTAGTTCGGTGACGATGTTCTCAATATATCAGTTTTCTGCTCTATCTTTTCGTTATTATTGTACTTACTATTGTGACTCACACGTAATGTTACTGATAAAGCGTAGATACCACAAATACATACACATATATGTATAGAAACAACTATAATTCATAGCCGTTCAAATATGTACATTTCACAATTATAATTAAGAATTTACCCAAGATAGTAGGGTTGTAATATTAATAAATTAAGTTTATAGATTAAGCTTACTTGTACTAAAGTTAAGCCCTGACTATATAATTGCTCTGACTAGTGGCAAAGCCTTTATTTTACCATGTCTGATTCATTATTTTGCGCTGTAAGTAAAATAATTGCACAACAAAACCAAATCTGTTTAAAGAATTTTAAAAGTTCTGTATTTAATAAGTATTTGTTGTCTTTTCACCCATGTAAGAATATAAAGCAGGACTGAACAAAAACTTAATGGTGATCAATTTAAACAAAACAAAACAAAAAAACTAATTGTGGATATTGATATACTTAAGTATGTTCGAAAAGCAGCAGCAAAACATTCTTGGAGTTAGTACATACCACTTATTGAAAAAAAAGAAACCTTAGTCAATGACGCTATTTTTATAACTGGGCAAAAAAGGTATTGCAAGGCACACGTTGCTAATTAGCGGCTTATAAAAAACGGGGAACATTTTGATCAACTACTGGTGTACTCAATGATAACTTAAGCCAATGCCGATTAGTCATGGCCCCAAAAATTCACTTTACTTTTTGTTGTAAAGAAAAAAGAAAAAAAATACCACAATGACAAGAGACGTCAAACGGAGTCAAAAAGTAAGCTGCACCAAAGGCACGTGTGTGTGTGTGATAAAAGGCATACAGATAAATACTCTGTATGGCTATAAAAGAGACCACTGCCAAGTTTGCAGCGACAGTTTAAAAAGGCAACTCAACCAAACCGAACCGAACCAAAATTCACTGTACCGAGTACAGAAAGAAAACAACGATCGCGCGTTCAGGATATATATATATTGAAAAGTGCAAGTGATTATCGAAATCACAAAAAAAAAATATATATAAAAAACAGTGATAATGTGCAAAATTGTGATTTTTATTGTTGCCGCTTTGGCCTTGTCGTGTGCCCAGGATGCACCTGCACCGGCACCCACAACTGGACCACAGAACTGCAGTGCACCGGGAGTTGAAAGCATCGATTGGAATAACACAGCAGTAAGTGTTGAGCTAAGAGTTCAAAGATTTGGCCAGTGTTTTTGAAATAGGTTTATTATTTATTGGCTTAGCTGTTCGGCAGCTGGCTGGAGTTGACACGCAATCCAATTGGCCAGACCAATGCCTGCATGGAATTCCATGTGGGTCTCGAGCACGACAATGTGACGCTTAGCATCAATGCCACACACTCCAGTTCGCCCACCTCGTTGTACCAGAACCAGGATGAGACAGCAACTGTTAAGCTGAATCCGAACGCCACGACTGGCTACAATGTGACCTTCACACAGAACAATGTTGCTCAGGCACCCGTCTTCATTAAGCTGCTGCAGTACGTCAATAATACCTACATCGTTGGTTGCGGCTATACAAATCCTTCGAATAACACAACCAGCTTTGGTTTCATTCTTGGCCGATATAATAACTATAATGCCACAGGCATTAAGTTGGCCAACGATTGGGCTTTCCCCTTGTACAGCAATTTCGAGAACAACACAAACTATGGCAACATCACACAAGAGCAGTAAGTGAAACTTAACACATTTAACCAAAAGTGTTGAGCAATTTTTAAATTGGAATTTTCTTTCTTATTTCTAGCTGCACCAGAAACTCGGCTGTCCAGTCGCTGCCTTTGCTTTCGGGCGTCCTTGCCCTGGCTCTGCTGCTCATCAAGGCACATTAAAATGGAATAGGAATAAGAAAATGCAATTGCTTAGCACTTGAATTGTTTTCCAGCCTCACAACGAAATGCTTAAGAGAGTATTGGTTCGACTTTTATTTAGTTTTTAGTGTTTATTTAAAAATTGAAACTGTGCCAACACAAGCTTAACAAACAACTGACGTATCTAGGCAAAAATAAAAAACAAACTAAACAAATAAACTATTGAAAGAAAAAAACATTAAAAAAAACACTCCTAGAGAATAAAAAAAAAAACTCTATCATGTGCCCTCATTTTATTTTTTTCAATGTTTTTCATTGTTCTCACATTGTTGTTGTTGTCAATGTTGTTTGCTTTTAGCAATTGGCGCTTTAATTTGTGCGCGACATGTTCAAAGTATTTGCAGATAAGATAACAAAACTGAGCACAGTGCACGGAGCAATAGATAAAATATGATAACCAAACAGGTCACCCACAACTAGTAAAAGGAAAAGGCAACTTCAACAGCAGCCAAACAACATCGCACATTGAAGTTTTGCCAGCTTTCAAGTGCGTTGTAAATCAATCATACGCCTCATGTACCGCACCATTCAATATAGAATTCGCGTGGAAGAGACCAGACCAGACCTTATCTTCAGACAGAAAGCACAGACGAATAGTTATGGCATTGCTACTGATTGATAAAACCAATCACTCAAGTCTTTTGATTTTTATTTGAGTTTCTATTAGAACATATACACATATTTATGGTGTGCTATTAATTAAAGCGATTAGTTTTCTCTTTGTATATCGGCAGAGCAATTATTATACTATAACGCCAATCATTGATTGATAATCAATGTATTACACAGTTCGTTTGATTAAGGAATGAATGGTTAGTAAATCGAGGTAATCCCATCATTGCTGCTGTTAACTGAACCCAACTCAATCACAGAGGCTCTCTCACCTGGTAGCTGTGTGAACTTGAATGCTTAAGTGTTTGCATTTGTATCGATCTCAACTTGTCTGATAACGATAACAAAACAAACTGTCATGTCAAAAACAAAACTACTTCGTTATCGACTTGGCGGTCGTGAGTAAGAAGAAGGATGAGTTGGAAACACTCAAGACCTATCTGACTTGGCACTTTGCAAATGTCACATAGGTTGCCAGCACCACTTAATGACAAATTCACACAGTTGCTTAAGACATTTAATTGTGCATTTGTCGATTCTGTAAGCTTGGCATGATTGTGAATAACGTATTGAGGTTGCTTTATTTACATTAGGCAAATACTTGAAATTGTTATGCCCGTTGCCGGATATGAGCGTATCCTTTGGATACAGTTACCCATTTGTTAGTTCTGTCTAGCATTTTATGCACTTATCAATTTTCGCTTAGCTTCGTTGGTACACAAACTCTTGTTGTGGCTGTTGCTGATTTCATGTTTGCTTATTTGCCTCGATTCAATCAACACAAACACACACACATACACACACACACACATACACTATACCATCTAAGCGCCGCCACAAAGGAACATAAAAGTAAACGTAGCTCAACTAAATCACGCAACACTTTCTTTGCTTAGCATTTGCACGCACATTCAACTTGGCCAGCCAGCTCCTTTGGCAGCTCCTTGTTGCCCACTTATTTTGTGTACGATTTCTTTTGTTGCCACTTGACCCGCGGCAAGTTGCCATCAACATCCACAATAATAACAAATCCTGGGCTCGTTCGCAATCCCAATGCCCGGCTTCTCTTCTTCAGTTTCATCTTCGATTCGCTTCGTTGCGGTCCTTCGTTTGTTTATGTTTATTTGTTGATACAATTTGGTTACATTGTTTGCTTACAATCTCAGTGCTTGTTTCATCTTGTTGTTGTTGTTTTTCTTGCTGTTTGCTGTTTGCTGTTTGCTCCCTTAAGCTGTTTTCAGTGTATTGAAATCAAGTCTACAGCGATTAAGTAGCTGCTAAAGTCTTTGCCAACCAAAGCCAGTAATAACAAAAGCCCAAGAAGTTAACTTCTAGTCGATTCTCAATGAATTTGAGCATAAAACTTGAATGAAATTTGAGATGTTTTTCATTTGGTATCGAAAAATAAGCTAAACTTCAACATCAAATGAACTATGCTCTATTGATTCGTCCAAAAGTAAACCCCAAGGCTAAGCAAAACCTAGAAAGCAAACACAATAGCGCTTCTATGCTCTGTGAGCAAACAAATTGTAGGCTTCGATTACTTCTTATTTTCAATATTCATTGCATAAAGTATTTAATCATTAGCTAGCTTTAAGCGAATGCTCAGCAACAGGCATAATTTATACACATTTGTGATGAATATTAATGCCAGGGGGCACAGTCATAAGCATTTAAGTGCGAGTATCTGCATAATGTATCTCTAGCTGTATCTTATGCATACTTAGATAATACCAAAATGTAGGTTCTCTCTCTCTCTGTGTGTGTGTGTGTGTGTGTGTGTGGCAACAACTGTTAATTGAATGTAAATGACTAGAGCCTGGACTCATTCAATTACCCCACCTGTGCACCAACAAATTTCCCACACACATCCACACGCATTCAATTAAACAAAATGCGTTTTGCCATTGCTGAGAGATCAAATTTGTTGTTTTTGTGCTTTGGCAGTTTAGTTTGGCAACAGTCAAATCTATGCAAATGCGCAGCCAAGTGCTGCAATTTTCATAGCATGATATCTAAACATAAATTACCCACTTGTACACACACACACACACACACGCAGAGAGATAGACACTTACTAACCAACACTGGCAAGCCTTCAGGGCTTCAGTCTCACAACTTAAGACAAGCATCGAGTAGACTCTAGTGCAAGAATTTTGCAAGATTTCAATTTGTTTGATAACATAGCTACAGCAAATGCCCTCACACCTTCCCTTTTCCTCTTCCCCCACACACACAAACACACTCAGACACACACTGCCACCGTTGTGTTGCCTCCACTTGTTTTGGAGCCTAGCACTTGAGTGCCGCTTGTGGATAGGCTCCGCACTTGAAGTCTGAAGCCAATTGCCTTGGTAACAATGCAAAGTTTTCACTGCCAGCCAATTCCCATATATAATTCATTTGCTCAAATATTAGATTAATCTTCAAAACGAAAAAGAACTTAGAAATGACTTCGACGTTTTCCCAAAATGTCAATTAGTGAATAGATTATTTTATTTACCGAAATGTTTCTCAAGAAAAGCCGCACTTTAGGTTTAAGCACCTAAAAGCTAGCTTAAAGCTTTTGTTGTTTAATATATTTGCTCTAAACTAATACATTAATCTGAATTCCAAGTGCCACTCTCAGCTGGTGTCATTGCTGATAACGATTGTCCTATGTGTGTGTACGTTGACACACTGATCTGCTGCAATTGCAATAGGTTCAGTTTTGGGTTTTGCCTTTGACTCAAATGTCAACGGCATGCAGTAGATATGTCCTTCCCCGCCCCCTACCCAAGTCGTTCATGTCAATGTCTATCGCCTGCAGTGCCTATGCCTGAGAAATTAATTAATAGTTTTGTCTTTGTGTATGCCGTATACACAAAACCGTAACACCAAACTCGTCGCTTGATTGTCTCTCTCTCTGCCTAAAGTGTGTGTGTGTGTGTGTGTGTGTGTGTGTGTGTGTGTGTGTGTGTACCTTAAGCATTTTGGCTTTTGGTTTTCTAAGCACTTTGAGAATATTGTAGATATGAGTACGATTGCTATTAGCGTTGATTGGAAGGGAGTCTTTGTTTGTCTCGCATTTGAAGAGCTTAGCTGGTAACGGACCTTGTTGTGGTCACTATCAAACATACAAACATACATTGATACATTATTGTTAGCCATGATATTGATTATTAGGAGTATTGCAAATGTAACATAGCTGGTTTCTCTGGGATACTGTAATAAATCAATTAAATACGAAGTTGATTATCTGTAGAGCTTTAGATTTGATATTAAATATCTTTGTCAAATTTGTACAAATTATATTTAATTATGATAACTTTATATGCATTTCTTTTTGCCATAAAACATAAATTATGCTTGCCATTAAACCCTCAAACTTTACAGCAGACGTGTCAAACCGATTGAAAAATAAACAAACAAACGAGAAATTAATTAAGTTTAACCTCAAACTTAAGGTAAGTAAGTGTAAGAGTAAGAGAAAAATGCTCAAACCTAAACTCAAGTATATGCTGCCATTTAAAATGCCAATTACAATTGAAGATAGACAAAGACAATAACACTTGAATGGTGTTTTGTGTTTGGGTTTAAGGGTTAGGGCAGGTGATTGTGAGTAGCTAACGCCAATTGCTGTAAATCCAATGGAAAGCCCTGTTCTTTCCCTTTCTTTAGACATCATGTGTTGTAAGCATTGTTTGGCATCATTTCTAACGAGCGACATGATCATAAAAATAAACGCAAATATAACACAAAATGCAAACACAATGATGGCAGCCATCGTCGAGTGGCTTAGTTCTTTTTATTTTTACACCTGTTTACAAGCAGAGCTCAAAGCAAACGCACTGCAGAAAGGGGACGCTCGAATTTCATTGTGCCAGCAGCACGCACACAATTAAATTTCCGGATAGAACAACTTCAACTTCAGGTGCTATGTGTATCTGCTGTGTGTGTGGCTTCTACACTGAGAACAATTTAAGGCAGCATTCAATTGATTGAGCTCAAAGCATTATCGACATAGTTGCAGTTTTTATTTGGCACACATTGAATAAACCAAAATTTAGGCACCACTTTTTGTTAAGGTGCATCAAACACTTTGATATCGGTGTTTGTTTGTGGATGCCTCAGTGGGAGCGCCGCATGTTTGAGCCATTAAAATTACGCCTAACAACACTCGTAAAAAGCGTTCGGCTCACACGGCGTATGAGTATTTTCATCTCTTCACTGCACGTTTCATTACAAATCCATGGCACGTTTGACAGCAGCAGCAGCAGCAGTGGGAATAGCATACACACACATATATGCATGTGGTACAATTTTCAATATTTACCACACACGCACACACTCGTACAAACAAGGTGAGTATGGCAGCTGGCGGAAATAATGTGGCGTCTGTCAAAATTGGCAAAATCGTCGCCGCTTCGTTGCCCTTAACTAAAAATCAAAGGCGTCGCATTTGAGTGGATCCCCATGTGTGTGTGTGCGTGTTTTTACATAGACGGCTTGTGGGCGTGGCATTTGTGTACGTGACGCATAATATTTTGTTTGGCTACACACGGCGTATACGTAATATTTACTTGGCTTTTTATTACATGGGCAATTGCCAAATGCGTCAATATTAATAAAATCCTCAAAAAAATAAATAAAAATAAATTACTTAAAAATAAAATTTCGCTTAATTTCAAATCTCATTTATTTCGTTATATTCATTTTTATGATCTCTCGCTCCCCCTCTCTCTCTCTCACACACTTATGCTGCATTCACTCTCCTTGCCAGGTGTGTTTGCTATGCGTTGTCTGATAACATTTTTAATTATAATCGGTCGTGTGGGAAATAAACTTTTTTTTTGCAATTTCGCACATTCTAATTTGAATTAAAATGCGTTTCCAGAAGGAATCTTATCGCGGGTATTTTTAATACGGGTATAAAATGTGAGCTGCACATTTGAAAAATGACTTCTTTAGTCACCATAGCTACTCAGATCGATTGATACTTATTGTCTTTTACTTTGCCACGAATGATTCTTATCTATTGCTTAACTCTTGCCAATTTTATTTAGCAAACATACTTGAAGAATCACACTTCTTACCAACACCCCATAAAATTGAGATAAAAGCCGAATGGGTGACGCATCTTGAGGCAGTGAATCAACTAATCACCCGCTGACAGCTGAAAGAAAAAAATAAAAATTGATATGACAACTGTTAAAATATTAATTAAACGAACTCAAGCTGATTTTAATTAGTATTATCTGCAAAGCGGAAGGCAAACACTTATAAAGAAAGTGAGGAAATGCTTGAAGTATGTACTTTTCAAAATGTTCGAGTGGCGCTTTTACAAAAACCTTTGAGTACATTTTATATACGAGTATTAGATTTTCAGTGGAAATGCTATAATGAAGTGTACTCAATGCTGCTCGTAATTTATTAAATGCTTTTTTCAATATAGAAAGACGCAAATAAGTTGTAGTAAGGCAGTGCTATAGGTTATATACCTATAGAAGCTGTTGAAGATTAAAATATATATCTCTTCTCTTTGGCTGTTCAACTGAGAACCAGAAACAAAAGACATGTCTAACTCGTTTTGCTGTTCGTCTAACTCCTCTTTTGCCATGTTTCTGTCTGTTCGTTTGTTTGTTTGCCTGGTTGGTCTTGTTTGTTTGTTTGTTTGTTTGTTTGTTCTTGAACTAATGGAAGAAATGCCAGCAGCTGGCAGGACATTAGCTCAAAGTGAAAAAGCTTCCTTTCAACGCTGTTATGCAAGTCAGGTGCGTTGTGAATTTTGCTGCAACAGTCATTATAATAATGCCACAACGAAGTGTGCCTGGAAATAATAATCAGGTTGAACATCATCTCTCTGTCCCTGTCTCTTTAGCTCTTTGTTTCTTCTTCGCTGTTTGCATGTCTCTGTCTTAAGCACAGCTGTTGCTGTTGCTGGCTGTATTTGATGCGAAGCACTTAAAATTTCATTTAAATATGGCTATGGCACACACATAAAGGCATCGTTAAATGTGCAATCGTGCGTTGTGCCAGTTGCAATAATCGGCTGAAATAATAACTTAAAGTGCATCATTTTGTAAAGTTTTCCATGCTGGATGGAGAAACACGTGCAAAACTGTTGCAGTTTGCATTTGAAAAGCAATTTTGAAAATTGCATTTGAGGCAAGTTGCCCGAAAACTTGTTTTCCATCTTCCCAAGCTGGCCATTGCCATAATCTGAGGTGTATTCAACACGTATTGCAATTGCACAAATAAGTGTGCCGGACTTTTGCTGAAAATTGAGTATGGTTATTAGGATATAAATGATGATATTTTGTTTAGTATCGAACCAAGTTTGACTGTAAATTTCTACCGACTGCATGTGTTATGTGATCTTTCAAGCTATATTATATGTTTGTCTTAACACTTTTTTTAATAGAGTCTGGGGCAGCTGAACGCTTAACGTTCAATTCCCGTCCACAATGCGCATACGCCCCACAGTACGCATATGATATATTGCATAGTTATGATTATTACAGCTACATATTGATCAACTCATACGCTTGAGGTAACTAATTTGCGGTGATTTTCATTTCAATTTAATTGATTTTGTGCAAATATGCAACAATTTACGCCAACTGCAGCTCGCCATATCACTCACATTAACATTTATGTACATTTCGATTTGCCCATCAACAGTTTCATAACTCCATAAACGGTACTCTGTTGTTTGTTGCTTTTGTTGTTTTGCTTGTTGCTATGACAACACATTAAGCGGTAAATGTGTGCACTTTTTAACGACTTAATGGCAATTGAAACGCTGCACATGGTTTGGTTTGATTGGAAATGTACAAATTTATAAATAAATGAATAATAATACAACAAGCCCTTGATCGAAATCTCTAGCGCGTGAGCTGTGATTCAAATACGAGATTTGCCAGGTATTTAGCAAACAAATGCCACACACAAATGCCACAACACACACACAAATCTATAAACAATTACAATAAGCACAGTGCAACAACAAATCGGATTTAACAACACAAATGAGCAGCTTAGCAAAGTTGATTTTTAAATGAAAAAATAACCGTATGCATTAAAAAACAAAATGGAAAAGATTAGTATATTTAAAAGCTTTAGTATAGTAAAAGAAAATATTTAACTATATCCAAGAGCTAATCATATTCGGATCTGTTATAAATATATAATAATTCCATTAGTTTTTCCTTTTCAATCACTTAATTTTTGATGCAAATTGTTTTTAATTTGTTGCTAACCCTGCAACATTAAAATTATAAATTATTTCTCAGCTATTGTCAGTAAGAAAATAAACTTTACACTTAACATACAAATAAGGAATATTAAATAATAAAAACAAAAAAAAGACAAACAGGCACAGTAACATATAAACAAAAAGTGTTCAAGTCAATCAAAAGTTTTTCATTTTAATTTGCATTAAAATTAACACACACAAATTTTTATATTTGACTTTTCATGGCTTCCACACGCCGGAAATTTGCAATGCCCTTGATTTATATAACAATATTTGCTCTGGTTTTTTCTCTCACTCTTTACCACTCTCTCCTCGATTTAGAAGGAGCAGCCGTCACTTGCAGTCAAACTTTTTGGGCACAGAACACATAAACATAAAATAAAATACAAACACATTTGCATAACTGAAAATATATAGACAAGCAGGAGTAGGGAGTGAGTGAGCGTTACCATTAAATGAAAAAGCACGAATTATATATATTAATCATACGCCATGTGTAGCAGCAATTAGATTGAAGTCATGCCTTTCACTTGCTCACACATGTGCCACAAAAAAGTTGCGACAAAAGTTCTACTCACAATTGTGCTTTGTAATTACTTTTTAAAATTCAGGATGTGAATTGTTCACATATAACAATAAATTAAAAAGAAATCGGAGCTGCTGCAAACAATTTCAATCTATGCGCATTGTGTTAACTAATCTATAGCTTCTATAAATTATCAACTTTAAAACGTATTCATAAATTGTTTACATTTTACATTCAATGGCTAATTAAACTGAACGAATATTTGCCTACTTCTATACTAACTGATTGAGTTGAACCTCCTGGTTCTTACAAACGTTAAAGAAGAATGCTCTTGTTATTGTTATACACTGCACCGAAAAATAATCAATGGCAAATATATGAGATCTGCCATCAAACTTACTAATAGGAAGAATAACTTTGTTACAGACGTCACATGGAATATTTACATAATCGTGCCATATTTGACAAAACGATTATTGGAGACTCCGACAGACACACAGACAGAGAGACTCTCCAATTAGCAAATTGTGGATTACACATGCGTCATCTGGAGTTGACAAAACGATGTTTGGTCGACGGGGTGCTGGTACCAAGGTGTCAGTTTGAATTCAACAACATTGAATCAAGCAATTAAATTATAGCAGGCCCCCTGGTACGGATAGCTACGATAACAGACAGAGAACAGTTAGCAACTCTCATGATCGAGATAATGAGAGCAAACAATGTCAGAGTGGAACAGGGAAACCAAACGATGCGACAGGTGAGAGCTGTCAATAGATGAATGGAGAGAAAATCAGCTGATAATAGAAAGACAAATAACAGAACGCATCGCCCCACGCCAGATATATATTTCTAACTGCAGCTGTACATATATATTCTTAACAATGTAAAGATTACATTTGAGGCAATTAGCTAAAACCTATTTAATTGTGTTTAAATCTAAATTTAGAAATATTTCGTATCTATTTTTCATTCTTGTATCTCTCTTTTGCTTCTGTATCACTAATTTTTTTTGCGCTTGTAGCTATTTTATCTGTATCTGTATCTGTATCACATACAGTGCGCTTCTCAATTGAGCTGTGAACGACGCTCTCTGATCTGTAAGGCAAACAAATGCCGACAACAGCAAGTGTGTGCGGCAAGTGGGTGGGTGGGTATCTGGCGGTTGATCATCGCTGTGCTGAACTGAGATCTGTGAGATCAGCGTCATTATCAAATCGCGACTCGCGGTAAACAGACCTCTTTGTAGAGTATCTCGTTGTAGTGTAAGTCGTACTTAGTTATGTATCCGCCAAAGGAAGTAGGCCCAGAGCTAATGGATCGGGAGACTAAGGTGCGTCTGATATCCATCAAGACAGATGCCACAGCCCTATCTTGTGGCAAGGACAAAGCCAACGAGAGTGTGGCTGACATAGTGCCCAAAAAAGCGCCACCACCCAGCAAATGGAAGCGCATGCTATTGCGCCATGTGCCCGTGTTTCAATGGCTGCCCGCGTACAATATGGAATGGGGCATCGATGATTTCATAACGGGCATCACGCTGGGTCTTACCATCATACCGGAGAGCATTGCTTGCGCCCTGCTCGCTGGATTGCCTGCTCGTTATGGTCTCTGTTCGGCGTTTGTTGGGCCGCTTATCTATTTGATATTTGGTTCCATTGACAAGGTGATCATTGGACCCACTAGCCTGGTGGCTCTGGTCAGCGTGCAGTTCACAGTTGGACGACCCATTGAATTTGCCTTTTTGCTCACATTTCTCAGTGGCATAGTGCAGATCATTATGGGTTCCTTACGAGTGGGTAAGCAACTAAAGTAAACGCTTTCGTAATCGGTATCTGTCATTCAAAATTTTATTGCTACACTCAATTGACTTCAATGCGATGTTCTATAATGTGTTTTTTTATTGCGACTGCCCCATATAATCAGAGATTTGTATCTTATCCATTCCTAACTAGCTATATAAATAGGTAACTTGAGCTCTCAGTTTATCAAATTCATTCGTTAGAAGAGACGTTCATGTCACTTTTAGACAGCATCTTCATTAGTTTCAATCACCCTAAACTTGAGTTTGCAACTCTGATTAGCACTTAAGTAGTCGTGCCATATGCGATTTGTAGCAGTTTTTCAAATCATAAGTGGCATGCAAATAAATTTACATTAAATGAAGCTAAAAATTAGCGCTTGGTATTGTTAATTTTCAGATAATTAAAGTTGTCACGTTAATCACAATGCCCATCTGAACAAATATTATGTGTTATTAGTAAATTGGTTGGGTTTCAACGATAGTCTATAGCTATTGTCTTGAATAGAAAACTTTTGCGTCACGTTTTCATTGATTCCGGCTTATCTAGTTTAATATGCAGATTATATTTTGAATGTGATTAACACCCAAGGTGACGATGTCACACACAAACTAGTAAGCTGCATTGAATTTAATTCGATATGTTTCATTTTTCATTTCCTCTTGCAGGCTTCATCTTTGAGTTTATATCAATGCCAGTGATCAAAGCATTCTCCTCTGCAACAGCTATATTGGTCATCGAGTCCCAGATTAAGGTACTGCTGGGCATCAAGTACTTAGTGCCGGGTCTTATTAGCTCGGTTAGCACACTTCTATCTCGCATAAGTGAATCTAACATGGCTGATTTGATAATGGGCATTTTTGCCATTGTTTTTCTAATGTTACTTGAGGTAAGTAACTTAAAGTAAGAAATCTAGTTGTTCGAAGGCTAAACTCGTCAAGCATTTCAGATCATGGAACGTGTTGCACACAATGAGAAACGCGGCAAGGTCTTGCGACTCTGTTGCAGATATTTATCCACGTCAAGGAATACGCTTATTGTGCTCATCGGCGGCATCATTACCTTCATTTGGCTAGGCTACAGAGATACAGTGCCGTATGCACTTAGCCAGAATGCAATGTCTAGCTTGCCAATCTTCACGGTGCCCAGTATGACTGTTGAAACACCGGAACAAACCTTTACTTTCTTCCAGATCTTGAGCGAGCTGAGTGTGGGAATCATTGTTATACCCATTGTTGGCATACTGACAAATATATCCATTGGAAAGCTGAGTGAGTTGAAATTTAAATCTTTACTTATCACAACGATTTTACAAGAAATCTTCATACCATTTCCTTGTGCAGCACCCAAGGGTCTTGTGGATACAAATCATGAGCTGCTCACAGTTGGACTGTGCAACATATTTGGCTCCTGTGTGCAGGCAATGCCCTCGTCAGGCGCATTTACACGCTATGCGATCAGCACAGCTTGTGGCCTTAAAACGCCAATGGCCAACTTGTATCTGGGTAAGTGTTGCTCAAGCTTAAGGCTCTCTGAGGCAAGCTAATAAAGATGCCAACTCTTTGTAGGCATCATTGTGCTACTGGCTCTGAGCTATCTCAGTCCATACTTCAACTACATACCGGAAGCAACACTGGCAGCCATTTTGATATGCTCGATCTTCACACTGCTGGACTTTAAGCTGCCGATGCGTTTGTGGCGTGAATCGAAACGCGACTTTGGCATCTGGTTGATGTGCTTCTGTGTGTGTGTACTCTTTGGCGTCGAGGTTGGTCTGTTGGTCAGCATTATTGTGACGGCGCTGCATTTGCTGTTCCTGTGGGCACGACCGGAGATTGTGGTGCGGATACAGGAGCTGGATGAAATGCAATATATATCTGTGGTGCCTGGCAATGGCATCTACTTTCCGGCCATCAATCATTTGCGTGAACGTGTGTTGAAGGCCTGCGGTCAGGCCGATTTCAAGATCACCGTCGTTATCGATGGCCAAAAGATAACGGGTCTGGATTATACAGCGGCACATGGCATATCGAGGCTATCCACCGATTTGTGTCGTGCAGCGGAGGCATCCAGTTCTTTGCTTTTAATACTTTACCGCTTTTCACCGCACCTGCAGAACATGATTGATTTGACAGACAATTTGGTGTTCTGCGAGGATGAGACAAGAGTGAAGGAGTTCCTTACTCAAGACTCCCTGCGCAATGGCTTTATCAATCTTAAAGAACATATACGTGCCAGCATTGATCTGGGCTATAAGATTGATATCGATTAGTTAGCTGCACCATAATTCATCTGCCTAGCTTTAAGATATATTTTTATTATTTATTTAAAAGTAAGATTTTTCGTTGCTATTTTGTTTTCTGTTACTGTCTCCGTCGTGGATTTTGTAACTTTTAAATCTAACAATATATATGTGTATATCTCCTCTATAAATTGTTAAAATATTGTCGCGTTCTGTCTGTGAACTAACACAAAAATAAAACCCGGAAAGCGAAACGAATACTCTCAAAAGTGGAGCAAATTCGCTGATGGCAGCAATTTATAAAAGCCACACTGACCTCTGCCACTCATTTGCACCACACACACACACACATACACACACACTCAATGCGGTCACTGGAACATTGGGTGGGTTTGCTGGGGGTGGAGACCAGTGCCGGCGCCTTCAATGATTGCCAAGCTAATGGATTTCTGTTTACTTTTTCACTTAGAACGCCGAGCGGCGGGCGTAGTAGTAGCAACAAAAACGTAGTTAGACATACAAAAAAAAAAAATAAACGAAAACATAAAAATAGCAGAGAACGATGAATAAAGAAATGGTGAAAAATAGCTCAAAGAAATTAGAGAAAAGCGAAAGCACAAAACAAACTCAACGCCTCCGTCAGGCATTCTCCCAACAGCCAAACCATTTCGACCTATTAGGTTTTTGAAATAAAATAAAAACACAAAAACTGAGAAAAACTGCAAGAAATTAAACTAAAATCCTAGCGTAAAGTGGATCAAGCTAAGAGAAAGAAGAAGAGGAAAAAACATTGGATAACAAGTGAAGAACAAGGCAAAAGCGTGAGTAAGTTACAGAGTGTTGTAAGAAGGGGCTTGTTAGGTTCTAGACTCTAGCGATGTTTTAATGCTCTAGGCCAGATTCCATAGACATTAAGCGCTTTTACAACATCAAACTAGATATTTTAGGAAAAGTTTTAAGTTACTTATGTTGTAATCAACTGACTTAAGGCTTTATGTGATTAGCAAAAACAGTTTATTAATGAAATCAAAAAAAAAAATATTATTCAAGTAAAATGATAATTTTCAAGAACTCTCCTACCAAGAAGAGCATTGGCAAACGCAAAATATAAAATGTATAAGTGTAAAGCGAGTTAATTACGTAGGGTTAAGCGCCTGCCACTTGGCTCAAGGCAAACCCAGCAGGGAAACGTTGGGAAATAAGAAAATGAAAACAACAGTACGGATTCACAAGTAGATTTTAAGCACTTGAGGCGTTGCAAATAAAATGCGGCGCCTTCGACAAGCCTTCTTACAAATTTTTTTTTTCTTTTTAAAACATTACTTCTTCTTGCTTTCGTTTTGTTGTTGCCCCCGTTTGCCTTTCACTTAGCCATGCTGATTGCATTGGCAAACGAAGTGAGCAGATTTAATGAAATTTAAAACGCTGTCCAAAGTTGGCCAAGGCGCCACTAAGCCACCAAGCCACCAAGCCAACCACGCTGCCAAGCCGTCAAGCCAGAGGCAGGTGGACAAGGCGTTGCCCATGCAAATTGTGCAGCACTGCAGTTGAGTCCTGCTAATTATTTCAATGGACTTTATTTGCTAAGCTGTTCAGCTGACGTGTCTTCGGACTCGTTTTGCCTGGCATTTTCTGCATTGCTGAGCTAATGAGCTTAATGCATCGCTTACATTTTCCCTATCCATTGATCGATGCCTTTAATAGTCGCTTAATGCACAGCAGGCTAATTACAGTCCAAAAGTAACTTAGGTCGCAATTAGAATAGCTTGATGCTCTTATGGATTTGACAAAAAATATTCTATTCAGAGCCATGTTAAGCTATGTAAATGCAAAATGGCACACAAATGTGTGGCAACCGCAGGATAAACCAAATATCATTCAAATTGCGGTGCGTGCAATCAAAATCACAAAAATTATCGCTGCAAAGCGGAAAAGTGCATTGCATACTTTGTGGCTTTGGGGCCACGTGTTGACAACACGCAAAACACGAAAACAAAAACAAAAACACACACACGCAACCGCATTTCGGCCTATTTGTGCCGAATATGCAATAATTTTTCATATTTCATGCATGTGTACTTAATACCCTGTGTTTTTGGTAGAATGTATGTTGATAGGTGCTTAACTTCACCCACATTAAATTTAAACTTAAAGTATAAAGCACTCAAGGAGTAGAGAGGATAATAATAGGATAACTTCAAGTTATGCTTGTCTGCTTTTTATGGACACACATACATATGCACATACACATATTTGTATTTTTGTTGGCCAACCTAATAATATTTATTTTCACATGCGGTTAGAGAAACGTAAAAACCATTTGGTTTCATTGCCTAGTCACGCGGTCCTTCCACCTTTACCACTCCTCTTGCTCCTCATCTCTCTGTGGCATCGTTTGTTCACTTTTGTACGGCCTAACAAATTAAATTTTCATATGAATTACTGTGCTGGTCACGTAGCAAAGTGGGCAATGGAGACGGACAAGAAACATTTCCACATCTACATCCATATCCACATCCACATCCATGTCCATGTCCATGTCGGTGTCCATTGATACGTATTATGTGACTTTGGTCGGGTATATATTACGTATACCAGCAGTATACATTTTCCCCGATTGTAACCAACAATTCCCCTGGCCGCTTACTTACTGGCAACTTAATTGCGTCGCCTTTAAATGCGACAAAACGGCAAAAGACATAATTAATAGACGCATGTCCAAGGGATGGGGTGGGGTTGGTAAGGGGTGTTGCCTGTTCATTTATTTATTGATTTTTTGTTTGGCTCTAAGGCAGAAAGCTTAGCATTTGGCCTCTGGCCAAGAGAACGCCTTTCAATATGCGCCAAAAAATCAACAAAAACGAAGAGGCGAGAGAACGTTTAGGATATGGGGGAGGATGCGAGCTGGTAGGAGGCGGATCTCTGTTTAACTGGAGGGGAGGATGAGAATAGGTAGTAGAGACGATGTCGTCTATTTGCTTGTTTAAATTGTTTGAAAATGTCAATTTGATTGCGCTTAATTAAATGCCAAAAATCCTTAAGGACAACAAGCCCACAAACAGCAATAGAGGCTGGCAGGGGTGAAGGGAAGTCAAGCATTCAAGGCAGCACGCAAAAAGTTTCATAATAAGCGCAATGAAAATAATTAACAATTTGTAGAAAATAACAAGCTCACAAGTACAAAGCAAATGATGTCAATTGAGCCACATAGACAGCAGATAGGGGTGGGGGCAAGGGACAAACTATAGGGGAGAAGGATGGACTCAATGAAGTTGGGTTGAAAACAAACCTTCTCCCCAGCCCACCGCTTCAAGTAAGACTTGTCCTTGCAATGTGATTCTCTTTTTTCAACAGAAGCAGACTGACATTAAGATGTCACGTTTTCCAATGTCCTCTGTCTCAGTGTTTTTGTTTGATTTCCAAGGAGTGTGAGAGAAATGAGGAACAAGGACGCCGAGCAAGTAACTGACAATCTACAAAAGTGCTTAAAGGGTTGTGTCCTGCTGCTGCTATCGTTAAGTTTTCTAAATAGCTTGTTACTGCAGGCTATTGTTAGCCAAGGAAAGAGGTTAAAGAGAGAGGTTGTGTGTGTGTGATTGTTTGTATTTGTTCTTTGTTGTGAGACGTTTAATTTAAATTATAAATCAATTTATTTGAGGCAACAAACAATTGAGTTTCTGATTCAGTTGATTTGATGCAAGCAGTAAGTGATGTGAATACTCAAAATGAAATGTCGAAATTGATATAAGATGTAATATTATTTGGTTACTTGATAAATGATAGACTTAACCTCAACTAAGTCTCAAAAATATTTAAATAATGCTTGTCTTATAAATGTTATTTTTAAACAATTGTTTCTAATTATATTTAACAAATATGTTTTATTGCATATTCAAGTGAAGCGTATTCTTGTGAAATTGCAATTGAAAATCAAGCAAGCTCTACTTAATACCAATAATAAACAAAAGACTCGTGTTATTTCATATGAAAGTACTTAAAAAGCCTACAAATTGCGTATTAAGCCACTCAAATATATATTTAAGCAAACGCAATTTGGGAATTCAACTTTAATTGAACAAATCCAAAGAAAAAGACTAAAGTTAACTGTTTTCTTTAAACTAAATCAAGTGGCACTTGAATGTAAGCCGCCGTCTAATAGATGGCAACATCTAAAAGGCATGTTATTCGTAGTAGTTTATAAAATTATGAATGCAGCAGTAGCAGAAGCAGCAGCTTGACATGATTGCACTTGACATTGGCAATCCCATGAGTGTGGCCATAAACTTGCTTGCTCTGCCACAACTTAAAGTAACTATCAATGTATCTTAAAAATACATGCATATATATATGAGTATGTGTGCTTCAGAGAAAAACCGCGCACTTTGAAAGCATTTTATGAGTTTTTATGGCTGCACGCTGTGGGCCCAACTGGCGCTGCGGTGTCTCTTTATGACTATATGAACCACCTTGTGTGAATGCAGCTGCCAGGCATCCATTCCCTTCCCTTTTTTTCCTCATTCTGGCCACAGAAAAACTTACGCACTGAACGCGTGCCCAAAAAGCGGTTGCTCACACTTTACATACTGCATCTAGAGGGTGTTATAGCCATTGCAGAAGAAATTCAAACAAATTTGCTGAATATTAGTCTAAAACATATTTTAAGCTATTGGCTATACTTATATTATCGATGGCCTCAGTGCCTCACCCCCAAACAGTTCAGACAGTGTGCCGCAAAAAGTTAAACGCACATCAAAAGCCAACTAATTTGGCTGTAAAAATAACATTAAATCACATTGATTTTGTTTTTTTTACTTAAGCAATAAGAAAACATGGCCAAGAAGTTGAGGGCAGGAAAATCCAGCTAGCGATACCGAATTGAACGCACTCCCAGATAGGAAGAGACAGAGGGAGAGAGAGAGAAACTTAGGGGAAGTGAACTACCTTAGCTACCTTTCGATTCCGGCCAGTAGCATCCCCCTGATGCGACTTTGGTCTTTAAGCTTATGTTGCACTTGACTGATTTTTATGCTTTGATGCTCAATGATTTTATTATTAAAAGCAACTGTCGTCTTCGTCCCTCTTGTTGTTGTTGCTGTCGTATGGGATTGGTTCCTGCTTATCATACCCTATATCAATTTAAGCAATTCGGTTGTGTAGCACGGATTGGTAATTAAAAAATCTTCACATAAGAAATATATCTAAACTTGAAGAACAGGGTATCTCCATATGCGACACTCTTTATATTTCAGGTTTTTTTGTTCGTTGTCTGATATACAAAACCACTCGCGCTGCAAGGCCAACAAAACAAAAAAAAAATAATAAAGTGGGGAGAAAAAGGGATACAAGAATAGCAACAACCCACATACAGTAAAAAAAACCAAGACAAAAAAACTGCTGCATACTTTTTTGGGGTGGTTGCAAAATTTGCTTCCGGCTGCTGCTGTGGCTGTGGCAATGCCACTTCACCTTTGCTTTGTGCTGTAGATGCCACACTAGGGAGTCGCTTAGCTGTCTAAATATGTCACTTGAATTTGACGACGGCCACTTGCGCAAAGCTATCAAAAGCCCCCATCCGCCTCTTCTTCAGTGTATCTCTCCTTTTCCCTCCCCACACGCAGAGCTAAACTGTTGCCTGTCTCATTTTTTGTTTTGTGCACACGCATTCACATATGCGAGTTGATATAAACTGCCAACCACTTCACCCACACCACACCACACCACCCACACCCTTCCAACGACTGCTGGCCGTGTCTTGTTTTCTTAAAATATTAGTTTCCTTTTGCTTGCACACTCGCTGCTGTTGTTGTTGTTGTTGTTCTGACTTTTTGTCTATGCGTGGGGTTGTAAAAATTGTTTTACTGCTTTTTATTGTCATCTTTGTTATTTCTCCCTGCCTTCCAACGAACATCAACGCAACTGTGTATTTGTGTCCCACCTATCTTCTTTATATGATTTTTTTTGTCTATTTTCATTTTTTTTTTTGTTTGTTGATCTCTGTCTGTGTTTGTGTCTGGTGTTTGCTTTGACTCAGTTACATCTAGCAGCGAGAGACGATGGCCAAGAGCAAGTTGTCATGAATAATGAAAAAGCAACGTGAATACATTTCTTCTAGCCCCCAAAGTTTCTGTTGTAGCTATAATGAGACTGTGTGTGTGTGTGTGTGAAAATAAGAAAAAGGTATGCTATATGTGACAGTAACTGCAATGGAGGGCTTAATACACGCAACAAAATCTTTGAAGTAAATAGTTTTTCGTCGTCTAAGTTCAATTGCTTGAGAACCTCTTTAGTTCTGTTGGCATTTTCTCAGTGTATGACTGAACAGCAGTTATTTGAAGACAATACCAACAAACTTCAATCCACAATATACTTCACTCAATTGCTAATTCAGTAACAGTGACTGTAAATGTAAATGCAACAGTCACAGTCACAGTTACAAAGACAACCACGCATTGCTTTGACTGTAGTATCTTATGCGTATCTGTTTGTTTTGTCCAGTCATTGTACCAACTTCGGATACGGTGTGGGTGAGTGAAGAGAAGTTTGTTTTCTCACTGTCTGCCTTATTTACCGTTCATTTCTCGCAAGGCGTGCTCATAGTTTGCGCCCCGTCTCGAGTTGTGCGTTTGTCCCTAGTGACACACACTCCCACTCCCCTTGCCCATGTCACACCCTCCTTGTAGCTGCTGCTGTTGGTGTTTGTGTTGTTGTTTGCATTTGAAATTCGTTGCGCATTCGTTGAGAAAATCGAAATCAACAAAGCAAATAAACATTTAATAAAGCGAAAAAAGTGTCAATAGATTTCTGGTCATTCTCCACTTGGAGCAAGTCAACTTGCATAGATTGCGGGCATGAAGGCATGAAGGCTGTGCCAGCAAGAATTGGCATGCTAATTAAAACCGGAAGATTGCCACAACTTTTAAATGAACTGCCAACCAAGTCCACACAAAGTGACAGCGTCAGTGTCAAGTGCTGTTTTTCAATGAAAAACTTGGCGTTTAGCTTGGTTCAATTTCTGGCGAGTTGCGAGCGGACAAATTGCAAAATATACAACACAACTTTTGGACAAGTTTCCAAGTTGAATGCAGTTTGGTTTAAGCCAAAATGATTATTCAAAAAATGCCTAACAAACATAACAACAAGTAAACTAGTCAACACCCTATTTCGCTGTTTTTAATTTGTAATTATTTATACGTTGCTTTAGAGACTAGATGAACTTTATGTATTTACAGATAAAGTACAGGATATGAATGCCTTCCAAGAACTCCAAAAACACATATAGAAAAGCGACAGTCCAGGGATAAAGCGAGACAGAGGGAATGAGTTTACTTAACCAAAAGCAACTCCCCAATGTACCAACCAAGCCGCTCTGGGTTTGGGTCTTGTTTTGCTGTTTAAACCGCAAAACAGATAAAGGGCCAAATTACTTTTTTGGCCAAGACGCTGGCAAGATGCGAACCCACGAACCGCAAGCTGCAAACTAAACAGAATTGGACAACTTGGCAGCAGCAACAGCAGCAGCAGGGTGGAAACCAAAAGGGATAAGGGTGCTGAAGATGTCTAAAAATGTTGCGATGCTAAAATATAGTTTAAATGCGTGTTGTAAATGGGTTTATAGTGATCCTCTAAAGAAAACGACTGGGTCAAATATAGGGGGAAAGGAGTATCTGTGTAAACAGAGATCAACAGCAGCCTGATTTATGAAGCTGTTTGTTGACATTGGCTTAAAGCCATAAACTGCTCGTTTAAGCCAGGGTTAGTTTCTGTAAAGAGCTTTTGGATTTTAGCGTGTTGAAGGTAATAAAAAAGTTTTTTAACTTGTTTTTCGTAATAATATTGTGCTTTTATTGTAATGTTTGTAAATGAAATCTTTTAAAGAGCTACAGCTCGCAGACCTACATTCAAAAACAGAATTGTTTTTGTTTAAATTCTGATTGTACAGCAAGCTCAGCATATTCCCACAAGCCGACAAGGAATCTATTTCCCTCCTTCTCCCTCTATTTATATATATATGAATGTAGTATCTTGGCACTTTTGGCACGCCCAACCGCAGGACTATGTTAAAAGTGCCGGCTGCCGGTTTACCATTTTTGCCACACCTATAAAATGCCGCAATGTTGCAGCACGCAAAATCCGATGCCAGAGATGAGCCTCATCTGATTGCAAAAAGCGCAAAGCACAACAACAACAACAACTAGGACTACGACCAGAGTCTGGGGAATGAGAACAATGTTGAGGCATGCGACAAACTTTGACTGTGCCACCAAATTGCATGCCAGCAGGCGGTGGCCGTCTGTATGTGTGCTGCAACGTTGCAACCACAAAAATAAGTGTTTACAGCATTGATTACAAGCGTGGGCGTTGCTGTTGATTAGAGTTTTGGCCCCACAAGGATTTTTGCATTTCTTAGATCGCAAAGCCAATAGATTGCTGCACTGCTACAGTGTGACCAGACCTCTGTCTATGCAGCGTGTCACTAGTGTCAAGGGATATGCCACAAAGGCGGTTTGTTGCGTGGGTGTGGAGACCGTGTTAGCCCTCTGACTGGGCTTAGGTGTTGACTCGGCGACCCACACACACACACACACACACACACACACACAATTGACAAACTGTGAAAACCTTTTTTGTAGCACTTCCGTTGCCGTTTGTTTGCCACTTTACAATGTAACGACAACAAGCCACTAGCCCACTAGCCTGCCACAGCCTGTGTGAGTTTTGAGTAAAGTTTCACTCCCCAAGCATTGCAAGTGCATTTCATTATGAAGTGAAACTGCCAAGGCTTAGCCAAAGCAAATGCAAATGCTGTTGGCGTCATATTGAAAACTCTGTGGCAAACACACATTCAAACAAACAAATATACTCTAGCATCCATTTCCTTCCCTTCCACAACCCGGCCCAGATCTAACCGCAGAGTCAGTCTTTTGTGGTAGTAGTTGCGTTGGGGACAATGTGTACCCCAAACGAAGCGTATAAGTGGCCCTTATCGTGGCTACAACTGCTGTTGGCTGTGACAGGGGTAAGGGTGCTAGTACGTATATTTATATGTGTGTATATGGGACACTATCGAGCAGTATCGAGCAACGAGCATTGGGTATTGAGTATATTGTATTGGCAAATATTCCCAATGACGATTGGAATTTTTATTGAATTTATGCAAAAATTGCGAAATTTCATTTGACAAACACAAACTGGCACAAAGAGTTGTTTAAGTAGTTGTTTTTATTTGCTTTGCTTGCTGCTTTTGTACACCCGACAGACATTACAACTGGGTTGCTATAAAGTTATAAAAATCGTAGAAATATTTTAAAGAACATGTTGACAAACATATCAAAAATCTGTACGTAGTTTGGTTAGAAAATACTCAATATATTCGAGTTCTTGCCTATTCAATAAGCGAGCAGTATCAATGCATTTCTCAAAGCCAGCCTCGTTATTCATGCGTTTCAAGGCACCAGCTTTGTAGAGCCAGGCTCGAAGGCAGCATTTATCCAATTTTAATATCACATAATCTAGATCCAGCAAGGCACGCTTAAACGCACGTTTCCTATAATATTCAGAGTTAAAATAAGCTGTTAGGCAACTATGAAGGACTTTAACAAACTTGATGAAGCACAAGCTGCGATTGACGTATAAAACTGGAGAATCACAGATATATTCCAGACCGTTGGTATAGAGTTGAATTGCTTTATCGTACTCATTCTTGCGATACTCTGCATTGCCCAATCTAAACAAGTAGTATTAGCTAAAAATTAAAAATAAGTTTGAATAAGATGAATAACTCACCTACGAAAATTATTTGCTACAATTATGCGTTCTTCACGTGCCTTAATTCGCTCCTTACGCTTCATATGGATTTGACGCATAAATGTCATTTGATTCATATTCGTTCGATTGTTGATAGGTTTTAAGCTATTCTTGCTTCTCTTGTTCTTATGATTACGCTCCATAACCGTATAATTGGTATCAGTGACACCGGCGCTGATATCAACTTCAACATTGGGCTCCTTTTCCTTGCTGCCACTGGAAGTGTTTTGGAAAATTTTATTATTATTCTCTACTAAGTAGCCAAAGATACTCACTCTATTTTGTTGCTATTGGCCACTTCAATTAGGAACTTGATCAAGTCGTTTACCTTTGAGGGTTTGCTCAAGAAATTTTCCTCAAATTCACTGTGTATCACTGAGGTAGTCATTGTTCGGTGGTACTTATTTGTAAATTGTAGTTATTTAAGTTAATTTCGTTTTGTTTCAATATGTGGTTACTGTATTTGAATGCTGTCTTGTTACTGAATGCTTCATCAAATTTAAAGCACAGCCAACTTGGCTAATCTAGTGAACTGTAATAATCATTTGCTGCAGCTGTTAAATGTGGCTTGCTGCATGCAACTTGCCTTCTCTAGTTGGTGGCTGGCTATTGCCGACAAACAGATGGCTCGTTAGCCAGCATGTGGTTTTTGGGATTAACTCAATTAAAATTTTGTAACATTTGTAATTATCTTGCAAAAAAGCCAGAGAGATGCACTTGCGCTGTTTCTGGCACATCTTTATTTGCGCCCAAAATTATTTAATTGAGTTTGTTTGAAAATTTCTTTTAAATTAAGAAAGTTTTTTACACGTGACACTCTTTTTTTCTACGCTTTATATTTGTTTGTTTTTTTTACGTGTTTTATTTTTTCGCTGCTACTGTGCAGGCTATACCAAACTAAAGCACGTGCTGAAGTTGCAAAAACTTTGTCTCTTTCACCGTCTTTTTTTATGGTTGTGTGTGTGTGTGTGTGTGTGTGTGTGTGTGTGTGCGTCGCGCAATCAAAAAAGGGTAATAATCATAGAAATAGCAAACGAGTACAATGACAACTAATCAAGTTAACTTAGATTGTTTTCTTATTTCAAACCTTAAAATAGTTTTTACCACAAAAAATATCCTTAAAGGATATGAATTTTCTGACCATTTGGCTTTAAAAGCTGTTAATATTGATTGCGATTTTGAGCACATTCGCTCATTAATATTTGTTAGCGGTCGCAGTTAGTAGATCCACAGAAACTTTAGCTGTTGTGGTCGCTGTGGCCCAGCTGGACCACTGTGTGGCATGCAACATGTCGCATACTATGCCACGCTGTGCGAATGGCCATGTTGAAGATGCTTATGCGAACATTGCGAAACTGTAAGCATGGAAAATGAGGCAGAGAATGGGCATGGCTATGGGTAGGGGCACGGTAATGCCTTCACGACGACATTGATGACTGTGCGTTGACAAGTTGCCGCAGCAAGCGGGAGAGTCTCCAGAGAAATGTGTCAAGCATGGCAACTTGAGCTGCATAAGCAAGCAGTTTACGCGTGTCTGCCACACAGAATGGGTGTATAAACAACAAATATTGCTTGCCTCCTCGCTGCCCAGTGTTGAAACACTTTAACGCACCAAGGAATGTTCATTTCATCTTTTTTTTTTCCTTTCTTTCGTTTTACTTTTGTTCGGCAGACAAACTATGGCAAAGTTCATGTTAAAGTTAAAGCGCTGACCGCCGCGGGCAATCTGTAAGCTTCTTTTAACTTGGCTTTCCAACCTTTTTTTTTAAGGAGCCAGTTAAAAGGGAAACAGCCTTAACAGTTTTTTTTTTTTTGGTACATAAATGATTTCTGAGTACTCTTTTGTGCATATTCAAGATTGTTTTATATTTATCCCTTAAATATTCTTAAAATAACTCGTATGCTCTTACAATTAGTTAACAACAAAGCAAGAAATGATTGTTAAGTGATTTGAACATCGTAAAATACTTTTCTGTTAACACTCAAAAAATTAAAGCAATACTTTAAAAACATTAAAACTAAACAATAAAAAGATCCATCAAGCTGTTATAACATGTTAACTAATCACATTGTAGCAACGATTATTTTTTCAAGTGTTGCAATGGACGTGTCTGGCTGCTACCTAAGGTGAAAGAAAGACAAGCAAAAGATTATACCTGCCCCAGCCGCTGGGCATGCTTTGTAATGGAGCGAGAAAGGCGAGAGCTGAAACCAATGAAGAAGGATGTTGAGGAGTTTGAGGGTTGTTGTGTACATGCAGAAATAAATTGCATAAGCGTTGGCCCAGGCAGCAAAAGAAAAAGTAAACATGTTTAAAATGTTGTTATTCACACAAACACACACACACACATAAACACACAAAAGAGTTTCGCGCCTGCCTTGGCTGAGATTTGAGTCTGCACCAGAGTTGCCACCTTTTCGACGTTGTCTTTGGCCCCAAACCCCAGAGTCTTTGCAGATTGTATGCATAACATTGTCTGTGTGAGCCTTTTGTGTATTTGGTGGGCCATCTTCGTACTTTTCTCTTCTATTCTTTGCGTCTTTTCTTTCTTTGCATGCTGTCACCTTTTGCTTTAGCGTTTTTTATTTACCTTGTTAACCTTTTCATGTTGACAAACTGTACAAACGCTTCTATCTGTAAGACTTGGAGACGCTATGTATACATATATAGGTGTGTGTGTGTGTGTTAGTATTAGTTGAGAGCACAAAATGGCGATATGAAGATTGGAAACCTGTAGAAATTTGTTTCCAGCCAAAGGCATTTGTTCTGCTGCCTTACTGTGCTAGCTCGACAGTAAATGCGCTTTTAAAGCCATCACCGATTTAAAAAAGGGTCTAGAAGTTATTATATTTATTATTTGAATTCAATGTGAACAGCTTTCAACTAAATAAGTACTTATATCCAAGTTAAAAGTTCACTTAAAAATACTTCCTGCTGCATAAGAAACCACACAAGAAACTTAAAAGAAACGAAAAAAAAGAAAGCGTTATCAAATTAATTTCAAACTCTTAATAAATTCACCGAACACACAAGAAAATTGCGTTAGCAGCTTGCCGCACTTATGTCGTATACGCCATGTGTTGCGCACGAAAAATATAATAATAATAATAAAACGAAAACAACAGCAAGAAACAAATTTAAATATAAGATGCTAAATTAAAAATATAAAAAAAAAATCGAGATCAAAAGGATTTGTGTGCTACGCAATTTTTATTACATTTGTACAGAAAGCCGAGCAGTAAGCGAAAGAGATACACAGATTGAATTAAGGCTGTATGGGGCATGGAAGCGGGTTGAGCGGCTTGTGGGAGGTGTATGGGGAAGCGGTTGGATTTTAATATGGTGCGCTGAGAATTTGCATTTCATATTTGCATGTTGTTGAGCATAGAGCTAGCAAAGCGCATTTTGTGGCCAAAATTGTACGCAGCAGGATGCGACAACCGGACAAGGATATTAACATGCAAGGCATATAAAAGGATAAACTGCAGCACGGGCCCAAGCAGCAAAACCAATAATGCGCATATTAGACTTGATGATGATGGCAATGACAGTGACAAACAACTACAACACAGCATGCAACTACACTTACAAAAATATCTATACGAAATTGCACCTTTACCTAAATGAATAACTTGCAGATTTTGGCTACGGTTTCTGGCATAAGTTTCTGCATACATCAGGTTTAATTCTAGGTAATGCATAGTTTGTTTCCAAGTGTAGTTTTTCTTTGACTGTTACCATTATACCTCATGCAAACACTTACACACACACACACAGCAGTAGTTGGCAAAAATTCGTGTTATCCTGGCCATTGTTTCTTTCAAATTGACCGCACTGCAAATGCCCCTCATCCGTTTGCAATGCCAGCTAACACACACATAAGATGTTGCAGTTATAGCTGAGCTGCATGTTGATGCCACAACTGACTCTAAAGTTTCCACAACCACACTCTTTTGCAGGCGGCAAGGAGGGCTGGAAGAGTTGCACTTCGTCTAAGCCAAAACGTGCACAGTCTCTGGCAATCAACTTTAATAACATCACAGAATGTCAATAAATCCACAAAATGGTTGCCATCACCCCATGCTTCCCCATGTGGCTATGACTGTGGCTGCCATGCTTTTGATGAGCTTGGGTGTGGATGTGGATGATGATGATGATGCTCTAGCAGCCGGCCGCTGCTGCCCATCTTTCAGTTCTGCTGCTGCTGATGTTCAGCAGGAGTATCATTAACAAAAGGAACTGCGTGCTGCAGCTGACCAACTCCCGGACCGGACATGTTGCCTTCCTTCAAAAAGGATACCAGCAACTTGAGCTGCTTAGTTGCAGTCCGGGGTCCTTGATCCTGCCTCATCAGCTACTAGGGCTTTGTGTCTGCATCGACGGCAATTGATGAGCATAAAAGTTTATAAAAAGAATTCTCCCATAACGTAAACCCCTATCGTAGTACCTCTAATAATTGAAAAGTTTACTAATTGATTGCACTTCGAGCTATCATTTTAAACTAACATTGAAATAATTCTCATTTCTATAGAATCTATTCATATGAATATTTATTTTCATTTCTAGTAAATACATTTTTTTATTTTATAGAAATTGCAATGGTTAGTAAATAATTTTGTTTTTTGCAGACACAACTTTAATGTTGTATTCATCTAAAATTGTCTTTTGTTCATATCTCTAAATGCAGCATTTAAAATCGCACAAAAGGACACACACAGAAAGAGAAAGAGAAATGTGTGTGTTGACCATAAATACTGTAAATCAGTTCACACAATTGACGCTCAACGCGACCCTAAGCGCATTTATCATCCAATACCCCACGTATTGCGATAGCGACAAAAAAGCTTTTTATGATTATCATTTAACAGCAATTTATGCAATAAAACAACAACAACAAACGAAAAAAAAAAACTACATAAAACAATAAGTTGAATGTGTAAATAAATAAATTATTAAATATTTACGCATGATGTCAATAATTGAAAAATACAAATATTTATTTACACACACACATAGAAACACACGCACACAATTCCAACACAAATTGTACTTAATCCTTATCCTTATGGCATTCGACACATCTTGACTCTTGTCTTGCACCTGCTACACTTTTTGCCTGCGGCCATGTTCGAGATGCCAGCCAAATATTTGCGCAATGCAACAAAAGGCAGCTGGAATGTGCAAAGATTACACTGACTAACACCCCACCCAGTCAAGGTGTGTGCAATTTATCATATCATGTATATATATATATACATTTATGTGCCTGCATTCATATCCAATGCAGAATGTCCTGTTGGTCACCAGCAGCTGCGGGCAGCAGTAGGCAGTATGCAAAGCATTTTTGCTGTTTGTTTGATTAAACTGCCTATATTGTACAGCCATCCATATAGAAAACTCTATTTAAACACTGAAAAAAAAACCGTTATCCTTGCCGTGTTTTGCCTAAATATCCTCTCTATCATTATTTCTGTCTGTGTATAGATTTAACAACGTTTGCCTGTCGCATAATGTAAATTTCATAGAAATTGATAATTCGCCCCGTATGCCGGGGTAAATCTCAGCAAATGTGGCTGCAATTTTTATACGCTCATTTATAATATTTAACCTGCTCTTTGTCTATGCATTGGTATATATTAACGTGTGTGTGTGTTTGTTGATAATAAATTTATTATATTATATTATTGCTAAATATGCAACAATGGTACGATGGGCGCAGGGCATAAAGCAATCGCATGTATCGACTGAATGCGCAATGCGTGAATTGATGCAACGCCCGGCCCAAAAAGGATTGAAGAGTATGTGGTACGTAGGTACATTGTATGTGAATGTGCTATGGTACAGGCCAACCTGCGCTTGCTGACAATGCGTATAAATTATGAATGCGATATGCACTCAGTTGCACACTCAAACTCTCAGATAGCGCGGCAATCGGCAACATGAGGCATGAGGCATGAGGCATGAGGCATGAGTCTGCATGGCAAAAGACACGGGAATGATATTGAGGGTTGTTTAACAAAATGAATGGGTTGTGTGTTTTGCAATAAATTTAATTTCGATAATTTAATACAAATAAAAGAGAATGCCGCTGCTAAAAGCAATACAAGTTAAGCTTTAATTTAAGTTAAACCGAGTTTTTAAAAACCAATTGCTTTTAGCTGACTTTAACATTCTGTGCCGTTAAGTAGCTAAACGACGAAGAACAAAGTACAAATTCAACTGCAAATCTGTGCACAAATCTAAGTAGCATAAATTTACAACATTAAATGCTAACAACTGGGATTTAAGCAACCCCATTTTAAATTGCTTTGCGCCATCCCATCAATAATCAAAATGGCATCACTGAATATGCATTCTGCAAAAATTGCACACAAAATGCGATTGTTGTTATCGTTGTTGTTGCGTGTTGTTGTTGTTGTTGAAGTGCGTGCACAAAAACGATTAAAATTTTAAATTTACACGCAATTGTGCAGCCAAATGAGAGTTGGATGAAGCTGTTGGAGCCGTTTGACCACGCGGAAGCTTCGTTTATGATTTGGAACTAATTGTCGAGCGCACAGTGTGACCAGTAAACACAGCTCTGAACACAAGAGAAGTGTGTTACGACTAGCAGATACTCTATATTAACTTGTTTCTGTAACAACTGCAATCAGATAAGTACAGGGTATAGAAGAATAGATATGCTGGCACTGTAGCTGCAACACAGTGGCAGGGGGAGGTGTGAAGAGAAGCAAAGCGAAGGCGGGCCAGCGGAAGCAGTTCGGGTAATTACAATTGCATTGCGGTTAACGGTCGAGGCGCACACTAAATCACTCAACGGGTGCGCTCCCCCAAAAGGGGGTGGAGCTTGTGGTGGTTGCTGGTGCACAGCTTTTGAATAATGCAACTGCAACTGCCGCAGGCGATGGCAACGGAATTGTGGCATTGGCTGGTTAGCAAGAAGCCAAGCCACGCAATTGCGTGGCACTTGCAAAGACGTTAAAGACGAAGACGAAGACGAAGAAGAAGAAGGCTATTGGTCAAATGCATAATTCAAAATGCACAAATAACCCAGCGAATGGCAAGAGAGAGAAAGAGAGAAGAGCGGAAAGGGAGAGATAAACAAATCCAAATGCTACAGCTGAGCACATTGGCTTGTTGGGGCTAGGGGATAGGCAGTTTGGAGAATAGGTGCATGTGCCAGCTGTGCCTCGGCTTATGGCATTGAGCATTATGGAAATTGTGTTGACTTACACAAATGAGCAAAGCGAATCCTCAACGTACATACATACAGATACATATGTATACAATTGCGTATAAATATTTACGCGGCGTGAGCGCAAATTAATCGCACATGTAAGCAGAGGCGCAGACAGAAGAGGGCGGAAAAAGGGGGATGCATAAGGATGTTTATTTTGTGCATTTCGAAATTGTTTCTAAAAGCAACGAACATGTTTCAGCAGTTATAGTAAAGATTTTGAATTATTCTTAAACAACCCCCCCTGACTACGCCCATGTGCAGAGGCACAGTGAAATTAAACTAAACCAGAGACAAGGCACAATACGCATATTGTTGGTTGAAGCTTATTTTGATCAATGATTGACAAATATTTGGTTTTGCACTAGCATGGAAAATATTCATTTCTTATTTAATGAACATACTAAACAAGTGCAAATAATCGAATATCTAATGTTAAGTAGTTAGATTGATTATCAAATCTGTGGAAAGCACTTTAAAACTACATTAGTTAGTGTTATTTAGTTTAAGCGTATTTAATGCAAATACAATTCATTAATTATTGTTGTATTAGCTTTATTTAATCGTTAAAGAACACAAGGAAATCAATTTATTTACTGGCAATTGCACAAGCTCTAAAATACACAAATACTAATAGATAATTAATTAATATAAATATATATATATGCGCGTTAACAAATAAGTAATGAAAGTCGGAAAAAGAGAATAATAAATAAACAACATTCCAACGATGTGAAGACCAAATAAAAAAAAAATTTGCGCAGTAAATAATTAAATATCTATATATAATGAAATTTCTATTTCTATTTGACCAACGAGTTTTGACCAAGAGATATGCTCTAATAATGCTTTAAGTAAGTAAGGTCTGCTATACACGTTTTGTTGATTTTTATAGGGTATACTTTTAAGTGCGAGCATTGGCATAATTAATAAAACTCGGCGCAGACTTTCGGCTCATTTCATGTTCAAAATTGCATAAAACAAGCATCAAATTAAATAATTAAATCAGATTAAATGTTGCCAACCTGCTCGCACTCACAGTGCCTAGTTGGTTGCCTGTGGCAAGAGTGCGAGCGAGACAGCAATTGAGGCAAATCGAATTAACAAATTGCGCACTCAATCAAAGCGAACCAGTTGAGGATGCAAACGCAAAATGCAATCAAAAACTGAAATTGCAAAACTTATTGAAAATTTGTTGCACGTGTGGTGGTGGCTGCCGCTGTGGCCGCTGCTTTTGCTGCCGCTCTTGCTGCTGCAGCACTTCATTAATTGCATTTTCAAAAAAAAAGAAGAAGAAGACAAAATGAAGCCAGGAAGATGCGTTAATGGTTTATTGACGGGGTCGACGGAATTTCCGCTGCATTCGCTTTTTAATGTGTTTTTGCACTAATTAATTATTGCCTTAACTTTAAAGCCGATTTAAATCAAAAACAAAAGGTCTAGATATTGATGCAACTAAACGTTGTGTCAAAGAGTTTTTTCCGTAGATTTTCATACGGGTCTGCCCGTAACAGAGAATTTCATGCATCAGCAGAAATCAGTAACGATTTGACAGATTTGCTTTTGCTGTTTAATTTGTGATTTTTTATTTTTTTTCTTTATCTTTTCTACATTCTCTATGCTTTATACTATTTTTTTTTTTTTTTTTTTTTTTGCAGAATTCATTTGATTTCATGTGTGTGTTTTGCCAGACGGGCAAATCCAAACACAGACACTCAGTTGGCCACAGACGGTCGGCTCGCCTAGACAAATAAACAAATCTCGTCAAGTGCTCAAACACACACGCACACCCACATGCAGTTACAGTGACAGTTGCAAATACACAGATACAGATACAGATACAATATGTGGCGGATAGTCCGGCAAATGTGTTTGCATTTCTCACTCGCGCTGTTCTGCGGTTCTCACAGTGTGTGTGTGTGTGTGTGTGTGTGTGTATGGCTTAGCATGCGTCAACATTTTGGCAACACACACTCTCTCCCCACTCTATTTCTCTATCTGTCTCTCTCTCAGTTGTTGCCACTCGATCCACGCAATTAATTTCTATATCAGAGCTGAAGTGCCAGCCAGCAGATGGGATGGGGATGGGTTGCTGGCCGCAAGGGTTGCTCCAGACGCGAACATTAAAAATTAAACCAAAACAAACAGCAAACATCAAAAGCTGCCAAAATAAAAAGGGAAGAAACAGAAAAAACCAAATGGTCAGCGAGGCAACATCCGGCATGCCCCAAAGTTCGCGGTTACGGTTGGGGCTACGCCGGTCTGATTTTTAAGCGGTCTGTGTTGCAAGCGGCACAAGTGGCTCGAATCAACTGCGGGCAGCGTTTGTAACAAATCATATAATAAACTTAAAGTATCTGGTTTCTGCTTAACACACTTTTACTAATGTCTGCTAACAAAAGCAAGTAAAGTCTCTTAATGGCAAGTTGCACAAACATTTTAAGCGAACCCAACAATTGCAGCGCAAATCCGCAACAAACCTAATGTGAAAAACACATTGTGCCTTACTTACATACAAGAGTAGTCGCAGTGTTGTTTTGGTTGTTTTGTGCCATTTTATGCCTAGATTTGGTAAGGATTTAAGAAGACAACTTGAAGTGTGAGTTATACAACAGCCGTGGCAGCAGCAGCAGCAGCAGCAACAACAACTAAACTGATGTTTTCACGCGCGAGATTTACGAGCCGCGTTCATTTTTGGTTAAAACGTAAAACGCACTTCAGTCTCTCTCTCTCTCTCTGTCTGTGTGTGTGTGTGTGTGTTAGTGTGTGTGCGTGTGTTTATGTTGCCCGGCCGCGAGCTGACTGCCTGATAGGCTTTTGGCATAAGAGCGGCAAACAAAAATGCGGGCAGCCGCTGTCCAAAAAAAATATAAAAGAAAGGAGGAAAAGAAACACAAAAAAACGGGTAAAAACAAAACAACGAAATGCGCTTTGTATTTTCGCTGCACACAAGAGAAGGGGAGCGGCAGAGTAATGGAAGTGCTGTATATAGTGGTTAGCTATAAGAGTTTAAGTAAATTTTGCACTTTAAAGCAACCAACATACAAACATACACAAGAGCATCGTGTGCATTTGGTATAACAGTGCAAACATTTAATTTCAGCTCTTTGAAGAAAACAATGCTGGTCGACCTAAAGAGACGCCACAAGGAGTCCAAAAGCGAACAAACGTAAGCCGGGCTCCTCACGGCAATGGCCAACATTAAAAACTTCCGTTTCCGGGCACACACACACAACCACACACACACAGACACAGACAGAGGGAGAAAAAGAAATGCAACGGAAATGCCACAAAGTTCAGACAAGCAACAGCAACAACAGCGGCAACAGCGGAAAACCGCGCACCAGGCAAACACTAGCAACATTAAGGAACAGATACTACCCCTCACCTCTACCCCCTACACGTACCCCCTTTCAATATGCAACTCTTGAACTCTTGCACTCTCATTACCGAAAATTGCAATAAATTTTTAGTGCACAAAATTATTTGAAGTGCCCGCCAAACACACATAAAAACGTCCATAGCGAAATTTACGAGAAAGCATTCAAACAACAAACACACATACACCACACACACACACACGCCAACACCGTTGGGGAACGAGGAAAAAGATAAAAAAAAAAGAAAACGCTTAACTTTACTAAACTGTTTGCGAGTCCAGTCAAAGCAGGAACAGCAGCAAAAAAAAAAAAAAAGTCAAAAACTGTGCAGAGAAAGAGTCGTTAGTCGCAGCAAGTCAAATGATTGGGAAAAAGCAGCCAAGAAAAATGGCAACAAAACGTTTTAATTGCTTTTCCACTGTTCGCGTTGCAAGTCGAAACTTCCCACACAACAGATGAGTTATGACATAAGGCGCCTAAATTGAATTTTCGGTTACTTAAACTAAGCTAGGCGAAAGAATTCAATGCACTTAACACTTAACAACTTTCTGATGGATTATAGAACACATTGCCTCACTAAATTAACAAATATATATATTAACAAATTCAATATATGAAATCATTTATTGATATCAAATTACAATAGAATTTATCAAAAGCGGAAATTTTTTTTAATATTTCTGGAAATAAAGGCTGAAAAGGTTAAAACCCGATTAAAGTTCTGTTAAAATCTGTAACAAAAGCAAAAGAAATAATTTATTAATCAGTGGAAAAAAGTAGGCTTTTAACGATTGCCATTTGGCATACTTTTCTCTGATTTATAGATGAATACAAACGTGAATTCAGTTGAGCTTTTCATATCTGGGAAAATGTTAAATAAAAATTGCATGCATTGATTTTTAAAAAGTTAATTGGACTGCTCAACGCTTCCATACAATCACACGACCACACATACATATTTACACTATTCACTGTACACACTTACACACATACACACACACGGAGAGAGAAAGCCCATAACAGCTTCTTTCATTGCCAACGAATAATAGTCCATATTGATACTCTTTGTGCTATTTGGCTCGCACATTTGTGCGATGATTTATTAATGATGCTTATTATTATTGCTTAATTGCGGATATTTGCATACACCCACTCACACACACGACCTTCTGTGTGTACGTGTTTACAGGTTTAATTGGTGTAAAGTGAAAGAATTCAAAGTGCATTTTAGCTTTTTCTATTATTGAATTGAAAATAAAGCAATATATATTATTAAAGTTATACATACCATGATTGCTTTTTAAGGTTTCCTTTGTTGCGATTTAACTGTCATTAAAATTTAATTAATTCGATTAAGTCGCAAATATTCATTTCCAAATGTTATTTATTCTCTCATGATAAAGGTAAATGGAGTAGGAAGGCAAAATAACACAAAAATGCTTCTCAAAACTATTTAACATTTCACTGTCATTGTCTCTCTGTTGAACAACATTCTTAGACCGATTAATATTGGCTTTACATAATTTATCGATCTTAACATAATTAGTTATACTCAAATGGGTCTCTAAAGTGTAACGACTGTAAACTTAAGCGTATGTACACATATGTCACTGTATGGACCAATCCTGTCACAAATATATATTTGTATTTACATTTAATAATGTTAATGAATAAATAATTAATCATCAGATCGTTTTGCAATTCATTTTTAAACGATTTTAAATCTCATTTTTTTAATGAGTGCTTGTATTAAGCTCAAAGCCATGTCATTAAAGTTTAAACAAACATTCAAATATGTAAATGACAAGAATCCCAGCTTACAGTTTGGTTAGCTGTTCACCAAGAGACACCCTGTGCTTTGCCAGTGGCTGGGCAAAGCTGACGTTAATCAACGCCTCCAAACCAATCTACCTTTTGTATTGAGAGGGTTTGGCGCCATTGAGCACAGTTTATGGGCATTGTTGGCGCATTGTCTCGCTTGATTATGCCCGACAGATTTTGATGCTGGTGCCGTTTTTTATGCGCGAGCTCATGACACGCAGACACATAAATTTCACCCGGACTCAGCACAAAAGCATCCAATTGCAATCTGAGCACGCAACAATTTACATACACAACCACACACACATTCGTATAGATCGCCGAAAACAATGCAACTCGTAGCATGAACCGAGATTTGTGCCCCATTCGCAACACCATTTCTTCTTTCTATGGTGTTTGCTTACTATTTGGCGATAGAAGTGAAAGCGTTCTAGGCGATTCAGACAAACATTAAATACTTTCCATGCCCAACTAACCTTGAGTTTTGTTGCAGTGTACTAATATGCAGACTGCCTTTAATTTTAATGCTGAGACTGCAGACATGGTCAAGTGGATGTTAAAGTAAAACAAATGAGCAGAAAAGTTCAACAAGCACACAAAATAAATACACCAAAAATGAAAGAGAAAATGACGCAATGTATATGTGTGTGTAAGCGTTAACCAACCCCAATAATTTAAGCACAATTTATGGCATTAAGCTAAAGATACGCAGTGCTGACCAGAGTCGGCAACTGCACCACCCCCTTTTAGCCCCTTCGGTCGGCATCCAGCCAACCAAATGGTCAATGGCCCAGACAAAAACGCCAGGCAAATGTTTTGTTTTGTTGTATTTGCTGAAGTTCTTTTTTTCTTGCTTGGCATTTTTGTCTGCTTCTAATCCTTACAGCGCACACATCACTTGGAGAAGGCAAGGGGCGAAATGGGTAGGGGAAGGCAGAGTAAGTCTCAGCATTCATTTGACATAAATCAAATGCTTTGCCAGCAGACATAAGTGTATGTGTGTGTGTGTGTGTAAGTGTTTTTGGCCTTTGCTGGTGTTGCGTAGTGTTAATTAGTATTTAATCTATGAACCATAAATAAATCCCATATAAGGCAAGGACACTCTTAATTTCCCTTTTCCAACGCAATGTTTTTGTGTTGGGCGCCTTAATAAATTGCCAATTGTGTGTCACAAAAGTTAAGTCAACTAATTGCAGCATTTAATTTGTGAGAATATCGGTTGGTTTGAGTGATTTGTTTTGAAGTGTGTGTGATGTTATTATATATGTTACAACTAGGTGAATAGTAGGCACTTATTTCAGCAACACACCAGTTCCACAGGGTACAACAATGTCAACACAATGTTTAACTATCATCTACAGCAAAAACAAAGCCCCTAAAATTTACACACAGGTTTTTAGTGATTTTAATGCGTGTGTATCTGTGGTTATTTGTGTGTGTGTGTTGTCTCGTAACGGTGCGAAAAGTGCCAATAAAACATTTTAATTGATTGCACGCTAAGCTGTTGGCAAACACTTTACTAAAGCTGTCACCCTGTGCCCAAACAACATACGCAATTCATTCTCACACCCTATACTGGCACTAAAAGTATTTTTGTGTGGGCTGGCGCCATCTGTTGGCAGCATGCGTCTCTAAAACTAATGCGTAGTACATTTGCATTGCAAATTGCGCGTTTTAAAGAGACAGAAAGAGCGACAATTACAGTGACAATTGTAACTCCTCCCCCTCCTTCACACTTATGTCTCAATTCGTCAACCCCTGTTGACAAATAAAAGCATTTCACGACCCCCAAAGACTGTCTTTAAAAGCAATTAGCGATTAGCGGGTAAAACTTTAAAGCATCAGCGTATGTATGTATGTATGTGTGTTTAGTTTGTTACGTCATTGCTTCTTTTATTTGCATTTCGTGCAATTTGAATCATTGACATTGATGTTGTTGCAGTTGTTGACTGGCACCACAATTTGCAATTTGCAATCGCTCATTGATTTCGTTTATCTGATTTTCTCGGGGATTTAAAATGCATTCGCAATTTTCTGACTTGCTGTTTTAATTGTGTGCTTTAAAATCAGCGCACTTATGCATTTTTAATTCAAATTAAAAATCGCTTGCCAAAAATAAAATTAGAATACCAAAACAACATTTACGCAGTTAGTCTGTCAGGAGACAGCATCTGTGGCATGATTGCGAAATTGGGCAACTAATGAGAGTTACAATTTAACAAATTAACAAACGCATGCAGTTAATAATTAAGTTTTTGATTCATGTATCTACAGTAGGCTTCCTCAATTTTAAATTCACTGATCCCGCGCGTAGCATTCTCTGCATTCCTCAAGTGAAGTTGGGTGCGCATTGAAACTATCGCAATAGTTACTCGATAGTGGGATCAACATACCGCCACATTCATTTGTAGTTTATCGATCAGTGCTAACAATATCGGCGTACTGCAACAAAACCTTTTATCACTGAGCATCTGTTTGTTTTAAGCAATAAGCGAGGTTGCTCTAAGATGTATCATTCTGTCCGTTGCAAGCACTTGCTTAAAACCATTAAGCCCTTACTGTATTTTTATAGATATTTTGTAAATCTTAACTTGTCAAATATGTAGTAAACCTGAATTTATAAATTAGTAAACTATATACTGTAGGACAATACATTATACCGAATACACACAACATTGACAAACATACCAAAAAACAAGAGAACACTAGAAAACACTACTACAAATACCAACACTATGCCAAAACATCCAAAGAAAAATGACAATACCCTAAACACTGACGCTAATCATGCGCAATTTAATGAGCACTTTCTTAAGGAACGCTCAAAGGTTGAAGAAACAATAGAATTTCTAGATATAATGGCAAATTCTAACAAAATGGAAGAGTAAGTTGCCAAGGAAACATGACAAATATTGTGTATGGAAGTTAGTGGATATTGTGTTTCTTAGAGGCAAAGAAGGCAAGAAAAAGGAAGCCAAGTCCGTTGTGGATATCAGTGCGGACGTCACAGATGACAATTTCTATATTAAGAGTCGCACGCAAAATGGACGTGTCTCTTTGCGAAAAAGCAAGGGAAGAAGGTCATCTGCTACTAATCAGTTTACGTTTATGTGCCAACTCGACTTGACTGATGAGCAGCGCATTCAGGTGCGCAAGGAGCGCGAACGGATTGCAAACAACTTTCGCAGGTAAGCAGCTAAAAATATCAATAAGAATCGATCAAGTTAATAGAGTTTCTTGTTTTAGAATTGGTAACGCTTGGTATCGCAAAGAACAATATAAAACTGCCATTGAAATGTACAACAAAGGTTTGGATTATATAAATGATACGCCTGTCTTGTATATAAATCGCGCCTGCTGTCATATTAAGTAAGTATTTCTGTTAACTGAAATCAAGTTAAATAACAAGTTCAGATTTCTTAGAATGCGTAACTTTAAGCGTGCCATCATGGATTGTGATTATATAATACGTGTTCTGGATCCAAAATATAAGCGCGCTTGGCTTTATCGCGCTGGCGCCTATAAACGTCTCAATGATGAGAAAAACTTTGACGAAAGCGTTTATCAAGTGAAGCGCCTTAATTCCAATGATCTCAAATTTATTGATAACTTTTTGGAAAAGATGCGTACTTCATTCTAAATTTTCGATTCAAGTTCAAGTTGACACAAGAAATTAAGTATACGAAACCAAAAAAGCTATTCAAACTGATAAAGTGTTTTATGGGCAAAAGTTAAGTTTAACACTTTTCTTTAATCGATTGCCACTTGGCGGATGTGGAGAGTGCGCCTGGTCAACCCTCATTCACATCATCTAGGCAATCATTTGGGATTATCTCCCTCAATGTCTGTCTGTTCCGGCGTTGAAACTTCTTTTCTTCTGCTTTCACACTTTTTTCTCATTTCCGCTTTTGGCTATGGCCGTGGCTTATCGACAGCACGGCTTCGACTTGAAGCGAGCTGAACAACTTTCAGTTGATTAGCCGTGCACTTTCATTCTCTAATTAACTGCAAGTAACTCGCTCATAAAAGTCGTAGAAGGAAGCGTTTAGGACAAGCAACAGAGCATAAGAAAGGAGTGAAAAACAGGGTTGAGCAATTGATTTTTATGGCTTGTGCGAACGGAACGCGATTGAAAAATTAATTGGAAATCTTTTCTGGCTCGATTTTTTTTTAGTTTTTTGTTCGCTTGCTGGGGCGTGGAGTATTATTTTTTTCAGGTTTGTAGTATGCATAAAATGCACTGCAATACAAATCAGATAGTCCGAAACGAGTAAGCCTGCAGGACATTAAGCTACACACACACACACACACACATTGCTTGTTGGACAGGCTTGGTAAAATCGTATGTGTGTGTGTGCCAGATTGTTGGGTTGGGACTTTTTCGGTCGGCTTTTTCAGTCAATTTGATTTTTTAATTAAATTTATTACGGCAAACAGCATAAAATTTTATGTGGTTTAGTTCATTTCTGGGTCACATGGCTAATGACTCTCTCTGGGCTACGAGTCGAGATGCAATGCAAGATGTTGCAGGAAATGCAATGTCAGTTCTCTGTTTGTGTGTGTGTGTTTGTGTGTGTTGCAAAGGATCCTTGTATGGATGCACCCCGAGTCGGACACTAATCTGCTGCTAATGCCTTTTACTTCGTCTCCGGTTTTAAGCAATGAAATTTCCTACGAGTTATACAGTTTTTGCCTCTCTCTTGTGTTACTCTTGTTGCCATTTTATTTGCAGTGTGCGGTTGTTTATTCAATTATTTTTTATGAAAATTGTATTTTTCATTTGGTTGCCTTTTGGTTTTATGCAATTTGTGCTGAAGTACTGAGTGCTTCAGTGTTGTGCAATATGTTTTATACTTATATTATTTTGTATTTTTGTTGTGTGCGTGTGCGCGTGTGTGTGTGTGTTTGTGCTCTGACTTTTAGAGCTTTGCGTGTGGATTGGCAATTTAATATTTATGTTTGACTTTTGCTTGACTTGATGGGTATTAAGAGTCATTTCAAGCTGTACCAATTTATATGAAAACGAAATAAGTAGTTATATTAGTTATAAAAGTTATGTAAATTAAAATGTACAAATTTCATTTTGTTATCCTGCAACTACGCACTTTTTATTTAAATTTAATTGACTTTGATTTTGGGTTAAGTAAACAAATGTTAATTTACTATAGTATGTGTTTATATCTGTAATTTCAACCACATAGAATTTGTGGAATACTTTTTATTAATTCTCAATATGTGCGGCACACCTGATCCACGTGCCGCTAGCTGGGAGACGAGGCACCCTTAAAATGAACATAAAATAAAACAGAAGGCGAAATTTATTGTACAAAACCAAGAACAGTGCTCTGCCACAATAGAGAGAGAGAGAGAGAGATCGGGGCACAATGTTAATGGCTTGGTTTTATATCTGTTAAGCACAGTGTTAGTAGGGCGAAACGCGACTATGCTCCATTTACGAGTAGCGAGTTAAGCACATTGCGTATACGCAACATGTGCTGGCCGTAAACATTTTTGCCCCAAACGCATTTAACAACAAAATGTGTTTAATTGCAAAAAATAGTAATTTATACGCGTGTGGCTGCTAAAATAACATAGCTCCAGCTGCTTACAAGTTGGACAATGGAGGGCATAGGGGGTGAATGTTGCTTGAGTAGGTAATTGAAGTCCAGTTGGCAGATACGACAGTCGTGGCTAAAGTTTTCCATTGTTAGTTCAATCGCATGGAATAATTTATTAATTAACTACAATTCGAATGAATGAATGAACGATTACAGAAGCTGCCACTACCAATGTACCACTCCGACTTGGTATGGTCGGAGCAAGAAAGAGAGAAAAAGAGATGTTACTAAGACGCCAGCTGCTGTTGGACACGAGCTAGTGATGGCAAATAAAATGCATACAAGACTTTATTATTATGATAGTCACTTAATTTTTAAGCATTTCTCAATCGCATATATATAGAAATCTTGAGTCACGAAATGAAAGAAATGATAACACGCGCTCATCACTGTTTCCAGACGAAGTTAAAGCTGCCACAGGACGACAATTTGCCATTGCACGTAACGGGAAAATCAATTAAAAGCGCTTTATGTGCGCGACAGGCTTCGACTCGATGGCTGCTGCTGCTGCTGCTGCTGCTACTGCTTTTGCTGGAACAAGTTTAGCGTCTTGGCAAGTGGAACTTTGTTAGTTTCTAATTAATTGTAACAGTTACAGAGAGAGCGTTTTCTGGCAGGCAGCAGCTGTGCTACTCCTGGATAGGGAGTGTCAGTAAGGGACAAAGCTAGCTACTGGCAAGTGTGCCATCCTTAGTTATTTATGTCAAATGCTCAACATTATTTATGTTGCATATTGGTCGCTTTGGTATTCGCAGTAAATTAACTGAAAATAGTCAAACTTCAATAATAATCGAAGAGCACAGCTGCCAGTTTGGGTTTTCACTTTTTTGCCACTCTTTTTATTGGAAATGTCACAATAACTTGCCAGTTATGACAATTTTATGTGACGCAAAACGAATTTGCCACACATAATCAAATAAGTACTTGCAGCATCTTAATTTCCTTTGTACTTTTATTGTATTGTAGCTTCGCTCGCTTTCCTTGACTTAAGAAATTATGATCTAAATTACCTATTAGCTGACAGCACTTGATAAGTATTTATTTTTTTAACCATTAAGATAAAAAAAACTTTAATTTAAACTAAGCTCAATACACACAAACAGCATTAGCTTTTATTGAACCATTTGATATCTTAACAGCTCACAGACATAACAGTCGGACACCTATCTGTAATTACCAGAAAATTGCCAAGCTGCGAGCAATAGCCGTAGTCCACAATGTGGCACACCTTGATAGAGAATAAAAAGGGATAGAATACATACAAGTTGCGCCCTAGGCCAAAAAGCAACAGAAAATACGCTTTTGTCCACACTGTTAAACATGTGGGTAAAAAGAAAAAAAAAAACTGAATGAAATTCCATGTTCATTTCCGTTTTGGTTGGCCCCCAGGCCAGAGCATTGTGCTGCTGTCAATGGGCTATCAATAGAAGTCGACCCTCTAGGCGCCAAGTCCAAGTAAGCCGCACACACACACATACATGCACACACTTACAAACACACAAAAAAGGCAAACGGAATCGGAAAAGGCTTAACAGCTGCGTTTAGACGAGCCCAGAGGAGTAGGTGGAGATGGATAAGTGTTGCAGCTGGACGGACACTCTTGTGGCATAAGCGGCATAATCATGAAAATTGTCAGTACATAATGCCTCAAAGGCCGTCATCGAAGCCGAAAAGCCGGAAAAGGTTTTTATTCGCAACTTTACTTACTTTACACGCTTGACTCCAAAGCGAAAGGGAGACAGAGAGAAAGTGTAGAAAGTAAAAGAATGAAGCCTTGACAAAAATGTGTAGAGCGGAAAGTAATTTTCTTGCGCTTTTTTATTATTTGTAACATTCCCTTTTTTTACGAGTCGATTTTCGCTTAGTAGTATAGCCCCATCTCTTTGAAAAAACACAAAAAAATAACAAGAAAAGCAAAAGGAAATGTTCACATGCCATACTTTGATTTTGTTGTCTGACATAGAGAGTATTATGACTGATTGATAGATTGTGTAATAAATAATACCAAAAATGATTGACCAAAGAATTCAATTTTATATTTTAACTTGTCAACTTTAACTTTGCTTTGCCTATGCATAAAAACATTGACTTTTAGCTACAACTATAAGAGTATTTGATAGTCTAAAAACTAAACGCAAAGTATTTGCTTCGATTTTTTTCGGCTGCTGGCGTTGGCAAAAAGCAACTTTTGCACGTTTCGATTGTGTAAAGTTTTTATGACTTTTTGATTTTTTCACTTATTGGCCCTGGGCCTGGACCTGGTCAGCAGCCAGGACTGTGTGTTGTGGCCACGCCCACACTCAACCCACTGCCAGGCACTTAAATAATTACAAAATAATGGTTGGGCGAAGACACATTTGAAGACACTTTCTACCAATTGCTATTAGTTGGGCCACCCGAAAAGTGTTTTGAAGAAATTGTGCTTTATCGATGGCCGTAAGTAATGCAAATCGTGCCTAAGTGCAAACTCTTTCACTTGTCATTCAAACACTCAGTCAGTCAGTCAGTTAGTCAGTCATTCAGCCATTGAAGGCAACACGATGGTATGTAAATATTTGTGAAAAGCGAGTTTCAGTAAAAGTGCCTCGGGGCCCGAGTTTGTCACTGTAAAGCCAAGTCACTTTGATTTGTCGCCCCATTTTTGTAAATATTTAATGGAGCAGAAGTAAGAGCAAAAGTAGTATGTGCGAGTGCTCTCCATGATGTTTTTACATTTGAGTTTTACTATTCAAACATCAGTTTAAGTAATTTAAACAGGACAAATCAGAAAGGCATTTTCAGCCTAAAGGCATGCAACAGTGTGGCAAATGTCAAAGGAATATAAAAGCAATGTAATGCAACTATTGCAGCAACTTTAATATGAATTTACTTTTTATTTTTAACCAAACTAATTGTGTTTCTAATCATTGCTAACAAAAATGGATGTGTCGCGGTCCCCAATTAAAACTAATCTACTAACCAAAACTTTTTACTACGCTACTGTTTTATTTTTTGTTCAATTCAATTAACTACTGTTACAAACAGTTTGTTTATTATTTGTGCAGGTTTTTTATTCTCACATTTCCCATCGCCAGCTGCCCACAACAAGATTACATAACACACATAAATAACTTTTATTGATAACGAATTTGCAAGTGTGGCAACTGCCACGCCTCCACCCTGTTGCCATACAAAAGTTTGAGCTTTGCACAGCAACAAAAATTGATCAATGCAAATGCGCGTAATAAAAAAAAAAGTTAAATAAAATATTGAAAATTTATTATGTTCGCCTACAGTTTTTGTGTGGTTGTTGTTTTAAAGTTGTTGCCTCGTTTTATTTCTTTTTTTTTTTGTTTATTTAAAGTGTACTAAATAAAATTAAATTATATGCCGACTGCATAAAAAACAATCGAGCAATTTAAAAAATAAACACGTCTGCCAGTAAGCATTTTTACATACGAATACCAGTTGCAAATAAATAAAAATACAAACACAAATAAATAAATGTATTTTTGTGGATGAAATGCGATTGAATTTGTGTTCAGTTCACATTTGGTTATTTTGGTTTTATCTTTATTTTTTATGATGAGAAATGTTTTACAATTTCCACAATACAGAACTGTAAATATTTTAAATGTTGCTGTGTTTTCATTCTGAATATTTTTTCCTCACCAATCATTTATATTTCAATTTTAATTTATATGCTATTGAATGTACTAGAGTAGGCGTTTCCTCCGCCCACTTATAGGACTGATTGAAAAAAACAGCTCATAAGTTAAATGTGACAGCATTTGGTGGGCGTGGTCAGTGGATGCATTTATTAACCATTAAATAAAGTTGTGAATTTTTAAAGCCAGTCATAAAAGACTCAGTTGAATATCCTATAAACTTTTCTATACTCTAATTTAATTACATTTTGTAAAACAAAAGGAAAGTTGGCTTCGCTCAGCTTTATTTGCCTATGATTATAATGCCTAACTCTATCTACTTACCAACTCTCTTACTCTCTATCTGTTTTTCTCCACTTCTTTTGCGCGTTTTGCGGTTGGCCAAAAGTTTTGTGGTCTGCTCCGCTTTGATTTAGCGTTTGCGAAAGCGGCTTGCAATATTTTAGCATATTAAATTAGAGCAAATGGCGGCAAAATGGAAACAGAATCTTAAAAACCGTCCAAAGCCGTCCGCATTGCTCGCCTTGTCATCAAGAATGGAAACAGCTTGCCTCGCTTGCCTTGAGTGACAAATTTAAGTGCGACGAGTCTAAATAAGTAATGTACGACAATTTCAACCTACCATTTTCCATTTTCCATGCTCTCTGTGTCCATTCTCCATCTGTTGCCCTCTGCTGTGTAGAAGGAAGAAAGCATTGAAATAATACTAAAGTCCAAGCCGCGACTTAAGCTGTTGAATAAACAAGTTTTGCATTTGCTATCATGAACTCCACGGAAAATCGGCTTAGATAGCCAACAGGCGGCTGTGTTCATTACTATTGTCGCATTATACTCTAACAAATGGCACATTCGCAATGGCAACTTATTAGCTATCGCATACCTATTGCTATTTGAACAAGTTATGCGCCATATCCACTTACACAGCTGCTTCAGCACACCCAATTGTTAGGAACTATAGCCAGCTATCGGCTATATATATATATATGAGCTCAGGCTAAGACATGCCAGTAGATCGATTGGTTGTGGCAATGCAAGTTAAACAGTTGCTGCTGCTTCTCCTGCTGCGCATACAGTTGCTCAAAGCAGCTGAATCGGATGATCCTTACTGCGGCTTGCCTCCTTGCTTTGCCTTGAACTTAGCTTGCAATACAAATGGCGTGAGTATTCTAAGATGCATCTAATATAAACTCTTTTTTAACAATAAACACAGGCAGTTAGCAAGGTTTGCGCCAGATCCTCCACAGTGCTGAGGGAGGAAGAAATCAGAAATACCATCGAGTATGCAATCAATAGTTTTCGTAATAATGTGGCAGGTGGCAAAGTCTATAGAAACTTGCGTCCAGCTGCGCAAATGGTCAAAATGTCCTGGAACTCAGAGCTGGCCTACTTTGCTCGATTGGATGTGAATCGTTGCACGATTTGGCCCCGCCCATGCGTAAGCTCAAACAATTTCTATCGCGTTGGCCGCCTAGCTGAACAATATGTGTTTCCAAGCGATAACTTTGTGGCAGATACTCGTACAATACACGAGACCATATTGAGCATCTCCAAAAGCTGGATGTCTGAGGTGCGCAGCATTATGCCGCATGAAACGGTACGTTTGCCACCCAAAGATGATGAAAGGTAAGTTGCACGTAAACTCTTTGAGCTTATTGTAAGAATTGTCTTGGATTTTCTTAGGAGCATCTTTCAAACATCTTTGCTGCTTATTGAGCACAATTCGCAGTTTGGTTGCGCCGCAATACGCTATAAACTTTATTTGTATACATATTTAATTATAAGTTGCGCATTCGGCACCGACACCGAGGATGGTCAGCGTCTGTACAAATGGAGCCATAGACCTGGACTCAGGTGTCGTCGACGCGATCAACAGTATAGGAATCTATGTGCAGCTGGTGAAAAATATCAAAAGTCTTTGGCATACAACAGAATGGATGCTGTTAGTTTGTCAAAGAGATATTAATGTCAATTTTTGCATTTAAATATATTTAACAATTTATTGCAATTCCAAATTTAACTGTCAAATTTTGCGACAAATTGTTCAGTTGCTCAAATCAAACAAGATAATCGCACGCCAAAGAAGAAGAAAACTACTCAAGCGGCCCATTTGATTTACATTATTATCCTAAAGGGAAGTTGCACGCCTTCCCCTCACTGCCGTTCAGGCTTTAACAGTCAACGTGAAACTAAATCAGACTGGCTCGTGGCAAGCTTTTAATATTTCATGAAATGCCGAATCGCCAATGAGATGACTCGCTGCTATTGGCAAAGACAAATTCGTAAAACCCTTACTTGCTCAGGGTTTTATTGACGTTCAAATACCCTGGAAAATCATATTCAAAACAAAGATTCATTGAACACAACCAATAAATAAAGTTTCAATGTAGAAATTGTTAAATATTTATATGCCTTTTCATACCTGCTTGCAGGGTATTCAAATGGCGAAACATGCCGGCAAATTGCATGTCTTATAAATAATGTAAAAAGTGTGAAATGCGCCTAATGGTGTGCCAAAGGACGAAAAGGATGACAGTACGGCCAGAGACCCAAACGCACACACACACACACATACACACACGCAGAAGCAAGAGAGGTAGAGAAAGATAGTAAGAAAATATTGCTGCTGACAGACTTTTGGTTGGCCATCGCATAAAATGGCGCATAAAAGGACAATTGTCAGCTGATGCTGCTGTTGAGGAAGCAGTACACTTTGTCTGAGACACACATAATATCAAAGAACTATATAACATTTCGTTTGTTGTTAGTTGAGTATGACATTCTATAAACCAAATACATCAGAAGTTTTTAACAAAAAACAAAAAAAATACAAAACAGCTGCACAAAATTACTAAAATCTAATTCACTTTCAAACTGTTTTCTTAAGTACATATATATATATATATATATATAGGCTAGACTTGTTTTGAAGATTGCAGTTTCGTGGGCATGTCCTGCAATTCATGTCCACCATTTGGTGGCAATAGGTTTCCATCATGTTTCGAACGCTATGAAGGCGTCAGCAGCAAAAAGAATCCGGGCAATGTGGAATCGCTACACAGTCTTGCTCACAGTGTGATGCCCAAGTTCTATGATGGTGTTGAGCTCAAGTATTTCCATCTATTGGCACCCAACAAATTCGTAACAGCTTCCTGGCTATTGAGTCATAAGAAACCCTCAGGTTTTCGCTTTGGCGGCATCTACACATTTCGTGTCATTGATGATTTTATGGTGAGTCGAAAACGTTTCTGGAAACAATCTTAAACAATTTACTACATTGCAGCTAACACCAACAATTATTGGTGATATACATCCCACAACGTTGGCTGCCAATTTGAATTTGCTTTATTATCCGTTCAAGCCGCTACGTCTGGAGGCTGTGATACAAAAGCCCAGCGATAATAAACTTATCGAAACGATGTATACAGTTGAATATACACGACCCAGTGATACATGGACGGCTAACTTTTATAATGTGCGCAATGACAGTGGACGTTGCACTATGTCGGTAATGCGTTCCCTTACCCAGCACTGGGCAATCGGTGGCGAACTACTGCTCGAGTGGAATAGTCCCAAGAATCTTTTGAAAGATTTGGCATTTGCAGCACGGTAAATATTTTGTCAAAACTTCGATATGCTTTGATACACTTTAAACAAAATTACAACAACATTTTTTTTAGCTACTCACATCATCATTATTCTTTTGCGGCAACCGCTTCAAGTATGGGCCTAGATGTTAGCTTTTGGCAACGCATACATCCACAAATTCAGATGGCCAATTTGTTGGCCTGGAATCGCAATTCAAAAAAAACGATTGCCACCATTTGTTATCAATGGAATTTCTGGAATTGTGCCGTTAATGGCATGATTGATTCAGATGCACTTGTTGGCGTCATGTGGACAAGGTGCGTTCGAATTTATCACAATATTATTTCAGCTATTATAGTTTGTGTATTTTACAGATATCTCTCGCAAATACCACTGCAAATTGGCTTCAGTGTGCTGTTAAGTGTGCCAACAGATCATTTTGCATTTGGTATGCAACTTGTTCTTGATCCGAGTAGTCTAAGGCGCGGCGACTGAGCTCTTAACTCTTTAATGTTTTCGAAAAATTCTATTTTTAACAAATTACCATATTGGATGCTGATCTACAAAGTTTTAATAAACGTTTGATTTAATCAATAACGAAAATTTCAATATACAAAACCAACCAGTAGCTTTAAACGCATTTCACAAAAAATTCCATTAGTTTTATAGTTTGATTTTGTTTTATATGAAAAAAACCAAACAAGCTCTTAACTTATCTCAATCGATATGAAAACCTTAACTATGCTTAGTGCCCAGCACTTGACCAAACTAATTGCCATTTCTTGTTTTTCTTCACTTTACTCTCTTTCTGTCGACTTTTTAAACACATTTGCGGTGCTTTGCGAGCAACAAACCCCCAAAAAGCAACCGACTAAAAACTTTGACTCAAAAGCGTATAAATAAAATTTATAAAATACAAAAACACACACACACACACACACAGAGAGAGAAAAGTCTTTGCACATTTTGGCACTTTTGTTGAACTCGAACGACGCACACGCTGCACATTAAGTATACGCAACGCAGACACATACAAAGGGAACTACATTATGGCCACAATTTTATTTATTTTTATATTTGAATACCCTGCATAGATATGAATGTATGAAAGGGTGTACTCTGCTGAGAGTAGCAAAAACTTTTATAGAAGTCCAGTTGAGTTAATCTTAAAAGAAACCAGAAAACTTATTATTGAATTTAAAGAAACTATAAGTATTGCAGGGTATTCTACAGTGAAGTAGTTTTTACTTAATCAAAAAAACTGCAGTGAGATTCGCTTTTTGGCCGATGCATTTGATTTATGCGTGGTACAGTCTAGACACAGTAAATATTTTTTAATGCCACACGCTTGAAACTGAGGCATAAGATTTTGCTTAAGAGCATAAATATATAAATCTCAAATAAATAAATTGTATACGTATAATATAACACATTTTTCGGGGAGGTGGGTCAAAAGTGCGTTATGCAGTTTGCAAGCTGAACTCAGCTGAATTTCTACATAATTTACTACATAATGGCTGTTAATCCGCTTTGGATACAACAGAATGGACCCAGATGGTCTAACAAACTAGGGGTTGGGCACTCGCAAAATACTCAAACATTGACCCAAAAGAAACAAAAAAGGTGTACATAGAAGGCATGCAAAGAGAAACTTTGAATTGATTTTGTGTGTTTTTATTTTCGGATGCAAACTTTTCGACCATTGAATTGACTTTTGTGCAAACATTTGTGGCATTTGCACATGCGAAAACTTAGGGGTACAAACACTACACACACACACACACACATATAACATAAATGTGAAAACTTTGCATGCCCCAAAGTTTTCAATAATTTTACGCCCATACAATCAGATGGGCCTGAGTGTACAAAAAGTAAATATTAATATTTCAATGAATGCGGCAAATCCTTTTACAACATGGCTTTCTTTTTGGCTTTTACATTGTTGTTGTTGTTGTTGTTGTTGTTGATGGCCAACGCCAGAGGGCGCTACGCGCTTATCGCCGACTTTACAAATCATTAGATTTTCATATCCGATGAATTTTACAACAAATTTATTTATACATATACATCTATTTTTTCCCATCTTTAAAAATACCGTTTACCCAAACTGACAACACTTCTCACATGCGTACATACGTGTGTGGATGTATATGTATATGTGAATTTTCACCCATTTTATTTGCAACATTTTTTGTTTGCATTTTCGGCATCGGCATGTCAATTTGTTTGTTTTTCATATGGTGTATGCGTATATAAATAAATGTGTCTGTGTGTGCGAATGTGTGCGTGCAAGGGTGTCAGAGCGTGTGTGTGTGTGTGTGGTATAAATTTTATATGTGTACTGCATATGCAGACATCGTCCCTGTTGCCTTATTCATGCGCGTGTCGCCATTTGATGTTTATTTAAACTTCCTTGTAGGCACACACACACACACACACACGCACACACACTACGAAATGGTATAAAGGATGGAATGAAGTGAATGAATGAAAGCGCTGTGAGTGGAGAGAAATGCAAAAAGCAACACCAATGAATCTGAAGCTGGCGACACACAGAAAATAATAAAGAAATTCATAGCAAATTATTATCAACGCCAGCGTTTGGAAAGAAGGAATGTGGCTGAAAGGCTTTCATTGGATTCTCTTGCTCTTCCATCATGAGTACCCCTCAACCCACAGTGAAAATGGAGAAAAGCTTCAAGAAAAATATGTATTTAATAATGAAATTAATAATAAAGATGCCATGCAGTTGATTAAATACAATGAATAAAAGGCAGAAAATTAAAAACAAAATAAATAATAAATAATAAATAATGAGATATCATTTTAAACAAGCGCAAAGAATGAAACTTTTATAAGGTATTCGTTGCATGTGCCATTAATATTGTTTATTTCTTGTGTATAACATAAATTAAGATAAATTGAAGCTTTTTATGTATATTGAATCTATCTTAAGGATATTTACTTAAACATTAGCAAAACTAGCTTTTACTGTTTACTCAACATAATTCCCCAAACGACAACACGAACGAAACCCGGAACAACAACGAGCCAAAACTTGTTTGTTTGCCCAACCCACATTTATGTTTATGCTAAACCAAAAACAAAAGCCAAATACAAATACGTAAAAACATATTTAATTAAAGCTATCCGCATATTAAAAACTTTCCTTTTTTTGCCGCCATTTTTCGTTTGCCTTTGCTTTAATTTTACACTTGGCTAGAGGCTTTTGGCTGCATACTTTTTGAGGGTGCCTAAAAAGACTTAAGCTGCCACATTACGAGGCATAAACAAACGAGTTTTGGGCGCTGTGGGAGCTACTTTAAAGGTCTGAACGTGCCCCAAGGCAACACGCGGGCGGGTCACTCAAGTTTTTAAAAATATGCAAAATTTTAATGAATTTTTGTTTACTGCCCACCCGCACTCTGGCCACTTTCCCATATTGAAAAGCAACCCCTACTTTCCATTTCGTATGCCTTAAGGGCTGGCAACCACTTAAGCAGCTTTAAATGCAGGTCACTTGGTACATCAGTTGTTGTTAAAGAGCTTTAAGAATTTCTTAAGATGTAAACACAACAAGGACTTTAAATCATATAAATGATGCTGTTCATAACATTCTTATCAAGTTCTTATTAGGATAAGCTAGCTAAACTTGGCGCTCTTCATTTCTAGCCGACTTGTAATGATTGCTGAAGCTGTGGCACCTTTTTAAGTACGAATCATAAGATCGCAATAAAATTGAAAACTTTTAATTTAATTGCAAGTTGACTTTAGCCATGAACTTTTTAATTCAATTTGCACGCACCGTACCGCAATGGTGCTTTGCTGACTTGGCAAAAGGTATTAAATGGGCCACAGCATTAACATAATCAGCTCACATGTGGGTGTAGGTGTGGCTTGGCGAGCAAAACTGCAACAAGTGGCATGAACTGAATTTCAAGTAAGTGGCCAAAGTCAAAGCTAAAGCTAAAGCCAAAGCTGAAAGCCAAAAGCAAAGTAAGTGCGCTCGAACGAGCTAAAGCATTTGAACAAGAAAAAAGGGATGTGAGTGTAATACCTATGGCGGCTAAGTGCTAGCTGGTCTAATGCGATGCTTAGCAGCTTGACTTTGCCCAATGATATGTGCTCAAAAGCAAATGAGCCTAATGATTAAATTGAAGTGCCAAATCAGGTGCAAAGTGTTTGCATCCAAAGTTCAGACTTGATTCTAATAGCACTCAATGATTAAACAGCGGAGACCACAAATAACAAACGTTGACCAAAGAGCAATAACAATGGGAAACGTTTTAAAAGCTTCCTGAGAAAACCATTTAATACTCTTACTTTGTGAATTTAATCAGTGTAAGTTTCTTATTCAATTCCCACTAAAAATAAAACATATTTCAATTAATATGAACCTTATGCTATGGGTCAGAGTATTGCTACTGTAGCATACTTTAAGGCTTGTCGAGAGGGCAATCTCAATTGGCAGACATTTTTATTGGCTCTATGACTTTTGCGCCTTTTATAAGTAGTATCCCAAGCAACTGTTCATCTAACAACAGGAAACGGAAATTGTCTATGGAAGCCAAAGTGCGTTTTATGTCGGCTTCAAAAAAGAAAGGAACAATAAAATAGAAAAAAACAAGAAAGAAAAAAACACCAATAGTTAAGTTTGACATTTGTTGTATTGTATAGCCCCAAGAGGCTCACACAGTTAGACAGTTTAAGTGATGTCTATATAGATTGTTTGCCTTGCTGAGTATTGGCTCTGGGCAGAGAAGCTTAACAGCGAAAATGCTTATTGTTGTTGAATTTATATGTTATATAATGTTAAATAATTATTATAGAATACCACGCATTGTATTTTGATATTTTTATTTGCTAATATTAAACAAAGCCCTTACCAATTGGTGTTCATGCCAAATGCATTAAATTTAGTAGTTTGTGGATGGGCTAAAATCATTTTCTATAAAATAATTAAACTTTCATGAGGCTGTCAATTACAGTCAGAGGCGGAACTGCAAGGCATTCCAACACCAAATACACAATAATATCACAGGCCTGTATCGTAAAGTGCATTTCAAAAGCAGTTTATGTTTTTTAGTTTTTTTTTTTTTGTTTTTTTTTTGCTTTACACCACATTTAAATTGGAAATCAAATAGCCCTTTAGCTGTCGCCCCACGCTCTCTATACAAATAACGAAACTCTAAAGCTCTGTGCTGGTATATATAACTATATATTGGTAGTTTTGGCATTACATTTGCTGAATAAATTCAATTTAATTGAATGCAGTTTTGTGGAAAATAACGTCATATGTATATGCATCAGGTTTTTTTTTTCTTCTTTTGTGTAACTGCAGATTGCAATTTACCTGTGCGTATACGCAATACGGCTAAGATCCCATCAGCACAAAATACAACGTTCTGCAACTTTTCAATTGGCCTCCATTTTCAATCGTCAACTGTGTATTTTTTTTAAAGCACTTTACCACTTGTTTATTTAACGCTTCGCTTCGTTGAGCTGAGCTTTTAGCTCTCTTTCGCTCGCTCTTTCTCTCTTTTTTATTCTATGCTCATAGACTGCTGCTCTCCCCGTCAGTTTGCGGTTGCAGCTCATAAACGTTTCGCACTACATTAAATTTTATTTAGCCCAAGCTCCGCTCTGCCCGAGGGAGAGAGTGTGTCCTGAGCGCCCTCAACTGTCCCGCATTCATATTCATTTGTGTTAAACGCAGCGTATCACACACAGATATACAAACACACTCACACAGACAGACACATTCAAATAGTTACATACTATGCTTTGGCCCTGCTACTGCAAGCCTTGAACTTTTTTAGTGCACACTGCAAAAGTTTTTGTAGAGCTTAGAAACCCAACGAGCACTGCAAAAACTTGAAAGTTAAACTATTCAAGTTCCTGCTGCTTGGCTGGCAGCAGCGTTTCATCAAATCTGACTTTGATTACTTCTCGCATGCATCAATTGTGCATTTAAAAGCTGACTGCTTTGACAACTTTATACGAAATAGTTTTCGAAATTGTCTTTTCTATACAATTATTTATTATTTTGTTTATTAACTAAAAGAGTTTAACGCTATATATAAACAATAAGCAAACCAAAAGCTTTTTATGTGTATTTGTTAATAAATGCCAAAGCATCTATTGATTCTTGAAGCACGCACATCAAATGAACATTACGCATACGCCATGGAGCAGCAGTTGCGTACTTCAAACGTCGGTTGCTGGCCAGCAGCTGAAATGAAACACAATAGCACACATGCAACAAAGGTTGCCATTTAAGTCAATTGCCAAAAGCTAACGATCAACACACACACACACACACACATGCAACCATATGTTTATGCGTGTGTGAGGGTGTGTGTGCGGTTTGCCTCATGTGCCCACTCATTCTATAGATATATAGTCAACAACTCATGCAATTGCGTGCAAATTACCGAATTAGCCAACATTCACCTCAACGCTTTCGCACTGCTGTTTAGCTTTCAATTAAATCCATCTCTCTCTTCCTCTTTATCTCTCTACCTACTCTCCTCTTTATCTGTCACTCTATCTATTGCCCTCCCTGGTCTGTCAATAAAAGCGGCGAATGACAACAACGTGCGACAGGCGAGACTATAGAAAATTAACTTGACCAGCTCTGAATAGCCGCCATCATTTTTTCCTCACGTACTTGATGTGAACTGTTTTATTGCTGCTGCTGCTGCTGCTAATCGGATTGCATTCTCTGAAACGATATCGCTTTAATAACGCTAAGCAATTGAATTAAAATAGCTTTGTTAGCATGCATCTGATAATATTTGAAAAAAAAAATTCACAAAATTCTTTTTTCCAGAACGCTTTACGAGTTTCCTAAGAAACATTGCGCTTTGCTTTTTTTTTAATACTTTTGGAGAGTGTATTAAAAGTCTATCATAAAATGTGAAGCTCATTTCGAAGGCAAAGAAATTAACTGTCTATTAAATCCATAAAGTTTCCAATAATTTATAAATAAAACTTATTAGCAAACATGTTTAAGAAATCTAGCAAATTCTAGCTTTAAACGAACAAATCAATTCGTTAGAGTATTAACGACAACGACAAATTCGAATAAAGCTGTAATTTATGTTTCTGCCATTCAATTTTTGTTGTCACACGTTTCGGGTCAAATGTCATTAGAAGCATGCTATGGCTCAGCAGGTTCAAAGGTTCAGCATTAAGTTGTCTTTTGAGCAAAATCAATTTTCATAAAATTTTTTTGCAATGCGCCAGTTGCATATGACGCTGCCACATGCCCCCATGCGCCTCGCAACACCTACGCCAACGTCAAGCTGCTCTTTTCACCTTTGTCACGAAGTTTCAAGATTTTTTTTGTATATGTATTTTTGTTTTATGTTGCTCTGTTCTTTTTATTTTTTTCTGTGGACTGTGGCAAAGTTCGAAGCATTGGCAAAGTTTTTGGCAAACGTGGCGCATTTTTAAATGGTCACGTTTTGCAGTTTTAGCGGCGTGCCGGGCCGGGCCGGGCCGAGACAGGCAGGCAGAACGAAAGGCAGCAAATACATCAAAGCGGCGAAAACGACGCGAAAGTGTAAACAGGCGCATAAGCGATGCTGCAACAAAATGGGCGTGGCAAACGAACACAAAGTTGTACGCGGTGTGATAAAAAAGAACAGGAAAGGAAATGAATTTGCAGCCAGGGCAAAAACTCAAAAGCAAACCAAATATACCAACCACCAACAACAAAATCAAAAGGTGGCAGCAGCAGCAGCAGCAAGAAAAGAAAAAAAATACATAAAAATAAAATGAAAACACATCGAAAACTTGGCAAAGTTTGTTAACTTTTTAAACGCGCATTACACGCGCTGAGCTTGTTGAAGTCTTGCGGCTTAGCAAAAGGATTGAACCCAGTCATGGCCAGGTGGAAATGGCGGATGGTGGCGTTTGTCTTTTTCAGTAGAACGCTCTGGGAATTATGACAGCAATTGGGCAAACTAAATGCGATGCCTGGAAATATTAGATATATGACAGGGAATGAGAACTTTGTTATAACTTTGTTGCGCCTTGGACGTTCGCTAATTAGATAATATTATAAGTTTTGTGTACTTTGAAATGTTATTTTTTATTTTCCAAGCAACTTTATCAACATAGCGAAAGCACATTGCATGCCACAACAAGCAGTTTGTAGTGTGATTACCGCAACTTGGCCAACATGTCACCTGTACCAACATTTACAACAGGGACGAAAAGGATATAAAAAAGTAAAATATGGTAAAAACCTGATGGCAGCGTCATTTGGTGCAACCACTTAAATGGCAACAGTAATTAGCATCATGGCCGCATGGCAGCTGCTATTAAACAATCCACACACACACACGGCGTATACGCAACGCCTGTTGTCGTAAACTCTGCTAAACTGTTTGCCACTTTGTCGCGCAAAATGGTAAACTTTCTCGACGGCGATGAACTCAAACTCGAAACTCAAATTCTGCAAAACACAGTAACGCTAAAGGGGTGGGGGGTGTGTAGCTGGCAGGGGACAACAGCGACCACGACCAAGGCACGCAACGGTAACGTTAGACGTAGAGGTTTACCCGAGCTGGTAAGAGGAGGCCAGCCATCATCAAAAGGCTTAAGCAGCTTCACTCAGTACCGGGCAGCGGCAGAAGCCACCATCAAAAACTGGGCGCTAGCGTAACGCAAACTTTACGAAATAATTTTGCATAAATTTTTGGGGAAAGCAAAATTTGCTGTTGGCTTTGCTGGGGCTTTTTATTGGGCTGTTCCAGCACTCGCAACTCCCCTTGCTGCCCCTTTCCGCCTGCCTACTGCTAAATGTCCTGACCTGCTGCTGCAAGCTAGCAACATTTGAGTCAAGTACGACGACGACGGCAGCGGCAGCGGCATCAGCAGCAGCAGCAGCTGCGGCTTATTTACAAGTTGCCATAATATTTTGCGTGTCGAGACACACAGCGCACCAAAGTCGTGCCTTGTCCATTGCCACGCCCCTTGCCCCCCTCTCTCTACCCGCTACGACTGTTGTCGACAGCATTTTCACGCTTGAACAAATCACAAGCTGCTTAGTTTCATAATTAGAAGCGTCACATTTTCGGAACGCTGCAGACATAAAACTCGTTGTGCATTACACCAAACGCCAAACTACAACAACAACAACTGTTGCTAGCAAGAAGAAGTGCCTGATGTAAAATGCATAAACTTTGCTATGGTAATAACCAGGGAAGTAGCTGGAAACTTTCGAGAATTTCTTAAGGGATGGAACGCCTCAACGCATAGAATGTATGCGTCTGGTAAGATCCGATTTCCAATGATATATTCTTGGGATACCCCCATTGGTTTTGCTTAGAAAACAGCGACGACTCTGAGCCTCGGTTGATTGTCAAATACAGAACCGACAACAAGAACAGACGGCCAGTTTGTCAGACGCTTGGCAGCAACGTGCCCGCAAGCTTGAGCAGTCTCAGTCTGGCTTGTCATTATTTTAATAAAGTTATTTACCTGAAAGTATGCAACAACATTTGTTTGCCAGCCAAAGTAAGGCATGAAATTAGGCACAATTGTAACAGAGTTGCCAACTTGCCATAAACACAACAGCATCAGCAGCAACAGCAGCAACAACAGCAAACAAACTCACAGGCATTGACACAAAAGACAAACTTGGTCCTTGGCGTGGTCCAAAATGGATTCCAAGCTGGAGAATAAAGAGGTTGAATACCTTCAGCCTAGAAACGTAGTTACAGACTTCTGGCTTTGCAGTCTTCGAGTAACTTTTTCTGCTTATTTATGTTGATTTTGTAGGACTGGGTCGGAACTGGCAAACATAAATTAAAAGACTTTTTTGACAACTCTTGAAATTATGATACTTATTATTTAAGCAGAAGTAACCGGTAGAGACCCAGACAAACAAACATAGAGAGAACGCGGCCAGAGGGAGTCAGAGAAGAATTGAAAAAAAAGTTTGCAGCTTGAACTGAAACTGATTCAGTTTGGTCAGAATGCCAGTGAATAAATTGCAAGTGCGCATAAAAATGCTGGCAAACACAAAGGCAGTATAGCAGACAGTGTTTGGCCCACATTTTTATCAGCACCATCCAGAATTTGCATGTTAGCCACCTAATCACAAACGGATAATGTCAAAGTAAATTCTACAGAACAATCTATACGTATATATATTTTTTGTCTCCCAGGGTGAATGCATTTTGCCAAGCTTTGTGCCAAATATATTTTGGTTGCTAGCTTGGTTGGCACTCGGTAAATCTTAAAGTAAAATTAGCTCTTGGCTTTAAGGCTTAACTTTGGCAAGGCAAACGAAATCCTTTTCAGCTGTCAGCACGCCACTTGCCAAACAAGAGACCAGCGCGCCAAAGATGCTCCAGCCTTGAGTCATTCCCTCTCTTCCTTTCTCTCTCTCTGTCTTTCGTCCCTCTGTCCTTTAGCTCTCAGCTGCAGTAAGTAAAAGTGGTTGGCTGGCGTGTGAATTTTCCTTTCCCCATCTCAATCTTTCACCCACTTTGCACACAGCATCTAAGTCAGCATAATGCGCTAACAAACACTTGCCGCATTGCTTGTATCTATGTGTGTGTGTGTGTGTGTGTGTGTGTGTATTTGTGTGCGTGTAGCATGCTGTGCACTGCAAGAAATTGACTGGGAAATCCTATAATAACTGTGGAAAACAACTAGCACAAACTTGGATTAACAACTTTATGTACCAGCAGGATATATTTGGATTAGAAGTTGGGCTAAGACGTTTCACGTTGCCTTTTCCACTGAAACTAATCATTTTTGAGGCTGCTCTGCAACTTAAATATTATTATTAATTTCAAACAAGCAACGCAATAAAACTTAAGACAAACTGAATTCAAGCTTAGTTATTCTTAGATTGGACAGCTTCACTGCTTATCTATTTATGCAACATTATAACTCTAATATTAGAGCATAATAAATGATAGGGACTGACAGCTTAAACAAAATAAAATAAGAAATTGCACCTTGCATTTAATATTACTTCGCTGCTGATTGCATTCTCACTGCATTTCTTACCGACTGCAAAATAAAAGAGGCCTAAGAATGGTAACAATTTCTTTCCATTTCCTTTGGCATTGAGCCAGAGATATCACAAACCAGCAAGCGAATGTGTTTGTGTTAGCTGAATTGTAAAATTGCCATCAAGCTAAGCGACATAATGTAATTGGGTCAATTTTTTTGTTGATATCGCTGACGCTTTATCAGTTTTTTTCATTTAAATATTTGGCAAAATACTCTTACGTATGTAAAATTTTGTGTTTGTCTGTCGACCACAAGGCGAACACAATTATTTTGCCAACAATTTTGAGCAACAGCAGAGCCAGCAATGCCAAAGCAGCCAAAGTTGCCAAACAGCCAGCCGCAGACCCCAAGTTTTTGGTCTTTTGGGCCAAAGTTTTGCCTCAGTTTGCATTGAAGTTAGCAGCGGTCTGGCTACAGCTGCGCCCTCTAACGGCCAAAGCCCAAAGCACAGGCACACACAGCTAAATATGTGCACATACATAGTGTAAGCTTTTCAAGATGTGAAGACTACGCCGAAGCATTAGAAATCTATAAAGTTTACTTTGTGTACACGACAAGGCGAAAAAAGAACAAATGGAAAACACGTTTGTAAGATTTTCTACAACGTCCAAGGCCACACCCACTAAGTAGGCGTATAGAGTACAGAGTTTAGCGATAGTTTTACTTGCAGTTGGTGTCGCTGAACCCATCCAATCAACTATCCCTCCTCCTCCTCCTCTTCCCCCCCTCCCACTATAGTTTTGTATTGAACTGCAGACAAAGTTTGCTGCCGTTGAAACTGACAGTGTAGGAGAGAGGGGGGGCGGGTGACGGGATGTGGTAGCTTGAGTTTGCCAAAAGGCATTTTACTTGTTGCCCGTTGGCTGTTTCATGACTGTTTGCTGATTAGTTTGGGTTATGGCTATTTGAGTTTGGCATTTATCTTTTGGGCCCGTCTGGGCGTATACGTAATACGTATAATGAAATAATTGATTGGCGCTAGTGATTTATTAATAAATTAGCCTGTCACTTATTGTTAAGCTGAATTGAAGTGTTATTTTACAATTTGCAATGCCAACTCTTTTCACTGACTTTTGAACAAAGAACCAACAAAAAATAAAGCAAAAATTGTTTAGTTATTTTTTTGGCCACAGAGAAATTGTACACATGAATGCGCACCATCAAACACAGAGAGCATTTCTGTCAAATTGTTTTTGTAGTTTTTTGTATGATAAAAAATAGAAACGCAAAGCTAGAGAGGCTCGAAATGTTGCCACAGACAAAAACGCATAAATGAATGCTTTCAAATTTATAACTCAATGCACATAGAAAATGTTAAAGAATTGCCGGCCAAAGAATAACACAGCAAAGAGTTGCTGTCAAAACGGGTTACATTTATATACCCTGTAAATTAAGAAAGAATAACTTGATACATACTCAATTTTCAAAAGAAGATAAGTTATTGGAATTGGAAAAATTATATGGTCAAATAAGTAAATCATCATAACGGCAAGTTCTATATTAAACTTAAACTTATTTGCAGGCTATCTTGCAGTCTTGCGATAGCTGAACCATCAATTCTGTGGTTGTTTTTAGTGCTTTTGCAGTTAAGTCGCTGCATGTGGCCAGCCAACAACAAAAATGGCAATTGCAAATGTGTTCAAGTGAAATAAATTACGCTGCACAAAAGCAACAACAAATCCAAACGAAAAAAGAAAAGAAAATACCGCATAAAAAATAAATGAAAATCAACAAACAAACGGTGCTTGGCAAATGAAAAAAACGCGTTAAATAAATAAATACAAAACGAAAAAAATACAAACTGATTATGCATGGCGGAAAAATCCACGATTTTGTTCACCAAAAAAGGCTGCACTCGACGCCCATCGTGTATGCCGACAGCCATGCCACGCCCACAACTAAACTGTGCGGCAGCAATCTGCACACACAAATCACAACAGACAAAAAGAGACAAACGGAAAAAAATAAAAAAATCACCGAAAAGCAGCAGCAACAACAACAAACGAGCTAAATTTGCATTTTAATGCGCTTCACTTGTTTTGGCGAAACCCAAAATCCGAGAAGTTTTCCCCACTTTTGCTACATTCATTGTCAAGCGACAGAGCATAAGAAATAGAGCAAGAGGAAGAGCTAGTCTCACAGCTGCACACATGTGTGTGGGTGTTAATATATTTTACTTACGGCTTAAATCTATGATGGAGTTTAAGGCGACAACAGCTGCTGCTACTGCTACTGCTACTGTTGCGATGCTGCCCACAAAAGTATGCAACACAAAAGATATAAAATCTGTCATGTCTTAAAATAGATTAAACTGATACAAAAATAGTTTCATACATGCAAAAGATTATACGTTTGATATGATTTTATTTAAATTCTACACTCAAGTGTGAATTATTTATTTATAACTTATCTAGAAAAAGCGTAAGAGAAACACACATTTTATTAACTTTGCAAACATTGCCAGACTCTAAAACTTGTGCCTAACTAAACCAACTACCTGCTTATTAATTGGCTGAACGGTATACAAGCAAATTTAGCTAACCAAATGTAGGCACTAACAAAACTTTTTAAATCTGCACACACATAAAAGTTCTTCACTTTTTTTTTAACAAATTGTATATAGAGTATTTTTTCACCCTATTTATAAAGTGCCGCATACATTTCACAAATGAAAATGACCATCAATTTGTGTAATATTATTATGTTGAAGTGTAAAACTTTTCTTATACTCGTTATATGCATATACTAAACTTTTCACATGCTACACACAAAAAACAAAATTCATAAAAAAAATGTAAAAATAAACTAAGAATTACATGAATTTCTGTAGTAGCAACAACAACAAAAAAAAGTTGTTCCTGTTGTTGGCCTTTTGTGTGTGTTGCCTTCGTTGGTTCGTTCAGGTGGTTTTGCCATTGAGAGCCAACTCGTTGCTCTTTTCAAAAAGCCAATTGCTGACCATTGTGAAGAATTCATTGGTATTGGGTCTATATAGGTATATGCGAGAATACAATAATCAAAAATCATGGCAACAGACAACTGCCATGACACCTGTCTGTCCGCCTTCAGGTCGGTCTCTCATTGTCTGCCTGCCTGTCCGTCTATCTGTCTGTCTTTGCCGCTTCGCTTGATTTGCCATGAAAAGTTTTTGGCCATGGCTATTGAATTTACATATTTTGGCAGCGAAAACTTTATGTCTGATACTCCACTCTTGATGCAGACAAATAAAACACAACAAAAAATAAGATGTATAAGGGTTCACTTCGTCTGATATGATTTACAGCTGAGCATGGTACTGGGTTGAGGGGGTAGAATGGAGTAGTAGGGGTAGGGTGGTTGTGTCACATAACTGGTGCAGTCATGGCAGGTAAATGTATTTTTCAGTTTCAATTATTTTGCTGCATTTATTGATTGGATTGTAAGCATAGATTCATTCAATATGCTTCTCCAACTAACAGCAATTCATGCAAATATGTTAACTGATTGAGCACTGTGCAAAAAACTACAACAATTATTTTACCAATGACATGAATGAAAGATTATAAAATAATCATATTTATAGTACTCATCTATAATTGACCCTAATACAATGACATATTTCTTTGGGATTATTTGTATTTAAATATTAATATGTAGAACTTTTGTTTTTATGTGTATAAGAACTTGTGTTTGCTGCCATACACATTCCATTTGTTTTGCCCAGATTCACATGCCAATGATAAAGTTTTTAACAGTCAAATGAAAAGCTCATTGAATAATCTCACAGCAAAAGACAGCAACAGCAACTATAACGATAACAAAAACAAAACATATGCAACACTGGCATGTTAGGGTTGCCAGAGGGTCCGCTATTGACGTTTAACAAATGGTATTTCTCTGGGTTGAGTTTCTATTTTGGGGTGAAGCTTCAAGACTAAAACAATGTGAATGCATTGCTGAAAAGTTATACATTTCTCGTGCTCCTCCCTCTCTCTTTGTTATCAGCCAGAAACGCTGTCATAAAAGTGTGTGGAAAATGTTTCAAGCAACGTCATCATCAGCAACACACAAATAGACACACACACACACACACTCAGCCCTCATATCTTGTCAATTTTTTTTATGTTATTTTTTGTTTTGTGCAGCAGTTGGGCGAATGTTTAGAGTCTATAATCTTCAAATAATGGAAAAACTTTTGCTGTTAAGCAAGAGGAATGCCAAAGCTTAGATTCTTTGTTATTTTCTTTATTCTATTTTTTGAGAAACCACACTTTGAGTTTGAATGTATTTTTTCATTTTGTATTTGTTATTGTTGTTTCTTCTCTCTCATTTTTTTGCAGTTGACAACCTGGGCTACTGTTTCTTGTTGCTGTTCATTCGATTTTCAATTTATTTCGTTTTGTGTGAGAGTTTCTTCTTCTCTCTTCAAACTTCATCAACTGTTTTGCCGTTCAACCTGTGGCTTAAAGTCTGCTGTCCCCTTCCCCACACTTCCATCCTTCTGTCCAGCTTTACGCAATCAGCTAACAATTTTTTTGCCACCCCGCAGCACTGCAAGCATTTTTTTTTTCTCTTGCTGCTGCTTTTTTGCTTCAAATTAAGTTTGTGTCGAAGCAAGAGAGCACAAAAAAAAAATACTAAAAAATAATTCGATGGGGAAAGGGAACGTTTATGCTTTTTATGACGCCTTTGTGCAAAGTTAATTTCGATTTTATTGCCAAGTGATTGAGATTTGAATGGCGAAACTCGCAGCGCGCTGCCAGCAACACCTCAAATGAAATCGCAATGGGGAAAATTCATTTTTTGAAATTTCTGTGGCAAAATGTCGCTAATAAGCCATTGGCATTGACATAAGCTGTGGCTTATTAATTTTTGCATTTTATTTGATTTTTTTAAATGTATTTTACGCTCAAATTGAAAAGCCAATGCTATAAACGATGGCATCAAATACAAATTAGTTTTTTATTTATTTGATTTTATTTATTATTATGTTTTTATTTTTTCAATACGCTGTTGCTGCATTCAGTGATGAGAGAATTATAATCACGAAGCCTCAAGTTAAATAATCATATAATTGCAACTGGCAATCACGCTTACAGCTCTAGCTTGAAAAAAAATCTCATAGTCAAAAAAATACAGCTCTTTCAACCCAGTTACAATTGAATACAGTCGACACAGCCACAGCAACCAGAACAACAACAACAACAATCGAATGTCAACGAGGCATAACGCCTGGAGGCTAACAACCCCACAGCACCAACATCGCGATATGGCTTGCAAATAAAAATAGAATTACTAAATAAAAAATAAAAAAAATAATAATAGTATAATAGCCATTGAGCAAGGCAAAATAACTATTGTGCTACGCTTGTTTGGCATTTGGTCGATACCAAAACTCGACAACAGAGGGCGCAAGGTGCTGAATTGCTGCTGTCAGAAGGTCAAAGCGAGGCCAATTGAATGGCACTTTTTTAGCACGCTCCAATTTCCACGACAGCACAAAAGTGTTTTCTGACCTCAATTCTTAATAGCTGATTTAAGTCACATTACAAACTAACTGTAAGTCGAACATATTTTATGATTAATCTGACAGAAGTTAGGTAGAAAATAAAGTTTTTATCGCGATACTTCAACACATATCAATAATATGTGTAATAAAATTTCAATTAAAACCAAATGTGCCACACACATACACTTGTATGCTTATTATTAAAGCTGTTGAATGCATTGAAATTAATTTGCAACACCGCAAACATGTTGCTATAACATTTGGCCAGAAAAGAGCAAACCACAACAATTACAAAAAGGCAATAAACATTTTTGGCAACTTTTCCACATTTGTTCGCGCATTAATATCCCATTGCAAGTGTCAATAAGCCAACAATAATAACGCTTTATATTATAAATAAAGTTAATATGGAAATCAGTTAAAACGCCATGTACAAAAAGGGTATTCAATTTGCGGCTAGCCGAAACTAAAATAGTTTTTTTTTTTGTTTTCTCGGTATCGCATCTGAAAAAGCAAATTAAATACACCGCCACGCGACCAAAACAGTGAAAGAAACAGTGAAAGAGAGAGAGAGAGAGAGAGAAGCAAAGAGAAGATAGATAAAAACTGCAAATGCAATTTGTGTGCGATACGATGGTCACCAAAAATTGTTCCCAGCTGCACTTGGCTGCAATTTTATTGGTCTGACCCCGTCTGGCATTGGTGGCATGTCCGGGGCATGGCCCGGCCACAAGTCTCCACTCGCCAAACGAGTTGACATGCTGCTGGTTTTAAGTTCTCGATACAGATTGCACCTGCACATGCATATCCGTTGCAGCAACTCTTCGTCGCGGTCATTATCGGTGGCATGCGTCGTTCGTTGCATATTCATATGGACCATGTTGTATGCTGTATGCTGCTGCATGTGCCCCACTGTGTTGTTGGCAATGCGGGTGAGCTGATTTTATGTGGCTGACCATGTCAGAACGGTTCGTTTGGCCATTTACAGTGTGTTTGGTTTTTATGGCCGCACAATTCGAGCAACAAATAAAATTCCAAGCAACATCCTTTCTAGCTCAACTGTGATGACTATTTCATACTCTTATGAACAGAGTATAACTAAAAAGCCACAAATGCTGCTACCCAAGCCATATACTTTAAGCACTCAGTGTAGAGGCGGAGGCCATAAAAATGTGTGCTCTTCGTTTTTGAGAGATATCATGGTTTGCTGGCTGGTTTCGAGCTGTCTGCTCAAATGCGGTTGGTTCCAAATTGGTTGGCTGGCTTTTGGGGGAAGGGGAGGTGGGTGGGGGGGGGGGGGGGTTCTGTCGTATGTCACGCTTTAAAATATGCGCATTTTTGCAAATGACATTTGAGTCGCACCGCACTATCACTAATTGATATCATATGATGGAATTTATGCACAGAGGACAACAACCAACAGCAAAACGAACGCAACCCTTGAACGGTGCTTTACACACACTTTTCGAGCCTATTTTTGCCCATTGACTGTAAAACCATTTTGCGGCTTTTTGTCGTCGCGTCTGGCTGTCCCTCTGGCTGTGTCTGGTCGTTTTGCGGCATCCATTCATTTGTCAAGTTGTCAATGCTGCCTGCTCGTATTTTTATGCTCCAGACCTTTGATTTTTGTCATGTCAATAAGCCAAAATAACTCTCAAATCAAACGCTGTAACACTTCTTAGCCTTCATAATCAGAATTTTGCCGAACTGCAATGATTAACAAATCAAAGCGCATCGGCACAAACGACAATGGCATCTGTCAGCTGTTTAAACCGAAACGAGCAGCAACACACATTGAAACAGTTAAGGGAAGGAACGGGGTGGGTAGCCTGCTTATGTTCTGACAGCAACAAAAATGGCCAACTGTTAACTTGGCTACTGACCGTGACGTACGTTGCACTTGTTGTCGCGAAATGCGAAACGTTGTACGTTGCATGTTGCCGAGTTGCCTGGTTGCCGGGTTGCCGCGTTGCCGGGCTTGGCCGGATTGCAGCCGGCTGCTGTTTGTGTTAGCCCCAATGGCATTTTTGCGGCAAGCTACGTGCCGACATTGTTGTCTGCTGTTGCTACCTGACGCTTGACTTTCTTGCTTGCTCTAATGAAATGCGGTTACAAATGCAATTTTACATTTTTCAAAAAAATGGGAAAAGCACTTTTATCTGTCGTCGACAGGCGGCCCAAACGCAGACACAGACCAGACCAACAGCACGTGACTGTGCCACTGTCTATGCTTGAATGTGTGTGTGTGTGTAATGTCTATCTCTCTTGCTCCTGCACTCTGCATCCAGTTGGTTAGCTTCCTTTAGACTCGTGAAACTGTCAGCTTGTTTGCACCTTGTCGAAATTAGTGTTTGTACCGAAATGAACACGATTTGTTTGACCAGCAGGTGTGTGTGTGTGCGTGTGTGTTTTAAAATACACTACACTACATGGTTGAGTTCTACTGTACCGCAAAACGTTTCACACTACCCCTTCCTGGCCAGCTCAACCATCAACTGTCTTTTGCTATTTCTCGTTATGTTCTATCTTGTTGCAGTGTCGCACACATGGCGTATGGGTAATGTTTTTCAAATTGTTGCGGTCACTTCTGCTCGTCGCTCCCTTTCCCTCAACGTATTGTGTTTTTGCAGCGTGGTTTTGAATTGATTGCCGGTTGTCTGTTGTGTATGTTTTTCACGTGTTTGTTGTTTTCCTTGTTTTCCTATGTGCTTTAGAAATTCTGTCAGCTGCGATTTGTGTTTGAATGTTTCATATTAGATTAAAACAGAATGGTAAGGTAAGCAAAAAGAAAAAAGCTCAACAACTTTTTCTCATAGCTTACTTACAACTATACCTCTTTATTAAAGACTTTGACAAACGTTACACTTTAAAGTGGATTATCTGTGGCTGTGCATTTTGACAGGCAGCAAACACACACTTCAACTCTATTAGACCCCAGGGCTAACAGCACAATCCCAAAAAGAGCAACAACAAAGACCACACATACATCAACTACTTACATCAACAACGTCAGCAGTTGACAAGTGTCCGTTGCGGTCGTTGGTTTGGGGGAGGCAGAGAGAGAGAGAGGAATGAGAGGGTTTGTCTGCAGCCGCAATACGATGACCAAAAACTGCTGCATAGGCCAACAATTGTTCCTGCGGGCGGGTGGAAGCGGTCGACAAATGACGTCACAACAGAAAAAAAAATTAAAATAACACAACAAAGAAACATAGAAAAATCTGTGGCATTGAGTGAGACGCGAATTTTCAAGTTCGGCAGCTTAATAGAATAACAGCCAACGGCGGTTTTTTTGGGCAGCAAAATGGGCGTGGCTAGCGTCCGCCGCCAACGCCAGACATAAATAACAATTTATAGCCAAACGGCCAGACGGTCGAACAAACATATAAACATTGACGTTAAGCTTTTACACACACACACATCGACAAAGTCCACTCATAAAATATTTAATTGCAAGCGTTTTGAAAAACGTTTTCGCTGGCAATTCTAGCAATTGTTAACACGAAAGGGTAATATAAAGATATTTCTGATAGGTATAGGGAATATATTGTATATATATATCTTTATTATCTTATCTTTAAATTCTAAGCGAACGTTTTTCGAAACACATTGAATCCTTAATCTTTTTTGTTGCTTTTCGTTGAAAAAAAAACTATAAAATGCTTTCACGAACGATGATGAATGCTGTGGCACAGCCAAAATCTGTCAAACTCAAATCACAAATGCAGACAAAACTGACAAATACGAATGAGCTGGCACTCAAACGACAAGCAGACAGAGATCTAAAGGAGTGAGAGAAACAGAGAGGTGTCAGACACTGCAGCAATGTTTGCTTTTCAATGCCAAAAACTAGTTGCAAGGTTGCAAGTTGCAGATTGGCCTGCGTCATATATAGTTCTTACGAGACTTCCGTTTCGTTGGGGCAAACTCATTAACAAGTTGGCACATCAAATGCCAAAAACTCAACGGCCTGTTGCCACCATCCCCAAAAACTGTCGATGACTGGCGACAAGCTGCCGCATCAGCAGCGGCAGCAGGAGTGGCCGCAACTAATGGCTGCCTGCCAGTTTAATAATAGTTGCTTGCCTTTTTGGATACAAGAAGGCGACGCTCGATTCCTGTAGCGAATGTGCTGTGAAGTTTTATTAAAAGCCAACAGTCTGCAACATATGTACGTAATACCAGCTGAGACTGTCAAGGCGGAAGAAGCCGACATGCACTGATAAATACACACAAATTACAGTGGCAAAGGCCAAGTACAGCGAATACTAATTGTAAGGAACTAAGAACAACTTATACAACAATTTACATTACATTGAGTCTCTACTGTAGTTGCCAATTCAAAACCAACAACCGCGAAAATTATGTGCCACATGTGTTGTCAGTCCAATTGCCAAGCAGACAAGCAGCAAGCAATCTTCAGACATCAACTAAAGCGTTAACTTAAGTTTTCTGTACATTTATGTCTCTTAGGTTAATTTCGTTTATATGCTTGGCTTAATGCTTATAACTACAACAAGTTTTGTGTTTAAGGTAACACTCACACTGACCCTTTGGACAGCAGCAGCGACGCACAAAAGTCGTGACCACGGGAAAGACAATCATGCGCCAAATGCCAGCCAACTCGACGCTTTCATAGTGATAGCCATCGTGCAGCAAGGCATGCGGCTCTCTCAAGCCAAAATACGGCAAAATGGGCATCATGCGGACATCGAAACAGTTAACAAAGAACTGATCACAATTTATGCGTTTGGCCAGAATATAAACGTTGGCAATGCTCTCATCGAACACATGAACGGCATCGAATGTGGGCTGCTCACGTATAAAGATATCGGCTGCCTCGCGTACATTTGTGAAGCTCTTGAGGGTGACCACACCTGAGGGGCGGCTGCTGAAAAACAAATGGGACACATTGTCCGTCACAATGATGGGACTGGCAATGCGGGGTGCATTGATCTCGGGCGCAACCAAGTGCTTGATGCCACCCATCTTTAGTTCGCGTTGGCTCTGCTCAAAGTTGGGATGCGTTGCCACATGTGGCTTCACCTGATGGAAACGATTGCGGACAAGCTCAATGAAGTCATCGTGCACCGATTGTTGCACTGCCACACAGGCAATCGGAAAGGGTTCGAAGGGTTCGTGCATGCGTTCCGCTAAACAATGTGCCGCCGTATGCAAATCGGCATTTTCGAATACAAATAGAAAACGCGCATGATTCCAGGCTGATTGAAATGACTTCTGTCTCTAAAAAAAAAAGAACTTTTTTGAGATAATAGTTGATTTAAGTTTTCCACTTACCAGCTGAACTTTGGGCTTGTCGCATCTTAAATGGTATACCAAATCGGATGTAACAAAGTTCTCCGGTATTTGGCACATTGTAATCAAAAGATTAGACGATTAACGCGTTAATTTGGTTATTGTTAAGTTAAAGTAAAGTTTGTTTTAAGAAATTGCTATTTAGTTCAAAGCTTGCTTTGAATATGCTTAAGATATGCAATTCTTACAACATTCCCTTAGTGTTTATTGCATAAACAAGAGGCACACACACACACACACACACTTCCGCATATTGCACACAAATCAAGCGCAGTGTGGGCCGTCAAGTGGCGAGCAAAAGGAAAATATTTTCTCAACTGCGACGCTTTTGTGGCCATGATAAGGATGTGTCTCTGGCTTACGAACAACAACAACAGCAACCATAATAATAATAATAATAACAACAAAAACAATAGCACCGGCATGAAGCGAAGAGACAATGCTAATGTCATTTGCTCAAGTGCCATCAGCTCTCGAGTGTTATATAAAGTCTAAACAAAGGTAATAAATAAGTTTCTTATATTTCTTCTTCGTTTTTTTTTAAGGGTGCCCCAGTGGAAAGCTAGCATGGGGCGTGGCACTGCTTAGATGTTAAGCACATAAAGTGTCGAGACTTGATGACCTCAGGCAGGAAAATTTAGGCTCTGGCATTATCTAACAACTGGAGCTTTGCAGTACTTTAAACAATCAATTTTATATTAAAGAAAAACTTTTTTAAAAGTAATTTCTGTGAACTGCAATTAACTGACAAGCGAGAGGGCACAGAAGCAGCAAACATTACCAACTCGATAACAGATGCTGTCGCATACGGCAGCATTTGAAACTGATTTTCAACTCGTAGTCGGAACGCATTCAATTATTCATTTTGTATGCAATTTGAAATTTGAATTTGAAATTTTACTCGCATGAAACATTTTAATTAAATTTTTGACCACACTCGAAATAAACACAAACACATATAGCTGTCGCTTAAAGCCGCAAAAATAACGTATACGCAGTGCATTTTCGGTATATTAAATTAAAAAAGTTGACGGCGCGAAAAGTTTGCCTCAGCTCGTTTGGCGCTCGGTTAGCTATAGTGCACATTTTATATACGTATCTTTTATTTTGTTGTTTTTAGTTTAGAAAATTGAATTTTTGAGTGTTTCTCTGTGTGTGTGTGTGTGTTTTTTTGGAGAACAGCTACCGGTTCGCAAATTGACAAAAACTCTGTGATTTGTGTTAGATTAAATTGCCAGATAGTTGCGTCAAATGCAATTCATATGGATATAAGCCATATTACACGGATTAATTGCAGCTGAGCAGCTGAACAACAAAAGGACAAAGCGACAAGGCACTTGAAGAAGGAGCTATGCAATAGCAATAATATTGGCAAGCGTATATATGATATATAAAAATGTTTGCTGGCAAGCGTTAAATGCATGCAAATGGCGTCTGGTGTTCTTCTTCTTTCTTTTTTGTTTTGGTGTGGCAATGCCGGAAGTGCAAATAACTGTTGCCAAACATTTTGAACGAAAAATGTGCACACTGCATACATTTTGCCATGGTAGGAAAGGGCAAGGGATAGTTGTTTTTGTTGTTGTAGTCGAACTCATGGCTGCTGTTACTCTCGAGACTGTTGGTGGAAAGTTGTGGGGTTTGGGGCAAGGGGCGAGGGGCAGGGGGGTGAGCTCAGCACGCCGCTTGTTGCCAATGCATGCAAACAAGATTTAACGATAAAATTTTAATTAGTGCATAAATGGGCGCTTGATTGTGTGGGCGTGGCACAAGACATGCTATCCACCAACACACACACACACACACACACACACATACGTACAAACATTGCGGCTTTGGCGCATTTTGCTTTTATTTGTTTTTCGCTGGCGAGCAAACGCATATGCATTGAGGCATAAGAGTTGTGTATTTGGGTGGCACACGCAGATAGTGCAACTGCCACAACATGGATGTGCATGAAATTAAGCAATTTTGAGTGCTTTGTGTGTGTGGGAAATTGTACAACATTTGGCAACAAAATGCATTTGAATGCGTTGCGAAATTTATTTAAGAATCGCTTGTCGATAAGTTTGGCTCGTTATTTGAGTTTTTACTGTTATAAAACTGTAAAAGTTAGTTGCTTTAATTAGCTAAATCAATGCCAATTAATGTGCAATATAATGTGTAATTACTTATTCAAATAATTAGCACATAGCAATTAAGCAATAATAAATGTAATAAAACAATAATTTGCTTTTGTTTAACCTAGAGCTGAACGCAGAATGTAACATAAAACAATCAACAATAGCTAACCAAATAAACTTATATTATACAAAGTCGTGTAAAGCATACAATTATTTAGTATTAATAATGTAGTTGTTGTTGTTGCCATTACCAAATGCAGCTACTGAGATCTATGCAGATATTTCTACTTTAGTGCCAAGCTGTGAAAAGACGTGGTAAAATGTTCACAGCACACAATGTTTGCATATTTGCGTTTATATTAGAAATCAGACCACACACACACACACAGATACACAAACACAAGCCGACTGCATACTATTTCATGCATGTCTTTTCCATGGATACTTTGGGTGTGAATCCTGTTGACTGCTTTGCACCGCCGGCTCTAGTGAAAATACTTTGCGTTGTAAAAATGTGTGTGTGTGTTTGTGTGTGTGTTAAAAAATACAGAAAACAAGCTAAACATGCAGCATACGATAGAACACAACAGCTCGACAGGTACTAACTTTATTCAATATTGTTGCAGTTTTTTTTTTTGCTTTTTTTCTCGCTTGGCCTTCTTATGCCCTGTACATATTTGGGGCTTCAAAGGAGGTATATTGACGTTTTTATAAACAGGTACAGGGTATCTTAAGTTCGATCATTTTTATATATATCCCATCCCACTTCACCTTTAGATACTTGTTTGCTGCTACACCTTTGCTCGCTGTTTACATTTATTTATTTTAATTTTTCAGCTCAACTTTAGCTGTGTGTGTTTTTTTTTTTCTTTACTGCTTGCCTCGATTGCTGGCCGACATGCACTTTGCATACATTTTGCGTTTACGATCTGATGCTGCGTTTAAATATTTAGTAGATAGTAAACTATGTGTGTCTGTTCGTGTGTGTGTGGGTGTGCGTGTGTGCGACTGTTGAAATATTTATTAAAACAACTTCAAGGCCCGCAGGCATGCCAGTATGGTTGGCAAAAGGTCACAAAGTTAAGCATTGATTAAATCTGAATGAAAAATTCAATTTAAAAAAACCATTTATTAAAGAGTATAAGTTTATAAAAATATATGTACTAAACAAATCCATTTAACGAGTACTGGGTATGGAAAAAAAACACCACAGAAATCACAACAGAACAACAAAATTACAGCTGACACCTATGGATTATAATTGCACAGGGCTCAAGCGTCATTGCGTTTGGCTTTGATTTGGATTTTGGATTTTGGTTTTTTGGCCTTAGTTGGCCTGATTCTGGTTGCAAATGGGCAAAATTTGTGTTTTAATTAAAATATGTAAATGCGCCAAATTGTACAAAATACACAAATTAGATGGCATACTGCGAAAAACCAACCGAAATATTTCACACAATTATCAAAAACATTTTACCAATAATGCAATAGCCACATGTACATGTGTGTGTTAGTCTGAGTGGCTTGTGTGTTTGTGTTTGTGTCGAGCAAATTTGAAAATGGCTGCTATTAGCCGAATATGGACGAGACTGGAAACAATTTAGTTTATTTGCATCTAATTGCAAACAACAGTTGACTGTTGTAAATTTAGTGCCCTCCACTTGCATCTCTTTCATTATTCGATGTTCTCGCCTGGTCAAGCATTAGTTAAACAAGTTGTTGATCAGTCCAAATGAAGGTTAAGGCTAACTGCTCTGTGGGTATTTTTGATATCGATATCGAATTTGATCAAAGGACTCGTTATAAGTTAAGCTTCCAGCTATTTGTTGGTATTTAACATGCAAAGCATAAAGAAAATCAAGTTAATAAATATTATAAACAAATTGTTGACAATGGATTTAATGCAATAAAACAAGATTTATGAAAGCTTTTCATGCAGATGATTATATAAATATTGAAAGTTGTTACAATTTAATCCTAGCAAATGTTATGCAGCATTTTATTTGATATACACTATTATTAGTTTTAAGTTTATTTTTGCTTGTGCTCTGTGAGCAGACAGTTCACTGTCCAGTTATTATGCATGCTTCAGTGGCATGCAACATTTGAGTTGGTTCAGCTAAAGAAATGCAAGAAGAACAACATCATCATGAACAATAAATCGCCCGAGATGTCCATTCTTATTTATTTTCGCATTTCGAGTGTTTAGTTTTCGCTTGAGAAAATCGCCATTTTCTTCAACTTGATTTCGTTGCAAGTGGAAAATCTATGCAGCTGCTGGCAATGGGGCCAAAGAACATGTGGCCCTCCCCAACTAGAGTCCAGTGAAACTACAACGTATCGAATTGAGGCAGGAAAGGCACTAAGTAAAAGCAAAATACAAGCTTAGCGCAAGGCAAGAAAGCCAAAAACGTGGCTAGAGAGATGAAGAGTGAACAACAACTCAGCTCTGTCATTGCCATTTCAATTTCCGTTTGAATTTTGCACTTCATTTCGCAAGTTCGCAATTTTCATGTAATTTTTTTGTTTTGGCCCAACAAAAAAAAAAAAAAAAAACAAAAAAATAAAGAAAAGTATGCCAAAGCAGGAGGAAAACAAGTTTGCTCAAGTGCTAGATGAAAAGCAAAACAAAAAAAAATACACAAAAAAAAAGAGAAGGAAGAAAGCGAGGCAATGCAAATACAAAAAAAAAAAACACAAAACAGAAAACAGAAATAAAACAAGCGTGAACTCAACGATGGCAAAGAAGAGATGACAATAAATTGTCACTTGGTCCTGCTACTGCTGCTGCTGCTGCTGCTGCTTAAAGTTTGCCACTTCCAACACCCCACGGCGCCTGCCTCGTCCTTTGCGCCAGTGCCTGTGTCTGTATCTGTGGATTTGGGTTGTATATATATAGTATATGGGGAAACTGCTCTAAAAATGTAAACACGAGCGCAATGATAATGATGGAAAATCATGGCCAAGCGAGAGAAGATACAATTGCACGTACATAGTAACAGAAGCAGAAGCAGAAGCAGTCGTCAGTTGGCAGTCACGCCTTCAATGCCGCCATCTTTGCCCCCTCGCCGTGCTGTTTATTTGTTTGACAAATAACGAGCGCCATAATGAAGGAGGTGCAAATGATGTTGGCATTGTTTATTCGACTGCGAAATGTAATAGGCGCGCGGTGTCACGGGCCCCGACTTGCTTTTTATGGCTGATTTGACAGGAAACGGAAACGCGAAATTGCAAAAGCGCAATAAAGTGTAGCATAAACAAAGGCGCGCTCTGAATACACAACACACAGCACACACAACGCACAACAATACCATGGGGTTGGCAACTAAAAAAGATTCAAGTACTCGTTACCGTTGCACACCACTTGAAAATAAATTTGTTTCCACAATATCCCGCATTTGTATATCAAACATTATTATTATTATTATTGTTGTAGGCAGCAAACAGATTGTTTTTTTTGTTTTGCTTTTGTTTTACATATTCAATTCTCGGTGACATGCTGTGGCTTGTACAGAGACCAAGTAAGATTTCTTTAAGAATTCCTAATCACAATATGATTATCCTGTTGCTTTGCAAATAATATCGTAAAGTACTAGGTGTCATTCCATCAACAGTTGCAAAAAAAACACATGCCAACACATTGGAATTTTTTATAAAAAGCTTTGCATACGGGACAGGCAAAGATGCGAATGACGCACGCATTTTTTTTCTTTCTTTCTTTCTTTCTTTCTCTGGCTGACTGCATATTTATGAGTTTGTGCGCCTTATAAATAAAGCAAGTGTGTCAACAATGCATTCCATAGATTCCATAACTATTGCTAGAACCTAGATGGCTGAACTCACCTTAAGTGAAATGCAAGTGAAATCTTGTAATGGCATATGAAAGCAAGAAATATGCTAGACAACAAGTTGTATACGCTACAAAGCAATATGTTATCTACACGAACGTTAGAGATAAACGAAATGGCTAAACACTTGATAAAGTTGAGTAAAACATTATTTTAAAAGATAGTGTGCACATAACGCATTTGACGCTTCAGCAAAAATAAATCCAAGAATCCATAGCAAAAATAAAAAAAAAATCAATATGAAAAGTAAGCGAGAGAAAGAAAATGCCAAGTGAGATGTAAAAACAAGACCAGGAATTGAGTATATGGCATTTGCATGTGAGTGGGTATTCGAGGGTGTTCAAGGGTGTTTGTGAGGAGCAACAGTTGGCAGTTGGGTGCAGTCGAGCGTGGGAACTGCTTTATCGACGCTATGTTGGTTGCCAAGCAACCATAACCGTAATCGTAATGGTAACCAAGCAAGCGCCTGGGAGACAGCACAACACAACAGAAAAGAAGTAAAAAGCAGAAACAGTAGAAGCGAAAAACATTTGCAGTTGAAAAAAAATGGTAAGAAATGCAGCTGAAAATGTTTGAAAAAATGCTTGAAATGCCAGAGATGCTTGAGTTACATAAGTTTTCAATGCCTTGCAGATACTTTCACGTGGCAAAACAGATTCGGCTAGTTCGCGGCACGTGGCCAGCGGCGGTGGCATGCAACAGCAGCGAAAGATAGCAGCGCCAGCAACATTGGAGGATTTCATCATCAAGCGAGACTATACAGGCGCCCGGGCCTTTTTGGAGGTAAGCAACGTTTTAGCTTATACTCTTAACTCTATATTTCCTTCTGCGCCCCCCGCAGTATGCCAACGATGAACAGGAGGGTGAAAGCGAGGAGGCTGCCCAGAAACGTGAACAGCAACAGCAACATATCGATCAATGGATTGCATATTGCAATTTCCATTTGGGTGACTATCAGCAGGCGTTAAATCAATATCAGGCCATTAAGGATCCCCAACTGTCGGTCAATGTGGCCGTTTGCATGTTCTACTTGGGTCTCTATGAGGAGGCTCAACAGCTTATGGAAGGCACACCGGATACGCCGCTGAAACAGCGTTTGCTATTCCACTTAGCCCACAAGCTGGGCGATGATCAGCAATGGGCAGAGCTGTTGGACACACTGCTAAGCAATGCCAGCGTGGAGCAGCAGCTGAGTTTGGCCTCAATGCATTATATGCGTGCCCATTATCAGGAGGCAATCGATGTGTACAAGCGTGTGCTGGTCGATAACAAGGATTATTTGGCCATTAATGTGTACTTGGCACTGTGTTTCTATAAGCTGGACTACTACGACATGTCGCAGGAGGTGCTCGATGTGTATCTAAGTCAACATGGCGATAGCACCATTGCCATCAATCTGAAGGCCTGCAATCGCTTTCGTTTGTTCAGCGGACGCGTTGCCGAGCAGGAGATTAAAAATATTGCTGACAATGGTACATTTGGTGCGGATTTGATACGACACAATTTGGTTGTGTTTCGCAATGGAGAAGGTGCTCTCAGGATACTACCCAATCTGCTCAATATTGTGCCCGAGGCACGGCTCAATCTGGCCATCTACTATCTGAAGCAGGGCGATGTACAGGAGGCACATGCCTTGATGAAGGAACTGCAGCCAACATCGCCACATGAATACATACTCAAGGGTGTGGTTCATGCGGCACTGGGTCAACAACTTGGTTCGGTAGGTACTTAAGCGTTACGAAGTACTCTTTAAGGTCAACTTACTCTCCCTCACCTGCAGAAGGAGCACATCAAGACTGCACAACAGAATCTACATCTGGTGGGTAGCTCGGCAACCGAATGCGATACAATACCGGGCAGACAGAGCATGGCCTCGGCATTTTTCCTATACGAACAGTTTGAGGAGGTCTTGGTCTATATGAACTCCATACGCAGCTACTTTGTGAACGACGATGTATTCAACTATAACTTTGCTCAGGCTAAATGTGCCACGGGCTATTACAAGGAGGCAGAGGAGCTTTTAGTTCAAATAACCGATATGGATATTAAGAATCAGCATACGTATTGCATGATTCTGGCCAAGTGTCACATACATTGCGGTCATCCAGAGCTGGCATGGAATGTGTTTATCACTCGGGATACCAATGCCGAGGCATTTCTACTTCTACAACTAATTGCGAATGAGTGCTACAAGTGTGAGGAGTTCTGGGTGGCAGCCAAGGCTTTTGATATGCTCGAAAAGTAAGTTAGGAAATGCTTAAGGAGTATATATATATTAAATGATTTACTTAACAGACTCGATCCCAGTCCGGAGAATTGGGAGGGCAAACGTGGCGCTTGTGCGGGTGTTCTATATGCCATGGTCACCAAAGCCTCTCGTGGACGTCCTGGAAGCGGCATCTCGGAGGTAATTGGACTGCTGCGGGAGTCATCCAATTCTCAGGCAGATGCCATGATTAAAACAATTCGCAAGCACATAAGCAGTTTTAAGTAGACCTTAACAGATAACTACTGTTTTGTCCTAACAGCTGTTAAGTTTAACAGAATGTTACTTATACTTACTGTTAATTAAAACTCAAGTTTCTCTTATTCTATATAAACATAACTGATTATGCATATAAATAAATATATTTTTGTTAAAGTACAATTTGATTAAGTGCGGCCATTAATTAATGCAATAGAATATTTGTCAAAAGTTAACTAGAAGATGGCAAAAGTTGGCAAACCACTGGCACATTAATAAATCTCTCACATAATTATTTTCGAAAAACTAATTGATAATTAATTAAATAAAATGCCATCTTCTGTTAATTTCAATATTGCTGCCTTCAATTCGATTCCCCAGTGTGGCAATTATGCCTGAAATGTAGCCAGCCATCTTACCCACCCTCTCAACTCGCCACGCCTCGCTTCGTCTCTCAGTTGCTCACTTTTGCTGTGTGTCGTGTTGTTCTTATCTTTGCCTGCAGTTTGCCTTTGTTCAATTTGTTGGCCATTTGCCTGCAGCACAAAGGGCCCAGCAGCAAACGAAGAGCAGCGCATAATTAATGCGATTAGTAAATGCGAAAGTGTGTCGGTAATAACAACAAGGACAATGCTCAATAGGCAGCATGAAGAAACCAAATCTACGACAATTAACTAGGATATGCTCTAACTAAAGCAAAGCCCTTGGAACACGTTACAAGCTGTTTAGTGTAGCTGTTATACCCTAAAAAAGATATATACGCACTTAAGGCAAACGCATGGGGCTCAATGTTAAGCGCCAACCAGCGGAAATGTGTCGCAGCCATTTTGTCTAATTGGCTTTGCTACAAAGTAGAGATAAACCGGAAACGAAAATGCTGCACCATTCTGTGCGTATTATTTTCTGCTCAATTTTTATCCCTTTGCTTTTGTTTTTTTTTTTTGGCAACACTTTTGCTAATTAGTTGAACAAATATTTAAACAGCAGTTGCATTTAACTTAAAGGCAGCTGCGGCAATCGTTTTACTGCTTAGTTTTTGGCTGGGTTATTTTTTTTTTGTAGCTGCTTGTTGTTAATCCTTGTGCTCAAAAAACTTTGGCCTGGCCATAAATCAGCCCAAGCCCAACTATAGCTCTTAACAATTCCATTACAAAATTAAAAGCAACGAGAAGTTTTAGCACGAAAAATAGTTATTAAATAATTGTTAAGAAAACTCTTTTTGGCCACGACCAGACATAAAGTTTTTCGACACCCTATTTAACTTAATTTTCCATTTTCTTTTAGTATTTCGTGTATCTAGACGTGTGTTTTTCATAAGACCTTGTGAAACTATTAATTTGCATGATTATCGTTTAGGCATAAATTTATTTAAAAGACATTGCTGTTTGCAGGCATGAATACACTTACACTCACACACACACACGTGTAGCCATGGCTTTCAGCTTGCTTCAAGTAAACAAACTTTTAAATTCCATTAAGTGCAATAAATTTTGCAACTGATACAAGGCAAAAGGTAACGGTAACTGCAAAGGCAAAGCTCCAAAAGCCAGCAAGCAGCGCACTCTGTCGGCCATTATCGGTAGGTTGTTGGTTTTCGTTGTTTTTGTTGTGTCTGGCAACACTTTCGAACAGCTTTAACCGTTGTGTATACAAAGTTTAATTAGGCACAGAATCTTATTAAAAGCGCACGATATAAGTGGAATAGGAAATGAAGTATTATTTAAATTTATTATAAGATAAAAGTATGCGAGTGAGTTTAGAACTAAATGTCACGCAGTCTTAAATCAAATCGGCTACAGATCACTGAAAATATAAATTTCAAAGTTTCTATACAAATTAACAGTAAAACTAACTAACTAATAATATGGCACACTTAGAACTAATTGAACATTGCATGCAACGCAACGAGAAGTTAGATAAAATGCGCAGCAAACTGCATGTTGAGGCACTTAAAATGATGCACAAACTGAATAGGCTTGAAAAGGATGAACCGAGCGGTGTTGGCAATTTGAAACAGCGCGGCTTATTGCAGCTGCTCAACTATCTGGTTGTGGACTATTTCGATTGGTATGGCTATAAAAACACGCTGAAAACCTTCTCCATTGAGACGGGTGAGAACCAGCGACCAAAGCCGCGTGAAAAACTGCAGCGTGAACTTGGCGGCAACTTTGATAACATTGAATTGCCTTTACTGCTGCAAATGTTGCTCAAAGAAACGAGCAACGACGATGAGCGGCTGCTGGACAGCACTAGCTGGCAGCATATGCCAATGAGCATAAAGAATCGCAGGAAATTAACTGGAAGCGATGGAGCTCCAGCTGATGAAAGGCCAAGCAAAAGGCAGAAAAAACACAAAGCTAGTTTTGTGGCAAAGAAAATGCCAGCTAAACACCTGAGCCTAGAGGAAGCCATTAAAATTCCTCTATTGAACTTGGTTTCTAACAACGATATCAAAAAGCCGCAAACCAAGGTGAATGTGCGTCAAAGTATGGCTGTGAATAATGCTCAAAGGCGTTAGCAGCGCTCTCTAGCGGTCAATAGCAAGACGACTTACTTTGTATTTTATTGTTTTTGTTGTTCAAAAAAATATGACTTTGGTTTTATTAATTAAAAATGCAAAAGGGGAAGCAAAAAAAAGACATTCAATTTAAAAACTTGGCAAACGATGCCAAAAAAAAAGTTTTTGGCTAATGGCTAATGTATACAAAAAATGAAAAACTTTACAGACAGTAAAACTTAGCAAACCTTTTTTCTAGTTTTATGACAACACTTTAGCCGTACAGCAAATAGTTTCAAAAACCGATTCGATCTCACACTATAACAAACAAAATCAAATTCGTTGTCGCAATAAAATATTTTATTTTATTGAGCTAAAGAAAAAATAAATACAAACAAAATGGCTCATGAAACATACACACAGCTGTTGGAGAACGAGATTAAGGATCGCTTTGAGCGCAATGGCTTAATGGAAGAGATGCGCAGTGTACTACATGTCAAGGTGCTCCAGGCGATGCATGGCGAACAGAATCTTAAGCCACTTTGTGGCAGTGATATGAAACAGCGTGGACTGTTGCAGATGCTCAACCATCTGGTTGTGGACTACTTTGATTGGTATGGCTATAAGCATACGCTGGAAACATTTGCACTTGAAACGGGCAACAAGACGCAGCTAAAGCCGCGTGAAAGACTACAGAATGAACTGGGCATTGAGTGTGGCAACAAGGATTTGCCCATATTATTGCAAATGCTGATGAGGCACACGAAATTGCAACAGCTGCTTATCAGAAAGGAGGCAAGTGCCAAGGACACTCCACCCGAGGGCAATTCGAAGAAGGATACACCAGCTGAGGACAGTGCACGTAAGAAGGATGTACGAAAGTCACAGGCCAAGGTGAATGTGCGTCAAAGAATGTTCGTTGCAGAGCAGCAACAAGCTCAACTGGCTCACGGGAAGCAGGCAACGGTCGTTGAATCAAGTTCGAAATCTTCAACTGGTACTTCGTCGCGCAGGGAGACGTCGGATGAAAGCGATGCATTCGAACATATGCCCTATAGGCATTGCTATATTGAAAAGGATCCAGCAGAGAGTGCATATCCTTATGATTTTGGCGAAGAGGGTCTTTGCGAGAGAGCCCATTGCTCCAAGGCTAGCGCCAAGCCTGGCCAGGAGCAGGAGAAGCCGCAGTGCAGCCGAAATGTGGCAAACTCAAGTCCGAGTAAATTGAAACGTAACAAGTATCTATTTCATTCACACAAGCTAGTGCCATCCGATGATGATTTGGACATACCAGTTAGAAAGCCAACATGTCCCGAAACCATGGTCAGCAAGATCACATTGGAGATTTCGGAGGACAGCGATGAGGATAGCGATGAATACCTCTAAGACAAGTTTGCAAAATGCATATTTAAATTGAATTAGTGCAAAACGTTTATAAAGAATGACATTTTAAAAAACCAGCAACTTTAGTATTCATCGATTTGTGTCTCGACTCATGGTGCCTAATTAATTGATTGAGCTGTTGCTAGCTGACCAACAACAAGGTCGTTATCATTGTAATTGTAGATTGTCGTCTCAATTGCAAGCTGCCATAATATTGACTCATTGGACATGTAATTAATGGTGTTAAGACTCGCACGACATATTAATGCAATTGACAGACAGCATACGTTTTGCATTTGCATTTGCGGCAACCTTTCCTTTCCCCCTCAAACCAAACCGCAAGCCAAGGCATTGACCAATTACTGTCCAATGTTTTGCATATGAAAAACCCCAACACAGTGTAGACTTAAAAGAAAGAAAATATTCTTTCCCTCTAACGTTGTTTCGAGTACCACACTTGGGCAATCATCATTTGGTGAATCTTAATAAGAAATCACGTTCGTGGTGTTCACATGTCAACAGCGGACAACAGAGCTGCCCAATGTCAGTGCGTTTCTTTTCACCATTATCCAGTCCCTACCACATTGCCACATTGCCACGCATGCCACTAATGAGGCTCGTTAGCGTGGTCGGTTTGTCCGTTGTCCGTTGCCGTTGCTGTTGCTGCCCCTTTTCGTAATGCATGCAATACGCCAAATTGTACAAACGTACTGGGCAATCGATAAAGTAATTTGGGCATTGCAAAACAAACGACTGCCAGCAGTTACTCCATCTTCTCCACGAACCCCCTTTACATCCTGGCCTTGCTGGGAGCAGCAGCAGCAGCAGTTTGCTCGCGAAATGTGCCACCAGCAAATGTTGGCCACATAATTTTGTTTGGCTGAAGCAGCACGTAACACAGCATGACGTTGCATGCAACTGACTGACTGAGTGACTGAGTGACGCTGTCTGGATTGACAGCAGTGTGAGTGGTTGGATTGCCATTGCCATTGCCTAATTGCAGCAACATCTTGCGGTTATGCGTTCTACGTGCGTTTGTCGCACGTTCGGCTAATTAAAATTACATTTTTCCATGCATCCGGTTATTGATATAGCCGATATGTGTGGCATGCGAATGTTGCAAGTACGAGCTGAAGCGTATAATAACCGGCAAACAAACGCTAGCAAAAGCTGGTCACCATTTGTGGGCAATTACATGGAGTAAGTGCAACAAGGATTCAGGACTTAAACAAAACTCTTTATTTAACATTTAGTAAAATATTGATGCAAGTACTTATTTCCCTTTAATTTAAAGTCACAATTTAAGCCAGTTGTCAAAATCAACAACTGCAGCATTTGTGTTTTCTTTATTTTTACTTGAGCAACACACAATGTCATACATGGCGTATGTCTTATATGACTCTTTGTGGGCTTGTCGCTTGTTGTTCCTAAGAGCTGCAACAGAAGAAGCAAAAAAAAACTGAGCTGAGCCAATGATTTGCGGTTTTCTTTACATTTTACTGCTGGCTTACGACTTTTCATATTGTTTACAGCAATTTTACTGTGGTCAACTTTGTTTGAAATGTTCGATACTCATTTTTGGCTTTAGTTTGGGTTTTTGGTTGAGTGCAGCAATCCAGTTGCAATCCAATCAGCTGTTTAGCAGAGGTATTAATACCCTGGAAAGGTTTTAAAAGTATGTGAGAGGGAAAAGCAACTGAAAACTAAGAGCATTAACCTTTAATCAAACTTTGCTAAGCATGTATTATACATTAATACCCTGTGTAAAACCCAAACAGTGTGTCTTTTATCCAGCAATAGTTGTTTAGTCACTTACAGGGTATCTTAAAGTCGTCTTTAAGTAAAGTTTGTTTGCCATCTTAGTGTTTTGAATTCATGTTTTTGATATGCTCAACTTTTTAGGGCAACAATAAAACGACACAACAGGCGACGCTGATGAGTTGACAAAAGCTTAATGACACTTTTAACGTAAGCAAACAGCCAACACACACACACACACACACACACACGGACACACACACTGTAACAGCATTTGTGTAAGCAGCGATGCGAAAAACGTATTTTAGTGATTTTTAATGCGAAAGCAATTTGAAAACTTTGTTTGCCAAAAGTTGAAAAGATAGAGACATGTTCTGGGTAAGGGTTCTTTTTTGGCTTTTTTGGGGTTTTGGTAGATGGCAACTTGAAATTTGTGGGTGCCTGATTAGGCTTTCACTAAGCACAAACACACACACACACAGTTGATTGAAATAATTGCGAGTCGCTGTGTGTGTGTGTGTGTGTGTTGAGGCTGCCTCTAAGTAGACTTGTAAATTAGCAAATGTGTAAATTAGTGTAAAAGGTAATGAGTATTAAGCTGAAGTTGCTGACAGCTAAAAGAAATAATGACAGCGCCAACGACAGCTAATTGAAGGCGCCACGAGTCGACAACAAAAAAGGTAAATAAAGAGACTTAATGTTAATGTGGCATGTGCTGTTAAAGTTAAACAAAACTTAAGCAAAAATGCAGCCAAATGTGCCGCACTTTCAGAGGGATTTTCCCAATAACTTTATGTGACATTTAAGGAAAAAAGAACAGAAAACGAAACATTGTTAAGTGCCTTGCAAGCTGTTTGCGATTATCACGAAGCACTTGTCTTGTTGGTTGTTTGGCCGGTTTCTTGTTGCAGCAAAACTGTTGTCTAGTCAATTAAGTTTTCCATTATAGATGATAGCGATCAATGCCTGGGTTCTAAGCTCAACAACGAAGAAGCTTCGATACGCCCACACACACACACACACACACACGCACAGACTAAACAAATTTTAGCAAGTTGAAACGTAAATCGAATAAAAGGCCCAAAGTAAAAGCAGTTACAAATATTTATACCAGGGATGCCTACAAAGTAAAAGCAGCCTGTGCAGATGCTGTTTTACTTTGGTGTCGACAAGAATCCAGCGCGCTAAAAGCTTGAGTGTTGAACCTGAAGGCGCCCAAGTGCATAGTGTGTGTGTTTTGGTGTGTGTGTTTTGGTGTGTGTGTGTGTGTGTGTCATGACAACAATGGCATTTTGATACTTTTGTATGAGATTTAATGAAATTTGAATCCTTTTGTTGAGTGGAATGACAGCATGCTAGACAGAGAGACCCAAAGAACAAGTCGAAGTGTATGTTAACTAACTATGACCGACTATGCGATGCTCTGTAAACACAAGTTCAACTGTTAAGCTTGTCTTGCTAACATGTTATCGATAACAATCGCTTATGTTATCGACTTTAAGTGCTATCTTAACAAGTTCAACACAACAACTCTTAATGGGTACAGGTATATGGCAGAGCATGGGCTAAGCAAGAGCAGGATAGAGTGCTGCAAAAGAGAGATTGTCTTGTCTGCCAATGCGATGTCATGTAGTTAAGGTATTTTTGGGTTCTATATATATATATTTATATGTTATTTATACATGTGCTTGTGTGGGTATTACAACAATAGTAAAACAATCTTCTTAATGCACACTTTGGCCTAAAGGAATTTTTCACTTGTAAGGCGAAACTGAAACACACACACACACACACACTAAGCAGCTGCCGTTTGCATATCAGTTAAGGCTATAAATACGTATGTGTGTGTGTGTATTGATAAAGAAACATGTTAATAAACAGCTGGAAGTTTGCTTTATTGTCATCAGCTCAAGACAGCAACAGCATCAACGTCTCTCACCCCTTCCGCTCCCCTTGCTGCTCCAAAAAAAAAAAACAAAAAAGGAAGTGAAAGCAAAGCCAAAGACTTTAGGGAATTGCCCCAGAAAGGGTTCCCATGTATGACACAATGCATGTGTGTGTGTGTGTGTGTGTGTGTTTAAACGGAAGCTGAGGTATCAATAACATTGTACAACAGAACAGCAGAGAAGCAACAACAATGATGAGCTCCTTTATTAGTAGCTAGTGGGTGGTTGGGTAGGTTAAAATGACAAAGATGTCCTTTGCATGAATAAATACACACACACACACATATGTGTATGTATATATATATTTAGGGCAAAGTAGACCCTTGACAATGATGTCTGTCTTTGAACCCGACGCGTGTTACTTTTGTGGTCTTGTGTCTATTTGTGCAGAGTTAAAACAATTTTGATTCTGAATAATATGGAATCAAACACATGCTAAGAAACAACAACAACAATAACAACAACAGTCACAAATAACACTCAAACATTGAATAGTTTATGTATGAATGTTATTTTATTGAATGCCAAGGGTTATTATTTGCTTATTAGTTTCGATTAAATATAAATAAAGTATTATTTAAAGAGAAAATAAACTATTAATTAAGAACATGTGTTTCTCAAGCTTCTCAAGTTTCAAGTACATTTAATAAGCATTTGTAATATGCATACTCATATACGAATTAAAATACAGCTATTAAGCTTGAGCTTTTCACAGAGCTTTGCACACTGCTTGCAATTAAGTGTAAGAATGTGTGTGTCTTTGAACGTTAAACACAACTAATTTAAGTTAGGAAATTCATTTTGAGCAAATGCAAGTAATAATGTGACTGCAGGCAATAGTATAATATTTCATTTTTGCCACTAAAACTTGTACTTTCCGACAACAAACATGCAATTACTTTGCCAAAGTCTCTTTCTCTCTCTCTCTCGCACACGCACACAGAGCTGCTCGTACAACCGATAATTGCTTGTACAGTTTTACATGCACATACCTAATAAAAGCTCTCTCTCTCGCTCGTCTCCCTTTCTTACAGTAACTTACCTACATATTAGCGGTTAAGGTGAACGCAATAATGCAAATGTTTTCTTAACGTCTTCACTCTTGTCATTCGATGCTATGCTAACAATTTTTAATTAAAAAATTAATCATATGGCAAGGGGGTGGGAGGAAAACGCAAACACCAATGGCGTAGAAGAAGAAAATGTTGGACTAGTTGCGTTTTCTCTCTGCTTGCTTCCTTTTCTCATTTTCTACAGCTCGAAGATACATTTTTGGCTGTGAACATTTTATGGCAGCCTCCTTGACGAAATATGCGTGTGGTTGTGTCGCTTGCTATCTCCCTCTATCTCTATCCAAGTGTGTACGTGTGTTAGTGTATAGCTAAAAGTATTCAGTAAGTTTATGAAAATTCTTTATATACACATATACACACACATATATATAGCTAGGTGTGCTTTGCTAGGTAAATTGTCTTGGTTTGTTAATTTTGCGTTCCTGTCAAAATTTATATGCTGGTTAGGCACCGAACAAACTTTCATCTGACAACCGAATTTTGTTTGTTTTCGTTTCTTATTTATGAGCACAATTAAATGTACATAAATGTATGTGTGTGTACGTCTGTGTCTGTGTAGATACAGTTAAAACTTGTGCGAGCATTGTTTACAGTTGGAGAGCAATTGAATAGGTTTTATTTGCTACGCAAAGAGCTGATCTTTAAGGTAAAAAATTACAATTTACTTATCTAAAAACAGAATCAAGCAGATTTTTAATTGCTAAACTGGCAAAACGGCATATGTTTAAAGCAAATTTATTGCCGTCTGCTATCTCTTTCGTACACACATATTTTGCGCAAACAGCAAATGCAAAAGATTTGCATAGAAAATATTTGCACAAGCCGTCACAAAAAGAAACTGGCACAAAATAATATCAATACAAATATCAATATACACCTACACCTGCAAACATACATATGGTATTTTAATGCCTAAATATTTTACAGAACTAATATCAATTCAATTTGTATGCATTGAGCATCAAATTGACTACGTAACATGCGTGTGTGTGTGTGTGTGTGTGAATATATTTTGTATGCGTGTGAATACCAAGGCATCGAAGTGGAAGCTCAAGTTGGGCATTCCAAACGGTGCAGGTGATACAAGATTCTACAATAATTTATGTATTTCTTATAAGAGCAACAGTCAGTTACTGCTGTTGTTTTTGTTGTTGCTGGTTGACAACACAATTTGAGGTTACATACATATGTGGGCGATGTGTGTGCGGTCAACATTTTTTATATCTATATGCCTAGCTGCCAAAGAGTATGCTATTAATACACAACAAACTTAATTTGTATTTGATTTAACTCAATAGTATGCTGTGAATTATTGCTACTTAACAATAATTATTCTGATAAATCAGAAAAGTCCTCTAAAAATGCGTTTAAAGCTTTTGCTTTTAAACAAACAAATTTCGCGCCGCTGTTAAGTCGAACAGCCCTCTGTTGTTGAACAGGAGTATTTCCTCAAAACAAAAATATACTAAATATGCCTGCTGTTTATATTATCGATAGCTGTCGATAACTTTTGGCCCCACCAGAGATTAATGAAACTACGTGGAAATCAGACAGAATAATGGCAAGTAAACAAGATAAACAAAATGAGGAAACAAATGATTGGAATCAAAGCGATGAAGACGAGAACTGGGACGATTGGGGTGATGCTGATGGTGATGGCGAGGAAGACGACGACAAGTTCGTGCATGTTGAAAGTCAGCCGCAAGACAACAATGACGTAAAAGTGACTGAAGATATGGCGAAAACTGTTGTTGCCAAAAGTGAAACAGCTGCTGCACCTGCTGCCTCTACTTCTTCCACCCCCATGTCATCCGGCTGGGGTCTGTGGGGTGGCAAGCTAAGCTCCGTGCTAAGCACTGCCACCGAGGGCTTGGGCAATATTTCAACGCATGTGAATCAGGGTCTCAATCAGATAATAGGCGTGCCCGATCCCGAGGAAATGGCGCGCATCAATGCAGCTGAGGCTGCAGCTAGGCCAACAACAAGCACAACAGAGGAGGAACAGTTGGGCGAAGAAGAAGCAAAGCTGGATAGTGCCAGTGGAGCAGCTTTTAATCTGGGCTTGGTAACAACACTGGGCACAAAGGTGTTGAACACGGGTCTGGACACGCTGGAAGGAATCGGCAAGAAGACCATGACCATATTGCAGGACAATGATCCCAAGCTTATGAACAAACGCAAATTGCTGGGCTTAGATGCGTCGAACGGACCCAATTTGAGTGCCATTCTGCTCGAAGCCAAGAAGGATGCCGATCAAATGGAGCAAAGCATGCAGCAGCTGCAACTGGAGAAACAAAAAGCTCAGCTGCGCTTTGATGTGCTCTTTGAAAACTATTGCGGCCTCGTGCACTTTGAAGCGCTTGAAATACTCTCCAAAGAATCAAGCTTGAAACTAGACACGCTTCTGGATGCAGTCAGTGGACAGGCTTTAAGCGATTTGCAGGTGAGTCTAATATATATAGATATATAATTTATGAAACAAAAATCTGCACACTTGCAGGAGACTATTGGTGAGGTTAAGGAACTGCTTGAGCTGGAGGATTTGGAATGCGATAGCGAGGGCGACTATGCAGCTGCAGAGCTCAATGAACGTTTGTTGGCAACCATTGCGGATGCAGAACTAGGCATACAATTCGATGATGTGGCTAGGTGCGCTGCTTCTCAAGGCTTTTGTTAGCATTTAAAACCAACTCTTTTTCCATTGCAGTCATTGGTCAAAATCGCTTAGCTGGCTGAGCTCCGAGGAAGCCAGCGAAGCTGATCTGGATGAGGCCTATGCAAAGAGCATTAATGCACTTAGCGAAGCTTGCGCCTTGGAAATGTGCAAGCTGCACAAAATAGCCGAACTAATGCTGGTAAAGCAACATCATAGCACCGCCAACGAGGTGGATGGCATTGTGCATCTATGCAAACAGTTTAATGGACATCTTCAGGGACTGACGCAACGCTATGCAGCTGTGCTGAGCAGCAAGAGCGATGCACAGAATGCTGACCAGCAGGAGGAGTGCAAGGCAAGGGTCAACACATACTTTGGCGAGATGCTTTCGGCTGTTAAATACATTGAGCAGGCCTATAAACTATTTACGCCCATATTGCAAATGGGCGCTGTTTAGCTAACAATTCTTAACTAGTTTTCTAGTTAATCCAGTTTGTTTTTTTATGAATATATATGTGATAAATACAATTCCAGAATCAATTGTTTTACTTTAGCTTACTAACGTTTTGATTTTCAGCGAAAAATAAAGAAAATAATTACAAAATTCGGCTTATAACATTTTATTATAACTAATTATACAAATTATATATTTTTAGCTGTGTTTTATAGTTTATATTGTACAATTTAAACAAACTATTTGCTTACGTTTAAGAGGGCAGACAGAAGCTGCCATGCAGGTTTATAAACATGGGTTTTTCTGCATTTCTTTATTTGATTTTTGTGTTATGCTAACAATTGCGTGCCAAAACTTTAATGTCACACTATTAAAACCTTAAATCGGGCTTGTACTTAAGCATATATCTGAAAAAATGAGAGATTATATTAAAGCTGATTATACACAGAATATTGAAGAATATTTACTTGTCCAGTGTCTCCCAAAACTTGCTAAGCACAGCACGATCCAAATGCCTTTTGTTTTGGGATAGACGTAACAGTGTCACCGACCAGCGTTCAACGTTCGCATCTAATTTCAGCTCACTAAAGCATAAGTGAAAAGCGCAAACTAGAATAGAGAAATTTTACATCAGTTAACAAAACGTTTTCCAGGTTAAATAAGCCACATACTCTTTGAGAATATTTCAACTGGATTGCCATCCCAGGGCCAGCCTTTGAATTGCCATTGTGGTCCCATGACGAACACAGCAACCACACGCTGCCAATCCTGTTGGCTGAGCTTGATGGGATTGTCCACGACGCGATAAGAAACAGTCTGATTATTGCGCTTACGCTGCAAACAAAGTACGCATTAAAAGTTGTACACGAACATATAGAAAACGCGACTAACCTGAAGTAAAACCTCGCTTTCGCGCTGGCAGCCCTGCAGCTTCTTTTCCGCCGTCGACATGAAGCGTAACTCCTGCAGTATATCCTTAACATTCAGCATGGTTATAAGGCTCGTATTGGCTGAGGGTATAATGATAATGGGCGTGCGCGATGGCCGCTTCTGTGGTCCATTCGCAGGCAGTTGTCTGGCCGCAGATGTGGGCAACAGCTCTTTGGGTGCTGATCTTGCGTTTGCCGTGGAACCTGTCGCCGCATGAGGCATATTTCCCTGCGCCTTACGCTGGGCGAGAGAACCTTCTGTTACAGATTTGAGGGACATGCCGTGATATGTACCCAGTGTATCGATTTTGAAACCTTCTGTCTCCTCCTTCTGACGATTGAAACGCTCCTGATCGTAACGATTGTACTGAGAGAGCTGTGGCTGTGGCTTTGCAATGCGTGTGGGTTCTGGCATCTTGATCGGATTGGGCAACTGTGGCCGATTGCGTCCTTCCTCGCGCGCCTTGATGCCCTGCAGCATGGCAAAGATGTTTTTGGCAAAGACTTTACCGGTGCTTTGGAGAATCGAAGTGCGTGTGCGCCATTGACGCTCTCTGCTTATGATATCCTTGGTGGAATCCACATCGTAGTCGAGAATGGCGCGCAAATCGGTGCCCATGGCATCCTCATTATCCGTGCGCTTTATGGTTGTACGCTTGTTGGCTAAGCGTTTGGCCTTAATGGCTGCAATCTTCTCCACAGACATCGTCTCCGAAAGGGACTTAATGTTGTCCATGTTGACGGCAGTTTCCTTTTGATTGACATCCCAGCGCGCTGCAAGTTGTTCGCGCACCTTCTGCACCTGCGTCTCCTCGAAGCGTGCCTTCTTGGCCGCCGTCTCACCACTGCTGGCCGCATCTCCGTCGGCTGTTCGTTTCACCTGCGTGGGTATCTCTAGCGGCGCACTCTTGTCAATGCTGGCACACGTCTGCGTCTCTCCATTGAGGTATGCCAGCAGCTCCTTACGATCCGGTCGATTTACGGCGGGTATATCCTCGGCGGCACACTGTCGCACATACACCGAATGCTGCAGCATAACATTTTTAAGCAAATACAGGAGACACTCCAGCGTGTAGTATTCACGTGGAGCCCCTTTTTTGCCAGAGCTGCAAAAACCAAATAGAAAGTATTTAAATGCGCAATTTAATAACCTTCGATACGCTGTTCTTACGATAACATAAAAGGTTGTTTACGGTTTGCTCATGCATATTGCAAAAGTAAAGCTTTTGTACAGTTTTAGTTACACTTCATTTGCAATCCTACGCACAGTTTGGAAGGCACTTTCTTTTGTTTTTACTACACGGGGAACAGTGTATACAACAGTCGGTAACATCCGACTACAGTTTGCTGCACTTACCCATATTTGAGATAGTTGGTCTTTACACTTTTGGGCCAAGAGAATTCGCCAAATATAATCTGATTATCACGCTCGATTATTTCCTTTTTGTTTATGTTGTATTGCCGCAAAAGACTTAGTGGATCCGCCATTTTAGCGTGTGCTTTGCGTTGTTATCCTCGTGAGGTTCGCCTTCTTCCAATGCTCTATAGTAGTGTAACAATTAATTAGGCCACGTGCATGAGCTTTAAAACTATAGTAACACAATTGAAATCAGCAATTTATTGCAAATTTTTCCATTTCTCACATCGCGTATTATGTTTGCTGCTGCTTCTTATTCAACCACGGAGCTGTCAGGCACAACTACTCGATACCCAAGTGACACAGGGTAGCCAGACTGTTTTATTACTGATGTCACTAGCATCGATATGCATATCGTCTATTGTGAACCGGCCATATGAATAATATCGAAGTGGCCTGCCGGCAGCCAAACAAATTATAACAAAAAAATGTGGCCTCAAACAAAAACGCTGTTAACAAAATGTTTTATAATTTATGCATAAAATGTGCAACCTAACACCTCAGTACACGGTCAATTCGTATACGTGGATGCGTCAATTGAAACGTGCCTTCGCCCACGCAAAGAAAATTTCTAATGTTGGTGAAAGCTTCTATAAAATAATACCAAAATAATTCTAATCATTAGTTACTAATGTGTAAAGTGCATTAATTTGCTATAAGCATGGGTCAGTCGGCGGGTAAAATTGGTAAGTTAACGCAATAATTTAGGTTTTTGCATATTTAGCCCAAAAATTAGGCCAAGCCAAGACTGTTTCTTAAATATCAACAGAGAAACGAACAGCTATATGTAGCTAGTTTTATATATCTAGCTGTAAGTGACATGTTTTGTACAATTTGTGGGCTATCTTTATCGAACAATTTGGCAATAGTTAAAGGCTGCTTGTCGCATTCCAATGGGGTTTGTGACCTCCCCTCTACTCGTCCGCACTTTGCACGCGCATCGTAACAGCTGTTTACATTAGCGATGACACTACTAACGATAGTTTGTAAAGTACTCACTTAAAAGACGTTACAATTTAAACCAATCTTTAGAGCTTTAGTTGGAAAGTTGTTTGTTTGGCACGATTTATTTAAGTAAGGAGCGGAAAAAGTAATAACTAAGCAGGTTTCGAATATAAAAGTATTTGTAATAAATAGCTTAAAAAAAACTGCATCATAATTATAACGATTAACAGTGATCTATATTAAATAACATACCCTTTTGAACCTATTCTCTTGAAACACATCTGCACAATTCAAAGTATCCTTTATGTAACCTTTATTCAATAAGGACATCAAACCCTTAAGCAGCTTAAATATAGAAAAAGTCAAGAATCTCACGCGGCTATGCAAACAGTTTAGGTGTAGGATTTAATCAATAGATGGGCGCGAACTTTGACGTAAGAGTCTCAGGACTCTACAGGTGTTCTATTACCTGTTTTTTGTATTGTTGTTACCTGATTACAGTTTTGTACCTTCTTTATAACTTTGATTTCAATGCAGCTGGTAAACAATAAATTATTGAGTTTATGGCAATGATTTCATGATCATGAAAAGTAAAAATAAAAGCAAAACGCAAGAAAGTACAACGAAGGATAAGAATGGAAAACCCAATAAGTGAATAGCCACGGCCAGGTACCAAAAATACCGTTGACCATGACCGAAACAAAGAGCCAAGACAATAAACCAGAACCATCTAACAATATGAGTTTGCCAAACGGTGCGAGTTTTTCCAAAACCCACCGGAAAAAACTGCAGCAAAAGTGCAAACATCTAACGGATCTATGGAAGGTCTGTTTGCATCCATGAGATACATTTGATGAATTCCATTCGCTTCCCCACATATGTTGATTTCTTTTGGCGGGTATTTTACGTTTGGCCAGGACGCGCCTGATATTTGATTAGCGTATGCGGATGCAGGGAATACACACAACAACAACAACAAAAAAAGAGGAAGTTGCAGCCTGAAAAACGCTAGATTCGAATCGATTGCACCCTCAACTCGCCTCACAACTGCCAGCCGTTGCTGTGGCGCAGGTAACCCAAAAGAGGAACGCCTATATATAGATTATTTCCTACACAAGGAACATATACACTGAGCGCATATTATTAGCAAGTTATTCTAGGATGTTCTTGCTGCTCTTGTACTTTCTTTCAGTGTAGTCTTGCCTGCTGTCGTTCTCAAGTGCTTGCGTAATTTCTATTCTCAAGTCAGCTGGATTAGTTTGCTATGAGTTCCTTTTCGCTCCCTCTCTCTCTCAAATTGTTTGTGTACAGGATCAGGATACTTTTGCATATGTCGTTTTCTAATTAAACATATTTCGAGCGAGCATATTTGTTACAGTTTTCATTTCGAATTTTTATCGATTCTTAACTGAACTACAGCTGCTTTAAATTGTTGAATCCAGGTGCCTGGCGATAAGAATATTAAATATTTAAATTGTGCCCACGATATTTACTCAATATTGATTGACGAAATGTTTAAAATCAACTTAAGTTTGTGATAACATTCATTTCCTACTTGCTTTTTTTCGGAATGATAACATTCATTTAAGTTCTCATTAGAAATATATTCAAAAAGCGTTTACTTATCTCTAATTTAATATTTAACAAATATAGCTGCCCTTTGCTCGTTTTATTTGTCCAAAGGGTTTCATTAAGATGGTAAACGATTTAATTTATGGCCATGTGACTTTGGTTTTTTATCTATTGTCAAGTTGTCCATCAACTTGAAACGTATTTACAATTGCCTGATAATGCTTAAATTAAAAGCTTACAGCTAGTTTTGATAACAATTCATATCTATGAAATGAATGAAATGTAATTTCACAAGCAAAAATCGCTAAAAGATTTTCTTTTTTCTACATCGCCTAAAGCGCCTTTTAAAGCTTTCGTCAAATCCACTTAAAGCTCATTTACATTGCAAAACGAATGTTCACCGAACACATGAGCTTTTGTGGTTTTGTCTGTGTTATTTTGTGGACAACTGTTGTCCTGTTTTTGAAGGATAATAATTGCTTTTCTGGCTACCCAGCAACCGAATGTCAGCAGATGCAATTTCGGCCAGATCGGAAGGGATCGGAAGGCGAGACAAGACAAGAGCAAAAGCATTTAAATTTTGATATTAAAGTGGAAATGCATATTCAGCATCCTGGCAGCAGACGCGCGTTCCGTCTCTAAGGAAAAACAGCTGCTGCTTACTCTGATCCTGAACAACAACAACAACAACAGAAAACAGGAACCCAAGTTTAGTGCAAAAATCGAACAGAAAATCAACCCCAAGAAATCGCATCTGTGGCTGCAGTTTGCAACGAAAGGGTTTGTTTCAATACCTTTTTTCGTCGTTGTTTGTTTGTTTGCCAATTCCAGGTGTAAATTTTTGTCTCTTTTGCTTGCTATCCTTTATCATATGCAGAATGGATCAAAACACGTGGCGGACGTGCGCCAGTTGTCTGTCTGTTTTAGTAGCTATTTGATAAGATATATAAACTACCTTTCTACATTCAAAGTGTTTACTGTACTCATATTTGTATATTTGCCAAAAGGGAGGCGCCTCCAAAGTGACAGCTGCGCTGCCCTAGGGGGAAGATAAGTCTTTTTTCTTTGCCATATTCAAAGTAGTTTATGTTTAAATTTAGAATTCGCTGTTCACATTGCAAAAGAAGATAAGAAGAAGAAGACGAAAAGAGTCTCTCCCACAAACATAGGGTAACATCTGCTTGGTCGCTTCTTCTTCTACTACTTCGGTTTGGTCTACCTCGTTGTGGAACTCTCCCAGTCTTGTCTTCTTCTATTGCTCTGTGCCTGGACAATTGTCGCTGTGTTTTGTTTCTTTTTTGGTCTTTTGGGTTCAAGGTTTCTTTGTTCCTGCAATGTCACAGGGTTTTCTTATCCTAACCGTTCTTAACATGCCGAAGAGAATTGCTTTAAGCCAGCATTTAATGTAAATGCCAAACGAAAATTGTAACCTTTCTCAACTCTCAAATGATGTCATACTAACTATAGATCGTATATTAATATATACATATATATATAATGATTGCAAATTCAATGATTCACAATAGAGTATTTTTATCAAGCTATGTATATAATTTATTGCACAAGCCAGAAGAATCGATAAGAACCTTTTTACAATGATCGTTTTTACAATTGTGTATTTCAGGGTTTTCACAAGTATAACCATTATAGACATTATAGGCTTTTGAAAAATCCCCCCACCATTGCAATAAATGGCGAAATTTTGTCAATAAAACCATATTTATCTTTTCTACATTCTTTTGGTTTAACTTTCTAGCTTTTTACATCTTTTATAAAAACTCTTTTCAAGCTAATTTACACCGTTTTTCTTGTTAACACTTAACTCTTATACAGCAAATAAGCCAAAAGTGTCTTGAACTTTGATGAACTTTGGCAAAAAAAAAACAGTTAGAAGCAGCAGTTTTGCTCAAAATGTAAGCGACCTGGCCTAGAACAGCCGCCAGCAGGAGAAACGATCAAGGTGCACAACGAAAATAAAAAAAAAATTATAAGGGAGGTTCAATACACGCGAAAAACAGGCACAAAAACGAAACCATAGTAAATAAGAAACAGCTGCCAAGCAAGCGCTGCGTCGGTGTTGCCTGTACGCTCTATCTCTCTTTCACTCTCTAGCTCCCTTTCAATCAGAGATGTGCGCTTGGGCTGAGACTCAACTCACGCTTGGGTTAGGCGGTGCACAGCGAGTGTGATTGCAGGCAGCAGCATCGTGCCTGTTCGTGCTCACGAGCACATCGCTGCTCACGAGCACATCGCTGCTCAGCTGCTGGCGCTGACGCTTACGCTGGCGTCGTCGCATTTTACTTTGTCTGTGGCCGTTGCAAAGAAGTTTTAGTTATAAAATAAACGTCGAAGTGTTTAGTTCGTAGCTTCGCTGGCTCGCACACGCTCTTCGTTTCAACGTTTCGTCTCTTCGTTGTTTTTTGTCCGTGGTTAGTTTTTCGTTCGTTCGTTCGTTACCGTTTCGTTTGTACCGTTGCAAACAAACAAATCCAAAAAAAAATAAATAAAATGCACTAAATCTACAAAAAATACCAAATAAATATTTAAAATGTTTTAACATTTAATGTATAACAAACTGTATTTAAGCCAAAACGTTTTTAAAAGTACGCGTTAAGTTTTTAGGCAGTTTTGTCAGTTTAGTTAAAAGTTTGATATAATATCGCTAAAATGGGTCTTTCGGATATACCAGCCAACTATATGCAACAATCTAGCCATGTGCTACACCAACAACAACAACAGCATCAGCAGCTCCAACAACAACAACAAATTAGTCTACATAATCAACATAATCATCATCATTATAATGCTGCAGCTGCCGCCGCTCATGTTTTGGCCATGGAAAATAGCGAACTGATGATGAGTCCCAAGGACAAAATGTCCAGCAAAAAGAAAATGCATCTTTTGAAGAAAATCAAGAAACGTTTCGGACTTGGTTAGTACTATATTATATATACGTCATTATAGCGTGTGAATTATTTAACTTGAATTAATTGATGCGCAGAGCGAAGACATGAATTAATTTTGCATATCTTTTGTACAATAATTCCCACATTATATATAAGCTCGTATATTCAGTTCTTTCTGTAGCTATCTTGCTCTTTCATTGCTTTTAATGAATGCGGCAAAGATAAATAAAAACATTAAAACAACAGCAAAAAGAGCAAAACAGCTGCCGTGTTTATGAATACATTAGCGTTTAGTTTCCCCCAAAACCAAAAAAACCTCTTGAGATTGTTTAAACAATAGCCAGTCGCGTGTGTCCAAAAGTTAAGATAATAAATGTATTTTTCTAGTGAATGGCAATTCAGTCGAAGCGAAATCTAAGGATATTTTCTCTTTTCTATCGAAATACAGCTGCATTTACTGTAAACGTTTCCATTGAACTTGAAGAGCAATTTACCGGAAGTTCCTGTTGATCTTCACTCGAACTCTCTCTCTCTCTCTCTCTCGCTCACTCTCTCTGGCTGGTAATAACAAATCGAAAAGGTCCAAAAAAAAGGCACCATCAAATTAAGCCAAACCTCAAGCTGTATATTTATGTACACACACACACGAAAGCACAAAAAACCCTAACACAGTGCGATTATGTTTATCATACCGATTACACTACGCTCAATTTTTTGTTTTTATTTGGTACTTTTTTTGTTTTGATTGCTGCATACATGCATACAACAACAAAAAGAACCAAATATGCAGCTCGAAAAGTCTCTCTCGATTGCTCTCTCTCTCTCTTGATCGAGAAGCTCTGCCAAGCTCTTGTTCTGCTGGCATGCAGGTATAGAAAAAAGAAGAACTACAAAAACTTACCAAGCCCCAAAGCCAATGACGCATACATTAAGGCTGAGCTTCTCTCACCTCACCTCACCCCTCCGTTCCCTATTGATATGCCCAACGAGTCTGGCCATTCAGTTGTGTGTAGTTGGATTTGTACGCGAAGCGCCGTTGCCGCCGTCGGCAAAGCTAAAGCCATAGCTAAAACCAAAGCAACAACAAAGCGAAGAAGACAAGCTTTAAGTGGGCGAGCGGGTGTGCGGGTGTGAGTTGATAGGTAACTCCGTTTTGTCTTCGCCCCTGCCGCTACCACCGCCGCCGCCGAGCGCATTTCATTCCATTTCGTTTTGAACGTGCGGCATTTGCGCTGCGTATCGGTAATCAATGAAATTACTTTGTTTTTTTTTTTGTTGCTTCTGCTGTTGCCTGGAATCAGCTGCTTGTTATTGTTGCTGTTGTGCTTTTTTGTTTTTGTCTCTATTACATTTTGTGTTAACGTTGTTGCTGTTTGTTTGTTGTTTGTCGTGTCTTCTGCTTCTTGCCAGGTTGCCTGGCTGTGTTGGCATGCGAGTCGCAACGATTGCTTTTGGTTTTAGCTAAAGTTTATCTGCGCCTGCTTTTACTTGAGCTTCTCACGGTTTACTTTTTGAGCTCGCCGCGTCGCTGCTCGATCGATGTGCGCTGTTTGCTGCTTGCTGCCTGCTGGCTTCGCTCCCTTTGCTGGCGTTGCCAGAGCTTCACTCAAATTTCAAATGCATTGTATGGGCTTCTTTTGCCATTGCTATCTCTTTCTAACTTCTCATAAAAATATTTGCTCAGCGCAAACAGAGCAGTCTCGAACTCCCCCAAAAAACAAACACATAACTTTTGCTTCTCTTATTGTCGTTTCGTTTTGTTTTGCCTATGAGCTAATTTGCAACGATTTTGTTATGCGTCATCCTTCAAAGCTTTTATTTGGTTGTGTGTGGACATTGCAATATAAGTTACACACTAACTAATACAAAAGCACAATATATAGATATTTTCTAATCGCGGTCAAGCTGATAGCATTTATTATGCCGAAAAGAGCGTTTTGCAAATTTCGATCAAGAGAGAGAGAGAGAGCGCATAACTAAAACAGGAAGAGCGCAAGCTTGCATTGTAGGAGAGTGCTTGTTCGTTAGTGTATAAGAGAAGGACACGAACATAAAAGCTGTTGTTTTTATCGTATTTATCATAGTGACCTACATAGGCATTGTTTTCATGTTAACTCTCCTACGTTTATCAGTTAATGAACCAAGCCGACAGCTGAGCACGTGCATAGAGAAGAAGATGAGGAAAAATAGATAAATGTACATACATAGTTGTTGCAGTTGTTGTAGACGATATAAACTGCGTCTTGGGTGTCGCAACAGCTGAAATTCTTTCAATTCAGGTAAAGCAACAGGTAAAATGCGGGTACATATGTATGTGTGTGTGTGTCTGTGGCAGCTGCCGCCTCTAGGCTCAACAATTAACTCTCACGCAGGCAAAGGCTAGCAACAATTATGCACGCCCTGAGTCCAAGTTTTCAAACAGATAAATTAACGCTCTTAGATTGTTGCCGTGGCCCGCCAAACATTCAGCTGTTCATCGATTTTTTTAGGTTTTATTTCGGTCTCGTGTTCTTGTTTCGCTTTTCGTTAGCTGCGTTAGCATTAATAAAAATAAAAAAAATATGCTTGGCTATTCACTAATGTCGATAAAGGCGCCAATTCTGGGTAAACTAGATTTTTCGCAGCTGTGCATGATTTAAAAAAAAGAAGGAAAATATGTTTTAAATTTACATGTTTATGCCTATTAGCGCCGAACAGAGTTTGAATTAATTCAGCAATTAAGAGAACAATAGAAATGTGTAGGGGCAGGAAAGCTTTGGGATTTAAGAGCGCAGGAGCTTAACGGCACGTACAGTTATTAAGCTTGTCTTATATTTCAAGTACTTAGTACGTGATAAAACAATAACATGCCACTTCAATTATTATCTCTACTCGCAATGCATTGTTTTATAATGTTATAATGATGTGTAAGCACTTCAGCTGCCTCTCTCTCTTTCTCTATAGTTGAACTCAAGCGCAGCGCTCAACGCTTGAGTGATTTAATTACACAAAAGAGGCAGAAGCTGAATAAGAGGCCTAAGCGATAAAAGAGAAAGAGATGGAGAGAGGGGGTTAAGATGGCGTTGTGCAGTCAAGTGCGCCGGCTTCTTTACATGTGGGTGTGTGTGTGAGGAAATGCAATATATGTATATAGCAACAATTGCAACGCTTCGATAAACAACATTGTCTATAACAAAACAAAACGGAAGAAAGCCAACTCCGCCATCTTATCTTTATTTATAAGTTTTATATTTTCATACACTGTATATACATACATATTTGTGTACTTCTGTATACCTTTGGCTTCACTTGCTATTTTGAGCTCAACACTGCTGCTGCTTCTTCTTTTTCTTAGCTGGGGTCGCATGCTTCAGTGCGCATATGGAAAACAGAATCTCGCGAAGCCATTTCAACTAACTAAAGGCCCCAAAGTCATAAACAACGCGCGAGACTTGTAAAAATAAACCATGTAATTTTGATTTTGGCCACCCTCGCGCCAGCTAACTATATTAAGACTAATTTTGTACGTCTGTGTGTGTGTTAGAGAATGATGGATGAGAGACTTTGCAGTCATTGAACCCAAAAGGTGTGATCAATATATTCTTTGCACCAATGCGCCTCAAGCTGTATGGGGATATTTTAGCAGCAAAGGGAAATTTAACTGTTTCCTCATTATTGAAACTTTGCCTATTGTTGTTGTTGTCTACGCACATCAACTTTTTGTCATGCAATGGCCCATGGCACTGTCATCAGATTTCGCTTAATCGCATAAAAAGTGCATTGCACGACTGCAGACACAACAAAAACAAGAACAAGAGCGGTAGCAGCAGACATAAACAACAACAAATACAATATTCAATAGTTTTGACCTCTCGGTCAGACCTCGGCTATCGTTGCATTTGTTTTTTATTTCTTTTCTCATTATATTTTATTTGCGCGCACATTTCACACATTAATGCTGCTTCTTCTCTGCATTGCTGCTAAAGTTGCATTGTATGAGAATGTCAAAAGGGAGAGAGTAAGCAAAACCAAAGTGCGTGTTGAACAGAGCGTGAGAGAGTGTGTAATGGATAATTGGCTGATGCTTTTTATGCGGTTTCCGCTGCAACAGCAGCAACGGAAGCATCGCTTTTGCACACTGCACACATCAAGAACAAGAAGAAGAAGAAAAATTCAGCAACAAGTTGGCATTGCCAACAGCATTGAATAGTAATAAAAAACGCTCTTTCTCTCTTTAGCCTACGCACCGGTTTGTTGTTGTTTTTTATGTTCGTTTTTTGAGAGGTTATAGGTCACGTGCCGACTAGCTTTTTGTTGTGCCCACGTGTGCCGGTCGACATTATTTGAAACGTGTGGCAACAATTAACACTGCGAAGGCCTCTTTAATTAGTATGCCGGAAATGCTTGACAATTAAAGCGACAAATGATGGGGTCGATTACAAAGTGTATCAATTGGGCTGCCCACGTTTGGCGACAGCGTTTTGCGGTCAATTGACAAAGCAGCCAAATGAGCTTCAATTCGAGTTCGAATTTGTGTGGGTGCGCGCTCTCCCTCTCTCTCTCTCTCTCGTTCAGTATGTATTCTATTGCTTGCAGTTTATGAGCTTAAGCTTTAACAGCTTGTAAGGCTTGTCCAAGCTAAAAGCCCACATATTAACTCTAACACACACACCTGCACCAACCTACACGCATTTAATACAAGGGAGCAACAATAAATGCGATGGCAGCGCATAACTCAATTTGTGGGCGTGGGCGGAGCTGTTTGAGCTGGCCAGTGTTGCCACTTGTTAATCAATTCTGACACCCATTCAATATATGTATATAATACTTTGCACAATCAAAAGGCGCCATGCGAAATTCTTTGTGTACGCAACAAATCAGCGCTAATATATGTTAATTAATTGCCCACAATGGCGTCATTTAAAAGCGACAATGTAAATAAACTTATTCACAGGAAAGCATAAGCTTCTCCTTTACTTACAAGCTCTGTTCATAAAAAGCTCTTGACGTAATGGATATCTTAAAGCTTTAAAGTGTTCCCGTACACATCTAACAATCACTTTCCAGCTTCCAAATATATTTTAACGATCAATTTACAACCGCTTGAGCTTTGAGTTTATTTGTGATCTTCATTATCGATCCATGTGAAGATCTTCAACTCAGCCAGTTGCTCAGCTTTTATGACACCTGCATGATTTTTCCTATGTGTTTCCACCCGCAAAGATTTACTCATCGTTTGTTCGTTCGTTTCGTTGTTATTTGCTGCAGTTGCAATTATTTGTAGCTAGTACTGTTACAGGTTTTTTTCCTCTTGTCCATCCGAAAATAGGCAAGCATCTAACATTATATATATACAAATTTGGAGTCGTGGGAATTTTGTTGTTGCTAGTTTTTTTTTTTTTTTTGAGTTTTTGGTTTTTGGGGGGGTTTATTTTGGTTTTTTTTTTTTGCTCACGGCCAGCGTGGGAAATGCTTTGAGACGCGTCTGCATTGAACGGTAAATCAGGTTTTTCCTTTTAACTAAACGAAAATTTGCCTGTGAGATCGTTTGGCAGATCGTTTGCTTCGTTTTTTCTTTCAGTTCGGCTCTCGGACACGTTTGCCAATTTTGAAGATGTTAACTTGTATGTGTATGTGTGTGTTTTGGCCACGTTATTGTCGGCAAAACTCTAAAAAAAAATACATAAAACAACAAGAAGAAGAAGAAGAAGAGCTTTAACTGAAGTTGTTGCAGTCTCGTTTTGAGCATTTGATTGTAATAACTGCCTAGATTGGCCAATTTGTGTGCTTTTGGCTTTGAATCATGGGAATAACAAGCTAATTGAAATTAAGAGTTGTTTTCAATTATTAAAATTGCCAACTGTCTTCGTTTATGTTAATGTTAGTTAAGGCATTGGGAAAGATAACTATCTTTTTTACGAACTTCTTTTCCTTATTTCCAACCATAGATAGTAATAACAATATCGTTAATCTATCATATTTAATACAATTAAGATGAAACTTATTACTGATGATCATTTCCAGCTCCTTGTCTCTGCACTCCCTCTCTCCGCCTCTTGGGGTAAACAACTAATTAATTGACCATTGTGTATGTTGTTCCGTCTTTCAAGTCTCAACTAATTGAAATGAACGACGCGTAGCGCGTTTAACCGTTTGATTTAAGCCTTGCCCCTAGACAGTCAAACAACAACAAGAAGAAGCAAAGAAAAAGACTAGAAAAAACACGAGTATTTCATTCATGTACAATCGGCCAATATAATTCATTGACGGCGACAAGAGCAACAACAACAACAACTTTGTGTGTCTGGACAATTGAGGTCTGGACAAAAAGTAGGCGTCGCGACATCCTGCAGCTAATAAGCCCCAATACACGTACACGTACTCTGTAGTAAACGATCCACAAGACACGAATCAGATGAAGAAGTCGCTGATCAATAAACGTGATTTCCGACTTCCTTGTGGCCAAGCAGGCATTTCATAAATATTGATGGCTTGAGCAATTGCATTTCTCTGCCTTCTCTGGCAGACTTGTTCTTCTAGTCTAATGCCAGCTAACCGGAAGCTGAGCTGCTGTTTTGTGGCTGCGCTTCCTTAAGGCCCCAGACTTCCTGTGGATGGGCCGGAAGCGCACTTAGCTCCGTTTCTGCTTCTTTGCTTTGCATTTCAGCCACAGATTTTCTTATATCTCCTTCTGTCTTGCATCCCCTATGCTGGATGGTTAGTTCAATGCACGCATTGAATTTCAACCCCTCGCTCGATATTTGTGTTTAAAATTTGAACAGCTGCCGATTTTCATATTGGGTTTACTTTTTTTCTCTACTTCTTCTTTCTTTTGTTGGTGTGTGTGTGTGTAGCAACCCCTGTTGATCGTTGTTGCCGCTTTAGGGTAGCTCTGCTCATAAACAGGGTTGATTTTTACCTGTCTGTCTCGTCTGTTTCGCTCTCTTGCCTTTGCCGCTGCAGCTGCGTTTTCGGCTATGGCAACGCCTTGGCGCACGAGCAGCTGCCACAAGCCGATGAGATCTTCTTGGTCTTTAAGTCGCTTCGACCGCCTGTTGTGCATCTGTCTGTCTGTTTGTCTTTCCCTTGCTGTGACCCATTCCTGAGACACATTGCCACGCGCCGCATATCAACATGGTAATCAACCCTGCCCGTCTGTCCTTTCTCCCTCTCTTTTGATTGTCCTGCTGTCGCATTTAGCTTCTTTGATCCATCCTCATTTCTCTCTCGCTTTTCGCTTTGGCATCTCGAGCAACTGTTGGCTGTGGCATGCCGCCGTCTGTCTCAGAAAAACCTGTCGTCACAGTCGATCTGCTCCAATACCTATTCGTAATTATAATCATTGCCAACTTAAGCATACTTTTCGTAATTGTCAGGCAGCTGCTGCTTAAGTTTTCGTCTCTTTGTTGTTGTTTCCTCAAGGGCCTACGAAAGGTGCAATAATTGTCAAGTTATACGATTTAAACATTTAACTTAAGCGTGGATTAATTATGATAAAGATCTTCTATTCACAATAGATCTTTAAGCTTATCACTTAAGTAATAATAAAAACATCTGGCAACTCTAGAGAGTTTCACTTAAAAATGTTATACTAAATCTTCAAGTTATTCTTTGTATGACAAATAAACTCGCTACTTCTTGCTCAACAGTTTCCCAACAGCGGCACAGTTTTAGGTTACACATAGTTTAAAGAAAATGCTAGTTTTTCACGCAGGTAGCCATCAAGCATTCACAATTGACTGCACATAATAAATACATATGTATTTATATGTATGTAGTGGACACTTGAGAAATTCAACGAAGCATACGGATTCCTAAGCCATGTGCTAGTTCTCAAATTGCACGCTCTTAGCCATCGTTCAAAGCCGAGACAAAGACAAAGACAGACACAAGGCATTAACCCCTTTCAGTTTTTTGCTTGTTGTAGCCCTTAAACTAAAGTTAGAAATGCAGCACGTGACTTTGATGTTATTGGGGTTAGATTATTGAACTCTTTCTTCCGAATTATTGTCAGGATTGACAACAACAATTTCCAACACAAGCATTCGATGTGCCTGTGAAAATGTTTTACAGCTGTTGTCACACATAATTCTTCGAAAGAATTCAAATGTAAGAGTGTTTTTTCCTTGGAAAGGTATTAAAAAGATCTGTAACAAAATCTTATTAAACTGAACTCTTAGCTAATACTTATTAACAACTTTTCTTGCTTTTGCATTTACAGTACGACGCTCGCCTTCGTCCTGCCCGGGTCCAAATAATTTGCCACCCCTGCAATTTCATACAGTGCATGGTGATAATATACGCATCTCCAGGGATGGAGCGCTGGCGCGTCGCTTCGAGAGCTTTTGCCGTGCAATCACGTTCTCAGCACGTCCGGTGCGCATTAATGAGCGAATTTGCGTTAAATTCGCCGAAATATCGAACAATTGGAATGGCGGCATACGTTTCGGCTTCACCAGCAACGATCCGGCAACGCTGGAGGGCAGCCTGCCCAAATACGCGTGCCCCGATCTAACGAATCGTCCCGGCTTCTGGGCCAAAGCACTGCACGAGCAATACTGTGAAAAGGATAACATCTTGTACTATTATGTGAACAATGCCGGCGATGTCATCTATGGCATCAACAATGAGGAGAAGGGTGTTATACTATCTGGCATCGATACGCGCGGTTTGCTCTGGACTGTCATTGATATCTATGGCAATTGCACGGGTATTGAGTTTCTAGATGCACGCATTTATATGTACCAACAACAGCAGCAGCATCAGCAACAACAGCAGCAACAACAGTTGCAACAACAACAACAGCAGCAGCAGCAACAACAATTGCCACAACAACAATTATCCGCACAGCAAACGCGTCGCTCACTGCCCGATCATGAGCTGGAACGTCATGTGCTGCCATCGATGCAATCATTGCATTTAGCCGGTGGCAGCTCCAACAGCTCCACACCCGCCCACATTGTCGAGCATGATCTGGCAAATGGTTTGCCACCCTTGCGTTACAATTGCAATGGTCGCCTCATTCCCGTGCCATTTCACATAACCAAGGGACGCAATGTGCGATTGTCGCACGATCGCTTTGTTGCCTCACGCACCGAGTCGGACTTTTGTCAGGGCTATGTGTTTACGGCACGGCCCATACGCATTGGCGAGAAGCTCATTGTCCAGGTGCTCAAGACGGAGCAGATGTATGTGGGCGCTTTGGCTCTGGGTCTGACCTCCTGCAATCCGGCATTGTTGCAACCGAATGATTTGCCCAATGATTCGGATTTCCTGCTGGATCGTCCGGAGTATTGGGTGGTCAGCAAGGATATTGCTGCAGCGCCGCAGCGTGGCGATGAGATTGCCTTCTTTGTGGCGCCCAACGGTGAGGTGAGCATCAGCAAGAATAATGGCCCAGCCGTTGTTGTCATGCATGTAGATCAATCGTTGCAATTGTGGGCATTCCTTGATGTCTACGGTTCGACACAATCGTTGCGCATGTTCCGCCAACAGCTGCCCAATATGGTAGCGTATCCTTCGCAGCCACAGATCAGTGCAGGCTCAGCGGCCGTTGTGGCTCCAGCCAGTGCATCCGGTTCGCGGCTGCTGACCGAATCGTTGAGCAGCCTGAATGCGGGTCAACTTTTGGGCGCTGCCAAAATGCAATTGAATGTTACACAGTCGAACAGCACTTTGGCCTCGGCTGGCGCCAATGGCAGTCGCATGATCAGCATGCCATCCAATGGTGACATTCTGCAAATCCAGCCAAATGGAGGCGGCACTGTTCTCGTTGTCAATCTGCCGCCGGCCAACAGCTCGCATGATCTCAATGGACAGTTGCGAACAGCAGCCGGAGCAACAACAGCAGCAGCCACAGTCAGTAGTAGTGGCATACTTGCTGGCGCCTGCTCCAGCGGCACCTTGATAAGCACCACCAGCAGTCAGCAATACATTGAGGTGAGTTTCTATAACACTTAACAATCTGGCAATATCATTAAGTTTTGGTATTTTTTTTTTTTTTTGTACTATTTTTACTAATACTGCCACTCTTCTAATTTTTTTGCAGCCTATTGCACAGAGTACGAGTACGTTGAATGGCAGCAAATGGAAGGACAGCTTGAGCGATCAACAGAGCAACGATTCGGGTGCAGAGTGCACCATATGCTATGAGAATCCCATTGACTCAGTGCTCTATATGTGCGGACATATGTGCATGTGCTACGACTGTGCCATTGAACAGTGGCGCGGTGTTGGCGGCGGTCAATGTCCGCTCTGTCGAGCTGATATACGCGATGTAATACGCACCTACACCACGTAGGCAACCAAATATAGAACACCCAAATTCCTCAATACACACACTTACACAAAAGACGCAGCAGTTTCCTAACTTTTAACTCGCAATCGAATTAAGCAAAACCTATCAAAGAAAAGGAAAAAAGATTTGTAAGAAAAATCATCACAAAGTTCATCACAATGAATATGTTTTAGACAACTGCTTAGTATTAGCCAACTGTGGTTTTTAAACCGAATGCAAAACCAACCTGAAACAAATAACTGATAGCTGATATCAATATTTTCGCAAAGAACTTGGAAAACGAAAACTATTTGTATTCTTCAACTCTATGAAACCAAGACACTATGACTTTATTTATGCTTAACACTAGCTCTAAAAAAAAAATAATACAAATATTAATAGTTATATATAAATAGTGTATTTAATTTTTTTTGTGATTTTATTGCTAAGTGCTGCGGCGACATGCCAAAAGATTTGTTCAATTTAATTCAATGATTGATTTAATAATATATATATTTTAAATTTTTTTAAAGAATTCAATTGCGATGTATTTGTATGTTATATATATTAATATAAAAACCAAAGTATTTTTATAGTTTTTAATGACACTAAACAAAATTTCATATTGAAAAAAGTTGTTGCAAATTTTCGTAGTTTTTTTTCTAAAATGTCAAAATGAAAAATTCTAAATTCTTGTGCAAAAAAATATGAAACTAAAACTGAACTCAATATTATATTATACATTTTTATTTGGCGTTTAAAATCATTTTGGTGCTAAATGTTTTTTGGATTGTATTATGGAATTGTTTAGGAATATATGAAAGAAAAAACTTTGTTTAATCTTGCAGCAACAATATATTTAATGCACAATGAATAGTATTTAAAACAAAACAAAACAAAAAAACCAAAACTTTATTATAACAAAAGAGAAAGGACACAAACAAAAAAAAAACACCAAAAGAGAAATATATATTAATTAATTTAAGCACAAAATGTTAAAAAAATGTTGTTCAGCTAAATAATTTTGCACCAAAATAGACACACACAAAAAAAACGTATATATATTTAAGTTAAGTTTAGTTTTAAGTACTTAAGTTAATTTCTAGTCAACGAATAAAGCTGAAGTTAAATAAAACAATGCACGCTATGCAATTTTAAAGAGACGCATTTTGAAATATCTATATATATTTAAGTAAGGCACAGTTTTAAAAAATAACCCTAAATAGAACAAAAGACTTTGCTTGAAATAAGAGAATGAATACGAACCATAGCCGTCGAAAAGCCTATGTAAACATGCAGTTAGAAAATTGCCAATAATTAATTAACAACATGAAACGAGAACAAATAAATACTCTACCTAAGATTGTTTTGTATTGTAAAGGAACATGCTAACTTGCTTGTTTTATTTTTGTTATAAGAATCGGAAGTGTCAGAACGGGAAAAGAAACATACAAATGCTATTGCCACTACTGATATATATTTTTAATTTTTTTAAGAAACGAAAACTAGTTCTTAATTCGAATAAAATGGAACAATGCCTAGTTATGAATGAAAATGTAAATGTATTTATGAAATAATATATGATACATATGTAAGACAATGCAATGCTGTAATACCATTAAATACTGAACCACAACATTTACCTTCGTATGCTTTTTTATTTATTTAAAGTCCCACACAAATACTTTTGAATTTACGTTAAGCTTTAGTGGGAATTGATTACCGATCATAGCGATAGCATCGATACATCGAAAAAGTCTTACATTTAACAGTCTGGCAGTATTACCGCATTGCATCGGCATATATGTACAACATGAGTGTTGCGATATTTGGTATTTACATACACAACGGTCACACCGTGAACAGTAAACAGTTTCAGATTTTATCGTGTGTGTGCAATTCGTGGAAGAAAATTTTGATAAATTACCATAAATATAGTTGTAAGCTCTTAAAAAGTAAAATAACATAAATGTAATGTTAAATAAGCTAACGTTGTGAGTGTGAAAAACAATGTGAATGTCGGTACATTTGTGCTCGGTCCTAAGAAAAAAACTGTCCATTTCCACTTGTATACAGTGTATACCACACACACACGCATACACACGTAGTCAAAATACTAAAAAAAAAACATAAGAAAAAACCCTCCCTCACACACGAAATCATTTTTCAGAATTGTGCGCTGGTGCCGTCGCGGCAAAGCGACCCAAATAAAGAAAGCGAACAGCCAAGCAAAGCAAATTATAGAGAAGAAGTACTTATACACAAATACAACACAGGCACACACACACACAACTACACATACACACATACGTATTGCGAGTGAAAGAGTCGCCTAATTAAGTATTCGGATCATGGATGATGCTAATATACAGGACAAGGAGCGGTTCGCCAGTCGCGAGAATCACTGTGAAATCGAAAGACGTCGACGCAACAAAATGACTGCCTACATAACGGAACTATCCGACATGGTGCCCACATGCAGCGCACTGGCGCGCAAACCGGACAAACTAACCATACTCCGGATGGCTGTGGCGCACATGAAGGCACTGCGTGGCACGGGTAACACTAGCAGCGATGGCACCTACAAGCCCTCCTTTCTAACCGATCAGGAGCTGAAGCATTTAATACTGGAGGCTGCCGATGGTTTTCTCTATGTTGTCTCATGCGATTCGGGTCGTGTGATTTATGTATCAGATTCGGTTACGCCCGTGCTTAACTATACGCAGAGCGATTGGTACGGCACCAGTTTGTATGAGCACATACATCCCGACGACAGGGATAAGATACGGGAACAACTCTCCACACAGGAGTCACAGAATGCTGGTCGCATCTTGGATCTAAAGTCGGGCACTGTCAAAAAGGAGGGACATCAGTCGAGCATGCGCTTGAGCATGGGCGCTCGACGTGGTTTCATTTGTCGCATGCGTGTCGGCAATGTTAATCCGGATGCGATGGTCTCCGGTCACCTGAATCGTCTCAAGCAGCGCAACTCCTTGGGCCCATCGAGAGATGGCTCCAACTATGCTGTGGTCCATTGCACGGGCTATATTAAGAACTGGCCTCCAACCGATATGTTTCCCAATGTTCACATGGAACGTGATGTCGATGACATGTCCTCACATTGCTGCCTGGTAGCCATTGGCAGACTACAGGTCACCTCAACGGCTGCCAATGATATGACGGGCAGCAATAATCAAAGCGAGTTTATCACACGTCATGCCTTGGACGGCAAGTTTACGTTTGTGGATCAACGTGTGCTACATATATTGGGCTATACGCCAACAGAGCTGCTGGGCAAGATATGCTATGATTTCTTTCACCCCGAAGATCAGAGCCACATGAAGGAGAGCTTTGATCAGGTGCTCAAGCAGAAGGGACAAATGTTTTCGCTTTTGTATCGTGCACGCGCCAAGAATTCGGAATACGTTTGGCTACGCACACAGGCCTATGCCTTTCTCAATCCCTACACAGATGAGGTGGAGTACATTGTCTGCACGAATAGCTCGGGCAAGACGCTTCATGGTGGCACACCCGAACAGCAACAGCAGCAGCAGCAGCAACAACAACAGCAGCAACAATCGGAACAGCAGCAGCATGTCTATGTCCAGGCGCCAGGTGTAGATTATACGCTGCAGCCGCCTAGACGGGAGATTACGCCGACTGGTGGCGGTGATGGCGGCATCTATCAGCTGCACATGCAGGCGCCACCGCCACCACGTCCTGCCTCACCGGTGGGCTATAGCTATGATGCCACACACTCACCGTATGGCGCTGCAGCACCATCGCCGCTGGCCAAAATACCCAAATCGGGCAGCTCACCAACGCCCAATGCTTGGGGTGGACTGCGTCCGACGCCGCAGCCACAGCAGACAACGGCCACCGAGGCATATCCAGCGTATCAGCAGAGTAGTCCGGCTCGCTCCCCCAGCGGTCCCACCTACACCCAACTGAGTGCGGGCAACAACCAACAACAGCAGCAGCAACAACAACAGCAGCAGCAACGTCAACAGGCTGCCGCATATCAGGCGGCGCCGTCTGCAACACCTTGGGGAGATTGGCAGAATGCCGGCGCCACACATCCAGCACATCCGCATCCACATCCGCATCCGCATGCCCATCATCCACATCCGCATGCGCATGCTGGCGCCGCTGTCGCTGGTGGGGCACAACAGCCGCAGGGTCAGGAGTGCTTCGATATGCTGCAAATGCTTGATCACAGTGGCACAACAACATTCGAGGATCTGAATATAAATATGTTTAATACACCATTTGAGTAGTTACAAAACAATTACATCTTCTTTCCCACTCACACACACACATACACACGCTTGACCCTGTTAGAGATGAGCGCGTTTCACATAGAAAGTACTTCTTGACACGCTTCACTCTTTAACTGTACACAGTTTTGAAATTCTTACTTTCAAGTGCAATCCAAGAAGAATAAAGTATATTTTCTACAAAATTGTTGAAATACTTTAGCTCGTATACAACAATATTCACCAGTCAGATAAAATGCGAAAAATTCTAATCTCGTAAATAGGCACTTAAGTACATAACGGTAGTCACGTACCGTACACGTTCTCGATATCGATATCATTGCTCGCTTCCACATGTAAAAGCCGCTAATCCGCACACACAAATACATGCACAAAACAAACAAGAAACCCACACACACACACAGACAACAGCTCTGTCTCTGCCCTCTGCCAAGCAGTGAAAAGTATTTTAAAATGTGTATTCGTACACATTAATGCAAATTTCAAAGTTCATTAACGAACAGGAAAGAAAACACAAGTTTTACATAATTAAATATTTACATGTGTAAATCCTAGACTAATAAACAACAATTCTATTTGTAAGCACTTGCACACACCCACACACACACGTTTAATAACCAACCGTGTGCGCTCTTTGCTACGCCCCTCCCCTCCCCTTTGCCCTTGCATATTCGCTCACTGCAATAACAACATTGACACCAATTTGTTGTTATTGTTATAAGAAAAACAGTTCAAGTGCAAATGCTGAAAAACAATAATTGCTTAATTTTCGGTTTTCATCACATGTGAAAACTGCAAGCTGTACTTTAAACGGGCTTTGCTGACAGTCGCATCTTAAATTACGTTGACAGCTATGATTCGACGCATAACAAACATTATTATGTATTTCCATATAACATTCATAGTTTTAATATAAATTAAAATAAGTAATGAACAGAAGAAGCAAACAAATTTAAATCAATTTTTATATGCTAAGGTTTTGTAATTAAGCTTATTCAAACGCTATATACATATACTTATATCATAGAATTGGGTAAAAATGAGAACAAAATCTTTTGGTTTTTAAATGCAAATAAATTTTAAATACTATACAAAATATATGAACTTTTCAAATATCTATGTTCTCCGTTTTGACCTTAATATCTTCGTTTCTTTGCTGATCCGTTTCTTGTTTTACTATTAACTCACACCCTGGCCGCTTGGCAGCGCTTTCAGCTGTTGTGGGTGAGCTTGAAACGCGTTTAACTGCATCTATTTTATCCAATTGTTGGCTGTTCCCCGGCTCGCTGCACTTGGATTTGTTAAGCCAAGCCAACATGCCCTTGGGCTTCTCAGGCTTGGCAGCCAACTCCATTGGCTTGTTGCACTCTTCGCTCTTGTTGCGCGAGTTGTTAACCAATTTGGTAACACGATGCCATTCTAATGCCGTTGCCGGACGCAGTGCAGCCATTGCCTGTGACTCGCTAACATGCTTAAAGTCCAACCAATCCTGCACAAAAGCAAAGAGTAACGTTTTGTTATAATAAAAACCAAACCAAATCAAACTCACATTCATTTGCTGTTCGGTTTCAAGTATTGCAGGCATGCGATAGTGCATCCAGGACATGATTTTGCTGGACTCGAAGGTGATAATGCTGTAACTGTACATTTTATCGCCATTCTCATCCTGCCACACATCAAACAGGCCAGCCATGCGAAGCAGTTTAACATTGGCAGGCGACCAAGTTCTCTTGTCATAGATTTTCACATCGCACTCTTGTGGCACATAGATTAAGTAGGCATCACGCTCGGATGCTTTGGCCTGCTTTGTGGTTTGCCATTCGTAGAAACCCTCGCAGATTACCACACAGCGTTGACCGCGCCTGAAGGGACCCCGATACAGTTTGGAGTCCATTAGATGCTCTAGTCGACAGTTGTTTGTGGTCAATCCATGTTTGCGATAGTCACCTTTGTGCCATGCCGGAATCATGCCCCACATCATTGGCACAACAATGCGTGCCGTTTTCTGATCCTCTGCTTCCGAGAAATGGGCTGCAGAGACACTGCCATTTGTGTAAAATAGAACTTCTAAGTCTAAGTCTGTACTATTAGCTTAGAATCTACGTACATAACGGGTGTTATATCGGTGGGCGCTATGTTATAGGAAGCCTGATAGCGACGGCCCAAATTGAACTCAGCTCGCCATTCGGGTGTTTTATATTCCTGTTTGATATCCTCCGGTTTTATAAGAGTCTTAGGGTTGGGATATTTGCATGCGCATATTACTTGATCGGGATCGAGTGTTCTGTTTGAATACAAATCTTATTGTTTCGATTGCAAGTTGAAATTAACAAATATTTACTTACAAGCAGGTTCGCCCGCACATTTTGTTTGTGAACAGTAGCTTATGCGCTGGTAACACTGGTCATCTCAGTTTTGCGCACATGTGTTCCTAGCAAATTTAATATATTTAAATGAAAATCAACTGCTCCATTAAGGCATCAATCATTTGTTTCAGCTTTATTCAAACGTAGATTAGTATTAACAACCAAACAAAATTTATATTTTGCCTTTTTACAGTGTATTAACAGAAGCCGGTACTGTTAATAGTAGTTCGTCTCTCTTCTGCGTTTGGTTCCCTGAAACTGGCTCAGTTCTTAACAAGCCATCCCTAACAACAAGCACTTATTTTACCTCGACAAATTGAAATTTTATTTTAAACAAAATGGGTGAACGCTATAACATCCACAGTCAACTGGAACATCTACAAAGCAAATACATTGGAACGGGACATGCAGACACTACCAAATTTGAATGGCTGACTAATCAACATCGTGATTCGTTGGCCAGCTATATGGGACATTATGATATGCTTAATTACTTCGCCATCGCAGAAAATGAATCAAAGGCGCGCGTACGTTTTAATTTAATGGAGCGCATGCTGCAGCCATGTGGTCCTCCTCCGGAAAAACTAGAGGATTGAACAATAATTGTATAAACAAAATAAATGTAAGAAACACAAGCGGAGTACATCATTTGCATCAGGGATGGGCAACAAAAATTTTCCCAATATTAGGTATTTTGTTTTCTCGAAATCTGGTCACACTAAAGCTGAAGTCGGGGAAAGCTTTCAACTCGACATAACTTATTTTCGTTTCAATTATATATTAATTTGAGTGCTAGTGTTTTATTTAAATAGTAAATTATAAATTAGTCAATGTTGCAGCACAATAAATAAATAGTACGTGCATCCATTATATTAGTGTTTTTTAAAGGTGCCAGCGCGATAACCAAAAAAGAAAGGGAACGTGTAAAAATACATACATACGTGCATATATCTGCTTGCGTGTGTAGTATGTGAGGCGAATTAACCACACAAAGTGCAATAGAACCAACAAAAAAAATCTACACCAACAAAGCAACTTATTTTTATTTAAGCACAATGAAAATTCGTCACGAAAAAAGATTTCCGCTGAAATCATTTTCAATTGCGTAGATCGTATATATGTATAACATATATCCATACACACACACACAAACAATTTTACATGCATATATTTTAAGATGAATGTACCATAACTACGCGCCGTTTAATTCAGAAAAACGTAAAAAGCTTCGAAATAGTGTCATGTATAAATAATTTTGTTTTCGGACCACCAATGATAGCGTGTTAATGTCATGGTTATTAAACGAAGTAGTAAAAACAAGTTTTTTAAATTAACTACATGTATCAGTTTCGTGAGACCCTAAAAACAGAATTATCTTCTACATTCGCACATGCATAAACAAAAAACTTATCTCGTCTCCCCCGCTCTAAAAGCAATATATCAAAAAAGTACACTGCAAGTCATTGAAAAAGCTGAAGTGTGTTTATCAGCTGCCAAGCAGTCTGAAGGGTCATGAGTTTTAAATTTTGCAGACCCTATAATATTGGCAAGCATTGTGTGGTGTGACGAATAATTGCGAAAAGCTTATGCACTTCGATTAAGCGTTGCCACATACCTACCGCAAAGTGGCAACGCCGTCGTGAAAAGCTGATTCGACAATACATATTGCGTGAAAAAAATTGAATGCTAAAGGTGTGCTAATTGTTTATAAACAAATTGTTTTTATTTGGAAAATATCAGCCTTTGTGTCTTTGCTTTTTACAGTTGGCCATTGCACCAAAATTTTCACAACAGTGGCAGCACTCGGCAAACAGCAGGATTCCGAAAGAGTTTAGGAAGGGGGGAAGGCGAGCAGCGCAGCGACACACAAAAGCACACACGACGACGAAGACGGACGGGTCGAATGAGTTGAAAATTTTCGCGAATCGAAAAAGTTAAAAATAAATGTTTACTGTGCATGGTTAAAATACATATTATACAGTACTTAAATATTATTGTGCACTGTGTTTATGGTTTTGTTTCGCATACTGCCCATATGCCTTTAATTTTACTAATGTATAGAAAAATTTCATTGCTTTCAAGCTTGTGGTAGTGCGTGCTGCCAATGCAAGACGTAAGAAGTGGGGGAAGGTGTGCGATTTATACCTTTTGCCTTTTTCTATTTCATTTTTATTTCATTTCGGATGACAAACGCGAAAGGTAACACTAAAACGAAAGAACCGTAATCGTCTTCTGTGAGCAGTGCAAAGAAATGCGAAAAGAAAATCAGAAAGAAAACGTACAAAAATGTTGCATCTGTGAGGGCGGGCTGCTATTGTGACCGTGTGTGTGTGTGTGTGTATAAGCGAGTGCGTGTTAGGCTTGTTACTTAATTTCGCCGTTCTTCCTTTGTTGTCGTCTGTTTACATTTGGTGATTGTCAATCTCTTTTTTCATTTTACCCTTGCAGCTCCCTTTGCATTCAAACACATGTGTACATAAAAAACTCCGACAACAACAACAAAAAAACACTAAAAGCTTAGCCAAAAGTTCAGTAAAATAAAATCTCTGGTAGCCTCGTCGACGGTAGAGTGCACCTTAAAGGGAACGGCGCCTATCGAGTGGACGTGAAGACGTCGCTGCTGTTGACTCTGCCGCTGCTGCTGCTAAATAATGAGTCGTCATGAAGGTAACGTTTCTTTTTTTTTTTCTCTTCTCCATTTTCTCGCTATCTCTCTCTCTCTAGTTTTCTGTCGTTAATGCTTGTGTATCCATAAATATCCTTAATATATATATTTTTTCACTTATAACTTTGATTTAATTGTTACTTAGGTGTAAGCTGCGATTCATGTCTAAAAAGTAACTTCAGTGGACGTCGCTATAAGTGTTTAATCTGTTATGATTATGATCTGTGTGCCGATTGCTATGAGGATGGCGTCACCTCCACTCGCCATCTGGTCGAGCATCCAATGCAATGCATACTTACCCGTTCCGATATTGAACTTTATTTTGGCGGCGAGATGCTAACAACGGATCAGCCGCAATCATTTACGTGTCCTTATTGCAAAAAGATGGGCTTCAGTGATGCCACCTTATTGGAGCATGTCTCTGCGGAGCATACGGAGACCAGTCTGGAGGTGGTGTGTCCCGTTTGTGCCGGATTGCCGGGCGGTGAGCCGAATCTAGTCACAGATGATTTCGCTGGTCATCTAACATTGGAGCATCGGCAAGGACCACGAGAGTTAATCTCATTTTTGATATCCTTTTTACAAAACACACAAAGAAATCCATTTTCTGCTCCTAAGTTACATTTAAGTTAAAAGACAGTTTTTGATAGTAGTATATTATTTGTTTTGTGAAGAATCTTATTGATTATTGGGTTTCAACGTAGTATAGTGTACATTCAACTAATGCAATAGGTATTTTTCTATATATTTTCTAGTACTTGCATTCATAAATTGTTTGTGACATTCATTTAATCTTATTATTTATTTGTACAAACAGTTTTCTCTTTTCACACAACAATTTGGCAAGCTTACAAGTTGGCAACAGTTTAGATTAACTTTGAAATGCATTATAAGGCAATGATTGCAGTATGTAGCATAAGAGACATCTTAATCTTAATTGGCTGCCTTAACCTTTAGACAATACGACGAGCCCTCAGCTATTCGCCATGGCGGTGGTGTGCGTCGCATACCAGGACGCACCTTGGGCGGACCACGCACACGTCGCTCCAATATGCACTTTAGCTCGTCGAGCGGACTGTCGGCATTGTCGCCATCCGGCCGTGAATCGGTCGATCCAATTGCGGAGCTGCTCTCCCAGCTGTCCGGCGTTAGACGTGGCGTTCCACCAACATCGCAATTGCAACAATTGCAAATGCAAATGCAAATGGATCGGCAGCAGGCGACGGTTTGTAGTGTTTTCATTTTGTTATTATTATTTTTATTGTGTATATATAAGGGAAAAATCTATATATACATGTAGATGCTTTGGCGATAATATTGGTGTTGTTGTTGTTGTTGTTTAACGCTTTCATCATTTTAGGCATCGCGCCAAATTGATCGGCTGCCAAGACGCACGCATCCCATAGTCTCAACATCGAATTCGAATGCCACCATGGCCGAGGTGATTAGCGGCGGCAGCGGCAGCGGTGCAGTTGGCAGTGGTATAAGTGCACCGCCCAATCTGCGCACCACCGAATGGCCGGTGGGAGCGAGCTTCTCATCGACCAGCACCCATCAGCAGACGCAGTCGAGCAGCCTGGCCGCCAATGCACTCAATGCCAGAGAAGTAAACACTTCATAACCATTCACATATGCACAAGACTAATCTTCTGTATTTTCTTATATCCTCGCAGGCGGTCGGCAACAGTTGCATCGGCAGCGGCAGCGGTAGTAATAATGCGCTTGGCATTAATGTCGGCGCTGGTTGCGCACCAACGGCCAATGGCAGCGGCAACGGTGGAATTATGTCTTTCCCAGCTGGCGGCCAAGCTGCAGCTGGCGAAACATCGCAATCGCAGTACTTGTTGGCCAAATTTATGCAACCCACGCTAACGGATGCCGAATGGGCAGATGTTGAACGCAAACGCGCCGATCGGTGAGTATATTTTTGCTTACTTTTTGCCGTAAATAGGAGTATAAAAATAAATAAATCGATACTAATACAATTTTTCTTTTCTCTTGTGGCAGCTCAATGTTTGTGCAGTCGTTATTGCTGTCGCTGCTTTGCACGGAGGAGCTAGACTTGAATGCGAGCAACGATGATGATAATGATTGTTCGGTCAAGGGTGATAATGTAAATAGGGAGCATAACGGAGGCGATAGCGAACAGCAGCAACAGGAGCAACAGGAAACGCTGCTCAATAACAATGCAGATGGGCGGCAACAACAACAGCAGCAGCAGCAGCAGCAACGTGCTGTGGTACGACAGGTGAATCAAATGCAACAGACCTCGCCGGAAGATTTTGTGTGCGATGAATATCGCTACAAAAACAAAAAAGCCAACAACACAACAGCAACAACACAAACGAGCGGCATAGCACCAGCATCAGGAGTTGGTGGTGGTGGCGGAGGAGGAACGGGTGCTGGCGTTGTAGGAGGAGGAGGCGGCGGCGGCGGCGGTGGTGGAGCAACAGCAGCAAGTGCTGCTGTTCTTGTTGGCGGCAGGCCAACAGCAGCTGATCGAGGTGGCATCGAGAGACGGAGTCGGCCACAGCCTGCAGAGACTGCCACGGGCTCACAGCAGCAGCTGCAGCAGCAGCAACAAAAATACAAACAACAACAAAATGCAAATGCGGCGGCAAATACAAATCAAATACCCGATACTAGGTAGTGTCTCAGTTGCTATTCAATAACAAAATCAACAACAACAACAACACTATGCTGTAGCTGCTGCGGACTAAGTAATAACAGCAATATGCCAACAGTAAAAACACAACACCAACCACAACAGCAACAAGGAAACCCCATTATCAAACTACACCACAGATGCAGTAACAAAAACAACAAGAAACACAGCCGTAAGAGTAACAACAGCAACAACAAGAATATGAAAAGCAACCGCAGCAGCAGCCGCAATTTCGTCAAAAACTATATTATATGTATCGTTTATTGAATATATTAAAATTTATATAATTATAAAAAACAAAAACAATTGAACAGAGATGTGCAGAAACAAAAATTTATTGTAATCATTGAATTAATTATAATTTAAACAAAAACATAAACAATTTTTACTGTTATTTTGAACGGCAGCACAGATTTGTGCATTTGTTCGATCTGACCCTATTTAAATAATATGAGTACAAAGGCGATATTTTGGATTTTCATGGGTTTATTAGTTTCTTATGAACTATACATATTGCTTTTGAACGCTATTCATAGGAACTAAGAAAAACCAAGTGTGTTACCTACAAAATAAAAATACTTTTACTTTGATCATCTTCAATGGTTTGAACGCAACGTTTATGTTTCAAATCTATCCACAAACACAGGCGGCAGCGATTCCAAATCATCTGCATTCTGAACACCTCTAGGTTGAATACAAAACATAGACTCCACAACGTTTTTGATCTGCTGTTCGCTTGCATATGGATTGACTAGCACAATGCTGTTGGCCAGCATTTTAGCCAGCTTCTTGAAGAGAAAACGATTGGCAATTAGACCCTCCTGCAGGGGACGCATCAAGTGGCCCACAATCCAGGGGCGTATGCGTAGAATGCAGCTGGACAGCAAGACTTCATCGACTAGATCGATACTGGGACTTGAGATTTGCGTGGAAAACTCATCATCACTATCCTCGCCAAAAAGTATGTGAAACTTATAACGCAAAGCATCTTCGCAGCGCCAATCTGTATCTAGAAGACGTACCAAGCAGGCGCTTAGGCGACGCCTTTGTGCGTATAATTCGCAGGGCCAGCGACTGTTGCGCAGATCGGGCGGTTCTCTTATATGTGTGTGTGTCAGAGCTGGCGACGTAGTTGGCGATGCTAATGGCAACAATTGCTGCTCCGCCGCCCTTGCACTGGTCTCGTTTTCATTATCACGTTTATCATTCGTGGCAGTTGACGGTTCGAAATCAATGCCAAATACAGCATGAAGATCGATGGGTTCGTCATCAAAGAGCTTGGCCAACTCTTGAGCAACTTCATCCTCTGTGCCGGACATAGGTGTTGCTGTTGGCTCCACACATTTATTGCTATTAACTAATTGTGATTGGCACTCCCTTTCGGCAAGTTGCGACTGAAACAAATCGATTTTCTGGCCCAGCGTGTAGCTTGTATAATTGTCGTTGTGCTCGTTTAATGCGACACATTCTACAGTTTCCATAGTTTGTGTTGACTTGTCCTCCAGCTGCCGTTCAACTATACCACTGGCATCGTTTTGCTCTACACCATCGGATAACTGCTGTCGTTGCATGTGGTCGAATAGCGCATCAGCCAGGCGGCATTCCTGTGTGTTGCGCCGCACGGCGGCTATCTGCAATAAAAAACAAGCAATTGAATACATGAATCCTTATCGTGTAAACCATACGGTACCATCTTGACCATGGAACGCTGATACAATTGGGCTGCTTGGCAGGCTTTTATGGCATGCGTCTCCAGTGCCTTGACGCTGTGCGCAATGCATGCCCAGGCCGTGGGCTTGTGATGATTACGCGAATTGGCGGCCCAAGCGCATACGTTCTCCTGCAGTTGGCGCTCCAAATAGCGCACATATTGCTCACGCACCTGCAAATATTTAAAGTTAATACAAAAGTCGTTTGTTTGCTGCTTTTGTTTTTTTGGTTGAGGCCTACCACTTCTGTGAGCAAAACAATCTCACTTAATGTTGTCATTTTGAAATTCTTTTTGTTATGCTGATATTTCACTTGACTATGACATATTTGTTGTTGCTATTAACAAATAACTTTGCTTAAAAGTTGCGCCCAAGTGTATAACAACAACAAACGCATGCATAAGCAGAAAAACAAAGTTTGCTTTGGCGTTGCCACCTTTTTGCGTTTCACTTTCAGCTGACTAATTTGTCAAATTTAACGATTCTTACTGCGCAACTGCAAAAATAAACCATTATTATTGTTGGGATTTTATTAAATAATTATTGTGATTTATTAAGCTCACAATAAGCTATTGCTTAACAACTAGTAGCTAGTTACAGGTTTTTATTTTTATAAATATTGTTATAGCAATAATAAACAATTGTTGTTATTTAAATAAAGCGCAAATACATTGAATTTTTTTTCTATTTCAGAGTTTTCTTTAGTACAATAAAGATATTTGAAGTTGTTTTTACATATTATTCGTATAATATATATATATATATATATATTTATTATACCATATACAAAATCGGTAATCGTATCGTTCATTTTACAAAACATTTATGGCGGTTGCCAAGAAGAGAAACAAAAGAAAAAAAATCATATTTAAAATATTGTTTACCAACCCTTATTAGAACAACAACAAAAGTAAAGCGAGTGGCATGGGTAATTGATTTTGTTTGCGTTTTTTTTTTCGTTTTTGTTAAAGAAAATTGTTATAAATATATGCAACTATTTTGGATTTGGTGTACCAACGTTCGAGTTATGCGTGGCCTCATATTAATTTTGAATATCAGTTATGTTTACCATTCCATCGTATTGTAAAATACCATCAATGGATTAGTCCAAGAACATATTGTCATCATCAAAGGTGAACACGTTGTTATGCTGTGTGCTTGTTGAAGCTGTTGCCGTTGCTGTTGTTGGTGCCGACTGCTGCGATGCTGTCGCTTGACTAGATGCATTCGTGCCGGGCGCAGCAGGTCGGCCAATGTTGCCGGCTGCTCGACCAATGCGACCACCACCGCTGAGAGCATGTTCATCATTCACCAGACTGTTGAGCAGCACATAATCTTCATCAACATCGACGTCATCGTCATGGTCATCATCGTTGGCCAATGATTTGCGGCAAATTGGACAGGTACTATGCAAATTGAGCCATGGCACAATACAGTTCTCGTGATACAAGTGGGAGCAGGGTAGCTTGCGCACCGTTTCGTCTAGCTTAAAGTCATCCCAACAAACGGAGCACTGCATTTTGCGCTCCACCTCATCGGCGCTTATTTGCACATTTGGTATTTCGTTGATGCGCTGTACGGGTAACGGCGGCGGCCCAGATGTCTCCATTTGATTTAGCATCTGGGTAACAATTGTGTCGAGACCTTCACGTCCCCATGCATAGTCACCCGGATTGCCCATGAAGAACATGTGCGAGTTAGAGGTGCCGCCAGTGCCTGGGCCAGTTACAATTTCAGCCGTTGCACCGGCCAGTGGCAAACTCTGCAGAAAGTCATATAGCACATTATCCAGACGATCTAGATTTGCCGGTCGTACGCGTCCGCCGCCAATGCCAGGTGCACCGCTGTTGGGGGCACCACCTGCACTGGCAGTGCCTCCCAAGTGCATTACACTGGCATGACGTCGATTCGGTTCGATAGTTATTTCCAAATTCGGCACATTTCGCATACTTAACAGCGACACAATGTCATTGCGCAGCGATTCGACGTTGAAGCCACCGCTTGTGCTTGTGCCAGCATTGGGCGGATCGTGATTGGAGGTACTGCTGCTGCTACTGGAAGCGGTTAGCTCGGGCGCATTCGCTGGCAGCTCCTCAACAAAACCGTTCGAGCACAGGGGGCAAGTGTAGTCGGTGTTCGGAATGTTGATCTCCACATTGCACATGTGACAGAAAAAACGTTTCGGCACCAAGGGGCGATCATCAACGACCATTGCTTCAGCCATTTTGTTGTTGTTACTGTTGCAAATTTTCTTTCACCGATTTTTATATTTGTTGTTGTGCAAGTTGCAGTCGGCTTACCTATCGCCTTTTTCCTAGTTATTCTTGTTTGTAAATTGATTTCGTTGCAATTGTCTAGCAGTGTGCGGGCAGTGGATCAACGTATGTACTATAGTCACCACTTTCAACATTTAATATTGTTTTAAAGCAAAATTTTATACAAAATTTTAAGAAGACATCATGCTGCTGTATGCTATTGTAACTCGATTCTTATGACAGCCGACGATATACAGTTTTCGATGACGATAGGAAGGATAGAAAAACCCAACAAAGAAACACATATGAGTAAATGATATTCGATTGTTTTTAGCTGTGTGTATTTGTTGTAAACGTCTGCAGCTGCATACATTGCAACGGCTTTTGGAAAACCTATAAGAAATTATTCTAGTTTGTCCTCAAATATTTTTGTAAAAATAGTAATAGCCTTTTCTAAAAATATCGTTTTTTTACGACAGGGTTTTTTGAGAGTTCTTTTTCTTTACCAACATTGTTACAAATCATTACTTAAGTTACCAGTCTTATTTCGATAACATTTCACAACAAAAATAATTGCCAATCTGGTCACAAAATTGAAGTCTTATTTAGTACATTTACTTTCAAAAACAGTCTGGCAGCGACGCAAGTACGAGCAGAAACAAAAAGTCATCTTCGAAGCGGCGTTTAGCATTTTGCAAGTCTTATTTACGTTAAACTTTAGTAAAAAGAAAAGTAAAGACAGAGTAAAAATGTCAATTTTGGCCTATAATGGAGGTTGCGTTGTTGCCATGCGTGGTAAAGACTGTGTGGCCATTGCCACAGATCATCGCTTTGGCGTGCAGGCACAGACAATTTCAACGGACTTTAAAAAGGTGTTCCACATTGCTCCCCGCATGTTCCTTGGACTGACTGGTCTACAGACGGATATATTGACCGTGCGTGATCGTCTGATGTTCCGAAAAAACATATATGAAACGAAAGAGAATCGTGAGATGGCCCCTAAACCATTTTCGGCCATGTTGTCCAGCTTTCTCTATGAACATCGCTTTGGGCCTTACTTCATTGAGCCAGTGGTAGCTGGGCTGGATCCCAAGACAATGAAACCCTTTATCTGCAACATGGACTTAATCGGTTGCCCAAATGAGCCCGATGACTTTGTGGTTGCAGGTACCTGTGCCGAGCAATTGTACGGCATGTGCGAGACGCTGTGGCGTCCGGATTTGGAGCCCGATCAACTGTTCGAAGTCATTGCCCAGTCGATGATGAATGCTTTCGATCGTGATGCCATGAGCGGTTGGGGTGCTACTGTCTACATTATTGAAAAGGATAAGATTACGGAACGCTCGCTTAAGACGCGTATGGATTAGGCATTTTTTCATTTTGTAAAACTATCAATACCCAAACAAGAAACAAATAAAATTTGTAACGTTCTCTATAAAAATGAACAATTTATTACATTTACAATTATTTAATAAACTATTTCACTCGTCGGCCCATTCCACGCTCTTTATAGCCATTTCCAATGCGGCTTCTTTTGTCTTGGCCCCACCAATAAATCCAGTGTGGTGAACAAATATCAAGTCTTTGATACCAGCCTTTTGACTTAGCTCCTCATTACGTAGACCACGCCAGCAGGTGGGCAAAAACTTGCGGCCAACAAAGCTGCTAGGCTCAATAGGAACACCGGTGACTCTCCAGTGTGGTCTTTCACTGAATATAACTAATTTGGGAACACCCTCTACATTGTATTCCTTTTCCAAATCGGCTAAATGCACCTTCCAGGGGCAGAATGTGTCCAGCAAGAGTATTTCACCACTGGAATGCACATCTTTTGCATGCTCCAAGGCATGACGCACATGATCACGTGCGCCAATCCACGAGCAGCAGACTTCCAGCACATTCTCGACAAACTCTTTACCAGCGGCCGTCATGGCCTGCTGGAAGCGTTCCTCCTCATTAGGTTCTGTATCCTGCCATGAGGGATTCAGCTTACCAATGCGAGCCGACAAATGTGTAGATATCTTATAACGTGGCTCGCCATCGTCAAACATTGGCACACCATTGTCAATGGCATCCAGTTCCATGATGAAATTGCGATAGATCTGTAAGAATGCTAGTTTCAAGTTGTTCTCCGACAGTTGTACATTACGTTCGCGTTGTAAAATGCTCTGGATGACTCGTTTGCCATAGAAGCAGTAAACTAATCCAGCGCTGCTCAGTCTGTAATAGATAAGATTGGGTTTTTATTATGTTTTTTTTTTAATACAATTTTGCTTACTTTATGTGAAAGTTCTTATTAAATTCCGGACATATAGTGCTAAATGTATCCTTAAATGTCAACTGATGATGGTCATACAACTTCTTATCATGGTTAAACTCATCGCCCACATCCACAATTATGTCACATTTCTCATGCAATGCTTGATTGTCACGGCTGCGAAAGATTTTAGCATTTTCATATTCCGGCAATTGTTTAAGCATAAAACAGGCAACAACCTCGTCACAGTGAAATGTCCCACTGTGGGTTCCGATGGTAAGGGGTGTGGAGCGCTTAGCCGGTGTTGGTGTTCCGTTACTTGTTTCTGTGGTCATTTTGCTCGAAAATCTAGTTTGGTTGAGAGTGTCGAATTGTCTTGGGACTTTTGGTAGAAAACGCGGCAAGAATCGTGATACCATTGGATTAAGAGTGTACACATCTCAAAAAATACATATATTATTGTTGCTGCCAATTAGTGTGTGCACACTTTTTAATGTATTTCCCATTGTGAACTGTAAATACACAGGGTGTTTACTTGGCGCCAAATACAAAATATGCAAATGCTTAATGCAGTATTTCATTCAACTTAATCAATCTATAATTAATGATTTTAATGTCTAAATAGGTCAGAAAAGTATTTTAAAATATATATAACTTATCTAAATAAATTTCATCTTGCCACGTCTAAATACACCCTCTTCAAAACATGTATGTGCGTTTGTATTGGCTGGTGCAATTAACAGATTGTTGCTAATTTGTTATACAAAAGATTTATTGGTTCGCTTAATGCGATTTTTTTGGACTGTATTCGAAATTTACAATGCATAGAGCAAGAGCAAAACAGCAAGACAGCCTTTATGTTCAGTTTGCCGTTAGAGTTCAACAGTAGCGAATGGATAATATCATAAAAATATTCTTAAGTTATTGAGAATACACGCATCTGTAACAAAATGGCAGAGGCTCGATTGCGTAAAAACATAAGTCGGCAAACGCCCACGATGTACGTACAAAATAAAGTTCCTTCAAATTTCAAAACTATAAACTGAAAGTCATGCCAAAAATGATATTGTCGCCAATTAAGCACTTACAACGTTGCCGCACAAAATCAAACTGCGTGCATATACTTTGCTTATATAATCCGCTGCCTGGTGCTTTAAATTATTTAAATTTCGCATTTCCGTTAATTGTCCGGTGAGAGAATTTTTTATTTCGAATAGTGATTGTTGTTGCTAGCGCTTACTATCAATTAAAAAATAACTCAAACGGCCACACTAAAGCTAAGGCAAGCATAAATCACCTCTAATAATCATGTGTGTGCGAGGCATCATAAAAAAAAAAACGAAAAACAAAAAACGTTTATTTCAAATTGATGTTGTCTCCCATGACCTTCGCTTGCATGCTAGTTCGGAAATTGAAAACGGCTCAAAACGTTGTAACGGAAATGCATGTGTACTTTGTGGGTGTGTGTGTGTGTGTGGCGTTTGAGTTTCTACTAAAAGGCGAAAAAACTTAAAGCACCTGGTTTCGATCAAACTTGTTTGAAACAAACTCAAAGCAATTTCAAATTACACTAAAGAGGTTTCCAATTTTCTCAGTAATGATGCGACTCGTTCAAATTACGTGTATAAAATATTTTGAGATTTTTTTATTTTGTGGATTTTTGCTGACTTCAAGCTAGAACAAATAATTACCTTTGTGATTATGATTAATTTTTAACACCTAAAAGCCAAGTCCATATTTATCTCACATTAGCGAAGTAGCATATAATTACTAAAACAAATGTGTTAATTCAGGTGCGCCACAAATAAAGCAATAATAATAATAATGTATATTTAAGGCCGGGAATGTTGTACACTTGCATTTTCGATTTAGTTTCGGTTCAAAGCTGCTCACAATTCGACATGTATGTGAGCTTTCGATTTAATTGGTAATTAATTTGACAAAAAAAAAATAAAAACGAAATCGCTTGGCATTTCTCTTTTGTCGGTGCTTACAATAATTCAATTCTAAAACTGCCGTTTTATTTTGTGTAAATAGTTGTCAATGTGAACATTTTACACTAAGCATGCTCGGGCAGTCTGGCAGCGTTGCGTGTGTATGTATGTGTGTATGTATTAAATAGTTGTCTGCTGCGGCTGCTTTGTTGCCAGCTGGCTGAGGCTGCACTGCTTTGTTAAACTACAATAACAATCAAACATACATATACTTATGTATGTACTAGTCACATGTGTGTAAGTTTGTTTTTGTTCACTAATCGCGGCTTTGATTAATTCTATTTTTGATTCTAGGTATAAATAGGATAACTTTTAATACCGGTTTCTGGCTGAATGCACCGGTAAATGTAATGTGCTGTAATGCCAGTTTAAAGCTTGTGCCAGCACACATGTGGATATTGTTGTTGTTATTGTTGTGTGTATAGATTTAAGCTTTTCCTGCAAACGGTAAATCAATGCAAAGACTTACAACAGCAAGTGTTAATGAAGCTTAACTTTTGCCATTTACAATTTCATAATTCACTTACAATTAACGTTTGTTAAGGCATATAATTGAGTAGCTTCTAGTTTCTATCAAAAAGCACTTGAATTAACACAACTCTTATTTTTCCAATGAAACTCAATCATCATTTTGGGGATTTATTTGAAATTTGCATAATTTTTAATCCAACTAAACCAATTGTATTTGTGTTATACAGTAGTTTGTATTGTTCGACCCGAATCTAAGCGAGCCATAGAACTTTTAATGCATTTGTTAAACCATTCTCAATCAATGCGACGCTGCTTGCGTCCCCCGCAAGCCAGACAGTGTGAGAGAGGGAGAGCGCGAGAGCAAAGCAGAAGCTTTGTTTGGTTTTGTAAGCTGCGTTTGCGCACACAAATGAGTTTGTTTTTGTTTTGTTGCTGTTTTTGTAGCAGTACTATGGCAGTATGTGACGAACTGAACTGAGTTGAGCTTTGGGTTCCAGGTTGGTTTGGGCTTTAGGTTTCAGTTTTCAGTTCGTTTTGACCGTTCGACGTGAAATGATGTTGGCCTAAAGCGATGCGCACAAAATACACAAAATAACGTAAAACGTTTTAATGCAACGACTTGATTAGGCGCAAAAATCAGTGAAATCGTTTTAACAAATAAGAAAATTAGAAAAACAATTAAACAAACACAATAAAAACGCATTAGTTCAAAGGGTTTATATTTTAATTCGTTGTACGAGTGACTTCAAAGTTTTTGGTTTTATTTCTTAGAAGTCTGCGGTTCCGGTTGCGGCATTTGACATTTGCATTAACAATTGGTATTCAACGATTGTGCAACATTTTGCTGCATACATGTTGCTTGTACCACAAGCCCAAACAAAGTTTCCTTGGAATTTGTATTTAACAAAAATAAACAACAAGATCAAAACCATGATCTTTTTGTATCATTAGCCAGTTAATTTATATTATAGCTTGAACGAAATATTTTTTATGCATTAATACAAAAAACAGTTTCAAAAAGACAACAACAAACTCTACAAACTATGTATATTATTGTTTTTGTTTTGCTCTTGAGATAACATCAAAACACCTAAAAAGCTGCCATCAACAACAAAAGCAATAAATATAAAGAAAGCAAAGGCAATATCAGCCGGCGGCGGCATCGTAAATAAAGAAGACGAAACGCTTTAAATGCAAAATATGTACTTGTGTAATCGTAGGTGAAAGGAAAACTTATATATTGGTCACGAGACAAGCATCTTGTTTTAAGCCAACTGGTTTGTGTGTGTTTTAAAAGGATACATAAACAACGGATTGTTGGTGGAGAAAGCTTGTTTTAAAACTTAAGTACGCTGAACTTGCTGATCTTAACTGGTTTAATACATTGATTGCTTTTTAATAAAAGTTCTCAATAAATTAATTGATACAAAGCCCACAGCCACAAAAACAAAAAGAAAAACATTGTTAAAAGCAGTCACAAAAACGTTTAAAAGCAATTAAAACAATTTGCACATATTAACACGTAAAAACAATTTGTGTCAAAATATACATATATGTGTCATAGAAAGCAGTAAAGAAGTTTCGGCAATTCACAATAGTGTCGCGTTAAGTTGGCTGCGTTAAGTTGATTGCGCAAGTTTTGGCGCGTTAAGTAGGTTACAGTTATGTGGGCTTCGTTAAGTTGGCTGCGTTCAAAACTTAATTAATTCTAAACTTTTAGTTTATATTAAGTGCTGCATTAACTATGCAAATACTTTAGCAGCTGTGAAACGCAGATGTTAAGCACAAATAATTAACTAAACAAAATCAAACTAAAACAAATCAAGTATACGCCATAATGTTTAACGGCAGGGCAGCTGCATCAGCTAAGACAAAAGGGTAATAAAAACAAACAATAATAAAAGAAAACGCCGCCATTCGACGGTAGTAACAATCTATAGCTATAAATACTAAAGACAAAAACTATTTTTTTTTTCTTCTTCTTAGTGCGCTGAATGATCGTCCTTTATTCATGCAAAATGGCAACAACAACAACAATCGACGCATTTCCGGTGTCAATGATGTGGAAGTAAGCAACTTCCGACGGGCCCTGCCACAGTTTCTAGCTGTTAGTATTAAGAACATATTGCTATTCGGTAAATAACTTGTAAAACTCGAAACTTTAATTTTATGTGCATATTCAATGCACAGCTTTAAGTGCAGGGAATAAAACTGAAGATTCTCAGTACAGTACAATGAACAATGGAAAATTTTGGAATAACGAATTCTAATTGTGTAAGAGCTATCTACAGAACAGTTTTTATTCCCTGTTATTGAAAATTTGCTACAATTCAATTATTACTCATCTAATAACTTGAAATTCTTGTACAGGATATGGCATGACGCTGGGCTTTCCCACAATTGTTATACCAGCCATTCAGGGTGGCGAAGGACGCCGCGAGGGTCAAAGCAGTGATATAATACTTAACAAAGATGAAATATCGTGGTTCAGTAAGTTGCACTCGAAGCAATTGCCAATACAAATGCTCATAACATATAACTTATAGGTTCCATTAACTTAATTTGTGTGCCCTTGGGTTGCCTTTTCTCTGGTTTATTGACCCAACCGCTGGGCAAGCGAAGAGCCATGCAGGTGCGTAACACACAAATATATATTTAACAACATGGCAATAAATCTAACAAGAGTTACACATAAAAAAGAACTAAACTAGAAATTGAAATGAACCGCGTGATTGTGATTATGCAATTATGTTGATGCTATTTATAATATATCTGTTTTTACTTTGCAGTTTGTCAATTTGCCCATATTGACCGCCTGGCTGCTGTTTCACTTTGCCACCAGCACGGATCATCTGTATGCGGCTTTATGCTTGGCTGGTCTCGGCGGCGGTCTCATGGAAGCACCCGTAAGTGTTCATAGCATTTGCACTAAACTCTGACCAAGTTGTCTTTATGTTGACCTTGCTAAAAAAAAAACTAATACTTAACTTACTAACTATATATATACGCTCATTATGTTACCACAATGAAACTAATAGCTTGCGCTTGCAACATGATGCATTAATGCAAGACAACGTCGCAAAAACGTTTCTTGGCATTATACCATATTCACTTGTCTTAAGTTACCTGTGATTCGTGTTTATCAATATTTAAACTAAGCAGATCTTGGCATTTCTCGAGTCATTGCCAAGTGTTGGCCATGAAATGCCGCCTATTCTAGGATTGTTAATGTCAAAACAACTTTTTGCCTGCTGCTTTTGCAGGTGCTCACATATGTGGCCGAGATAACAGAGCCCAAGTATCGTGGCATACTATCGGCCCTGGGCACCACCTGTGTCATCACTGGCGTCTTTGTGCAGTTCATCTTGGGCTCCCTGATGGACTGGCGCAGTGTGGCAGCGGTGAGTGCTGCCTTTCCAGTGATCACCATTGTAATGCTGTGCTTTGTGCCAGAGAGTCCCATTTGGCTGATACGTGAGCATCGCTTTCTGGAGGCGGTCAAATCACTGCAATGGCTGCGCGGCTGGGTGCCAGAGCATATGATTGAGGCGGAGTTTAATCAGCTCTACGACGAACTCATTACCCAGAAGGAGCTCGAGGAGGCGGCCGAGAATGCTGGGCAAAATGCTGTAGCAACTGGATTGCGGCACAAGTTGCAGAAACGTTTGCGCATGTGGCGCAAGAGAACCTTTCTGGCACCCTTTCTGCTCGTCTCGTTCACCTTCTTTACGGGCCACTTCTCCGGCAAGACACCGCTGCAGACCTACGCCGTCCAGATCTTTCATACACTGAAGGCGCCCATGAACAAATATCATGCAACCATATTGCTGGGCGTGGCCGAGATGTTGTCCACCATATTGGGTGTTGTACTGATACACTTTACGGGTAAGCGGCCGCTGGTGCTTGTCTCTACGGTGGGCACGGGCCTGTGCTTCTTTGGCACGGCAACCTATGCGCATTTCCTTAATGATGTGCCCGGCTTTGCGGTCAATAATGTGGTGGTGAATGCCTCGGCAATTGTGCCACACGACAGCATCATATCGCAGGCAAACATATCCAAAATATTCGAGGATGAGCAGCAGAGCAGCAGCAGCAGCAGCAGCAGCGGATGATGTTGACCACCATATTGCCAGAGATGGAATTGGAGACAACCACACTGGCCATATTTGATGCCACCGTGGAGTCGTTCACACATCTACGAAGCGAACGTGATCTGGATACCACACTGGAGCCTGAGATAGAGGCAACTACCTTGCTGGCCGAGCTGCCAGTTGTTGTCAGTGAAACTCCAACGCCATCGAAGCCACCCATTGCAGAGGATCTGCTGTTGACGGTGCCCAAGCAGGAGCGCAACTATTTGGTCTGGGTGCCATTGATTCTGTTGCTGCTGTCCGCCTTCTTCTCACATCTGGGCATACGCATGATACCTTGGGTGCTCATTGGTGAGGTCTTTCCCGCTGAAATACGTAATAGTGCATCGGGATTTGCTGGTGGCATTGGTTACGTATTTGGCTTTCTGGCCAATAAACTCTTTCTGGTAATGATCAGCACTCTGACGTTGCCGGGCACATTTGCATTCTATGCCATGGTTGCCTTTATTGGCACCATAGTGCTGTACTTTACCCTGCCCGAAACAGAGGGTCGTACATTGGGCGTAAGTTCTTTTATACATATTAATGGATTCTTTATAAACATTTTTCTGTTTTGTTTTTTATCAGGAAATCGAGGCACATTTCTCAAACAAGTCGGATGTGAATCTGTTGCGCAAGCAGCCAAAACAAAAGGATAGCGAAAAGCAGCCGAATCTAAATGTGAACCCAACAAATCCAACTACTGTCATGCCGTTGGAGAACCTACATAATCTGCATTTGCCAATTAGTCCACAGCAGCATGCTAAAATAATTCTTTTGCAGCAAAGTGATTTTGCGCCACGAACAAGCGGTGGCGCCACCAACTTGGCTTTTGAGGACACCACCAACACCACACACCTCTGATGCGTATTATATTATTTTTTGGTTTAAACTTTTGACAATCCAGTGATATTTGTAAGCAATAAAGTATTTACATCCATAGTTCTACTTATCAATATTTTAGTTTATGCAGTTGAAATTCGAACAAAAAGCGTAGCATACTTTTAGGCTGAAATATTAAGGCATTCTTAGGCTTCAAGCATTGGTTATTGGTTTATCCATGGTTTTGTTTAAAATGTTCTGCGTCTAGTTCTTTGAGCTTTCGATTGTGTCAGCGTCTTCTGCTTCTTTTAGTTTGTTAGGATTTGTAAATTCTTTCAGATAGACTGGCTCACCTGGCTTGATTTTATGATTATACAAACAGGTGAAGAATATCTCGTACGTTTGCGGTACTTTGTGTAAAAGCATGCCACAGCCAACGTAGATATTCTTTTGATTAACCATATTTGCAAATTTTTGATCAGCATTCGATGAGTTTGCTGGAAAACTATCGATAAATTTTGGGTCAAAGTTGTTGATATGCATCCACCATATTTTGCGGATTATATCGACAAGTATCCCATCTACTTTTCTTGGATCGTTGTGATAAATCATTTCAGAGTTTTTAGCAACATTTAAAAATCGCGACGTATTCACACAATAACTGTCATTCTTGTCATTACAATAGTTTGTTACTCGCATTGCAATAACGGATAACTCCTCGTCCCATTTAAGTTCGGGTAAAAGACTCGCCGATTTTGGCAACTGTCCTATAGTTGCCGAGTTCAAGCGGCTTCGCAGTATATAATGTTGCGTCAATATGGTGTTTTTATGTCTTTCCATGTTAACACCTTCACGCGGCTTGGGACAGTTATCGCCCCACTTGAACATTAAGATAATTTATTAAAATATATGTATGTTTGTATGTTGCGTTGCTGACTGTTTCAAACACTTACAAATTTGGTCCCGCAGGCAATGTGCCGAGCTCCAGGCTCGCAAAGGCCTTTGCGACAATAGTTTTCAGGTTTCTGAGGTATTGTCAATTCACCGCGCATTTTGTACCTTGGCATTCTGGTCTTATACAAAGGAACTGCCCATTTGGTAGCTGTGACTATGACATAAATCTGAAAAAGTGCAAGTAGAAGAGCTAAACGAGTATCCATTATGAAGTAGCACAGTGCACTTACTGTTAAGGTTACAATACGTCTTAAGCCATTATATGAGAAAGTTAATTTGATTCGCGTTCCACTTATTTATGGAATTAGATGGGTTAAAGAAGCAGCGCTAATTAATAGCGTTACTTTGTGGTATAGTGAAAATACATAGAAATTGTTAACTACCGTTTTATGTGAACTTCGATTTGTAACGTAAGTTTAAAGCATGCTTAAATATAATATTGTATAACACATTTTTCATATATGTATGTATGTATATGTAGATATCATAAATGTGTTTGCATATACACCCACACACACACACACACACTTAAAAATTGTTCAACTTTAAGTTTCGTCATCCTGTAGCTCCAGGAATTGCATGCAAACATCACGACTACATTCACCCTTGTTATTGAATAGGAATTTATAATAATGTCCATCCGCACAAATGGCTGAAAATGAAACATTTTAAAATTATCGGTATGTTTTTATTGAATAAAAAACTAATTGAAAACTTACCCACAACCGAATTGGAATCGGCACCAAAGGCACAAATACAGCGAGGTCCCTGCGGTATTGAGAATTTAACAAAGCTCCATTGACTTGAGAAATACTTGGGTATTATCGGTAGCGACGATTCGCGCGGTTTGTTATCCTCCAAATTAAAAACATGTATGGTGCCATGATCGGATGCCACAACAATCATAGTGGACTGGTGATTAAAATTGATGCAAAATATGTTTGCATGATTGCTGCCGCGTCGCAGCTCTGACACCTTTTTACCGTTCTCTGTGTCAAAAATGCGTATAAGTGTTCCCTTCTCGCCGGCGGTGGCCAATCGTGTGCCCTGTAAGTTTAATGCAATGCAACTGATGGCCGCCTCATGGGCAATCACCTCCAAGGGGGCACGCTCTGTATTGGCAAGATCGACGATTTGAACATGACCGGTACGACGGCCCGGGAATGCGAGTAGACTTTTGTTGCTGTGCGGACACAAGACACACAGGCCATTAGGATTGGCGCTCGTCTCAAACACATGCAGCTGCTGTGGCTGCTGTGTGAATGTGTACACCTTAATCACGCCTTCCAGCACAACGACAATCCGGTCTCGTCTTAGGCGAACAGCGCGCACTGGCTGATTGAAATCCAGCGAAATGGCCGGTGATTTCTTTAGATCATCCCAAACAATGACTTTGTTGGGCGGATACAGAGGCCGTATGCCGCCGCCAACAAGCGCCAGATAATTGCAGCGGAACAGCATTTCCACATGGCTGAGACCACCTGTAAAGCGGCAACACAACGTAAAGTGTGAAACATTGTTAATGGAGCATGGGAAATGTCACACACTTTATATATATACACATACATACAGTAAAGCTACAATAAGACAAGCCGATTGAAAAATCAACTATTATATGAATAGCTTTGCTTAAAAAATAAACTTGATTTGAAAAAAGTTTTTGATAACATATGTCTATCGAAATTAATGCACCTGTTATCGACATATAAATAAATATGTACATATTTATGTGGATCAACTTCTTTGTTTTGCAAAGAAGTATTTTAAAAGTTTTTCCGGAAAATCTATTGCAGGTGTCATCTATTTAGCAAAGCAAACAACTGACTTGCAATCAGAAATTATTATCTGATGTTTTTACACAAGTTGTTTAGCCTATCTGAACGTAGCTTTACACATACACTCTCACACACTCACTTACCTTCTGGAAAATATCGTCGTTCCTTTTCTTTTAGTGGGTCACAATTGTATACTCGAAATCCAGTGTCTGTGGCACAAGCAAAACATCCTGCGGCGCAATTAGATTTTTAATTATATTAATTTCTTATATATTATAACTTTCATGCAAGTTGAAGCTTCGTATTCATTATTTTGTAAACAACAAACAAAGTACGTGACTTACCTTGGTCCTGGTTAAAACCAGCGTAGAGCAGACCATTGCCATACGGATTCTGCTCCGTTAAGTTCATAATTATCTCGTTAAACTTTTACGCTCAATGGTTTGTAAAATATAAGCGCCGCTTAACTACCCTAAATTTCTTCACTGCGTGATTTCTATTTATTTTTTTTATGCATTTGCACCAGGGCTGATAGAGTCTATGCGGCAGCTCGCAGCCAACTTCGTGCAGCGCAAAATTGAGTAAATGCAATCTTCTTGATTGTTGGTTATTCGCGCTATTTTATAACCACTAAAAGAAGTACAATGTTCTTTACTTAGGCAGCTTAGCAATAATTTAGGAAATAAATACGAATTTTGCTGTAATTCGTATGCTTATTCATCTCAAAATAGACATTTTATTCTGACTTAGTATTTTTTTTTGGCACAGTAATATTTTGGGTATTTTTAGGTATATGCCCCGCTGCCTTACAATATGCAAAAAAACGGAGCGCTTTGCATTTAATTCGTTGAAATTACTTAAGTTGCATGTATGACTTAGTTCGATGCAATAAGCTGAAAACTGCAAAAGTAATGGACAGCCCAGACCCAAGTTCATTCGACGATGATGACAGAATTGAGGCGTGTCGCACTTGCTCCATTTATTACGTGTGTAATCATGAAGTTATTAGGCCAATATTTACCAAAACCGGAACCGGCGACATGACGGAAATAGTGCAACAAATGCAATCTTGGAATCTGCAGGTTGGTATGAAAGTTCTTATTCCACATAACCATCTTAATTGTATTATAAATGCAGGTAAAGCCAAATGACGGACGGCCCCAATATATTTGCATATTCTGCATAAATGAATTCCAGAAGCTACTTAAGTTTAAGCGATCCTGCATGGATTCACAGGAGCAGTTCGATGAACTGGATTGCATACGTGCACAAAACGGCTTAGTAGTTAAAAAGGAAATAGATCCAGTGAAGGAGGAGACATTTTGCGGCTTTATCTATCTTGATACAGATGATGAGGAGGATGGCATCGAAGAGGATGGCAGCCGACATGTCTGTGCGCCTCTTGACTTACCACATGTGCCCATTAAGGAAGAGCACACGGCACGTGTACCCCAAGCAAAGCATGTTCAACCGTCCGTTGGTGATTTGCCCGAGGAGGCAACCTTCGCCCAAGTCAAACCCGAAGAGTTGGCCGTTGCAAATGGCTTTAGCTCAAGACTATTTGAATTTTCACCACATCCAGAGGAAAGTCAGGACAGCAATGATTCAATCATTCGATTCACATATGATGATGACTCCTATGGAGAAGCAGTGGTATCATTGCCCCCACCAATCCAGGAGCCAGGTGTATTCTGCAAACTCTGTGGACACGCATCAATCACGCAGGCCCAGCACACAGAGCACATGAGCCGCATTCACATAGTCAAAGATTGCGAGTGTCATATATGCGGAAAGAAGTTTAGCAACGTGACCGAATCCCGTATGAGATTACACATGAAATTTCATAAACTACAGAAGCATGTCAAATGTCCAATTTGCGGCTTCTTTTGCAACTCCAAAAGCACTCTGAAAGAGCACAAAATTGCAGTGCATACTCGCTCCAAATGTGATATCTGTGGCAAGAGTAAGTTGTATACCAACAAATTAAAATGAATCACTGACTCAAATCCTTTATTTGCAGAAATGAAGCACCAGCAGCTGCAAGCGCATTTAAAACGACACCTTCAAGGTAATCACAAAACATAAATTGTACTGAACGTTAAAATTATTGCTAGGTTTTTCTTTTATCGCAGATCGTGAAGAAGAACTGGCGCGAATGGTTGCTTTGCGGCAAACGGTGGCCATAACGCCGCCGTGTTTAACACAGTGTGCATTTTGTGAGGAAACCTTCGAAGACGCTGATCAACTGCAGACGCATGTCGAGCACACACATCGCACAGCGCTGCCCGTAAAGCCATCGCCAAGGCTGTCTGGCAACAGGAGTCAAGTGCAAAAAAGTGATTATTCTATCGCTGTGTCCAAATCATTTAAATCATCCCAATCATGTGCGGCAACGGAGGCGGACCCAAGCGCAAGGAACTCCAATAAAAGCCCAGATACTGGTTGCAATCAGCGGGGCAGGCTATCCATGCTGGAGTGTAGTATATGCGGCAAAGCTTTTAATTTGCAATTCAAATTGAATCGACATCTGAGACATCACAAAGCATCACCGCTCTAAACAAAAAACCTAAACAAGACACGCCAAAAACACACACACGCACACATATTTTTCCATATGTACAGACAAAGTCATTAATATGATGATAATCGTTCATAATAATCAATCAGACTCATGCCATTTTTATCTGTAAACTTTCTTAAAATTCCGCCAAGAAATGGTTGGCCATTATTATGGATTATGGATACAACAGCTGTGTCGTTGGTGCGATATTAAAACTTTAGATTCATTGAACATTTATTTTAGGTAGGTCTGTCTGTTTTGCAATAGGTCTAAGTACAATAATATTAACAGATTTTAAGAAGCTGAGCAATATAAAATTTCTCAGCTATTATATACTATATTACAATTGAAAAGCAACTATATTTTGTGTTACATTGTTCTGCTTTTAAATTCTAAATGACATACAGGTAAACTATTAATATATATATTTATATATATATAATATAAATGATGAAGTTAATTCCAAACAAACTAAAAACGTAAACAACGTAGTTAACGAGCCTCTTCTTTCAACTTAATTGGGCGCTGTCTTTAACACAGCTGTGGGCAGCAATTTGGTGTTCAATGTCTTGCCGGCAACCGCATCAACAGTTGCCGCCGTTACATTGCTCAGCTTAACACCGCTGACAGTCGTAGCCGTCGACATGGGTATCACTTTCATGCTGGATAACGGCTTTAGGTTGACACCCTGCAGGCTGGGCGTAAAGAATAACTGGCCGCCATTGTTTTGAACGGCAAATACAAGATTATTGGCAGTTGTTACGTTTGTTGTTGCCGTTGTTGTTGCTGTTGTTGTCGTGCTAGCATTACTGTTGCTGCTTGTCGCCAGCAAAACATTCTTGCCCAAACGTAACGTTTGCCCAGCACTGGCACCAATTAGTAGCGTCTTAGGTGCACTTGTAACGCCACCAGCAGTGCTTAATTGGCTGCTGTTGCTTGTTGTGGTAATGTTGCTGCTGCTTGTCGCCAGACGCAGTAGCTGATTGCCCATAATGACTGTCTGCATGGGCGCGCCTGCTGCATTGCGCGCTGGAATGGTCTGCAATTGAATAGAGTTTAGTAAAGGTTTTGTCGATATATTGTTCTTGATCATGCTTACCGCTCCCTGTAGTTTGACTGTCTGGCCGCCAATCACAATATTTTGCGTCGATTTCATTGCACCCGTTGTTAGTGTGGTTGTTGCCGTTGGGCTGTGTGTGCTTACCACAGCATTGTTGCCCAGTTTTAATGTCTTGGCGTGCAGCAACAGCGGCTTGCCGGGCACAACCGTTGTCTTGCCAATGATTTTAGGCATCATTGTACCATGACCGGCTTGCACAATGCGCGCTGTCGTTGGCAGTTGCTTGACGCTGCCCTGTTGTTGCTGCTGCTGCTGCTGTTGAGCTTGTTGCTGCTGCTGTTGAATTTGTCCACCGGGCGATAGTGTTATGACATTGCTACTTGAATTGGTTGTGGCCAGCTGTATAATGTTGTTGCCTGTTGTTATTAGTTTGCCAGAATTCGATTTTTGCAGCAGACCCTCCAGCGTTAATATCTGACCGCCCTGTGTGGCTGTGGGCGTGGCAAGCGAACTATTCGACGACGTCACCGGTGTTGTGCGTATTATTCGTGTTGTTGTTGTTTGCGACGCAGTTGCTGATGTTGCCGTCACCGGCTGTTTGAAGCTCTGCAGCACGATCCGCTGCTGCTGCGGCGAGAGATTCGCGGTTGCCAGCGTTTTCGTTTGTCCAGACATACCAGTAGTGAGTATTTTTGGTGACGCCTTTGGCAGCGTTTGGAAAACAATATTCTTATTCGACGAAATTGCCGTGTTGCCTGCAATGAAAGAAATCTTTTATATATTCCAACTCCAAAGGGTACGAATAAGTTTATGAAGCACAAGACTTACCCACAAGTATTCGCTGTTGCGTCTGTTGTTGTTGTTGCTGCTGCTGTTGTTGTTGTTGTTGCTGTTGAGCTTGCGCCTTTTGCTTGAGTTGTTGCTGCTGCAGTGTGGCAAATGCTTGTGGCGACATTTTGACAATGGTGCCCGTAGTTCCGCTTGCATTGGTTAACTGGCTGCCGCTAATCGTTGCTGCTGGCTTATTGCTAACAATGGAAACGGCGCCAATCTTTTGCTGCAACGGACGCACTGTGGTCTGTGCTAGCATGCGTGGTCCAAGGATTTGCACAGAGGTGGCAGGTTTGGGCGCAGCTGCAGTGGGTAGCTGCACAATTGCGGGCTTGCTGGCCACGGCTGGACCAATTGAAGCTGCAGTTGCTCCAGCAGCGGGCAACAAACGTATAATATTCTTGGGCATTGTCTGGCGAACGGGTGAGGCTTTGTTTGCGTGCTGTTGCTGCTGCTGCTGTTGGTCCAGTGGCATAATAAAGCTACCCGAGGCTGCACCAGCAGTTAGCGGCGCCTGTGTGTTGGGCGCATTGATTAAAATGGGTTTCTTAATGGCCAACTTTTTGTTGGGCGTGGCCGCCACATGCACTGTTTGCAGTCCACTCGGCGTCGACACCAGTATTGGTGTTGTATTGCGTGCAGGATTCAAGCTAAGCGGTGTCTGCTGCTGCTGCTGCTGTTGCTGCACCTGTTGCTGTATTTTGGGGTTTGAGGTTTTCAGCAGCTGCACGGGCGCTGTAGATGTAGATCTGTCGAGAATGGTAACAACGCCGCTGCGTTGCGTGGTTTTCAACAGCGATTTCTGTGGCGACACCAGCTGCTGGCTGGGCGTTGCACTGGGCGTAACAGTTGGCGGTATATGATATTTAAGCGGCGGCACAGGCGGGCATTTAACCTGTAGGGGAAGTGTTTGTGCTAGCGATTGCTTCTTAATTAGCACAGGAGTGATCGTAGGAGCGGCTGGTGATATTGGCGCTGCTGCTGCTGTTGCTTGTGTTTGTGTCTGTGAGGCTGATATGGTGGCCGTTACGAGTGCGGGCACATCCTGTGTCGCCTCCGTAGCGTCGTCTTTCTTCGGCTTTTGCTTGCGCTGCTGCTGTTTCTGTTTGACCATAGTTTGATTCTGACGATGCATGCGCTCAAAGTCGGCTTCGCTGCGATTGCGATGTAAATAGATCCAAATCTTGCGACGCGCATCATAACGCACACAGGGATCCAATCCGCCATGCATGCGATCCAGTGCACCACTAACAATCGTTTGCAGCACATTCTCTGCCGCTTGACGATTGATGAACTGCGAGCATTTCAACAGCTCTGATATTTCCGAGCGTGTGCCCTCGCCATTGGGCAGACGAGCGGTTGCATCTCGCACCAGCGTCAAAATGGTCACATAAGGCGGTCGATCATCCACCATGACGGCATGACCACGGGCCTTGTTTAGGGCCAAACTCTGTGTATAGATGCCCTTGACGGGGCCCACAACACTTTCATAGCCATGCATGCGATAAGTGAATGGACGATGCGGCTGCTCGAAACGCAAACGCTCCTGTCGCTGGAACTCCAGCATCTCAGCTTGTGTGGCCACACGCACCGCCCAGCTGGTTGGGCAACGTGGTGGCGGTGTCGGCGACACATCCACAACGGGACTCAATTGTTGCTTTGCATTTAGGTGCTGCTGTTGTTGGAGCGTCGAAATTGATGTGTCCTCCTTGCGTCGCTGTAGCCAGTACTGGCAGAGCGTTTGCAGACGCGTATCCGAATCGCGGCCAGCGCCAATCCATTGATAGATATTCAATTGTGTTTTATGCTCTATGAAGGGTACATATTCGGCTGGTAGCGTTGGAAAGTCGCCCGACAAGAAGTTAATAGCCGATTGCAGTAAATGCGTCCAATCTGCTGGTAGCTGGCGTAGCCAATCCGGCAAGCCGCCACTACAGCTTTCTCCCGCACGCCATTTGAGCAGCAGAGCGTGCAGTTCGGCATAGTTTAAACGATGTTGCGGCGTAGAGACAAACAAATCCCGAATCAGCGAGAAGTAGCAAGCTTGGGCGTGACGCGGCATGACTGTTGTCGTCGCCGTTGTAGTCGATAATGCTTCCCTGGTGGGACTGCCAGTGATATGAGTGCCTGCCTTTACCAATATCCGAGGCGTTGAGTTAATAAGAGCACGCGCAGCAATTGGTTCAAGTTTGGGTAGCGGGTTAGTGGGTGACATTGTCTTGGGCATTGTTGAATCCACCGCATCCTTTAACTCCTGCTCCAATTCCTCCTCCTCATCGGGTTCTAGTGCGGCGCGTCCATACAGCTGCTGCGGCTCATCTGTAAGCAGTTCGGCCACTGGCTCCGGTTGCTTCGCCTTAGTGTTGTTGCCAATGGGCACCAGTGCCGGCAGCTCATTCACATTGTTCGCATTGAGACGCGCTGTCAACGCCTTAGGCTTACGTCCGGGCTTAAAGTTGCCAACGAACTGCGCACGTGTGCATATATCACGCAATCGTATATCGGCAGTATCAAAGTCCGGTAAGTTCTATATACAAAAATGAATTGCTTATTAATATAAATATTCTATTGATTCTATCACTTATGAGTAATACTTAGAACAGATATTGAGTTAACAAATGGCAAAGATGTATACAAGACGAAAAGGGGTAGGTAATGTATAAATCCTTGCATATATTCAATTTGAATTGGGAAACTGCATGAGCTATCGATATAAATCGAGACTATGGCTACTGACAATCGTTATTTTCTTGTCATAATTGGTTGTAATGATTTATATGCACTTTAGGTTAAGACACGTGCTCATCTCTAGCTCACGATGGATTAAAAAAGAAAATTTATACAACAACAGACTTACCGGTTGCTGCAGTTTCCGTCGTTTGTAGTCACGTAAGTACTTCTTGAGGCTTCGCTCGTTAAGCGGCTGCATTTTGTCCGCCTGCATGCCGCGCAGCACAAGCTCATCTTCGAGACCGGCACGCCGCTTAAAGAAGGTACTATAAATGCATTTCTTGTCCGCTGCATTTGAAGGCCGCGCATGCGTTTCGGTCTTAAGCTTTTGCTGTTCAGCAATTGCAGATAGCTGCGCCGCATCATCTTTGTCTTGTTCGTCGGCACTGATGTCGCCCGGCAGCAGCTGCAGATCGCGTGCAAGATCCGAAAGCTCCTGGCAGTAGCGTTTTCGCGCACGCTCCACACAGAACTTATTCTCCCTGTGCAACATAGGTGCTTTACGTTTGCGTGGACGTGACGGCGCTTTGAAAGTGTCGCCCTCTTGCGGCGGTGTCATGTTGTAGGCTTGGTGTAGAATTTGCTCGCGGGAAAGGAACAGTTCTTTGGCTAGCCGACTAAGACGTTCAGCATGCTGGAAGCGACGCTCGCGGCGCTGCGAACGTTCTATGCTGCGACGCAGCTGGATCACATCTGGTCGCAGGTTGCCCTCTTCTAGTTGACGTTGTAGCCGAATCAAAGGAGATTGGCCAAAATGCTGCAGTCCACCGTTGAAAAGCTGTAGTAGTGTGCGTTCCTGTTCCTGTGCTGCCTGTGCTGGCGCAAGGAAATTCGAATAGCTGGGCAGGAAAGGTTGAAGTTGTGCCTGCATCTGGTTGGGAAGCGTTTGCCAGGTCTCCATGGAGAAGAATTCATGGAAAATGGACGCACTCTCGCAGAGGCCGCGAGGTAAACGGAAGATAGTATGATCACTAAACTGTGTCAATTCTAGTTCATCGGATTGTGTTGTGGTGGCATCATCGGAATCGGAATCACTTTGAGTATCCTGATCTGTTGCATCCTCATCATCCTCGTCAGCGTCGTCGTCGCTCGAACTGCCACTGGAACTGCTTGCCGTTTTGCCACTGCTGCTAGCGGCAGCGGCGCTGCTGTTACTGCTGCTGCAGTCAGCATTGTCATTGATGTTGTAAGAGCCGCTAAATTCCTCCTCCTCTTCCTCGGATTCCGGGCATGGCATGCTGTTCATATTATTATTATTGTTGTTGTTACTGTTGCTCATAGCTACTTGAGGATTTTTCGTCGATTTAACGCAATTAATGAATGCAGCTTAGATTCTCTTCGCACACTGGGCAAATTTTTTCTCTACACTAATTTATAATTTTTGTCTCTTCCGCTGCCTCGTTATATCAAACATATTTGCTGCTTGTTTTCCTCTTTTTATTGCCTTTGCTTCTTCGGATAGTAGCATGTTTTCTCTGCGTTTTTTGGTGTTTTTCTTTGCTTCGTATTTTTAACACGCGTTGGCATGTCTTACCCGCTTGAACCAAAAAGTGGCAACGCTTAGCGTAAATCAGCTGGCGGCAAGGCCTTCATTGTAAATAATTTTATTAATTGTAACTTAATATATATGTAAATAAATAATTCTTAATTCAACCAAGAAACTCTTACTGCTGTCCAAAAACTTTTTTAGGAACGCTGCAATATTTTTGCGGGCTGTGATAACAGTGCCTTGGGTATTTTACTTTGTTATATGCTCAAGGAAGCTACATATGCAGTGATTGTAACAATATTTGTACAAATTTAAGAGAATTTAACAGATAAAGCTGAAAATAATTATTAAATAAGTATAAATACTAGTATTGCCACATAAAAGTCACAATTTAAATAAATATCAGGTAGGCGATGATTGCTCACCTCTAGTGTCGGCGCTAGAGTTGCCTTTGCTATGATCAACATCTGTGTGCTTGTGTGCTGTGTATACTAGCAAATAAAATTTTTAGCGGCGGCGTAGGCAGACCGCTGCTTCTGATTTATTAAATATATTTAATTGATTTTTATTTAATTTAAGTATACACAAATCCTTCATAAGTGTGCAGTAAGTGCACTGTTGTTGTTGTGCGAAATGCAAACAAAAATACAAATTTCCAATAGGTAAGCGCAACGCATTTGCATGAATATTTGTATATGTGCAAAATTATGTGCATGCATCTGTGTGCGTGTGTGTGTGTGTACGTAGTACGCGTCTGTGCCAAAAAGCGCGGCGGTGGAATGTAGAAAAGTTAACTAGTTTAAAATGTTTAACAATTTGGCTAGTGTGTAACTTGTATTACTACTTAAAATTTCTGTAAATTATTCTTCTGAAAATTAAAAGACGCAGCTTTATAAGCAGAAATAGCAAACTATTGGGTAAAAGAAAAAAGCAACGTATAAAAAAGAAGCAGAGCGAAACACAAAAAAGCCGAAAGCGGACGCAATGCAACCCAGAGAGTGCTGTCGCATTTTCAGCTGAAAGTAGCAGTAAAATAGCAACAAAGAAAAAACTAGTGTGCTTATTTGCATACGTTTTTTTTTTTTTAATAAAGTGCGTTTAAGTGGATAGTCAGAATGTCATGTATTCGTAACAGGGAGAAAGGAGGCATTTTTAATGCAATGAACTTAACAAACATTAAAATTTCCCAATGAAAACGATAGTTGGGTACAAAATATCACCAAGTCGGCACTTATTTCTCTGAATCTTTTCAGCTTTGTTTAACATTGGACGCGGCGCATAGAGGCTCGTGGCACTCTGTTACCTATGGGAGAGGAAAAGTTGGACTCTTGCGAGACATTTGCTGCAACATTAATAACTTCGGAAGAAGGCGACGCCGATAGCAGCAACATCGCAAAAAAGATCAAATCTAAGCAACCAGAGACAGATGAAATCAGCAATGGTAATGCAAATTCAACAAAAAACGGAAGCACAATAATAAACGATTTAGAAGAAAATAATACCACTGGTAATAAAAGTAATGGAACAAACGGAAACGGAACAGTAGATGCTTTTGTTGATGAATTCTCTAACAGTTCTGAAGATCAAAGCGTTCTAGAGAAGCCAGCATTTAAAATAAGCATTGTGCCGTTAGAGAAGTTGCTAGCGCAGCCAAAAAGAAACAATAGATCAACAAGAAACTCCAACAACTATAAAACTAATGCAACGTCAACAACTAGTTTGCGGGCAACCTCTGTTTTGCCCCCACGTAAAAGTCGCAGCAAAAACATTTCCATTGTCGAACTAAGTGACACTGATACGGACGAAGAGGATATTATTGTACCGCGTAAAACACGCATTAACTCGACATCTATAAAGGAGCCAGCAAAGAAGTTACCCAATAAGCAAAGTTTACTCTCAAAACTTTTAATTGATAGCGATAGTACGTCTAGCGAGGAGTCTACACAAAAGTTGCGTCGCTGCGTGGTGCGTGTAAAGCGCGTGAAGCTGTCAAAAACGACAGCGAAACCATCAGCTGCAACAGCACCTGCAGCAAAAGCACCAGCAGCAGTAGTTAAACCATCCGAAGCAACAGCGTCAGCAGAAACAGCATCAGCAGCATTGTCAACAGCGTCATCAGCAACAGCGGCAAAAACAACAGCAACAACAGCATCTGCAGCAAAAACAACAGCTGCAACGGCATCTGCAGCAATAGCAGAAGTAGCAGCTTCTACAAAAGCAGGAGCTATAAAACCGGATCCTAAGCGCAAAATGAGCTCAGATTCGGAGCTTGAACAAGCAAGCACGTCCAAGCGTAATCGGCGCGATAAGAGCGTTAGCGCCAGCGATAACGATTCGGATTACAAGGCAGTTGAGGAGGAACAATTGGAATCAGAGCAGGAAAAAGTGGCAAAATCGGATGCGGAGGCTGGTCAAAGCAGTGGCAGCGAAGTAATGCCACAGCGCAAACGGCGCAGTTTTGCGGGTAAGAAGAATGCCGGCTCTGACCATGACTCGTCAGATTTTGAGCCAGAGGATAAGAAGAAAAAGAAAAGACGACGCATTAAAAAGGCGTCGAGCGGTGATAGCGACGATGGGGACGACGAAAAGAACAAGAACAAGCGCAAGCACATACGCAAAATTATCAAGACTAAGGATTTGGATTTGACCACCAAGGAGGCCGCAAAGGAGGAGGACGATCGTCGTAAACGTATTGAGGAGCGTCAAAAGCTGTACAATCGCATATTTGAGAAATCGGAGAGTATTGAAATTAGCGAATTGATATTAGATTTCGATGAGGAATCAAAGAAAGCACTGCTTCAGGTGGACAAGGGACTGCTCAAAAAGCTAAAGCCCCACCAGGTTGCTGGCGTCAAATTTATGTGGGATGCTTGCTTTGAAACGATTAAGGAGACCGAAAAGAGCTCTGGTTCCGGATGCATTCTGGCCCATTGCATGGGTCTGGGCAAGACGCTGCAAGTGGTTACTCTATCCCATACACTGCTCATCAATTCTCGACGCACCGGCGTAGAGCGTGTACTGATCATCTCACCACTGAGCACTGTCAATAATTGGGCCCGTGAGTTTGTGCACTGGATGGCATTCGCACATCGACGAGATATCGAAATCTATGACATTTCACGCTACAAGGACAAGCCGACGCGCATATTTAAACTAAACGAATGGTACGAGGAGGGCGGCGTTTGCATTCTAGGCTATGACATGTATCGAATACTTGCCAACGAGAAGGCCAAAGGTTTGCGTAAGAAGCAGCGCGAGCAGTTGCAGCATGCACTTGTTGAACCCGGCCCCGATCTGGTTGTCTGCGACGAGGGTCATCTGCTTAAGAACGAGAAGACATCCATTAGTAAGGCAGTGACACGAATGCGTACTAAGCGACGTATTGTACTCACCGGCACGCCTCTTCAAAATAATCTCAAAGAATGTAAGTATAACATCATATTGTAACGCAGTAAATGCCTATCGCTAATCTATTTGTTTGTCGCATACTTTTTTTTTATGTAGACTATTGCATGATACAGTTTGTGAAGCCAAGTCTGTTGGGCACATATAAGGAGTATATGAATCGTTTCGTAAACCCAATTAGTAATGGACAGTACACGGACTCCACTGAGCGTGATTTGCGATTGATGAAGCATCGATCGCATATTCTGCACAAGCTGCTCGAGGGTTGCATTCAGCGTCGAGATTACTCAGTGCTGGCTCCATATTTGCCGCCCAAGCATGAGTATGTCGTGTACACGACTTTGTCAGAGCTGCAGCAACAGCTCTATGGCTATTATATGACAACGCATAGAGATCAGGCTAGCTCTGATATATGCGGCAAAGGTGCACGTTTGTTTCAGGACTTTCAGGATCTGCGACGCATCTGGACACATCCGATGAATCTGCGCGTAAACAGCGATAATGTTATTGCCAAGCGTTTACTAAGCAACGATGACTCAGAAGAGGAAGGCTTCATATGTGATGATTCCGAGGAGGAGGAGGCCGCCTCAAACTCATCGGAAAGCGCAGAATCGTTCAAATCAGATGCCAGCTTAACCATGGTTAATACAAATGCCGCAGGCGGCAGCAAAGTTAAGAGTCGCAAAACACGCAACGGCGTACGCTCTGGATTGATGGACAGTGATTCGGATGTGGAGCTAACGAGTGGCGCTATTGTGCAGAAAGATGATCCCTCCGAATGGTGGAAACCATTTGTCGAGGAAAAGGAGCTAAACAACGTTAATCATTCCCCCAAACTGCTTATGCTACTGCGTTTACTACAACAGTGCGAAGCAATTGGTGACAAGCTGCTCGTCTTCTCTCAGTCCCTACAATCCCTGGATGTAATCGAACATTTCCTTTCGCTTGTCGATAGCAATACCAAGGGCTACGAATTTGAGGGTAAGTTTGTCTCTTCTGCCAAATAGCTTCATTAAGTCAAATAGTATATCGTATTTTATATTGCCGCAGGTGATGTGGGCAACTTTAAGGGCTCTTGGACACCGGGAGAGGATTACTTTCGCTTAGATGGCTCCTGCAGCGTGGAACAGCGCGAGTCTATGTGCAAGCAATTTAATAATGCAAGCAATGTACGTGCCCGCCTCTTTCTCATCTCGACACGAGCTGGTGGATTGGGCATTAATCTGGTGGCAGCAAATCGTGTAGTTATTTTTGATGTATCATGGAATCCGTCTCATGACACTCAAAGTATTTTTCGTGTCTATCGCTTTGGGCAAGTAAAACCATGCTACATTTATCGTCTGATTGCCATGGGCACAATGGAACAGAAGGTGTATGAGCGTCAGGTGGCGAAGCAGGCAACAGCAAAGCGTGTAATCGATGAGCAACAAATCTCTAGGCATTATAACCAAACAGATTTGATGGAACTCTACACGTACGAGCTCAAGCCTAGCACTGAACGAGAGATGCCGTTGTTGCCCAAGGATCGACTGTTTGCCGAGCTGCTGACAGAGCACGAGAAGCTGATATTTAAATACCATGAGCACGACTCACTTCTCGAGCAGGAAGAGCATGAAAATCTAACGGAGGAGGAGCGTAAATCTGCCTGGGCCGAGTACGAGGCGGAGAAGACGCGCGCCGTGCAAGCCTCACAGTATATGAGCTATGATCGCAATGCCTTTGGTGCAACGATGGCCAGCCAGTTTGGTAATGCGTCTGGCAGCGTTACATCCAATAAGATATTTGGCTTCCGCTCAGATATTCTGTTGCAGCTACTCAACATGAAAATATCAAAGGATCATCCTGAGCTAACACAGAATCAGGTCATACAATTGGTGCCCAGCTATCTGCAGCAGCTATACAATGAGATGAACAATGGCGATCCCACAATGTACAAGGATCTGCTGCAGCTGCACACGCACATTGTGCACCCCAGCGGCATGTACATGAATCCCTTGCTTTATTCCAATCAAAATCCATCGGCAGCGGGCTACAACCAAGCAACTGGACAGCCACCTGTCGGCGTTGTTCCACCCCCAGCCAATGCGACCGGCTTTGAGGCGGACAAGGTATACGAGATTGACTAAATGAATATCGAAATATTACATATGTTCACAAATCCATCATATGCGCACATATTAAATGACGAAAAGAATTCGGTTTTGCCTCACAAACATAATATGCAAGTGTGGTTATGTGTTTTTTTTTTCACTTTGGATTTATCTTAGTTAATTTGTCGTCTTTTTTCATTTGAGAACAAAGCATAAACTGTCTTTGTTATTGCAATTTGATCATATAATTAATCCAAGCATAAGTTTATATAGTTTATACGTCTGAAGCTTAAGTTAAAAGCTGTCCTAATACATTTAGAATTATATTAGATTATCGATACCAATTTACACAAAAAAAAAAAAAACTATTGAAAATTAAACAAAAATATTGAGTTATATATACGTACGGATATATTAGCTATTATATGCGATCTTTGCTAAGGTTCGCAGAAAAAAAAATTAACTAAACACGCAGCAAAAATAACAAACAATAAACGGCACATAATACAATAAATATGACTATTGTTGTTTTTTACTTTAAAATTCACATTGACATTAATTTATTTAATTTTCATTGAGTTCAATTTCCCATATGATCTTATATAAACTTATATATTATTTTTCTTTTTACTTATGCGCTGTGTAAAAACCCAGTAATAATTAAGAGTTAAGTTGAAGATTTTAAATAACTGGTATTTATTTATATAATTTTTTTTTATTATTAAAAGGTTACTTAGAAATATTTATACAAGCTGTCAATCATTTGGGTGGCAGTTTCCCCATCATGCGCAGCTGTTGCATTTGCTGTGCCTGTAGTAAATGCTGTTGTCCTGCAGGTAGGTGACCCACTGGTGGCATTCCGCCTGGTGGCATGACGCTCATAAGCCCGGGTCGCGGTCCAGGGCCACCCATCGGCTGCATGCCAGTGGGACACGGACCGGCCATCATTGGCTGCGTGGGGCGATTGTGCACGCCTTGCTGTATATCGGACAGACAAGCTTTCCACTCTTCCAGGCGATTGTAGTGCTTTTGCAGAAGCGCATCTTTGCGTCCAATTTCAATGCTTAGATCTTGATTCTCATCCTTGATGAGCATGTGTGGTTTCAGTGTAGAGACGAGAAAGCGTTTTTGCAAAAAGAATGCCTCCATTTGACGCGCCACATCGATGAAACGATTTGTTGTCTTTTGTACCTCCAAGTCAATTTCCTCTTTGTTGGTGCCGGAGTTGGGCTCCTGTTTGGTCAGCGAAAGAAGGCATGCTTGAAAAGCTTCTTCGAATTCATCCATTAAATTTCCGCCACCGGCTTCGTTGTTTGGCGTAGACATGTTTTATTTGTACCTTCTGCTTATAAATTTTATAATTGGTCGGGCAAGTGTAAACAACTTTATAAATTCGCAAAGAAACGCGTACATATCGCATGTACTAAATAATACCAAAAAGGTAATTATCGAAAAACATATGAGTGTTGCGATATATGGCCTGTCTATCGAAACAATTCCAAATCACATAATAACATGTTGGTTGCGGCAATAACAAAAGTTTAAAAATAATAAAATGAGTGCACATCAGGTAATACGAAGACTGTACACAGCTCATTGGAGTTTACTTGCCCGAGTGCCACGTCGCGCCAATCCCGGCCTTGGCTATCAACTACAGGATCTGCGACAACGTGGTGCCGACAATATTAGTGAGGATTATGCCGATATGGAGGCAGATTTTATGTCCACCCATAAAACCCATAAACAGCACGAGGCGGAACAGAAGCAACAACGCGATCGTGTGCGTCAATTTATGATCAAGCACAAATACTTTCGCGATGCCAAGCTACCAAATTTGCTGCTGTATGCTGAAAAGGAGCAAATGCGATTGCTCCACGAACGCGATGCGGACGAATGGAGTGTGGAGCGATTAGCCGAAAGCTTTCCAGCCACACCAGAGATAGTGCAAAAGGTACTACGATCCAAATGGCGTCCACAAACTGTAGATCGCATACGCAATCACGACGCAAGTGTTATGAAAAATTGGACGCAGTTGCGCGCTGGCAAGTGTGAAAAGGTGCCGGAAGAGCTATTAGAGCACTTACAGAAATTTGCGCAGCGTCAGCGACAAGATTTGCAGCATTTGACGCCAGAGCATTGGCCTACGCGACCGGAGCTACCAGTGCCACAAGGAAATGAATTCCGTTCACTGCTCGGCAAGGAAGGCAACAAGCAACTGGAATCGGGTATACCAACACAGCGGTTATCATCTCGCAATATGCCACCCCCTGCAGGCGAGGAAGAAACCTATTTGATGGACAAGGTAAAGGACAAACGTAAAATGCGGCTGCAAGAGCTAAAAGCATTGCATAAGTTGCCCGATCAACAGCAGCAACAGATGGAGCAGGAACTGCAACGCCCATTGCCCAATCCCAGTGGCACTGGGCCATTGCCCAGTTTCGTACAGAAATTCGAACGCTCTGAGATTGTTGTCAGTGTTGCGGATCAACGCAAATACGAGATGACCAAAGTGAAGGATCACATTGTGATACCACGTAAATTATATCGCCCAGGAGCTACATATCGCGTGGAGGATGCTTACTACGATGATGATGGAGAGTTTCTATATCGTGTGCCTGGCATGACTGGCGGTCTTCGATAGCAGCTAAACATATGAGCAAATTTAAGCTAGTCTTTGTTTAGCACTATTCTGGACTAACCAGGAGTTGATGAGAATTAAAGTTCATTAGTTTGTAACGTTTTATTACAAAAATATATAAACATTTGATTGTTATAGCATTAGTTATTAAAGGCAGCAGCGATTAGATCACTGCCAGCTAGTATTGCATCCGATGCAACAGTTACTTGGGCACCCGTCAGCTTAGCTACAAAATCACAGGCGGCTATTTCCGCATAATTGGCGCCACCAATAACAAAAACAAACAAGTTTCGCAGACGCAGTGGGAACATATCTGTCATCTTTAAATTCGCAGCAAAGGCTTTGGGCGTGCTTGCCTGTCCGCTCGCATGCACCTGAAGTCCATCGATCATGGCAAGCTTGCCAGCCAACTGCTCGGCACTGTTTGCATTGAGAAGTATTGAACATAGTTGTGCTGCAAGTGGTATATAGGTGCCATTGAACACAAAGCTGGGACAGGATTGCTTGGCAGTTTGACCACTGGAGCCGGCAGCAGATGTTGCTGCAGTGGACAACGTTGACGCCGGTTGACCTGCATCTGCGCATGATGTAAGCAATTTTAAGCGATTGGCATTTGCTTGAAATTCAGTTTGCTGAAACCTGGGCAGCGGCAACTTGGACAGCAGCTTGGCCGAAGTCTTACGCTCGGGAAGCAGAGCTGGTAAGAGGCCAGCCTGTGCCAGCTGCTGGAACACACTTAGTTCCCGATGGCCAAACATGTTGCAATAGTTGCGTGCAAAGATCTGCAGTTCTCCAGGTGCAACGCCGGCACACAAGTGCAACAGACAGAGCAGACGTAGTGTGTTATAACGTTGTCCAGCTGTAGTCAGTAGCTTATCGATTTCCATAAGCAAACGCTTGCGAGAAACGTTGTTTAAGATGTCCTCCTCTAGGGTTTGCAGATGCCGGAAGTTGCCCAGCATTTGGATGACAATCTCGGATGCATTTAAATGACGCAACACCTTGGCTTTTAGCTCTGTCAACTTGGGCAGCTTACGGGCAACATAGTCGTGCATCTCCTCCAGCTTCATATCATTGAGTTTCTGCAGCTCCAGACTAAGGGCTTTCACTTGGGCGCGCACCAAACTGCTCGCTTGTGCAAAATGCTTGTAACGATTATCACCATAGATTTCATCGCAGGCGGAGTTCAGGCGTATGAGGCTCAGCTTGCCAGCACTTGGCTTAAGATCGTTTTTGCCTTCGAGCAGCTCAAGCTTTTGACTGCGTATCTTATTGTTAGCATTGTCAATCACAATTTCTCCAGCACGTAGCTGGAACACCTCCAGCAGCAGGCCAGCATAAATAGCTGGCGTTAGCAATGACGAGGCGTAATCCTTATCTCTATCAATAATCAGCCAGGCGCCATAGTCTGGTGGATTTGTGGGCTCTGGCACAGCTCCCAGAGTCTGCATCAACTGCACCAGCTGCCCTGCATGGTTGCCAAAGGTAAGAGTCATTGCTGGCCGTCCACAAATCATTTGCAGCAGGCGCAGACTCTGAGCCACAGCGGGCAGTGCAGAGGTATTGCCTTGTAAGTAGAGGCATTCGTAAATCTTCATTAAAAAAAGACATTATAACATATGAAGCTTTGTGTTGAACAACCTACTTACATTGGGTAACTCCAGACTGAGCACACCCTGATCGAGGTATATGAAATCCCAATTGTAATGATGCAACTGCACAAAAGCCCAAAGGCCGGCCTGTTCGAGCAGTGTATGAAAATAAGCATAGCAGCTTGGTACACAAATAATGTGAAACATGCGCAACGCCAAATCGGGTGAGTCAGTGGATTTGGTGAGTGTTAGTGGCTGCAGTTGACGCAACAGTGTCTGATATGTGCCTAGCAGACTGCGTATCATGTAAATGTGCACCTGATCTTCGTCACGATGTAGTGTTTGCTTTGCATCCAGTTTGTATATGCGCTGGATGCCCTTTAACCTGTAATAAGTTTTCTTATACGCAACTCTTTTTGGTATACACATGCAGTACTTACTTTAACCAGGAGGCTGTGCAGATATGTTCTAGCGGCTTGATCAGTTCTGGCTCCAAGATGAGCTCTTTCTTGCCCGGTATGGAGCATATTATTGCCTGCAACTGGAGCAAAATAATCACAGAAATATGCCTTTAGATAAATTCCTTTTGTTTTTGAGCAAGTACGCACGCACCTTTTCCTGAGCCACTAGTTGAAATCCTTGCAATTTCTTATCCAGCGTCACATCCATTTGGGGGAATTTTAAGCGATACTTTTGACTTGTTGAGCGTATCGATAGGCACCGTTCGCCGATAGCGCAACAGCTGTGTATCGATTTGATTCTCGTGAAATCCGCTTGCGTTTAAAAAGGAAAAAATTATTTTTTTTGCTGGGGGAACCTATTCCGGGAAACCTATAACCTAAAAATGAATGTTTATGGAAAGTAAACTTAATCTAATGTTCTTGCCCAATTGGTTAAACAAGATTTTCAGACTGCTGCTTCAAACGTATTTTTTTCATAAGAATGCTCGTGGCAAGAGCAAGTGTACGACACTTGGCTAAATGCGCATTTCTTTGAGGAATTACTTGGCAAATATGAAAAGGCGCCAGAACTTAAGGTCGTTGATATACAAAAAATGTCTCCAGCAAGTGGCAAGGGCCCAGATTTGAAGAGGTTCTAAGAAAGTCAGGCGATAATACTAGGCTCTTTGTACCCTGTTTATTTCATAGCCTGCAGCCGTCAAGTAATGGTAATCGTCAACCTGATGGTTATTATGTTTTATCCCATGGCGATTGCCATTTGCGTAACATGATGTTCAAGCTAAACCAATTAGATGATAGCTTTGAAGATTGCATACTATTGGACTATCAAATATGCAACACTTGCCCCATAACAGTTGATATTATCTATTCGATATATATGCTGATGACGCCCGAGGATCGTGCTAAGAACTGTGATGAATACATAAAGTTTTACTTTGCCATTTTTATTGAAACTTTACAAAATATCGGTTATGAAGGGGAATTACCGCAGTTTGCAGAGTTTCAAAAGCAAATGGCACGTCATAGGTTCTATGGAAAGTGTTTGTTTTTTAATATATTCTAAAAATAATATGTATGTATATTAATATTTACAGAGAACTTTCTTCTACCAACATTCCTGCCACTGCTCCACGGCGTAAGAGCCAAGGCCTTTGAAGTATCTTTACTTCTTGGACTCATATATCGAAGATGTCAAGCATTTGTTTGCTAGATTCGAAAAACTTGGCTATTTTCAATAATATTACAAATGAAATTATATATATACGATTATGCGTATTAGCTAGTCTTAAGTTGAGTAAAATTAAAAATATCATAGAAAATGTCTGTGTTTATATCAATAATAAACAAGAAATATGGATAATACTAGTTTCCATTGATAGTCAATAAAGTACTATACCAATATATTACTATACCAATCCTATTAAGGACTTCAAATTTACTTTAAAAATCCTACGCAACAGCCATACCTTTTAATAACATTTGTGCCTTTCGCTGTCACGTGTAAAACAATATTTATTTCATATATATTCGTATTTTGCTATCGAACCAAAAGCAACAGCTTTGCAAAAGCTCCAGCAGCTTTCACACACAAAATCATTTAAATAGTGGAGTTCATTTCGAACAACTTTTAGTAACCATCATTTTGTGTTGCGAGCATATACAACAGTTAGTTCTATTAGTGTAAATACCCAAGACGCATAGAACAAATATTAAGATTATAATACTACAATGACATCGACAACAAATAATGATAGCTTCAATGCAGATGAACTTGTAGCACCCGATTGGTTAAATGAACAGTTCCTAACGGAAGTTCTCAGTAAACATGAAAACGAGCCCAACCTCAAGGTCGTGGATGTTCGGATGTCTCCGGCAAGTGCCAAGGGAGATCATTATGCGAGTGTTATGTTTCGGGCGAGTGTCTCGTATACCACAGCAAATGGAGAGCTTTCCAAGTCGCTGATCATCAAAACTATGCCTGAAGTGGAGGGTCACAAAAAGGATCTGATAAGTGAGACGCCTCTGTTCAAGACTGAGATTGGCATGTACACCAAAGTGCTGCCCAAGTTCGAAGAGATCTTACGCAAAGCTGGAGATAATACTAAACTATATGTGCCTTGTATATACTCTACCCTGGAGCCGCGTCAAGTAATGATCTTTGAGGATCTGGTGCCACTAGGTTATGAAGTTATAAGGGATCGAGATGCAACCGTAGAGGAGCTTAAGAGCACCTTCTCCAAGCTTGCAAAATGGCATGCAGCTAGTTTTTATATATTACACGAGGTAAGTTAAACAATTAGCTTGTTATTCAACTAGATAAACTTTTCTTTTCGTTTCTAGGATCCCGAATTTCTGCAAGAATATAAAAATGGTTTGTTTGATATGCCACATTTCTTGGATAGTCCATTTATTAAGTCTGGCATGACTGATTTCATTGGTTTACTGGAAAATAATTCTGAACTGAGAAAGTATTTGCCGTTTTTTAAGAATATAGAACACGACTATTTGGATCGTTGCGGCCTTGTTTATCAGGAATATCGCCAAAATCGCCAGCCCAATGGCTATTATGTATTATCCCATGGTGATTTTCATCTTCGCAATATGATGTTCAAACACAACAAAGCAAATGGAAAGTTGGAAGATGTTATGTTATTGGATTTTCAAATCAGTAATGTTTGCCCCATTACAATCGATGTGATCTATGCCATTTATATGCTGATGGGTGTAGAAACTCGTAACAATAATAAAAGGGAAGTTATAAACTATTTCTTTGAAGAGTTTACCGGAACGTTACAGAAAATTGGTTTTAAAGGTGAACTACCGATTTCTGTGGAGTTTTGGAAACAAATAGCCCAACATAAATACTATGGTAAGAAACATTTTTGACTAAGAATTGATTTATATTACTATATTACACGTTGCTATTTTCAGAACTCTTTCTACTTACCACATTCCTGCCAATGATGTTCGCCATTAAGCTAAAACAGTTTGATTTCGCCGATATAGTCCAAAACGAAGATGTACGGAAGGAGTTGTATCGTTCAAATATTTATATTAATGATGTAAAGAGCCTGCTTTCCAAACTTGAGGAACAGGGCTACTTTCAGTAATTTGAAAATGTATCAATCCGACTGATACCTTTTAAGTTATCTTAAGATAACTGAAACACATTTGGTAGAAAATTTTAAATAAACAAGTTTAATGAACTTAATCAGGATGATCTTTTCTTAGTTTGTCGTTATATGGTTTACTGATAACGCGTCCTAATAAGCTTATTAACACTCATTATTTTTTATATTCATGGTGAGAAATAGGTTCAAGCACCTGTCACATTTAATATTTGTTTTATAATAAGAATTAATCAAGTAATTAAAATAACCTGCTAGAGATAAGCTAGTATAGAATAGTTAGTTTGAAATCTTTTATTCTCATACATCATTTATTAAAGTGTCTCGTCATTTGTAATAACAACAAGTTTTAATTGTTTGTTTTGATTGTCATGACGATTTGGTTTATCGAAAAGTAAAAAACCCCTTGAAATTGATAATGCCAAAATCTCTCGCCTATTTTTGAGATAACAAATATGAGGCTTTAATTAAAAAAGCTCTTTAAGAAACTTTAAAAGCTCTATTTGTTTGAAAAAATAAAATTCGTTGTATTCTACATTTACCAGTAATTGTTGTACAATTGCACGGTATATAGTTATATGTACATATATTAAAGCGGTTCAAAGTATCCCAAATGCAGCATTCGAGGTAGAAGTTCTTCCAACTCATCTTGGTATTCCTTTTGGTAGTACAACTTTCGACGCTGTTCCGCATTCACAGACAACTGGGCAGGATCGGCTCCTTTGCGCATTTGCATAACAAACGGTTGAAAGGTGACAAGCAATAGAATATCTAAGAATCACAAACTAAATAACAATTTTTTGTTAAAAAATATTTTAAAACCTACCATTATATCGCTTATTAAACATCTGACGACGAAAATCTACCAAACGAGGCATCTTGCCAGTGTAATCAATCTTCTTGAGTGTTTTCAGAAATGTTTCAAAGTAGTTGTAGATAAGTTCATCGGATTTGTTTTTGCGTGTCTCGCGATCAAAGAGCATATAGATGGCATATATGATATCGTTGGCCATTGAACCCACATAGGACATTTGAAAATCCAGCAACATACAGTCAAGATCCTTGAACATCATGTTACGCAAATGAAAATCTCCATGGCAGAGTACATAGTAACCATTTGGCTGACGATTCTCCCGGTACTCCCGAATAACATCCACCCAAAGTTGGATGAGATTGTTGCGCATTGGCTCGAAGTACTTCTGGAAACGTTTCAAGCTCTCCACTTGGCCCAGCATCTCTATAAAGTTGCCCACCGATGTCGTTATGATATCCTGCTCCAAAAAGTGCGGCAATGTGGTTAAATCATACTTTAGTTCCTTAAACAAGTCGGGCTGCTCCTGGAGCAGTTTATAGCTAGCTGCATGCCATTTGGCCAGCTTATCCAGTACGACCTGCAGCTCATCTAAGTTGGCGGAACGTCGTATAATGCTGTATCCTTTCAACACCAGATCCTCAAATACCATAACCTGACGCGGCTCCAAGCTGTGGTACATACAATCCGCACTCAATGTTACCTCTTCCCCCGCCTTGCGCAATATGCTCTCAAATAGGGGCAATATTTTGGTGTACATTGTTATCTCCGTTTGAAAGATGTGCGATTCACCCAACAGCTCCTTCTTCTGACCCTCCTGTTCGGGCATTGTCTTGATGATTAGCGATATCGTTGATCTATCCGTTTGCCCTTTGCTTGTATACTCAACTGTGGCTCGGAACATTACACTCGCATAATGATCTCCCTTGGAACTGGCTGGTGTCAGTTTAATGCCAACTACTTTCAGCTCTGGCTGTCTTAGATAATCAATCAAAACTCCTCTCATAAAGTCGGAATTCAACCATTTTGGTGCCTCTAACTCATCCGCATTGCAACTTGCCATTTTGGTTGTTAAGTTCAAAACTAACTAAGTCTCTGATCTATACGAATTCTCAATTTATGTGACCTGCATTCTGAGCTTTCTATGCAAATAATGACTAGCCCTATTCCATAGCTCCAATGTATTCAGATTTTTACGAGCTGTGTACAATTAAGTTTATTTATATATGTGTATATTTGTTTAAATCAAATGTCAATAAATATAAAAAGCGTGTAATGAATATAGCTAGGAGCTTGGTTAAACTATTGCCGACGAGTTGATACACTGCAAGTAAATTGAAGTTTCTTCTCTTAGTTTTTATACACATTCAACGATTTACGCAATCTTTTTAGCACAAAAAAATAATCAAATCAAATAATTATTATAATTACAGGTAGAGGTTTTTTGTTGATTTTATGTATTCATTTGTTTAGTAGTTAGGTTGAATAATTTTAAAGCAAATAATAATAACTTTTACAGGGTGCATTATAGAATAATCTCAACTCTTATCATATGTTTGTTCTTAACAGTAAATTAGTGTTAATATTTGCATAATGCAAAACTATTTTTATTTTCTTCATACAGGGTGCAGAGAATAAACTTTGACAAAAACTGTGATTTTTTTTTATTAAATGATTTTTCTTACTATATTAGCTATATAACCTTATCTATCGAGTGTAATGTTTTATTTTATTTCACAAAAAATCGTTTTCCGCAATCATATGCCAGCCAGAGCTTTCAAAAGCTTTTGCCAGCTTTGATACATGAAATCATTTAAATAGTTAAGCTTATTGCTGACAACTTTTAGTAACTAGTATTCCGTGTTGTTAGCACGTACAGATACAATATTAAAATGACAACGACGGCAAATAATGATAGTTTCAATGCCGATGAGCTGGATGCACCCAATTGGCTAAATGCACAGTATTTTGAGGAAATACTTAGCAAATATGAAGAGGTTCCAGAGCTTAAGGTTCTCGATGTGAAGATGTCTCCAGCAACTGCTAAGGGAGATCACTATGCGAGCGTTATGTTTCGAGGTAACGTTACGTATACCACACAAAAAGGAATGCATTCCAAATCACTGATCATCAAGACAATGCCCGAAGTGGAGGGTCATAAAAAAGAGATGTTGGGCAATACAAATATATTTACGACTGAGATTGGAATGTATACCAAAGTGTTGCCTAAGTTTGAGCAGATCTTGTGCCAGGCGGGAGATCATACCAAGCTATATGTGCCTTGTGTATACTACAGTTTGGAGCCTCGTCAGGTAATGATCTTTGAGGATTTAGTGCCACTGGGATATGAGGTCATTAGGGATCGTGATGGAACCATCGAGGAGCTAAAGAGCGCGCTTTCCAAGCTAGCCAAATGGCATGCAGTTAGCGCACACATTTTACACGAGGTAAAGCATATTTAACGTTTCTTATTCAACTTTAAATAATGATTTTTGTTGTTATGTAGGAACCAGAATATCTGCAAGAGTATAAATATGGCTTATTTGAAATGTCAAATCTTTTGGACGATCCATTTATTAGTTCGGGCATGCGCCAGTTCATTGGTTTACTTGAAGAAGTCCCTGAACTTGCAAAGTATTTGCCATTCTTTAAAAGTATTGAAAACGATTATTTGGATCGTTGTGGTCTGGTAATGCAAGAGTATCGCAAAAATCGCCAGCCCAATGGCTATTATGTTTTATCTCATGGCGATTTTCATATACGAAACATGATGTTTAAGCATAGCAAAGTAGATAAAAAGCTGGAAGATGTTATGTTATTGGATTTTCAAATAAGCAACATATGCCCAATAACAATCGATGTGATCTATGCCATTTATATGCTAATGGGTGTTAAGGATCGTCATTTCAATTATAAGGATTTAATAAATTATTTCTTTGATGAATTTACCGAAACGTTACAGAAAATTGGTTTCAAAGGTGAACTGCCGAATTCTGTGGAATTTTGGAAACAAATATCCCAACACAAATACTATGGTGAGTTACAGGTTGCATTTATGAAAAATTATATTAAAATATATCAAACTTTTAGATTATTTTCTCATATCTACATTTTTACCAATGATGGGTGCCTTGAAATTGAAAAAATTTGATGCAGATGCAGTGATGCAAAGTGAAGAGTATCGAAAAATGTTATATCGTTTGGATTTCTATGTTGAAGATGTTAAGTATTTGTTGGCTAGATTCGAGGCAGAGGGTCTTTTCGATTAGTTGGAAAGAAAAAGCTTTCGTTTTAAGTTAAGTTGTATCTTTATTTTGGGCTTTTAGTAAATTATTCACATTTTATTGCATTTTTAAATACTATGCATGCACGATTTTAATGTAATGCTAAGTTTATATAAAATTGCTTTTGTTTTTTTTTTACGCATTTAAAAAGCGTTACGTGTCTAAGAAGCCCGAAAGCTCAAACTCCTTAACAGTGCGCTGCAAATAAGCACGATATTTGGGATTTTCAACGTTTTCCCGCCGGAACTTATCGCCATTCTCAGTACGTGAATTCAAATCCTCTAGATTATTGAAGCCAGCATCTTCTCTGAATATCAGAGGTGTTAGACAAGTGGATGCAATAACACCTGCAATAAACATTAAGTGTAAGAGTAATATATCAAGTGATTAATATGTTATTACAGCTTACCAATTAAACTATTGTTGATCAATTCAATGTGAATCTCTTTGAGCGTTGGAATGTGTCCCTGGTATTGCAACTTTTCCAGGGTTGCCTGAAGCACGCGCTGATATTCTCGTATAATATACTTGAAATGCACTTTACGAACATTCTCATTCAGAGAACCGTACAGAAAATAGTTAAGATCAACAGCTGGAGAGCCCACATAAGCCAGTTGGAAGTCCAGCTATACGCAGTCAATTAATATTTGTTAAAACTGAATATCGATAGATACAAATCGATAGACTTACAGCAACAACATTATCGGGTTCTTTGGTTTCGTTATTGATATGAAACATTAGATTGTTGATCCAAATATCGGCCATGTTGAACACTTTGAAAGCTGACTCCTGCTCGTACATCTTGATGGAGCTCTGGAGCACATTTTCGGCTAGCTTAAACATCTTCTCAGTGATCTCCTCGTAGCCCTTCCAGTGCGCAATTTCCTCAGCCACGCAGCGTATATTAACTGGAAAGAAGCTCAAGAAGTCACGGCGATCGGGATTGCGAGAAATGGGCGCTTCATTGAAGAACTCCAGCACCTCGGGATTCTTTTCGGCGATGACGGCGCTACAGGCATGAAGCTTGGCCAGCTTCTCCACACTGGGCAGCACATAGTCCAGATTAAGCAGGCGGCCGCGTTCAAAGTTCTCAAAACCACTCTGCTCCATATCCTCCAGTATAAGAAACGGTTCGGGACTCTCCGTCGTGTAGTAGCAAGTGGGCGCTATTTGTGACTTGTCGCCAATGGACTCCAGCAAAGCCTGCACTCGTGGCAATACCTCCTTGTAGGCGAGTATCTCTCGCTTGAAGAGTTTGCTACGCAGCGCAATTGCGCCCGTTTGTCCTTTGGGATGATCCTTGACAAAGACAGAGAACTTGGTCTTCACATTGCCACGCTGCAGCTGAAAGCAGGCACGATGCATTTCGCTGGCAAAGCCGGCAACCACATCGCCCACTTGGGCACTTTTCACCAGCAAATCGGTAACAGTCAGCGATTCCTCTTTGAAGTGCTCCTTTAGCACATCCTGCAGAAAGTCTGTGGTCAGCCAATCGGGAGCCTGATAGTTTTGCTTGCCCGTGCCCATTTTAATACAATTGTTCTTTTCAACAAGTCACCTGACTAAAAACGCAAAAAACAACTTTTATAAACACTAAGCAGCTGAGCGTTTGCGGCCGTCGCGTTAAGCTGTTAATTGAAGAGTGAGAGCGAGAGACGACCGCATTGAAAAGCTTTTGCTAGTCACACAACTCACGTGCTCATAAAAGTTTTCTCTGTTGTTTGGTTTGTAGCTGTGCTTATCAGCTGACGACCAGCTGAATTTAAATGAGAGCGTAACGAATATTGTGATAATGCGAGAAGCAGAAAAAAAGCATGTTAGCTTGTTTAAGTCGACCTTGTAATACTCTAAGTAACAGTGTACGTATTGCAATGGTGCAATGCAATTACACACCCTTACAGAGTCTATGCTCGTCAGTCAACTTCTTGCTCTCTTCACTCTTCTCATTTTGATTTGCTTAATCGCTCTAGATGTGTTTGTTTGGGTTGGTATTGTGTATTTGATGAGATACTGAAGCTGACTTTGCCGCAGAAAAACAAATGATAAATCTTTGAGATAGCCAAATGTGACTTCTATTTACAGATAATGGAAATTCGTCTACAGTGGAAAAAGTAAATCAAGGGAATTGCTCTAAAACTCTAAAAGACCACGTCTATGTAGAAACGGGAATATGCTTAAGCCGGCACGAACATACAGGGGATTCGTATAGACCTTGGCACGAAAACGATCTCCATCTTCGCCGGGTAGCATCAGTTTTGCCAGACTACCAACCTCCTTGTCCACCGGCAACAGAATAAGCACCAAATGCATAAAAGTGGTAAAGTAACCTGAAAGAGGAACATATTTATGCTATAAACAGTAAGAAGTTTACTGGTTCCAATGAACCAACTTACCCCAAAAACCATGCTTGATCATGCTCATGTGTAGTTCGCGAAGCAGTGGCAGCGGTTTAGCATAGTTAAGCAGTTTGAGGCACTGTATCAGATGCGTATGATATACTCTGACAAAGTAATCAAACTGTTTGGTTCTCAGACTATGATGCGAGGAGCAAATGATCAACTCCCACAGATCTTGGGCGGGACTGCCCCATTTACAGCGTTGAAAGTCCACGAAACACAAATCTTTAATATCGCCAGCTTGAGTGCTGTTAAGTAGAATGTTTCCTGACCAGAAATCACCATGATTAAGTACATTAAACTCCTGAGGATCGTTGTTAAAACAACGCGCTGCAGATTGCACAAACTGATCAGCTGTGGGCTGGAAAATATAAAGAGTTTTTCATTAAGAGCTAGTTAAGACTTGTATAGATTACTTACTATGCGTGTGGTATACTGTTCTGGATGGCTAAAACCCCATGTGTTCATTGCTGTCTTAAAACTCTGTATGCGTGCCTGATAAGTCTTTGATTTGTGATAGTTAGCAGGCAGATAGATACGCTGAAAATCCTCTGGATATGCGCCATTCCGTTGATGCCACACGGCGCTGGCTGCATGAAACTCTGCAAGTTTTTCCAATACTCGTTGCATTTGCCTCATATTGAAGCCTTTGAGTCGATTTATGTTGGCAAACTTTTTCGTTTTCATGTCATCCAGCACCAGCGAGATGCGTCCATTCACATCCTCTGCCCAGTGACACTTGGGCGCAAACTTAACAGTTCTGCCCTGTTCCTGATACAGCTGTTCCAGCTGTGGTATGATTAACTCATACATTTGCTTCTCCTTGGGAAATATGTTTAGGGTATTGATGAAACCGTTGCCCTCGGCATCAGCCAGCATTGTCTTCATAATGTACGACTTTTGTTGCGTGAAGCCATCTGTAAAGTTCTGTGTTTTACTAAGTTTTCTTCCACTGTGCAATTGTGGGCATAATTATGAGTACTGTTATTAGGTCAGCGCTGTCATTGTGTTTACCTTGTTGTTTTTGTTAATTTTTTTAAGCTTAGCTCACCTTTCATTTCAATGTCGATGATAATGCGCATTAGCAACGAGGTGTAGCTCTCACAATCGCCTGGCGGTGAGGCCGGTATTATTGAGAGATTCAGTATTTTGCGAAAATCACTCAACTCCCGCTTGAGTAGCTTCTTAAAATAAGCACCATTTATCCAACTGGGTATGTTAATGAATATGTCATTCGATTCACAGAACTTATTACTGTTATCGGGCATTCTGCTGGTGCTGCTGCTGGTGCGGGTGCTGCTGGTGCTGCTGCTGGTGCTGTTTGTGAGGCTCTGTGCTAGACTGCGATGTATTCGCGACGAACAGCGAGACGCAACTGTTGTTTGCATTCTTATCAAGCATGATTTGCAGTTACCCTGTTTCTGTTTCAGTTTCGGTTTTCTTGGCACGCACAATACGACAAAATGTCAGAACAGACGTACGTCTTTGTCGGTGTATTTCAGTCAAACGCAAGGCAGGTGAGTTGACGGCTTATCAGGGGCAGTGCTCTCCTTGTTTAGTTCAACCGGTTCGTCAACTGAGTGTGATAATGACAAAGAGAGCACAAAGAGAGAGAGAGAGAGAGAGAGAGAGGAGAGCGAGAGAGGGAGAGCGCTAAAGAGATGGTCAAGAATTTTTTTAATTGATTTACTGGGTGTTCTGGGTATAGACATCTATCAATTAATGAACACATTTTTCATTTTCTTTGTATAATATATCCATAAATGTTTATATATATTAATAAAAGTATTTTTAGCACCTAACACATAACCACATAGAGAACTTTAACGGTTTCTACTATTATTTGTAGACGGTTAACATACAGAGAGTATTATTAATCTATTCTATGCATTTTGTTTCAACAGGGTTGAGCAATTGCAACAACATGAAACTAGCTCAAACTGGACTCAATAAAGACAAAACAATATCTTATATATATGATATCATTTTACAAATATTCAAATATTCAATGTTATCAACAGAGAAAGTTTTATCTGTGTTTGTATTAGTTTATTTCTAGTATTAGTAAAAGTTTGACAGCTTTAAGACACTATGATAAGACATAAGTATATAGGTTCTAGGTCAACGCATATAGTCATCAAAGTTGAACAAACCACGATTATAATAAAACGGATACAAATCTTTCATAATGTTGGCATATATGGGATTCGTTGTAAGACGTTGTCGTAGATTTTCACCCTCTTCTGTATCGGCTATAAGCGTGTGTAAATTACTATCCTTATCGCTGGGGAAAACAATCACAGGCAAGTGATTAAAGATGGCAAAGAAGGCTAGATAAAAAAAAAACAGATAAGTTTCAAGTACTTAATGTATGCATTAGTCAGGTTGTACCGTAGAAAGAGTTAATTTTCTTGTACATGGATGTTTGTAGATCACGTAACATGGGCAAAGGTTTCTGGTATTTCAATAGTTTTAGACACTCGACCAGACGTTCCCAGTATATGCAAACAAAATGATCGAATTCCTTGAGGCGTATATCATTCGCAGCCGATAGTGTAATGAAAAATAACAAATCCAGGGCTGGACTGCCCCATTTGCAGACTTGAAAGTCAACTAGGATAAGTTGATCTATATTGCCATCGGGCAAATAATTGCACATTAGATTACTTGACCAGAAATCACCGTGAGTCAGGGTATTGAAATCTAAAGGATCAACATTCACAGTGCTGGCACACTGTGCCCAATATTGTTCCTCTGTAGGCTAAAGTTGGTAACAAAGATTTATATTATTATTTGTATTTGATAAAGTTATCTACGTACTTACAAAGTTCTTGATATACTTCTCGGCATCTTTCATGCCCCATGTGGCCATCGATTTTCTAAACGTATTCTCCCTCATACGAAAACGATTTTTTAACAACTGATCGTGGCTGAGCGAAACGAAACCCTCATTGAACTCATTTGGATATGCACCGTTTTGTTCCTCATAAACTGAGGCAGCTGCATGAAACTCGGCTAATTTGTGAAGGGAACGTTTCATGTGTTCCATATCCAAGCCATTGATACGATCCACATTCCGGAACTTCTTGGTGCCCAAATCTTCGAATATGAAGTGTATATTGCCCTCGCGCTTCTCCGTATGCAAACACTTGGGCGCAATCTGAATCTCTGCACCAGCTGCCTTATAGAGTGCCTCAAAGGCATGCAAATACTTTTGGTACATCATTAGTTCTTTGGGGAATAGACCGAAGTTTGCTACTTCAGCCCCACCTCGCTCATTGGCCAGCATTGTCTTCAAAATATAGGTCTTTCTCTTGGTGCTGCCATCTAAAAGCAAGTACAAAAACATTTTTAAAAGTAAAAACAGTAAGAAAACCCTTCTCACCTTTCATTTCCAGGTCAATGTAGATGCGCAACATAATAGAGGTAAAGTTTTCGCCTGGTGGTATGGCCGCGACGGGTGTAAGCTTAAGGACCTTTGCATGTTGCGGTTCGTCCTTATCGAGCACTGTCTTGAAATACTTTTCCGTAATCCAATCGGGTATGATTATGTGCTCATTTGGGTTTACAATCTCCTTAAAGTCCGACATCCTCAAACACGACCGATCCACAAACCGTCTGATTTCACACTGGTCGCACGAACCGTTTTGAAGCTCTCTATAAAAGCTTTTTTTTCGTACAGCTGATCTAATATGGTTTGGCTGAAAAGTTGTGACAGGGGTCAATTTTTGAGTGTCTTTCGTGTTGTCATGTTTGATATATCCTAATAATTAATGTGGTATATACCCGAAATTAGTTTCAAAGATAGAATTACTCTTAGCATTAAAAATAATGGGAAACAATATGTTAAATAATTAAACGAAAGCACGTACTACTTATCGTCAATTAAAACTTTTTTCAAAGATTAAAATTAGTACTTAGCCGTTAGAGATAACTGATGCTTGTACCTAAATAGGTTTATTTGTCCAACAGCTGATTAAATACGTAAAAACGTAATTAAAAAAACTACTTGATAAGAATATGAAATGATTTCACAATCAAACAAAACATTTCTCTTGTCTTAAAAACTTAAGAGTATTTTTTTGACTTATCCAAAAACTTTCAGCTTTTGTCTTAAAAACCCCCACGAAAATAAAATAATTTCCATATTTCAACATGCGTAAAGCTTGTGTAATTAGTTTTGATTGACTAAATATGTCGCCAAAGAATAATAATAATTATTTAAAGCCCAACAATTGTTTGCTTTCCTTCCTTTTGACCACACTCAATGGAATGCTCAAACAAGTTCTCTGAATGCTAATTCATGAATGAACATTTTCTGTGGTCCGTGCGGTTTCCACACACATACTGCGCATTATAAATTCAAACACGAACAGTTGTATAAATCAAATGTCAACTCGTTTACATAAATTTGTTTGATTTGCTTTTGTATTTTGGCTAAGCAAATTAAGTTTTTGCTTAAATTATTGCCCTATGCAGCGCAAGAAATTTTAGTGTGTGACGTCACTTGTTAAATAATCGCATTTGTTTTTGCCATACCCTATCCGTAGTTCCATTGATTGAACCATATCGTTATATGGATAAGGTACAATAAACTGATTGAAAATACAATGTGTTTGATTAGAATGATACGTACGATTGTAATTTGTTAGGCTGGCGTACAAATGCTTTGTACATAGAATTACAAAATTATTGCACCCCAATTAAATACTAATTAGTTTCGCTATGTTTTGTGCCAGTCATCGTTATTATTGTTTTCGTAGCCTTCTATGGCTTTAAAATAACTAAAAATGGTTTATTATAATGATTGTGTATGACAATATTTTGGTTTTTTAATTGGTTTTTTTATTTTACAATAGTACTATCAATACCATACATGTACACAAAACTATTCATACAATTGGATATATATATGAAATATCCTCATAGAAGACCTTTGTTTTCCAAAAAGGGATACAGTTGCTTCATAGCATTGGCGTAGTAGGGATTGATCAAGGTCTTATAGCGAAAAGCATCACCTTCGGGTCCCGGAGCCATCATCATATTGATACTGGAATCCTTATCGGAGGGCATTAGTATGGCAACTAAGACAACATTTGCCGTTAAATTTCCTAGAAATACATAAAGATATGCCATTAAACTAATCGAGTTATTTGGGAATGTCAACTAACTTACCCCAGTTGCCATATTTCAACATTGTGGTATGTAATTCCCTGAGTGTTGGTATGTGTTTCGAGTATTTTAGCAATTTGAGGCATTCCACCAAACGCTCATGATAGATTTTAATAAAATGATCAAATTCATTGACCTTGATATCAAGCGCAGGCGATGTGATTATCATATACCAAAGATCCTGAGCGGGTGAACCCCATTTGCCCGCCTGCAAATCCACAAACAAGGTACGCTCCTTGCCGGCATCATCGCAAAACATTATGTTATTGCACCATAGATCGCCATGATTTAAGCAATTAAATTCCGTTTCATCCACTTTGTTCAAAGCAATGGCATCGTCAAAGAACTTCATTGGAGTGGGCGTCATTGCAATATATTTCTCCGCATCGGGCATTTGCCACTCTCTCATGGCCTTGAAGTAGGTATCTCTACGCATTTGACCCACTGACTCAAAGATGTGACGATTGCTCTCATTGTACATGGACTCCATGTACATCTGTTCGTAGGGTCCGTTATGTTCATAGTTCACCGCAGAAGCGGCATGCAACTCGGCCAGCTTTCTCAACACTCTACGCATGTGCGGCATGTCCAATCCCTTGAGCCGGTCAACATTGTGAAAGTTTTGACGTTTCAAATCCTCCAGCACCAGTGTAATGGTCTCCGGTGTCTGCTCTACGTGCACACACTTGGGTGTCAGTTCAATATCCACACCTGCCTCCTTGTAGAGTCGTATATAGTTGGGTATATGCGCTTGATACATTTGTTTTTCCTTGGGAAACATATTCATGCCCGCTATAAGATCACCTCCCTTACTCGAATCCAGCATTGTCTTTACTATATATGATACCTGCTGCTCATGGCCATCTGTGAGAATAGTTAAAACTTAATTGCCCACTAACCAAAAGTGATGGGGAAGCAACGCACCTTTGAGCTCCATGTCAACGATCACGCGAACCATGATTGATGTATAATTTTCACCTGGTTGTGTTGCCGCAATTGGTGTAAACTTTTTGATGCTAACAAAGTCGGTTACATCTTGCTCGATAATGGGTCGAAAGTAATCCTCATTTATCCATTTGGGTATGACAAGAAATTCGTTGGGATTTGTGGCATCACTGTTTGTATTGTGCGCCATGTTCTACACAAAACAAAAAGATTCATTTTCTATATACATAGATCTTTATGCTAAAATCTATTTTCACTTACGGAAATAGACTCTAGAGAATTAATTGACAAAGAATAACCCAAAACTAAAGCGCACGGGCTCATAAATGTCCGCCGTTTTCAAAAGCTAAACCAATACTGAACGCTCGTCTGCCAATTATCATTTTATACAAAAACTACCGAGAAACGAGAACCAAGCAACGAGAAACGAACTGTGGAAAGCAAGGTTTAAATTTTATTTTTGGCCTTGCATAATAGAGCAAACCGGTTATGTGTGAAAAATGTTTTGTTATCTACTACGTACGTATACCATATAGTATATGCGTCAGTAACTAGGTTTAACTGATTGTTGGCTACTATGTATATAATCCGTAGTCTACAATGCATTGTGGGTTTTGTTATTGGTTTTGGGGGCGAGAGATTCTAGTTGAATTCGCCCCAGTTAAGCAATTGGCGCGTGCAAAAATGTATGCGGTTGATAATCAAAATTAATTGATGTATACAAACATTCATTGATATTGCTTTTAATGCATAAAAGTGTTAGAAATAAAAATACCCTGCTAGAAAGCAGAGTAAAGAACCAAAGACAACTTAGGACTGCGTAAAGGGTATCAGGAATTTGTTAATACTGAAACTTTCTTATCTTTTCATTGCGAATTTATAGTAAGGACTCTCTAAGAACTTTCCTATTTCTCTACAGATCAGTTAGCCGTTAGTCTTTAAATTTAACGCAGAATCTTCGTTTAGTTAAATACATAAATGTTTTATCTCGGCTTTTATCATTAGTAAATAATCACATAAACCATTCGCATTGTCTGCTTTCTTGCTCATGCTTCGAAAATAGTTGCAATAAATCTACACAGGTTAAGGTTGCGATCAGCGTACTAACTTTGATATGCTATACGCAGTGTTATCGATAACATTATCGACCTGGTGCGTTTGAGCACCAGCTGAACGTTAGCATATCGAAGCTTTTCCAAGTTATCGCACCCGTTAGATAGTAGCTTAATTAGTTCCATTTCACACACAAACACATATGCATGTGCTTTATTTGCTGTTCTAGTGAAGAGCGTTGAGCACTGTAAACAAAAGTGTTTAACGTTGGCAAGTGTTAAACAAATACTATCTGATAGGAAGTGTATAAGTAAGTGAATACTCGTTTGAAGCTATGAGTTGATCGGCCCAACTGATATTAGAAACTATGCCATTAATATCTCATGTCTCTGTCAAAGTTAACAACCTCATTAAAAATGTTGTCTAGGCTCCAAATAAGAAGTTCCGACTGAAAGCATTGAATCATTATCATATCTATCTGATGTGTTAATAAAGAAACAATTTCTTGATCTATTAACAGTTAAATATGAGCTTAATGTTATATTATTTACTTAAGATAGTATTGCTAATTGATGCTAAAACTTTGTACTAAACCATTAATTGTTCCCTTATTATTCTCAACATATATTTTTTATTAGATAATATAATAATACATTTTATGCATGGCATGACCAACAGATGATCCATTGTTTATGTTTACATGGCTACCATTAACAAAATAATTATTTCCAGTCGAGTAGACCGCGATTATCCAACCATGGTAGAATTTCAGTCATTAACTGCACATACTTCTGATTGGTATACATGACAGCTTTCATTTTAGACTCGTCATTCTGACAGTTCTCGAAATTGCTATGATCACTTTTGTCCAGCATGACAACGGGCAGAACCTTAGAGACGACCATATAAGCTGAAAGTTGAAAGAAAACATATTTTACCCGAAATGATTTGAATATTTTTCGAATACTAACCCGCCAAACCATTGCGGAACAGAGCTGCATGCAAGTTCTTTAACTTGGGCAATGGACGATGGTATTGCAGGAGTTTCAGATTTTCAATCAAATGATCGAAATAGTAGCGTATCATATAATCGAATTTGTTGATTTTGATGTTTGGTGCCGCTGAGGAAAGTATTAGATAGTATAGATCATTGGCTGGCGAACCATATTTGCCAACTTGAAAGTCAACAAAGAGCGTTTCCTTAATCTTGCCAAAGGCATCGTACTGGAACATGATGTTGGAGTTCCAACAATCGCCATGATTTAATACATTAAACTCTCGCATGGAAACCTGCTGATCCTGCAGCAAACGATCCACCAAATACTCATCGCTCTTGGCCTATAGAAAGTAGAATTTGTCTTTGACTTTCAAAAGGTTTCTAAGTAAGCAACCAACTTACCAACTTCTCATAGATCTTCTGGCAGTTTTTCCACTTCTTGAGCTGTGCGAGAAATGCTCCGGAGGCATTGAACTCCTGCAGCAGCTGGCGATTGGCCTCACTGAACACGCCCACAGTGAACTCCTCCCCAAACATGCCGTTATGCTCCACATAACAAGCGGAAGCAGCATGAAAGGCAGCCAACTTCTCTAGCACCTGCTGCATATGCTCCAGATCCAGACCGGCCAGTCGATTGGCATTCTTAAAACTCTTCGCACACAAATCCTCCATTAGCACATAATCCACACCCAAATCCTGATCAATCTTATAAGCCTTGGGTGCAAATTGCATGGGCTTACCGGCCTCCGCATAGAGTTTCTCAAACTTGGGCAAGATATTATGATACATTTGCTCCTCCTTCTGGAAGAGACGCAGCCTGTTGAATATGGCCGCCATCACTTCATTATTATGCTGAGCCTTCAGCACAAACGAAATGCTCTTCCTGCTCCGATCTGTGTTTAATGTGTAAGAAACTGAATAATTTTGAATCCAAGCGCTTGGTAAATCCACTTACCCAATAGCTCAACCTCCACCAGCAGACGCACCATCAACGTTGAGTAGTTCTCTCCAGCCGTTGTGGGCTGCGGCTCCACGGCGAGTATCTTGGCAAAGTCACCGATTTGGGCACGCACCGCATTCTCCAGCGAGATTCGAGGTAACCAAGGTGGCAAATTTGTATCCTCCAGCTCGGCATGTCCATTTGTTTGCGTGGGCTGCGACATTTTGGTACTGCTAGAATATGTCAAATTGATTCGAAATTAAACGAAATCTATTTAATCTCTTGCAATAAATTATTGTCGAGCTTTGATTTATGTACATACATACAGAGGTTAGTTAGCAGTGGCGATAGTTAAACAGTTTAGGTATGTTATATTTGATAACGGGTTGGAAATCGAATCTGGTATTACCAATGCGTCCAAGTGTTTAAGGCTTAGTGCATTGCTATCAAGTGAGAAGAGCGACAACATCAACATCAACAAAGGCTAGTTGATAATCAGTTTCTTGGAATTATTAGTTCTAAGATTTTTATTTGTTTTATTTATATACAAACGGCTGACATCAAAGAATTATATTCTGCATATTGTGTGTGCAATTTAAATACCATACATTTATTGTTTCTGCCCTACCTTGAAGTATTTTCTTTTATGATCTAAGCAGACGTCATACAGTTTATAGCTTCAAAATCTTATGAACCAGTTCTTTTTTCAAGTGTTGCTTGACGATCAAAATGGGTTTTCAATAGCATTTTTTCCCTTACATAATGCGATTTGTTGTTAAGCCATTTTTGGGCATTTCCCAACTGTTTTCTGTTATTAACTGGCTCTAACACATTTCATTAAACCATATTTTTTCAGCTAATATATGTTTGTGTGTTTTCTAAATTGATTAGGTCATTATCAAGCCATATGCCATATATCGGACAAAACACATAAATCAGATCACATGTCAACAATTACAGCATTGATATGATAAATTTTGGTTTATTTGATTATTCACAAAAATCACTTTAAACGTAACTTTTATGCACTGCACTAAAACTGATATATTTTGTATTTGAAAATGGTTTCGAAAACCAAAAACAATATCTCCAGCAGCCAAGTGTTGATTGTGGCACAAACCTTTTTCCTTAATTGGCAATAAAGTTAGCAGTGAAAGAGAGAGAGAGAAAAAGAGACTGAAGTGATTAGCTTGTTGGCACAATATTGAATGCAGTTCGGTCAACGATTGAGTCCAAATGACGGCCGCAACTTTTCACTTGTCCCGATTTGGTATTAGCCAAAGCAATTTCTTATCGCCACTGTTCAATTAGAGTTGATTTTGTAATATTATTTGCCAAAACACACACAAAAAAAACATAAAAGCGAAAAGCGTTGCAAACTCTTTGAGAATGGTTTTTTAAATAAACACTTTTGATATGGTGAGGGGCGTTGACAATTCTCTTCTTCGATGATTGATAAGGCCTGCTCGATTCACCTGCGTGTTTGTCGCATTTCTATCGTTTGCTACGCTTTGTGCTCTAATTATTGGGTAATTCTTTATTAATTGCTTTTGCTCGTGTCGCAGCTGTAATTCACCTGGACATGTGATAGACAAGAATCTATGTACTTAGACATACGTGTGTGAAGTATTCATTCAGTCTACATCTACATATGGTTAGGTTGTTTTTTAGTTATAGGCTATGGTCTTAAAAGGAGGTTTTTGATAATGAAGCAATAGTGATGATTAATACAAATTGTTTGAAGTAAACTTTTATGTTGGGTTCTTATCTTTTCGTCACTAGTTCTTTGCATTATCCTTATCGTGGAGTCTGTGCTGGTTCCAACAAGTTTGTAGTTCTTTAAAGTTTAAAGCAGTAGTAAGAGCTATGTTAGGATAAACCAATTATTGGAATATATTTGTATTAGAGTGCGAAAAGAACAGAACAAATGAGAGCTACCTTTTGTGAACTAGTTCCATACTGAACACTAAAACGCAGCACTATTGTAGTGCATATGTGTTCCTGCTTAAATATGCTACTGGTTTTAAGCTTTTGAGCTTTTAAGCATATACAAAGTAAAAACTTTTAAAAACATTTGCTTAGCCACGCGACTTTAAAAGGCCAAAAAAAGTAATTCCAAGAAATTCTTTACACATACATAGCACACAAATATGAGAATTCCATTGAAGCTATATATACCTATACACACCTAAGCTAAATGATGCTGGGTATTTGTTAGTCGCATAAACCCTAGAAACAGCTTTTGTTTTTTACTGTTTGTTGTGGTTTCGTTTCTTATAAAGCTTATTTTTTTTACTGTTTGTTGTGGTTTCGTTTCTTATAAAGTTTATCTTTTGTCATCCCATTTGTTTTGATACACAGCTTCTGTTTTGTGCTTGAAGAATTCTTCTTCTTTATTAGTGTAAACATGAATACGATTTCAAAAGCTTTGTAAGCATGACATACTTATAAAGTAAATACATTATATTTGGTGTTAGAGTATTAAAAATATTACTTTACATATAAACTAAAACATATATTAAAACATTTTAATACTTGTGTATAGTAATTTAATACCGTTAAGGGAATTATTGATCAGGGTTTTCAATTTCCATCAAACAATTCTACATCTCCAGAGCACCACGATTGTAGAGCCAGGGCAAAATTGCTTGGATATGCTTGCGATAGCGTGCATTCGAATAGAGCAATGTCTTGAAATCGGTTGCCTCCGTAGAGTCACTTAGGAAGTGCTCAACACTGGCGTTTTCGGTGGGATCCAGTAGAATGCCGCTCATGACACTTGTTGCTGTTATATAACCTATAAATGTGTGTTTATAAATACTCGATGCATAGTTATTGATCAGCGAAACTTACCCCAAAAGCCATGTTTGAAGAGAGACAAGTGAATATCACGTAGAGTTGGAATCTTCTTAGATTTAAGTATTTTCAGATTTTCAGCAAGATTCTCATGATAGAACTTGATGTAGTAATCGAATTTGGTCAGTTTATCCTCAAATTTGGTGGAGGACAACAGAAAATAGTATAAATCCTGAGCTACAGTACCAAACTTGGGCATCTGAAAGTCCACCAAGTAGATTTCCTTGATCTTGCCAAAGGAATCATGGGAGTACATCATATTATTGCTCCAAAAGTCACCATGATTGAGAGCATTAAATTCCGTGGGATCCACTTTCACATGCTTGAACACTTCATCGTTTAGGTTTGGCAGCAGTGCTCTCTAAATAAGTAAGTAAACTATGAATTTAAGAAGAAATACACTTAAAGCACTTACAATTTGTTCAATGTACTCCTCGTTGCCTTCGTATGTGGCGGCGCATTTGACAAAGTTCTGGGCCATATGTTTGTTCATTTCGGTCATTAGAGCACGATTCTCTTCCTTGTAGAAACCGGTCATTAGTTGTTCCGGATAGGGTCCCTTGTTGGCGACACGCACCGCTGATGCGGCATGCCACATGGCTAGCTTTTGCAGAGCCGCTTCCGTATGCACTTGATCCAATCCCTCCAGTCGATTAGTGTTCTTAAAGCCCTTTGGTGCCAAATCTTCCAGGAGAACATATTCACTCTTCGCACCCTTCAGCGTGTAGGCTTGAGCACCGAACTTGACCTCAACACCAGCATCACGATACAATTGCTCCATCTCGGGCACATAGATGTTATACATACTACGCTCTACCTCGAAGATATTATTGTGCTTCATCATGACTTCAAACATTTCCAGTTGATGTGGCACCTTCAGCATATACGACACCGACTTCTCTTTGCCATCTATAGTACCAAGTGTAGGGAAAATAGTCTAACAACCTTTAAAATTCATAAGGTTTAAATAAGTCTTCAATTACCCTCCAGTTCGACATCAATATTTAAACGCAGCATGATCGTTGCATAGTTTTCACCCGCAGCTGCGCCGCTGTTGGCCTTGAAGCTTTTGATTTTGGAGAACCCCTTAACCGATTCCTTTAGCACATCGACAAACAGTTCGGGCTGCACCCAGTCGGGCACTTTGCTGGCGGTGGGAGGAACTGCAGCGGCGGCGGCATCGGCCGCTGCGGCAGCGGGTGGATCGGTTTTTGCTTCGGCAGACATATTTTGTGTGTTTATTTGTTATTAAAAACAATTAAATATTTATTACGAGTCGACACGCTTTGTGTTGTTCTGTTTCCGGCGCTTGCCAATCGGCTTCTAATCATTCTCTAGCTTGTTTTGTTCCATTTATTGAGATAGAAAGCTTTCTGATCTCTCTCGCTCTCGCGCTCTCGTACTAACTCACTATCGTTGGGTTTTTGCAATCAATGCTCTCTCTTTTGCTTTGTGCTTGTCTTCTCTGTTCTGATAGTGTTGCTCGGCAAAACAATAACTCTATATGTATATGGTAAACAAGCCTCTCTGTTATATCGAATAAGTTCAAATGTTGTGGTGTTTGTGTATGCTGTAAATTTTTAAAATTTGTGCTTATTATATAATTAAGTTTATTAATTCGTATGTCAATTAATTATTTGCTTTAATTTTAAGCTCAAACCAGTTTTTGCTTTTTTTTGTGTAATTACATTTATTTATTTATTTTCGTTTTGTTTCTATTAACTGCTTCTTGTTCTAAAAAGCTTTTCAGTAAAGCTCTACTGCCTCAAGCTTCTCCCCAAATACTCGTTAACTATTTTTAGAACAACGATTATTATCTTCCTTATATGTTTGGGAGTCGCCTCAGTGTCAAGTGCATTGCCTGATCGTATTTAAGCTGTTTTTTTCAAATAAATAACATAACATTTTTTTATAATACTTGGCCAAATGTCTAATCTTTGTACAAAATTTTAACTTGTCACGTAGCCACAGCTAAAAATGCAACTCTCTGCTACTTTGTGATTCATAAAAAAGCTGATAGCGTAGAAATGAAATAAACACTTATCGATTAGAACGTATGATTGTGTTATATGTATATTTGTAGATATCTGCATTAGTATAGATCATGCAAGGCGCCTCGGTTTAGTAGCCAGGGCATGATTATTTGGATATGTTTGCGATAGCGTGCATTTGAATAGAGCAAAGTTTTGAAATCATTTCCCTCCGTGGAATCACTGATGAAGTTATCAAAGCTGGCAATTTCCGTAGGATCAACCAAAACGGCGCTCATAACACCCGTGGCAGTTAGATAACCTGGCAACAAGAAGAGGATATAATAATAGAACATAAAAGCTGATATATATATATATATACTTACCCCAGAAGCCATATTTAAAGAGCGTTATGTGCATTTCGCGCAGTGTAGGCACATGCTTCGGGTATTTGAGAAGCTTTAAGTATTCCACTAAACACTCGTGATAGAACTTGATGTAATAATCAAACTTAGTCAGCTTATCTTCGAGTCTTGTGGAAGACATCAGGAAATAGAACAAATCCTGGGCAACAGTGCCAAATTTCGGTATTTGATAGTCCACCAGAAAGATCTCCTTGATTTTGCCAAATGAATCGTGTGCGAACATCATATTATTGCTCCAAAAGTCACCATGATTGAGGGCATTAAACTCATTCGGATCTATTTTGGACATCTCGAAGATATGATCGGTAAGCTTGGGCTGCAGCTCTTTCTAAAAAACGACAACAACTTTAAGCTTGTTTAGTTTTAAAAAACACTTTACAACACTTACCACACGATCAATGTACTCCTCGTGACCCTCGTACAACTTGCAACATTTAATGAAGTTTGCTGACAAACCGTTGTTCATCTCAGCAAACATGGCACGTGATTCCTCCTTGTAGAAACCAACCATAAACTGCTCGGGATAGGGACCCTTGGTGGCAACACGCACCGCAGATGCGGCATGCCACATGGATAGCTTGCGCAGCGCAACCTCAGTGTGTGCCTGATCCAAACCCTCCAGGCGATTAGTGTTCTTGAAGCCCCTGGGCGCTAGATCCTCCAGCAGTATATAATCTGACTTTGCTCCCTTCAACTGATAGGCCTTGGCGCCAAACTTAACCTCGACGCCAGCATCGCGATAGATTTGTTCCATCTCCGGCACTATGCTTGTGTACATATTGAACTCGGCCTCAAAGATATTGTTCCTTTTCATCATCTCCCTGTAAATGTCCGAGTCATGTGGAAGCTTAAGCATATACGAAATTGACTTTTCCTTGCCATCTGAAACACCAAAAGTTGGTTTATTTGCGATTAGAAATTTGTGTGTTTAGTTTATTCACCTTTAAGTTCAACATCTATGTTAACACGCAGCATAATTGTCGCATAGTTTTCACCCGCTGCCGATCCGCCAGCGGCCTTGAAATTCTTTATCTTATGGAAACCCTCAACTGATTCTTTTAAGACATCCACAAACAGTTCCGGCTGCACCCAGTCGGGCACATTGCTGCCAGGCTGATCACATTTTGCATCTGACGCCATTTTCCGCTATTATAATTACTATTATTTTTATAATTGTTTGGAATTGTCGCAGTTGTGTTTCGCGTAGCTAACGGCGCGTTTCTAATATCTATCTAGCTTTTACACTGCATTTATTTATACTCGCAAACGCTTGGGGTAAGCCCGCAAATGTACAAAACGAATCGAATGCTGAGCGACAAATAACTGCAAAACATTACCGAAGCTTTATGGCGCTCTCTAAAAACATTTGTTTGTCTGCTTGGTTTTTTGTGTGTGTGTATGTGTGTGAAAATATTCAAAAAGCTGTTTACGTTCTTAAAATTCTCTTACAACTCTCAAAGCTTAAATACTTAAATACTAGTTTACAGTTCATTGACCCAGTTAAATAGTATATTTTCATAGATTTTCACCTTATTTCGTATTGAGTATAAAACTGATAAAGTGTATTATCATCGGATGCATAATCAAACGGATTTTGGGGCTACTATAATTTGATGACAATATCAAATCACTTATACAGCTGATTAAGAAAGCATTTTTATCAATTTGATTGTCTACCTGTTGGAAAGCTTTTCAAAAGATAAAGTTTTTCAAGTACATTCTATTTTATATACTTTTAGATAAGAAAACCATAAAATTGTAGTCTTAACCAGCGAAAACGTTGCTGTGTGGCATAGCCGACTACAAAATACTCTAATACATACCATCAGTTGTCTTTACAGTATGAAAACAAACAAATATTCCATTTATATTTAAAATAAGTTTTATTTAATACTTACTTACATATAATTTCTTACTTATTTATAATTTGAGTTTCTAAAGCACCGCGATTTTGTAGCCAAGGCAAGATAACCTTTACATGCTCTTTATATAATTTTCCGGAAAACAAAAGAGTTCTAAATGCATCTCCCTCGGGCGTATCGGATAAAATATTATCGAAACTTGCATTTTCAGTGGGTTCCAGAGCACATCCAGCCATAACACCAAAAGCAGTCCAATACCCTGTAAAGTGCAAACTGTATTTAGAAATCATTTTCATAAAGATGTCCCAACAAATACTTACCCCAAATGCCCTTCTTTAGAAGCGCTGTATGTATATCGATAAGACTGGGTAGCTTTTTGGGATAATTCAATAGCTGTAAATGCTTGATCAGCTGATCGTAGTAATGTTTTATAAAGTAATCGAATTTGTTTACTTTCAGCTCAAGTTTGGGCGATGATATGAGGAAATAAAGCAAGTCGAATGCTGGACTGCCATAGATACACATTTGATAATCGACTAGAAAGGTTTCCAATAGTTTGCCCGTATCCTGATCATAATGGAACATAATGTTGCTAAGCCAGCAATCGCCATGATTTAAAACATTGAACTCATTGGGCTCGACAGCGGCAATGTTGAGTATAGTTTCCATAATATGACCATCCATCTTCTCTATATCATCATAGTATACCTCATGTCCCTCAATGGTTTTCAATGCCTTAAGCACATGGTGTAGCATTTCATCAGTAATTTTGCTTATGAGAAACTTTCCATCGTCATTTAAAATTCCCTCTGATATTTGTGTGGGATAAGGACCAATTGTGGCTACCCTCACAGCGGACGCTGCATGCCACTGAGCCAGTTTGGTAAGAAGTGCTAAGGTATGTTCCTCATCCATACCCTGCTGGCGTTGTACGGATTGGAATCCCCTAGGCCTAAGATCCTCCAGTAGCACATGTTCGTGAGGCGTGTCCAGCTTATAGCATTTAGCGCCAAACTCTATATCCAAGCCAACATCACGATAAAGTTGCTTGAATTCCTCTACATATATCCGAAACATGTCGCGTTCCTTGTCAAAAATACTAAACTTATTCTTTCCAAAAGTTTCCTGATATGCCTCCGATACGTGCGGTATTTTTAGCATATACGTTATGGGCTTGGTACTGTTATCTGTTGAGATTATCTTCTATTATTATTATTAAACAAACCTATCGTCTGGTTTCTTCTTACCTTGCAGTTCCATATCTATTTCAATGCGAAGCATAACTGTAGCATAATTATCTCCTGGCTTTGTGCCGGCTACAGCTTTGAACTCTTTGATCGCCTTAAAATCTTGAAAAGTCTCTTTCAACAGTTTCTCAAACAGTTCGGGCTTCAACCAGTCGGGTGTTTTAACATTTGTATTGTTTGTTCTTTGTTGATTCTGTGACGACATTATCGCTCTCTTTGAACTAATATGTACACAATTTTAGATGCAGTCAGTGTGATTTGCTCGGAACCACTGTGAAACTTTCACCAAGTAGCCGGTTTATATAGACAAACACTTTGGAGAGAGAGCTTAAAGCTCTAACAGCTCGGGATTTCACCATTAAAAGCTGTAGTCTCGAATATATTGTTAAGTGCTGATGGCTATCGAGTTTTGAAGATTTTTATCTCATATGTTAAGGAAAAAGTAAATTAAACTTATTGTTTATTTTTCTAAAGATTCATAAAATAAATTTCATTTGCTTAGTTGCGACATTGAAGAGCACCGCGATTATGTAGCCAGGGCATTATTACAGTGATATGCTCCTTGTAGATCTTGCTAAAATATAAAAGATTTCTCAATTCAGAACCCTCTGGCGTATCGGCATATAAGTTTTCAAAGCAGGCCACCTCAGTGTGCTCCAACAAACAGCCGGCCATAACACCAATGGCTGCCAAAAAACCTACAAAGAAAGTAATATTTAAGCCCTAAACACCGTTACTTTAATGTCTAGACACTTACCCCAAATACCAGTTTTGAGCAGAGATGTATGTATATCAATGAGGCTGGGTAGCTTCTTGGTATAGTTTAATAGTTTCAAATGTTTAATTAACTGATCATAATACTGCTTTATAAAGTAATCGAATTTTTTTACTTTCAATTGCAGTTGTGGCGAGGATATTAGCAAATAAAGCAGATCAAATGCTACGTTGCCGTATTTACACATTTGATAGTCAACAAAACAGGACTCCAATAGCTTGCCAGTTTGTTGATTGTAGCGAAACATTAAATTGGGTAGCCAGAAATCGCCATGATTGAGAACATTAAACTCGTTGCGATCCACAACGGCAACATTAAGAACAGCATCCGTGATGTGTCCTTTTATACTGATCAAATCCTCATAATAGGCCTCGTGTCCTTCGAGTGAAGCAAAGGACTTTAGAATGTACTTCAGCCTATCGTCGGTCATTTTGCATATAAAGTCTCGGCCATCCTCATTGAAAATGCCCTCGGATATGTGTTTGGGATAAGGACCAATTGTGGCTACCCTAACTGCGGAGGCTGCATGCCATTGAGCCAGTTTTTCGAGCACGGATAGTGTATGTTCCTCGTCTAGGCCTGCCTGACGATTGGCGGGCTGAAAGCCCTTGGGTGGCAGATCTTCTAGCAGTACATGTTCGTAGGGAATATCCAGCTTATAGCACTTGGCACCGAACTCTACCTCAAGGCCAACATCACGATAAAGCTGCCTAAACTCCTCTACATATATCGTAAACATCTCTCTTTCCATATCAAAGATGCTGAATGCATTCTTGCCAAAGGCTTCTTGATATGCCTCCGAATCGTTTGGTATTTTTAGCATATAAGCTATGGAGTCAGTTGTTTTGTCTGCTTGGATTACATATATTTATATTCCACCCAACTTTTACTTTTTCCCACTTACCTTGTAGTTCCACATCTATTTCAATTCGAAGCATAACTGTTGCATAATTATCTCCTGGTTTTGTGCCGGCTACTGCTCTGAACTCTTGTATTGCCCTAAAATCTTTAAATGTATTCTTTAATACTTTTTCAAAGATTTCTGCCTTAAGCCAAGTGGGTAGCCTTATATTTGATTCAGTTGCTAATTCTTTACTATTGGGCGTCATTATTTTTGAAGATTTTTCAGCCTTGAGTTGCACTCGAATTGAATTTTGTGAAAGTACTGAAAATCTCTTAGTAACCTAACTGTCTTATATGCACATAATTTGGATAGAGATTTTAGCTCTAACAGATAGCGATAACGCGGGCAAATTACCTTTAAATTATGGTGTCCCTATAAAAGTTATCTTAAGATCAGTTTCATTGTTTTGCGAGGAGAGTTTTTGTTTGAAGCTTCTGCCAGCAAATGGAAATAATAAATTGATTGAATGAAAAAGTGAAATAGTTTAAAGCTAGATTAGAAACAGTTTATACTAAATATCCATAATAATCTAACCAATCAGCTGGTTTGAGTCAAAACACCTGTAAGCTGAAAACGACAAATATCTAACAATGCTTTAAAATTCTTATGAATTGCAACAAAAGCTGTTAACAGATTGTTTTAGGTTTTTTTTTGTTATGCATGCTTTTCTTTTAAGCATTTTTTATGACACGCAAATTCTTTCCTTGGCTTACCATATTTTATTTATAAATGTTTGGTTCTAAAAAAAAGCTTGGCGTAAACAGATGACAACGAGCTTTTTGATTACAGCTAATAACGAATTCTTTATTTAATGGTGCAAAGGTGGTGAAACAAGTTAATTTATTTAAGTTAATTTAATGGAACTCTTCCAACTAGCAGTTAAAGTTATAATAATTGCAATTTGTGCTATTTAAAATACTGTTATTCAAACTTATTAAAAAAAACAGATTAACTTAATTCAAGGGCGCCTCGATTTAACAACCAAGGCATCACAATTTCAATATGTTTGCGATATCTAGGATTTGTATTAAGCAAACTCTTGAAATTGTTGCTCTCTTTGTTATCAGTAATAAACATTTCTATGTTGGCGCCTTCCGTTGGATCTAGCAGAACTGCTGTCATAATGCCCGTAGCAGTCATGTAACCTGTGTAAAAAATAAAACCATGGTTAACATATAAACTTAGTTATTATATTTAATGTTTTGCTTACCCAAGTAACCATATTTGATAAGTGATTGGTGAATATCACGAAGCGTTGGCATTGTTTTCGTATACTTGAGCAACTTAAGGTTATCCACAAGATGATCATGATAGAACTTGATATAGTAATCAAATTTGGACAGCTTATCCTCGTATTTGGTGGAGGACAACAGGAAATAGTACAAGTCCTGAGCAACTGTTCCATACTTGCACAGTTGAAAATCCACTAGACAGGCTTCCTTGATTTTACCAGCTGCATCATGTGAGAACATTATGTTGTTGCACCACAAATCGCCATGATTTAGGACATTAAATTCAGACATATCCACTTTTGCCATATTAAACATGCCCTCAACTGCCCTGGGCTGTATTGCTTTCTAAGAAAATAAGTTGAAAACTTGTAAACAGAAGTTTGTCTTAAATCATTCAACTACTTACCACTTGCTCTATGAATGTCTCATGACCCTTATATGTTGTACAACTCTTTACAAAGATATGGGTCATAGGTTTGTTGAGATCAATCATTATTTCACGATTTGATTCTACGTAGAAACTAGTGTTAAGTCGATCCGGATATGCTCCTTTGGTGGCAACACGCATGGCGGAAGCGGCATGCCACTGAGATAATCTTTGCAGAGCCGCTTCAGTATGCTGCTGATCCAGTCCGTCCTGTCGTTTCATGTTTTTAAACTCCTTACATCCAAGGTCCTCCAACAGAATGTAATCTGATTCCACACCTTGTAGCTTATAGGCCTGAGCTCCGAGCTTTATTTCAATGCCAACATTGCGATACATTTGTTCCAACTCCGGCACATATATATTGTACATATTGCGTTCCGTTTCAAAAATATTATTATGTTCCATTAGCTTCTGAAATAGTTCCGACTGCAGTGGAGTCTTTAGCATATATGAAACGCTTTTCTCCGACCCATCTAAAGAAAAAATATATTAAATTGGTAGGAGTTTGAGAAAGAAAGAAAGTACTTAACAGCTTACCTTCCAACTCGATTTCTATATTCACTCGCAACATAATCGTCGCATAGTTTTCGCCGGTTGCCGATCCGATTATGGCCTTAAAGCTTTTGGTTTTAGCATAACCCTTAACAGACTGCTTTAGTACATCTTCAAATAGTTCGGCCTGAACCCAGTCAGGAATTTGACTATTCACTGTTTCGGCTTTTGTTTCTGTTGTCATTGTGATCTTATGATTTAGCTATGAATAACTTTTAAATATTTACTGTATTATCGGTGCTGGCTGTTGAGCTTCTAATGGTTCTCTGACAAACGCCGCGATATTTATTGAAACTTTTTGCTGCCCAACATTTCAACTCAATGCGCAATGAGCTTTTAATTATTAAAGCTTTTGCAAGCACTCTTTACAAACCGTTTGTAGTTACTTGTTTATCAACATCTCTCTTCTTCTCTTTTGTATTTTAGATGTTTTGAATCGCTTCAATAACAAACAAAACTTTTCTCTTAAGTGTTAACTAGCGCTACAAACAATTATTGGTATTATATAAAATAATAAATGATTTATGTAGTTTTATCTGCAATCAGCTAGTAGTTATTAATATCGTGTAGTCATGCAAATGAACATCTAAGAAGAACTTAAAAATTATATACAAGGTCATAATAGTTTAGTTGATATATCCTCGCTCAATAAGCCAAGGTAAGATAAGTTTAATTTGCTTAACATAGCTGGGATTCGATAGCATTTTACGCTTAAAGTTCTGAGCTACCTCCGAGTCGCCCATGAAGTTAGCTATGTTGGAATCCGGACTGGGCGGATACAGTGTGATGGGCAGCATTCGTTGAGCGCATACAAATGCTACACGAGTTAAGTAATTAAATGATTGAATGCACAATTATTCTATGTACGTTATTTCAATATATTTAACTCACCCCACAGACCATATTTACGTAGATTCGTTTGCAATTCTGCCAGTGTGGGCAGCTTTGAGGTATATTTTAAGAGCTTTAGATGCGCCACAAGCTCTTGATGATAATACTCGATGAAATCATCGAATTTATCCAGTTTAATGTGAATGTTTGGGGTTGTCATCAACAGACCAAACAAATCGTGAGCCGGTGTGCCATATTTCGGCAATTGAAAGTCCACAAAACATATGTCCTTTATCTCGCCAGCATCCAGTTTCAATAGGAAGTTGTTGCACCAGAAATCGCCATGATTAAGTACGCAGAACTCGGAGTTATCAATGCGACCAAAATCCATATACAAATCTGTCATGCGATCTGTATAGTTTGTCTGAAATAAATAGGATTTTAGTAATCGGTTAAGGTTTTAGCTTCTTTTTACTTACTATCAATTGCTGGTAGCCAGGATCTAGATCGTACTGCCGCAAACATTCTAAAAATGGCACATTGAAGGTTATGTTTGCCTGCTCTATCCAATTGTAGCACTCGGGACTCATGTAACTTTTCTGATACTTTTCTTCATAGTCACCCAGCTCGTTAACCCTTTGAGCGGACGCAGCATGCCATTGAGCCAACTTTTTGAGCACTGCTTTCATTTCGGTTTGTCCCTGGCCCAACATGCGCTCCAGATTGATATAGCCCTTTGGCCGCAGATCCTCCATAAGTATGTAATCGCAATTAGGCGGATTTTCAGTAAACCTTAGATGCTGTGGCTTGAAGTGAACCGATAGATTCGTATGTCTGGCATACAGCTCCTCCAGTTCGGGTATCAGACGATCATACATATCGGACTCCGTCACGAAAAATTCATGAAAATCGTGCTCATCGCCACGATCATTCACCAATGGTATTTTCAATATATAACTTATCTCCTTGATGCTCTTATCTGTTGATAAATATGTGTAAACATGTAGTGTAAACCTGAGTTGTTGTATGTATCTAAGAATGTGTCATTGAACCACCTTTTAGCTGCATTTCAATGCTAATGCGCAGCACAATTGTCAAATAGTTTTCACCCCCGCTGATCGCTGCATTGCATTCAAACTTTTCGATGCTTTCGAAATCATTGTAATTATGATTGAGTAAATCGCTAAACAGCTGTTTATTTACCCAATCCGGCACATTTGCACTAGACATTTGTATATGTTTTATTGTGTTTTGTTTTCTGCTACGTTCGCGTATGACGCTTCCAAAGTCTTGGGTGTAACTGAGCGAAAGCTCTGTTGTTGAGTGTTTAGGTAAAAAAAATTTACGTTATATCGTAAAAGCTTTTGAGTTTTTTTTTTTTGATTTTTGTGGGATGGCCGTTAGTAGTTTAAAAGCAGTTCTCCAACTTTGTAAATATATTGGTAAATATAAGCATAAGTCCTTATTTTATTTGTGACTATTCATTTGTATGCTAGTCTAGTATATGAATATAAAAAGTGTTAATTAACTTGCAATCTTTGTGTATATTATGTAGACGGCTAGATTCAACGATTATAGCTTGGGTTGTTCCGGAGCCTTCAACTTGGGCTTGCGATGCTTGGCCGTGAGCAAGTAAAGCTTTTCAAACATATTGTTAGCTTGGGCTGCATTTGTTGCAAACACTTGAACCGCACCGGTTTCAAAGACCTTGGCAGCAACACCAGCAATGCTCTTATCTACAAAGTAAGCAAACTTCTGGCTGCTCTCATTCGTATCGTTAGCCAATGGGTATGTTCGGGCCTTTCTGAACTCTTCAATGCAAATTTCAAATGGAAACTCTGTGCCATGTATCATCTGTGAATGTAAGGCATTACGCTGCGCCACAGTTGCTGCCAGTCTTTCGCCAAAAATCTTACGCACTATTTGCTTTTGAGTTTCAGCAAGTAATGCCTTGCTGCGAGCATTAATAATTAGAATGCTTCCATCGTGCCAGATCCAAGCAAACTGTGACTCGTCATAGCGCAAATGCAACACTTGAATATCTGCATTGTATACAGCATTGCCCAGCTTGGCGGCCAGCAAGAGCATGTCTAGGCGACAGTCCACACGCACTGTTGAATACGCTTTCACATAAGCCATTTCGATTTGTAGATTGGCACGTTCTGCTTTCCGCTGGGTTGGTGGTCGCAAAATACGTAGCTGCTGTAGCCGTGGATCCTGAAAGGAGGGCAGAGCAGGCATTAGCAGAGTGCGCTTCAAGTCATCCAGGTTAACAGTGCTAGAAGATTCGGCAGTTCGATTGCTGCGAGCTCGCTTGGCTTCTGGATCACGAAACTCTGTCATATTCTGATCGATGACCTCGTTAAAGTTATCCAATCGCTGCATATAACTATTTTGCCAAGGGTTTTGTTTAGACTCGTTTTTGTTTGCATCGCCAGCTGTTGGATTAACAGTTTGCACCTTTGGTTGTGGAATACTATTAATTTGTGTGATTTGTGTCTCAATATCAAGCTGTTCCATTTCTGCTGTAGCTGAAGGCGAAGCAGTGTATTGCATATCGAATTGCATTTGTAAATTAAGGGATATATCTTGGCTACATTTAAGTAGCCATTGCTGTATTGCTTTCTCCTGTTCACTCTCCTCGGTTTCCAGTTGCTTTTCCAATCCAACTTCAGTTGTATCCGCTGTGTTTGGATTTTCAAGATTTACCTCCGTCTCGTTGATAGTTATTGAATCTATGGCCTGCTGCAGTATTTCATCATTATTGTCGATTTCTGTTGCCAAATCTGATTCGATTAGTGCTTCATCTGTATTTTGTTCAATATTCATTGCTTCGTCGACCTTATTCAATAAACTTTGCAACATCTCTAGCTCTGAGTCGTTAGGTGATAAAACTGCATCCTCTTCGTCTATTATTCCTTTTTCGTTTTCTTCCGTACCTTCTTCTTCAGTTGCTTCCACTGTTTCTATGAAATGTTTAAAAATTTCACTTTCGTCTCCTAGTTCATAGTCACCGAAGTCTCCAAAATCGATTCCTTCTCCGTATGCTAATAAGGGCTCATTTTCGCCAATTTCTGCGTCCTCTTGTTTTACTTGCATTGTTTCGTCAAACTTAAATCTAAGCCTCTCAAATATCATTTCTTGTTGCTCCTCTGTTATGACCAAGGCTAGTTGATCTTCAAATGCATTTATATTACGAATTGTTGGCATTTGGTAGCCTTTTGAAAGTAAAAAGTTAATCGCAGCATCTTCTTCTTCTTTTATAGATTGCTCATATTCTTCGATTTCTGTATTCATTGGACTTTTTTGCTGATAAAACATTTTAGTGTTCGTTGCCAGGTCTTCAGACCTTTTCTCTTCTGTTGCCAGCAGCGAGTTTACGGCCAGTTGCAGCTCTTCGTCATAGGTTAACACAATCTCTTGCGGTTCCGGTTCTGTTGAGTAAGCAACGTATGGAATAATTTCAGCGCAGTGACTCTGTTCATTTCCTTTAAGGTTCAAGGGCCATTTAAGTTCGCCGCCTTGTTTAAATTCGGTAAATATATTCCCAATATCCTCTGATGTGGGTATCGGATCCTGATCACTGAAAGGCATTGCTTGAGTTTTATCAGCTAACTCCGACTCAAACTGGTCAAACATTTCATCCATTTTATTCAGACGCGAACACTTTAATTGAGGTATCACTACAGGAGTCGACAACCCAGCCATAACGCTTAAGTTGATAGTCTCTGACCTGAAGATATCCGGTAACCAGTGCTCCCGTGTGCATAGGAATTTTCCGCTAGCAAAGATTCAAGAGTCATTGCAATATCAGCAATATGATGTTGATGTTTATGGTTGCTTACGTTATTGAAGATTCCACTTTTTGTTCTCCTTCCATTGCTTTTTTTGGCGTCACTTCCATTGGTTTATCGGGCTCGACATCTATTTCTTCTTTTGGCATTTCTTTTAATGCTTCGATTGCCAACCGCTTTTTTTTCTTATGATTTTTTCACTTGTGTTTGCCCGTGTTGCTATTTATTGATCAACTGACAATTAAATTTTTAGCTCTAACAACTATATGACATTTACAATTTACGTTTAATATCCGTTAACTTTCGTCGCGACAAAGTGTGGCCGTATCTGTCATCGATCATATTCAGGTATTTCCAAATTTTAAAATCGATTAGTATTCATTGCTAAACATATCGTATACAAATGTCTTCTAACAAAAAGATGACGTTAATATCGATGTGGCGCTTATTATATTTTTTAATATATAAATAAAATTATTTTAATAGAGATTTTTAATTAAAAACATTAAACATTGTTTGATATTGTATAAGTGTCTTTAAATTAGTGAATAAAACCAATTACATTGGTAATTAGTTTGGATTGGCTACATATACATATATTTAACGCTTAACGCTATGCATGTAAACATGTCGTCTTAATTTATCCGGCCTAGCGAAATCCTTGGCACAAAACGTGCACTGATAGGGCCGCTCGCCTGTGTGCTTGCGGCGGTGTACCTTCAGCTCGTAGTGTACGGTAAATGACATATCGCAGAGATCACATTTAAATGGCTTCTCGCCATTGTGCCGCCGCATGTGTATACTAAGTTTGTTGGGCGTCAACGACTCCAGGCCACACAGCGAGCAGAGATACTTTTTGCCGGGATTCTTTTTAGCTACATGCATGTCGCGTATGTGCTTGTCCAAGCTAGGCTGTACCACAAACGAGCGCCAGCAGTGAGGACACTGGTAACGAAAACGTCTGCTACGCTTTGTGACCGCAGGCAACTGACTAGAAGATTTAGCATGTTGACTGCCCATGTGTTGCTCTAGATTTTCGAGCCACATAAATTTGTAGCCGCAACGCGAGCACTTGAATTTTTTCTCCTCGTTTAGACATTGTGTGCGCAGATGGTGATCCAACATGGCCTGATAAAACAAGGTATTTAAATTACACTACTTATTGGCTTGACTTGCTTAATGCTTAACCCACCTTATCAACTGTCTTGAAAATGCAATGACTGCAGGAATATGGCAGCTTGTCAAAGGTGTGCAACGAGTACTGATGTTCGTTCAGGTCGCGTCTGCGCAAGAAGCTCATCTCACACAGATCGCATCGATAAGTTCTCGTACTCGTCGCTTCTTCATCACTCTCATCCGTTTCATCCAGCTGCAGCTCAAAGCCTTCCTCAGTGCTTATCATATAGTTTGTTACCTCATCACTGTGCGCCTGCATTGAGTTGTGTCGCCGCAGATCGCCAATGCTAACAAACTGCATATCGCATAGCTTACAGACGATCGTTTTAGTTCCCGATGGCTTTGCAGCATCTGCCAGCAGTGTCTCTGCCAGTGGTAGATCCTCGCCGCTGAAGCCATGCCTCTGCACATGCTTGTGCAACAGTGCTGGGCGATAGAAAGTACGTGTACACCAGCGGCAAGGTAGCAGTTCATTGCTCACATCATGATGCATAAGCTTGTGCTTAGTCACAGCGCTTTTGTCCTGAAAACTGCGGGAGCACTGATCACATGAATATGTCTCTTGCTATAATAAAGAACAGTTACCTTCAGTTAGGTCATAAATAGGCTAATAAGTCTTGTGTCTACCTTGTTTTTGTGATCCACGAGATGAGCACGTAGATTCCGTCGCCAGAAAAAGCGCTGAGGACACTTGTCGCACATAAAACGCTTTAAAGTGTTTTGGCACAGTTTGTGTGTATGATGCTCGAGCAACTGAGCACTCAGGAAACGTGAATCACAGCGCTGACAGACGTGCGGCGCCTCCAGCCAGGTGTGCTGCTGTCGATGATGCTCGTGTAACTGGTATTTACGTGGCCACACAGCATTGGGGGAATCACACAGCTCGCAGGCGTATGAGTTTCGCTCCACAACATCCTCTTCGCCGTCGCTGTCTGTGTCCGAGCTGTCCAGATTCATCTCGTAACGCGCCTCATTGGTTATGGAGTAATAACGTCCAAACATGCCCACTTTGAGATCGTTAAAGATGCGGAGCTTTAGGCCAGACACCGTTGACTCTACGGCTGTCTTATAAAATCCTTCGGCAATGCGTTCAATTGGCTCACCGTGAGCGTCAAATGTAAAGTCTTTGGGATGTGCCTTCAAATGTTCTCGCAGCTGTCGTAGTTTGATAAATCTTCGTAAACAGATCATGCATTGAATTTCCTTCGATCCATTCGGTCTACAGCGATGCAAATCAAATCCCTTGACACGTCGGTCAATGCGTGAGGGTTTAGACATGACAGATGCATCGGCCGCATATCTGAAAGGCGCTCTCTCGTCCTCTTCCTCATCGGTATCATTGAACTCTTTGTGCTCCTTGTGCTTGTGTTTGATGAGACTCACAATGTACTTGTAAGACTTGTCGCACTGGTCGCACTTGTAATAATTGTCTGTACTCGAGTTGTTTGCATCATCCTCATCAGGCAAGCTGTAAGTGACTAACATTAGCTAACCGATTATGAACATACTGCATACTTACTTGATCTCTTTTATTATGCTGTGTACCAGAGAATCTATGCTGGATGGTTTTGAACGCTGGCGCGAATATCCCTGCTTAGGTGCCTGTTCTGCACTTGATCCATTGCTTCCAATTTGACGTAGCTCTGCTGGCCACTGGCTGGACACATGCGATTTGTGTTTGTGCTTGATTAACAGCATTATGTACTTGTAGGATTTGTCGCATTGATCGCACTTGTAGTAGCTATCACCTGATTCACTTTCCTGACTGAAAATAATAAAAATTTGTTCTTTAGGCGAAAGTTAGCACGATGAAGTGATAACGCTACTTACTCTGCCGTGCTGCTTTGTGCTGTAATAGAGCTTTTAACTATATTGCGATGAATTGGTTTCACATCATTAGTCTTGGTTTTATTCTCGCCGGTGTGCTCAGGACTTCGCACATGCTCTGGACTGTGATTTTGCCGCTTGTGGCGAAAGAGATTTGTTACATATCTGAAGGCTTTATCGCACTTGTTGCATTGGTGCATTATAGGTCGTTTTTTATTTGCGACTTGGCGCTGCTTGAGCGGCACATCATCGTAGTCAGAATCATCCTGTCTTGCATTATCCAAACGGCTTTTCTTTATCAGTGGGTCTGTTGTGCTGGTTGGATCTGATTGTTGTACTGCTGTTTCTGTTGACTCTTCCATTTTGATTGTGACACCCTCTATTTCTAGCAATTCTATAGGCGTCTCTCGCAAGCACTTCAATGTTCCCGTTTCGGTGTCTTCCGATAGAGATTCCGTCACTAGTTTTTGCAGCAAGAGCTTGTAAGTTTCGCGTGCTTGAAGTACAAATTCGTAGGCATTTTCCAATCTATGCACACATATGCGGCAAATCCAGGGCGGCAGCTTCTCATTTTGATCCACAGCGACCTGAAAATATGTTATTATATATGAGTTTACTTATAACAAACCCAATAGTTGGGGGTTGACACACCTCGAGTTTTGTTAGCTCCAGTACCAGTTGGTTAAATGTTTTTGGCGCGTATTTATCAACTTGTGTCTCAATCCAAAAGCGTCCATCTGCTCCACCACAGACTCTACAAGTTCTTGCCATTGTACAGTTAGATTTTTATATAAAACCCTATCCTCCAATGCTTTAATCCAACAGGATACGTCTATTAATTTTTCATGTACACAAACACTGTGTCTGTTTTTAGTGTGTATACACTGTTTATCAAACAGCTGTTTTGAAGCACAGCTGTGCAAAAAATCTATCGATAAATTGCATTTACCATCGATCTGGTGTTTTTCTTTTAACAATACATCCTTCCATATATTATTGTTATGGTTTACTTAAAATATACAGTATTTAAAGAGTAAAAACCAACATGTTGCCGACAAACATTTGTCGCACATGTGCGCTACAGGATAATAACTTGATGGCGCTGTCTACGCGCAGTAAAAAGTACCCAGCGAAAAGTATTTCTGACATGTTGCTCAAACTAACACAAGCCGATGTGGGTGTGTTACGGATGTATTTTATTATATTTTACTTAATAATCTCCATTGCTTAGCCCCTGTTGGAGCAATCTGATGATAATCTGCCGCGGCATCTGTGCAAACCATGTTTCACTCAGCTGGAAGCTGCCTATTCATTCTTGCTGCAGGCTCGCGAGGCTCAGGAGCGACTGTTGCTGCAGCTTCGCAAAAGATTGCAGACAAAGTGTTTAGATGAAATACCCATTGACATTACGGTAGATCACATCAAAACTGAGGTGGAAATTGATCTAGATGCTGAAAACCACGCTGAGAGAAGTGAGCAATTAGAGGACGAAGATGCTGATATGGAGGAGGAAAAGGAAAAGGAGATTGCCGCAGTGTACGTCACTTCCTTAAAGCGTCAGCTAACAAGTGATAGCGATAGCAGTACAGAAAAGGGCGATAAGTAAGTTCAAATTATAATATTGAAGAAAGTTTAGGTCTGCGGATGAAACCATTCATAAGAGTTAATGCAATAATCATATATTTTTTTGTAGCCATGATATTGAATTTAAGCCCCCGCAGCTCCGGCGCAGTGCAAGGCGAGCCAAACCTAGCACAGATAGCGAAAATGATTTGAAGTAAGACACAGAAAACATTTAGAAATATGGAATATTAATAATATTTTTGCTTTAAAGGTCTAATTTAGAAAAGGACCAGCCAAGAGCTAAACGCGGTCGTGGGAGACCCACACGTCAAGGCAAATCAGAGACCATCAACGAGGATGGCCGTCACATGTGCAAAGTGTGTGGCAAGACGTATTCATGGTACCGAGATTTGCAACGCCATGAGCGAATACACTTCGAGCAGGCGGCCTTTGTGTGCGAGAGATGCGGCAAGAAATTCTTGCGCAAAGATAAGTACGTGTTCCATTTGCGATCGCACGAGAAACAAGCGGTGAAAGCGCAAGCGCTGCAGATGAGCAGTGAATGGCGCTACGCTGAGCGTCTCTACAGCTCGGGTCGTCTAAAGTGTGTGGAGTGCAAGCTGTGCGGATTGAAGTACCAGCGCATACAGGAGTTGCGTGAGCATTTGGCAATTCATGTAAACATTGAGACATTGTCCAATCTCAGTTTAGACAACGATGTCATACGAGAGCAGTTTGGCAGCGAATGGGATGTACAACGGATCAAGCAACAGGTATGCGAGCAAATTGCTAAAGGGCGCGACCAGCTGGACAATTTTTGTGCTATTGTAAACTCATACGGCTATGAGCTGTGCCTAAGTGATTCTGATGAGGAGTTGCCGGATAAGTCAACACAATATCAATGCCAGCCTTGCAGTACCACCTTTACACGCAAACATCGCCTCATAAGACACACATTGGAGGAGCACACGCAAACGAATGAAACCGAAGCGCCTTGGGTGCGCTGCAATATTTGCCAAATTGGTTTTGTTTGCAACAAACTCCTAGAGCAACATCAGCGCACACAGTGCTTCAATCCGCTAAAGCGTTACAGCTGCGAACATTGTCCTGGCAAATTCATTTGGCTACAGAATCTACAGCAGCATGCTTGTAGCAGACTGCAATCGTATGAACAAAAGGATCATCGCAAAATTCAGTGCTGTCTGTGTGATACCAAACTAAACAGCATGAGTGCTATGCGCTCTCATTTGCTTACGCATCGCGATGGGTACACAGGCATCGATCCACAGCAGCAGGCCGCCTACTTTCACACTTTTCAAGATGATATTGATTGCAGTCTTTCAGAACTTGGTACACATATAGCAGGCGATTTTAAAACACAAAATGTAGGACGCTACTTTAATGCCTGTACGGACAGCGGACAGGAATTGGAGTTCAATGATTCTGACAGTGCTTTAACCGATGCACCCAGTCTGCACAGCTGTGCCGTGTGCGGTGAGAGCACGGAACTTCTCGTCCAGTTGCAAAAACATCAAGAAAGTCAACACAAAGAGTTAGACCAAAGGTTGCCTTATACCTGCACTGATTGTGGCTTGGGTTTTGTAGCAGAGACACTGCTTCAGCAACATCGTCGTCGTATCTGCGCCAAGCAGCAAGCAAAGTATAATTGCCCGGAATGTAGTCAACGCTTTTACTGGCTGTCTAACTATAAACGACACATGCAGCTGAAGCATAATGTTGAGCATACGGACGAGACTCAGATTCGGAAAGACAACAGGCCAACATCAAAATTGCAGTGCACCGAATGCGAAAAGGTAAAACTGACTGCCAACGGTTATGCTCAATCAAAGTGTTTAAATGTTTCATATTTCTAGGTATTTGTTTGGCCCAAGGATCTGACGCGTCACAAGCGCATGCATCAGTCAGAGGTGCAGTTTGAATGTACTTTTTGTGAGCGCAAGTTTCATCGTAAGGATAACCTCAAGTCGCACATGAGAATGCATAGGGAGCAACAGTTAGATGCGTCAACTGTGTCAGTCAGTGAGCAACAGGACACGTTGCAGCAGCGCTGGAAGTTGTTACCAAGCCACCTGTGTCGTCCCAATGGCTGCAAGCAGATTCAGTGCATGATTTGCCTATCTCAGCATACAAAGATCTCCGATTTGCGAACGCATTTAAGTAGTCATCAGTTGGCACTTAAGTTTTCCGGTGAACGTGGCCAACCTGAAAGCATATCTAGCATTTCTCGTGCTCTGTATCCCGAGTTAAGCACGTCTTTGGATAAGCAAGGCTTAACTAACCGCATACAAAGTGATCTAGCCAATGGTTTGGAACTGGAGAGATTTATTTCGATTACCAACGAGGCGGGCATTGAGTTAAGTTTAGATAGCAGCGAAACAGATACGGATTCGGATTCAACAGACAACCAACGAAACAGCAGTGATCGCTTGTACACATGTGAGCTGTGTCAGATTTGTGTGACTCGTAAGCATCAGCTCTATGCCCACCAGCAAGAGCAGCATACTTGGGAGGAGGCGACGCACATTTGCAGTCATTGCCAGGCAAGATTTGTTAATGAACAGCTACTGGAGCACCATCATCGCACCGTCTGCCGAAATGGCCAGCGTCGTTTCCTTTGTCGCAAGTGCCCGTTACGCTTTCGTTGGCGAGACAATCTTAAGCTACACACAAACGTAGCGCACCAGGAGGGGAGTGTGCAAGATAAAGCCAGCTTGGATATTCAGCAAAATGGCTCACTTATGCTGCCAGCGGTTAGCTACGACTGTCTGGAGTGCAAGCGTAGCTTCAAAATGCAAAAGGATCTCACAAGGCACACCCTTATGCATACTCAGGAGTCAAGCATCTATCGTTGTCATTGGTGCGCACGTCGCTTCTATCGCCAATCAAACCTGCTGCAGCACATTGAGCGTCATGGCATCAGCGCTGATCAGCTGCCCTATGCGGAGGCCTTGCTCAATGCCAGTCGCCATCCGCATGGTAGGAAATGCATTCAGTGTAAGGTGTGCGAAATAACCTTTGCCAGCATTGCGGCACTGCGTTCCCATTTGACATCTGCACCAGCTGGGACGCATCATGCAATTGAATCTATGCTTAACTATTCCATTACTGATCAGCTGGGCTATGAACTGCACTTGGACGACTCGGAAACAGATGAGGAGGCCAAGCCGGAGGGCACGCCGGCGCATTACACATGTGGCATGTGCCAGCTGCGTTGTGTGCGCAAATTTGAGCTGCAACAGCATCAGCAGGCCATGCATCGTCTAGAGCGGATAAGCCAAGGATGCGAGCTGTGCATCTATAAGAGCGTCTCTCCGGATCTGATTGCCTATCACCGGCGTGTACTGTGCGATAATACGGAAAAGCAGTTCAAGTGTTCAAAATGTAATTATCGTTTTATGTGGCAATCGAATCTTGAGCAGCACATGCAGCTACAGCATCCCAGCAGCGCGGAGACGACTTTAATGCCTATTTCAGACAGTGTCAATTCTGAAAGCCAAATCTTTCAATGTGGTCAGTGTCCCAGTAAATACAATCGCAAGGATCGCTTGACGGCGCATGTGAAACGATGTCATATAGATGGTGCAACAGGCACTAAAAAGTTGCCTGCGACACCAGCCAAGCAACAAAAGAGTTTCTTGTGCGCTTTCTGTGGCAAAGCTGTTAGCTCCTCATCCAATTTAATCATACACATACGTCGACACACGGGTGAGAAGCCCTTTAAGTGCGATTATTGTGACATGGCCTTTCCACGTTCCTCCGATCTCCAATGCCACAGACGCACCCACACTGGGGAGCGGCCTCACGTTTGCACCGTCTGCCAGAGGGGTTTCGCTCGCTCATACAAGCTGCAGCAGCACATGCGCATTCACAATGGTGAGCGTCCCTACAAGTGCACCTACTGCGACAAGAGCTTCACCCAGTCCAATGATCTAACGCTTCACATTCGACGACATACGGGCGAACGTCCCTATCACTGCAACACGTGCGGAGAGAGATTCATTCAGGGCACGGCTTTGAAAAATCATCGACTGCAGAGTGGTCACATCGAAACGGAAGTCCAACAAGTAAAAGATGACTGATTAAAATTATATATATTGAAAGGTCAAAACATTCTTATGCTAAACACTATCCATTAAAATAAATTGTAAAAGCTTAACAGCCAAAGCTCGGCTTAATATAACATATGTGTAATTGAGTTACCGGGTTTTTAATTCGATATACAACATTTGATCGATAACTATCGCACAGAAAAAGTAATCGCTCCAAATTGCTGACAGCCAAAAGTACCGTTGTCATGGCGACCCCAAAAAGCAAACAAAGTTAGCCTGTCGTTTGTGTTCAGCTGAAAAAATAAGAACTGCGGCAATAAGTAAACGAAAATATATATGCATATATCTTATTTTTTAAAGTTATCAGCTAAAAGAAAAACACATCGATATAAATTAGTTAAATTCCAATCAAGTTGACTGCAAAGTTGAAGGTTTTTTTGTTTTAGATTTCAAATCATTCTGTCAGTTTAGTTGCGCCATGGTCAAAACTAGTAAAAAGCAGCCGCATCTATTTGCTACCACCGATCGCGGCAGTGTTAGCGTCAGTGGCAGCGCAAACTCAATAGAAAACACTTACTGTGTTTTACTGCATGTGGGGCAGGGTAAGTACTTGCCATTGACTTTAGAATGACTTAATGCAATACTTACTCTTTAAGCAATCAACTTCTATGGACGTGAGATGAGAGAGGGAGAGAAAAGGGAGAATATTATTATGACCGCTGCCCTAAATACGGTCGACTTTGAAGTGGAGGGCACACCCTCAACCACAGCCGAAACGATTGTATTCAATAGCAATTGCATTTGGGAGTGCGACATGGCTGGCATTAAGCGCATCAAGACGGATCATCGTCCGGTAAAAGTCACTTTCTACGCGTGCAGCAATGCGGAACGCAAGACAATTGGCTCCTTGTTGCTGCCACTGCGTGGCTTGCCCGTTCTAGGCGTGGCCGGCAACAACAGCCCACTTCAGTTAAAACTGTTTTGGCATAAGCTGACCTGTCTGAACAATGAGTTTCGTTCCCATAAGCCGGAGGTTCTTTTGCTGTTGGCCATTGTTAAAAAGACGCTGCTGTACACCAAAGATTTTAAGCATCTGATGGCATTTAATGACTCGGTGAGCTGATATTATGGTAATTATAGTTTTTACGATGCTTACCTTCGCTTAACAGGAGAAAAAGCAGCGTGCACCACAGCTGCAGTCGCCCGAACAATCAATCACCGCAAACATGATTCAATCGCAAGTGAGTAAATGAAATATCAATAAACATTTTGTAAAACTTAAATGTCGCTTTCAGGCAAATATCTATGTGCAGTCGCTGGCACAATTGGGTCTATTACAGGTGGGCAATGATCCTCTGGTTGATTGTGATATTGTCGAGGTTGTGCTGCAGTTTAAGCAGATAAAGAATGTGGACAAGTTTGTCAAGTCGCTCTGTCGCGACAAGACTGAGAAGGTAACGGAAGTGCTGCTTATGTTCGACTTTCTTGGTTCTGTCACAAAAATTAATCTTAAATTGAACAAATCGGACATCTACGAGATCAAAGATGTGCTGGGTTTGCGCTTCAAGTCCTCCCTGCGTAGTATTCGTCTCTATTTTCAGCGTATATTTTATTTGCCTTTTAACTTGTATATTGATGGCACATCTATAGGTAAGCTTAAACAGGCCTTATCTACATTTAATTAACATTAGGATTTTTTCTTTAGCCAATTATCGTCTGGACTTTGGTAAACTATTACCACCGGATAAATACTTTGCCGATAAACGCAAATATGTGCACGAAGGCTGGTTTGCCTTTGATCGCTTTGGACGCATGGGCAGCGCCCGAGAGCTTAAACCAATTATTGACTTTACCTTTACGGTTGGCATACTCGAAGTTTGCTGGGGCCAGCAGGACATGCAGCCTGATGAGCAGCAGCTCCAGCTGGACCAGAAGAGTGAACAGCTTGATTTGCAATCTATGGGTAGCAAAGCATTTATACACGAGGTGCCAAAGGATCGAGCGCAAGACAACCGTGACGATTGGCACCCTGCTTCGGAGAATGCCTCAATGCGCAGCTTAAATGTTGGCGCTGAGCTGTCTGCATCGGATGAGTCTGCCTCCGAGACATCTCACTTATGTCGCAGAAAGTCCACAAGGCTGGTAGTAACTAATCCACTGCAGGAGGATACTGAGGAGTTTTGCAATGATGAACTGCATGGCCCAAACGTGAATGGTTGTATGATTTCGCCGAGACCCGAGTTTGAAGATGAACAGCTGCCCGATAATGATTTCAACGATTTACCTGAAGATATAAGCTTCGAATCGGAGTTCTTAGATATTTGTAGCATTGTGGAAGACCCAACGCGAGCTGATGGTTTAAATATGCAGCAGACTAATACAGATAGTTCGAAAAAAATCACCAGTAATACCAAAGATAATGATTTAAAGAAGCGTCTGCAAAATCGGCAACAAAAAGTAAACGAATGGGCTGAAAAGTTTTTACAGGATGAAATGGAGCTGCAGCAGCCAATGCCAAATACGGAAAGGAAACTAACTTTTAAAAATGGTGAAGAATTTGAGACTGAGAACATTGATGATTCATTTTTCAGGCTGGAGAAGGAAAGTGAGATGTTACAAGAAGTAGAAGTTGACAAAGAACTAAATCGGAAAGTAGCCAATAAAAAAGCTATTGAAGAGATTAACAAACTTAGCATGCTGAACTCTAAATTACTATCGCTGCCCGAAAAGTCGAATGAAAGGTTCTCAAACTCTTCAGAGACAACTCAAAACAACCTAAAACTGAATACAACTATAAAAAAACTTTCACCAAATGAAGAGTTACACGTTAAGTCAAAAACTATTCAAAACAAAAAGATTGAATTAAGTTCAGAAAATGTTAAAACCGCTGAGATGCCAAAACAGCTAGGGAATCCCATGAAGAAATCTCTTCAAAATCTTAGCTCATCAAACGATGAACTTGTCAAAAAGTCAAAGAAGAGATTTGTTGTTGATCGATTAATCGATACGGATTCTCTTACAGAAACTGAGCCACAGAAAGCAAATCCCGGCAAAAATAAATCAAAGCTTGTCATTCAATCGAAAACTCAAGTATGTGAGAAAGTAATTGCCAAAAAAGCACCCGCATTGAAAAGGAATACCAACTCGAGAAGTGATCTCTCCCTAGGTGCTCGCTGGGTAAAGGTAAGCAATGAGCAAACAAATGTCTTGAACGAAGCGGAAATGTACATTAGCGAAACATGTAAAGGGGCACAGGATGCCAGCCCCAACGACGAACAATTAACCGAGTGGTCAAATAAACTAAATAATTCCTCTCGTTCTAAAGTAAAATCTGACCTAAAATGTGATTTAGAGCTGGAATTAAGCTTGGACAGTTCTTACATAGAGAAGCCACAAACGAAGAATTTAAGGTCCAAGACAAGCAGAGAAAAAGAGCTGAAACATGTGGAAATATCACTCACTTCGGAGCTAGATACTACGGCTCACGAGGAGAATATATCAATAAGGAAAAGAGCTAGAAAAATTGTTAAGAATAACACATCATTGCAAGAGTTTTTGGACGTAGAGCAAGCTATTGCCGAGCAGATGCGCCAAAACCGTGACATTCAAAAGCAATTAGTGCAGCCAGATTCAGATATAGAGTCTAGTGAAGCAGACTTAACGCAGCTAAAAAATCACGTAAAGAAGCGATCAAGTAAAGCAACTAATATCAAGCAATCAAATGATGATATAATTGGGAAACTTTGCTTTGGTGCCAAGAAGAGCAAATCTCAAGCAGATGTCGATGCTCAAGTCTCTCGCATGGAGTTAACAGTTCATATGTACGACGAAACTAAAGCAATCGATGCAGCTAGGCAAAGCACCAAGTGCATGGATCAAAGCGTCAACACTGACATAACCAATATGGATGATAGCTCCGAAACCATTATTGCGGCTGGCCGACAACTAAAGGACATGATGCAGCAAATGCAGAAATTGAGACAACAAAAGCAAATTGAAACCTCACAGTTGTTGGCGGAGAATCCTGAGGAGCACTGCAGCATGGAGGCACACTATCAGTTGAAATTTCATCAGTTGGAGCAGCACATAGCCATGCTGGAGCAGCATTTGCTTATTTTTGAAAGCCGTACGCAAGAAATGCAAAAGAATAACTCGAATTTGGCCGAAGAGAAGGTTCAGCTGAAGCAACGCATAACCCACATGGAGCAGCAAATTGCAAAGTTGAGCCAGCAGGGACCCAGCAGTAAGGAGTTGCAACAGGTGCTCAGTGAGATGCAACTGCAGAATGCGCGCTACATCGAAATGTCCAAGGCCAAGGATCAGTACAAGAGGAACTGGCGACGCAGTGCCAAACAATTGCAAGCCTTAAAGGCACAACTATATGGCAAGCATATGGAGGAGGAGTACAAGCCAATGTCAAATAAGTGAGTAGTAAACAGGTCGCTATTTAAAAGTTTACTTAATTATTTCTTCTTTAAGGGATATTGATTTAAAAACCATGATCGCAAAGGATGTCTTTGAGTTTCAGCGTGAATATGGACCCTTAAGCTGCACACGCGCTAATCTCAGTTTCTCCGGTTCTGGCGATGGACCGCCAACATTGCACAATGACCTACTACTTGATTTAACTAGTCAAACATTGGATGAACACGATTCAAATAGTCAAGATATAGATAGCTCACTTTAAATATCAACCAAATTATCTGTGATATACTGTTAAGAACTGTATTTTATATGTTTTAAAATTCAGTTTTTAATTTGATTTGTGTATGTGTTGAAATTTCTGTTTGATGTTTGAATTTAACAAATTTTATTGTTTATTGTTGCGCCTAAAAGCATATTTCTCTAGGCGATCATAAAGACCAAGACAATGTTTTAATGTAAATGTTATGTTTAATGCTTTGATAAGCAGCTGTGAGTTACGCCAACTTAGCGCCCTTTCGCACAAAGTAAGGCAACGTGTTCAGCGGTGCTGGATACTCCATTATCCATACTGGTCCCTTATACATATCGTTACTGTTGCCATCAACCCACTCACCGATGGGCAAGTAAATATCACGTTGTGTGGCGCCTTCCATAATGACGGGAGCCGCAATAATATCATCGCCGAGCAAGAACTCTGCAAAAGGCCAAAAGGAATTAGCAAAAGGTATAGAAGTTAAAATCTTTTTAAGCTACCATCATAGATGCTCTGAGCAACTGCATCATTGGGTGAAATCCACCAGAGTGGCGCATTCACTGGCTCGCCAGTTTCCACAGCACGCTTAAACGCCTTCATGATGTACGGCGTAAAGTCCGAATGCAGCTTGGTGAAGGTCTTGCTAATCTCGATGGTCTCAGAGTCGTTGAAGTACCATGGCACATAGGAGAACTGGATGCTGGGCATAAAGACATTGGCCTGCAGCCAGCGCAGGAAGAGCTCCTTAGTGGGTGGCTTTTCATTGTAGCCATTGCCGCCAATCATGTCTGGCAGCACAAACGGATAACCGTTCAGATTCATCTGCAACAGTGATGTGATCAACGTAACCAGACCATTGTTCCAGCCCCACTCGGAGTCCTTGTCTACGATGCGCACAAAAATGGGCAAATCCTGTGTGTTCTGGCCGGAACGCACCTCAACCATGTCCCCAAAGGCGGCCACAGTGCGCACATAGTCTGTGGTTATCTGCAGTGGTGTTAGATTAGCGTCACCCTGCAGCACTGCATCCATGGGAATCCAACTGGTTTCGCCAGCATCAAACTTGAAACTGTCTATGCCATCCTCCGTTTGCAGACGCTTTAATCGTTTACTGAACCATTCCTGCACCTCTGTCTTTGTAAAGTCCAGATAGGCTGCATCATTGGGCTTACTATTCCACCATTTTGTATCAGCACTGCCGTTGTGATCCAATGTCAGATAACCAGATGACTTTGCCGTCTGGTAGATGGCCGTGCAGTTATTGTTGATAAACGGATGAATCCACAAGGTCACCCGGAAACCCAATGCCTTTAGGTCATCCGTCAGTTGCTTGGCATTTGGGAATTTGTTCTTGCGGAACGTCAAAGCACCATAGCAATCCTCCCAATCGTCATCAATCTCCAGCTGACTGTTCTCAAACCCATTATCTAGAATTTGCTTAGCAAAGTCGCGTATTACTTTATCGTCGACTTCAGCCTTGTACAGCGCCCAGGTGGACCAAACGGGGTGCTGAACCATACGCTCATCCGGATGTCCAGTTGGCTTGCCAAACAGTGTCTGGACCGCATACATGTGCGCCACCTTAGCATCGCTGGCAAAGACCAGCTGATAGCTAAATTTGGCCGCAGTTAGGCGTGGGTCATAGGGCAATGCGCTAAAAGCGCTGATGCACAGCTGATCCTCGAGTCCAGCAGCGTTTTGATCAATAAACAACGGCGTTGTATTGTCCACATAGAGGAAGAAGCCCTCGCTATTGAGCCAATAACGTTCTGCAACGCCCATATTGCCCAGCTCCTTGGGCAGATAGGAGAAGTTGCTAAATTGCTGTCGCTCCACGGGCCAATAGTGTTGCTTCTGCTCGGCGCCGCCAAACCAATGCACACGACCCTGATGCAGAGGCACACAATCCCTGGGCTGTGTGCCCTTTAGCACTTGATCACGTGCCACACGAATATGCGTCAATCCACTTGTGGCTTTCACCAGAGAGAACTCAATGCTCGTCTTGCCATCGCTTAGCTTAAAACTGCCTGTGGATGTGGCCTCCAGACTATCGCTACTCTGAAAGTTGTCCAATGTCACCGTCTGCAGCGAGCGGCTGCCTTTCATCAGCTCATACTGGAGCTTAGTGCCACGGCGCAATCTCACATATACATCGCTGTTATCGAACTTGAAACGCTGCTCAATGGTTTGGCAGGCATCAATCGACGCCCATAGACCGCAGGTCAGGATTAGTGCCGCAGTTGCGTAGACCAGCTGCATTTTGTATAAACTATTGCATGAGCTGGCCCAGCTCTACACTTTTATAGCCATCGCCAGAGTTGTGCTTATGGACAACTCGCGTGCATAAGCCACACACAAATAAAGCTCTTGACCATTGTTAATAATTCAATGTTGACTAGTGGAGATGCACTCTATGCCGCTGCTGCTGATAAGCAATTAACTGATAATAAGTCTCTCAAAGTTCATGAGCTACATACTATATAGTATATGACTAAAAATCGTTTGTCAGCTGGTTTAGATTGAGAGCCAAACAATATAACTTTTGGAATTACACACAAAAGTACTTGTACTCTTATCAATCAAAAGTTTTTTTTAACCTTTTCAATTGTATTGTTTTTTTGCTGTCAAATAAACGCTAAGTGCCAGCAAATTATCTTCTATTTGCGGGCAGAAGCTCAAACAGCGGAACTAGTTGAAATAAAAACCTTTATAGTTGAGTAACTGCTGAGTATTATCGAGTATTTTACGAAAAAAACAAATGTAAAGTGTTTGAACTTGACTTGAACAAATGCAGCTGATGACCGAATGATTATCATTCATTGGACAAATGCAAGCTATCTTAGAGCTAGATTAATTGTAAATAAAAACACACAGGTTATAAGAATATGATAATATTTGTTTACTTTATACTTGTTGACTTATGACTAGGATAATACATTTTTGAATATATAAACAAGAAACTAATATACAATAGTCGGAATAATTTAAATGCATATCATAAATAAATCGCAGCAAATGTTTTAAATGTTCAAAGGTTCTCTCTCTCTCTCTCTCTCTCTCTGTCTTATCATGAGTGTAAACTAATCTAAATGCACATTGAAATCGATTTACTCCGGCACAAGTTGAGTGCGCTCCTCATTCACCTGCTGATGGGGCAGCTCATATGCTTGGCGTTCATCATGATACTCCAGCACATCGCTTGGACCCTCAATGCGAGCACTAAACAACTCCATATCCTGCTCCTCATCGCTATCGCCATCGGCAATAAGTGCTACGCGCGTGTAGAGCTCCTCCCTTGCTGCCCTCCGATGGTAAGCAATGCCACCAGCCACACCCACGCCCAACACCGAAACAATAACTGCTATCAGTAGCATTGCTATGCTCCAGTGCATATACTGCATTTGTCGAGCGTTACCCTCGGCCTGTGCAATAGCTGGACTCGAGATATCCACCACAGTGCTGCGCACCACATACGCATAGCAGAAGGTCTCGTTGGTTTGGGGCATCTTGCGTAACTGGCTGCCCGGATAACAGGTGCTGCACTGGTTCACATTTGGGCCATAGCAGCGCAGGCAGCTCTTGTCACAACTCACACAGATGCTACTGTGACGTGGTGTTAGCACCAAGATGCTCGTTTCTGAAGTCTCGCTGCGACGTCGACGTTCCGCCGCCTGCAGTGGATCCTTGTCGTTGTCGGTTAAGCCATCTGTGCTTCCAGTGCTGTGCAGCTCGTTGTCGGTTACTTCAACAAGCGGCACGCCATCATCCAGCTCATCGGCATTTGTTTTGGCAAACGTGTGCTGTGGACACTCGTCGTAGCAGAGATCCTGGTAGAAGAAGCTGGACTCCTGGCATTCTATTAAAAACAGCAGCAAAAACGCCATATAATTAGCTCAAATGCTTTAAAAATTGGGAGTTCAAGATAAGAAACTAGATAGTTACAGCTAAAGGCCATTTACCTCCGAAACAGTGTTGATAAATGGAGCAAGAATATTGAAAAGTTGGTGTTGAGTTAGTAGAGTTTAATTAATACAAGAACGTAAAAGTATTGGTGTACTATACAAAACAAAGGCAACAAAAGAATTGATTTTAAATTTAATAACAACTGTTTTATTTAATTTTTTTTTAAATAGTCAAGTCTCAACTGAAACTCTTCTATTAACAACAAAAAAAAAAGTTCAAAGCAAGCGCAGTAGTCCAAAAACATGCTCAAAAGGTATTAAAGAAAGTCAGTTGGGTGGATGTGTACCGAAACCAGTGTTGAAAAGCAAAAACGAGAATGAATAGTGTATGGGGTGTGCATTGATTTAAGCTTATGTTAAGTAAATAAAAAGTTTACGAACATACATAGAAGAACCAAAACGATTGTTAATTTATCACATGGCTTGGGTTAAGAACAGAAATTACACAACACTATTAGAGTAATTAGAAAAATGTGATCATTTGTTTGTGTTACCAAAACTCACCTTGCGTTTCTGAGACATACGAATGGAGGAGAGGAAAATATTTTTGAGAACTTTTTTTTCAAATGTTTTTGGACCACATTTTACTTGCTGCGCAGCTTGGAATCTTTTTTTTGTGTTCTTGCATAAAGAGTTTCAGTTTAAGAATTTGTTTTCTTTTAGGTAAATAGTTTTGTTGATTACGTTTTCAATGCATTTATTTATTACTCAGATATTTATATTGATAGATATAGTATATATATACACAAAACATACATAAAAAATTGTTGATTCTAAAAATCGGCCATCAAATCTCATTTACAATATAGAATATTTTTGTTTTCTTGCATCTGCTTTGATCTTATTTCAATTGTTTAAAGTTTTATACATTTAAAAAGTGTAATTTCTTGCACAAATTTTGTATTTTGTTCCAAAATTGCAGTTGTTATTGTTTTTGTTCGTTTACATATAATTTTTTTAATATCTACCCCAGGCCCTAGTACCAGTTGTTTTTTTTTAATTGGTTTTCTCGTTTGTTTTTCTTTCATTATTTAGTATGCTCTTAAATTGTAATTTGGCTTTATTTAGTTTTAATTGGGCTTTTTTAGGAAAAAGTATTTAAGCATAAGTACCGCAGCCAGCACTGAGATTTATAAAATTACAACAAAACATAATTAGAGAAAAGTTTTGAAAGAAAACTCAGTAAAAAAAACTGCTTGGAATATGTGTTGTTTTTATATTTTTTTTTATATTTGTTAGTTTATATATTTTCAATTTATATAGATATATATTTGTTTTTAATTGCTGCTATTTATGGTATATGCTTGAAGAAAAAAATGGCTAATTAATAATAATAATAATTATTATTATTTATTATATTGAATATATTATTTTAATCTGAGTTTACTAAGTACAACAACAACAAATAAGCCAAATAAATAAAAATATTTATGTATACATGTATATATTTGTAATTTATTTATTGTGCCTTGACGATATGATTAATTCATTTGAACAGAACGTGCACATACATAAAAATGATTCAATTCAAATAGATTTGTACCAAATTAAAAGCAATGAAATTGAATTCAAACGATATGTTATATATTTTGAGTACCAGAACTGAGTGAAAAATTGTGCATTTTAGGTATTTGTTGTTGCTTATTGCAGTTAATTAGAAATAATTATTGCACTCGCGTTGCGTTTTGATTTTCTTTTTCGTTATTTTTACTTAGAGAATGGACAGCTAAATAAACATTTATAGCAAAGTTAATGAATAAAATGTGTTAAAGTAGCGTCCATTCCTAAAACCTTTATGTATGGGCAAAAGATTATAATGAACAACAAATAATTTAACAAAGATATGTGGTTGTAAAACGATTAAATTTTGGCTCTGATATGGAAATTAATTATAGTATTTAGTTTTAGCAAATGTTTATTGTAAGGCGCACGAAAATTGTCTGACTAGAAGTTTTCTTGCTTACTTCTGGCATTTCTTAAACTTTTATTTATGTGCGCCATTCGTTTTGTTGTTTTTGTTTTTATTCTTTATATAATTAGTTCCTATTCACACTAGAAAATTAGCTAATTGTGATTTTTGTTTGTTTTTCGTTTTTATTATATTGCAACTTTGTTCAAAACTGCAGGAACTTTTTCTATATATACATATATGTTCGTATATATATATATTAAATTTATGGTTTGTTCATTTTTGTTTTATATTTAGAATTATTTATTATTGGTTTCTTGCCTATTTTAATACTAGACGTAGTCATACCCTACACCCTAAAGTTTTCGATTTCGTTTACTTTTACTTTAAGTTTTTTTTGCTTTTGTTGTTTTTTTCTGTTTTAAGTTACAGTTTTAATACAAAAATTTGTTTGCTCTGCTTTGACGCCTTAACACTAAGATTTTATGCAATTTATGAATTTTGAAATATTTTTTTTTTAATTACATTTTATTCGCTACGTTGTTGCTCAGTTGTTCGCATAATTTCTCATTAAGATATACATTTAAATTTAAGAAACAGTCTTTTACTATGAACGCTAAACTGTAGTGTGTTGAACAATTTTTTCTGCGCGCGGAACACAAGCATATTAAAAAAAAAAATAATTAATAAAATTTGACGATAGACACATAAAAGCAGTGAGTGCTGCTGAAACTGTAGCTATTTGGCTGGCCTGGCAATATCTGAAATGCATATATATATATATATATTATGTACATAAATAGACATGTACAAAGCCAAATACGTAAAAATGTAAATTTTAAAGTAATTGTACTGCAATTTGCAGTGCATTTCAAACTTGAAATGCATTGGTGTCAAGTCCAACGCATTCGAAACTGTTAGAGCCAAGGCGCAATGCATGCAAAACTAGTAAAATGACTTTGGCACAGGGAATTTTGTATCCCCAACATTAAATGCAAAAATAATTACAAGAAGAAAATAGAAATATAAAGAAAAACAAACGAAAACAATGAATTGTATAAACAAATTTAACCAAACTCTTATTAGAAAAAAAATATATAAAAAAAAACTATTTTAACTAAATGTAAAAAACATTAATTTGGGTTTTTTGTTTTCTCTTATTTGTGCGAACCGAATTGGATGAGACAACCTTTGTTTTGTTCAGTTTATCATGTTTGTTCGTGTTTTTGTTTCGTCTCTTAGCTGCCACGCCCACTAACTAGTATTTTTTGTATATTTCTCTTAAGTGTCTGTGGTTGTATAGCTACGCTTATGTTTAAATTTAACTACAAAAAGTATTAGTTAATTTATTTTTTGGACTTGCAGATGTTTTTTTTTTCTTTTCTACGGCTTACTTAACTATTGTTCAATTTACTTTGTTTGATTTTCTTTTGAATTCAGCTTAGAAAAATGCTTAAATTAAGCACAAAATGCTTTTGTTTATGTTCTTATTGTTTGTATGATCAAACTTTAAATTGGAATTCAAGTCTGTTTACATATTATTATTTCTTGTAGTTTTTACAGTTGTTTGGTGTTTTTTTTTTTTTTTTATATTTTGTTTATAGCAAAAAAGAATTTTCTGTTAAATTATCTAATGTTGTTGTTGCCATTGTTCTTGTTGTAGTTGTTGTTGTTGTCGATGGCATGTTTAAAGTTTAGATAGAAGACTTGTGTTATGAGTAGAAATAAGAAAGACAAACCTAAACATTTCTGATCGTTCCACTTGAGGCATGCGGCATGATTGCTTCGATCCTGTGTCATGCCCACCTCGCCAACCTGTAATGTAATAATGATAAACGTATTAAAATGAAATAGTTTAAATACCAAGATATTGTCGTATTGAGTATAAATTAAAAAAAAAACATGCTAAAAATCCCACTTGCAACATTTTAAGAAATCTCTTTTATAGTTTTCTGCATTCTTATGTGTCTGGCAACGGTTTATAGCCATTTTGCATTGCTTTAGTTGCAGTCAGCGCGTCAGTCTGGTTTCCGTTCTCTGTGGTTCATTGCATATTGCCGCACTGTCTGCCATTTTAGCTATAAGTATACTTAAGTATGCATGTGTGTGCCTTTCTGTGTGTGTATAACTGTTTATTTATCGCTGCTCCAATCCAAAAATGTCTGTCTAGGACTATGCACGGCGGCAGTCTCTTGCTAACTTGGTCTGTATCTTTGTGGCCCAAACAGTACTTAAACATGCAATGACGTCGCGTGTTGGCAGCAGCGAAAAAGAAAATCTGTTTTTTATGCAAAAAGTTTGCTGACTAGGCAAAGCAGTCAAAAAAAAAAGTGGAAAAACCCTTAAGGTCACTGCACTTTTAGTCTGTTACAACACACATACACACAAAAAACTAGTCGGCTTGAAGTAGCTTTTAGGCAAGAAAGGACGATAGGAAGTTAAAGAACTGACCGCTAGAGTGCATAAATAGTTGCAGCAGCACTGCTGCTCAAACTGTGCATGCAAAATGAATATGACTACACGCAATGCAGCACCGCTGCAGCTGACGGAAGCAAAAAAATGAAAAGAGAAGGAAAAAAGAAAATCAGTAGCTGCCAACAAGAACTTGGCACATTGCCCGCGACTTGGCCAGGCCCTGGCCAAGCAGGCCTTGCCAAAAAATTGAATTTACTTGCCAAAGCAAAAATGGAAAATTGAGCATTTTCGTATGCTAAATAGACGGCAAATTTATGAGCAGAGCTGCATTAAAGCGCTGGCTAAATAGTTAGTGCAAATAACAGGCAAAAGAAAACGAAAAAGAAAACACCAAAAGCATGCCAAACAGTAACTCAAAATATAAATCTACCTACACATTGCAAATAGTTCGCAAAGCGTTGCTAAAAAGCCTGCAAGCTTATTGCGGATAGCATGACTAGTTGAGAGCTCTACATACATAATGTTTATATATATATATGTATGTCAGAACATATGTATATCATATATCATTTGCATCATCTGTTATTAAGCTAGCTGCATGCAAGCACGCGACGCTGACGCAGTTGGACATGGACTTGGACACGAACATTGCTAATGTCGTCCTCCTCGTCCCCAATCTCGTCGACGCTCTCTGGCAAGCCGTTTGCGAAGCACTGCAAAACCAAAAATAAGTAAGCGAAAAACAAAAGAAAAACAAAAGAGAAAGAAATAAAGCAAGACGAAACCAAACGTTGATAAAAATGATAAAGGTTTGTGTCTCTGGGTTGAAAGCAATAAGTTTTTCCTTTCTTTTTGATCTTTTGTTAATACATTTTTACTTGTGAAATTGATTCAAACGGATAAGAAACTCAAGACTTGCTTAAGAGACTTGTTAATTGAAATTGTTAGACAAATTCTCTCCTTACAATTCACTTTAAATTTGGCTTAAAGCACAGCTCACAACTAACTGAATATTCTATAGAAAATGCCATATAGTTTGGGTTGGGGGAAATGAGGAATAGTTATGATTTTTAATTGGACTCACCTGTTGCATATTGCGCCATTGGCCGCTGGCATCGTGCTCGATGTCATTGTGTGCCATATCGTTGCCATATATATTGAATTGACTCTGCTGATTCTCGTGGGGCTGGTCATCCGGTTGGGCGGGCACCTCGGTGCCATAGAGTATCATGTCCCATTGTGTGATTTGTGCTGCAAGGCAAGGCCAAATGTGATTAGACAACTCGTACAGATCAGAAAGCCAAAAACCCAAAAATCAAAATGAAAATCTACAAAAATAAAGGAGAGAAAAAAACAAAGCAAAGAACGGAAACAAAATTGCGAGCTTGGCATGATTTATGTATGGTAAAATGGGGCGGCTTTGGCGGACCAATAAATCTGCCAGATGCTAAAAATAAAACAAATGATGTGACAAGAGCTAAAACACAACTTTCAAGATAAGGCGCCAGCGATAAAATATATATATATATATAATATAGCTGAAACAAAAACAACAAAACAGCTGAAAGTTGCACTTTGCACTTTGCAGTTTGCACTTTAAGGTTTACAGCTTGCAACTTGCAACTTGCAACTTGCAACAGTTTATAGTTTGATTGATGAAAGGCGTTTCGTTGGCTGTCAAACGTTCAACAAGAAAATCATAAGGAAAAAACAAAAAGGGAAAATTCTTTTAAAGTTTTGCTAACTTATGGATATTTTTGGCACTTTAACTGAATCTACGCAAAAAAACAACAGAAAACATATCTAAACTCAATTCTGGCTACCATTCTTGCTGCGATAGCTACTCGGCGCTAGCTGCAATCCACCTTCCTCCTCATCATCCTCATCCTCTTCCTCCTCCTCCTCGTCATCGACAACGCTTACATCTTGAGGCGCCAGGACACCGGCAGCGGCCATTAACAGTTGCTGCTTCTTGAGTATCCGTTGATCGGGCAAAAAGCTGCTGCCGCCAGCGGGCATTGCGGGTGGCAGGGAGGCTAAAGCGGGAAATGCCGGAAAAATGGGCAACAACTGCGATGATGAGGCTGGCGGTGGTGCTGAGGGTGATTTTTTTGTATTGCCCGGTCGACTGTTGCCAGCATTGGCATTGCCCGTTGTCGGCTTAAATAGCTCCACTTCAAACTGTTTGCCCTGTTTTCGTGGCTGTTGCTGCTGCTGCTGATGCTGTGTGCTAATCTTGGCTTTTGGTATGCTGCTGCTTTCGTATGGCTCAAGTTCCGGAAAGATGGCTTGTATCTTGTCGTAGTGTTCGAACAGTTTGGGTATGCGTGAATCCTGGTTGTTATCCTTTACCTGTTTGGCTGCCTTGACAGGCAAACGTTGTCCATTTCCCCGATTGTTGTTGTTGTTATTGTTGTTGATTTCGCCAATGACTTTGCGCGTTTTTTCCTCATAGAACTTTTCACTGGAGCCGAGTTTGGGTCGTTGCGTTTGCAAATTGTTTGATTGACCCTTGCCCTTACCACCACCCCCACCTCCTCCACCTCCCTGTTGTTGCTGCGATATGCGATAGTATTTATTTTTGTTGTTGTTGTTATTGTTATTGCTATTGCTACTGTTGTTGTTGCTATTTTGCGTAGTTTGCTCCTTTTTATTGGATTTGCCTTCGTTCGCCTTGTTGCCCTTATTTCCCTTGTTGCCCTTATTATTATTATTTGCCTTATTGTTGCCTCTATTATTATTGTTATTGTTGTTGTTGTTGTTATTGGTCTTGCCTAGTATCACACCGTAAGTGGCGGATATTTGCTGATAACCCTGTTTGGGCGGTGCCGGCGGAGGCGGAGGTGGCGACAATATGGGCAACAATGGATTGTTCGTCACAAAACTCGATTTATTTGGCAGCATCTTGCCCAACGGCAATTTGGCGCCACCTGCCGGCGTATTGGCAAAATTATTCGGCGATATACGTGGATATTGCGGTGAATAGATCTGATGCAAATTGCTTGTAGTGCTGCCACTGCCATTGCCAGTGCTGCCATTGCCACTGGAATTTGGTGTAGTTGCTTGTTCAGCGCTATTTGCTCGTGGCACCGAAATCGGATCATTCGGCTCAATTGTCAACGTTGTGCCATAGAATATCAATGACCATTCACGCAACAAAGCGTGTCCTGTATTTTCAGGCGTTTTTTTTTTTTATCGTATATGTGTGTGTGAGTGAGTAGTTGTAAGCAATGTGGAGTGTTAATGGGTGTTAGTAGACAGTTCCACAAAAAACAAAAGCGCAGCATGTCAAAGTTGATTTTTAGGAAATTCCATATTGTAGTTGCTCGTTGTTAGAATTGTTGGTATAGTTTCAAACACCAGACTTACCCATATAGCGTCCCTCGTTGTGAATCTCCAGCTGCCAATTGCCATGCGGCGATTCGCCCCAGGTGTGCACAGACATGAAAGGCCATTGATTGAAACCAGAACGGGAATTATCATGCATGCTGTAAATGAATGTTAATGGGTACAAGCATAATTTGTGTACAGAACTTAAAGAGTAGATCTGCCACGTACCGTGATGTTAAGAGCGTCACTTTGGTGTTCGCTGGTGATTTGAGGTATAGCTGAATATCGCCACGTCGCTGTGAGGTCAACGTTATCTTGGCCTGCACATGCTCCAGATAATTGACAGAGAGACAGTGATTAACGGATAGCTGGAGAGTGATGTGTGTGCGCGGTGGAATGACTCTGAATACCAGGTGAAGAACAGAAAAAAGGCATTAAATATTGTTGGCCATTGAAGCGATGTGCACTTACTTGTCCACATGCGGTGCATTGATTTCGCAACGCTGCTGCTCTGGCACGGTTTTCCAGTTGCGTGCAACACGAACCATTTCGGCGGCATCCATGAGACCATAGCCAAAGGAATGGCTCACACGTCGGCCCACACCGTTGCGCGACCAGCTGGAATCCTTGAGATTCGCCGGCTTAGCGGTGCGCACCACAATGTGCTGCAGATCGCGCCAGGTTAGATTCTGATTCGATTGCAGCACCAGGGCGGCAATGCCAGCGGCGAGCGGTGCCGAGGCCGAGGTGCCCGTATGCGATGCCGTGCATGAGTGATGCAAATCTGTGGTGACCACCTGCTTCTCGCTCTGCCCGCCGCTGCTGTAGGTGGTGGCCAGCGTGGAGCTGCATTTCTCCGAATACCACGGCACATGACCCTCCTCTGTGGCGCTCGATATGGACAGTGTCCATATCGAATTCGTATAGCCATCACAATTGCAATTATCCATCTCTCTGCCCCCATTGCCCGATGCCCAAATGAAAATGCTGCCCTTGCCCCCACGCCCCTTTGTTGTGCCCTCAATGAAGGCACGCGATGCCAATTCACCGGGTCCATCCACCGTTTTGCCATCATCATCGGGTCCCCACGATGCACTATAGATGTCAATGTGCTGCGGATTGAGCGATAGCGAACGCGCCTCCACAGCATCCGTTACATCACCATCCAGCATTCGCACACCGCCCACACTGGCCCCATACGCAATGCCCACGGCACAGAATGAGTTATTTGCCGTGGCAGCCACCTCGCCAGCACAACGTGTTCCATGACGATTCGAATCGCTCATATCGTAATGTGGCATTGGATCATCATCATGACTATTCACATCGTACGAAGCCTTGGGATCCTATAAATAATACAAGTAAAGTAATAAACAGAACAACTGCACCAAATGTATATCACTTACATAGTTTTGCTCAATATCCGGATGATCGGATTCAAGACCATCATCCAGTATGGTGACAACAACTCCCTTGCCAGTTATGCCCTGCTTCCAGGCGGGTATCACATTCATATCCAAGCCACCGCCACGATTCTATCAAACACACCAATTCGTGTAACAAACATTCAGTTCCAACTGATTGAATACTTACCAAATACCACATTTGCGGCCATTTGGGATCATTAAAGGGCACAGCATCTACCAGGGAAGTGGCTCGGGAGGATATGCGCGATGGACGCATGCGTATAAAGTCACGCTTGGAACGCGATTTGGCACGCTGCTGTTTGGCCCATTGGACGCGCTCGTCCAAGTCGAGGCGGGTCTGATGGTGTGAGGCGGGCGTCAATGAACGCTTCGACACCTTGTGATGCGCAAAGTGATAATGGTCATCAAAGATCTGTATGTGGATATAGTAATGGGAAAGAAAATAAGTCACAATCTCTACGATAAACGTATACGAAAACAGTGTGCCTTGGTTTAAGCACTGTTGATTCAATTTCTACAAATTATTTTCGCCTTTCTTTAATTCTTAGCTTACCCAAAACAGTTGTGAATAAAATACTTGCAAGTTATACAAATTGAATACAAAAAAATAAAATGTCTTCGCGATTGAATAAAGTGCGTCAGTTGGCGGAAAAGTTATTTTCGCCATCGGAAATCATTCGTTTCAATGAGTATCGCGAAAAGTTTTCACAAAAATATTTGAAATTAAGTGCATTTAGCTTTAAGCGAGCCACAATACCCAAATGGATGAATTCACGCTACTTTGCATCGGAGCAGGGTGAAGGTAAGTTCACCAAGTGCAATAGAACAAACTAAAGTCCTTAAACCCAACAGAACCATGTGAGCCATGCGAATGTTGTGATGAGCAACCGAATTGGGATAAGATACGTCCACCCGGCAAGCCTTATGAGCCACGCGACACACACTATTGGTATCCCGATCCAGAATTTCTCAAGCAATACGAGGCATTGGTAATGTGGCCCATGGGCGATGAGTGGAAGAAACGTCCGAAGCCATCAAGTCGCTACTTTCCACCAACCAATCGTTCCTTTCGCACCAAGTTTGTGAACTTTGGACCCGCTCATCCGGCGGCTCATGGCGTGCTGCGCATGATCCTTGAACTGGACAATGAGACTGTAATATCAGCCGATCCGCACATTGGTCTGCTGCATCGTGGCACCGAAAAGCTCATCGAATACAAGACCTATACACAAGCTTTGCCATATTTCGATCGCTTGGATTATGTTTCGTGCATGGCCTGTGAACAGGCCTATTCCCTAGCTGTGGAGAAACTGTTGAATATTGAAATACCGGATCGGGCCAAGTATATACGCACATTGTGCGCTGAGCTAATGCGTCTAACGAATCATACCATGGCATTGGGCGCCTCCATACTGGACTGTGGTGCCATAACACCACTGTTCTGGCTCTTCGAGGAGCGGGAGAAGCTATACGAGTTCTCTGAACGTTTGTCCGGTGCTCGTTTGCATGCGGCATACATACGTCCGGGTGGCGTGTCGCAGGATATGCCATTGGGTTATGGCAAGGATTTGTATGAGTTTATTGCGCAGTTTAAGGATCGCCTGGATGAGGTCGAGGATTTGGTGACAGATAATCGCATTTGGCGCATGCGCAACATTGGCATCGGCAGCATCTCTGCCCACGATGCTCTCAATTATGGCTGCACAGGACCCGTGTTACGTGCCGCTGGCGTTAAGTGGGATCTACGCAAGCAGCAACCCTACGATGCCTATGGCGACATAAAGTTCGATGTTGTAATCGGTTCACAGGGTGATTGCTATGATCGTTATTTGGTGCGCACCCGGGAGATGCGTGAATCTTGCAGCATTATACTGCAGTGCCTGGATCGCATGCCGCCGGGCCATGTCAAGGTCGATGACAAGAAGATCATGCCGCCAAAACGACAGAGCATGAAGACAGGCATGGAGGATCTGATACATCATTTCAAGCACTTTTCACAGGGCTATTCGGTGCCGCCGGGTGCAACTTACACTGCCGTAGAGTCACCCAAGGGCGAGTTTGGTGTCTATCTTGTTTCGGATGGTAGTTCGCGACCCTATCGCTGCAAGATTCGTCCTGCTTCTTATGCCCATTTGGCACTGATGAGCAAATTGTCACCCATGTTCTTACTGGCCGATATTGTGGCCATAATTGGTTCGTTGGATATTGTATTTGGTGAGATCGATCGTTAGTTATTGATTGTGTTCACAATAAAGGCTTTTAAACGCACGACTCTCAAACTGTAGCTTGGCTTTTGGCTGCCATTTTGTTAACCTTTTTATATTTAGGTCCATATCGCAATCTCAACGTTATACTGTCACAGGATAAACATTTAAATCCAATGAATGCAAAGCTGACAGCCTCTGCGTGTGGACAGTCAATCTTTTAGCATATCACGTAATAAGCTTTAAGCATTTGACAGTTAAATTGCAATTGGCATAAGTTTGTCAATGATTTTCGAACTTTCAAACTGTTTGTGAATGTGCAACCTTAAAGTCAATCAGTTTGGCTGCCACAGACACACGTCTGAGTAGCAACAATTACAAGTGTTGGCAACATAAACTATTATTTAACAACAACAATATAATGACAGACAGCAAGGAAAGTCGTTGAGTTTGCACAAATATCACGTCAGTAAATTTAGCTTTATTCTGTTTTAAATAACCACTCACGTACAAACACACACTAACACACACACATAGAATTCTCATAATTATATTCGGTATATGTTATGTTTTAAGCAATTACTGCAAAATTGTTGCCAGAGCTTGTGTCTTCTTTTGTGTTATCTTGGTGTCTGGAATTTGCTTATAATTGAATTTTATTGTTTGAAATTCTTTGCCAAATAACAATTTAAATGGTGCAAAGCAACAATTTTGCAATTACTTTTCGTTGTGCCTCAAGAATTTTGCTGTCGTTGTGTGCCTGCCTTTTGTCAACTGGTATTTTATGGTCATTAAAATGGCCAACAAACGGACATGTTTACGCAATCTTTACGCAATATATGCAATAATTGAATGGGAGTTGGTTAGAGACGATTTAAATCTTTAGAAGAGCAGACAACTTCTCACAAAAGCTTAAATAACTTTCAATTAGAGCAAATTTGCTGCCATGTGTGTGTGTTAACTAAATGAACGTAAAGGCTGCTGTTAACTTTTTACCTCTGTTGCTGAATTTAAAGTCGAGCCTTTTAGTGAAAGCCACCAAATAAAGGGGTCGTTTTTATGGGTTGCAGTGCTATTAACATGACATGCACTTGGCAACTCTGCCAAGCGTCTATTGTGTTGACGTTTCTCGTGTGTGCTGGTGTGTGTGTGTGTGTGGCAAGGGTGTGTGTGCAAGCGTAACATACGCTTTGCACTGTTGCCAAAAACTTGTTCATGATTCTCGCTGTATTTTTGTTAGGTGTTAGAGCAGTAGGGAGAAAGGAAGAGAGAGAGAGAGAGTGATGGCAACACATATGCATCATTAAGCGCTTTACAAATATTATCATTGACCAAAAAGTCCCAATGCTGGGACCTTTCAGGTACACTGACAAACAGCAACTATGATAGACTAAGCAATACTCTATTTCTACTAGATGTGACTGTTAGCAAGGCATATTTCAGTAGAACCGAAAATCAACTGCCTAAGCCTTTCTAATTGTCTTTTTAAACAAGGTATAACAAGCGGCAGCGACGCATAAAAGTATGTTACACAATTTATTTATGCCCACAGCAGGATGTCGCCTTTCGATTTGCAACTACGGAAGCGGTTTCCTGTTCCTCTATGTGTGTGTGTGTGTGTGTGTGTGTGTGTGCGAGTGTGTGTGTGTTTAGCTGTCAGCGTGTGTTTGTACTGGAAATTTGAGCACTTGAAAAACGGACGTACGTGTCGTCAATGTTACGCCTACAACAACATACCAACTGGCCTATACTCTCTCTTTTTTACTACCCCCCCCAACGTGTTTGCCGTTGAGCACTAAAATTTTAATTGCAGCCACTCACTGCGTACGTGTTGCCTGAAAGAGCATGAAAGCTCGTTTAGTTTGTCTCCCATCAAACTATCCTCCCTTGGGCCATACAAAACCGCCCAAACCTATCAAGTTTACTAATTTATGCAGCACAACAGCAGCAGTGGATGGAGAAGCCGGAGACACTGATTCCGGATGGGATCTACATACTAGTTAGTTAAAGATACTCTCGTTCCCGGCTCTGCTCGCCGCATCCCGCATACATATGCAAACATTTTTAATTGAGTTTCATGTCGAAAGTTAAGTTTATGCCCCGACACTAAAAACACTTTGAGCGTGACCCGTTTTTCTTCTATGCTTTTATTTTTATTTTTTATTGCTTATACACTTGACTGTTGTGAGCTTTGTTTTAATTGTTTGGTTGTGGTTTCAATTAAAATTGACTTACAGCTCCATTTTGCCCCTTCCTGTCTGTTTTTAACATTTATGATAACATTTACTCTCTCTGTGTATTACTTCCACTTTTTAGATCTACTACTTAAAGCTACTGCCATAACGTTAATTAAGTCTGAGCTTAAGTTTTCTTATATGATATATGCTTGGGTCAATATGTTGCAGCTCCAACTAAAGTTGCTTAAATAGACCTTGTCTTGACTTTAATTTACTCAATAAAAACCGCAAATGTTTGCAGCACCTGCTCAAAACAGTTTATCAATGATTTTTCACACATTTTCCGACTCTTTTCACTCTTTCACACTCCATGTGAGTGGCAAAAGCAGCCAATTTTCTAGTGCATTTGTCACAGACAGCAAAATGGACCAACACAAAGGCAATAAAACCACAACAAATACCAGCAACAGCAAGTATAGAAGCCAGCGGCAAGAGGAGAGAGAGAGAGAGAGAGGAACGAGTGGGAGAGAGTGAGCCATCAAATGCTTAGAATGAGACAGAATGTGCAATATGTTAAGCTGTGAATAATGCGAAACGTGAAGTGTTTTGTAGCAATATAAGCGAACAGCAACAGCAACAGCAACAACAAAGCTTTTCAAATTGTCAACAATTTAATTAATCAGCATGCCATGAGCAAAAAAAGAAGTAGAAGAAAAAGAAACGAACCTTGGTTGTGGTAAGAGGTAGAGCTTTAGATTAGCCACTGTGGTTTTCATCACGTCTACCGCGTCCACACGCTCAATTGTCAACAAGAATGGTTGTAAATTCAAAAGGGGTAAGAGACAGGGACAGGGAGAGCGTGTGCGAGTGAGACAGTTGGGCAATATAAATATGTGCAGCGTTTAATTAGCTGCTAATTAATTAAGCTCTAAAGTCGACGACATTGTGCCAAAGCTGTGGCTTGCGGCTCTTGCTTGTTTGTATGCAACTTTGATTATCAATTAAGCTCAGGCAAAACGACAATGACCATGAGGGATAAAGAAGCTAATATCCTTTGGTCATTGACATGATTTTACACATAAAATGATAGAGTAGCTCAAACAGAAACTAGTTGAAACTAAGAGAAACTAAACATAAAGTGTTACCCAACACTGAGCGGGTATCCGATTCGCTTAATACCTGTGACAATACATACGAAAAAAAACGGCGTCCTTCTGTTGTGCTTTGTGCACGAATTTTGTGACAGGTGTCAAGCGCTTTGGGCAAGGGAAGGGGTGGGGTGGGGTGGTCAAAAGCTGTGAAATGTCACACAAAAGTTGCGTAAGATGTCAACTGTTGTTGGCAGTTTTGTGTTATGTAACTCGTAGAATATTCTGACAGCCATGCGTAAAGGGGTTACAAATTTAACATATTACACAAATATATATGTATATGCATTGTGCTTGAAAGCTCTTGGGCTAATGATCATTTAGCTTTAAAACTCTTGGTTCTACAGCATTCAAGGGTATATCTGCGTTTTTTTGGTTTTCCTGCTAGCGGCGCATATGTGGTTTGCCCAATCAGTTTTTAGGGGCCAGAGTTGCCATTCTCATGCATACAAACATTGCATTTGTTTGGACCCCTTAGCTCGACGCCCTGTTGCTTTTTTTATTTTGCAAGCAATAAAAATGAAAATTGTTTTTGTTTTTCGACTTTTTTTTTTTGCTATGTGTATTGAACAATTGTGAACGCTTGCCTTTTGTTGCCATATTCATGAAAAGTGGGTGGTGATTTGTGCCAAACAATTGGGGAATAAACACACACACACACACACACTTACGAAACAAACGAGGGATAAGAGCAGAGTGGAGAGACCGACCGCAAACAAAAAAAAAAATATAAAAACAACAACTTTTTCATGCATATTTATGGCTTTTGCTCTTTATTTGCTAAAAGCAAACAATAAATCGAGTTTGTTTATGCTAGCAAATGTGTGTGTACACAAGAATTTTCATGTTTTCTTTTTGCTCTCTCTCTCTCTTCTAGCAAAGACTTGAGCTAATAAACTAATTTCTAAGCACTGCTTAGGTACATAGTGTCTAGCCGTAGGCTAGTCTTATGTTAGATAAATAAGTCTATTTGTTGGGGTTGTTGTGCATATGCCAGCTTTTCGCAACATTTTATTTAACCACCTGCCCCCAAGGGGGTTAAGTTTTTGGCAAAGAAAATCTACCCCTAGACGCTTAGATACAAACAACATAATTGTTTCTATGTACATAGCCCACGTTCGCATTGAGTTTCCATCTGTGCGTGAGTGTTTTTTCTTGCGTTTCTTTTTAGCAATCAGGTGGGCTGGCTGGCTTAACCTAAAGACAGACGGGCAGACAGAGCATACAGCTTGGGCAACCCTTGGCACAAATGCATGCCAAACTGTCCCCTGTGGGTAGCGCATCATTGAGGGTAACAAACACAAGCACACACACACAAGGGAAAAAAAACAAAAATTTAATAAAGCAAAAGATCAGCTGCTGTAAATTTGTGGACCCGGCTCGGGTATAGTCTTCGCTTTTTATGGCATTTGGGGAGCAATATCTTAGCAAACATATCTACAAACTCTCTTAAGGGTTGCTTGCGTTACGCTTGGGCAACCAAATAACAAAGATATCCAAGGACTTAGAGATTTTGGCAATGCAGCAGAGTTAGAACTAATCTTTTTTTTTTTGTTGTGTATGCATTTGTCGCAACTCAATCGTATTAATTATAAAACATATGCTAAATATGCAGCCATGCACAGATAGATGCCTCTAATGCCATTTCTATTTAATATATACTTTTATCAAATTTAACACGCTAATCTATTTATGTGAGTGTGTGGAAAATAATTAAAATGCAGAAAGCGTAATGCATTTATGGACAGTTAAATTACCAAATTATAATTGAAAATTGTATAGAAAAAGCAATAACAAGAAGACATTCAAATTGCATTTTCAATTGATCAGCAAAGCGTGTGTGGCCGAAATATGAATGACATGGACATGGACAACGAAGCGAATAATAATCGACAGCTGGAAAACAAAAAAAAAAAAAAAAAATAAAACAACAACTTGCTATATAGAATATCATATGCCACATGTGTTGCATTTCAATTGATATTTAATATTGAATGGCATTGCACATTACCCATTCATTAAAATCAAATGATTTTATTTAAAAATAAATGCGAGCTACACTTTTGTGCGAATTTAAAATATATTTATACACAGCTCACCCGCCACCACCACCACCCAGAACCACCAATTACAGTCATGAGTGATTTTATATAATTTACACATTTTCAGTTTATCGCAAAATTAAATGAAATGAAATGTAATTTTATCTACAATTAATTGCACACACAATACACATTTCGCCATACAATAATAACATTAATTAAGTCTATGTACGTTTGCATGGCTAGCTGTAAAACTGCGCCTCAGGGAGCAGTTAATGTCAAACTGTAATACAAGTGTAACCGATAGTATTTGCAGCATCCTCCGGTTGTAAGAACTTACAACGACTTTAATCGGTTTAAGTTATGAAGCAAATGTGTACCAATTTAATAGCCAAATCCATTTGAAAGCAGTCAACAGCTTTGACATTGTTTGGACGCGTTTGTGTATTCGAATCATCAAAGTTGCATCAGTCACTCAGTCGACGAGCACTTGTCAAAATTGGCAAGCAAAATAGTCGCTTCCAAGTCCGGTGTTAAAGCGACAGCTGTGTCCTCTCAAAGAATGATTTACGAGCACAATTTTGACAATCATTTTTCGGCCAAAATTCGCATCGCAAATGTAAAAGTAGAAATTCCAATTTAAAAAACAAAGCATTTGAGTTCGCCAAACGAGTTTAATAGCTCGTAAAGATACCCTATAAACCGTAGAGATATCAAGTAAAAAAATCCTTGCCAAGCACTTGCAAACATTTGCAGAGGATATTTAAGGAGAGAGAAGGCATTTTTTGTTGGTTAACTACGGGCATTTGCATTGGTGACTCGCGCCTCGGACCATTCATTTATTTGGCTTGACCTTTTGCACATTCTAACAATCTGCTGGTATTCGGCACACACACACACACAGACACAATGTGTGTGCATACCGGCAGGAAAGTTATTGACTATTTGAAATGATGGCAACTTTTCACAGCACGTGGCGATATTTGATCGGTAAATCAAGAGACTTTTCGCCGTCAGGTTGACAATTGCAAGCATGAAACTTAAAGTGCTGCAATAGTTGTAAATAGATTATAGTGTTATTAGCTAAAGTCTTAAAGCTACAGAGTTGATGTTCCACTAGTAAAGCAGAGCCTCAACAGAAAGCTTCTTTTATTTTGGTGCTGTGCCTATACGTATTGAGTGCACAATGATGCTAAACTGAATAATAACTACCCAGTTACAGAGAATGCACAAATATTACGCATACGCAATGTGCGGCAGTCGATGAAGAATCTGCATTGAAATTGCCAAGACGCATTCAAGCGCAAACAAAAGCAATGAAGCCAAGCGAGTTAACCAAACCGAACAGAACCGTACACACACTCGCACACACGCATACGCTCGCGCACAACTTGGCGGTTTTGTCGAGTTTCGGACTATGTGGCAAAGTAGTATGAGATAGGTGGAGCAACCACTTGAACACAACAGCAAAACCACTTTACAAAATACTTGTTTCTGGGATGCAAACTATCTCAACTCATATCAGGGGAATGCTAGAGTATATATATATAATGTCTGCACTCATAATTGCAAACGTTCTGAATATTCCGTTAAATACCCTATAATCAGCGCATGTATGGTAGTAAAGAGTATACAGATCTCACTGGAAGAGTGCTAAATGTAACACAACTACCTCATTTTGGCTCTTCTGACAGGGTATAACATAATCAAGTCAAAGTATTTGCGCCTTGAAACATTTCTTGATATTTGTATAGTTCACATATGCTCATCATTATAAACCGCAAGTTCTTTGAATTGTTGTTCTAGATCATCATCATCATCATCAGCTGCTGCTTATGGAAGTTGGGCATTGTTAAATGCCAATGCATCTGCCAACGGCTGCATTTTGCTGCCCTACTCGATTGCTGCTCCGTTTGCCGTGTTGGATAAGTTCCATGCAAATTTCCAAATATTTTTGCATTTCAATTACCAGCATCAGCATCAGGCACGTAATTTGCACCCACATGCAGTAAAGGGAGGGGCGATAGGGTAGGGCTAGTCGTTTGCTTGGTTCGTTTCAAATTGAATGCACTTGTTGTTGTTCTTGTTGTTGTTGCCTGTCAGACAGTCTGCGAAAAGGCAGGACTTCGTGTACGGGTTCAACACTCATCGACGGATGCCGTTGATGACCCCATTTGCTTGAGTAATGATGCCACTTGCTATGCTTTTGGCCATGTCCAATACGAGCATCGTGTCCGGTGCCAGTGAAACGAGAGGCTTAACTCGCTTTTCTGGGCGTTTAATGCTTGCAACTCGCAATCGATTTAGTCACTCAAACCAACCTTCTGCCTTTATGCGGCATCTTATTTTCCATATTAGTTTTTTTTTTTTTTTTTCGTATTTCCTTTCTTTTGGTTTGAGCTTGTGAAATTCTGTTGCAACTTGCAGTTTGCTAGTGTTTTACTACTACTTAGCATTAAACGGACAACATTCGATGTCTCTTTGTCTTTTGAATTTGGCCCTTTCTAGGCAAAAGCAATTGATTCGTTAGGGTTTGGCAATCTGTCGCTTGTTAGTTGAAATTGATTGAAATTTGGTTTAGTTTCCCTTTGTTGCCACATTTGATTTGTCTTGTAATTGAATGTTGGATGCGGGTAAAATCTCATTTCACACACACACACACACACACACACACGAGTGTGTGCACGCAACCCCTGCCCGAAGTGAAGGCATTACTAAATTGAAGACTTTGTTTAAAAGCGTTTTGCAATAATTGAATAGCAAGGGAAATCATTGATTGAGTTAGGTTGGCAACATTCTTATCGATAGTATGAAACTTAACCTGAACATTTATTTAACTTAAACCATTAAAAGGGCAGCACATAAGTTAACCCAACGACTCCTCTGAGCGTCTTCACTTTAGTTATATATATCAATTGTTGGCATGCAAGAAATGCTGCATGCTTTGGGGCATGAGGGAGAGTAAAAATGCCAACAAACAACAACAGCAACGACAAGCATTTGGGTAGAAGTCGGAGTAACGTTAAATGTGAGCTATTATTGCACCGGAAAGTTAAAAATACCTTCAAGCAAGTGTGTCAAAAGCTAGCTCAGGCGTTGAGAAGACGAAGAGTGGGGAAGTATACGAAGGCAAGCGCATGCCATTCATAATGCCAAAAGAAGATGTGTGCAAATGAGAAGCTTGCATGTCAGGCTACGAAAAATATGTCCAAAATACAAAAAACTTTCCAGCAACTTTTGTTGAATGAAGGTGATGTGTATATGTGCATGTGTGTGTGTGTGTTGTTGTTGTTGTCGTTGTCGTTGTTGCCGCCCCCAGAAGTAAATGCGGAAACTTAAGTCGGAAGCTGGCTATGGACCATGCTCAAAGCATTTTCAATTTCCGTTTGCGGCTGTGTTGTGTAATTGCCAGCACGTGTGAACCACCACGCGAATAGCCAGTGAAAAGCTGTCACACACACACACACACGCACACACACACACACACGCTCGCATTATACCTGCATCTCCTGTTGAGATTTCTTAACCATTGAAATCGCCCAAAAAGCTGTTAAGAAGCGACAACCACAAGCAGCAACGGCAAGAGCAACAGCAGTTGTGTGGCATCAACAGCAGCAGCTGTTGTGTGGCAGCCATTGATGACCGTGACACAAATTGAACGCGAAAGCAGCAACACAAAAGCTTCTTATGAAGAGTGGAAGAGAGAGAGAGAGGGAATCGCGACTTTAAAGAAGCATAATATAGTGTATGTATGTACACAAATAACAATAATCATAAATCCACCAACGCTCTTGAAGGAAAAGTTGGATAATGCTTTGAATACATACAAAAGATATATTCTTTAGCGCTTCTGTTTGTTATGTTACCTGCCACGTTGCTTAAGGTTTCTATTTTGATTACGTTATTTGCGTTCATAAAAAGCCAAATCAATTGGGTAATTTAATTCAAATAAAACATATTATTTGATAACTTTTAACCCTGTTGAACTTTTCTTTGCATTATTTCCACAATGCTTTTCAATAACTTTACATTTTACTCAACTTTTTCAATACATATACATCAAGCTGGCCGGCAACAATTTTAAAATGATTATACAAATTTCGGACACAGTTCTTTTTCGTCGTTTTTTTTTTTTTGTATTGTGTTTGCAAAATTTCATTAAAAATTTGCATTAAAACTTTACAAGTTCTCAACGTCGAATGCACTTAAGTTGGGCTCATAAGAATGAGAACTCGTCAAAAGTTAAATTACTTAAAACTTATGGCGTACAAAGCGACAAGAACTATACAAAAAACAGAAGAAAAAAATAAGGAATTATAGAAACTTTGCACAAAAGGCATCACACAGAAATTAACGGCGAAAACGTAATGGACGCCATAAAGAACTTGGCTCAACTCATGTGAATTTAAATACTTTTTTTGTTGTATATTTTAAAAAATTAAATGTTTTAATAAAATATATATATTAATGTTTATATGCATTGGTGGCAAGGAGCTTAACAAATAGTATGATTTGAAATTATAAGGACCTATGACTTGAACAAAACTTTAGCAGTTTGTCGTAATGTTCACATGAGCAGCCCCTGCGGCTTTGCAGCCCTCACATCTCAACCCCCTGAAGAGAGTAACAGTGTTGCTTATGGCAACATCAGCAACACATCAAATGAAACCATTTAAGTGCAAATGTGAAGCGAATTGAGAATTTCGGCAGCTGTAGCAAAAGATGAAAGAGCCAAAACGGCAAGACGAAAGCCAAGGAACAAATTGCAAAGCGAATGACAACAACAACAACATTATTATTATTGTTGAAATGCATTAATCAATAACATTTTCTAGGTGTGGTGTGTTGTTTATTGTAGTTTGTTGCGCCCTTGCCATGTTTTTGGGGTAGTTTTTGAGCAGTGTAGCCGGCGTTGGGTTTCCCAAATAAAGCAATTTGAACATGAAATTATTGATGAAATTCGTGACTGGTTTTGGATTGCAATAAAAGCTGGATTATGAAATATGTATGTAGTTGTGTGTGCGTTAGTGGGTGGTTGGGCTGGAATGCACTTAAGGGCTGATTTTTGTCTTTGTATTTATAGCGCAAGTAATATGAAAACACACTTGTAGAGTGGGGGTTGCAAGTGAGTTTTGAAATTATATAAATATCCATGTTGAACGTTATTGGATTTGATTTTGTTTAGGTAAGCATAACATGGATTTCAGATGACAGCAAATGAAAGCTTCAAATAATGGAAGTGACATCGAATACAGCTTCAATTTTTGGGTATTTCATTGTTTCCCGCCTTTAAATAGACGAGCAATAATTAAAGCCAGCTTTCTTCTCTTTCCGTCACGTTTACAAACTAGCTTTTTATAAAACCTTTTGCTATCCCTTAAGTTTTAATCAGTAAGAAAAACCCCTTTTTGGTTTAGTTATCCAAACATTTAATGTTTTATCCCCCAAGTTTATGGTGTATTGCAGGTAGCTTGTAACTTTGCCATTTCACATAAATTCCAGGCATTATGTTGGGGCTAAAATTTAAGACCACTAAACACCCCTCCCCCCACACACACACACATACGGCAATCACCTAATGGCGTTTTTGCTACAGCAACGGACCACAAAACAAGCGAGGCAAAGGCAAAGGCAAATGGCAGTAAGCCCAAAACAGTTAATCATCTAGCCGTGTATTAATTTGCAACCGAGTACTTAACTTCAGGTATATATACACACACACACACACACACAGACAGATGAATAAAAGGCAAACTGAAGATTTATGAGATACATATGTATGTTTGTAGAGATACAAGATACATATTGTGTACCTGTTTTATAAAAAAGCATTAAGCACACACACAACATAAGCTTCCCTAGCTATATATATATACGCATGTGTTTCATACGTGTGTATATATTCTCCTATATATCATGCATTTTATATTAACTAATTTCGCGGCTAGATGTGCCAGCTTGTCTTATCCTCTAAAGCCCAGGCGTTGTGCCTCGCGGTGGCATTGACAGCCAGGCAGGCAGACAGGCAGGCAGGTAGCGTTGGCTTCGCTTTTAATTTCCTAAAATGATAAAAAATTAAAATGCCGGAAAAATTCAATTTGAAAAATGGAAATAGCATGCTCGCTTGCGTGCCAAAAGTCGGTTGCGGAGCGCGGGGTGGGGCGGGGCGGAATGGTATGAGTATGTGAGTGATAAATACGCCGGAGAAGCGTCTAAACAGCTCGATGGCGGAAATTTAACATTGCAAGCATCCGGCAAAGAGAGAGAGAGAGCACAGGCGAAAGAACTTAGAGAAAAGGTAGAGAAAAAAAAAATAAATATTTTGCGTAACTATACAAGAAAAACAATAAAACGCAAAATATCTGTCAGCATTGCTATTCTTTAAAGTTGCAGCAAAACAAAAAAGCAAGTTGCAGGTGCACTTAACACAATGTCAACATGCAAAGTTAAAGACTTTTGACTTTCACTGCTTTGCACGTTGTGCTGGCAACAAGCAGCTCAGCTCCTCGCAACCACAGAAACTTTGCCAAGATGCAAGCAACCAACAAGAAGGGAAGCTGCGTGTCACACAGTCATGAGATACAAAAAGAAAACCAAAACAAAATTTGTTGCATACTTACAGGCTAAACACAAGTGAAAGTTGTGCGTGCCAGGCAAGGAAGAGAAGCAGAGACAGTTAGAGGAATTGGGAGAAACAGAGGTAGAGTGTGTGTGGCAGATTGCAGTCAGAGTCCTGTCACTGGGTTATTTGCCAGCAATTGCATGACACTAAACATTGAGCAGCAGCTGCAACCAGGACAAAAAAAAAAAAGGGGGTAACAAAAACAATTGTGATTCTAAGCAAACTGTTTGTGTTTAGTTGAAAGTGTTGTTGTTGATGTGTGAAGGTCTTTAAATGTGTGTGTTGCCTAGCAGCTAAGAAGTTGCTGGCCGCATGGCATTTACACACAACATGCAACACTCATCGAACCGTAGCACAGACAACAACAACAACTCAAGACTTCATGCTAAAGTTCTTGTTAAATCCGAGATAGTCAAGCAGCTTGATGTGAAGTTGGAGCAGAAACCAAAAAGGCTCAAATATCAAGTATTAAAGTATTTTCGTTTGGGTGTTTTACTCACAGCTCGAATGACAGCTTTAATTGGTATTATTTCAACTACAGTTTCCCAACAGTTTGCCAAACTAAAGCGTCAGCTTTCCGGCTTAACTCAACGTCATTAATAGCCATGCACACATGCAAACATTTATCTGGGCCGCGAGTCATCTATCACTTGCAAGTGAATCACATAGCCAAACGCTTTCAATGCGTTTAAGGCGATTTAGTTTCATATTTTTGGCAGGTGTGAACAAAACGTGCGTTGTTTTAATTAAAAAAAAAAAAACACAACAACCAAAACAACAAAATGTATAACCAAAAACATAGTTGGCAAAACTATGCAAAAAGAAAATGCAATGCGAAATGTTACGCATTGTTTTCAGCGTACGCACACAGACACATAAACACACACACACACACACAAACACCTCGTGGCACACGCAGTTGTGCACATTTTAGCGTTGCATATTTTGTGGCGCTTGAAATTTTGATGGCAATTTGCCAGGCGAGCGCAGCGCGTGCAGCGCGAAAACCGTTGCAAAGTGTGGCAAAACGGAATTGTTGCGCTTAAATGCGGTCACAAAAACGCAACCAACAAGAGCGCGAAAAAGAGGGAGGGAGAAGGGTTAAGAAGTGTATGGCATTCCTTATCCAAGGGTTGCTGTTGGTGTGATTTCACATGCTTGGCAACGACTTTTTGCTGTGGCTTTTGCCTTGGACACACACACACACACATAGAGTTACAATATTACAGAGCTATTAACTAGATATCCTGCTATATATGGATAGAATACCATCTCTGCCATTCAAGACTGTTAAAAATTAGTTAAAACTTGCGATAGTATGCGTAGAGAAGTTTAAAGCAAACTACTTGCTGTCTGCCTTTATATTGTATTGTAAATAGCTCGTTGGTTTGTTTGCCCCACTCTACATTCTGTTAGTGCTTTGTGTGACCATAAAACATGCCTCAGATTGTTGCATAGACTTTGTGACTTTTGTTTTTTCGATTCTTTTTCTCTTTTAAACTCAACGTCCTGAACGTGGCCAGAAAATGTATATGCGCTTTTTATGAGACTTTTCACTCAGACTTTTCACTACTTCTTCTCTCTCTCTCTCTCTCTCTCTTTCGCTCTTCATCTCTGGGGTCGGCATAATTTTACAGCAAATTGTTCAGTTAATAACTAGACATCAAATATGCTAGCTCGCACACACACACACACACACATACATCTACTCTACACAATATGTATGCTTCAACAGTTGCCCAGCTAGTTTTTCATTTGTTCCAAGTAAAAACCATTTTGGCTAAGGGCTTTAAAAACTTGACTGCAGATAATGCTGTCAAGTTTATGGTTAGCAGTGAAGCGAAGTTTTTAAAGGGTTTGCATGGGGTCAAGGGGTGGTGCGGCAGCGGTATATGCATACAGTGTGTTGTAACATGTTATCAAATCCCTTAATTCAGACAAATTTGCGAGACTTTGCAGTTAAGCGGATTGGCAAACCAGTTGCTGGGCTGGCAGTCAAAACATAGTTAGTCAAGTTAAATGAATGCCATAAAGCTATTAGAAAATTACATTGGCAATTAGGTTTACACGTGGTAAGCTTTTGTGGTTGAGTGCAGAGTGTGAAAGAAAACGAATTTTGTGGTTTTGTGTTTAAGTTGAGATACGAAAACTAAAATACATTATCTATTCAAACGGCTTAAGAGCCTAAAATATGCCAAGCATTAAAGCTAACAAACATTTAAAGCTTCTACTGACAATGAGACCCACTTTCATTGACATAAAAACTAGAGAGGGATAGAGTAAAAATGAGAGACTTTAAATGCAAAGTGCAATACCTGCAGTCGGAATGCCCAGAAGGACCTGCAGTAATAATATTAAACTAACACAGCACAGCTCACGGATCACAGTTCGGTTCAGTTAGCGACGCTAAGGGAGCGAACGCTGAGTGGGTCAGTTCACACAGCCTGCTGTTTGGCTGCAGGCGCACACCGCTGAGTGGGTCAAATTGGCTTAATGCCTGCAGGGCCTAGATTCCAGTTCCAGTAGGGGAGCTGAGGCTGGCGGGCTTTTGGTTAACCAAAAGTTACGTGCTTTACATTTTTTTTTGTTGCTTTTTTCATGTTGTTTCATATTTTTTGTATTAGCGCTTGTGGCCATGAAACCGTTTTTGAGTGGCGTCTTGTGGCTACGTGCGCCACAAAGTATGCAACACATTATTTGCTTTGTATTAGCGAGCGCGTGTCCTTGTGTCGCATTTGGCTAACCCCCGCCACGGCCCATGTCATATAAATTAGCGGCAATGAAGAAATTGCAAAATTTATGACTCTCCAAGGGATCAAGTTGCAAGAGAAAAAAAGAGAAGTAGACAAAGGACGCCTCGAATTGCGTGAGTTTGGTTCGTTTGAATTCTCCTCATTTTTTTTTTTGATTTTTTCTCACTCTCTCTCTCTCTCTCTCTCTCTGTTGAATGTATTTTTAAAAATGTCTGGCGGGCATTCAGTAAAAACTCAACTTTCATTTTGCGTACGTGTGTGTGTGTGTGTGTGTGTGTGTGTATGTGTGTGAAGAAGGACTCTGCTGCACTGTGTGTACGTTTTTGGCCTGTGGCTTTTGCTCGTTATGGCCAGTTAAGCATCACTGAATTGAGTTGTGTGCGAAAGCGTGTTTACATGCACATGCCACTTTGAAGGTGTGAGTGTCTCTACACATACATATGTATGCGTGTCGGTTTGTCTGTCTGTGTGTGTGTGTGTGTGTGTGAATATGGCAGCTTTTTTCTTGCTTACTTTACGTTTGGCATTAATTGAAAGTTGCCATGTTTGAACAGGCATTTCAATAGCTCGGCAAATTCTTCGTTTTTTTTATTATTCTGGTGGCAAAAATGCTTCGCTCCAGTTGAACGTTATTCAAAAATTAAGCCCATTTGCTAGTTAAAGTATTAGTGAAAAAAGCGTCAAAAGTAAATTACTAAAGTAATACAAGCTATTAATAATAGATTATTAATGTTATAACTGGTTTACCGAATAAAATTATAATTGGCTATAAAATAAAGATTTCTTTTTATAACACTCATTTAAAATACATTTATTTCAATTAGGATAGCAATGCCACATCTTATTTTAGTTATTGGCCAATAAAAACACATAAAAATCTGTGTTAATTTAGCATTAAATTGTAGCTAAAAGCTTTAGTTCTGGCATTATATTCAGTGATACTTTTGTCTCTAATAGCATTAAGCTACTTGTACTTAGCTTCTCACTTCCACTTTGCATGAAAGTCAATTAGTCGACTTACACAAGTCTTTTCTAGCTAGTTACCTGAAGTGACCCAAACACAACAGACAAGACAGACACTGACAGTGCAGACTTGGCAAGCAACACACACACACACACCCACACATGTATCTACATTAATTTCCATTAGAGCTGCTTACGCACTTTCATAGAAAAAGGTTTATGACTCGCAACGTTTTATGGGCAATCGCCTCCGGAAAATAGAATACAAAACGCATCCCACTTCTTCTTAGTATCTTGTTAGACTTGACAGCTTAGACATACATACACATACACACACACATACACCTACACACACATTGAGTAGGCCAAGTGGACGACTAGCAAATCTAATTAAGCAGCCCTGCAGCATCTTATGCCTAGGCATTAATGCTCTGGGCCATAAAATGGCGACCAAAGTGACAGAATGAGGGCGTTGCTTGGGTTCAATTGGCTGCTTTTTTTTTGTTCTCCTACGCTTCTCTTCTTCTTGCTTCATTAGGCTGAGAGTTTTTTATGACCGGCACGGCACTTAAATGTTTCAAAAATAAATGTCGAACAAAGTTGCGAGCAGCTTAATACATAAATTAAGCATACCACATGTTGTGCACAACAGCAACAACTTTAACTCATTAAGCTGCAACAGTCCCTACCTCTCTTCACGACTCTCTCTCCACTGTGCCAAATGCAATAATAAAATATATATATATTTTTTTTTGTTTGCGGCTTTTGTTTTGCTAACTGCTCGCACTAATGCAAAAGCGGAAGTAGCATAAATTTTAATTGGATTTCCGCTCTTTTTTTTTGGGGTTTTATTTTTATTTTTTTAAACCTAAAACCCCAGAGATGTTATAAAAATTCGCAACTCATTATGAGTTATGAGCTGCACTGCATGTGTTTTAATTTAGATTTTTTTTATATGTAATTTCCTTTTCTTTCTTGCGAGAGCGAACATGGTTAGCTATATAACATTAAAAGTTGTTTTGGCTAAATGTAAACAACAAAAAAAAGGAGACAAATAACTTTATGTTTGTCTTTTTCTTCTTTCTTGTTGTTGCTGGTTAACCTTTTATTTTGTTGTTGGCTTAAATAACCCTATAGCCGTTAAGTGTGGTTAAGGGGCTAAAGAAATATTTCAAATTTTATCAGTATGAAACTTTTATAGGTTGTTTATTTCATAGTCAGTTTATCATTAAAGCTGTTTTTTAAGCTGTTTAAATATCTAAAGACAAAGTTGCTTAGTTAATTAAAAGGATATATATATATAAAAGTTTATAAATACTCGCATAGACAGATACTAATACTTCTAATGGAAGTTGGCGTATCTGTACATTTTAGTCTCTCTGTCTTTTAATGCCATTAAAAGTGGTCATCAAATAAGTGACATGTAAAGTAATTTGATTTGCAACAGCTGCTCCCAAAAGGTTTTTTTTTTTGTTTTGTTAGGCTAAAACTATGTGGACAAAAACGCTCCCCAACATAATTCAATTTATTTGAACAAATTGACTGCTAGAGACGAGGCCAGAATGTTCGAGTCCCCAAACATGGACCCTAAAATCCAACAAATGAGAATGGAAGTTAGTCTGTGTTAGTAGGTGGGTCTCTGGGAATGTGTGTGAGTTTGGCATATGCAAATTGAGAAATCGCTTAGGAGTGTACTTTTTTTTTGTGGGTGCCAAAAACTGGCTTTTGAATAATTGCTGCGACATCTGAGAATTCGCATGGCTCTGTAAATCATATGAAATATGCAAGAATTTGTATGAAACTAATGACTTTTGAGCGCATTTCTATCCCAAGCAGCTCTAAATAACAAGACTTTTGCAGCTTAAGCCAAGAAAATGAGCTACAAATTTGCAAGATAACAAATAAACGTTAATAAACAGTTGGAAACATTCTCGACAAAGACACAGCTAAAAGTTAGCATAATGCCTCGACTGGCAAAAGGCGAAAAAGTGTGCGAATGAGACAATCGGGAAAGCGCAAATGCTCACAAATCAGTTGACCCCACACAGCAACAACAACACCGTAAGCCCTTAAAAGTAGGCTTGAAAAAAAATAAATAGAAAGAAAGAGGCAAACGACGGCAACGTTTTGCGTGTCTGTGTGCAGAATTATTTATGCGCGCACGACAACAATAATAACAAAAACAATGGAAGCAAGAACAACAATGGATAGCAGCAACAATATGGCCAAAGGGACCCAAACAAAACAAAAAACAAAAAGACAAAAAATAAAAGGTTAAACATGGCAACGTGCAAGGGGACAAATAAACGTAGACAGCAAGGTTAGAAAACACAAAACTAAACCAGCTAAAAGATACTCTGTAAAATACAATACAATAGAAAAAACCTTCAGCTTGGTATTTTTTCTATATGATCTCGTTATACATCAGCCCGTACAACCAAACAGACTCTCATATACTGACAATCTCGGGTCGTTACACCCACACACACACACGCACACACACACGCAGACGTATGTAATGGCCACATGGCGCAACTCTAACAAAAGCCAGTTAGTTTTTGACTTTTGTCTGCCGCATTCTCTTGTTGTTTTAATATCTTTTTCGGAATTTCCTTGATGGTGGTATTGCGTTACTCTTTTTCTCTTGACTTCCTTCTTTTCCTGCTTGCCACATTAGGTGGTAGAGTCGAGTGGGCGTCAAAAGGGTGGGCGTGTCGTCGACAACGCCACGCTGTCTGGCTTTATCGCTGGGCTTTGGGTTTTTTTTTTTTTTTGGTTCGGGTCTTTTGGCATTTCATTCGGCTTATAAATTATGAACAAAATGCCGGGTGACGTCGAGAACCCTGCCGCTGTTTGCTAACTTGGCTAGCAAGTTGCCCAAAACATAATTGCTTGTCTGCAATGCGTTTGTATATATAAGAGTGTGCGTGTGTGTGTGTGTTGTCAATGTTAAATATAATGTCTGTTGCTTTGGGGGGCAGCAAAGTGCTTGTGGCAGCTTTGAGTGGCATGCAAACTTACTTACGCACTACTTTTTGAAAGCCAAGTGTACATCTTGTATATTCAAATAGACAACTCACCTGCAATGAAAGAGAGAAAAGATAGAAATAAGAATATCACATTAATATCAATTTAAAGATTGAATTCGTTGCAGTTGTAGATAACAGCTAGTTGTTTAAGCCTGGCTAAAAAGACGACAGCTTAACTGCCCAACACAACACAATCAGTGTCTATGGCAGCAACAACGTGCAACAGAATACAAAGGATAGAATAAATTGCATATCACAGTTTAAAGACTGTAAGAAAAGTAAATGCAATATACAGTGTAGTATTTTCAATATTGATTTTGATTTCGTTCAGTGTATTCTGCACTCCATGTTCAATGTTCTTCATGTCTGCTCTATGTGTTTCGATGTTTATCGTTAAATTCAATTTACAATTTATAAGATTTTCCAGCAACGAACAAAAAGCAATGCTTGTTATCAAGCTTAGCTTGGCACCCACGAACACAAACGAACACACACACACACACAAAGATGCACTTACGCACTTGTAGTTGGCCTCTACAGGCGATATAAGCTATAAATTGTGCCAGGCAAAGGCAATGGCAATGGGCAAATGCCAGCTGCGCATTCCATGCGACTGCAACACACAATGAGTGCAAGCGAAGTGTTGGTTTGGCTACACACACACACACACATATTATGCATTGTTCTCTCTTTTGGAATATAGCTATGAGTGTTTGTGTGCATTTTTACGCTATACTTGTGCTTGGTCAACTGCCAATGCCATGTTCACTTGAAAGAGAAGTAGAAAGGTAAGCGAGTAACCAGAGCAGTAAACCCAGCTAACCAAGACAACGATTATCTAATCTCTTTCTTTATTCCACTCTCTCTTTTAATGTTTTGGCAATGCATTGCATAATATCGTATAATGATTTGCCATGTTAGCTGCTTGGGGGCAATAGTTTATGTTGATTTCAAAGAGAATTGTGCAAAGCGCTGCGCAAACGCTAAAGCATTATGTTTTCCTTATTTGTCAAGGGAAACGAATGCCAATTTGAATGCAATTCTGTTTGTCTATCTGACATATATGCAGTGCTTTTTAGGAATAAGTACTAGTTTAGTTTGTCGCATAATAATGTTCTTCTCCTTTGCCTTTCTCTTCGTTTAGCTCTTGGCATTATTTGCATGGATAGTTCAAATGATTTGCGGATTTCTGTATGTTTGCCTTTAGGGTAAATTTTGTGTCTCTTTGTGGTTATTTGAAAATAAATGCAGTTGCATATTTTTGCCGTCTATTCTAACTGTTCGTTAAGTTAAGCGACTGGATATTAAATAAAGTAAATTAATATTTTTACACATGTATTTTGTTGCAACTCTGGCAAGACCAAATAGTCTACAAAATTTATGGCCAGAAAGTGGTTAAGACAAAAGTTTAAGAAGTTGCACGCATGCTTGGTCGACTGTTGGTTGCACACGCACCAAATGCAGTTAGCTTGCAGCTTAGTGCCACCAACTTGTGTGTGTGTGTGTGTGCGTGTGTGTTGCATGCTTAAGCGCTTTTGCTACTTTGTTAAACAATTTGGTTAGGAGTTTAAAAAACACACACAGACACACACATTAGAAAACTTATCGCCTGCTTCCTTGTTCTTTGTTGCAAGTTCAAAATGTGCGTGCAGCAGCAGCAGCAGCAGCAGTCAAACACTTGAGAGCATGAATCCCCAAAACAGCGAAAAAGACACGTAGTCTGCTTTCGAATGGGCGTGACCAGCCAACAGCAGGTGCGCATGGTTAGTGTGTGTGTGTGCGTGTGTGGCAACATAATTGCGTTGAAATTCCAGTTAATAAGGTAGTGGAAAAACAAACGTGTCGCGCGTGGCTAAATTTAATTTTGTTTTTTATCTTCGCTTAGCAGCTTTAGCAATTAGCTAACAACAAAAAAAAAAAAAAAAAACTGTTGCAACAGTCAAATGCCGAGATACTTCATGTGTACAATTTATTATTTAACACACATTTTGGAGAGTTTGGCAGAAATCGGCTAATTACCCGCCCCATTGTGTAAATGTGTGTGTGTGTGTTGTTGCTAATTAAGTGTGAATTTATGCATACGCATGTTGCGCATACGCCTCGTTTGCCCTCTAAACTAGCGACAATTTAGAGCATTGAAACGATTTCATATTCACATGAATATATTCATGTACATGCTTATGTGTATGTATGAAATATGCGGGTATATGTATTATTCATGATTGCCCAATTACACATCAAAACATATATCTGGCATTATTGAATTTTAATGCTGCCACAAGACAAGTAAGTATGTACTTAGGTATTTAGAGTATTAGCAGCATATCTAATAGTCGTACCTTTTGCAGTGCATTCGGCTGCTGGGCAGTTAAGCAGCTGTTTTTGGTGCCGGCCATTAAGTTTTATTTATGTGCGCCACAAAGTAGGCAGCACTTTTTCACTCTCTCTCTCTCTCGCAATTTGCCTGTATGCCTAATTGCGCACACAATTGTTAAAGCAGAAATAATAGAATGAGTAAAAAGAGAAAGATATGCTAATGTGGACATAATTGTATGTAAGTGTGTTTGTGTGTGTGCGTTTGTGATAAATGTGTAAGCTTAAAACTTAATTTATTAACTGCTTATCGCAAACATTTAAATGGCTTATCTTTGTGGTCTTCTTTATTCCTTTCAGACGCTCTTAAGGCTTAAGCACCACAGATATGCCATAATTTTGGGGTGAAAACAAAATTAAGCCTGTCTATTCATGTTTGCAAATAAATAAACAAATAAATTTTTTTTTAGCTTCAGCAATATTAAGCTTAAAGTGGATTAGCTACGACAGGCAACCTAATTAAAACAACTTGCAAATCCAACTAAGTTTAATATATACTATAATTGCTACAACTTTAAAGCAATGTGATCGTTGCTTGAAAGCTGGCAGCAACAAACCAACTTAATGTCGGCTGCAACAGTTATCAAACTGCTCTGAGACCAGTTAAGCCGCACAAGCTTGTCTAAAATGAAATGCGGCCAACAACAGTTGTTGCCAACAACGGCGAACGCGCGGCACAACTTGTGTAAAACAATATAATTAATAATTCAAAAGCTTGAAAGTTCAATAAATTTAAAGGCAATGGCGGCGGCGTCGGCGGCGTCGTCGGCGACAAGATGACTGAGATGATGGCGGGCTTAGGTGGATTGTAAGAGCACTTGTAAAATTCAGTTAATAAAATCAACTCTCCATTATAACAAGGGCAATAAAAACAAGTGGAAATGCTTGAGTGAAGAGCACGCTCGAGTAGCAACTGACCTGTAGAATATGAGTTCAAGTGCTTTCAAGTATTAAAATTAACTTTTCCATAAAAACATACATATATATAAGTATTTCGCCACAGCTTTAAGATACCCTTTCTTATTTCAATTAATGCACTTACAGACGGCTAACAAGCAAAGAGAAAACGAAAGTAACCAAAAAACTGAAAGTTTTCTTTGCAGCTTTTGTGCTCCTAATGAGCTAAGACAGCCAAGGCAACAACAAGTTTTATAAACTTGGCGAAATGAATTTAGTTGAAGACAGGCAGACACACACATATACAGCAGGCTTGAGTGAGCGGGCGGATATGTTGTTGGAGGGCATGTCTTGGCCAAAGTGTTGTGCATATGTTGCGTAACGTAAGCACGTTAACATTGTTAGAGTTATATTTTGCTAACTGGGTAAACAGCTGCCAGGAACACACACACGCTGCTTGCCACACTTGCAGCATGGATGCCAAAGACAAACGAACAGACAACAAATACACAAAGATGTAGCAGCAGGCAAGGCGTCGCTAAACGGAAACGGAAGTTGTTCACAAGCGTTGCTACTAAAAATCTTTACTGTGTTAGCAGCAAAGCAAGAGACACACCAGACACAAGACACAGGAAAAACGTCAACGTTTTAATGGCAGCAGCTTTAAAATTGACTACATACTTCACAGCATTTTTCTAGTTAACGAAAATTCTTTATTTATATGAAATAACATTTTAATAGTTGAACGTTGATGAAATTTCTTTGTGAACTGCATTTGATTTAGGACAGTTTTGAATCACAACGCCAATAACTAAAAACGAAAGCACTTTAAGCCATGCCCAACAAATAAATATATCAAAATTTGTTAGCCAAATAGATTTGTTTTTTGGCCAAACAGATTAAAATGCAACTTGATTGTTCGCTTGCCTATTTAAATTCACGTTCGAATATATGAAATAAAAATATTTAAAACTTTTATTAAAGCTTATGGGCTTATAAAAAATTTGCAATAATATTCGCTGGCTTTTTTTTTTTGTGGTGTGTGTGTGTGTCTGCATTTAATTAAGTTTTGTCGGTTTTTAAGTGTCACTCTGAATCGTTCTCTCTCGCTTCATATATGCATATATATGTAATATAGCTGTCTCGATTTGCTGGCGTGCGATTTTACTGATAACTTTTATAATGGGGAAAAGTGTTTTTTTGTTGTTTGTGTGTTTTCAATGGTTGTAAAATATTTATGGTATATTCAATTGAGAGTGTGTGCAAAATATATAAATATATCTTGATATTTTTTTTTGTTAATATTATTATATTAATATTGTCGCACATATCTGGTCTGATAAGCGGTTTGTGTTTGTAGGCAGAAATAAAAAAAATGTTGGAAAACGCATGAGAATGAGCAGAAAATTATATTAAATAAAGAAGCCTTCGTTTAAAACGAATTTTGTTTTGTTGTTGGTTCTCAAAGAGTACCGCGCTTTATTATTATTAGTTGTTAAAGTGTACTTTTCTTAAATGTTTGTCAGTGGCTTGCTTGTGTCAATTATTAAAATTTCTTATAATGCGATTAAATAATAGAATAATATTGAATAAATATGCGCACACTTTTTATATACAAAGCGCGTCTTGTGATTAATTATATTCCATTTTATATGGGTTTTCTTCACTTCATAACTTCAATTTCATTTCCTCCAACATGCGATAGACTTTGACAAATTTCTTCTCCACCAGCTCGGTAAAGGCTTTGATCTCATTTCGTACAATAGATAGCTCGAGAGCTGCCTCAGAGTTGCCCGAATTGCCATCACATTTCTTAGATGTCTTATCGCTCTCATACCAACAGGCAATGCCATCAACATAATCATCGACCAGCTCTGGTGCTGCTATATCCTCCATAAATGATATATCACGCTTCTTCACAAACGAACTCATCAGCAGCTGCAGAAAATCACAATTCCAGTTGTTTTGCTGAAAATGGAAATACTGCAGCGACTTTAAACTATCGAAAAGTGTGATTTTCAGCGAGTATATGGAGTTGCCCGATATGTCAAGCATTTGCAATTGGGTTTGCTTCTTGAACAGACCCTCTGGAAACTCATGGGCATTCGTTGTGGATAAGTTGAGACGCAACAGGGCTGTAAAGCGACGCAAAGGGTTGCCTTGAAGATTGCCCAATGGATTCTGTGATAAGTCCAAGCTGCTCACATTGCCAGCCTGCGGTATATGCGGCAGCTCTCTCAGCGAATTGTTATGCAAATCCAGCTCCTTGATAACACCATAGACCGTTAGACGACGCAGATCGCAGCCATGTGCCACAATTTGATCGAGTTGCGAGAAGTTTAAAGTCAACTCTTGTAACGTATTGCCCGAGATGTCCAGCAGCGTTAGGCGTGGCTGCAACTTTAACAATTCCGACTCAAAGGCCGCAAAAAGGTTGCGCGCCAAACTTAAACGTGTTAAATTCAAGTTTTTATCGAAAATGCCACGTGGCAACGCTGCCAAACGATTGCCAGCCAAATCTAGATCCAAAAGCTTACGCAGTCCAGCAAAAACACCAACTGGCAGCTGCTCCAACTGATTGTCGGCCAGTACAAGTTGCTTGAGCTCTTTCAGCGCATGAAAACTGTGATTATGCAACACTTTCAACAGATTATGCTGCAGATGCAGTGTTGCCAGATTATCAGCGCCCAAAAATATATTCTTGGGTAGGTCCTTCAAACGATTGTGACCCAAAAACAGGCTCATCAAATTGCTGGCACCCTCGAATTGCGGTTTCTCGAACGTTTCCAGCGAACAGTTTTCCATGCGCAACAGCTGCAGATCGGGAAACGTATCAAACATCAAGTGCGGTATTTTGGCAATTGTCGAATTGATAAACGTCAACATCAGCTGCTTGGCAATGGGCGCCTGCGAGAGTATGACATAATCATTACGTCCAATCTCAACATTGGTACAAATGCCCGCCGTACAATGATCCTCTAGCCAAATGCGACGCAACTGACCCGACGAAGCTGCCGATGAAGCAGACGTTGCACTGCCAAACGCAATCAGCAGCGCGAGCAGCGTTAGCGGCAACAACTGTCTCAGCCACATCCCTACTAGCCGAATCCTAGACACGTTTAACGTCTAACGTTTGACTATTGAAAACTGTTGCGTTTCGATCTGGCGACTAGCGCCCAACGACGCGCACGCCACGGCGCAACTAGCTCAACTGTTTGCAAGTGTAGTTTCGCTTGATTTTGGTGGACAACGCAGCAGGTTTCATTTAACTCTACTTGGATGCGGGTCCCTTCAATTGTGCCACACACAACATGCAAAAAAAAAAAACGAAACGAGTGCAACCCCAAGCATTGTGTGCTTCACTTTAATTGCCAGTGTACATTGCTTTTGATTTAATTCAATTAAATGCGCTGCATAATACTTTTTTTTTCTATGTTCTATATATATTTGTTTTATATATAAACATGTGTCTGTGTTTAGTTGAACTTTCAGTTTCATTTTATGCTGCATAAACTATTATTTTACTACTGCTCAACTTTTTTCTAATATTTTTTTTTATTTTTTACTTGTCTGCGTAATGAAAATGAATGTTTTTTAAAGTAGGAAATGCCAAAACAAAAAAAAAACTAACAATAAATATGGGGGAATGTTAGCGATTAGAAATTAGAAATATAACAAAATTTTATGTGAAATAGAGCTTAAGCTATTTTTGTAGTCATTTATATATCGCTTTGCTTATCCCAATTGAACTCTTAGATACAATTTAGTTCTACATACGCAGCGGGATATCTAATTGATAAAAATATTCTTACTTAAAGTAAATGCCTCACCCGTGGTTTGTCTAACTAGATCGGCAAACGGATAAATCAAGTTCTAGAACCTGTTTCTTAATTTCTAAGCTAACCTAGTTATCAAATGAGTATGAGTCAAGCGTTAGTTTAGGCAGTTAAAATTGATTGATTAAACGAAAGGGTTGACTGAACCTAAGATTAAAATCATATTAATGTGTTTTTAGTTGGCAAATACTTTTCCAAGAAGCAAAAGATTTTATCTTGAGCTATGTTTCGGTATAAAAGAGCCGAACTCCAAGCCATTTCAAAACAGTTAACAAAGATGAGAAACAACGCAAAGTTGGTTGGTAAGAAAGCGCTTGAAAAGATTCCCTTAAGTTAAATATTAATCTTTCCTCAATTCTAGTATTGCTTTTGGCACTTGTGAGCCTGTCTCAGGCACGCCTCAATGGCCTACGACTTTCAGCTGTGGGTCGTAGCGCCGAGGCAACGGAGGGAGCAGAAAATACTCCACAACTTGTGCTGTTCGCACCAGGAGAACAACGGAAGCAGGAACAGGAGAACGATCACAGTTTCCATGAGCCACAAATCATTGAAACCGAGCCCGAGAAGGATAGTCGCAAGGTGCCCGACTATTTCTATCCCAATACAATACCTATGCTCAACGAACAGAACATCAAATATGGTTTGCCCCAGTTGACTGCCATTCCTGTGGCCTATGGACCGCAAATTATTTCAAATGCGAATAGATTCCCCAGCAGCAGCAGCAGCAGCAGCAGCGGTAACAATAACAACAATAATAACCTGGGTGTAAATAGTTTACCATATGTGGTACTGCCACGTGTCCAACTGGGCTTTAATGTTCAGGGTCAAACGGGTCTCAACTGGCCCAACTTTAGTTACCAGCCTGGCAAACAGCCCGGAGATGCAGCTTCCCAGAAAGAGGAAACACAGATGGCTTATTTTACAGTACCGGTACCTGGTCCCCCAGGGCCACCCGGTCCGCCCGGACCACCTGGACCTCGTGGTCCCATGGGTCCAACTGGTCCACGGGGCAGAGAAGGTCCACGTGGTCCTTCCTTCTCTTCGTCCACCTCATCGTCGTCCTCCTCCTCTCCCAGCAACTCGCAAAGTCCACACAGCATTTGGTATGCCCAAAGCAATAGCAACATCAACGGCAACAGCAACAACAAGCCATATGAACATTTCACAAATGGTTATCATAATTAAAGGGAAATAAATGCTGACTTTATGTCAAATTAGCAAGTTTGTTTTCAAGAAACTGTTCAACTTTCTTTTTCTAGTTTCTAGTTCAATAAGATAAGTATAAGTGATGTTCGGACAACATAAAGTGTCGATTTGAATGCTCTGTCATATTATGACAGATACTTAAGACACACACACAAGCAAAGTATTATGATGATTGCGTGCTATTTACATAGGTTTTGATAGTACATACAAAACAGCAGTTCTTTTTTGGCTTGTCCCATTGACGGCCATTCAATTGGCGACAGTTTACGACGCACTCATGTATCTCTAGTTGTATTGTTGTTGCTATACAGTTACTATATATATATATATATATATATATATATCACACCTGACAACGATAGTGTTTTCTATGTCTATCTGTCTGTCTGTTTGTGTGTTTCTCTTTGCAGCATCCTCTACCAGAGACACACAAACACACACCCAGAAGGTAATAATATACAATATAGTCAAACAAGCACACACCTACACACACCTACACACAGTGCTGTTGTTGTTGTATTTGCTTGTCGTTTGGGGTCGCCTGTCGCCACAATACACCCCCCTCTGTCTTGCTCGATGATGGCAACAATCTGTGGCAGAGTCTGATCTTATTGTAGTCGTTGGTTTTTATTGCTTTTCACTAACTACACACACAAACAATTTTACAATAGTTGTATAGTTGTAGTTCCGTTTACTTAAATTGATACGCAGCACGCATTTGTTTCAATTAAATGAAAATGTTTTATGTGCGCAATGTTGCTGTCCCGGTCCACATTTACAACTGTAAAGCACACAGGAAGGCCACTTTAGACCATCCGCATATGAATGTGTCGGTGGTGTCTGTCTGTGTATGTGTGTGTGTGTGTGCTTTAGGGGGTGTGTTTGTGTGAAAAATTTATGTGTTTCTAATTGCGGTAAATATCAGAGAATTTAGTCGCTATGGGCGACACACACACACACACACACACAAACAAAGCTTAGAATCTCGTCTGCGTTTAAATGTTGAGCAGAAAGTTTTTGCTTAATGTTATTTATTGGCTTGAGGTTAGGTAAAATCTATGATAAAAGTATATTTATCTGATACATTTTCAAAAAGACAATTTATTCATTAAGTATTCAAGTTTTAAATAAAGATGAAACATGACTCTTGACGAGCTAATTCCTAAGTGCTAATGTTACACTGCACAAAACACGCATGAAATTTTAAGCAATTCATTCATACGCCCCCACACAACCACAATTGGATATTCCACACCGCCAGACTCTGGCACATTTCTTATCTGTTAATGTGATGCAAAAACAAGACTTAAAGTGGAACAAAACAAAAGAAGAAAAAAACGAATTAAATGGCAAGCATGATAAACATAATACGAACAGACCAAAGTTTAGGCGCACTGAAAAAAAAAACAACTCAAAAGCGGTAAATAAATTACATGAATAAAAGTTAAGGAAACGCATATGTGGAAGCAATATAAATGTGAATTAAATGAGTTTTTCAGTTGGTACACACGGATGTATGTATAAGTGTGCAAGCATTATACAAATTACAAACGTATGCATTAATACTACAGAAAACAAAGGTTAAAGTTAAGGCATATAGAGATTACTTTAACAAGCAAAGACTGTATGTAATATATCCATATAGAATGATTTTCCGTACATATCAAAAGTAAAAGTTGAATATTGCTGTTCATCATTGGCTTTTCATTTTGTGTTGATTAAGTTAAAATGTTAATATACATGATTATCGTTGTGTTTCCCTTTACTTTTGGCCTTTATGCTGCCATTAACATAATTATGGCAATAAATAATAAAGTGTGGCAACCCTCAAATCTTTGTTTCAACACCCCTCGCTTAACACGCAAACACGCAACACTGCCAAAAAGCTATAGCAACTTGAGCCAGCAGTTTTGGGTTACTCAACTCAATTTATGTTTACTCCCAAAACAACAAGAGCAACAGAACACGCGGAAAATTTGTCACAGTTCAACTTAAGCCGAGCGTAGACAACATTTTCCGCTTTGATGTTTATGCGACACGTGGCGTATGCGTAATATGCAAAGTTTTTAAGTTGTTAATTAAATTTTTGAATGTAAACACAGCAAATGTTACTTCAAACTGACAGCAAATAATTACTGGCAAAAGCTTCAAAAGATAATATCTTTTGATATGTACAAAACATTTCATAATAAAAATAAAAATATATTTAAAAAAAAAAAATACAAAATGCTTTCAAGCTGCGTAATATAATTTGTGTAATATTAAATATTAAAAAAAATCTGTTTTTTCATATGAAAACTTATTTATTTGTTTTGAAATGGACATGCGCATTAATTATTTAAAAATACACACATTTTATTTGGTAACACAAAGCTCTGGTGCGTAATGTCATTAATATAAAATGCCAGGCATAACTTTAAAAAGAAATGAGCAAAACAATATGTTTAAATAGATATGCGGCGAATTATATTCATGCAACAAAATATGCGAAGCAAAGAATTGCTGCCAATGTAAATGGGCTGGCAGTGTCTTTGGAGGAGTAGTAAAACAATAGCTGTACGTAATTTGCTGGGCAGCAAGGCCAACAAGTTTGCCAAGTTAGCAAAATGAACATTGACCGGAGGGAAGTGTGCCAAAGCAGGAGGAAAAGAAACGAAAAGTAGAATGCAAATGGAAACAAATAATAAAGTTGCAACGAGAAGCCCGAGCAACGTGGCCACTTTTTTTTGTTTGATGATCAGCTTTTGTCTACTTGCATATTCCATGGAGCGAGTGCGAATAAAACTCTCACAGCAAATGAGCAAAGTGTTTGGACAACTGGAGCTCAATGCAATGCACAGCCACAGCCATACGACATTCGATGCGATTACTCATTTTTATATTACTTATTCATTGGCACTCACTCACAGTTGGCATTGAGTGGTGAGTGAGTGCATTGTAATGAGCTCTCTCAGCTCTGAGTGAGCCTATTTATTAATTTTTGATGACAATGGCAACAAAATGCTCGTGGCATGCTTTGGGGCGCAGCGCCATAAGTTGCTTAAATGTTAAATGAAACTTGTGCCAAATACTCTGGCATAGCATACTTTCCCGCTCCATTATCTGCACTCTAAACATTAGTTCATTAAGTTTGATTTATGGGTCTCAGGTTTTGTGTTACAAGGCAAACTGAACAACTTTGAAGCTCCAAGGAGCTCTTGAAAACTTTTTGCCCAGAGCTTTTATATATATATATACTCAAATATTTGGTGCGAAATAAATACTTACAAAATATGGCTCCCCCAAATTATGTTAAATTTGCTGTTCCATGCTTACCTGAAACGGAAGATTAAAGAGAAATTGTTAAGAACTTGCTTTTAGTATCGAAAACGGCATATATATATATATCTATATCTTTAGTTTTCCCACGCCTCAAACTACCACACTTACGAATTATTCTTCATATCCTTATCTATTTTTTCTTGATCTTTCTCTTTGATTTCATCGTTTTTCTTTGCTGCTTTTTAGCACCAGTTGGTCTTTAGTACGCCACATTTCGTTAAGCTGCAATTAAGGCGTACACTAATGACTTTTAATTAGGGCTGAGATTTGTATAGCTAAACGCACATACTGCTGGTCGAATCCGTGCTGTGGTTATACTTATCTAGGCCATGCTTATGTCGCTTATGGCCACGTCTAATGCTTGCCCACCTGTATATGTATATATGTGTGTGTTGTTAGACAGACTATTTTGCCAATACATTGCACAGCATTTGGTCATTAAATTAGCCCAAAACGGCGTCATTTCAAATGCAGACGCTACTTGGTCTTTGCCAAAGCCAAAAGCTTAATTACAATCGCATACACACACACAGCTGGAGAGCATTGTTGCTGTTTGTATTATTCATAACTTGGCAGACATTCGCTTTTTCGCTTTATGTGGCCATTTGCACAAATGCCTCGTTGACTTTTCCTCCATGTTTTTTCATGTACGCATGTGTGTGTTAGGTGTTAAGGTGTTGAATTGTGTGTTAGATGGCAACACGGACATTGGCTCAGGTATGTATATAAATATGTATGTTTCTTTAAGAGCCAGGACAAGGCTAAGCTCTGGTTTCAGCTAAAAATAAATGAACTTCGTTTGTGTTTAGTCACACAACGTGTTAATGATTTTTGGTGGCTATCTCTTTTATTGAGTGAGTGTGTCTGTGTGTGTTTTTGTAGCATGGCATTTGTGGCATGTGTCACAACAAAAACAACAAACAAAAAAAGAAAAGTCAAAAGGAACATCGCATATTGATATATGATATTGAATTGCCTTAACGTGTGTGTCAATTGTGTCAAATGGGTAAGAGCAGCAAGCAATCGAAACGTATTAAATTTCTATTTATTTCTTTGCTGGATTTAACTTAAACAACATTCAGTCTCGTGATATATTAAATACGTCTGGAAGTCTATAAGTCCTGGCACCTAAGGCTGCAATGGAAAATGGAATATATATGCAATGCATTTTTTTTAGCACCGTTTATAATCTTGAATTTTAACTATGAACACAAGTGTAAAAGTGCAGACAAGTGTCAAATGCCACACACATACACTAAAAACTAACCATGTGCAATATACTCTGCCTGTTTATCCCGCTCTTGCCTCTCTCTCTCTCTGTCTCTTTATCTATCTTGTCGGCTTTGCACTGTGCTTGTGGCAGCAAATGCTTTCATTACAGTTCAAGTGCAACACCAAGTGGGCCACTTGATGTTGACGTTGAACGTTGCTGCTGGCTCAGTTGGCCATGAACGCAACACGAGCAACAGCAGCCTAAAAATATGCAACACAATTTTTATATCTATGTGTACTATGCAGTCATGTACTGTATGTAGTGCCACTAACAAGTAAATGACTAAGTGTATGACGTGGCACCTAGCTGAGGGGTGGGTGGGAGAAGAGAACTGCAATGTGTGTGTGTGTGTAGAAAACAGAAAGCAGGCTAAGGTCAACGGCTAAGTTCAATACACACACACACACACACAGTCAAGCAAGCAACGTTGATTGCCATCCGTTTTGTGTGCTAGGCAACATTTTTTCAATGTCATGCGGCAAGTTGTTGTTTTCTTCTTTAGTATATTTGAATACATGGCAAAAACCTAACGAGATGCTTTTAGCGTGCCGCATAAAGGACTAGAAACAAAGCTATCGTTTTACACGCATTCATTCCATTTGCTGGAAATTCTATGCTTTAAGCAAGGCTATAAATAACTCAAGATATTAAATAAACACGTTGTAAAAAGTTAAATGTTAATTTAAATACTACAAAATCTACCGAAAAAGCCCATCAATAAGTTAACGTACGGTATGCGTTTGATGTTATTTTCATGTAATTACAAAAGTAACAAAGGTCTGTTGCAATTTATGTGTGTATTCATGCCTAGAAAAAAGAAATAAAGGATGTCAAGAAGAGCACGATGGGAATACAATGCCTCAGTGATTCAAAAGATGATCAAATGATAAATTGATGTCATTGATTGATTTATATACACATAATTGTAAGGACATACTGAAAAGAGTGTTGGATACAATACAAATAAGATAATTTTGTCACATAAGCAATTGAAGAACTTTATCAAGGCAAGCTAAAGGTTAAACAACATGATTTTTGGATACTCTTTTAAGCCATTTAAAGTTTATCTGGCATTATTCTGTTGTAGTTAGCTTCATTTGCTGCCCATTCGATTTGGCAATTTAATTTCAAGTGCCTGGCACTTAAAATGTCAATTCAGTCCATACACAAAACGCCATGATATATGACTGTTAGTCTAATAACTCACTGGCATACACCAAACCGCAACTCTAACCCATCTCTCCCACTGTCTATCTTCCTCAATTTATCTATCACCTGCTCTTACTCAGCTTGGTGTCTCTCTCCGGGTGTGTGTGTTTGTGCCTGGCCTCAGCTACTTAATGATTTATGGCCACATTATGAATTGCTTTGCACCTCGTCGTCGTTCGTTTTGCTCTTTGCTGTTGACCAAAAACATTTAAAGCCATGGTGGAAATTGCAACGGCAGCTGTGCTCCGTCTGTTTGCTGCTGAGAAAGTTGTGGCCAATTAATTGCAATTCAATTGCGCACCGAACATTAATGCCAAAAGTAAATGTGTGAAAAGTGATAAAAGTTTGGGTGCACACAGCGTATGCGCAATAATATCGAATGTCAAGTATTCACAGCATGTGCAAAGACTGTGATGTGTGGGCGGAATGGCGAGCCAAAGACGAAAACTGTTAAAGTTAATATTATCATTTTTTATGACGATTTTTGTGGGTGACGAACTGTGAAGATATTAAAAGCTCCCAATATATATATGTATATTTATTCAATTTAAGTTCTAGTTGATTCTTTTTCTTTTTTACGAATCACTGTTTGAGTTAAATATTTATTATATTTAAGCTAGTTTGTATATTATGAGCGTTTATTATTATTGATTTGAACATATTTTTAGCGGCCATTTCGGTTCATCAACTTTAATTGTTTCGTCTGCTTGCACATTTCTGTGTTTGTTTGTGTCATTGTTTGGCCAGTGGAAACAAATTTGTTTGAAACTCGACAAATATTTAACGCAAAAATGTCATAATTGTCAGCGGTAGCTTATGGCAAACATGACATAACGTTAGCCAAGCGTAAAGCGATGATTTGATTGCGCAATCATCGTTTCATCCCGCTTCCCAGGCTACAAACCCCAAACTCCTACAACAACAACAACCAACACACTCTGTTAAAAAAAAAAACGCAATAGCTAACGATTTGTTTGACTAAGCGCAAAAGAAGAAAAAAACGATAAATACAATAAGGAATATTGAATTTAGAGTACACAAAGCGCAGTTACTCTGGATAATGCTAGTCTTTAGAGTTTTTACAGGGTATTTGGTATGCCTGCTGGCAGTAATATGACCAATATATTTATGCAGCCAAAATATTTGCCACAATTTTACTTTGCCCTCTGTGCCATAAAGTTGACACGCTTGATTGAGCACTGTATACATTTTCCTTTCTTTTTTTATTTACTTTTTTTTCTTATTTTATGCTGCTGCCACTAGATTGGGGCAATTAAAAGAGCCCTAAAATCAACTGAACTTTGATTTTGACTTTGCTGTTTTTGTTTGTTTTGTGCATTCACTCTCTGACTGTTGACTACGATTGCCATTGTGAAAGTGAATGTGAATGTGACTGGCTGTTAGGCACTTTGAGCCTTTTAATTAAAATCACAGCAACAATTTATGGCCAGAGAAAAAAAAACACGAGCAATCATGGCAATTGGCGCCTCTTTTGTGCGTTTGGCGTCCAACTGGTGACCATTAGCAATTATTCACTTCAATTGAGTCGATGTCCAGCAGCGTTAAAAAAAAGAGGAAGAACTTTATCAAAGCCAGCAAAAGACGAACCGATGTAGATTTAATATTTCCTTTACTTTAATTAAAGCTTAAGCAAAGATACGAGAAGCTAATAGAGCAAAACACAGCTTGACTTATGCTTCCTTTTCTTTTTTATTATTTCTCTGTCATTTTGTTAGCCAAAGGCAAAGGCAATTGAAATGCGTATTAAATGAAGTAGAAAGCAAAAATAAGCAAATAAGCTTAACAAAAAAGCAATAAAAAAATACACAAGAAAAAACAGAAACAAACACAGATAAAAAAAATACATATATATGCAAAGGCTGCAGAGACAAGGGAGAGTAAAGCAACGACTTCAATATATCCTGTTAAGCAACTGAACAAGTTGACATATGAGACCCAAAAAAAAATATTCTCATTTGTGTAGGGTATTTGGAATCTAGCTACTGGAACACGCATTTTCTAGCCATTCTCCTGGCGATTTCATCTTATAATACCAAGAAAAGCAGCGTCATTGTGAAATGCATCAAAAAATGGCTTACAGAAAAATAATGTATTATGAAAGTAAAATGTTTGCTTGGACTGCTTTTGCTATCCAAGAAAAAGATGAAGCGAAACAGAAAAAGAGAGAGAGTGAAAGAGATAGAGAGAGAGAGCAAAAATTTATTCAAAGCGAAGTGCTTCCTCGCTTATTGCAGACAAGTGAGGTATTTTCAGAAATATATTGCGATTTTAAAATGCATTAAAAGATATCGATTTGTATTTATTAAAGTTCGCTTCCTTAGCATATGAAAAGGTGAGTACATTAAATGAAAGTTATTGAAAGAACTTTTACTTACAGCATAAACTAGAACCTAAATCAATTACTTAATACATTTGCTGCCCATTAATTAGTCTCTTAGGCACTCAAACTTTGCATATTCAAGTTACTTAACACTGCCAAGGAAAATATATTTTAAATATTCAATTGCTTAAGCTGTAACAAGTTTTGGCTAATTAATTGAACTGCCTGACCTCCGACAACGACGGCAACGAGACGTCTATCATCATAATGATAATGCTTTGATCATTATCGTGATTGGCAATTGCCGGTGTTGCTCGTTAGAAAGCCATCAAAATAACCAAAGACTACTCTGTTGGCAGGCGGTGAAAATTCATTAAGCTATCCTTATCTATCTTTTTGGCTTGCCGGAAACTTGTTGGTGGTACGACGAAATGAGGGCCAAGTTAATTGAACACTTTCCAAACAGTCGCTTTCAAACTGTATGCTATTGCAAATATGTGAAAAATAAAGTCAAGAACATTTTATTCTCTGCGGTGTGATGTGGTGTGGGTGAGCAAAAATTCAAATGAATTTTTGAAATATTTATTAGCCAGCTGCAACTTTTCGGCAATTGGCCATTGCAAAAAAAAAAAAGAAAGTTTTTTAGCCAGCCAAAAGGCTATAGGAGCTATAGATATGTGAAGAATGTGTAATATATATCTGAGAGCTTGCCTGAAGCATAAAAATGCAGCCATTGATTCACTTCATTTATTTGCGGCACAAAAGTAGTAAACTCAATTTTCGAAAGCAAAAGTAAAAAAAAAAATTTCTTGACTATTTCGAATTGAATTTGATATTGTGCTAAAAACTTTTGCTTCAGACTCTTGTTGTGCGTGTATGTGAGCCAGTCATTTCACACTCAATCGCATTCCCGGGTTTTGCATATTCAATTAGGTACAAGGCCTGAGCTAAGAGCTAAGAGCTAAAAAAAAAAAAGCTACCAGCAAATTGCATAGCAAAGTTCTCGGGTCCTTGCCCAAAGTTGTGGATCAATGAAAAAAATATAGAAACTTGTGACATGTCTCCATGTCATGTGATTAAAGTTTTACATGAGCTCCATACTTAAGTAACCCTCTTGCGTCTGGGCCATCTTTCACTCTGTCTTTTCTGTGCTGCTGCTGCTGCTGCTGCATGGACAAACAGCTGAGCAAGCAAAAATGTCCCCTTTTCTGTGCTATTTGCATAAGCGAAAGCGAAGTAGTAGCAGCAGCAGCAGCAGCCAAGTTTTGTAACAATTGTGAAAGCTAGTTCCGAGCACAAAAGCTTTCGCTTTGCACTCGACAGATATATGCCTTGTGTGTGTGTGTGTTCGAGTGTGTGTTGCTTTGTTACTAAACAAAAGTTAAGTCATAAATATTTTCCGAGTTTTTGACTTGAAATTTATCAACGATATCCGCCACAAGACACATGAGAGCAAAGAAAAAACGAATGATAAAGAGAGTGAAAGTGCGGGGGTAAGAGATAAGGAAACAACCACACACACACACACACACCTAGAAGGAACTCAGATATGTAACTATATTATAAGACCATCTCCAAATACTTGAACTTTAAAACCAAAATACCGTGCAGCCTAATTAAATATACACCTTTAGACCTATTTATCTAGGCACTCAATAAAAATAATCTGAAATTTACACATTTGACAGGCTTTGTTGTGTCCTTGAGCTTACTCCACTCACTAAACATGTTTAAGCTCTATTGAAAGTGACCCTTTTTCGCTTAGATACAAAAGATATAGCATACTTTTCAGGTGCTGCCTAAGATGTTTGCCGCGCTTTCATCTGGCCAACTTGCAGGCAATCCCTGGTTAATGATCTGTTGACCTTTATCAAGCGGCCCAAAGGGCAAGCAAATATTTCTTCTCCTTTTTTCACCCTCTACCAAGTGGAAATTAATCTTAGCTTGCCTTTAAATAACGAGAGGAAGGAAGGAAGGAAGCAAGGAAAATGGTTTGTGTTTTACACATCATTGACTGTGATTTTAATTATGCGAATGCAATAATAAAAAATGTGATGCATGAAAAAAAAGCTCGTAAGGTGATAACTGCGAAGTGCAGTGGGCAGTAAGGAGCGCGAAAGAAAAACTCATCAGTGACAATCAATAATCGAAGTAGCGGTAAAATTAAGCCCGGCAATAAGTTTAAGAGCGCGACAAAGGCATTAAAAATAAACGAGAAAAGGAAAAGCGTAAAGAAAAAAAAAACACGGCAAAGAAAATTAATTAAAAAGGGAGAAAAATCGTAAAAAGCCAAAAGGCAAATAACAAAGTGAAGCAACAACGGACAACGAACGAATCGAGTCCAACGAGGCTTTTTCAATTAAATTGATGAGTAAAGCTGAACGAAGCCAAAACTGAACTCTCTGCCTGCCCTGGACAGAGGAACAACGATAACATTTATCACAACACGAACAATAGAGAAACACGGCTAGAGTAACAGCAAGACGGGCGAGAGAAAGAGAACGGGAGGGAGGGAGGTAGAAAGAAATTGCTAGCTGGTTGTTATGTAAATACGTTTAAATACAATGCCATGTCTACACAATGGGCCCGAAAGGCAAGCCAGTCAAGAAGGAAGCCAAGCCTGCGCTTGCAGTCGCTGATAAGCAATGACAAACAGCTGTTGTATCCAAAAAGGAGGAGCCCTTAAAATTGCTGCAACTGACAGGCAACAAGAAAACAAAAGCACCTAAAAACTGGCGCACTCTTAAGGATCTAAGCTGAGGTGTATTAGTCCTGCTGTGTCGCCGCTAGCCAAGGCTGAGCAGTCAGGCAAATTAATGCAATGAATAAATTGCTTCTAGCTTATCTGCACAACAAGAAAAACGAAACTTGTGCGCCAAAAATGCATTTGTCAGAAGTTAGTTAAAAGACGTGCCATCATCGTCTTAGTCCACCAGACTTAATTGGAAACACAAAGAAGACACACATTTTGTGTCTTATTCGGAACCTTAACGATTTTTGTTTAGTAATTGCTTCTTATTATTAATTTCATTTGTTTTACCTTCGAAACTGTACAGCACTGATTTATTATGCGCTACAAAAGATTAATCTACTGCCGAAAGAAACTTAATTACTTGTATCTATGCGATGGCACAGCAAATTGTATGAAAGGTACATTAATTTAAAACGCCATCATTGCATATTATCCATAAAACAGCGACCGTGCCACACGGCAGGCTACCTCTACTTTTAGAGTGAAAACTTTTTTGATGCACCTTTTTATCATTATAATTTCAGTGCCAAAACTTTGTGTCTAGTGTAGTATACAGTTGATGTCATATAAACACAAAAAGTTCTGCATGTTTGCAGTCAACATGACAAAGGGATGCAAGAAGAAGGCGTGGCAGATATGTAGATGGGCGTAACAGAGAGTTACAAAACGTAAGTTGCAACTGCTGCAAGTGGCACGCCCACTGCTAAATACAATAAAAAGCAAAAGCAAACAATTCATGAACGAGCAACAGGAGGAGTAGAGCAAATGGCAAAAAGCCCTAACGCTGGCTGCATGTTTATTAATTTGTTTTGTTGCTACTACTTGTAGTCGTATTGCACTTGCAACTTGTTTGCACAGTTAGTTGGCTTGAGTTTCGTATAGTTTGCCAAATGGAATTTGCAGCTGGAAAGTCAACAAAGCAAAGAAATTACAGCAGAAATAGGAGAAATATTAGCAACACTTTGTGTGAGTATAACTATTATTGATAAAAGAAAACGAAAACTGTATCTCAGGTAAAAGGTATAACTTAACTGTGACAGCAAAGATAATGAAAGCTGCTTAATAACTAAGCCGTTGAGAAAGTCAAGTTGTGTTAAGGCCGCATTAATTTCTAGCTTCCGCTTGCGGCTTAAGTTATTACAATTTAACAGCCATTTTGGCATTGTTTAATTATGTAAATGTGGCATTCATTTAACCACCACAACTTTGAGTGGGTGGGTGGCGGAAAGGGTATGGGTTACACTTGAACAATGGCATTTAAAATTAATTTTCATTTAAATCGCCGCCAACGGTAAGTGAAAGAAACTTCAATGTTAATTCGCTTTGGCGGAAAGATGTTAAATGAGTTTTCTTGCTAGAAAAACTCTTACAATAAATGGAAATTTTCGTTCGGCTTTTGTAGTCGCTGTCATTTTCTATACAATAGATTGCCCATTGTGACTGATACTAATTTCAATTGGCTAAGGCAACGGCAAAGGCAAAGGCAGCCAACTTAAATAAGTTATAGAACAAAAGGCTCGCTGACAGTTTTTGCCACCTGAGCGCGTCTCAATTGAAAACTCAAATGCCAACTAGATATCTAAGTTGGCAGCAGTTAACCCCCTTAGCAGCCACAAAAAGTACCTGCCATTGCGAATTTCACTTTCAAATGTAAGACTTGTGAGTGTAGAGCAATCAAAGATGTCTAGTATATATATACAAGCGGGTGGAATGGAAAGTTTTTGAATGAGTTATATATTGCTTTATAGTTTTCTTGTTCCAGCTTCTCTTTATAATACTCTCGCATTGCAAATAGCTGTATACATTGCTGCCCTTATAGCCAATTTGCGTGTATGTCTGGCTGTTGCCTGCACCAAAGTGACAGTTACTTAAAGAGAAAGAAGAGCAAGTGTGTGTGTGCTTCAATTGTGTGACAAAGTGTATCAGTTGAGAGATTTTTGTGCGAATCGCTGCCGCTTCAGTGAAATCAGATTAAAGTTTGCCAAAGCAGTCGACCAAAGCAACATTGGCAACACCTGCTGCTTACCATTAGCAACAGCAAGATAGACAAGATAGCCAACCAGGGGTGAGTAGAGAAAATGGAGTGAAAAAGAAGCTAATGAAACTTTGTCCACTACAAAATCTCACACACATATGTATCTAATCCGTCTGCTGTGTTGTAGAAGTTCAACTCCCATAACATAAAAGTTGAGCTCAAAATGCGCTTTGAATAGATTTCCATGTACGATTGCATGCATGTCGGTGAAGTAAAGTTTTAATAGCCACACATTTGAGTGTTCTAACGATATGCTAAACTGCCAAACGAGAGGTCCTGCCATCAAGTTTACCCTGTCCAATGCATCCTGCTCTTTGGCAAATTGTAACAATTTCCAAAGTTTATCATCATCTGTTGCGGGCTACTGCTCAGCCATACCATGGCTAGTTAAACCTAAACATTAGTTCAACATTTCCTCTATCCACTTCAACTGAAAAATCGTCTTGCTTTGATACAAATACGTAATTTTTTCAAGTGTAGTGACAGACGTACTGTATATCTAAGGATATTGTAAAGCATAGTTCTGTGTGTGTACTCACCTTGCCCAAATTGACGAAACCGTGTTCCTTGGCAACCGTATCGGCGATATTGTTGCTATCACCGTTTGGTATATGCACCGCCCAGGTGTGCGTATAGTGGCCAGCATCTCGGCCGCTTTGGAGACTGTTGCTACTGCTGGCCATGGCCGTGTTGGTTTTGGTTTTGGCCTTCTCATAGTCGAGTACGTAGGGCGGCAGCAGTGGCGATTGGGCGTGGCCCGCATCAACTTTGGCCGCGAAACCGACATTAAAATTACATAAAAAAACTACGACACTAATTTGCAAAAGGAGCAACACTAAGGACGATGTTGGTTTTATAAAATGTCTGCTGTGATAATTTCGTTTCGTTTTGTTGTTGTTGTTGTTGTGCGTTAAAAAACTAGTTTTGAATAAATTGCAATTGAAATTAAAATTTTTTATATCACATTCAATGATTGTTTCTTGTTGTTGCTGTTGCTGCTCCAGCTGATGTTGTTGTTGCCAGGAGTTAAAGGTTGCTGCAACATTCGCATGCATCGCATTTGGCTCACAAGTTCTTTTGTTAGCAACATATTGCCGTAACTGTGTTTTCTTGTTGCTATGTTCCTGACTGTTGGGTTTGTTGTTGCTGCAGTAGTTGTTATTGTTGTTGTTGCTATTTGGCTGCCTGCTCCATCGCACGACGTCGTTTTTCATTGTGCGTTCGATTTTGTGTTATTTTATTGAAGACGCGGCTGCTTGTATCTCTCACTCTCACTCGCTGTCTCTTTCTCACGATTACTGTATGTTTTTTGTGTTTGTGTGTGTGTGTGTGGGAGTGTAAATGCTATGATTGTTGCTTCGTCAGCGCTGATTGCCAGTTGTAACTGTGTGTGTGTTCTTGACGTTGAGTAGCTACTGTAATCGCTTTACTGTCGCATTGAGTAGAGGCTGCAAGTAGAAGAACATATGATTGAAATTTGCATTAGTTTTCCATCGTGTAAGTTGCTTAAATAGAGATCAAGTACTCTATCGGCGAAACTTATGCTAGTTACATTAAATGCTATTGTAATTGTGAGTATCTTTTAAGAAACTAAGTTTCCCACAACTATTTATATTATTAAGAAAGACAAGAAGCAAGTTTAAGAGCTGTTTTAATGAGTGCTTAACTTAGACAAGGCATTTGTTAGTTGTTGCCACAAAACTACTAAGACAGAAAATAAACAACACTTGGCTAAAGGACAGTCAAGGAGACAAACACGAGAAACGAAAGCGTAAAAGACCAAGAAAGAAGTTAAGTGCCTGCAAATGACATATCCAATTTGTTAACAACTACACAAGACTAGAAAAGTAAAAGAGAAGAAGAATACTTCGCTCATTAGTCGTCAGCAGAACTTATGAGCAAACATCAAGAAGTAGATGCCAATTTGGAATCGCATTTTTTCTTGATATTGGCAAACCCAGAGGCATCAAGGCCGCATTGATTGTTACCCACTCTATCTCTCTCTTAGCGGCAAATGAGGCGAGAAGGCACAGGGATTGGCCAACTGGCTTTTGGGCTAATGCCATTGTCCAAAATATGCCCATGACTGATGTTGGGCCCGAGGCTAAACAGTCCACACAAAGCACTACGAACTGTCATAATTTCGTTCAGCTATTGTGTGTGATTGAGTAAGAAGGACTTACAGGATTTCAAACAGTCACTTAGCCAGTCAGCCAGTCCACCAACCAGTCAGTCCACCAACCAGCCAAACAGCCAGCCAGCGTAATTAGAGCCATGGGGACGCACAACGGAAATGCGCAACAGCAGCAGCACCAATAGCATCAAGAGCCTCATCGGCATCAAGAGCCTCATCGGCATCAAGAGCAGAAAATCATCATCGGCAACGGATGTGGCGGCGTCGCGACGTTTGGACATGCTAATCAATAGCCGAAGTGGATAGGAAATTGAATTTTGCATACGACAATAGCGCATCGCATTTGAATGAAATGATTTGGTATTGATGCTAAGCAGCTGCGACTCGAACATATATACATATATATATGGTCAACTATATAGCAGACACAATTTGAAATGACTTTACGAATCTTTATTTGTACTTAATGCACGCTCTGTAATGCGATGCTGTTCAATCAGACAGATTTTAGCCCGCCAATCGGGTGTCACATTATAATTGCATAACTTTTTCATTGTAGTTCCAATAGTATTATACAGTTGCTCTGGATTCATATCCGCTTGCCAAAGACTCTCATAGGGACTTAGCGTTAGTCCGTAATGCTGATGGCCAGCAAAAGCTACATCATTTCTCTCATTCGCACTGCCAACAGCATCCATGCTACAGATGTAGGGTTGCCAGGTTGGAGAATTCAAGCCGGCAATCACGAGCTCAACGTGCAAAGCATCAGAGCGTTGTTCGTAGAGTAAGGCGGACAAAATTGAAGTCAGCTCTTCGGCTATTATTTCACGACAATTTTCCGCCTCGAAGATATTCTTGCGAAACACAAGACGCTTATGCAAAAATACTATATCCGCCTGACAGCCAATCAATCCCAAATACAAGTGTGTACCCATTTTATATAGGCTATTGTTATTGGCGCCCGCTTCTTTGCCAAATATAGCAATGGCCACACAATCCTTGCCTGTCATTACAATTAGGCTGCTGCTGCAGCATTCAGTTTTACTTACATCCATAGCGTAGAATAAATATGTAGAGATGTATTAATAATAATAAATAAAGTTGGCTTGCTTTGTTTAACCAAAAATAAAGGTATTAAAAATTTGTACTAAAAGATTTTTTGCTTGTTTTTTTTTACTTTTTTTTTTGGGACACAGTCAAAGTGCAATTTCAATGCACTCTTATCGGCTGTAATGCACACATGGCTGCACACACGCACATCCACACCTAGATGAGGTCCTTTTGTGCAATGACTTCCGCATACGAGCCCCCTTCTACTCCAAGCTTCTGCTGCTGGCCTCCTGAACTTTTGACTTTGACTGAAGGCATTTGTCAGTGGCAGACACAAAGTAATCATTACTTGGCGGAAGAGAGCCCGAGCGCGAGCGCATTACACTCATGCACTTTGCATTGAAGCGGGCACTCTAAGCGTATACTTAATAATAAGAAAATAAGTGCCTGTCAGCGCGTACATGGTGGAAGGCAAGCAGGCGATCCCACATGCCAGCGAAAAGTGCAAAACGGTGTCAAAGTCAACGTCAACATAAAAAAACAAACAAAAAAACAATAACAACAACAAACCTAAAGAAATAGCGTAGAGGATAGCATGAAAATAAAAGATGGCGGCAAACTACACTTGGCGATGACATCCACCCGTCTGCAGCGCTCCAAAAGACTGCAAAGTGTTGCAACGCTAACTTGACAACTTGAAGACAAATTGAGTTGTTTTTTTTTTTTTTTTTTTTTTGGCTGTAGGCGAACACGCGACGCGCATTGATGTGGTCCCTGACTCAATGACTTGTATAAAGTGGGGTGTGGGTTGGGGGGCAAAACGAGAGAGAAACTAGCAACATGACTCGGGTGTAAAAGGTAGGTATAAGAGGTCAAGAGTTTATTTACAGCATACTATTTATTGGATGATTGAGCAGATACAGTTTTTGGTATAGAAATGTTGAAGTACTTAAAACTTTTCTCTTTAAAACAGGTTCACTTATAACTAAATTCTTCATTGTTACTCAACAAATGGTCGATTATAGATCTCAACAATGCCAAAGCCTATCAATACACAATCAAGAGCTTGAATGCTTTGCACATCAATCAAGAACTAACCAAAAAACCAAATTGCCAAAGTCACAAATCGAGCTCAAAAGAAACAGAACGCACAAATAGACAAAAACCGTAGCAAACACCATATATGAAAAAGAAAGACATCTGCAACAGCAAAGAAGTGAGTAGAAATTGGTTTTAGCAAGAGTTTTTGGTAAACAGCCTGACACTTGGTTGCTTGGGCTTTGGACTTTGTGGTTGTCAGAGAGTGGCAGGAACACAGCAGGCGATACTGAAAAAAACAAACGCTCCTAAACTCTAACTAAAAGCAGTTAATGTCAGGTAACAAGACTTAATTTTTAAAATAAATCAGCTAACCAATAGAAGTTTCATAAGACTAAGTACTTTATTGGTTACAGTGTACATGTAAAAATGTCCTGTCAAATCCAGAATGAAAGCCGCGTTAGAGGCACACACACATACGGATATATACAAGCTGCTGTTGGGTTTAGGGTTTAGGGAACAACTCCCCTCGGGTCCACACTTAAAAACCGATGCCAAAACACATTAAGCTGATGCCTTTGAAAGCGCCTGCAGCGGCAGTTAGCAGCTTAAGAAAGGCTACAAGAGTCAAAAGCCAAAGCACAAGTGCAGCGACAAGTATGGAGTCGAAAGTAGAAAGAGAGAAACAGAGAGTGTAAAGTGGTTAGAGAAAGAGAGAGAAGCCTTTTGTTGACGCGTTTCTGTTGTGTGTTTTTTTTTTTCCATCTTATGGGAAGGTTTTTAGTGTGCGAATGAGTGTGTGTGTGTGTGTGAATGTGTTTTTTGAATAAAAGAAGCTCCTTGTGCTGCTGCTGCTGTTGCTGTTGCTGGCGTTGCTTCTCCTGTGTGGTTGCTTTAGTTGTTTAATGATAGTTTGCCACAAAGCAAAATATGCCAGTCGCTTTCTCTCTCCGTTTACCACTACTCGACAGTTGTTTTTCTGTGCTAACCCGCAATCGCGGCTGCAACTGGAGCACAAAGTCAACAACAAATGGGCCCGGTTAACGCCCGCAGAAAAGCGGCTGCTGGTCGGTTTTGCGCTTCGACGGTGAAAGGTGCAGTAAGAAAAAAAGGCGTTTTAGATGGGAGTTAAAATCCGCCACATTCATGCAAAAAATACGCAAAGTGTCAGCGCAGAGAAAAAAACAAAATATATCTAAAGCTTGAAAGAGAAGAGCTAAAACTAAACGTAAGTTTCTCAAGGTTTTTTTTGTTTCTAAGCTAGATTTCTAAGTGACATGAAGATATGAATATTGTTTAAAAAAGTATGCTATAGTAATTATAAGAAATAACATTAATGTTGACTTGTTTTCATAACAGAATGTTGGGTGTTTAGAATTTTTCACAATGCATTCCATAAAGCTTTAAATGTAGGACATTTTATGGCTATAAGTGTGTGTTAAGATGTTTTTTCTTTTGCCACGCCATCGAAATACAAAAGAATCTGCATACTTTTGTGAGTGGCTGCGCTGTTAAGAACCTGAAATGTGCTGCTTCAGCTAAGTACAGAAAAAGCAGACTTCTCAGAACCCAAACAAACTAGAAAAGTATGGTAAGTAGTTAAAAAAAAGATATCAAAACACAGTTTGCATTAATACAAGTGTTTGCAACTTTAATTTACATTTAATTGCTCAATCAAACAAATTTATGAGCATTGCATTGCGCAATTATAATTCTCCTTTGCTTTTAATGTACATTGCATTAAGAATTTCAATGCCTTACACATATGACCAAGCAGAAAATTTAATTATTTGGTTTTGTTTCTGACTCTTTCGGCCAGTGCTGTGTTTGTCTGTGTGTGTATAAGAAATCTTATATGGCAATTTGAGCATTTCATTAAAATGCACATTTTCTTTTGGGCCAAGGGTTGTTTTTGTTAATACGGCAAACACGAATGCGTGATTGCAGTGAAAAAATAAGCACAAAAATATGATAAAAATGTTGGCCGTTGGCTTGTGCCAGAAGTGCAATTACAATGGAAATGGAATGCAAAGACCGAAGAGTGTCTGTGTGAGTACGTGTGTGTGTGCAAGCGGCAAATATGCAATACAATTTCCATTACATGGCGCCGCGGCACCATAATTGATTTTCCCATGGTCACAGGCATACAATAAATGCAGCAACTGCATTTTCTCTTTTACATGTGTCATACAGAGACAGAAAGAGAGAGTAGAAGAGAGAGGAGAAACGAGAGCGAGAAAGTAAGTGATAATGATTGTTGCAGCGAGTGCAAAAGATAGATAAGAATACATACGCTATGCCCTTTTGTCTTGACTTGCATTTGCAATATTAACTGCTGAGGCTGGCTTAAGGCTTAAGTATGCAACTCTTTCTGTCTATTCAGGGCGTTGAATAACGCTTAATGCACAAGCATCTTGAGCTTGCCGACAATAGACGTCCGCGCCTCGCAAAACACTGAACGTGCAGGTCTTTACAAATTTCTGGCCAAAACAAAAGGCAGCGCCTAAACAACAACAACAACAACAACAACAACTGCAGCTGATTCAAGTGCTTGCCTTGTAAAGAGCCTCTCAAGGCCCGCAAAACTCAACTTAAGTGAACCTCAACTCTGCTGCTGCTTATACACAACAGCACAGGATAATTATTCCATCTACTTCCCTTAGTTGTTATTTTCTTCTTCCTTTTTTTTTAACAATTTAACGCTAGACAACAACAAACCCACAGAAACGAGCAGTTTGCGTAAATACTCTATGTTTTTAGGGGGTTTAGTTAATGAATTAAACTAGTTGCTTTTGTTTTTATCCTCAGTTTTAAGCACTTCAAGTCGATGCTATGGGTTACTAATCCATAATCCAACACTTTTAAGCTTTGAAAATCGAAAGATGAAGAACGAACAAAAAAAAAAACCACTCAAATGAGCTAACAAACTGCATAAAAAAGTCCTACGTAACATCAACGTAGCTAAGCTGTGGCAGTGGCAGTGGCAGTGGCAGGATAAGGCGGCAGGCAGGCTGGCCATCTTCCCAACACCCTGTTGTTGCTGATAAAGCTGCAAGTTGCTGGCTTGTTAGAAGCGTATGGAATGGGGGGAGTGAGGCAGATAGCGAAGTAGGCACTTGGATGCAGGTGATGCGTTGTGACACTTTGTTGTTTAACATGGGCTAACTGAGGGGAATGGTGCGGTGGATGTTGCACTTGACAGCTTTGCTACTTTGATGACGCTGCATTAGCGTTGACAATAAAAAATGAAAATGGCGTATATATTGTTGCCACTAGATAACTGAAATGTTGCACCGTTTGTCAGCTGTGTTTAAATCACAGTTACTGTGTGGCATTCCCTTTTGTGGCATTAGTTATGTGTGTTGGTTTTGGAATCAACAATTTAGTATGCGCACATTTTCTGCCAATGGCAACAGTAACAGCAGAAACAGAAACAAAACTGATGCGCATCAGTTACCAAAGCAAAACCTAAACTCGAGGGGCAAGTAAAGAAAATCGAAACAAGCGCATGACTGTCTAATACCCTGTATAATACTCAACACTCAAAAACTTAACTATGTTTAATAAAAGCACATATTTCATGATAGATATTATCAAACCGTAGTATTTGATACTTAAACCAAAATCAACTTCAAACAATTTTCATTACACTTAAAAGCTTCCGCTCGAGAGTTGATAGCAAAAAATGCTTTGGTTATTAGTATGCACAAACTTTTTTTTTTTTTTTTGGAAGGGGGGGGAGTTAGGGAGTAAGGGAATGCTCGCTAGTTGTTTGTTCACAATTTATGCGTGTCTATTCATTGGATGCCATTTTCCTGCTCGCTCTAACATGCTTCGTCGCATTTACACCTTGTGTCTGTGTGTGTGTTTTTTTCGTATTTGTGGCGCCGTCATTTCAATTAAACTCGGCGCCAAAATGTATGCAACAGAGTTTTTTGCTCCGTTTTGTCTTCGTTTTGCATGCTGCACTGATTTTGCAGCGATTATTTTTTCATTATTATTCAACGGGGAACGACAAAGTGTGCCAAAATAACAACAACATCAAATATGTTACGCTAATAATGCTGACATTTTAAGTAAACGGGAAAAATATTAAATGCAACACTTCTAAATACAACAACATTGCTAGACTTCTGTAGAAAAAGTTAAAAAAGAAAGATGTTCAAGCTTAGTGAGACTTTAAGCTGCAAACACAAAATCAACAAATCACTTCTAGATAGATTTAGTTAGCATATATAGTTTTGTTAGACGGTTTTTTGTTTAGCGGTTGCAATAAACCACAAAACAAATTGTCATAAAGTTTTGTTGACGAGTTTCGCAAACATCTATAAAAATTAATACGAAAAAGCTCATGTAAGGTTGTGCCGCAACACGGTACTTATACACCACCTGCCCCACACACACACATAGAGCTTTGTGTGGTGTGTAAAATTTAAACAATTAGAAAGTTTTTGGCGCTCTGGTAACTCTGTTCATTTCATAGTTCAGCTTGGTTGCAGTTGTTGCAAGCAAAAGTTTACATGTTGCTTGTGTTATTTACATTGACAAATTTGTTTTGGTGATACCAACACAACAACTGCAAAACTTGCTACCGTGTTTTGACTTTATGGCTTACAAGAGAAACTCTACAACTCTACCTCTGCACCCTTTTGAACTCTTGCTGAGTGCAACGCCGCAATGTTTAGCTGTTAATGAGTTACATTCCGGCACAAACTGACTCAGACCCCAGTTTCTTGCAGTCTCTCATATTTGCACAAAGCTTCAGTAACAGCAGCAGCATCCCGAGGTTGTGTTGCCTGCTGTTGCTGATGCAGCACAATGTGCAACACATACCTAAACCCTATCCATGCATCTCCTATGGCAAAATCCACTTCAGCTTGTTCGAGTGCGATGCTTAGCAACCTTGCAAATATGGTACAGTGAAACCTCATGCATATGCAAAATAAAACAAGCAGCAGCATTGTGTTGCACTCATTCTCTAAGTGGATAAAACTGCACTAATCAACAGAAATGTTTCGTACAGCTGCTAAGCTCACTTTATTCAAATTTTTTACTCCTTTTTTTATATTCTACTGAGCGCAGTTTTTTATGTTTTTTGTACTAGCGAACAACGTTTCGTTTACGCTTTTAATACCGATTTTTCGTTTGCTGACACGGGAAACACTAATTTTCTATTATTAGCGAAATGCCAAAACAAATGACAGCGCGAATTTCTCTTTCTCTCACACTGTTTCTTTTTTATTTTGTCTCTCTGTGATTTCCCTAATGCGTGTTGGGTGTTTGAGCCGTTTAAATTGTTTGGCATCAATTTGCTTAAACTGTTTATTCACATGTGTATTTAAAGTACATGCAAATCCTTTATTTTTTTGTTAACTTTTTTCCAGCTTAAAGGTAAACAAACATTTTTTAATAAAGCTATTTAAGGGTTTTTGCATAGTTTCATTTAACTAAAATTGAGTATAAATAAATAGAAGCATGCTTTTGTTTAATATTTAAACAAGATTTATAATCTTTTACTAATCTTTATGTAGTAAACCTTTACCTAAATCATTAAAGTTATTTGGCCATTCAATCCTTTACTTGCTGAAAATGGTTCACTCAAAAAACAAGAAGCTTAATAAGCCTAAAAGAAGAAAATGTTTACGAAATGTTATATAGAAATAGGTCAAATAGTAGCCTACAAATGTCATACACAGTAAAGCAACTAATAGCAAACAATTTATTTATTTCTTTTCCCATTTTTTTATTTACTTTTTTTTTTTGCTAAAATGTAACGTTTACGATTATGCCATTAATTCTGAGAAGAGCAGAAGTAGAAAGCCAAAGGCAAAAAAAAGATAAAAAAAAAAAATCTTGGCCCATATGAGCCATTTGTCAACGCGTTAAGCGCCACGGAAGGAAAAAAAGTAGATAACAATGGCCAATAAACAAGTCACCAAAATACTTGCTTAAAAAACAAGAGGGGCATAGAGAGGAGGGTGGATGGGGGACCAAGGGGCAGATTAGATATTTCAACGATTACGTACAACCCACACACACACACACACACAGGCAATTACAACAATAACAATGCAGATTACAGAAAGCAGAATGCACTCAGCGCGATATGCAGACAAAGCCCCAAAAAAGTATGCAACAAAATGTGGCACGAAAAGAAATGGAATGAGCTGCAAATGCAGAAGCAGCAGTAGCAGCAGCAGCAGCAGCAGCAAAGCTTTAAGTGCACGAATGAAACAAATTGATATGCAAATGCGCGCCTGGCGAGCATTACAAGAGTGGAAAGAAAATATAAGAAAGAATGAAAAACAAATATATATATATATATATATATATATATATATATAGAAAGGTACTCGTAATAATAAAATAGGGTAAGCGACAGCGAGCGCAACAAAGCGTCTAAAAAGGCAACAGGGGATGGCAGAGTGTGTGTGTGTGTGTGTGGAGAGAGGATGGGCAGCACTGCACGCCAGGCAAAAGCTGCTTGGATAAGCGACTTCCACTTCCGTAATGGCTATTGTGCGCCGCCTTTCGCTGTACCAGACTGACAGCTGCATGTGGCAGCCACGCAGGCAGGCAACAGTCGGCTGCAAATCAGTTTCCTAATGTACCCGCTACACTTGTTACCCAAAAAAAAAAAAAAATTTATATATATTTATTACGTATACGAACGCCTACAACACGCCATCAATAATTTTACAACAGTTTATGGCTGGCCCCTAATAAAAGGCAAATTTAATTTAAAAACTGGTTGGATAAAAAGCCAGAGAGAAAGACAAAGATATGATTCTGATGAAAGAGCTGCAAGTGAAGATACCCTATAATATTGAAAATATACCCAACATATATTCACAAGAAGCTAAAGCTGAGAAACAGTCACAAAAAAGGATGCCCAAACTGAACTTCTCGATTATAGGGTATCTCACAAGAAGAGTTTCAAATTGCAATAGTATGTGCAAACATTTTTAGTATTTTTGCAGAGCACACAAAAAAAAAGTATAATAAAAAAGAGAATGCAAAAAGTTTTGCACGGAATTCAATTTGACGTAACTTTGCTTGCTGGCTTTCTCTATCATCATTAACATTATTATCATCATCATGGTCTTCGTCATCATCTGGCTGGTGGACTTTTTAGTATGCATTTGTGTGCGGCAAAAAGTTTGCACATTGATTGAAATGCGAAGGCAAGACACAAACACACACACACACACATATATATATAGATAGAGTATTTATATATATAATTCTTGGGTGTGCAAATTCAGTTGTTAAACTAATGAGCAATCGCCGCCTGTGGCTAGTAAACTGCTTGGAAAAATTGTTTGCGTTAGAGGCTTGGCACAAGTCATGACCGCCATAAAATAAACTTTAAATGCTTTTGCCAGTTTGTGGAGGTCAGCTTGGCTAAATGTTGCAAAACTTTTTACTTGGACAAAAAGAACTTAACCGAACTTGAGCAAGAACTGACCTCTTGTCGTCACGATGCCATCAAAAATGTGTGCATAATGAGCCGTGTCAGATGTCAGTTGTGCATGGCCCAGTAAATTGAAAGGAAAGATTGGTCAGCTTCGCAGCAAGTGCTTTATAAATGAATTATACAACAACAAAAGTAGTAAAGTAAAGTTACGTTGCGCTTGAAATGCAAAAAGTTTGATTGAAAATAAAATTTTAAACAAATACAAAATTTTAATCTTCCTTCTCCAGCTAAACACTTTTAATATGGACAATCTAGCAAGTATCTATAATACATCACTTGTTTAACTCCACAAATACAGATCATTCCAAATGCTAGTAGAAAAACGCTTTTGTTGGCTATCAACCGCAATGAATAATGGGAACACTTATCGCCACTTGAGTATGAAAAAAAAAAAAACAAAAGAAAGACGAATCAATGATGCGTAAATGCGAAGAAAAAAAATTACACTGAAACGCTTTGGACACTCAAAAATGCACAAAAGCAATCAAAGGATGAAGAAATCAATCGAACGCGTCAGGCCAAAGAAAAAAACAAGAGCCGACAAACGAGTCGGGAACAGTTGAGAATGGACAGAAAAAACACAACTCAATGTGCAGACACTGATGATGATAAGAATGATGTTGCTGTTGGTTGTGGATAATAATAATAAAGACACGATGATGTGAGATTGCTTGGGGGAGAGGGGGGAATCAAGTGCTGTGTGCTCTTTTCATTTTGAATGGCTTTGCCAGCATTCAGCATCATGACTTAATAAATACGTGGACAGCACCAGGTGCTTCCGTTAGGTGTTAGCTGGCGCCGAAAGCCTCTTGCGCTTGATTGCCCACGAAATCGACAAAAATGAAGTTGAGAATCCATGAAGCCTTTTGTTCCCTCTCTCTCGCTCTCTTTCTCTTTTTTAGCTGATTGATGCTTCTGATTGAATAAAAGTCAAAGTCTGGCTGGCAGCACAAACAATGGAACGTGGCTTGTTATTTGCGAATTTCTCTTTTGCTCTCTATATCTTTCTCCCTCTTTTATTCGTTCTTAACACGCGCACAACAATAACAATAAAATACAAAATGCCCAAGCCACATGGCAACCCTTATCCGAGTGATTTCCGGTGCCGTTCAGTCTAGCTTAATCCCTTACCCTTGCTTTTACTTTAAACAGTTTGCCGGCATGCACGAACATGTCTGCGGCGCCGCCATATTTTTTTATATTTTTTTTTATTATTTGCCATTAAAATAAAAAAAAAAGCATGTCTGAGTGGCAACAATGGTGAAATATGTTCGAAATATGTTTCTAATTGCAATGGAGAACACACAAAAAAAAAGATTGAGTATTTTTTCCCGTTAGCCGAGAAGACGTGCACTGATTTTTAGTAGAGACTATTATTGTTGCAGAGACTGGGGAATGGATGTAATCGAATTGTGTTCTCTGATGTTACGCTATGCATATTAATCAGTTTTGAATTGATATGTTATGCTCGGTATAAATCATTCAATGACGATAGGAATCAACTTGTTGGGTAATTGCAGTTTTTTTTGTACTGAATTTTACCTGAATTTGTTTGTTGTGTGGTGATTCTTAGCTGAAAATATAAAGCAATGAGAATATTTATAAGTTGGGATAAAAACAAAAAAACAAATTCCTTCCTGTAAGCCCTTCAAGTAATATTTTCATTTATACGAAAAACAAATAGCACATAAAAACCAATTCAACAGATAACTATGCAAAAATGCAAAAATAGAATTTGCATTTTGAAGTTTACTCTTCGAGAATAGCATAAAAGTATACAAATAAACCAATAAGCGAGCGGCATAAATACAAGGGAATAGCAATAGATTTAGCATAAAAAAGGCTTACGAAATGGCAACAAAAGGCAAAGAGAGCACATTAAATGAAAGACATTGCGCATACGCCATGTGCGTCTTTAATGTACAATTACACGAAAAGCATTCACTCTGACACGCCCTCAACATTAGGTGGGCGCAACTTTTGACGCTCCAAAGAGTCTGGGTATTGATTTGCTCCAGCGTTTGTTATTTCAGTCGCTAATGCATTGTCATTTTGGATTTGGCCTGGCCACTTCTATTGTGAATGTTAAATGTCATTGTTTGCTCTTGCCATATCATCTACATATATATATATATATATAGATAGATAATATGCTAGCAGACATAGAGAAAACTCATCATTGCACACACATGCCAAACTCGTTTGCATCACAAAGTGCTGAGCTGTTAGACATCAATTCTTACAGGCTTTCAATTTGTATTTTCATTTCTTCTTTGCACCGCCTGTACAGCAATAGAAGCGTGACGAGGTTGTTTTGAATTGAAAACTTGAAAGATCATCAATATATTGTATGTTTTCGAAGCATTTTATTATACTGCTTGTAAAAGATATGAAACTGAATGTACAGGGTATTGACAAAGTCCTTAACTGAAATGCTTTTCACTTTGCCTTCTTTGCCTATGCTTTACTTTGTTATGCCTTAAGGGTCCTTTCTGAGCTTATCTCGCCTTTGAGCTGGTCTGGCTCTTAGACTTTCTCTACATTTCTCTCTCTCTCTCTCTCTTCATTCATATTGATGTTTGTCTTTTGCTGTTAACGTCTAATTCAAACTGAAATGTGTTTTTGTGCTTTGGAGTGTGCGTGTGTGTGCGTGTTTGTGTATCTTTCCACTCGATTAATTAAACGTCTAACAATTTACTTGAAGCTCTGCTTTTGTGCCACATTCAAGTTTTAATTTTGTTCTCTCTTGTTTTTCTCACATATTTTTTTCTTTTTATAATAGCCTTAAAGCATTTGTTTGGCATGTGTGTGCAATTCAAAATTTGATTAAAATTGACTTGTAAATTGCGATTGTCTTTCTTCTTTTAGGTTTCGTTTGGTTTTAACCCACTGAAAAGTTCAACTCTGAGTGCTTTTTAATTTATTGCGCTTAATTGAGCTGAAAAATTGCCAGCAACGGCAAAATGATTAACTGAAGCAACAGATGCCACGGAAGACACGCGAAATATCTCGTTCTTTTTCGTTCTTCTTGCCACGACAAAAAGAATCGAATAACAAAAACAATGTATGAAAATGTGTGGTTAACACTGAAAATCATTTTAAATAGGGCACTTATTATAGCAAGACTGCAGCTGCATATTTTTACAACAACGCATTGTTTATTTTTGCCTTTCGCTTGGCCACATTAAAAACAAATTGTTTATTTTACTCGTTAACGCACATTCAACACAAACAAAAGAGAATGTTTAATGCAAATGGCTAACTATTTGTGTGCAATTGAAGTGAGAATAAATTGGCCAAAGCACTTTAAGACAAAAGCCTTAACACACACTCGACATTCGCATAACGTGATAAGCAGCCGCAGGGTTGGACGCTGTGACAACAATGTCGTTGTCTGGTTGGGAATGCAAATAAATATTACGCATACGCTCCGTATGTATGTTTGTTTATAGCTTTGTGGGTGAGCACATTTTGGCGATAATACACGCACCAGAACCAGCTAACTCTGTATCTGAAAAAATTGTTTTTGAAAATGTTTCGTGCCCCAAGGCTGCTTTGACAAATAAAACAACAACAAACGAAAATATGATATACAATATATAAGCGCGTAGGTAATAAAAATGCAATATAATTCCAATATAAGCAAAAGATGTTGCGAGTTGTGAAGAGATAAACTCAAAGCTGAGGGTTGTTGAAGATTGTATTTTTGCTTATGGCAAAAAACAGGGAATTTTTACGACCAAAGCAGACAAAAAGAAGCAGCAAAATTTTTTTTTATGTGCATTTAATTTTATTGCATGCATATCATTGAAGTATATATAATTTGACATGAAAAATTATTAAATGTGACAATTCAATCATATATATTATATTTAATTAAACTGTTTTCAATGGCAAACTACAATTTATGCATTTCTATTCGCATGTTTAACCCTACAAAGTGACAACCACAAAAAAAAAACAAACAATTAAAGGATTAATTAATTAATTCACCGTCAGGTGTCAATAATAAATGGCACAGTGTGGTTTGCGATCATTTTATAGGGCAAATGTGTGCGCTGCCCTTGACAACGAAGCGATATCAAACGATTAATGAAATTAATGGCAATTTGCAATGAAACCCTTAATACAGTATTACTATTCAAAAAAAACCATGCCCAATGTCACAAATTGCTATACGCATTAATCGATGATGTGCGTTGCGTTACGTTGAGCAGAGTTTGGATATTGGACACAAATACTAATTAATCAGCTTACTATTAATTAAACAGCCACAACTCGTAAATGACCCTACATATAATTTGTGTGTGTAAAAACAGTTAACGCGTTATGATTAATCTGTCGATCCGTATTTCAAGCGTTATTCTTTTGAGCCACAGTTTGAACGGTAGCTTTAATTGTTAATACGCTTTAAATACCTTTATACACAAAAAGTCTCTCTCTTCTTTTTTCCCGCAGTCTCGTTGATGATATTGTTATGGCTATCACATTGACTGGCGCCAGTGTATTGCTTGTTATTAAACATAAAAATAAATTAATAATAATAAACACACACAGACACACACACAACATGAGGCAGTTAATGTTCTCAACGCAAATATTTTAACGATGCAAAGTCCTTTTTTTTTCAACGACGCCATCTCGAAATTGTTTGCCGGTATTTTTAATGGCAAAAATATGGATGAAGCACCATTTGCTGTCGCGCCCATTCAAGTTTATCAGCCATCGAGCATATGCAGCTCAGCGCTTAACGCGGGGCAGAATAAATACGCAGGTTGCACAGCATTTTGGTGAATTTGCTTTATGACTAAAACCAGTTTGAACTCTGCAAGATGTTTACAATAGCTATTTCATTGGTTTTAATTAGTTAATACACACCCACATCTATATCTATTTTCAGTTAATTGTGCAGCAAAATATTAGGAAAATCATCGCAGCGAAGTAATTTGATGTTGTGGGCGTACTACTTATGCTCAAGTTAACAGAATTCTCATTAATTTTAATTAATTTAACGCTGTCGAGCAGACAAAATCAATACCAACACTGGACAGCACTAACAAGCACAAAACAGCCCACTACTCGACACAACAATACAAATTATAGTATCTATAACTACCATTACTCTCCACACACACTTACACACATGGTATATTTTTTAGCTAGGCTGCCATTCAGCTGCGCCATCACTTAATTAACAATTGAGCAAGGCAAGTTGCTTAAAGTGCGTTTTGTATATAACATACTTCAACACTTTATTTCAAGCCTACAGGGTATACAAAAATCTATGCAAAATGTAGGCGTGGCAAACAGAAGAAGAAAGGACAACAAAATAATACAAATTTCCAGATTTGTGAGGTGCACGCTTGTGGAAAAAATTTATTGGAACCAATTGCGGTTGAGAGCAGACCAAACTCAAGGATCGACAATTCGAATGTATGTGCCAAACAATGTCAACGATGCAAATTGCAAAAACTTTACGTACATATATTTATTTTGACCTTTCTGTGTGTGGGTGTGTGTGTGTTTGGTATAGAAACAGGCAGAGTCTGGATGTGGGCAGGCACATATGCAAATGAAATGTGAAACTGATAAATTTTCAATTAAATTGCCGCTTGTTACCCACACAAGAGTCAAGTCAAGTGGCAAGAGTGGAAGCTGTGTCAAGCGGGTTTTGGGGTTGTAGGGTTCCATCTATCTGAATTGTTCAATTACGAAATTAAATTTGTGAAGCGGCAAACCCCCAAAAAAAAATAAAATAATATTAATGCAATGAGGAAATTGAATGTTTGAAGGGTTTTTTTACTCAAAACAATGCTTAACCTTATTTTTTTTTTATAAAAGAACCTTTTTTATTATGGGTTTTTTAAACAAATTTTAGGCAATCGCTAAAGCAATAAAATTTGTTTTGCTTTATCTTTTGATAATAATAGTTTATTAAATATAAGTGAAGCTCTAAATTTTATAAATTAAACACAAAAACCATTAAATATATATACTTTTTAAATTAACCACAGTTATTTAAACTATTTTTGTCTCTATTTAAACGATTGAAAATTTCAACTGCCGTAAATATTCTATTAAACATACAAACATATTTTTATTAAATAATAATAATAAAAGCTGCATTAAAACTGACGCCTAAAAGTAGGCCACCAAAAATACCCAGCTAAAATCAAATGCTTTTTAATTTAACGCAAAACCATACAAACTGATTGATTACTATAGGCAATAACTTTGCAAAAGTCATTCAGGCATTGATTTCTAAACAACAACAGAATGTTAAACAATAACACAACATAAAAAGGGGTCATATTTAAATTACCTTTTCGCACCCTTTGTCACGCAATTGCGCGTAAAAATTATCAAATTTAATCAACACATGCAAATTGAACCGCAGCACAATATATTGAAGGGTTGCCGCCCCCTGTTGCAAAAACAGCAACAGTTAGTTTGCTTTCGTTACGTTGTGTTCAAGAAACCAATGGGGTTGGCATTTGCTCTGCCCTTTTCATGCAAATTGATATGCAGCAGCACCTTTAAAGTGTTTGAGTGTGTGTGTTTGTGTGTGTGAGTTGAAGACTCATCTGTTGAGTGGCCACAATTTAATTGACAAATGCTTTTGTTGTTGTCTGCGGTGGATGTTGCCTTAGCCGCTGGCCATTTAAGACCCCAATACAACATATGTGAGCAGCAAAACATGACCAGCGCTTAAATACGTATTCAAACACCTCATCCACAAAACACACCCCTTTTACCAATCAAAGCTCCACACAGCGCACAGCATCAATTTATGCGTGGTCGCGTCAAAATGGTTCATAATGGTTACGATTTTAGGATAGAAGGGAAAGCTGGCTGCCTCTCTCATACGTGTGAAATGTCCGGCTACATAAACATGCCAACAAACACACACACACACACACACACACACACACACACACATGTATATGCTGTTGTTATGTTTTGCTAAAACACAGTGTATCCATCATGTAAATCAATTGAATAAGAGAGCTTGTATAAACCGAGCAATAAATTTTGTGTATGCTGTCAGAATTTTGACTGAGAGCGAATGTGATACAGTAGTGGTCAAAATAATAGTAATGCTTTTTTGTTCTTACTTTAAAGCAGCCATTAACAGTCCTTTAAAGCTTGGCAAAAGTCCATGCATATTTCACTCAATCTAACCAAGCAGCAAGAGTTAGCATTTCGTTGCGTTTTAAATGCAAAATTTATTACCTTCTTTATACCTGTGTGAGGTACATTCAGTTTGATGGTAATTTATGCATGTAGAACGCTAAGCAACATTCAGCTAAAAGCCCATTTAGCTTGCTCGTACACACACACACACACACACACACACATGGAACAACACACACTTCTACAAGCATGCAGCAAAAAATTTTTCATCTTCAACTTCTAATCGAATCAGCAAATACCAAAAACACGTTGCAAGGCAGCCAGAGAATTCCAAAGCAGCTAACACGAACACACGCACACTCGCACAACACAATGCAATACAACACACACACACACACACACATGCAGATGTAGATGTAGATCAATGTTATCGTGCACACAAACGCATTAATTATGCCTTGAATACGATATGCACACATTCGGTACGCTGTTGTGTTTGAAAAGTGCCTGAAAGGGTAGAGCGGGGGTCGAGTGGGAGATTAGCGCAACTCTTTTGGCAGCAGTGAGCAGCAGAGGTAGGTAAAACTGAAGGACTGGCATGTAAATTAACGCTGTCAAAGTTGCCACTTGCATAACACGTCCAACTTGGTGGCAACAAGTGCTGCCGCTGCCGCTGCTGCTGCACGTAACCAGTGTTGCCACGCCCACTCCATTGCCTTTAACCTGCTCGCTCTCTTTCTCTCTCTCTCTTCTTCTCTGTGTAGCAACCCAATTGCATAATTGGCGTAAGCCAAGGGCTGTAAATTGATGGTAGCCAACAAAAGTGTGCGGGGGGAGGGGGGGGTGGCAATGCAATATGCGCGTTAGACGATTAAATTGCGTGCTCTTTCCCTCTCGCTCTTTTTCACCTTAATTGAGCTATGACCAGCTATTACAGCTGCTAGTCAAGCTCGTGCACCAAGTTGGCCATCTCTCTATTTAAGTATTTTTCAAATCAAACATACACTTTATATAGAATATCGATTTTGGCAGAATTTCGCATTGGAAAAAGTCAAACGCCAAAACAAGAAAAACAAGAACAAGCACAAGAAGTTAAAATCCAATCAAATTGCATCAAAAACTTTGTTAGCATAATTTGCGGCGCTTGATCAAAGAGCAGCCTTAAGAAAAGCGCCGAAAAAAATAAAAATAATAATATGATAAAATGTAGTCAGACGAAAACCAAAGATTTGATACTCTACAATCTATAAAGAAAAACAAGTCTCTATGCATTGTCTGCTTAACTATAAAATCAATATACTCTCTGTTGGCAGAGAAACTTCTATTCAAATCGATATTGGAGTAAATTTCGTGCCAACGTGGCACAAAAAAATACAAAAAAAAAATTTAAATTACATTCGGTTTTTGCGCTTGACACTGCGTTTTCTTCCAAAAGCCAAAGCTGCAGTTAAGCGTAGAATGAGTTGGTTGAATAGGCGTGGCATGCTCCATTGCCGGCTAGACCAAAAAAAAAAGAAGAATTTTAGTTCCAGTCGGTTGCAATTAGGCTAAAAACCCATTGCTATGGTGTTAAATTTTTCGTATGCAATTAAAATTTTTGGTTGTTAGGCCAACCCCTACCACCCCCTCTCTCTACTGTGGGTAAACAGAAGCGTAGAGGATGCAGCAACTCATTAAGCTGGGTTTACATAAGAGCACAGGCAGAATTTACATTATTTCTATGGCCACTAAATGCAGCTTAGCCCAAAGTGCTAAACCAAGGTAATAAGAAAAAAAAAAGGTATAATTAAAAAATTCCTTTGACTAATAGCAGTTAATTAAATTGCTGCACTTACCTAAAAACAAATTTCCGTAAATTTGTGCTGAAAAGATAAAAAACGCGCAATTATTATTGTGTGATATATAAAAAAAACAAAGAACAACATTTAAAGTCACTTTCAGTCCCATTGCGACAAAAGAAAACAACTTAAAAATGTTTAGGGACAATGTTTTTATGCCTTCTTGAAGAGCATAATTACAAAACTGCTTTGCCGGAAGGGAGGGAAAGACAGACAACAAATGGCCAACACCACACAAAATGGCAGACATTTTATGGCTAATGGCAGCCGCCGAATGGAACGTAAAACGAGCAGCCCGAAAGTTGGTGGGGGGTCCACTCTCCGAGAAAGAAAGTTATAAAAAAGTATCTCAATAGCCGCATATCTATGGCAAATGGCTGGCATATTAAAAACGACAACGAAACAATGCTAAAAGCAAACAACAAGTATTCGAGTAAAAAATTCTATAAATTGTTCTTAAATAATAACATTCTATGTACAATTTTCAACGTAACATGTTAAGAATTTCTTTAAATATGTCATTTTGTTATAAGGATTAGTAATTTTATTTATGCTTTACAAAAACTCATGACAAAAATAATCCACTTTCAATGCCAAAGGCATTACAAAATGGAGCAATCAAAGGAAAAGAGCAAACAATTTGACAACCAAAAGCTAAAATTCATCAATGACAAAGAACGTTGATGTTTTTCAACACTCTCCTTGGCGAGTCTAGCATGATGATGCTGCTGCTACGGACAGGGTATAAAAAGTGTCGTTACTTTCGCTTGTTTTTTTTTTTTTTTTTTTTTTGGCTGCTGTCTTATTGACACCTTGGGCATTTATGTGAAAAGTGGGTGGGAAATTGGCAGCTGCCGCCATCGAAGCTATTTATAGAGTTTTTTTTACCGCAAGGCAGAAGCTTTTTTTGATGCCTGGCAACATTTTTACTTTTGTTTCTTTTTTCTTACAAAACGTTTTTTCCCAGTAAGCTTGTCAAAAATGAATGCTTTAAAATGAAAATGGCAAATATTGCCTTTAAATAATTGCAAATTAAGTTTACAGCTTGTTGGTTAAGAAACATAATTTGAGATTATTTCATATGATTGCTTTTAATGCTAGACTAATTGATTACTCAAATAATGATTTTAATTAACTGAAAGCCTATTCGAACTACTTAATTATGGAAAAGCAATGGCAAAAGGCAAAGGCAAATGCAAAACAATTTGTAATGCGCTTAAAATGCACTTTAAGCCAAATGCTTTTAGTTCTAAGCAAACATCTTGGCCCAAGTGCAGTTACAATTCAAAATTTTCAAGCTTAATCAGAGCATAACAGCAACAAGCTGTTTCGGCCAAGTTCATTAGGTACTCAAGTATTTGTGTGTGCTCAGAGTTAAATCAGAAAATACTTTTAGCATTCACGAGGCATTAGGCAAACTGTTATGCAAAACCCGTTCAAAGGTCAAGAGTGGGTCAGTCAAGGACCCGAGGCTAAATGGAATCTTTTTTCATTCTTGTGTATTGCTTAAGTTTTTGTAATTGCGGTTGAGTTATTGGCAAAGTGAGGAAGTGGCGGAAGTCAAAACGAGATAACTAATCGGGTAATGACGAAGGCAGGGAAAAACTTAATTGGCCATTGGCCAAAATAAGTTGGGCAAACAGGGCATAAATACATAAAGTCAAAGGTCTGAATAACAATGCTCGAAAGGTTATTCACATTTAAGCTGAATAAATAGCGAATGCTGCAAATTAAAAGCAATTCAATGTAGTTAAAAACAAAGCATTCGCAGTAAACAAATGAAAACATAAATAATATAAACTTTAGATTGTTTGCAAGCAGGATTAAGAAGTCAAACAGTGTAAAGTTGAGTAAAAACAGATTTTGTTAGGCAATCTACAATGCAAATCTTTTACAAATGACGATGCGAATGTCGCCAAGAGTCTTATCGGGAGCAAAGGCCAACACGATAACCGCTAAATTGGCCTATTTAAATGCCAATCTCATATAAGGCATTCGACAATTGACTTAATTTCATTTTAAGTGGACAGCCAAAGCACTTTGTGGCATTAAGCTGGGGGCAGCGCCACGCCTATCCGCTGCGTCATAATCGCGGGGCATGTATGTATATGTGTGTGTGTTAAACACCACAACTTTAATTTTGCAAAAGCGACGTGCTGCCAGTTTGAGGCAACAATGAGATATTCTAGCCAATTGTGCATGCAAATTCATTTAATGCCACTGTTTAATTCATATTTGCCACAAGGATTTTGTCAAGCCATACAACAAACAGGTTGTGTCCGAGTGCCACAAAGCCGATCGTAGTATCGGTGCCTTGAGCAAGCAAAGATACTACTAGTTAAAGCTTTAATTCAGTATATTCTTTATCTTTTTCAGTATACATTTTATGCTTTAATTCTTTCATTATGCGTCCTTCGTCCTGCCTGTTAAGCCCTTTAGGCCTCACGGAGCTGGCAAAAGCAAACAGTTAATACTTATTTTGCCATTTTTTCCATTATCACTTTTCTTTTTTCCCCATCTTTCCTGCCACACAATGTGAAGGGACACAGAAACAGAAAATTGTGAAAGTTTTTTATTCATTTAAAATTGTTATGCTTATACTATCAATTGAAGCTGTGCGCTTTTAACACAAATCCTAAGCTCATATTATTTAAAAATTTGACAAAAATAACAAACCGAAAGTATGGCAACGATGCCATAAATCTTCTAGTTATTGTTTTATGGATTGGCACAAGTCCTCGACCATAAAAGGCTCACAATATTTATTTCAGCGGGGGCAGCTCAATTCCTTCGTCCTTTTTTTTCCCTTAGCACACACTTTAAACTTGTTCCTGAAGTGGGCTTTGGCCACTTGAAAATGTTGAAACATATTCCAGCGCAAAAAAAGCTAAAAAAGCATTAAATTCAAACCAAAAAAAACTTGCTTAACTTAAGCTTTAGCTGTGTATGTTCCACATAAATATGAATTTTTGTGTTTTTTTTTTTTTGCTTAAACTTTTACTGAAGCATTGTTATTGTTATTTTGTTTGCATTGTTGTTGCTTGTTAGGGGGCAGGTGAACGGGAAAGCCCTTAAATGTGGCACTGCCACAAGAAAGAAAAAACTTATTTGCATGAAATGAGTCAACGAAAGTTTTCTGCGTTTATTTTGGCTATTAAATTATTGAGCATTAAATGTTTAATATACTGTCCCAAAGTTATAACAACGAACTAAAAGCAAATGTTATTTTTTATATATCCACTCAAGTATTCAAATATAAAGTTTATTTTATTAAAACACCTCAACGCTTAAGGCAGCTGACAATAACAACATTGAGCATAAAGTGTCGACAGAATTTACGAAGCAAAACCACAGACAATTATGCTCTGGCCAGACCAGAAGCCAAAAGGCTTTTCCACTTGTATATAAATAATTATTTGCTGTTGCCTAATTTTGAGAGAAAAGCCTCAAAACCCATTTGCCCACACAACTTGATTTACAAACTCCTGAGCTACACAAAGGGGTTGAAGATGGTGGGGGGTTAGAGCTTTATTAAATCTGCTTAGTATTTAGTTTCGAAACTGGACGACCACTGAACGAGCAGCGAGCCAGAAACTGCAGCTTGTAGCCTCAACAAAGTCGCCCAAAAAAATAATAATAATAATAACACTAATAATTTACTACTACAACGACGAGATCCAATGCCACAAGATACAAGGCAAAGTTGGTTTGGTATTCTGGCCAATGCCATGCCAAGCTACCCATAAAAATGTTGCTAAATTAGCAGCTGTAGTTGTGGCCAGATGCGCAAATATTTGTTAACTAAAAGCTGCAAATGTCACTCACTGAACAATTTTCAAATTAAATATGCTGCTTAATACGAAAAGTTGTACGAAATAGATATACCAAAGCCAAGAGATCTTAACTAACTAACTAGAACCAAAATTATACAAATTGCTTTCTTAACTTGTAATATCAAAATTTTGACAGCTTTTTATCAGAGACTAGTTAGGATAGTGCGCCAGAAAAATAACTAGATACAACCTTATTAAGAACCAACCAATGTAAGGCATGCAAAACTGTACAGGATGTTCAATTAAATGCGACAGCCTTAAACAAGTTGTGCCACACACAGGGGCAAAGCTGCAGAAAATGACTTTGTCGTGGCAGTCAACTTAAATTTGATTATGTGCGCAATGCAATGCAATCTCAAAAACAAAACTATGCAGCATACTATAAAATCAGATGTGAGGCAGAAAATCTGTTGACGATGTGTTCAAAATAATGCAGTTGTTGTTGCTAGTTGCAGCAGCTGCTGAAGCAATTTTCTTATGGATTCTATGCAAACACAAACTGAACGAAAGAGCTTAACTAAGACCACACAACACCAACTTCCTCCCTTGCAACCCTTTTGGGAGGGCAACGTAACGAACGGTTAAATGTTTTCATTTTCATGCCTTTATGGCCTCTACTGCTCGCCGCAATGTTTATGACGTTAGGAAACACACAAAATTTATTTAATTAAAGAGAGAGAGAGAGAGAGAGAGCGAGAGAGAGTGAAGTATATGAGTGAGTTTGAGTATGTTACGAGTGTTTGCTGCACTCATTTTGGGCTCTAATTGAATTGCAGGCAATGTTGAAATGAGTAGACTAATATATATGTGTGTGTGTGTGTGTTTGTGTGTGTGTGTGTGTGTTTGTGTCGCTTTCCAACTGATGTCAGGTGCGCCACGTCCGTAACTATGCAATGCAAATTCATTTTAATTAAAAAATTTATTTCACCTTGTTTTTTTTTTTCCTAACACACAACAACAGAAAGGCAGACAAACAGACAGAGAGAAAGACAAGCAGATCATAATGAAGTTCTCGAGATAAACGAGTGAGAAATAGAGAAAAACATATAAATGCACTTTTAACGATATGCAAATACACACACACACACACACACATTCTGTTTTTCATGTTGCCTGTCAAACTGTGAGCTATGTGAAGAGCTGTTCTTTGTTATCGCATAACGCATTTGGTCATTTAAATGCGCAACGATAACAAAACTGACACATATCAATGCCAATGCCAATGGCAATGGCAATACCAATGCTACTAGACACTAACAATTACATTTCACATACGCCACAATAACAATATGAAATTTAATTAGTATGCGTCGTGTAAAATGCCTCGACTAACTGACACTTTGTTTAGAATGTTTTTTTTTTTTCAGTAAAAGTTAACTAACAAGTTCAAGAATTGACAGAACGTGCAACGAGCATTTTTAAATGCAACAAATCCCTTGCATACATTAAGGCTGACAAAAGTTACACCAGACAAACCGCAAGGGAGAAGCAAACAGCCAAAGGGCAGCTGAAAAGCGGTGAGCTGTTAAGGGTCACAGGCCGCTTAGACAAACAAAACACTGCAGCGCGTAGAAAGAATTTCAATTTGAGCTACGAGCACATTGTCTAACGTAGCATATCCAACGCTTCATCTCTCTCTTGGTCAAACCATTGTATATACATTGCCTACATTTAGGTGTTGCAAGCACGTACGCATGCAACAATGCCACACAAACACACGCACACATACACGAACTGAAAACTAAAAGAGATAGCCGAAAGAAGCAACTGCATTCAGCTCGAGTCCAGCAGATTAACGCCAAGTCACGCAGGCATCAGTGAAAAGCGACAGCCACGAAACAAAAGCGCAAATATTATTTATAAATGATACATTTGAATTTATCATAAGAACTTTTAGCTTTGGGGTAACAATCCTTTATTTTCGCTTAGCTGACGCACTTTCTGCACAATGCGCGATGCTTCTTTCTCTTCGTTCAGTCACGATTAAGCACGGAAATGCTCCACGGAGCGAATACCAAGTGAAAACATGGCAAAGAGAAGACACAACAAGGATAAAGGAATGAAAACATTAATTGCTCTGCGATTTAACCATTACGTGTGTGGCATAAAATCTCTGCTCGTCAAGCAGCTGGCTATCTGTGCGTATAATTATAATGAAGATAAATAGTTATGCAGAGACCAGACTCAAATATATGCAACATACATTAATATCGATAAGCATTTGCCTGAACGAAGCGAGCTCAATATAAGTAGAAGTCATTACATTGATAAACATCGTGCAGCTTAGTGTGAAAATTTGAAATAATGACCCCGTGTGTGTGTGTGTGTGTGTGTGTAAAAGAGTGGAAATTAGGTGTTGTGTGTGGGTTGGGTTGATGGTGTCAGCAGGTAAAGCTATTTGCGAGCTCACTGCACTCTAATGCCATTTTTATGATGATTGTCCAGCCAGACACAGGGTGTTGCCCATGCTAAAGCTAACTACTGTAAGAAAAAATCGGACACCCATTATACTTACTTAAAAATGCCCTTTATAGTCATGCACAAACGCACACACACACGCACACACACAGAGAGAGACAGCAACAAAATGAAGTTTAAAGAAATAGGGTCAAACTGCGACACAGCGTTAAGGGTAAAGCTATGGGGCAAGATAAAGGTAAAATGTGAAAATATGACTAAAAGATAAGCATAAATCAGTTCATAAAGCAATTACGCGAACGTTGCAATAAAAAAGGTCAGTCGCAGCCAGTTGGCCAAGTTAAGCTTTAGCTCAAACGAGACGAGAGCCAACATTAATGAGACTACTCAGAAGAGTACATTATGATTGATAAACTGGCAGGCAACACGCAAAAAGAAACGAAGTAAAAGCCAAGAGAAACTTGCAGCGAAATGGTGACAAATATAAGCAGACGAAAAAGCCAGAGAAAAAAGGCAAATGAGTGAGTGTTGGGGCAAAAAGCATAATGTGCATGTCAGCGTTAGATAAGAGCGAGAGTGTCTGGCAAACAAAATGGCAACTAAAACACGCAGCAGATGAAAAAGAACAAGCAGAAGCGCCAAGGAACGATGAAATGAGTAAATTATTCAATTATTTATGATATAGCAAGACTTAGTCATTTTAATGCCACATCGTGAAGTCCCTAATTGGAAGTTATGGGCGCCAAGTCAAAATTTAAATGTGATGGCAATGAAAAAATTGCGGCAATGCCTCAAAAATATAGTCATAATGGATAATGGTAAGGCTAAATACGCTCTAAATAAAAAAAAGTGTCATATTATGTATAAGCTTACTTAAAAGGAGGCTCAAATATTGTGCTAACTTATATAAATATTTAATAACTCAATTAAATGACACACGCTAGCTAAATGAGTGAGAAATTTTGTGCATGGCCTAATTGATTCAAACGTTTATGTATTAATTTTTGGCCATCAGTGTGTCAAACACGTTGTTGCCGTTTTACCAGCATTGGTCAACAAGAGAGTGTTTGACATTCTGCGGTTCCTGATGCCATTTACCAAAAGAGCTTCACTTAACATTTTCAGCTTGTCATGCGGTCAAGGTTCCGGTAACAGCAATAAAGAAGACTGTTCATAATTTAACAGCTGACTAAAAGTTCGTTTAGATGTAGGGAATGCTTTTGTTTAGAGAAAGAGAGAGAGAAAGGGATAGAAGGGTAAAAGGATCGAAGGCAGGGAAGTGGTTGGCAGCTGTCAAGTGTACCGTAAAGTGCTATTGGCTCAACCACAAAATGGTGAAGTGGGTTTGGGTCAGCTGTGTGACATAGATTTTTGAACAGGCAAATGTTTATGAATTATGCGGTTTGTTAACTAAAGTGCTTGAATTGAACACCACAAACAATGTGAAGATTTCGGAGTATGCTTTAATCAAAGTAAACCAATTCGGCCAAATGCAAAATGTCTAAAAACATTTGTGCGTCAATATAAACAACAAATGCATCTCGCGAAACCTGTGCAAATTGTTTTAATTTTTTGCACTCAACCATAAAACAAAGCACAAGCATAAAAATATGATCCCGTACAGCCAGAAAAATAAGCTGCAATACAAACAGTGAGCATAAAAATAACTAAAACAAAAAAAGAAACCGAAACGGCAAAAAACCAAATGCAGAAAAAACATCAACGAATGCTGAAACAGCCGGCAATGATGATGTGCACGACGAGCAGTAAAATTCGACGGTGTTCTGCAAACGCAATTTGTTAATGGAAATTCAATTGAATTGAAAAACTAAATAAATATAAATTTCAACAGCCGCACACACACACACACAGACACATTCAGGTAAATAAATAAAGTGCAAGAGCAGAGCATTAAATAAATAATGAAAAACGATTTTTCTTTATTACAACATGAAAACCTTTAACAACATGCTACCCTGTAAAAATGTACAAAAAACAATCAAATAACAATCGGTTGAGTTGTTAAAAGTATCATAAATATATTAGATTTAAAAAACTATTTATATACATTTAATAGCAAAGGGTAAACATACAACTTAAACATTATTATTTTACAAAGCTTTTTTTATTACCATTAGATTTTAGTTAACAAGTTGTGAAAATCAATAATTGCAATTGTTGGTTGTAAAATTGTTTGATAGAGCTTAACTTGTATGTTATAATAGAGTTGTGCTAGAAATTGTTATACGATATGTAATAAAGAGTTGTAAATACGAAACTGATTAACAATAACAGCTTCAAGCAAATGATGGTAACTTAGAACGTCAGTTTGCCTAAAGGCAACAAACAACATCGACCAATAATATTCTTACTTATTGTTGTTAAAGGGGTCAATACTTTTCAATAAGTTTCACAACACAAATGCTTATAAAAATATACATTTCAATACATTTTTATAAGGAAAAAAAAGAAAAGAAAGGTTGTTCAAAATGTTTTTCGTTACGCCATTACCATAAACCTTTTCTTTTTATGATTTTTTTACAGATATATATATTTTCTTGCTACTTTTTTTTATTTTAGTTGTTGCGGACATGTTGATTGTTATTGTTATAGTTGTGGCGTATAAAAAGCTTGTTGTTAGTGTTGCTCTTGTAGTGCAGAGCACGTAGTCCTCATAAGCAAAGCCTTCATATTACCACAAGCGCTAAGAGCAATGCTGACATAGGGGATACCCTTCACAATGTGTGGTTTATAAGTTATTGGGAAACGGTTTTAAAAAACTACGGATTATAGATTCGCACACACCTCAACTAAAAGTAGCTCGTCTATAATGGCCCCGGAATTGGGCCAATTGTTATTTTATGTTTCATTTTATTTATATATCATTTATAAAGCTGAAACTACGCCACACACAAACACAAACACACAGACATACAGTACAATGCAATACAATATTTTATTTATATGCCTGAACGTTTGAACTATGGTATAACCACGAGTTTGTTTGCCATATCGTGGTCAATATTGTAGGCATGGTTTTTTTTATACATATATGCATGACCCACATGGCAACATTGCAACGAGGTCGCATCTACCAAAGGATGACGAGACGGCGGAGGAGTTGTCAGGTGGTAGCCATATATATTTATTATTGAACCGCACAGCATTTGAGTATCGGTCTATCTGTATGTCTGTCTGTTTGTCAGTCAGCTCAAGACTGTTTAAATAGAGCAGTTGAATTAACCAGCACAACCACAAAACAATACATCCAAACAATCGAACAAATAGAACGAGATTTCGAGTTGTCCAACACAAAACTAATTTGAATAAAATCTAAAGGACATTTGAATTTTGGGTCAACAATCAACGCATTCAATCAAGCAAACAATTAATTATGCAATTAAAAGCTACAAAAACATTGCAGCAAATGCAAAACAAAAATCGTGTTAACAAAAAAACACAAAATACATTTTTTTTTTATAAACTTTTGCAATCGTTTTATGACAAACTCACTTTTGAGCTAACTAACAATGCTACAAATATTTTTTATGCAACCCATATCAATCATAAAACATGTGTGACACACAAAAGCCAACACATAAACTAAAAAATAGCACAAAACAGGCAGTAGAAGAGAAAAAAACCAAAACCAAAAAAAAAAAGCAAGCAATCATTTAACTTTAGTGCTGACTTACTGACAAACTGCACAACGATTTCCAGTTCAGTGTGCAGCAGGCTTGGCTTACTGTCTACTGCAGTCAGTGTGTGTTTGTGTTTGCAGAGAAAACATTTATGTAAACTTTATATCATAAGAATTGCATTGTGAATGCCTGCATTTTCTATCTAACTGCCTGTCTATCTGTCTGCATCTATCTTTTTATCAACGAGTTTGTTTTATAACAATCTGCAAGCAAACGACATTTGCCAATATGTTGCCAAGCTGCTGCACACACTGCCATGCAATGATTTCGACCCTTGTCCTTGTCAACGCCTTGCTTTGTCCCAATACCATTTTCCTGCTCCTTCTTTTTTTGGGTCTTCAAACACAACTGCAGTTTGTGTGTCATTCCATTGAATTGCCAGCTGCTATGTTCTCTACTTTATCACTGAGCTGACTCATCTACTCGTCTGCTTTTGTCGTCGTCGTCGTCTTGAGCTAGTAGTTGCCAATTTCTACTTACTCTCTAAGCTGCATGGATACATGCGCAGTATTTTATTCAAACGTGTTCTTTCATTGCTTATTGCATAGTAGCTCAAGCTTTAAATAATTAATTAAGTAATTCATATTTATTAAACTCAAATTTTTAATGAAAAAGTCATTAAGTGATAACCAGCTGCAATTTCATTAGTATATCTAAGTCAACTGAAACCCGGCCAACATTTCACCTTGCTTATTTGCCATTTCCACATTTGAATTCGAAAATTTATTAGAGTGTTCTCTGAGAGGTTGTTCCGTAACAAACATCAACCTGGGACAGTTTTCTCTCTTTTCTTTTTATTTGGCACACGTTTGCCATTTCCATGCATGTGCACAACATATTTGGACTAAAATATATTGATAAGCCTGTTGTGCCCCAGTTGGCAAAATGCAAGGCAAAACCAAACACCCAAATCAACCCACCACTCAGCTACCTCAACCGAAAAATTCCTGTTGCCTGTTGCCTGTTGCCGAAAGCTTACATCCTACCCTGGCCGGGGCATCGTGGCCAGAAGGAAAAACCAACAAAATATGTGTCCAATTATAGGTAAAACAGACGTTTTTACGTTCAGTTTGGTTTTGGTTCGGTTTTTGGCTCTTCCCAAATCCAATTTATGGCTAGAAATGGCTACTGACTCTTTTTACCTTCTCGTGTTTTTTTTTTTATTATTCATGTAATATTGTTATTTTGCCTAATCATTTGCCATTATTTAGATGCGATTGCATTATTCTGCATCCTTAAACTATATATTATTGACAGAATATATTATTTATAACAGACAGCTAGAACATAACTTTCAACTTCATCTTTACCTGACATATGGCGAATAGAAGAAGCTTCATGCTTGACTCGACATAATTGAATGCTTAGAAAGAAAATGTGTCAAAGCCGATTTACGCTTATCTCATAGAGCATGGCACTTTAAAAATATATATATTATATATGCAAAAGACATTTGTCACGTGCATGATGTTTAATAAAAATAAATATAGAAAAACAAGTCTGACAAAAAAGAAAAGCGCTGAAACGGCAAAGACTTATAGGTTGCCATCATGTTTGAGATCCATTGCTTAACAATGTCAGTTGACAATGATGACTACACGTAATACCCTAGTCAATAAAAGAACTTAATCTTGCATGAACAAATCTGCCTATACCCAAACGTGCTACGATTTCGCGACAGGGTATAAATGTATACAGAAACAATGGACGAGTGACTAAAGCAATGTGAGAAGGAGCAGGACATAAAAAGGGAAAAGCGAAACAGAGACAGCTGGTAAGATAGGAAACAAAATGTCAAATTTTGTCGCCGGCTTTCGCTGTTTCATTTCTTGGCCCTCTTGTCAACGCCGACGTTATTGTTGTTATTGCTGCTGCTGTTTAAGGCAAATATTTGTGCAACAAGACATATACGTGTATACACATAGAAGGGCAAAATAAATTGTTGTGCAAAAAGAAATTTGATTTGAAATTGAAGCAGCTTTGGCAACAGCAACAGCAGCAGCAGCAGCAGTTGAGGTCAAAACTTTGACTATATATATTTGCATAGCTTTATCATCTATACAAATATCTACAAAAAAAAAGTTTTGCCAACTATTTTGATGATGTGTTTATCAACTGTCAAAATCTGACAATAAGCCAAATGGATTTGAGTCTGACCTGAACACTCAAATATAGTTTTACATTATTTGCATTTCTTTTATGTAAATAACCAAGGCACAAATAAGTTAATGGAGTTTTTAGCTGCTCAGCGGCAGCTGATGCTGCTATCCACACACAAAAAGATAGAAATCCTTGACGAAATGAACCACATTATGCATAATGAAATGGATTTTCATGGGCCTGAAGTGTACCGAACACTTTACATTTCTCATTTCTTAGCATTTTTCATCGCACTTTTCATTGCGCATAACAATAAAAGAATATTTTTTAGCTTGACAGTTACTTTAATACATGAAGGACGCAGCCTTTCATTTTTTTATAAATGCAAATCAAGTAACTTGACAAAAATATATTCGGAGAGCGAATAGCTGAATTACGTCAAGAAGCCATTAAAAGTTGAGAAACAAAAAAAAAGCGTAGTTTTAATCTTGCTTAAGGAACAAAAACTAAGAGTTTAAATAATTAACAATGCCATTTGGCATGCTCCAATTACATTTTAGCCAAATTTGTGTATTGTTATATGCTGTTAATGTTGTTAGTTTGCTTACGCCAAAAAGTATGCTATGGCATAAATTAACACTTACATTTTATGTGGCTGGAAGAAAATGCGGAACTTTTGCGGAATCCAGAAACCAAATGCCAAACATCCAAAACTAAATTGACTGCAAAGATAAGAAACACATAGTAAATAAGTAAGAATTTAGCTAACCCTAAGCAAAAGATACACAAAAACAAAGACGAAGAGAAAGAGAGGGCGCAAAGTAAGTCAACTCAATTAGTTTTATTTGCAGGGTTCGTGGAGGCCAAAGGCGCCAAAACAGGCAATCGAATGCGAGTCGAGAAGAAAAAAACTTAATGTTTATTTTCATTGAGATTTGCCAGATATTCAAGATACTTTAACGCACACCCAGTACTTGAGTTTGTTTGCTTGTTTATGGCTTTGCTTACCAACATATCGTTGGACAATGTCACAAGTCGTTAAAGCTTTTAATTTGTGTATCAATTTGTGTGTGTGGTCCGAGGCGTACATCAAATATTCATTTGCTCCACAGCAAAACTAACAGCAAAGCTGCAACAAAAAAATGCCAACCACAAAAAAAAGGGAGAGGATTTAGGAAACGTGGACAATTTCAAGCGAAGTATAAGGCAAATCGTGCAATACACACAGAATCGAGAGCTTAAAAAGTTGTGCTCCAAAGCCGTTACACTCAATAAGCTGCAATCGCTTAGATTTTAAATGCCAAACATAAACATCAACGAGAGAATGGCAAGTATGTTTGATAAGCAAATACCCTGTTAAAGCAATGAATCTAAATTAAAATCAAAAGTCATGTTGTGACCAAGTAACACTAATAGCAACAAAAAGTACTGCACAATTTTGTGCCGAACGATGTTATCTGCAGCATGGAAAATCCTTTTGCTGCCGTTGCTGCTGCTGATTTGGCAAAAGGTGTTGCCCGCAACCGGAACGCGACAGACGAACGCCAAAAGCAGCCACAGACCGACTCACACTGAATGAAGAACCACCTCAAGCCCTGCGCATTGTTGACTTGCCGTCTTGAAGGGTGGCGTATGGCAATGTGGAACGTACGTAGGGTAGGTAGGGAACAAGCGGTTATGTGTGTCAAGTGGACGCCGCTTGGCTGCACTTACCCAGGGCAACCATTCAGTTCAACTTGCCTCAAGAGTTGCCTCTCTCTCTCTCTCTGTCTATCACTCAGTGTGTTTCTCTGTCTGTCTGCTCGTCTGTCTGCCCGTCTGTCTGTCTGTCTGTCTGTCTGTCTGTATGCCATTCATTTGGCTCGTCTTTTGGGCCAGGTCAAAAGCAAATCGCTAAAGTTTACGCCGTTGCGTGGTTAAGTCCTTGGCTATGCTTTTAAATAAACACAAACAAACAGCAGAGTAACAGTGGCAGTCGTCTTCCATGTTTTGAATATGATTTAATTACGGCTAATTGCTGACTACTCTAATTAGTTCCCTTAGCTACTTTTCCTTAACCTTTGACACATAACCCTGCCATATTCTCAACCCAATTTTCGTAATCATTGTTATGATTATTACTGTTTCGTTGTTGCCTTTGCCGTTGGGCAAATGCAAATGAAATTGGGTGTGAATTGAATAGTTAATGAGTAAAGCTTTTGATATTGAAGTACTCGACTCCCATTTTGTTGTCCCTTGCATACGATTTAATCTTGTGTTGGTTGAAATTGCAAGTCAAGTGTCTGTACAATATGATAAGATACACACACACACATAATAGGCTTATAAATAGACGTGTACTTAATTTCAAGTGAATTACATAAATATTGCAACTGCAGTTGGTTTGTCTTGCAATAAACTGCAATAAATAATTAAAATAAACTAAATGACTCAACAAAAAAAAAACAGTATTAACAATAATAAATCCCTAACACACACGTTTTACTCTCTGTATTGTCATGTCATTCTGATCAGCCGACACACTTGTGATAATCAGCAGCATATTTGCTGATTTGTTGCACGCCCAAAACAATATCACAACTTCCGGTATCCACACACAATGCCACCAACGACACCAACGGCAAAAACATGTTATCAATGAGAACAACGAAAATCCCCCAGTTGGGGTAAATATGTGGGCCAGGTTCATAAATCATTTTGCACATTAACATTAATGAAAATAGCTACGTAAAATAGACACGAGCCTGAACCAAAACATGAACCTGAACCAAAAACTGGTGACACATGATGAAAAGACGATTTGACGCCAGTGAATGATAGATATACAGATATAGAGCAGCAGCAGCAGCTAGTGAAAATTTAGCAGAAGCGAAAACAGGCGAACACGTGCAAAACAATAAATCTCCATTAAGTTGAGCGCCTTTCATTAACGGGTTTTAGGCATCAACAGCAACTATAACAATCAGCATAACTATGCATATATGCAAACAACACAACGTATACGCAATATCCACCTCTGACAAGTTGACACTAATGCACAAACACACACACATAGACAGCTTAAACGAGAGCGAGAGAGAGAGAGAACGAGAAAGAGAGAGAAGAGCTGTCAACATTTTATGCACCTGTCGTAAAAATATTTACGTAAAATATTTTAAGCCGCATTTTAACAAAGGATTTGTGCCCTACCAAAAATGGTCCAATAGATTTAGCAAAAGGGGAGCGTCAAAACAAGGGTAGAGGGATGTGTATGTGTGTGTGTGTGTGTTTGTGGATAGGTGCACAGCTTGTCCACACAGGATATCTGTGAGCAAATATAACAAGCATTGTTATTTGTTATGGGCCAAAGCTTATCGGCATTTGTCTGCTGCATGTTCTTCTTCTCTTTGCTTATATGGATTATGCAACATTTTTGTGCCAAAATACCAAAATTGTGCGGTTGAATTTTATGCACGGTTAGCGCAAGGCAAATTCAATTACTATTACTATATGCAATAGAGCTGACAGCTAACTTATATATTCCATATTCCTGCTGTTTAATCAATTGAGCTACTGTTATTATGACGTTTTAAGTCCTAGTAAGTACACAAACAAATCAATGTCCAGCAAAGCTTCAACAAATCCCTGCTGCAACCCTTTCTCACACACACACACACACACATACGTCTGAGTTGACAAACCAATTGACAAGTCACTTAATTGTGGCATTAACCGCAAAATCATGTTAATGTTAAAGTGCATTTTGGGGGTAAGCAGTAAGTTGAACTGAAAAAAAAGGGTTAAGGGTTGGCAAAGTCTATCCCCCTTTAACAGCAGGAACAAACCGCTTTAAACATTATACATTTAGCTTATTGTAAACTCAAACAGAGAAAAACAATTAGAATATCTAAAGGACTTTGCCATTGGGGTAATTATGTGTGTGTGTGTATAGTTAACAATCAATTGAATATGTCAGACACTTTAAGGGCACAAAGCAACGTGCCACTTAGGGGGCGCCACCAGCTGCTGCTGCTATTGCAACACAAAATGCATTTGAATGCAATACAAACTGTGATTACCCCAAGGGGTTGCATTTATGTGTGTTTGTGTTCAAGTGTTGTGTGGGCAGTAGAAGTTAGAGTGTGTGTTGTGTGTGTGTGTGTGTTTTGGTAATTGCTTCACACAATTCTACATCCATGCTAATTAGCCAGCTGAAGCGAATGAGATTTTTGGCTTTGTTGTCCACCAATTTCACAATAAAGTTACGCGAAAATGAACGCCACGCATTATTTTCATATATGTCTGTGTGTCTGTCTGTCTGTCTGTCATTGGGAAATGAACCTGCGGCAGTTATGCGCGCCAATTCTGAAGGCTGCCACCATGGTCAGGGAGGTAGCTACAAAGTGGTATTGCTTCTCTGCTTTTGTTTGTTGTGGCTGTTCATACGAAATTGCTTTTTTCAGCCGCATTCACTTTTCCCAGTTTATTGTGTGTGTTCGTGTGTGTGTGTGTGTGTGTGTCACACACAGATAGAGAAGGGAACACTACAATGATTGTGTTCTGTTTGGCCAAAAGGGTTTTGTATTAGTGGTACGGGTAACTCCAATTTTGACCATACATAATCGTTCGAGCCAAGCTATTTACACAGACCTAATAATGGCTGCGGACAAATGTTCAATCGACTCTTAATAGTCAACACTTTGGGCCGCAAAAGTTTACAGCAACGCTTTAATACGGTTAAGCTTTTCTTCTGGGAATTTTTAATACATTGTTGTTGGTGTTTAGTTCGAAGTAAAACTATGCTGATTATGCAAAAGATGTTGCCTGTCAATCAGAAATCATAGTCAAGTCAATTAAAGTAATTAAATTTTGCTAAAATGAGACTTCAGAAGCTGCACAGAGCAGTCGAATGCAATCGAACAGACAAGAGACATTTGATTTGCCAACTGGGACAACAAGGCGGATACATACATACACGATATGCCACTTGGGCTTAAAAGACAAAGTAGAACACCTGACCAGGCTCACAATTCGTGGCACTTGATTATGATGTTGGCATGGGCCAAAAGGGGAAATGCTACATAGCTACGTTGGGGAATGTTAGTGCAAAGTGCATAAATCGAATTGAAATGATGCCAGCAAAATGACGAATGAGAATTAAATCAGGCGCACACACAAAGCACAAGCGAAGGCATTCCAAGTCCAGCAGCAGCACTCTACACCCTACTCACATTAAGGTGTTTCGCATTGAAATTAAAGGCACACAAAGCACAAGAAAACTTGCCGCAATTACCACATGCCAAATGTAATACTGCCAACACCGTAACCCGCTCAACATATGCCTCGAATGTGGCCCAAAACGCAAAGCAGGTCAAATGGAAATCTTACTCAATTCGCTTGCATTCATTTTACATTTCTCTCGTTCATATATCACGATTCAGTTTTTAATGCAATTTCCTAATGCTCTCGTTTTTTTTTTTTTTTTTTTCTGTAAACCATTTGTAAAATGCTGATGTATTACTTGTAGAAATGAGTTAGTCCACTTTAAAATAGTAGCTGGCGAATTGTAATTTTATTCGTATGGAGATCTGTTTGTTAATTGTAATGGTTGCCGCACTTTCGACCTCATAAATGAATGCTCTGTTACAAGTCAAGTTGTAATGGCAAGAGCAATATGAAAAGATCAAAGCTAATGCTACGACAGATGTATCGCTACTTCAGGGACTCAATAAGCATCCACTCAAATGAGATACCAACATCTCAACTTCAAAAGACCGCAAACGAGACTCGAGCGGCTTTTATAAGTGCCACGAGACTGCTTTAACTATGCATTTCAAGTTATACAATTCAATTCAAGAGACGACACACACAGACACTGACAGAGACATAGTCTGACCTTTCGGCCATGGTCATGGTACAAACAATCATACATACTTATAACTGCTTCAGTTTCTTGTCTTTCATTTGCATGTTCATTGACATTGAAATGCGTTTCATGATCCGTTCACTTCTACAATCATTTAATTGTGCGCCTAAGCTGTGCTGTGCTGTGCTCAAAGCGCATCAAATTTATTTAAATTGAACTAGTAAAAAAGCCAGAATGACAGCCAAAAAAAAAAAAGAAACTATAGCTCTTCGTTTTGGTCCAGAAATAGCTCAACATGGAATTGTTCGACCTTGAATTGTATTTGAACAATCGAATGTCAAGTTGCCATGCGTTGCCATAAGCCGAAGTTTTATCTCAAGTGCTTTTCAAGTCCAGCTTCAAATAAAATTATGCGGAATTATAAAAAAGTTCATTTGAAGAGGCTCATTAAGTAGTTGACTCATAGTTTATATGAACATTTAGTTATATATTTATCATCAACTGCAATTCGTTGAGCTTTTTGTTAAGTACTCAAGCTAGCAGCACTAATTGCGCTTATTTACTTAATCAGCGATTCACTGATTATTGCTATTTTTTGCCTTGAACCTTTTCTGGTATGTATATAGAGAGAACAAACAACTTGCCTGACTTTATAGCTAAACCGACTGAGCGTAGCGATAATACACAACTAAGTTGCTCTCTCAAACGACCTGCTATGTGCAATAATGAATAACAACGAAAAGTACAAATTTGTTTTTCTTGTTTCTGTGTCTGTTGTAAATGCATGATAATCAATTGCATTTAATGAGAGTGTCGATGTAAACGATAAAGGCCAGCCTAATGGGCATAGCGGGCAAAACCCAAATACAATAGCTAAAATATATATATTATTGTCAATAAACACGGCACAGGCTAATTGCTGGCAGTTTCTGGTATACAACCACTCTTACCAAACCGAATCTAACTAATTAATTAGCTACAACATGTGCAGTAACTGCATGAAAAGTTCTAAACTTTTCCAGTTAGTTATCTTGAATAAAGAACATGCTTAACAAACTAGCTGATAAGGCAGCCTCATTTTCTGATTATCTAAACGCAGTCATCTTTATACTAATATATTAAAAGGAAAGCCTTTAAACGCAAAGCAGTCTTAACTAAACAATATCTTTATGTGCATAATGTAAACATAATTGACTTAATGCACTGTCAAGCAGCAAGTTACATGGCAACATCACTCAATTAACCTAGATATTCTCTATTCTAGCTACTCTTCTCTTGCAAGATAATTCTCATATATAGATCAACGTACAGGTTGCTGAACTTTCTGCTCGAATTGAAACTAATGTTGTAATCAGTTAGTTCACTAGCAAATCTACGAGACAAGCTGAAAGAAAAAAATACATAGATACAAAATACAAGCGAAGCGCCATTGGTTAATCACATTAGCGTAGTGCTAATGACTAAAACAAATTAAGTGTAGATTATAAAGCAGATACACAATTGAGTAAGTACCTGGCGCAAAAATCTATCTCACAGATACAAAACACACACACAAAGAGAGAGAGAGAAAAATCCAATCAAATTTACAAAATAATTTTCCAACTTACGCACAAATGGCATGCTAATGAGCCATATTATGTCCACAGATTTATGGCTGGCTCTCTACCAAAAAAAATAATTGAACAGCTAGATGGAACGCGGAATTTGTTGAAAAATACATGTAACTAGAGCAAATCAATTAGCAGGTACAATGATGTTCAAACAACAACAGTTATATGCACTCGATTGAATGCTAATCGAGACAGTTATTTTGAGAATTTGGATTGCAAGAGTAAAATTAACACCAAGTAGTTAATAAGTTTTGAGCGTGACTTTAAGCCGATTCGGACATATATAGAGCTGTGACTATGTTTTTTAATTCAACTTCCAGCACGTTGAATGGGTTCATTGCCACTGCTTGTACTTAAACCAACTGACCGCATTTGATAAGCTTCAAGTCTCGACAAAGTAAACATTTTTTTTTTTTGCACACAAACAATACTGGGCATATTTTTAATGTTTATTTTAATACTAGATCTTTGAAAACACTCTAGAATATTTGTCATACCTTTTAATAACAATAAATAAATAATAATACAAAACTCTACTCTTAAAGCTAAAGCTTCCATAAACACAACTCCACAGCAAGCAATTTAAATGATAAATGTAGTTAACAGATAAATACACAAAGTACCAAGTTAGTTCTCTTAATTACATACACACCCTTCAACTAATTACTGTCAAATGTGGAGCAGTAATGTGCCAGAGCCAAGAGAAATCATTGAAATTAACCAGCCAACATTCAGAATGGCAACTAAACCCAAAATGCAAATGACAAATAGCAAACACAAGTGAATTTCATAGCACATTACATCAACTAAAATGATGCAGATAGTTTGTGTGCTTAGCTCGACTGCAGTCTACCCTGCTCTAGTTAAGAGTATTAGTCAACTAAAGCGTAACAAGCGAATATGCCCAAAGTCAATCATTATAAATTACTTACATGCAATGAGTGTCAGGTTCATTTCACTTTTTGGCCGCATGTTTCCATCTTATCTGCCTGATGCTTGTTAGACTTATTTCAATTAGCCTGAATGTGGTTTTGAGGGAGTTGGGGGAAGACATTCTGTTGTGTCTGTCAACGTATGTTAATTACGAAATTTACTTAACGGGCCAACAAACAACGATGTGCTTTTACTGTAATACTATTTATGGCACTAGCATTTGGGCCATTTAGTTGACTAACATGGCTTAGGCACATGCAAATATGGCTTGCAATTTTTAAGGCAACCATTTTGTATATATTAATGAAAATGGGGGGAAGGCAGGCAAGGGGGGAAAGGAGCCTTACAACCTGTTGAAAACTACAAATAACAAAAGTCACATACAAATTCGGCCAAAATGCCGCAAACAGCTGGCTTTTTGTTTGTATTTTGTACTCATTTACATTTAAATGAAAAATTCTTTTGTTTGAATTCGTAATTTTTTTTTCATTTTTTCATATTAATTTATTTGCTTGGAATTTAATTATATACTTATTAATGTTTGTTCTCTTTGCATTTTGTTGCCCAGTTTTGTTTTGTTTTTCCGTTCTTTGCCTTGCCATCTCTTTGTATTGTCTTGTCTTTTATCATGATTCATGCAATTTGCGCGTAGTTTTATTTTGGTTTCTTTTCGTATTTTGTACTATTTTAAAACATTATTCTTTGTGTGTAATTAGCGTAATTTGTTTTTAAACTGCAAGCGCATGACAACAATTATATATAATTTGTCTTTAGAAATATATACATTTGTTCCATAGACAGGCAGGTCTTATCAGTTGTGTATAGAAATCTTGTGCCAGCTGCTATCTTATCAGCTTAAATGTTTAAATAACTCAGCAGCCTTGATAGCTTATATTTATTTATAATCTAGTCTAGTTTAAAGCAGACAATTAAATTAATTTTGGGCATAAGTTTAATAAAGTTTATAAATATCGCATCGGTGGTTCAGTGGTAGAATGCTCGCCTGCCACGCGGGCGGCCCGGGTTCGATTCCCGGCCGATGCAAACTATATTTTTTTTGTTTTAGTTTTTTACTTTTATCTAACAATTTATTACTTTTCACCCTTTAGTTTCTGACGGCAATACATTTGAGTAATTAAAATGCAAATATGGCAATTGTGAATAGTAGAGTAGATATTGAAAATATATATGCCAATCGAAATCATAAGCTGTGAAATATTATTGCCAAAAATTTCCACCAAAAAGTCCAGTACATGAAATATGGAATTTTATTTTGTGGTTGCGCTAAAAAGTCTCTCAAAATTAAATGCTCTCATGCATTGCACATTTAGACAAAAATATATGAAGTGAATGGCAATGGAAATATGTTTGAAAAAGAGTTTATTATACACAATTATAATTGGCTGTGTAGAGACAAAGTTATGGCAAAAAGGGATTTTTAAAGAAAAACCAATTTAAAAGGTAGCGAGAAAAAGAGTAGAGAAGAGTCAAGTGGATTTGTGGCGTTTATTGTTATGGTTATTATTGCCATCGTTGGCTTATCACTGACAACGCTCTCTAATTGCTTTTGGTTCGCTGACTCTCGGGTTGGTTTTTTTTCATGCACCCGAAACAAGAGACAAGAGGGATGTGCTCCAAGCTCCCAACTTAACCCCAAAGCGATAACATGTTATGAGTTCTCTAACGCATGTGGGAATTTCACTTTTGCAGCAAATAACAAAATATGTATGTGTAGAAAAAGCTTCCAGCTCCCAAGGGTTAAATTAATTTCACGTTGTCAACAATATTTTAGCATACGCAGACATAGAAATACAACAAAACAGAGCTGGAGTATTTCTATTGTTCTTGTTATTGTTGTGTAAAGGGTTGCAACTTTTAATTAGAAGTTGTTCTATGCTATGGTCTCTAGACGCCAGTCGCCATCTCTTTTGGTCAAGTTTGTTAATTTGCGTAATCGTTATTTATGTTTGGTGTATTCTGTGGTCATTATCTCATTTAAACTGATAGTTTTATGCCACTAACACCCAGTGTGTTAGGCCAAGTGTGTGTTTAAGTGTCTGGCAAAAGTGTTGCAAAAGGTTGTGTGTGGCAAAAGTTACACAGCAACTATAGACAAGTTCAACTCACAATGAAAGAACGCACAAAGCACTTGAGGATGTGTGTGTGCTTCGTAAATTATCATTGAGCACGCACCGGATGAATGGGCTAAGAAGGGGTGTCGTAAAGATTTAAAAACACACTCGTACGTTTTGCGCAAATGCTTAAAAGTTTCAAAAAAGGTTTTTAACTTGTTTGCTAATTAGGTTGAGATAGAAAAAGAGAGCGAGCAGAGAACTTAGCAACTAAGATCAAAGAAAGTTTGACTCTTTGGCTAGCAGTTTAAATGTGATATATCATTTTTGCTAACAACTTGCATACTTGAAAGTTTCTTGCAGGTGAACTTACTCTTACAATAACAGAGTGGCATTTAAGAAAAGAAATTCTAATTAAGCATTAAACGAACAAATGTGTTCTAATCAAAATCTATGCTCACAACTTGCGCAGTGCAAAGGCACCCAACAAAGATATTAGAAAATAAAATGGCAAAAAAAAAAAAAAAAAAACTTGTGGTGCATTGACCATAAATTTTAAGAGCAATCGCCGCAGCAGTCGCGACGGGTAACTCTACAAAATTTAACACACTTTGCCACAGAGTGTTGCAGCCGACTCTTTGCCTCGCTGGCTACGCGTTTTAATTACGAAACTTTTGTCTTTGGCAAGTTGCATATTTTTGCAGCACAGCGGGCAAACGACGAAAAGTGACGACAACTGCAAAGGATACATAAACCATAAGGTCCAGCAGCAGCAGCAGCAGCAGCAGCAGTGGCAGTCGTAAAAGCAAGGATGACCAAAAATAGTCAGGCACTAGTTTTTATCGTTGTATTTATTTAAGCCTCAATGCTTCTTAGCGCATCAGCAGCAGTCGTCGTTGTCTTCGTCTTCTTTATTTATACAACCCCGGAAATTTTGTTGATGTTTTTTTTTATTTTTTTTTGCGTTATATATATGTATATTTTTATTTTGTCAAAGTTTACTTTGAAAGTGGGAACTGGGCACATCAAACAATCATTAGCATCAAGAGCAGACGAGAAAGTTTTTGGCCATTGGATGCCAAACTCAATGGGTTGCTGTATTTTTGGGCACGTCCCGTCTACAGGGATGGAAACATTTTGAGCGAAGCATAGAATAAATAAATAAATAAGTTTAATTAAGCACGGGGACTAAAATATACTCTGACTTGAAAGAACTATGATGATTGAGGTTTCAAATATATATATTTTATATTATTTTTGGGCTAAGAAAAACTATAGATTGCAGAATTACAGAATATCCTGTTTTGGCATTTTTAAAGGGCATCTCAAAGATACTGTTGGCTGGACAATTTATTTAATTTCCTTTTTTTTTTATTCCAAAAAAAATTTAATTAATCTTAAGCTTCAGCTGCACTTTGAGCAGGGTTTTTTTCTAAGCTTTTACTTAATCTTAGCTAATGATAAAATAATCAAGAAAATACGAATGCTTCTGAAGCTTGCAATTAACTTTAAGTATGTAAAGTTTTACTTATTGTGAGGCTAGTTTTATTTATAGTTACTGACTTATAAACCTCTATTTTTAGCCCATGCTAAGCTCATGTTATTTGTTATTGCGGTTTTGTATGTGTTACATTAAAGCGTTAAACAATTGATAACCCTGATGCTGCATAGCTTATAGTTGATATATATATACATGTATTGCTTATCGCATTGGTGACAATTAAATTTGCATTACTGGACCTTTGATTGCATTTCATTAGCAGCAATTAGAATCGTTATTCAAATATCAAATATACGACGCAATTATTTATGCGCAATTCGCGATTGTTGTTTGTTTGTTTGTTCTAGCGTTGCGATACCATATCATCTATATATATATATATATATATATATATATATATATATATATATTAATAGTGTTTTACACAAGCATTAAAAATAACTGTTACTAATTGTAATTTAATTAGCATATAATTATAAATGCTCAGGCAATAACTGATCGATAATCATTAAATTTGTATTTTGTGGCAATATAAATTAATTTTAATGAAAATTATTCCGTTTATGGCGTAAAAAATAAAAAACAATAATTGAAATGGCGTTGATTAAATAGACTTATCCGAAAAGAAAATGTAATTTATTCTAATACTAAAAAAAAACCCTTAATAATGTAAAATTCGTTTTCTTTAATCAACATTCTAGTGTCAAACATTGAAAAGCTTGCAAGCATTTCACATATTCTAACCCATATCCGGCAAAACCATTTTTAACCCTTTTCATTTGTGGTATTTTGTCTATTTCCTTTTCAATTGCTTGACACTTTTTCGGCAAGGCAAACAACACTTAACCCAACACAAAACCAAAACCAAACGTATATCTTTTCATAAATCCTTATGAGCATTAATAAGCATTAGTTGCTACACATTATATGGCTCTATTTCTTTGGCTTTGTCTTGTGGCATTCTTACAATTTGTCAAATTCACTCAACTGGATGACTTAAAACAAAGACAGAAAAACAGTCTGTGTAAGATGAAGGCCAAGACTTAAACCTAGTCCAGTTCTTTTTTTCTGTTTCTGATCCAGAGCTATATAGAGGCTGGAGTTACAAACAGAAGCCGTCAACCCGATAGAGAGAATGGGGGAAAGAGGTAACAACAAATACAAAAAGTAAAGCACATAATTCTTGTTATTTTTTTCCGCACGTTCCTTTCTCCACTTTTTTTTCTCTTGCCTACATTAAACAATGAAATTAGGGTCATTTTTTTTGTTGTTTTTGTTTTGGTTTGTTGTGCTAGCAAGTGTGGGTGTGTGAAATATGCGTACTGTGGTTTCTTGTTGGGGCTTTTTATTATTTTTGGTGTGCTATTCGCTTGCTATTTCTAACCCTTATCAAAAGTGTTTTTCTCTTTTGTTTTTTTTTTTGCTCTACTGATTACAATATTATTTCACTTTTTAGTCCGAGCAGTCGTCGAGCACAATTTATATGTCAGAAGCTTTAACCTTAAGCCAGTTCTAGTCGAGACTTTAACGCACATTCGTTTAACACAATCACAACTCAGCGCAAACAATTTACAATCTTTGGGAGAGAGAGAGAGAGAGAGAGAGAGAAATTTGCATGAAAATGTGTTTTGGCATTGCTAATTTTCTCGTGCATAAACTACAATATAAATAGGGTTGTTAAGCCTCTGAATTGGTCTGACATTTTTCGTTTTCCACCTGAGTTATTCTTGCTGGGAATACCTCGCACCCCTCGCGCCATTCCACCCACCACCCAATGAGTCACGAGTGCACTTATTTATGTCAAACTTTTAGTGAAAGTTTTTCTTTCTGTGTATAGTAGCAGCGCGCACCTGACGCAAAGGATTTCTCTCAACTCGTTCAACTCGACAGGTTTTTTTCCCTTCGTTTTTTTGTTGTTGTTTTTCTCTTTCTCATCGCTGTTAGTTAATTAATACTAGATAGAGTTAAAAAGGCTGCAACTGAGATAGATATATATGGTAAATAGATAGTTATGTGCATGTATCTATGGGTCTTGCTGCAAACTGGCAATTTAGTTTGCATTTTGTTTGTGGCGGCGCAGGTAGAAAACTTATTCTTTGGGCCGATTTACTTGGAGGAATATTGGATTTCATTAATGCGTTAAGTATAGTAACTGAAGCTTTCAATCTTAAACTTCATGCAGCTCTTAATCATTTAACAAGAACCAAACAAAGTTCGCTAAGCCCCAATAAAAGATTTTACATATTCAACATATTCACATAACACAACACAGTTGCCCCTTTGTCCATCAACAGTGTGTGCCCATTTTGAAGATTATTTCAAGTGTTAATCGATATGTTTATTACGCATAAGCTAGAGGAAAATGCAGCTGATAGTTGAGCTGAAGCTAACATAAATGTCACATAATAAAGACTCAACAGAATTTTCCATAAATATAGCAACCAGAGGGAGAGATGGCGAGAGAAAGAGAAAGAGAGAGAGGAAGAGAAACGGAAAAGACAAACAAAAGCATGCCTTTCGAAATCATAAGAATAAACAAACAATTGAATACAAAAGACAAACATGCAACATACAAACATTAAGTTCTTGCCCTAACCCAATGAATATTCTCTCTCTCTCTCTCTCTCTTTCTTTTTCAAAAGCAACAGCAATAAGAACAACAAAACGGTTAGGCAAATAAATGTGCACAAACAAAAGAAAATTACCCGCCTTTCATTTAATGGGCGACATTCAGCATTCAAAATCTCACAATCAGTGCAAGAAATTTAATAAATAAGCGGTGCAGAGAAAGAGAAAAAGAGAGGGAGAGAGACTACAATTGGCCGGCTAACTGTTGTGTCTGGTTAAATGTGTGTGGGAGTTGGAAGAGTTGAGTTATCTATGGCTACTGTGTTGTTGTCTTTGTTGCTGCCGCTGCAAATGACAAGTCTATGTGTACACAACGACAACAACAACAGCAACAACAACCACAATGCAGCTCGATCTGTAGCAAGTGCGAGCAAAACAGCAGTAAAAATGTGAAGACAGACAGACAAATTGCCCAGCAGGGCAACAAACTATTGCTAAGGTAGTGCCAAAGACAATACATGCCTTTAGGTTTGCATATATGAATGGATTTTATTATTTTCCATTCCACAACAACTTATAACTAGTTGAAAAACTCTCTAAACAAAACTTCACTCATGCACTTTGCATTAGTTAGGGAAAGGTTTTCACGCCAAAACGCACAATTGCCCATAGTGCATACTGCTGGGGCTCATATACACACACACACACACACACACACACATACACATATGCGTGCAGCTAGTTAAGTAAACAGCTACAGCAGCAGCAGCAGCCACAACAGCAACAGCATCATCAGCAACATGAGCTGTTGCCCATCATCGGCAACATGATTACAAACATGCGCTTGGCATTGCGACGACAGTGTCTGATATGGAGGCTATGCACACACACACACACGCACACACGCACAAACACACCAATACGCATATAGACAACCGCCACTTGTCTGACTGACATTAATAAATCGCTTTTATAGCATCAGCTCAGACTGCACTATTGCTGTCTGCTGGCTCTCTCTCTCTTTCTCCCTCTCTCTGTCTCACTTTGTCGGTTCGCTTGTTTGTTTCTAAGCTGCAGCCTGCCCCATCGGCTTTGCTTCATTCATTCCACATCAGTGCTGGCGCCTTTGCCTCAATCAAACCAATATCTATCAAGATTCTTTTCCCTAGTCTGAAAGATGCAACCATATCATTGTTTATATGCAGCGCCTACATCGTGGCATATATTCTTTTTGGGGTAAGTCGCGTTATCGTAACAATCTATACCAAAAACAGTGGCGCCCCAAAAGAGTGTTGACAGCGCGCTCAATGAAATGATCTTCAGCTATAGTAAATAAAGATTTCTAAATGTGTGTGGCCATCGAATTTCCCTATATATATATATATATATATTATGTATACAAAACGATAATCTATCGTTGCAGCTGTTGGCAATTTCTACAAAATCATAGTTTACTTTATCGTTTTCAAGTAATAGAAGTATTAGGCTGACTTCTTAGAAATAAGCAGTGTTTTGTTTAATTGATTTAATAACATATATTAAATCTCTTAGGGCAGACGAAACAATTTTATTGTGTATTATTATCCATCAAGCCACTTCCATTAATATTAAATATAATAATATGCAAATAGCATGCAACAACTAACAATCACATAATGCTCCAGTTGCCGCCGCTGTGGCACGCTCCACAGACACCAACAACAGACGAGAGCCAAACTGACAAAGCTGGCAAAGCTTCACCCACATGCATACACTTATCCACTTACTCAAACTCTTCACTTGGTGTGAGACAAGAGTAGATCTCTAAGACACACTTGGGAGCTTTGGTTTTCATTAATCTCTGTGGCGTCGCCTTATTGTGTCTGCCGCTGTGTGGCATGCACTTATATATACATATTAAATTGGGAATACACACACATTAACATTTAAATTTGTTTTCAATTTTGTCAAGCAAGAATTATTATGTAGATACGTTCGAGTTAAGGGCGCATAAACAGCATAAATTTGGCACCTCCAGAGACAAAACAGACACAAACCCAACCAAGTTTATTATGCAAATCAGTTCGAAAAAGGGTTCAGTTTTTGGCGGCCTGGCCAGGGGTCCGGCCCCCAACTACTGAATACATAAATCTGGCATAGTTATCGATATTTGTTGTTGCTGCCGTTGCCTAAACGTTGGCTAAACAATTTGACTTGGGATAAAAGCATTTAATTTGTTGAAAATTAGTTTAAGAAAGGATTAGAAAACTCTAAAATTCATTTGAATCTAAACTTCCGTTAATTGTATAAATATTTATACAGCTTTTGCGGAATGCTCTCGTAATCGCTTCTTATTAACAAATATTCCCAAACAGCTGTGCCGACTTTTTTTTTTTTTTTTTTGTTTAATTTTACAAGACTCAGCTGACTCACCGCATTTTATTATTGAATGCTTGTTCACACGTTTTCTTTTGTGTATTGTGCTTGAAATTGTAATTCGAAGAGCGCTTCTAATGTTAATGAAATGAATCACATACCAAAAATATATATATATATACTTGTATTGAAGACAATTGGCGCCGTAAGTAAGAAAGAAAACTGTGTCAAGTTTATTTTTTTTGTATCAAAATTCAAAGTGTAAATAAAATTTGTAGAATTCTTTTGTGCCACAAATAAATGTTCATCATTTGTTTAAATATGCGATTGTACAGCACACACACACAAACACACAGCAAAGCAAATTATATATACAAAATATATTGAACTTACGCATTGACAAAATTGTGACTAGTTGAATGTTTGCCTGTTCTTATTTGTTTGAGCGGGCGTGTGAATGAAGCTAAACCAACAGCTTGTACATACCTGTGAATACAATTGGAATAATAGGTAAATAAATGATAATTACTATATAAATATTTGTGTGGGCATGAAAATGAGATTTTGACTGAGCTTAGAAGTTTTCAAATTGTTCTTTGTTTGAAGTAGAATTTTATGGCTTAGCCAAAAACAAACCCAAACACTTTCTCATTAACTTGCTCATATATAGGCGTAACCTTAAAGTCAATGTGGCAAACTAATCAGCAGCTGGTCAGCTGCATTGTTAGGCGTTTGCCTTTGTGTGTGACAATTGAAAAAGGTGTTGCGATATTGCAACGGCAGCATTGCAGCTGAGCAAACGGTAAAATCAATTAAAACGTGTGCGAAAAGGTAGCCAGAAGATGTGGAGGGAATGCAATTGGCACTCCACAAACGTGAAGCAATCAGCTTACGGCAACCAGCAAGTGGCAGCAACTATAGAAAACGGAACTGTGAATGGAATGGAATGGAAGCGCATGTCAAATGCAAGGCACATTATGCGAGGTCTGGTGCAAAATAGGTGAAATGCCTTATTTGCTGTGCGTTGCACAGACACGTGCAGCATGTAGGTTGAGTGACCAAAGCAGGCAACAGCTTGTACAACAGAAGGCAACTTGCAACGGTGGCAACAGTTAAATGATGCCACACATTGCAGCAATTTGCTGGTTATAAGTAGTAACAAGAACTAACAAAAAAGTGTCAACTAAACTTTGAGCTAATTTTGTCGATATGTTAATTTAGGTAAACCCAAACTAAATAGCTGATAACAACAAGCAAAAAAAAAAAAACACACAGTCTGTAATTAATGTCAACACTTTAACAAACAACCTTGCTGCAGTTGGCTAAAATGTGTGTGTGTTTGTAGAATACGGGCGTTGACTAAAAAGAAGAGAAGAAAAAAAAAGCCCAACACACCCACTGTGTAAATGGGTACGGGCGTTGTGTGTGTCCAACAAAGGAGCCTGGCCCACAGTTACGCTCTACTAATTTCTAGTTTAATTATTTTCAATTTTACACAAAGTAACCGCGACAGCGTCAGCAACAGCAACAGCAACAACCAACAACTAACAACTAACATGCACTTGACAAGCCGAGAAGCAAATGTGCAATTCAAGTGCAGGCTCAACGGTGAACATGGCGATAATGATGACGACATTACCAAATGGTCGAGGCAGAGAGAGAGTAAGAGAGAACGACTGTAAAACTGGTGGCATGAAATTACTAATTACGCTTTTAAAATAAAAACAAGCTGGCAAACTAAAATAAATACTTGAAAAAGTAAATATAACTAAAAACAAAGTTAGAACTTTTTTGCATTTTGCTTGCGACTGGCATCGATTCGAACAGTTTCATTTTAATAGCCAATTGTAGTTTAAATAAAACGTGTTTTGAACATCACGTCTAATGCAGCTGTAGCAAACAAATGGGGACAGTTGCTGGTGTGGCGCGTAACATGTGGCACAGTTGGTAGAAGAGGTGTCTGCATATGCAATAAAAATCTTTTTAAGTAAGTGTATTTGGTTAGCAACTTCTATACGAAATGTTAGCAAACCTAACTAAATAATAGTTAATATTCAAGGTTGGTAAAAAAATAACTAAGTATTGTACAGAACATATCATTAATTAATTAAAATAAATACTATTTGATTTTACACAAACACATACTAAGCAAACCGAGCAAGCTTATCATTGAACCCAAAAAAGTTATCTTATCAATAGACCAATAAATACGACATGTGCAATCAATTGTAAGGTACGAGGCAAACTGTGACGAGGTGACTCAGTTGCCGCTGCAGACACATAACTCAGTTGGCGTGTGTCAGGCGAGAGGCCGCCAGGAACCACTTTAAACCACTCGAGACGCATGGGAGAGTACGAACAGGTGCGGGGGAAAGGGTGGTAATGCGGATAGAAACAACCCCGCCCAGAGGATACAGAACTTAATTAAGCAAAAGGGGATAATAAAAGGGGATAATAAAATAAAAAAAGGAAAATCACTTGTGCAAAAGCTTTCCAATGACACTAAATATAATGGAAATGCCAAGTAAGAACAACAACAACAACGCAAAGCAAAGCAAAGTAATAAGAAGAAACAGCAGGTAGCAAACATGGGGGAAACAGACACGTAAGCATCATTAATCAAATGTCCAGACAAGTGTAAAGTATAAGCAGAGGGACACAGGACCAAGGCGACCCTTGCAATCCTGCCCCAAAGGCGTCGCTGGCAGGCAGCGTTTAAAAGCCTCAACTGGCGCCTAGAACACGTAGCCACGTAACCACCTGAAGTGGCTTGCCCCACTCGACAAGCGGCACTTGAGGCGCCACCAACCCACCGTCTCACCTCTACTCCACTGTTGACAATAAACATTGCTGTGATGACGAAAACAACAACAACGACGACGACGACGACGACGACGACGACGTCGACGCACTTTATCAACGCACAAGCAGAAGTAGAAGTGTAGCTTCTCTCAACGGTTTGCAGCAGGACACGCTGCCAGCTGGAACACACACTTTTTTTCCACTCCTCGCTTCTACACCCACTCGCTCTACGCTCTACGCTCTACGTTTTAAATCCAATATTAAGCGTCTGTATAAACCGCATTGTTGACATGGTTGACAGTGCTGACATTTTTGGTTACCAGGTGTGATTAATTTCGCTACTGCGCTTTTTTTTATTATTATTTTTGTTTTGGTTTGGTTAGTGCGCAAAATTCGTAATGAATTTTTTGGCGCTGTCTGTAAAAGTTTTAAAGCTGGCCAAAGTAATTCTTGTAATTGGAATATTGCATTTTGTTTGAAATCAAAAACTCATTAAAATTATGTTGTGAAAAACCAATCGGCTTAAAAACAAATTACACAAAACGAAAAACGATTTTCCACTCAGCCATGCTCAATGAATGTTTAAGCCCAATGAGAAAAAAAAAACGACAAAACGCATAAACAAATACATAATATAAAAAGCAATGCTCAGGTAAGCTGTGTTATCGCATGCGCTTATAAAGACTTTTAAGGGATATATAATATATATACATATATATTTAACATAAAGTCAACAAGTGGCGCTCATAAAAAAAAAACTGATAGGAACGAGTGTTAGATCAACAATGAAACTTGATAAACAAAACCAAACAAAATATATATAAACATGTTTGTAGTTTTCAATGTGCATGTGAAGAAATCAAACTGTGAAATATACGTATTTACTCATCAAACGAGAAACAAATCATGTCAAGGTTTTTTTTTTATATATAAACAGTAAGAGCGAGAGAAGGATAGAGAATGAGAGAGAGAGAGAAGACTTGTGTTTTAGTTTTCTGTGTTTACATTGATAAGCAAGGCCTTTTAACGTAATTAATTCAATATTAGATAAGCAATCGTTTTATTATTAAGTCTCTTCTCTGCCATTTTTATTTGCCCACTTTGGACATTTACATGACTAGCAAAATGTTAAACAAATATTTGAAATGATAAATTAGAAATGAGCAAAAAGCACCTCAAACATTTTTTTTATTTTTATTTGAGACTGAAGTGCAGTATTAAACTTGCAAACCTGCTGCTCCTTTGCTGCTCATCATGCATTCAAAAGTGAAAAAGTACATTTAGTTGAGAGCGAAAATTGAAAAAGCTATGATATATTATATGAGTTGTGGAATTTCAAAAACGTTATATGTATTTTCCCTCAGCGTTGTGCGAAATAAAATGTTATAAAATAACAATGTAAAAATTAATTTTACTAATGCCTTTTTTCGTGTTTAAATTGCATAAAACACTCAATCATATCAATTACACATAAGAGCATTTATATTTTAAATAAAAATATTAAAACACTTTTCACAACGCCGCGGAGTTTTATAAAAAATATTTTAATTAATACGTTTTTGTTCAAAGAAAATTCGTACAATAAAATCAACATTTTTATCAACCATATCATTTAACATTTTATCAATATAAACAATTCAATAAACATTTAAATTTGTTCAACGTCTTTTCCACAAACAGCGTTTAAAATCAACGATTTGTTGTCACATTTTTAAATAGATATTTATCATAGAATCACACTTTAGTTGACCCAATCAAATCAAAGAGATTTTCACACAATTTGCCATATAATGCCATCAAAGAAGTGTAGCATACAACTTTGTGGCGCCTCACAAGCAAATCCAAATCATTCAAACAAGAACAAGCAAATGCCGCTCATTAGGCACGTCACAATCCAATTTGTTGTCCCATCTTCAAAAACAGATATAAAAAAAAAATAAAAAAAACGAAAAGAATATCAGAAAAGCTAAGGCAAACGGAAAGCAAAACAGAATCAAAGAGCGTTTTGTGGCACACGCAATTTCAAAGATTAAATCCCCTACATATTACACTAAATAGCGCAAGCTATCCTTTTTATTATGTATACGACATGTCTGACTGCATCTTTTTGGGGTCACACACAATAACTTCTGAACAGCACATCTTTGTCACACAGCACAACAACAAAAAAAGCCAGTGTCAAGCAAAACTTTCAACATAGTAATAAAAATTTCATGCCTGAAAAACCAATACTCGAGCCGAGAACCCTAAACGAACGGCAAGTAGAAAACTTGTCTTTATATTAAAGCTGCTTACATTACATATATGGCTGGCAAATGTCAATACTGGCATCTCAAATGTCAGCTTCATGCTCATACTTATGTGTGTGTGTGTGTGTGTTACCACAACAATGCCAGCGTTCAGAGAGCAAAGGAAGAGTGATGAAATGTGTGCCAGATGATGTGCGAAATGTTGACAAAATAACAATAAGAAAAAAAAATATATATATTACAAGTATTTACATTACCGACACTGTTTGTACTCTAACAAATTGAAATAGGTTTTTATACAACCGTTATAATTATGCATTTTGGTTAGTAGACTAACTGATTAAGCCAAATCCAAGACAATATTAAGCTAGACTTTGTACTAATTCCAATATCCTTAAATAATTTTTAGTTTCCTTTTGGCCTGGTCTAAATATAAATATAATAAACTTTATGACCTCACTACGAGTGTGTGTGTGTGTGTGTGCTGGGACATTGGCCAAAAGACGCTAGAGTCTATGCCATTATTGGTTTAATATTGTCAAAGATTTTGTTGTTCTTTTATATTATACTCAACACATACATACATACATATATCGATATATATATATATATATTTATATACATACATACGTTATTATAAGCACTGACTTGGCAGCTTGTTAGCCGTTTTTGTTTTTGCTAGCCCAGTTGGTTATCGCATTTATTATGCCAATTTTCGATGCTGTTGTTTTTGTTATTTATTCGCAAATGCGAAAGTTAAATTGCGTAGAAATTCAAGTCGCGTATTCATCTTTGGTTTGCCGTTAATCTTAAGTATATATAGTTATTTTATGATGTGACCGTGTGTGTGTTTTTTTGTTGCTATTTATTTTATTATACACTCGTGACAGCTTTGTTTTTGCCTTTGTTGTGCTTTTTCCTCGTCCCCTGGGGAATAAGTAGGGTATTTCGGTTATAGTTGTCGTCGTTTTGTCTGCTGTGAATAAATTTGTGCTCATTGCCCATAAATCAAATTATTCGGTTTGACTTGATTAGTTGAATTTACCCAAAAAATTAGTAAAATTCTACAAAAAAAGAAGCGGATTTGTTGCTTGAAAATTTTTTTTACAAATTAATTTTGGGATTTTGATTGGGATTTTGTATAAGTAATAGCATGCTTAGAATTGATAACAAGTTTTGGGGCTAAAAGGCAATCAAAGCCTGTGGACAGGGCACATTATTTAGCTTGTAAGGGTTTCAACCTTGTGCTCTTAAGTCTAAGGGATAATAAAGAGTGTTAGGAATTTGCAAGTTATTTTTAAAGTCAAATCGATTCAATGTTCAGAGCTATCGCGAAACGTGAAACTATCAATGATTTTGCAATTATTATTGCATGTTCAGCCTATTAGTTGCAATTGGCTGAAACATTGGATGTGCATGTAATTAGCATGACAAGCAAATCACACATTTCCTGCCGTTGCCGTTGCCGTTGCTGCTGCTGCTGCTGCTGCGTGACGCTGTCAAAAAGATAGAACTTACCTACCAACAACCCCTATAACTAAATGCTACTTCATGGCTGGAATGTGTCTCATCAAACGGTCAAACGTTTTGTTGATGAAGTAGCATGGTTGTGGCAAAACAAACCACACACGGATACACGCACAACAACTGGACAAATTTATCTGGTTTTGGTTTTTGTCCAAGTTCCGTTCACTTAAACAAGAACAATTGTACTACGACTACGACTAGGATGGGCGAAGTGTGCGTTGCCTTTTCTTTTTGGCACGCAAAAATCCTTAATTACATCCGTTTGCAGTCGGCGCGTGTTTCCGGCCCATTGCCGCCTGGGAAAACCCCCGGTGAAAAACCACAGCGAACCATCATCTAGGAACAACAAAAACAACAACAACACGTGAATATGTGAACCGCCAGTTGTTGGCATTCAGTCACGTTTTTCCGACTAAAATCAGCACTAAAATCCAACACCCACACCCACACTGAAACAACAACAACTGCTTGTGACCAGCTGTCCCATAAGTTTTTCACTGTATTTTCTTTCATCAATCGCATTTTTCGCACGTATTGTTTGGGACATTGAGTGGCTGCTGTCGTCGCCAGTAGAGTTTTTTCAGACTCGAAGCCCATTCAATAAATGCAATCACCCCGCACTATGGCATTCCCTTAGCCCAAAAACACACCCTAGTTTTGTCACCTTGTTGGGCTGGGGTCAGCGTTGGCTAGGGTGAGTTGGCATATATATTGAAAGCCACATAGACTTAAGTTTACTGCACTCAACGACCTGCTAATGTCAACTACTCACAGGGGCCATATATATATATATATATATATATATATATAGATTATAATGCACCCAACTGACTTCATGTGATTAAATTGCTTAATTAGACTGCAGAGTCGAGCGCATGTGGGAAATTATTGTATTCTAGGGTTCGTCATGAGCTACAACTGATAAGTATTTTGTACGTTGGCCTTTGGCTAGTTTCCCCTTAATTCTTATCAAAATCGATAGTTAATTGAATTTGCTGATATCTAAATGAAATTTTGATGTATTTACATTTTTTTTTTCTCATTCGGTTTTGTTTTTTTTTTTTTGTGGTTTTGGGTTGGGCTTGAAACAAACAAGTATTATTGTAAATGTCAACAGCAACAACATTTCTAAATGTTTTCTCATGTTTTATTCAATGTTTCAGGCAAAACTGAACTAGTTTTTATTGAAAATATCTATTTTGTTGTCTATTAAATACGCATTTAAATAACTTGACATATTTTTTTTGGTTTTTTTTTTAATGCATTTATTCCAAGTAAGCCTTAACCAGTTTTACCAAAACTCTGTATTTAAATTGAGCCAATATTGCAATGTGTTAGAGTTAAAATTAATATTCAATGCAAACGCTAATTATATAAATTGGGATTAAGCTTTGACCAAACAATTGCAAACAAATTAACAAATTATAGCTTATGCCGTACAGATAAATACATATTTATATATAGACAAACAGTAAAAGAAAGGCATTATAATGCATTTATAATTAAATATGCAAATCAAAACAAACGTGCGACAATTTGTTTTTATTTAAACCATACATTTGCATACAAATTTAATTGATTAATGAACATAAGAGCCATAGAAGCCAAAAACTAGTTTGTGTTTTTTTTTTTTGCTACCAGTTAATTAATTATTTTAAAAACAAGATAATATAAAAACAGGAGCAAAACTTATGCATGGCAACAAACCAAATAAAAAAAAAACATAAAAAAAAGTATGAGCAAAAAAAACTAACCAAAAGCCACATAAATTATGCGATGACCCGCAATGAACCCTCTCAGCGACCCCATGGCGACCCCTGGCAGAGGCTGCAGAGGGAGGCCTAGGCAGCCTGATACAAGTCTGTTTGACCCTTAGAATCACCCTAATGTTGCCGCCGGGCTGGTTGATGTTTTCATAAAACCTAATAAAGCTTTCATTCAAATATTTTGTATTTTTCTTTTTTTTTTTTTTTTTTGACTTGTGCATAATATTAATAATGTGGCAAGGAAATGTGCTAGACACCAAATAGAAGAATCCTCAGCTTTACAACGTGAATGGTAATTATAATTATGATGCTTATCATCATTATGATGATGTAGCTTATCTGTCTAAAGTTGAAAACAGGAAATTATTTGATGTTATACACAAATTTGCCAATTTGTATTGCTTATTTGATTTTTCTCTGTGTTCGGCTTTTGTTTTAGCAATGATTGTCAACATTTTCTTTAGACTCACAAAAGTAAAAAAAAATATGACAACAAAATTCACATCATTGTTAGAGTGAAATGCGCTGCTTTTGATGTATATGTTAATTGTGAATGTCAAGTGCTATATTTTTCACATACAATTACATTTTAATGAGCTGACAAACAGTTGCAGTTTTTTCACATATATTTTTACAACGAAGTGTAGTTAATATACTAGTTAGTTAGTTAAAGCTTTTGTGAGCCGAGTGAAATGAAATGCGGTCAAATGACTAAACAAATCAGAAAGAAATGTTTTTTTGCAATTATATGTAATTTTTTTGTTTGTTTATAAAGCTAAAATTGAACCTGTTTCAGTGAACCTGTGAGTCATATAAAGCCTTTTCTTTTTCTAATTATAATCTAACAAAGATTGTTTTTCTTTTTGTAGTTTTTCGAATAATTATTCTCTTCCTATCTCTAATCCTCGCCTTGCCAAACGTTTTGTTTGTATGACAAGGCAAATTATATGGTTCAAGAACTGGTATTTATTATACCAATTCTGAGGCGCAACATTCAACTGTTTACTTCCCCATACACACACGTCTGAGTTGTGGTTACTTAGCAGTCATGTGCTAATTGCTTCTGTACAAACTTTTGATGTGGAACCGGTCGGAAATAAAGGTTGACGACGTTATTGAATACACGATAAGTTCAATGGCATTCTCTCAACTACAAGACGATTTTGACAAGACACAAAAATAAATATAAATTTGACACGTATTCTGGAGAGTGCACAAGACTGCATAACTCATCTTCAGTTTAGTCATTTTGCATAGCTGCAGCAGCCAAAGCTTTTATGTTGATGATGTTTCTGTTGATTATGCAGTTTTGTTTTTCTTTAGGCTGGCAAACAAATCGCATAAAAGGAAGTTGCTGTGGGTGTCGTTCACATCTTGAAAGCAAGTAGAACAAATATCATTTACAGCTTTTGACCCACTTTTTATTTTTGAGCCGCAAACACAAACACACACACACACACACACTTACATATTGCCTAAAGCAACTTCGCGACGTGTGTTTTTTTTATTCCTTTACTTTCGCTTCGGCTGTGTGCCTATGAATATAATAGTAAAAGTGAATGAGATTCTTTTTTCTTATCCTACATTGCACATTATGGCTTGCTTTTTGCTTGCAGGCACATTTTACATTTTTATGATGCCTGCCCCTTGTGGCAAACTGCGGTGGCGGCTGTCGTCGTGGCTATTAAATTTCAATTATTGTTACATTTCTCACACACACACACACACACAGCTGCAGTTGTTCTGGCAACGACAACCAATATGTGAAATGGAAATGGTTAGAGAGCAAACAAAAAATATGTGGGAAATGGAAAAATGGGAAATGGAGCAAGTGCCGTTTTGGTTAGCATTTCATTCATTGATTGATATTATTACACACTCTTCTACACGCCTTGTGCCGCATGCAACATGAGTTTGTCATTTGCTCGTTTGCCTGCTTTGGCATATGTATGCGGCATGTATCTGTTGCCAAAGAGCTTGCCACTTGAGAAAGCGTCACGAATTTGTCTTCATTTCGTTGCATAGCAATTAGCGATTGGGCTCCAAAAAACAATGTCTTAACTTTAACAACTGACTGCATTTAATTATCAGCTTTACATGTTTTGAAAACTGTAGAGAGTTGGCTTTCTTGCTGTCTAAATACGTTTTGTCTATTAGACCTTAAATATATTTTTTAACAAATGTAGCTGACAACAATCTTAAAATATTCCAACTAAATAAGCATACTTAATATCAAAAGCAGATTAAAAAAAAACTTTCTAATGCCATTTGATAGATCATCGAGAAACAATAAAAATAAAAAAAACGAAACAAATACAGCTAAGGCCACAACTTAAATGCTGTTAAGCAACTTTTTCGATTGAACTAGAAACCTGGCCCAAGTCAATGGCTTTAAATATTGAATCAACAAAAGGCAGCTTTTGTTGTTGTAATAGCAAAGACCGACCAACCGACAACACCTCAATGGCATTTTAATTGCAAAACTTCAACGACAACAATAGCAAAAACGAAGGCAACAAGAACAAATAGAAAGAGAATCCAAGCCAATTGCCATTCACTGGACGAATCGAAGTGTTTCCGTTGTGCTGGGCCAATGCTTCTTTCTGCTTGCAATTGATTTGCAGTGTAAAGATAAGTCAATATTTTATTGTTTTATTGGTAGCAAAGCTTGTTTCACATTTAACGAACGACTTGTTCTTGGCCGTTCTCTCTCTTTCTCTCTCTCTCTTTGTCTCTATAGATTTTTCCTATATATTCTATATATTTTTTGTTGTAAACTGATCGAGCGTGAAACGGTGAAGTCAGCCAAAGCCAAAGCAGTTAACCTATAAAATGTATACGGCTATCTGTTTAAGATACACACACACACACACACAGTTGTATGTATGTCTTGTGTCTATATACAGCATAAAAGAAGCTTCGACCAAGTCTTAAAACTTGCTGACATTTTGGTTTATCCAATTGACGACGATGCAGTCAATGGTTGACTTTAGTTTCTTCTACTTTACTTTTATTTTCATGGCTTGGCTGCAAAAATGGCTAAAAATGACTTGTTAATGCGTTGGCCAATTTATTGGCCGTAAAAATGGTTTGATTTTTTACATCTTTATAGTTTTTGAGTTTGTTACTCAACAAAGTATCTTTAAGTTATTAAAAAAAATACCTAACTGCAATCATCGAACGTTTTGCTTATGGCTAAGCCCAGCTACACGCTTTTAAAGCCTTGAATTGAATTCAAGCGCCAAACAAAAAAAGGATTTGTTACAGAAAAACTTGAAAAAGAAACTTCTTAGAAATGCTAATATTTACCCAGTTCTGGCAACAGTTTTTCTCTGCTGCAGCTGTTCACAAAAAGGAAATTGTTTGCTCACCTGCAAAGAGAAAGAGAGAGAGAGAGAAACCGAAAATGTTAGGAAAAACGCTTTTAATGCCAATTCGTATAATTTAATAATGTAATATAGAAAAGAATTGAGGCGCAGTCAGGCAAGCAAAAGAACCCTTGTTGCCTAATTACGTACGCCAAAGAAGAAATCTGCTCGAAGATATTTTCTTGGAAACGAAAAGTAAAGCCAAAACAACGACAACAACAGCAAAAGCAACTAAAATAACACACTCAACTAATTAGTTTAAACAGACGAGTTGAGTGTGGCGGAAGCATTGGACTTAAAGTTGGGATTTAAAATGCAATGTTGATCTGGATTTGGGTCTGGATACAACAAAGACGCTGCAGCTGCGTTTGCAGCTTAAGCTTATCGGCAACATGTAATTTAACTAAATATGGATGCATGAATAAATTCAATGGCATAATGAAGATAAACGCACTAAGCCAAGAGCCCAAGACATTGTTACCGAACGCAGGCCAGCCAAAAAGAGCCAAGACGCAACAAGCCGAGGCTTTATATACCCTGCAATCAGTTAGTAAGAAAATAATGCTTTTGAATGCTAAAAGACTAATATAGCCTGGCCATATTTGGGTTTTACAGGGTATACCAAATAGCAATAACAACAACAACAACAGCAACAAAAACAAAAACGTGGCATGCCGCAGATTATCGTGGAACGCAGACACTAAAGCGGCGGCAACAACTTTTGGCCACGACAAGCTCATTTGAGCTGGAAATCCAAACAAAGGCATATTTAAATGTTTGGCAACATTTTGAGCAAACTTGCAGCAGATGAAGCCAAAGAACAACAGCAACAACAGCGGGTGTATGTGTGTGTGTGTTTGTGTGTGTTGCTGCCAACTCCTTTTCGCTGTTAATTTGCCAAACAATTGGCAGATAGCCAAGGCAAGCGTGTCGACCCTAAAAAGAACAAGAATACGAAGATGAAGAAGTAAAAGCAAACTAAAAAGTCAACAAAAACATAGCTAGACGGAATGACGACGCGCCCCAAGGCGCTCACTGTCCATTGTTGCCGTTGCTGTTGCAGTTGCGGTTCTTGTTGCAGTTGCATATTTTGGCGTGCACGTTTTGCTTGTTGACTGTTTGTTGTGTGGTTGTTGTTGTACTGGCAACAAATATGCCAGTCAGCCCATGCGGCACTCAAGACCAACAACAAGAAAGCAAAAAAAAAACAAGTTGCGCCACGTACCGCAGAATAACAAACATCGACGAGCGCTCAACAACTCGAAAACTGCAAAACTTGATTTACAAAAACCACAGAAACTATGCACTCAAGTCGAACTTATAATGCTCTAACTTTGGCAAAACTAAAACCCAAATCTTTTATAGAAAGACTAAAACTTCTATTTATTTAAGTTAAGTTTTCTCTACAGATCTACCGTCGAGGCTCTAACTATAGCTGAGAATTATAAGCAATGACTCTTTCCGTCAAGGGTATAACAACAACAAACAAAGGTTCCTTGGTGCCGGCGCTCCAAGAAAAACAAAAAAAAGAACCAATGAAAACCAGTTCTCTCTTGGCTTAATCCGGCATACGTTTTGGCCAGTTCGTGATTAACTGTGGACAGTTGAAAAGGCAGGCAATGGCAGCGGCAGCGGCTGCAGCAAAGAAGTTTTAGACTCGGAATGGGAGTTTTTTTTAGCGATCCACTGATCGTCAAAGATTTGCTGCATGTAACTCAATCGCTGGCGCTGATCATTAGGCTTTTATGTTTGCCTGACTGCTTGGCTTGGGTTCGAGCTTGGGCAGCCTGTTTAAAAGTCGATTTCAAGTTCAGACAATGGCAACACTGATTGATGCGACTCATCAGGCAGACATACACACACTAACACACACACACACACACAAAGGCACAGAACTGTGGCGCTATTGCAATTTAAACAATGCCAATCCGCGATTCAGTTTCCAAACTTGGCTAAGTAGTTGGCTTCGTGATCATGAACTTTGCAAAACGTATATAAATTCCAATTTTTTGGCTTTTGTTTTGCTGGTTTCGAATTCTGTTTTTTGTTTTTTCGTTTGTTCGTTTGGCTAAAACTAATGACTACAATTTTTGGGGCGTTTTCCTCTTTGATGGGGGCCAGGCCAAGCGAAGAGATTGATTTTTGTTCAAGGTTTTCTGTGTGTGTGTGTGTGTGTTTGGCGCCGCTCTTATATTATATAAGGATGACGATGAATGGCTGAAAGCTGATTTGATTATTTACTTGCCACAAAAATCAATTTGACGGGTTTTAGTGCTGCCTGCCAATGCTGCTGCTGCTGCTGCTGCTGCTGCTGCTGCTGCTGCTGCTGCTGCTGCTGCTGCTGCTGCTGCTGCTGCTGCTGCTGCTGCTGCTGCTGCTGCTGCTGCTGCTGCTGCTGCTGCTGCTGCTGCTGTTGCTGTTGTTGTGTGAAGTCAATTTTTGAATTTTGTACGTGACTTTTGGCTCGCAAAGGGGATAGGTTAAGTTTGGTTTGAATCATTGTGGTTGTTGTTGTTCTTGTTTGTTTGTTTGTGGGTTAAGACATGACCAACAAATTATATGTATATATAGGAGGATATTGCCAATTTTAGTTTTTAATAAAGCGAGCGTGTTGTTTTTGAACATAAATAATCGAATTAATAATAAACATTCAACTAACTATGACAAAACACACAGAGGAAGTTCAATAGACCTATGAAAAATTAAGTTTTTAACACAAAAAAGAATAAATAAACAAAACTAAAAGTCAAAAGTTTAAAGCTCTTTTTTAATACGTTTTTATAAATATTTAAATTGAAAATTGCGCTGCAGAAGCTATGTAGTTTTGTTGCCACATCCATAAAGCATGTAAATCACTCAGGCGCAAATTTAAAAACAACGCAACAAAATTTAACACCAAACAGCAATGAAAACAATGGGAAATATTTAAGTGGGGTCAACGGAGCGGGTCAAGCCGTTGAGCTTTGAGGATGCAAAGATACGAAACTCGTTCGGAATTAACAAACAAAAATGGCTTATGACTTATTCATAATTATGTGTAATTATGTTGATGCATACAAATTAATGACACTTCAATTAGGCCGCAACAGCAACAGGAACTACACCAACAACAACAATGACTGCCACAAAACGCAATGCCATAAAGCTACAACAACAACATGATCAACTTTAATTAAATGTTGCACTAACAGAGTGCAACAGTGGCTTTCAATATACTTTAATTGTTGATGTTTAAATGCTCTTACCAAAAATGCTTTTTTCAGTTTCTTTTGGGTATTTAAAATACATTTTATATAGCATATGAGCTAAATATATTTTATTCGCATGCAGAAATATAATAAGAAAATATGTTTATTTAAAGTAAAATTGAAATGTTATTTACATTAAAATTATTATTAAATAAAGTCTCTATATGCACAACTTCCTTGTCAAAAACCAATAAACTTCATATAGTTCCCCCCAACCCAGCAACAAGATCAATTAAAGCAGCTATCTCTCGCTTCAAAAGGGCATCAAAAAGACCATAAGCAAAACAGCAGCCAAACAACAGCAAAAAAAAAAGCCGTCAAAGTGCCAAAAGACATGTCAACGGGATTGGTCAGGCCAACAAACATCACAGTAACAGCAAAGAGGCTGAACCCAATGCCAGCGATGAGAGCGTGTCGTGACGCGAAGAGAAGAACATATAAACTTACTTAAAATTCAACTCGTAAAAATGAATATTTAAAGTTTGAATTTTGAGCTCAAATTTCCAACTTCTTCTCATCTTGATTAATATATATATAAAAGTTAATGCATTTTGATTGCAGACAACTCTGTTGCAGGCTGTGGTGTGCCGCCGTTGCCAAGGAGAACGCTTGACAATGCCATAAAAACAGTAGTAAACTTTAATATTGTATAAATCTCTATTCTTTGCTCTTTGTGCTGACGAAACGGATTTGTTTGAAATGTTTGTTTTCATATTGCATTTACTATTTATAACAAGTACTTGTATTATTGCAACATTATCGTTTATTATTATCGGCAATTTGAAAGTTTGTCATAGTCATCTGGCATTAACTTGTTACTTGCGGTTCAATATCTGTACTAAATTGCTATTGTAAATGCATAAATTGCTTGAGCAACATAACGGATCATTAACTTTTGAACCGAATGCTTCAAGCAATCGTATAAAAAGAAGCAAATTTGACATTTACGACTTGAACTTTAGCTTGAAACTTGAGTTTTGGTTAGTATTAATATTATCAATTGTGCTCAGACAAACTCTTCAAGCAACTTCTTCATTTTCGAATGTGCCAACTATTTCAACTAATTTAAACGCACTCTGACACATGCGGTGAAAACAATTTGTCTTAGTCAACAACTCAAAACACACAAACAAACGGATATCTCGCGCTTTTGGCCCATCGTTAGCCCCAAAGAAGTGTGTGTTTTTTTTTTCGTTAAGGGGGACTTGAGGCAAACTAACGGCCGGAAAAATTCTCAAACTCACCCCGACCCACATTTCATACAATGGGCATTTTTCAAGTTTATTACTTGAACATTTTTCATAGCATAGTCCAAAAAAACAAAAAAAAAATAAATAAATAAATAATGAATAGAAATGCACTCAAAGTATTTTGGAAGTAAATAAAAGAATAAGAAAAAAAAAACTATACAGTTTGAAATGACGAAGATTAAATGCTCTGCCAAAGAAATAATGTATCAAATAGTTAAAGCTAAAGAACATAAAGAGCAATTTCGAAAGAGTATAAATGTATAGGTAAAAACCGCAAAACGTAGCAACCGCAAAACAGAATAGAAATCAAAGTTCAACAAGATATATATATATATAGTTGAGGTTGAGGAAAATAACTGTGATTGTGTGTTTTGAAAGGGTGCTGAGGTATGAGTTGCCAGAGAGCTGGCTTTGTGTTACGATATGTAAGCGAAAACTAAGAACAATGTCATGCAATCAACTTTAGGCCAAGTGCAGTCAGCTAACAGCAACAGCAACAGCAACAACAGCAGCAATAACTTTAGCCAGCAATCAGTAAAACTAAAAACTGTAAAGGTTCAAAAATCAACCCAAAAAGTATAAAGAAAAATGTTGCGTTGAGTGCTTTTGTATTTGGCCCGTCATAAGGTGTACAATTTATTGTTGCTAGTTGCAAGTTGCACACAATTTTTATTGATTTTTGTGGTGAAATAAAGTTTAGTTTGTTTTTTACTAGATTTTTCATTATATTTAAAAAAAAAAAAAACGCTGGGTATTTTCCTTAGCTATAACTGACCTTCAACATTTCCGTATAAATTACAACACAGAGTGGAAAATAAACAAGTTTATATACAATATACGTTAAATGCAAGTATTATATTACAATTGCGATTAATTCCACTTGCAAGTCTTCGATTGATTTCAAAACTATGCAGCAGCATCAGCAAATTCAATACGATTGCAAAATGTTAAGAAAATGTAGACGAAAATAATCGCAACACGAGAAGGCAATATGATTAATTACACTTGTAGTTGTTCATACAATTTTACTGTATGTTTTACTTCATTTTAAACTATTTTTACTTTAAGTGCTGTTGACTAACGATTTGAGGTATTTTTTTTATCGATTCAACTTACTCTTCTGGAACACATTGAGTCATTTCTTGGTTTTTGCAGCTGTTTTGTTTTAGTTTTTGGCCATCCAATTTAAGGTGTGAGTCTGTTTGTAGCTTTTGTGGTTTATTGGTTATGGATTGGGCACAGACAAACTGGGCTGTTGCCATAAATGCGCTGCATTGCAATTTTATATATATATATATATTTTGTATGGCAAGTGAATTTACTAACGGGTCAAGGTTGACACAGCGCGCATTGCTTCTATTTTGAGAGAAACAAATAAAAGAAAAACCATATGAAGCGCACACACACACACACACACACACACACACACACACACACACACACACACACACACACACACACACACACATGTACGGCTTTTGTTCTAAACTGGCTGTGTGAACTTACATGACATTTTAAGCCAGTTGCCAAAAAGTACTGTTACAGCAAATATTAACTATGACATTTATGACACACTTTTCCTTAACTTGGCTGCAAAATTACATGGAACTTTTGCAAGCAAAGTTGAAAATGAAAGAACAGCAGCAACAACAATATTTATTGTCACGTGCCAAAAAAGAACACACAGCATATAAAGCAGTGTATAACTTTGCCAAACAACAAGCAATGCGAGTGTGCAAAACAAGCGAAAGACGAGCAATTGCAATTGTGTATAAAAGTCTTAGACAAATGCCTTAATACCCTAACATTTTTGGCTTTTCATAACAAAAATGGAAAATAAATAACTTTATTATACAAAAACTGCAATAAGAGTTTGTCTTAATCGAATGCAAACATATTGATTCGAATGAATCATTTCAAAACAAAGAGTATTTTTGCATATAACAATACAAGTTTTTGGCATTACACTTACCAAAAAAGTTGCTTAGCCAAAAAGCAAAGAAACTGAAGCGAAGCGAAGCGAAAACGTCACAGTAAATGCCATAAATATCTTTTGCTTTTAAGCTCCATTTTTTCTTCACCCCTCGCAACCCTCGCACCCCTCCTTTAAAGGTAACTACATTGTTGATATTTGCATATCAAATCAAGTGTTAAAATGCAGAAGCTTGCGTATTTCACTGGAAAAAAGGTGTCGACTAAAACAATATCACACACACACACACACACAATAAAAGGGAAGCTTTAATACTTGAGGGCCAATTTGTGTGTCAAATGAGTTTCGTAATAAAAAAAAAAAAACAAGCAATCAAATTATTTGTTTTTTGCTTGTGAATTTTCCATAATTTTCATGTTAATGCAACGCTGTATTTGATATTTATCTTTAAGCCTAAACAGTGACAACGCTTTCAACTCAAATTATTCAATCTTACTTATAGGAAAACTACTCCTGCCGCATGCGATGAAAATTCCATGTAAATTTCCATCCAAAAGAGCACACAATTGAAGTGAAAGAAGCGCTAAATCTGCAATATCCGGTAATTTGTGTGTTCTCATTTTTAGTTTTTTTCCGAGTTTTTCTAGTATTATTTAAAAAAAAAAAAGAAAAAAGACAAAAGAAACTGCTGCGTCATCGCGTAGACAGTTTAAATTGGTGCGCGAGTAGCGAGAAATGAGAAACTACATGCCAAAGACTAGTTACCAAAAAGAAGCGAGAAGCGTGAGAGTAATAAGAAACAAGTGAAAAGAAACGCTACGAAACGAAATGAGAATGAAACTAGACTGCAGCTAACTAACAATATTAATGCACAGAAACGCGCGTGTGTGTGTGTGCAGTTAGTTCCGTTTCTTTCTTTGTACTTTTTTTTTTTTTGGGAACTGCCAAAGACAAACAATGGCAATGTCAGACTGTTTTTCCGGCTTTTCACTCGCTCTTTAGCCATGCGTCGCACGTCGCGAGGGCAGCTTAAAAGAATAAATTGCCGCCAACATTTGATGCTGCCTGCAGAGACGTGTAATTGCAGGGGCGGGTAAGGTGAGGCTTGTAAGTGAAAAAAGCAAAATGTTTGTAATGTTGTTTGTCAATGTCGCGTGCGTTTCGCATTTCAGTGAACAAAAACTGTATGTAGATAGATTAGCAGTTATTGCTGGGCCAAAAGCATTTGATTATAAACTTTATTTGGATATTAAACAATTGTTTCGTTGGCCAAGCGCCTTGGGGCCACACCACACCCACCCACCGTCAAGTTGGAAAAGTTAGTTGTTGTTGCTTTGGTCAAGAGTCAAACAGCTGAATGTGGCAGCAACAAAAACAGACTTCAAGCGTATAGAAAGTATATACATATTAAGTAAAGACCAACTTAAAACACAAACAATACAAACTGATATTCTAATCCAAGTTTGGCAAAAACAACTTGCAAGTAAAAGGAAATTATGTAAACTTTGGTATCAAAAACAAATAAATATTAAGTTAATTAATTGCTTAAAGAGGTCAAGAAAGCCAAACAGCTGGAAACAAACTGTGGATTTTCATAATTTATTTGTTATTTTTAAGGCTTGCCATTAGAAAATGAATGAAATGAATGGAATGCGCAAAGGCACAGCAGGTGATTGGCAATAATCTACACACTGTGTGTGCGAGTTTGTGTGTTGGAAAACGCATTGTAAACTAACTGTATTCAATAATGTTTGAGCAATTTATGATTTGAGGCCAAAAGGCGAACGGCAAACTAAACAAATGTATATAAAATAAACATCAATCCAAATGCCGAAATGCTTTAAACAAATTTTCAGCTTGAAAGCGTGCGAAAGCATTTTTTTTTTTTCTATTGTGAAGGCGTGTGAAATTTTTGTCTGTTATTATTTGCTTTTAGCTTGTCTATATATACATATCTAACTTTACTGGGTTCTTTAAACAAATGTTTTACTTAAAATTTATCTTTTTTTCTCTTTCTTGCAAATTGCCAGGTGTTAATTATCGAGCTGTGTTCTATTTATAGTATAGTTTGTGTAGAAGTCTCTCGAGACTTGAAAGGGAAATCAATTGATGTATAATGCGAGAATTTGTTGGTATTAATAGAATTATCATTTTTGCCTTTTACTTTTCGCACATAATGCTTGAGCTGTTTTGGGTATTTTTGTCAGCACAATGTGTGTGTGTGTGTGTTTAATAAGATTATAATTGGACATGATTTATGTACACACAAAAATGGCAAAAAAAAAAAAGTAGAAAGACGCCCCCGGGGCCAGCAACAAGAAGATCTCAGACCTTGATATGCGGTCTTTGGGTTTTTCATTTAAATTACGCATTTGTCTGAATCAACAGAGCACAATTTAGTTGGCCATCTGCAATATATAAATGTACATACATATGTATATTAAGATATTTGCCACATTGCCAGGCAACTAGAACAAAGTCTTGAGAACATTTCCATTAACATTTCTAACATTTTTTGCAAAGCATATTCTGTTAAAAGAATGTTAAGTTAGTTTGATCAGTAAGCAATAACATTCTTGGATATTTTTTTTATTTTTTGTATGCCAGCGAGCACTGTGACGTCAAGCAAAATGCCTAGAACAAACCAGGAAAAACAAAGTAAAAGAAAACAGTGGAAATCTCGAATCGTTTGTGGGATTAACGCTAGCCAATTCGAAGAGAAAAACAAGAGCAAACAAACAAAGCAAAACCAAACAAACAAATATAAATGAAAGATCTAAAAGTTAAGCAAATCATTCAAAATAAAAAGCTTTAAAAAATCCATCAACCAAATTTAACAGCCTTGGCAGCAAATTTCAAGAAAAAAGAAGAACCAGAAAACGATAAAGAACGAACGAGCAGTGAATTAAATGCAGAAACGAGAAATACAAATTGTCTTTTAATATGCGGGCATAGAGAGAAGAGAGCGAGAGACAGAGAAGACAAAAATCAGAAATCAGATTAATAATTGCTGAAAGTAAATACGGCATAATTAAGGCTGAAAAACACACACACACACAAAGAAAACCAACAAAAATACAAGCAACAACTACAGAGCGCACGCACAGAAGCACAAAAAAGAAATCTAAAAGTAAACTATGTATGAGCCAGCAACAACTACCTGTGCAGCAACAACAACAATAATAATAACAATACTAACAACAACAACATTGAGCGTAGAAGAGCGCGCGTGTTTTGACTGAGCACTGGCGAGAGCAGGAAGAAGAAGCAGCGAGAGAGTGAGAGAGAGCAAAACCGGTATCACAAACAAACAAACAAACAAAGAGCAAAAGAAGACAACAACACAACACGCAGGCACAAACATACATATTTATGTGTGTGTGTGCGTATAAGAAAATGATGTAGCTCCGCATAATAAAACTACAACTACAGCAACAACCAGCAACGACGACAACAAAAATGCAACAATGAGAAGATACACAACGCAAAAGCAAAAAAAATGTGCATGCTGACAGGTTCAGCAAAGCAAAACAGGCGACGAAAATGAAATAAAAACGGGTGCTGAATTGCCGCCGCCGTCGGGCAATCGGCGTCGGCGTTGCATGCAACAAGCTGCAGCAACGTATTTTTACCCATTAGCGCAAATATTTGAATCATTTTTTTTTTGTTTTTTTTTTGTCTTTTTCTGACGACCGCATTTCGAGTTATTTAGCAAAACAAAAACAAACGCGCGCGCTCTTTTACACCCACACGCACAAACACACACACACACATGAGAACAGACACGCAGTGAAACGGTACTTTCATCACTTGTGATTTCTCAACATTTTTATATTTTGCATTACTCACCTTTTAACTGTAAATGGCAGCGAGTTTTTAGTAGATTGCACTTTGCAATATATTTTTATGTGTTTTTATGCTGAAATATATTTATTTATATATACATTTACATACGTGTAAGTGTGTATATATATTTTAGATTACGGAATGGGGGGAAGTAACAACAACATTAAATCACAAGACATGCACATATACTAATACACTGGCACGCCTACACTATAGCGGTAATAACAGCACTTGTGTGCACTCTGTGCTTTTTTTACTTTCTGTTGGCGCTTAGATTCCAATTTTGGTTGTTATTGTGTTGATGTTGTTTTTGTTATTGTAATCGCTTCTTTGGCACGCAAATAAACGAAGGAAATTGTTTTTGTTATTAAAAGCGAGACTCATCAATATATTGCTTTATATTTGCAATATGTTGGTAATTGAATATATATTGGGCATAACGGTTAATTGCTGTGGCCGCCTATACTCATGTTATTTGATTATATTCAAATTATTTGACACTTTATTACTATTTACGAACACAGAAACAACGTAGCGAAACACCATCGGCGTACGGAGCGGCACAGTGGCGCGACGACACGCACGGACAAGAGGAATATTACTGAGAAAATAATCTGTTAACATTTCTTATAAGAGCGCCACTAACAGCGTAGAGATGGACAAGTGTGTTAACATAGCACGATGCAGCAGAGCGCTAACGATACTTACACGAACAGATTTTTAAAAAGATTAAGAAAAAATTTAAATGGTTATTACAAGAACCACAATTATCGAACTGAGATAGTGCAGTAATATTAATCATGTTATAACTATAGAATTATACTAAATATAAAATATATAAATATATTTTCATTTGCTAACAGAGAAATTTTAGCTTACAGCAATTTTACATATTTTTTTACAGCAACAGTCTGTTAGCTGTGCAGCATGAACAATTACAACTGAGAAGAAGCCGCCAAAACAGCTGTTTTATTCAAATTTCAGATTTTTATTGTTTTGTTTTATTTAATGTCTTGCCGAAACTGCAAAGTCATTATTTCTTTCTCCTCCGGCGAAGCAAATGAATGCCTTATCGCTTCCAAAGTGAGATCAATGCACTGACTCCGCTCCAGGCCAAAGGTTTCCGTTGCCCAAAACAATTCATCAGATAATTGTGTATCGAAGACACCGCTATCATCCGTACAAAGCACTCTGGGTACACCAGCCGCCATCAGCTCCTTAAAATGATGCCTCTGAAAGTCTGGAACGGTTCCCGACTTAACATTGCTCGTAAGGCAACATTCAATTGGTATATTCTGATCCTTCAAGTACTCGTAGTCGGCTGGTGTGAGGAATGTGCCGTGTCCACAGCGTGACATGCCGAATTTCAGCATCTCCTGAACCTCAGTGGGATTATCAACTTCGCCACAATGCACGGCCAGTTTCAAGCCATTATTTCTGGCCACAGTTAAGACGGGTATAAAATCTGCAAATTTGCCCACATTTGGATTGCCACTGAAATCGATGCCAACGATAATGTCAGGATAGATTTTTGCATACTCCACAGCCAAGGCAACAGTCTCCTCAGCAGCTTCTAAAGGCTCGCTGCGATTGATGGAGGGCAACAATTTAACTATTATCTGATATTGTTTAGCAGCACTTTTTATGGCATCGATTACGGTCTCCAGATAAGCGCGTCGAGACATATTTTGAGTTGATTTTGGTGTTGTGCGTAGCTCCACATAAATGACACGATCCTGGCAAAAGTCACGTATTACCATTTCGGTGGCCAGTTGTAATCCTTTCCTGGTAGCCGTCAGCTCGTGTACAAAGCTAAATTTCTCAAAGCAATCGTCCATATTGGCGCCCTGCTCAAATTTAATAAAGCGTTTGCACAACGCCTCAAATTCATCTGTTTGTTGGCCATAAAGCTTCTCGGCCAGATCCTTGATGCTTTCAATGTTTAAGCTGCCATTTAAATGCGCATGCAGCTCAACTTTGGGCATTTTACGCAGAAACTCTTTCATTTTGTGCTTCGTTTTTTTTACAATTGTTTATCTTTGCTAACATTTATTGAGTAGCCCTGGTCAGCTGTTTTAACAGACCATGCCAGCTGACCACGCTTCGATAGCACAGCTATCGATTTATGTAATTGTTATCGCTTGAGCAACCATTAAGAAAAAAAGAAAAAATCTATAAACCCAAGTGATAATTTTTGAAGAAAACTTGCAGAAGTACACACAATTGCCATGTCTGAGGCCCATATGGAGGCGCCACCCTCGGTGCGTCTAACCAATGATGATTTTCGCAAGCTGCTGGCCACACCACGAGCCACGCCATCGGGCTCATCAACAAGCAATTCGGCGTCCAGCGGAGGCGCAGCAGGCAGCGGTTATTTGGCAACCGCCCAGTTTGCCACGCCTGCCACACCGGGCGAGAAGAAGAAGAGCTCAAGCAGCAGCGAACGCAATGATTTGCGACGCAAAAAGAAGAATTTCTATGCGGCGCTCAAGAAGCAGGAGGATGTCAAGCTGCAGGAGCTGTCCGAAAAGTACAGAGATCGTGCCCGGGAGCGTCGCGACAATGCCAATCCCGACTATCAGAATCCTAGCAGCACACCTGGCCACGGCAATAATACGAACGCCTATCGTGCCGTCGCTCCAGACGTTAAATCCAGCGCTGATGCAGCAGAGCGACGTCGTCGCATCATTCAGGAGTCCAAGTTCTTGGGTGGTGACATGAAGCATACGCATTTGGTGAAGGGTTTGGATTATGCGCTGCTGCAAAAGGTGCGCTCCGAGCTGCACTCCAAGGAGGCGGAGGAGGAGGAAATCGCTGCCGCCTTGGCACGCGAGAAGCTCGCCGAAGCGGCTGCAGCGGCAGAGCAATTGGAGGCGGAGCGACGCGAGGCGGAGGACATTAACGCCATCAATGGTGCCTTGGCCAGAAATATATACAATCTCATACAGGCACGCCGCTCCAAGGAGGTGCCACGCAATGAATTGTTTGCTCCAGGTCGCATGGCCTATGTCATTGACATGGAGGATGACATGGATATGGATATACCGACGACCCTGAAGCGCTCCAAGTATGAGGTGCCTGTGGCACGCGAGGATATTGCCACATTGACCACAAATGACATTGTTATCAATAAACTATCACAAATCCTAAGCTACTTGCGCGCCGGCGGACGCAACAAGAAGAACAAGAAACGTGACAAGGATAAGCCATTGTTCTACGACAAGGAGGTGGAGCATGTGCGCAGTCAGCCACAAAACAACAACGGCAGCAACAGTTTAGCAGCCGGCGCATCAGCAAATGGCACAAACAAACCGGCCAAAGCGGCGGGCGATAGCATCTATGATGATGTGGGTGACTATCAGCCGACAACGGCTAGGAATCAGTCGAAGTCGAATGCTGGCTCTGGCGCTGCGGGCGCAGCGCAATCGTACTTTGGTGATGCACCGCCGGAGGTGGAGCCAGTGATAACTAGCATACCACCGCCTCCAAAGATATCCAAGGCCATGGCATCGCGTTTTGCCAACGAGCCCGAAGGCTATGCCGAGTGTTATCCGGGTTTGGAGGAGATGAACGATGCCATTGATGATTCGGATGATGAGGTGGACTACACCAAAATGGATTTGGGCAATAAGAAGGGACCTATTGGACGCTGGGACTTTGATACGCAGGAGGAGTACTCGGACTATATGAGCACCAAGGAGGCGCTGCCCAAGGCGGCCTTCCAATATGGCGTCAAAATGCAGGATGGACGCAAAACGCGCAAAAACAAAACGGAAAAGAATGAAAAAGCCGAACTTGATCGCGAATGGCAAAAGATTCAGGTGAAATTCAATGGGCCCAAATGAATTGTTATTAATCTTTGTTTCCTTTTTCAGACTATTATACAGAAACGCAAGTTGCCCAAGGATGGTGGTGGAGGCGGCGGTGGAGGTGGAGGTGGAGGAGGGGATGAACCCGACTATAAATCTGCTAAATATTGAGATTCATTTAAAGTACTTTTGATTTTGCTTTAAAACCTCAAAAATTAAATAGAAATTTGAATTTTTAATATATCTTTATATATATTTTTTAAACAGTATGCTCTAATTATTATAATTCTTGTTTTTTTGTGTAAAACATTAAATATATGTATGTATGTAGGTGTACATGTATAATAATATTCTTAATTGCTTAAACATTTATGTGTATAGATTTTATATATATTTTAGCCACGTTATCACTAAGCTTATTTATTTGCTTGCTTTTGTTTTTGTTTTTTTTTTTCAGTTTGTTGCCAGATCTTTTTGAGCTTTCTACTGGGAGGATGGGGTAACATCTAACTGTTTTTCTAGGTTATGTTATTTTATGTGAAGGTGATTGTAGATTGCTTTTTTAGTAACACACAAATACATATACGTACAAGAAAAATTAACTGCAGTTTTGTAACGGTATGAGATTGCATTATATATATTTACTGTTAAGTGTGGTTGTCTACGTTTGTGTGTGTGTGACTGCTTTTACTCTCTTTCCCATACGTTATGACACTCTGATATATGTATAACAGTTTCAACACACACACACACACGTTGTTTCTTACTGGGGAATGCATATATGTATGTATATATATTATATACTCGACTTTATCTATAGCTAAATATTGCAAAAAACCGAATATGCACAAGAAACATAACTATTTTATTTGAATTGTAAAAGCCCTTTGCATATTTCACTTCGCAGACAATAGTAAAATAAACTGTTTTGGACGTTAAGTGACATACAAAAAACAAAATATGTTCTAACATAACATAAATATGTTAAAATTCAGAATGCAAAGGACTTAACATTTTACTTGACGGCTTTTGCTTCTTGTGTGTGCTTTTTTTAAAAAGAAAGTTCTTTGGTTTTTTCTCTATATATACATATATATTATGTATATTCTATGTATATGTTTATGTTAGGATATTGCTGCATTTGTGTTGTTTGAACTAGCTTTTGTGTGCGCTACAATTAAACAAATACAAAGCAAAAAGAAGCTAAACATTTAACCATTTTCTTTCGTGCGTCCTGCGACTTAAAAACTAAAAATGAGAAAAAAAAAGCTCTCTCCCTTTGTGTGAGTGTGTGTGTGTTGTTCAGTGTGCTAACCAAATCAGTTAGTAAGATGCTCCCGCTGCTGCTGCTGCTGCTGACGTCATCATTTCAGCTCCCATTGCGCTCAGTCATGCCAATTTGTGGTTTGGGACAAACGACGACGGCGTTCCACCAATTTGATATCCTTGACGCACAGATCATGCTTGGAATTGCTGGCAAAGCGTATGACCGACTGTGTGCTCACCTGCGGCACATGCCGCAAATCCAACCAAACGAGACTCTCGCACTTGGACAGATGCTCCAGTGAGTTCTCGGAGACCAGACGGCAGGCGCTCAGATTGAGCTCGGCCAGACGCAGAATGGCCGTTGCCGAGGTGCCAATTTGGGCAACGCCCGCATCGGTAATGCGCTGACAGGATGAGAGATCCAAGTGTTTGAGATGTGGCAGCGATTGCATTATGTAACGCACAGCCACATCCGATATATCGGTGCCGGCCAGCTTGAAGGTCTTGAGATCACGCAATCGCGTCTTGGAATCACTGAGACCCGGCCTGGAATCCTTTGGCGGCGACAGTATATCCCGGATGGCCGCATCATTCAAGCCGCGCACAAAACTCAAATCGAGTATTTGCAGGGGAGGACAGAGGCATGTGTGCAGTGCCAGCACCGCCTGGATGGGACAATTCTGTAGCGAGAGATTCTTGAGGGCGGGCAGACGTGCCACCAGCCAGGCTAACTGACGCTTGGCCAGCTGCGTCCAGTCGAGTATTAGATGCTCCGGCTGACGCCGCACAATGGCCGTCAGCAGGGAGGCGGATATTTTAAGCTCGGCACAATTCATGCGCTTCCAGAGATCGGGATCGACGGCAACGTTAGACCATATCTTGCAGACGGAGCAGCAGGTGACCAGCGTTTCGGGTGGCAAGTAACGAAAGATGATCTTCAATACAGTTGGATCGAGTGCCAGGTGCTGGGAGGAGCTGCTGCTGCTGCCACCACTGCCGCTGCCTGCACCACCGCCCGCGTTGCTGCTGCCATGATGCGAATGATGATGATGATGATGATTATGATGATGACTATGTCCATTGGCACCATTACTGGCGCTATTGCTTTGTCCAGCACTTGATCCCGTTGCACTCGCCGCATTAGATGCACTAGCTCCGTTGCCATTGTTGAGACCATTGCTGATGCCATTGCTGCCGCCACTGGAGCTACAGCTATTGAGATTTGTTGGCGCCGGACGCACCACATATTGTGGCTTCTTAAGCACACGCGTCGATGAGTTAAGCATTTGTTGTGCCAACTGTGAGCGAATCGAGTTCTTTTTACGTGTACCACCACCGCCTCCACCTCCTCCACCTCCTCCTCCTCCACCACCACCACCACCACCACCACTGTGTGCTGTTGAGTTGGCGCCAGTGGCAGTGCCCGCTGCCTGTGTCTCCATTGCACTGGAACAGGGTGCATCATTGCTCTCCTGCATGCTGCTACAAACGCTGGTGCCATCATCACTCTTACGTCGCTTCACCTTGTCGCTCAGCGGCAGCAGCTGCTGATGTTGATGCTGCGGATTTGGTGATATGCCCGGCGATGGTGTGTCACATGTGCTGCTATTGTTGCGCTCCGTTTTGATCTCCAGCTGATGGTGTCGCTTCATGCCATGCTTCCAGTGTGTCGTTGGCATTGGGCTATTGTTGCTCGTTTCCATTTCCGATTCGCTGGTAAACACAAAGTCATTGTATTGCCCAACAGGCGGTGCCAATGAGCTGCCAACGGCAGCAGCTGGAGGCGGCGCTGATGTTGCTACACCCGCTGCAGTCTCGTGAACATCGGCTCCACTGTTGCCATGCGACACTGAAACGCGTCGCACCTCCGATGACTTTTGGCGTGCTCGAAAGTGGCGTGGCTGCAATTGCAAATGGAGATAAGATTAGTTAACAGTAAAGCAAAATGTTATTAACATTTGTCTGTTAAGCAATTGTAAGTGAACTAGTTCCGTTTTGCTCTCATCGGCTACTACTCACTTTGTAATCGTAATTCTTGCCCGAACGACAGCAGCTGGGACACTCCCAACTATTGGGTAAATCCTCATTGACAATACCCTTGGCATCGGCAGCATCCACAGTGCCATCAAGCTGCGAGAGTGCACAATCTGGATGGGCAATTTCATAGCAAACGGAACATTCCATCAGGGCCGAGGGACCCTCGACAGCGGCCAGTTGTTTGGTTTGTGGCGACACTGGCGTCTGTCGCCAGCCATCCAAATGACAATAGACGCACTGCGCCGTTACTGGCAGCATTGGCGACAAACACTGTCGCATCATGCACGTTTGTTTGGCACGCCCAGGACCTCCGAACTTCACCATATCCATGCAGAAGGCACAAGTGCCACAGTCGGAACGCTGGCAAGCGGCACAGTTCTTGCAACGTGTGCGTCGTCGTCGCGGCTGTCCGGTGCCCGTTAGATTCGGTGACAATTTGGCAGCCGTCTCGCCCGGCGACGGGCAATTATCCAATGGTGCAGCTACTCCAGCAGCATCCACATAACTGGAGCAGCTGGCAATGACACTGACCGCATTGGTGCTGCTCACATTTGTGGGACTATTACTGGTGGAGTGACTGTTGTTGGTGTTTATGCTGTTGTTGTTGTTGCTGCTGCTGGTGGTGTTGGTGTTGGTGGCGTTTGTGTTGTTGCTGGCAGCCGCTGCCACAGCATTGGCCAAGTGCATCTTCTTGGGCGGCCGATACTTGAGTGTGTCCGTTGGCAGCACAAAGGTGGCTTCTGGAAACGAAAGTTTTAAGATCAAATACTCAAAGTAAAACAAATCAAAAGCTCACCTGGTTGCATGACTGTGCCATTCTCAATCTGTTCCTTCTTCAAGACGCCATTGCTATATTCAATGCCCTGGCTGCTGTAGCTATTATTATTATTATTATTGTGGCTGTTTGTGTTGCCCGAGGAGTTGTTGTTGTTGTTGCAGCCAATATTATTAGTATGATTGCCCTGGGCCTCGGTCTCTGCCTCACGGGCCGCCTCCAGTTCCTGTTGCTCCCGTATAACCTCAGCATTTTTGCGCACAATCTCCTGTTTAATCTCCTGCTTGACACGCGTACGATCATAGATTTGATAGGCAATGGGTTGATCTGTGGCTGGTCGTAGCACCGACATGCCCGTCACTGCCATATCCTGTTGATCCTTGCAATGCCGTTCGACCAGTGTGCGCACATCCTTAATCAGCGCCACAGGATCCAGCACTAGACTCGGCACATTCTTCTTCTGCGGCGGCAAATCATACAGATACATCACAATCTCCTTTAGGCCAAACAGTTCGTAGTGCGTAAGATGTGTGTGCGGGCGAGCGGCCATCTCAGCCTCACTGGCCGACGGCTCATCCTGCAGATGTGAATGTCCAAGCAGGGTGTAGACATAGCGGGCCAGGACATACCACAGCATCTCTGTGAAGAAGGGATAGCGAAACTTTTGGGGCACTTTGGTATTGTCCTCTACGCTGGCCGTCTTTAGCTGCTTGACAATGCCAAAGGAGTGCAGAAAATTGCCACCAAAGACCAGGGATTGAGTGGGCGTATAGACGGCATGAATCCAGCCGGTGGGTATGAAGAATGTATTGCCTGCTGTGAGATAGACACGAGCACACTTCTCCACCGTATCGCCAAAGAAGATGTCCGCCTGTTTGCCGGATAGAACCCACTTTTCGTACAAGTGTAGATTGCGATCGGTGGGCGGGATTAGCCAGAAGACTTTGCTGCCCTTTAGAATGTGATACCAGACGGATGTGCCGCCAAAATCGATATGGAAATCTGTATAACAGTTCTTAACGGACATGAGACAATACTTTTGCACCTTGGGATACATCATGCCGCCAAGCAGATTGGTGCCCTCCTTTTGTGCATCCTTTAGCTGCTTGGGCCACACAACATCGACCCAATCAATCTGACGCACTATCTCTGGGCTCTGCACAAAGTGATCGAGACGTGTGTGTGAGAACTCCAATGAGATGACATTTAAGAGTTGATCCTTTTGTGGACTGTCGTAGTATTGTTGCCATTCCTTCATGGTCATTTGTAGATTCTTTTGTGTATTCACATCCATTACGTCAAGAAGGCGACGCGAACCCACACACAAACGCACATCGTTCACTGTGAACTCCTGGGCGTCTGGCATACGCAATCCCAAGCCAGTTTTATCCCTAAACAGCAAGGGTATATTGAAACCATGTTGCTGCAAAAAGCTACAAGGTTCAAAATAAAAAACAAAAAACAAATTGGTAAAGCATTGCCAGAGTTGAAAAATAAGAAAGCTTTTGTAATACTTACGCAACTGTGAGATCGCTGCCATGCATCTCTCGCACCATGCCCGTCTGCGCAAATTTGGAGGATTCGAGCTTTTCAGCAACGCTAAAACCGCGTGCACCTTCAGCATCATCATCTCCCAATGCATATTCGTCAAGGTAAAGTTTGCGTTGCTTGCGCTCGCGCTGTTAAATAAAGAGTACAAGAAACACACGGAACACATTAATAAATGGCCAGCCGGGAGTCAGAATGCCGGACAAATGACTAAAAATATAGACAGAGGGCGGCGTTGGCAGTGTTGTTTGTTTCGCAGCTGACGTTGCCGTCACTGCCGCAGTCAGTGTCGCTGCTTTTTCCATGCTTGCTGATGCCATCAAAATGAATCACAGTCGCTCATTTCACCAAAAACAGCAGACGTTCACTCTATTCACCACAGCAGCGTTCTCTCGCTCTCGCGTGAGTTTGGCAGCCGAATGAAGCTCGCCCCATACATTTAAAGTTCGCCGTTTATGTCATTTCGTTTTCATTCGTTCGCTCGCATCTGTTGGCGACGCATTTAGAAAGCTGGTACGCTACTGCAGCCTTTGATTTCATGGTCGTATTTTTCTGGCAGTTTCGGCGGCAAAAGCTAAGCAAAATCAACCACCCGGCTGCAAGTGATGAGGGCGTCTTTTGTGCAGCACAAGCATCACAAGCAGCTTTTGCATGCACTTTTGTAAAAGGGCAATGGATATCGGGCTGTTGGCAGCGGCCGTCTCAGCTCCTGTTGCTGTCTCCTTTCTGTGCGCATGCACCGGCCTTGCACTTTGAATAATTTTGCATGAGTGTACATATATGTATGTATGCGCATACGTCTGTATGTCGCATGTGTATTTATGGAATATGTTTCAGCGCCGGCTGGCGGGTGGTAGTCAAAACGACTGTTGCGTGTTATACCAGCTCCAACAATAACATATACGGGCGAACTTGTATTTGTGTGTGTGTGTGCATGCTTTTATATGTTTGGGTGTGTGGTCGGTTAAGGCTTCAAGTTATTTTTGCATATCTAGCAACGCTGTAAATCTCAGCTGTGGTGGACTTGTATCAAAAAATCTATAAACGTTCTACATGTGTGTATGTGTGTGTGTCTTTACTTTTGTTTTGCGGGGCTGTCCTCATTTGGCTGCTTATGTTTGTGTATTTTGTATATCCTTTTTAAGCGACTTGCGATCGCAGTGCAGAAACTTGTTTGGCGTGTTCTAAAAGATTTTTTCAGTTGTTGCTGTTGTTGTTTTTTTGTCGGAGAGAAAAAAAAAGCTTGTTTTGGCAGCAAAACGTCTGGCAACGCCACGAAACAATCGACAGGTAGAAAACAAAGCATATAACAACAAACTAAAGTATATGAAAAAAAAAAATGACAACGCAACATAAAAGTGCGTAGCTGTATGAGTGTGTGCTTGTGTTCGTGAGAGCATAAGACGCTTGTCAAGTGGTTCGTGTACGTGTACGTGTTCCTGTTGTTGTCGTCGCTGTCGCTGCTGTGGTGAATGCGGCGTCACCGTATTACGCTAACCGGCTATGAGATTGCCGTTTGGGTAAGCTTAATATGTATTCTATTAAGGTGCTAATTGTGTACGGGCCGCCTCAATCACATGCGGGGTGGAATCGGAACTGAATTGCTGGCTGTTGGCTATCTACAAACAAAAACTTACAAACACACACACACACAGAGACAGAGACATCGCACTCTAATAAATTGCGATAAATGTGCGTGAGCATGGGGTCTCTGGGATTGGTTTAGTCACTTTTGTTATAAATTTTTCATAAGCCACATTAAGTTGAAATTAAAGCTCAAGCTCGTTTAGTGATGGTAGCGATTATTGTGTCGGGCTTTTCTTATGCTTAACTTTGATTTGAATGGGGATCGCCAAGTGCTTGGCTCATCTCTAATATCTGAGAACATAACAACAAACAAATCGTGCTTCCTGCCACAAAATATGCCACGCAACAACATAGCAAACATACAATCCACAATGTAGTTATGTATGCGCGGAGTGAAATATTCATGAATTTAGATGACATTGCCAAAGGCAGCAGACGGATGGGAAGGTAGAGATTATGTACATTGTTGTTGTTAGCCTGGCCAACGAGCAGCAGCAACAGCTGCTGTCCCAATTTGGTGCTAATCAAATGCACAACCAAACAAAGAGAAAGAGAGAGAGAGAGAGCTCAGAGCACACAAAGAAGTGCTCAAATAATCACAAGAAATGTAGTGTGACCATTTTTACATGCATACAAATATACAAATATGTAAATATGCTACGGCTGTTATCTACCAACGATACCAACAGACAAAAACACACACACAATCGAGCATACAACAAGAGCAACAAAAAAAAATAAAATAAACCAAATTGAAAACGAAATGCGAACAGCAGCAACAACAAACAAAATGGCAAAGAAACTGCTTTTGGTCATGCGGCGGCATCAGTTGAGCTTCAGTGCTCAACGGGCGCAGTACCCACTGCAAGGCTCGCTCTCTGTCTATCTCTCTGTGGTGTATTTCACTTTTAAGTGTTATGCGAGCGACAGAACTTGAGCTTGAGAGAGCGTTTGTGTCAGTGAGTGTGAGCGTGCATTTATTTATATAGATTGCTAATGATGATTTACGCTTTGCCAATCACAATCACAACGACAACAAAAACAGTCGAGAGCTTACGGCGACCCCAGCCCAATTTCCCCCTCACTCATTTTCCTTAGGGCTTATCAATATTACTTAAGGTTCTTATTACTATTATTATTATTATTGATGTTATTGTTTTTGTTGTTAAATGTTAGCTTCAATTACTCACCAATTGTCGGCGCTGCACACCTTTTGCATTTACATTGCCGCCAGCAGCGGCGCTGTTGCTGCTGCTGTTGTTGTTGCCGCTGCTGCTATTGTTGCTGTTGCTTTTGCCAGGCGACGACCCCGTTTCGGCGGTGGACATCGCCACAAAATCTTTTTAGTTATATTTGCACTTGTACTTTATATTTACTCTTCCAACACTGTTTTTTGTACGCCTCGTTCTCTAATCAACGCTGCATGCGGCTTTGATGACGTTCTTGTTTTTGTTCTTGTGGTTGCTCTTCTTCACTTTGCCACTTTTCACTTTTAATTACTTGCTATAATCATACAGAGAGAGAGAGAGAGAGAGAGGGGGAAGAGCGAAATGGCAGGAGTGAGTTAGAGAGTAAGAAAATAACTTTAAAATGCATTATAAACTTGCAGTCAGTGCATTTGTTTTTGGCTTGTGTTTTTATGAAGCTTTTAATATATTGTTAAGCGCGCACTAAAATACTAATTGCAGACAGCATTTATTACTTCATACAAATTGAGCAGGGCAGCGAAAATACACACACACGTACGCAAAGTTACGGGCGCTGGGGCGCAATGCGACTGCACACGTTATGTTGTTCACTCCCACACACGACGTAGACGACTGAACCAGCGAACAACAGCAGAGTCATAAGCAGAGCAAGCCGAGTGCTAACTCAACATAGTGGACTTTTGTTATTATGTGTAAAATTCACCACGCTTCTGGCTGACTGCCTGTGCCTGCTTGCTGCCTGCTGCTTCTGCCTGTGCTACGTCAGGGGCTCGGCTTTAATTTCATTGGGGGTTTTGGCTAGCGCCCACGTGTGTGCGCAGCCACGCCACTGCTGTTGCTGCTGCTACCGCTTTCGCAGCTATTATTTCACAGGTCAACGAAAAGAAGGAACAAAAAAATAAAACTGTGGTGTGTTCATCAGTCGCAGCGCAGCGTTGGGCTCGGCTACCTGCCTGTGTATCCGCTTGCATCGAATTATGCTTTGTGCTGCATGCGACTTGCATCTACACAAATTATTTGATTTTCGTCAATCGACTGAGGCAGCAGCAATACAAAAGCTCACTTATCACAGTGCCCCTCCAGACACAAACCACAAGCACATACACATACACTCCTCCCACACTCTGCGTATCTTGTCATTTCGCATTGCTTTCCCATGAACTTGTTATAAATATTCTAAATTTTGCACTTGAGCATTTATTTGCATCCTGATTGCTAGATTTTGTCACATTTTGTACCTTTTTTTTTTTGCTAGATGCAATTGTATATATTTGATTCGTACTGTTGTTGTTATTGTTAGTGGTGAATATGCCGTTTGGTGATTTTTTTAATCTGTTTCGTTTGTGGAAGCGTCACCACGCGACTCAGAAACTAGCTAACGTTGAAGCCGCCGACACTGTCGTTTTGGTTAGGCCGTTTCTTTATTTGGTTCTGTATGTGTGTTAGCTTTTCCAAATTACACTTATTTGATGAACGCGTCGAAATGAATTATGATATTAATTAGTATGCACGTATTTTGTCAGGTATATATACATAGATTTGTATACGTTTACTTACATACATATATACACAACGACCCGGTCGTACACATATGTATGTGAACACATACACTTACACTAAATATATACATGCATGTGCATATATATATATATATTCACATATGTGGCTTATAATAAATTCAATATGTTAAGAGAGCCGACACAATTAGTGCAAATGTAACGCATCTGCAGCTCAAAATTAAGTTTGTACACTTGGCAAATTTCAATAAAGACGAAAGATTATATTTTTACCCATTTTTAGCACTTATCGAAGATTTTTTTAATACGTCGTCGCAACACGTCCGCAAAACACACCCGTACTTCATGAAAAACGAACTGCGACTGCTTAGTGTGACCGTAGATGTCAGAGAGAATGTAATCTTTAACAGATACGAAACCAGTGTCCAGAGAGAATGCAGTACAATAGAGACGATACCAGAGCTGGAACTTTTAACATTCGTTGAATATTATGCGTAGGCTAAAAACGTATTTAACAATAATCGTTTTTTGTTATTTAAGATAATAAAACAATGCAGTGCAAATATATATATAAAAGTTAACGAGAAGACGAAACAAAATATTGAGGCAGAGATATAATTAATTTCCTTAGTTTCGTAACTTAGATCATATATTTCTCTGTTAAAACTTTCAGCTTTGGCTTCGTCTCTTTTATATTAGATTCTCACTGGGGATTGTGAAATTTTCGTAAATTTGTTAACGCCTGCTGTTAAGTTGAAAACCAGACTCTGTTAGGTAACAGCACTGCTCCATGCCACTGTAACGAGCCCCACGGGCACAACAGAAACACAGACCAGTTAACATGTTCTTATTTATTGTGATTTAAATGGAAGAAATAAGAACACTTATACATGATTAGATTATGAATACACTCCATTGTAAAATTATTCAAAATAAAAACACAAATGCTTCTAAATCTAATTAACTAAACATAAAATCATTCATTCACACAGCTACAGCTACAGGTCCTCATCCATTTGCTCATCAGACTTATTTAAATTCACATTGCATGTGTTGTTGTTCTCATAGAACTGCAGCTCATCATCATAATCATCGAGATCCACCGTTGCCGCCGTAACTGTTCGCTGATCACGCGCCCGCGGCTGCGCCTCCTTGGCCAGTGACATGTGCAACGGTGATGGCTGCCAAGGAACCAGAGCGGTGCAGGGACGCGGTATTGATTTCATTAGCCACTCGGGCGGTATGGCGCCCACACCAGTAATTGGGCTGACAATGCCCTGCTTGAGCTCATCACAGATCACAATGCGATTTGCATTGCGCAGCTTTTGTTCCAGTTCCATGGCTGCCATTTGATATGCCGGATTTGGATGATGTGTTTTCCCAGTACTTGTCGATGGTATATCATCGGTGGCCAAGCCACCGTTAACAGTCGTTCCACTGTTATTGTTTTGAACATTTCTTCCCGTACGAACGCCATTGCCATCGCCAGAGATTTGCAAGCCACTAAAGTGTGCCGTTATGCGCTCCTCGGTGATATGCTGTTTTGTTGGGCTACATAGAAAACAAAAATTAACACTCAAGACCTCCCATCTTTGCGGACCACTAGTGTAAACATATACACACACACACATACATACATAAAGCTCTATGTTTACTACTTACAGTGCAGAGGCGAGTTGTTCTAGAGATTTGCGTTTCTGCTGCCATTTGCCGCATTGTGCCTCAGTCTCAATATGGTTGTAATTGGCATTTGAGCCGAATTGCATGACGCCACCTGGCTGTGGTGCGTTTGTTGTGGCCAGCATCCAGGGCATACCATCTAGCAGCCAAGGATGGGTGGCTGGGTGTGCGAAAACCGCGCGTTGCTCCGATTTTTGACAGTGATTCTGGTCGGGGCCGCCGTAAGACCTGCATGTGTGCGATTCGTCGTATGCTGAACAAAATCGTATAAAATGCCAGATTACTTACTGCATTTTACGTAAATCTACGCTTGGAAATTGGTTTTTCAATATTTTTTGTATTCCACTTGCTAAAATTTCACAGTATTTTGTATTGCTGTTTTTTTTAGTTGTGCTGATGTTGCCACTTGTGTGTTTACTAATGTATCGATAGCTTATCGCCAATCGTTTCTCTAGTATCGTGGACGAAGAATGTGCTAGAAAATACCAGAGCTGGCATTATAAAAAGCGCGCTGTTGTAACGAATTTTAAATATATTAAAGCGTAACAGCTAGTGAACAAGTGTAAAAAGTATACTTAAACTTTTTCGAGTACAAACTACTACAAAAACCAATATTAAATACAAAGTGTAATATTTACGAGTGCTATAAATTCAAATAAACTATTCAACATGCGTTATACAAGGTAAGTTTGTTAAATATACTATTTCTTTATAATTATAATTTATCGCGATCTTTAACTCGAAAAAATAATTAATATACTTTTAATTCAATGACTTTGCAACCTCGAGTTATATTATTATACATTTTATATGTTAAAATGATTTATTACTTTAATAAAAAAAAGTTATTTAGTGCTACGAAAGAAACAACGTAAAATTGCCGTTTCAGCAAAAAAAAAGTTTTAAAGGTTTATTTATCTTTGTATTTAATGTATGTAGCATCAATTGACATTGTTTTAAAATACTTGCATATTTTCCACTCACACTTTCCTTGGCTTATCAAGCAATATATTTGCTACGAAAATAACATGTTTTTCAATCTCAATCTGAACACATCGATAATAGTCATCTGCCCTGGAAACAGCAGCATCAATTTAAATGACGCTTACCGCCTGATGTTGTTATTTTATTACTTAATCAGTTACTAAGCGTTGCACGCTTGGGGTTGGGGTGCATCTCAAGGGCTTATCAGCTCAAGACAACCGTTTTATTGATCGATCGATCCCCTGGAAATTCGTTGACGTCACAACTAGATTGACGGGCTTGCGTTGCAATTAGTAATCGCCTTTTCCGATTTCGTCATTCGCTGCATTTAACAAAAAAACATCAAACAAGTTGAAAAAAATACTCGTGCCCACCTCTGTCAGTTAACTGCTTGCCGCGAGTGTAAAAGCTTTATCTTTACAAATTTTTAAGTCACGCTCTCTCACTCTGGCTACCAGCTGCTCGATTTGGATAAAAGCTTTCACACACAATTCTGCGATCAATTAAGCATAGCACGTGTTGTCTTGCCTGATTTTTCCAGCAATTGCAGTTTATTCAAAACAAAGATACCGTTCAGTTCGCAATTTCCATTAGCGCAAATTCTTTGCAGTACTTGACGTCACAAATTTACACAGGTGAATTAAATTAAATGTTTATTAAAAAATAAATAAAATAATTTGTACGTAGACAAAACAGTTCAAGACCCATGTCAGACAGCAGTTAACATTTATTGCTTTGCATGTGCATAATATTTAAAGTAAACAAACAAGCTTAAGCTGATAACGCGACAGCTGTGTCACCCCCGCACGGCAACACTGGCAGGGCATCAATGCAATATAGAAAAAGGGTTCAATGGGCAAAATTCTCGTGCAATTTACTGATACGTTTACAATAATAATTAGACAAGATGATTTTCTTGTTACCTCGAAAAAAATTTAAGCAAGTCATCTCATGTGCGCATGCGTAGGTTTACATACGTATGTGTGTGTGTGTGTGTTTGTGCAAGCCATTCAGTTTTATCATCGTGCGAAAATATATGTACAAAGTGTGGAGTTTAGTATTTGTTATGCAGTATTTGCAATTGGAACGTTCAACATATCTCGGTTTATCGTATTTTTGGCAATCTTTACTGCTGTCGTGTGTGCAAAATGTGGAAACGCCTATTTAGCGCATTTGTTGTGCCCATGCGAAATCAAAACTTAAATTACTCACACATAGTTAAGCAGGTGCACACAATTGCCATGGATATGAATATTGAGAAAACGAATATTTTTAATTTGAAAGCGTAAGTTGAAATAAGCCATACAACATATACTGAAAATGGCAACTAACTTTGTCTGATCTGTTGCTATGCACATACAAATTTCTTTATACATGTAAATTTGTATAAATATGCAAGTTCAATTCTTATTTGTATTCTGTTTCATAAACAGAGGAAAACATTTGCACGTGTCTGAGCAGCAAACAGCTGTTGCTTAAAAGGCGTTGCCACCATAACAAAGCAACCATAAAAAGTGGCAGCGCGATTTGTAGTTGAAATTGGATATTTCAAATCAGGTTTCTCACATATTTTATCGTGGTGAATTACACGTGCGCTTCTAGCCAATATGTATCATTAAATATATATATTTTATTGACATTAATTACGCTGCTCTAAAAGCTTTTTAGGCACAAAGCTTAAACCTGTTATCAGCAAAGCTCCGTCGTTAAGTGCCTTCGTCAAAGGTGATTTCACTTGTTTTCGTTTGCTCATTTCTATACGTGCATTGGAGAGTTGATGTTCTGACTAGCGAGGAGCGCCACTCTTACATATGTATTCGTGTGTGTGTGTGTGAAACCAACACAAGTGTGCGTGCTTATATGTAAATATATCAATTCGCGTTTCTGTGATGTGTAAACATTGAAAATTCTGCGAACAACGCTCTGGACTGCTACCGCTGCAAATCACAAGTGAAGAAAAAATCACACTGCGCGATCCAAATAACCCATGAGTCATTTTGACGTGGCTGATAAATGCATACATATGTATGTGTGTGTATTGCTTCCAGTCGGGCAACATCGGGGAAGTACCTATAACGAACAATAATAGCTGTACTCGACACGAAGTGTGAAACGTTTGTCTCATTGTCGTTTTGAATGAGCAACGAATCGGTCGAAAGTCTCGCGCAAATCAACGACGCAAAAGCAAAACACAAACAATAAAAAGTACATAGATCGAAGTGGAGGGGGAGCTTACTCACGTGGATAATTGCTAGACAACAACAATGCATCAGCAATATTTTGATTTGGATCAGCGGAAGAATATATCGTATGCCAATGATTGTTCTAGTACGAGTGGTTATAGCAGCGCTAATTCGCCCACATCGATGACACTGTCGCCCGCACATTCGCCAGAAACGCTAAATTTGCAAAATGAATTTGCAAATCTTAATTTGCCCGCGATATCAAACTCACCTTCACCACAACTTCAGCAATTGCGAGCGTCACCATATCTTCAAAATCCGTTGCTAACACATGGCAACCTTGGCATGGAAATTGATGGCAGCGACAACGTTGGCCATTTGTTAAATGTCAACGCAACCTTTGGCAACATCAATAACATGCACATGCCCGTGGATCACTTTTACGCGACTCCAGCACCACAAACATTTGGTCTCCACAATGCGGATACGGGTATCAAAAATGAATATTGCGCTCAGCTACATATTGCGGAACAGCCGGTGGAGAAATTTCGCTTTCGCTACAAGAGCGAAATGCATGGAACACATGGCTCACTAAACGGCATCAATTCGAAGCGTACACCGAAAACCTTTCCCGAGGTAATATTGCGCAACTACAAGGGACCAGCTGTAATCCGCTGTAGTCTGTTCCAAACGAATCTGGATAGTCCGCATTCGCATCAGTTGGTGGTGCGTAAGGATGAGCGCGATGTGTGCGATCCACATGATTTGCACGTGTCACAGGAGCGCGGCTATGTGGCTCAATTTATTAATATGGGCATCATTCACACGGCAAAGAAATTCATACTCGATGAGCTCTTCAAAAAGAAACAGGATCGTTTTGTCTTTCAAACGGGCCGACGAGAGCCGTCCAACAAGCAGCTGCAAGAGCTTCATCAGGAAACCAAGCGTGAAGCTAAGGATATGAATTTGAATCAGGTATGTCATAAGTTTATATAATTTCCATCTACATTCTATTAATCATTGTCGCCATGTAATTTTCAGGTGCGCTTGTGTTTTGAGGCCTTTAAAATTGAGGATAATCAAAAGTGGACACAAATCGCCGAACCGGTCTACAGCAATCCCATTAACAATCGAAAATCCGCACAGACAGGTGAATTGCGCATCACACGATTGAGTAAACCAACTGGCAGCGTTATGGGCAACGATGAGCTCATTTTGCTTGTAGAAAAGGTTAGCAAAAAGAACATCAAAGTACGTTTCTTTGAGGAGGATGATGATGGTGAGACCGTTTGGGAGGCATATGCAAAATTTCGTGAATCCGATGTGCATCATCAGTATGCAATTGTCTGCCAGACGCCTGCCTACAAGGACAAGGATGTGGAGCGCGAGGTATCCGTTTCCATTGAACTAATACGCCCCTCCGACGATGAACGCTCATATCCGCCGTTGCCCTTTCGCTACAAGCCACGCGATGCGATTGTCTCACGCAAACGTCGACGCACCTGCTCCACACTAACCAGCAGTAACAGCAGCAGCAGCAGCAGCCTTAACAACTCAATGGAGATGCCTAAAACTATACCGCAACAGGGTGTGGCAAATGTTTCGCTGCACGATCAGACAATAAGTCAGGAGTTTGGACGTGAATTCTTTGTGGATCAGCTGCTTAACTCGGAGAGTTTTCGCAAAATACTCGAACCAGATTCGACCGAACTGGAGAAATTATGCGTGCCCGATGTTGGAGCACTAGAGCACGATGGCCACGGTGACAAGGCGGAGTCAGCTAACAGCTTTGGCGGTCTTGGACAGGGACACACTCTAACCAGCAGCCATCTAAGTGAGATCTTTAAAATATACGATACAATGCGACGTGCTGGCAAGAATCCCAAACTTTTTGCTGCCTCCTGTTTAAAGGTGGAAAACTTGTTCACAGCCCATGCGCTCAAGAATGAGAACAATGATACACTATTGCACGAGGTGATTAGCCAGCGCAAGGATAACGTTAAGCTGGCCATTAAAACATTTGAAGTCATTGAGTACTTTAAACTGCAAGAGCTGGCGCATAGTGTACTAAATTCCGATGGCGATAGTGGTTTGCATGTGGCCTGCCAACAGGATCGGCCGCATTATATACGCCCACTGTTAACACTCGGCTGTAATCCCAATCAACAGAATCATATGGGCAATACGGCTCTACATTTGGCCATCAAGGAGGATCACACGAATTGTATTGACTTCTTTTTCAATGGACCCGGTGGCGTTAAGTTGGATTTATCGCTGAAGAACGATGATGGTTTAACACCGCTGCATATGGCCATCAGGCAGAATCGTTATGATGTGGCCAAGAAGCTGATCAACTATGATCGCAGCTCCATAAGTGTCTCGAACACAACGGATGGCAATAATGCCCTGCATATGGCCGTCTTGGAGCAGAATGTGGAGCTGCTTGTTCTCATTTTGGATGCACCGAATCTAACTGATGTATTATTGGCTAAGAATTCGGCTGGCTATACGCCCTTGGAGCTGGCGCGCGCCAAGGCCAATGAGAGCTGTGTGCTGCTGTTGGAGAAGGTATATCCGGATAAGGATGAAGCTGCCATGACCTGGATACCATTGAACGTCAAGGAGGAAATGGACTCTTCATCGGCCGAAGACGATGAGGATAGCAATCCGGATGTACCACCGCCCGCTATTAAGACCGAAGAAATCGATATCGATTTTAAAACAGAACAAGTCGAAGGTTCTATGCATCATGCAACAGATCCAAAAACTCAACTTGAACGGCACTTAAATAACAAGAGCAATTTTGATAAACTTGTTGCTCTGCTCAATGAGCCAACCACTCACAATCCCGGGCTAAGCAAATGGAAGGAGCTGGCAGAGAAATCATCGCTGGGACAACTTGTATTCCTCTGGTCCAGCTCAGAGGGTATGCTCAACTATATTCATCATAAATCAAGTGATCAGGAGTGCAAATTATTTGCAAATGCGCTACAAGAAATGGGCTTGCTAAATGTCTAAAATGATTTAATATAAACAATTGTATATTTAGTTTAATCACACATTTTTTTATATATAATGCGTACAATTCATTTTGTATAACATATTAAATATTAGGTTTAATAAATTTTACTTTTATCTCTGTAACTGGGGAATCACCCGCAGTGTTATTATTGTGTTTATTACACAATAAATATGTGTGAATCACCGTGCATTCTATGGGGAATTACCGCGACCAAAGCTGGCTGGGTACTTCCCCCGTTAGCAAAGTACTTTCCGGGCTTCAGGGTTATCAACTTTCATTGGAATAATATAATAATCCAACCACAAAGCATATATGGAAATGCCTCTGCACTTGGTATCTTATAGTTATCAACATAATTATTTGACAGCATCTTTGTACACTTTTTGCTTGCAGTAACATGGCTCAAATCATTGATGGCAAACAGATGGCGGAGGATATACACGTCGATCTGCGTGAGGAATTGCAGCAATTTGTGTCTGCCGGCAATCCTGTGCCCCACTTGACGGCCATTATTGTGGGCGAAGATCCGGCCAGCCAGAAATATGTGCAGAATAAGGTAATTGCTTGCAAGGCTGTGGGTCTCAGCAGCGAGACAATTGTGCTGCCCGCAACCATAACACAGAAGGAGCTACTCCAGCTGATTGAGAAGCAGAACAAGGATGACAATGTGACTGGTGTGCTGGTGCAGCTGCCCTTGCCAGAGCACATCGATGAGCGCACCATCTGCAATGCCATTAGCGTCGATAAGGATGTGGATGGCTTTAATGAGTTGAATATGGGTCGTGTTGCCCTTGACATGGATGGCATTGTGCCGGCAACGCCGCTTGGCGTTAAGACCATGCTGGAACGCAGCAATATACCCACCCATGGACGCAATGCTGTTGTCGTTGGCCGCTCCAAGAACGTCAGCTTGCCGCTGGCCATTTTGCTAAGCTCAGATGGCAAGAATGCAACGAAAGCGCTGGACGCTACTGTCACCATCTGTCATCGCTATACGCCGCCCAAGGAGTTGGCCAAATATTGCCGTCTGGCTGATATTATTGTTGTTGCTGTTGGCAAGCCTGGTCTGATAACCAAGGATATGGTCAAGCCGGGCGCCTGCATCATTGATGTGGGCATATCGCGTGTCAAGGATGAAGCCGGCAAATTCAAGCTTGTCGGCGACGTTGATTTCGATGGTAAGTTCTAGTTTTGTTTCATATTATTTATCAGATCCGTAAGTAATATTTATTTGATTTTTTCTCCGCAGAAGTACGTCAAGTGGCTGGACACATTACGCCGGTGCCTGGTGGTGTTGGTCCCATGACCGTTGCCATGCTCATGCATAACACCATTGTTGCCGCCAAGAAGCAGGCTGCTTCCAAACATAATGCCTAAATCAATACACACCGAATTTACATTTGATATCTTCTGTCCATGCAGCAGGCCATAGTATTTTGTTATTTAATCCATTTTAATCATTAGTAGAACGAATAGAATTAATACTAAGCCACTAACATAAAGACCACATAATGTATGTTATCTATTAACAATCAAATAAACTTTACATTCTGATGTAATCAAAACAATCTTTGATTTACAAACTTTCCCGAATGGATTCAGCAGCGTTGCCATATGATGGATTGTTCGCTGGCTGCCAGATGCGTAGTCAACAATTTGTGAGGGGAAATTATGTGGCAAATAAAAATCACTGTTTAACTGAAAAGTAGTTTATGCTCTGTTAAGTTTTTCCAATTGGAAATTTAATCGTATTCGTGATAACCTTATAATACTTTCAAAAATTATCACTGCTTCAAAGTAATTCTTTCAGAATATCTTAGTAAATAAAAAATGATTAAAAGAATCTTAGCTATTTAAACAATGTGAGTTTTATTAAAGTTGCACAACAAACAAGAATGGTTTAAATACTTTTAAACAGTTCATTGCTATCTACGCAACTCTGCCTGACTACGCTACTGAAACAGTATGACAAGTTGGCAACTCTGTTAGTGTTTTAGTCGTTATGGTGTTTTCATATAAAACTAATTTAGTGCTAACATTTTAAGCAATATTAATTGTGTTTGCGCTTTCATCACAAATTGCGGCAAAAAAACCATTAACCTCCAGAATGGCAGCCATTTATTCATGCAGCTTTGAGGTCTTTGGAAGAGTTCAAGGTATTTGTTTGCGATCGCAAGCCACATTTGCAAAAAAAAATTTCTAATTGTTACAAAATTTCCACTTTTCAGGTGTCTTCTTTCGCAAGGTAAGTCTAGCTGTAGTTGTGCCCATCGGGAGCTGTAAGTAAGCCAACACGGCTTCATTTTGATATATTGTAGTACACAGAGAAGCAAGCCAATATTCTGGGAGTGCGTGGCTGGTGCATGAATACCAAAGACGACACCGTGAAGGGTGAATTGGAGGCACCTCTAGCACCACTGAACGAAATGTAATTAACAATTGGGTTTGATAATATTTCAAATATGTATATTTATGTGCCTCGACTACCAAAAACTGACTGCTTGCAGGAAACATTGGCTGCAGACTCAGGGTAGTCCCAGCTCTAAGATTGATAAGGCTATATTTTCGGAGGCCAAAGAGATTGGCAACTACACCTTCAACGGGTTCTCCATCAGACGTTAACTTGTCAGAACTTAGAAGTGTTGACTACGGTACAATCAAAACAATTTGTGATCACCAAACACAAAACACAAGTCATACAACACAGTTTTATCTATTATTTATTTCTCCAAGTAGTACCCGTAGATTACACAAGTTTAACAACACAGTTTTATTTATTATTTATTTCTCCAAGTAGTAGCCGAAAATAACATTAAATTGCCCAATATTCGATCGCATATTTATTGTCGGCCTGAGCGGTAGGATCCAATTGGGGTCATCTTAAAATGAGTGTCCACAAGTTTAAAACCACCTAAAAGCATACAAATTGGCATATGAATAAGTTTGTGAGTCCATATTAACTAAATTTTACACAAATTTGCACTAAAATATCACAATTGGCCTTATATATTTATGTTATTTAATGCAGAAATATTGTTTAGATTTCGTACGTAGTATTTCCTAAAGAACAATAACAAATACAATGCTATTTAAATCACAGAGTTGCATTTTATGTAGTAACGTTTATAAACGTTTAGGTGCTGCCATTTGCGACCGAGTAACGATTTAAAGTAACCATTTCAAACGACATCTCACTTACACGCGTTGCAACACTGATGCGGAATTGCCCTTGTAGCGGCATGTGTGCGAGCGAGACAAACAGATGACCAGCATGCGTACTTTGGTCTGGCAGCACAGAAACGAGTACAGCTCCGAATACACGTCGTTTTGCCAAAAGCGTAGCAGGCAGCAAATGAAAAAAATACATAAATGAAAAAATTTCGTGAAACAAGAACGAAAAATACACCAAGCGCGAGCCACGCCGCTCTAGAAAAAAATCGACAGATTTAATAATTGTGTGCGTTGTGCAAGCGTCTGAAATAGTGCGTATAAAACTAATAATTTTTAAGCAATTACAAATTCTTGCGTGCTTCTTGCTTCTTCTGTATGTCAGTGTGTATTTGTGTAGTTCACAGTTTGGTTACTTTCGCGCTGAAAACGTTTTCTACTACTTTTTCGTTGAAACGGAAAAAGACATACATACATATGTGTATGTGTATACACAGTGTTTTGCGATAAAAGCGAAACTATTTTGTATATTTAATAATTTTGAGGCGTTTTTGTAAGTGCTCAGATCATGGTGTGAGCAGAAAAATAATGAAATATTGGTGTAAATAACTGAAAATAGTGCTAGACAATTTGTATGTATTTTGTATGTACATAACACACATTTATACAATCAGTAGCCTCATGTATGGGTCTGTACCCATATGCAAGAGTGTGTGTCCCTCTCTTTGTGTGTGTGTGTTTTATTTGTTTGTGTGCGCACATATTGTAAAGGCGCGAGGTACTTAATTGCCAACGATGAAAAATTCAATAAACGAAATTACATAAAAAAACATGGAAAACAAACAAGCACGCACTACTATTTAGCATATACTGCAACTAATTCGATATTATGCAGTTATGCTGCGCATAGTCGTAATGAAATTGTTTTTAATTTTCGAACGCGCACCCTGAGATTTCGTCAGTAGTTTTATATTTGCATTCTGTTAAACAGTCTGCCCGAAGCAGCGGCAGTATTCTATACACTTTTTTTTTTATTGCGCATCACTGTGAATGAGCAATAGCAATAGCGCGCGCACTCTGCTCTGCTCTCACTTTCGGCATGCATAGGCTCTCGCGTGTCTCAGCATGCGTATGTGTGGGTCACACATACGCACGCGGCGCCGGAAAAGATTTCCTATAGGCGTCGTAGGAGGAGTAGTAGAAAGAAGAGGCAATCAAAATAACAGCGGCGTCTGGATATCGTTGTTGATTTGTGTTATGATAATTATCGATATGCTTTTGCATTGAAATGTATGGCAACTTAACAAAAAAGCATCCTCCAATAAAGGTGGAAGGAAAAAAAATGATATGAATTAAAGCAATTGGTATTAAATAATGAAATTAATCATTGTTGATAAGCAATAAAACGAAATGGATATTCTCCACCCATAACCTTATCATTTCTTCTTTCAAAACATTATTTGAAATAGTAGGCCTCATGAAACGTGTCCAGCTTTTCAAGTGTGTGTGTGTGTTGGTTTTTAAATTTATTTCCGTGCAATCACATAGTGTGTTTCAGTTCGGTGTCAGTTCTTACAAATAAATTACTAACTTTAAATAAATTGACTTGAAGAATTTGTATTTTTCATCTCTATTGAAGCGATCACCAAATCACCCACTTCCGCCAAACAGGCCAAAAACGCGAAAAAGGAACAAAACGAACACGACGCGAAATATAGCAGTGGCAAAGTTATTTGTAGTCCGCGCCTGTAATGCAGCTGGCCTGGCAGTAGAGCCGCACAAGAATGGCACCAGCGCTCACGGCGGAGCCACTGAATCCCAAAGAGAAGCTATCAAGCACTGCAACGCCAGCCACAGGGACGCGACAGTCTGTTCGTAAACTGGAAGCGCCTAGTGGCGGCGGTGTCGTCGGTAGTAGCGATACGGCAAAGAAGCCAATTGTTGCAGCAGTTGCAGCGCCCACACCAGCACAAGCCACAACACGTGTGACGCGCTCCAAGGACGCCGCAAAGCGCACGGATTCGCCAATTGTGCAGCAGGTTAACAACAACAACAAGCGCAAATCAAACAACAACAACAACCACAGTGAAATCAAAACAGCTGAGGTTCAAATGGGCCTCAGCGCTGCAGCAACACATGCAGGCAGCGACGGCAACGCAGCAGTAGCCACATCCAGCAGCAGCGACGCAGTAGCGCCAGCAGCTCTAGCCGCAACAGTCGCTGCTCCTGAGCACAACAACAACTGCAAGGATACTGCAACGGCCGAGCTGCTGGCGCATTTGAGTGACTTTGGTGAAGCAATCACTGCTGAGATTTGTCTGCGTAAAACTCTGCCCGAGGTGAGCATTAGCAAGGAGCAGCCAGTAACAACGGTAACGGCAACCGTTGACGCCACTTCAGCTAAATCCGTGTCAGAGCTGTCTGAGGACGTGTCCATGGCAGAGGCGGCTGTTCAGTTCCAGTCAACAAGTTCAGTGGCCCAACAAACAGCGACAGGTCCAGTCCCAGTGCCAGAGTCCCTACAACAATTGGTGGGTCAGGATACACTTCCACAAATCCTCAGCAGCGCAGAGCTTGCTGATGCTGCTGTAGCTGCTGCCGCTGCTGAAATCACAGATAATCTCGAAGGTAAGTGCCTTCGAAGACCCAATCATGCTCAATCAATACTCATGCCTCTCCGGCGCTTCATCGGCTCAACTATTGCCTTTATCACTGTCCACACTCTCATAAAAGCGCATTGTAAATTTACTTGTAAATTAGCTGTATGTGTTTTTTAGTTGTTTTTGCTTCAGTGCTGTTTGACATATGAGTTGGGACAGCTCTCGTTGAGAGCCAGGGCGAATTGTTATTAAAAGCTCTAACATTTTCCAATTACAGAACGGCTAAGTCAACTCGATGGCAGCCCCAATGTTGTATTGCCGTCTATTGTTGAAATACCCGCCACGTCACTGGAAGCCAGTGTACCGCTGCCAACAACACCCAACAAGCAGCTGCAACACCAACAACAACAGCAGCAGCAGCCCGAGTTACTCACCTCACCACAGCATTCAACAAATCCGCGTCAAACGAGCGCATTGTTAACGCCACAGAGCACAGGCAGTAGCTCGGTAAATTTTCTTAAGGATGGCGCTGCCGGTCCTGTACTGGAAGATCCGGATATTGAGGAGGTGCTTAAAGCGCTCAAAACTTTCGACGCTAGCCAAGTGAATCCGGATATCTGTGATTTCAATTTCTTTAACGATTTTGCCTACAACGAGGAGGACGCTGCCGCTGTTACAGCAGCAGCCAGTGGCGGCTGCGGCACAGCAACAGCAACAACAACAACAACAGCAGCAGCAGTTGCTGGCGTTGCAGCACGCCTCGATATAGAGGAAAAGGCGAGCTGCAGCGACATAAGCATCAGCAAACCACAAAGGCCTTTGTCCGAGTGTCATGCGGAATTGGAGTTGGAGCAAATGACGCTTTGTCGCAGGCTTGAATTAATGGTGTTGCGCATGCGTAAAATGCAGGCGCGTCATATGTGCCGTCATGCCAGCGATGAGGTTGCCGGCATTCTGGAATGGTCGGCACGCAGCTCAAATAAGGCTGTGAATGGGGCGCCGGTGCGCAGCAACAAGCTAACTTCACAGGAGGACACAGTGCTATCGGTTATTTCGGGAAGGCCAGGCAATAGCTTTTGGGAGGAGCAAACCAAGCATCCATTGCCTGCCAGTCAAATGAGCAATGTGCTGCGGCACATTGAGACGGCGGCGCGCAAACAACAAATCTGTCACACCACCGGTGGCGGATCGGCATCGCTGGCATCCTCCTCGTCCTGGTACAGCAGTGCCGCACAGCCAGGCAAACGTCCACGTCGAACACAACCCCCAGATAGCATGGCGAGCACCAGCACTGGCACTGGCGCTACAGCAACCGATGCGCTAACATCATCGATAGCGCGTACAGATGAAATTGTGCCCAATTATGATGCATATGTTACCAGTGAGTTGACACAAGTGTCGGGCATGCTTCATACCGAAATGCGTGAGGTACAAAATGCCATTGATTCGGATGCCACAGAGTCGAGCTCTGGTGGCGAATCGGCCGATGAGATGGTCAACTACAACAATTCCCAGCAGTTGTCATTGCCAATGTAAGTTGAAACGATTTCATGCCCATGCATGATACCGATCCATAATTTATACACATTAATTGAAGAAGAAATTCTTATATAGATACGAATACGACTGATCAAAATGTTTCCTATAAAATACAAATACTTAATATTATGTTTGTTAGTGACAGCCTAAAACCTATTCGACATATAGCGACAAGAGTAAAGTTTAAAACACAAAAACCTTTCCATTGTTTTTCAAATGTTAATAATTGAAAGCATTCCTTAGAAAATGTTTGTGATAATATCTTTAAGACTTTAATAAGTAAAAATTGATTATTCAAATAATATAAAAGCAACTTTAATAAGCTTGCACTGAGCAATAATATATAAGAAATATTAAAGAACGGCTTTTTTAACTGACAGTTGCCGAATTGATCATAAGATTTTATATAAATATCAATACTTCATTTTAATATATGTTTTTGTTGTCTTTTTTTTTAGAGCGCGACGAGCCGTTTGGCGCTACTCAAGAGATCGCGCCAATATAGCGCTACGTTGGTCCTGGCTATGTGCCCAGGTGGCCGATCTGGACATTAAGATACGCCAGCACAATGATGTGTACAGTGATCTGTGTCGTTCCGAGGGACAGGTGCTGCTCGAAGCAACGCCATCGCCGAGGAATGGCTACAAGGAGCAACAGCAACAGCTGCAACAAGCAACAACAACAACCACACAGCAACAAATGGATGCGGAACAGGCAAATGCCGATCATCTATGCAGTCGTGCACGTCCCCTGATCCTCTCCGAGTTTCGTAAACGCAAACTCTTCCAAACAACAAATATGCACACAATTTCAAAGAAGGCGGCCAGGCCGAGTAATATCAAATGCGGCTGCCAATGGCCGCAGGTGCCATGCACGTTATGCACCGGCCGGCCGGATCCGACGGCACCGCGTGACTTGTCCGAAACGCTAATGCCACAGAATCGTGTCGCCCTGCTCGATCCTGGCTATCATCCCGTGCTGAGCTTCACCGATGGTAAGCAATGTAAAGTTTTCTCCATCAACTCGAAAGATCTATAATGTTTTGTCCTTTATTTTTTTGTTTTGATGCAGATGTTTGCCAGTCTGTGCATTTGGAGGCAATTGCCCGTCAGCCAGACTGGCAGTATCGCGTTATGCGCGGCCAGGCCAAGGCGATCGTTAGGAGCGTCTTTAAGGCAGAGCGCGAGGCGATTGCATCGAATGGCGGCGCTGGCGGTCGTCGACCTGGCGAACCCGTCAAGCGTCGTGCCTATGTGCGGCGCAAGGAGCGCAATAATAATACTAACAATAAGAGCAACAATAATCGAAGCAACAGCAAAGAAACAACAACATTACAAATCAATAACAATAACAATAACAACAACAACAACAACAACAGAGGAGCCATTGGCGCCGGTGGACTGGTGGATAGCGGAAACGGTACTGGTACTGCTACTACTTCTACTTCTTCTACGCCTACTACAACGCCCTTTGGGGCCAACAGTAAATTATTGTAAACATGATAAATTCGATAATTGATTATTAACATGAAACAACAACAATTTGCATCTTCTTTTTTTTCTTTTCTTTTTTCCATTTTTTTTTTTTTTGTTTTTACGCAATTTTCTTTATGTTCTACGGGCACATCTCACACACCAACGCACACACACACACACACACCAACACACACTTACATACACAAACAAACGAAACCAAAACGAACAACATTTGTTTTATTTTTGCAAATTTGTTTTCGTTTCTCTTTTGTGTGGACGCCGCTGCACAGGCAACAAAAGGCAGCAACAATTGGCAGCAACAGCGTCGCCGTTGTCGGATTCACAGCAGCAGCAACATCCACAACAACAACAACAGCTTAATAATAGCACTTCAGTGATCTCCAGCAATGGCAATGGCAACGGCAACGGCGGCCCCAGCAGCAATAAAAAGCCACGCAAATCCACAACCTCAAACACACAACAGCAACAACAACAACAACAGCCAACACACACAAACATTAACAACAACAAAAACAATAACATTCGGCAGGCGGCGACAAGCGTGGGAGATAACAACAAAAGCAACAGTCGCTCCAATGGTGATCCCAAATGCGGAAAACAGCAGCAAAACAATCGTCGCAGTTCCGAAACGCAAGGACAACGGTAAGTAAGGCATGCCAAGGAGTCTAACTTGTCATATGCTATGGTATAGGGCGATTGTAATTTAACACAATTTTAGGTATTAATTTAAGAGAAGCGTCATTTACCATTTTGTAAAGTGTTTTTTATACTATTTTTTTTTGTTTTGTTTTTCCCACGTACCCAAAGTATTTAGTATAAAACATCTAAACTGATTTACACTTATCTAAAGAAAACTAAACTAAAAAAAAAAAATGCTCTATTCAATATACATATTTTTAAAATGTTTTATATTAATATACACAACTAACCAACCTAACAACCATATTATATAGCACAAAAGAGCGACGAAATCGACTCGTTTATGACATCGACAACATCGTGATACCCTACAGCATGGCCGCACAGAATCGCATAGAGTTATTACCCTATAAGGAAATACCAACACCAAAGTAAGTAGTTCTCTTAAAGCATTAAGCATAACAATCTAATGTGTGTTCATTTAAACAACAACAGGTGGCGCATTGTAGACAGTGATAATGATAAAAAGCTACAATCGGATAGTGCGCCAAAGAGCAGCACTAACAAGCTGATCAATGGCTGTGTAAAAGGGCAAGTGGCAGCGCCAGCGTTGCCAGATTGCGCTCCTAAAACCAAATCGCAAACACCCGCATCAACAACAACAACAACTACATCAAAACCAGAAAAAGCTGCCAAGCTTAATAATAGCAACAAGCAGGCTGTGGTTGATAACAAGCCTCCTGCTAAGATCAATGGCGTTAAACTGTCCAGTGCAGAGAAGATAAATAAGAAGCAGAAGGAAAGCAAAAAGCCAGAAAAGTCCAAGCAGTCGCCAAGCAATGGGTTAACCAATGGCAAGGCGGTGCAAAAGGAGCCAGCAAAAGAGGAAGCAAAACAGAAGACAACCGAGTCGACAGAGGAAAAGGCTAAGGAGAAGATCGTTGAGCCAGCAAAGGAACAGGCAAAGGATTCAAAGGAGCCAGCAAAGCAGACAAAGGAGCAAGTGCCTGTCAAGCAAACAACACCTATTAATGGCAAAACCAAAATGCATAAAACCAATAATAACATTGTGAATAATGTCAAAAAAGCAAATGCTGCCACAGCTGCGTCTGCTGCAGCTCCAGTTCCCGCTGCTGTTCCTTCTCTCACTACAATTCCGGCTGCTACTTCAACTCCAAGTCCAGCTGCAGCTGCAGCTGCTGCTTCTGCCAACAAGGATACCAAGAAAGTAGCTGTTAAGCCACAAATTGAACCTCTAGAACCACCACGCAAACGACCCAAACTACAACTGGGACCCACTGAGCCCCTGAAACCACTCAAGCTGCTACCAGTAGCAGAAAATGATGGGTTAGAGGACATTTCGGATGAGGCGTACATAGTGCGACATCAGCGTGCGCTACTCGAGGAGCGTCATCGCTTCGAGACACTTCTAAAGTTCCCCTATAGCAAACGTGCACGCTCCAATCGACGTGTTGACAGTCGAGCCGAATCGAGTGGCGCCAACACACCAGATCCCGCCTCGCCTGCAACTCCACATTTGGCGGGACCGACGGCGGACAGTGAGAGCATTCCCTCAACGCTGACGCATCCATTGGATGCAATTGCAGCTGACAACGTGCTGACGGCACCGAAGCGCCAGGAGCGTCGGCGAACTACATCCAGCAAGCTAAAGGATCATGAACGCCGTAGCGCCACGCCAGATGTCAGAGATGTGAGTTGAAAAAAAGAGAAAACCGAATGCAAATACTAACTTATTTTACTTTTATATTTGAATTGAATAGCCTCATCTACCGCAAGAGCCGCCACCGTTCCAACCGCTAAGCTTTCCACTATCGGATGAGGTCAACCAGCAACTGCTAACCCAGATGTATGCCCCGCCACAACAGACAACAACGATTGCAGCGCCCGTTGTACACGCCAAACGCAGCAAAAGCAAATCAGTATCTTCCTCCAATGGCGGAGATGGCAGCTCAAACAGCACGCGCAGTCGACGCGGTAGTAAGGCTAAAGCTACAAATGCCAGCAAATTGGCTCAACTAACGGCAGGGACAAAGACGAAGGCGCAAATAATGCCCAAGTTGAATGGCAGCAAGAATCTACAGCAACATGCAGTGCCACATATTAATGGTGACAATGATATTGGCAATGGCAATTGTGTTGACCAAGAGCCGGAGGAGGAAGATGATCTCGATGATGAGGACGAGGATGAGGAGGTGGAATTGTTGCTGGACGAAGACGATGATCATCATCATTTGGCACCGCCTGAAGATGATAATCTCGCCGATAGCGTTGCGGATGAAACGAATCTTTACGATGCTAGTATTGATGCTTATATTGGCGAGACTGGCGGCTGGCTGGACGAAGAGGAGCAGGCAGATGATCCATTCATGGACGATGATCCCAATGACCCAGAATGGAAACGTAGCATTGGTGTGCGCATGCGCAAGCGAATGTGAAAGCAAGTAACGAGTTGCTAAATGCGAGTAGCTGACAACCCACAACAGCGATTAACAAGTAACCAGTAACGAGTAACTAATAGCGAGTATCGAGTAACTGGCAGTTTTAGACCAATCCAAACCATGAAAATGTCTTTATAAATATTACATTTTTTTTTCTTTCTAAATTTCGTCAAGTTTTTAAATGCTATGCAAACTAAAAGAGTTAAATTTTAATTTGTTTCTAATATCTATTTTTTTTTTTAATTGTTAAAACACATGCGAGTTGCCACATACGTTGAAAATTGAATACAGATAACCAAAAAAAAAAATAAAGACTCGCAAAACTCGTTAACTTAAATGGCGTTGCTGGTTATTGCTATGCAATTTTGATAGTTATTTAGTTCTAAAACAAAATCAAAAACACAAAACATGCCACACACACAAAAACACACTCACACACACAACAAAAACAACAACAACAACAACAGTTCAATGTAAATAGAACGCTAAGAGAATAAGCGAGTTAATTGTTAAGGAAAAAAAACAAGAGATATATATATATATATACATCTATGTGTACGAAACTAATGGATAAATCTAATGATAATAATATCAATATTAAACTAGTTTAAAACTCACACACACACACACCCACACATACACACGCTCGTTTAAAGTTTAAGTTAAGGCAACAAACAGAAGAAAACAAAAGTTGAATAAAACTATATATATATATATATATATATAAAAAACTCACTTGCGGCTACAAGCCAAAAGTGTGCTATATATTAAACAAAAAAAAAAGAAGAAATTTATATATGTATAATTCTTAATCTAGTTATTATATAGAAGATCGCATGATCAACAACAACAAAAGTTTAATGTTAATTTTGCGCACCACAACAAGAAAAAACAACAAAACAAATGTATATTAAAGCCGTTTTAAAAATTACAACGCCTGCCCCCAAAACTACTTTCCAACAATTTATTAATATTGCAATCTTAAACAATAACCAATAAAACAAAATATATATATATATATATATGTAAAATGCGCCACGTAAAATGAATTCATGTTTTTTTTTTAAATTATTAAGGCGCTTTTATTTCTAAAATTACTTTTTAAATAAGAATTGCTTAATGTAGACACTTAAAATAACAACTTAACTTTGAAAACAACACACTCTCACACACACACATGCATACAATATGACATTTAACGAAATTTGTATTTTGTTCTCTTTTTTATTTCGTTTCCTTTATTTACTATAATGTAATATACTTGCTTTCTCTCACAAAGTAAATGTAAGATTCGTTAATTATTTGATGAAGAAGAAAATAAGTGAAATGTGTATATGCAAAAGAAAAAAAAAACAGCAACAAATACAAAACTCTATATTCGTATAAATAATTAAAACAACAAACAAAAAAAAAACACCAAAAAAACATAAATAACCAAATTGTTTTTTATTTCCAACACATGTTGCGGGTGGTAATAAATAAATGCGATTTTTTGGCACATTTATTCACAAATGTGCTTTAGTTAAGCCAAAGACATTGCAGAAGAAACAACGAGATGCTGGTAAATGCAAGAACAAGAACAAATCTAACAATTAGAAGCTTTAGCCTGCCACCAACTTTCTAGATATCAACGAGTTTTCTACTCGCTTTAATTACAACTCTGTGCGGCGCTGCAGCAGAAGCAGCAAAAACCAAGAGCTTGGAAAGTATAGAACAGAAACTGACACTGATCGGCCGAGCGCAGGAAGAGCAACAGCGCAAGCTTTTGCATGTGGAACTCAAGCTCAATCAAGTGCTTAGCAAGCTAATCGCTCTTACTCATACGAAAGCCAACGGCGTGGAGAAGCAGCTGGCTACGGCTCTGGAACGCCTGGAGCGGAATAGCAATAGAATCGAACATAATGCAAACAACTGGCAGAGCCAACGGCAGAGAGAGGAGCATTTTAATAAACTGCATGAAGTGCACTCAATGCTAGCATTGCTGGTAACTAAAAGTCAAAGTGAGACAGCCAACTCAACGGATAAAGTGCAAAAGGGTGAGTATGGAAGTTAAATAAGTTAAACACTCACCTGACATTTGACTGTTGTTGTGGAAGAAGAGTACTTCCAGCCAGCTAAGGCAGATTGCTGGGAACTGGATGAGCAGCAGCGTGTGGATGGTGTTTACAAGTTCCTGGAGCCCGATTGGAACGAAGCGAAACGTGACTTTTACGAACGTAGCTGCACTTTTGCCACAACAGGCCCGGCCTGGACTATTATACAAAGACGCAGCACAGCACAAAACTTTCAATTGGAAAACTTCAATCGCACCTGGAACGAATATCGCTGTGGATTTGGTGAGTTGACCGGAGATTTTTGGTTTGGCAACGAATTCACACACCGAATTGTTGATCGCGATGATTACGTGTTGCGTATTGAGCTAGAGGATCAGAACGGAACGAATGTATGGGCTGAATATGGAGTTTTTCGTTTGGATAGCGAAAGTTATAGCTATCAATTGGTGATTGGCAAACTAAATGAAAATAGCACAACGGATGACGCACTTATGTATCACAATCGCATGGATTTCAGGACCTATGACCGTAATGATGACTGTAATGGTTGGTGGTTTGATCATTGCCAAGAGGCACAATCCAATTTAAATGGGGACAGTATTATTTGGGGCAACTGGCACAGTGAATATTTGGTGAGAGCATCGCGTATGCTTGTACGACCGCGAAACTTAAAACCGATCGGTAGCGATGATATTTTTGAAGAGGATGCGGCGTATTGAATATTAATTTCAAATGATTAATTTTAAGACGTGTTCGTAGTCCTCGAACGGATTGGAATACTGCTACAAATAAACGTTACCGCCGATGGTATTCATGCTGAACGCATCCACAACAACAGAGTATCGATGCTTTCAGTAGATTCGCCAAAAGCGGTCACACTGCAATTGTATTTATTCTTGTTATTGTAAGCAAAATTGTCAAATCAAGTAAAAATTTAACACATTGATCTAAAATAAATCCAAACACCATTAAGAATAGACTTTAGCGCCTGTACAGGGAAAATAGTTTTGTTTAATACCGTGTAAACTGTGACTTTTTAAGTCCCTGTTCTGGTATTTAAATATTTGTAAAATGTATATCATTTTTTTAGCTAATACTTGTTAAAATAAAAGCAGAAAACTTAGTTTTTAACTAAATAATATGTAACCGCCATTAAAATAAAAACAAAACTTCTTAAACATTTATAATTTATATTTAGAAACTTGTTATCAGAAATAGTATTTTAAGTAGTAAGTAAGCATTATGAGACTTGCCATCTACGGTCACACAGTCACTTGTTCGTATGCGTGTGAGTGCGATAGCAGTACGGCCGAGTGCAGCGCGACTTGCAGTAAAGCAGAAAAATTAAAAGAAGTTGTACATATAACACAAAGCAAAGCTTCTTTTGCTGCGGTTAAATCATACAAATAAAAGATAACCTTTGTGTACAAATCAAAAAATATGCCACAAAGGAATGGTTAAGAACCAAAAGCATAATATTTGCGGCACAAGCAAAGTTAAACAACAACAACAACAACACAATAATAAGGAAGAAGACGCTGCGACGGCCACTCCTTTTGTGCCCGTTGTCTCGTTCCAGAAAAATAATGTGTGCGTGTATGTGTTCGTGTGAGAGTGTACGCGTGTGTGTGTGTTGTAATTGAACGAAAAGAAATAGTTGTGATAACTGCATTCAATTAAAAAGTGCTAGAAATATTGCATTCATTAAGCAAGTGAGTGGGCAATAAAAAGTGAAAATTCTACTACGCTGCGTGCACAAAAATGGCAATGTGGTTTTTTTCTAGCTGCTGTTCCGTCGTTGTCTGCAAAAAGCTCAAACAAACTTAACTAAATAGATAAGCGAACGTACGTTAAGACATAGACACGCACACATACATACATACATACATAATTATATACAAGTCCATACGTGCGTGTGTGTTTATGACTCACGGCTGGCCCTGTGAGTGACTCGAAGTAAGAGTGAGCGAGAGGGGGGAAGCTGCTGTCGAGCGCTACCTACGGTAACAAAACAACAACAACAACGACAGCAACAAAAGAATTTCCCAAGTTGAGCGCGTCTAATCGCATTTGAGAGAAATTCCAACGTTTTTACATTGCTTGCAACAAGCAAAAGCAAACAAAGTAGAAAAAGATTAGTTTAGAGACCAAAAAGAAAAGTGACCGCGAGTGGGTGAAACGTGACAAAGATGAGTTTCGCCAAGTGGTTCAAAAAGAAGGAGCAAATCTCCGAGATCGGTGCACCAACAAATTTCCAACGACATTTCCATGTCTCACGCAACCAGGAGACGGGCGATCTGGAGGGACTGCCCACACCATGGGTGCGTCTTATGAATACACAAATCACACGCGATGAACAGGATAAGAATCCCGATGCAGCATATCATGCGGTCAAGTATTACAATTACTCGATCAAAAAGAAAGAGCAGGAGGTGTTTAAGCCCTTCATAACGGAGGATGTCATTCACGAGGAGTCGAAAGAGATTGATAACTATGTCAACTACAAGAACAAACACAAATCGCAGGATGTGGACAAATCGGATGATGATGGCAGCGGCAGCTCAACGGCCACAGAGAGCAGCAGCGGTTGTGGCAGCTCCACGGCGCACAGCAATAGCAGCAGTTTGAATGATAGTAGTCAACAGTCGGTCATTCCGCTGGATGCATTGAACGAGGTGATCAAGGAGCTGGAATCCAATTTGGGTCGTGAGACACTGAGGCCCATCAAGGCTGATGGTATGGTGCCGCCACCGGTGCCGCCCAAGAAATCGCCACATCAACTGCCGCCCAAGCCACAGATCAAGCCAAAGCCATCGAGCGTCATACAAAACAAGTTCTCACGTGATCTCCGCTCCCTGGACGATGGTCATAAGATTAACACGGACACGATTATCATTAAGCCAGCGCCAGCGGGCAGTCCTACCCATGATGGGGATGCTGATGCGCCGGAAGAGACGATATTGCGTCGCTCCAAGGAGAAGCGATCACAGAAAACCGATGCTGAGATCTACGATGAACTGCGCGCCATATGCAATCCCGAAGATCCTCGCAAAAGATACAAGACGACCCAGGAGGTGGGTAAAGGTGCCTCTGGCATTGTTTTCATTGCCGGAGATAATCAATCGGAGTCACAGGTTGCTATCAAAACGATCGAGATGCAGAATCAATCGTCCAAGGATCTCATACTTACCGAAATACGTGTGCTCAAGGATTTCAATCACAAGAATCTTGTGAATTTCCTAGACGCCTATCTGCTTGAGCCAGAGGATCAGCTCTGGGTCGTCATGGAGTACATGGATGGTGGTCCACTAACCGATGTTGTCACCGAAACCGTAATGAAGGAACGCCAAATTGCCTGTGTGTGTCGAGAGGTCCTGTACGCGATAAGTTTCCTGCACGCCAAAGGCATTATTCATCGCGACATCAAGTCGGACAATGTGCTCCTCGGCATGGATGGTTGCGTCAAGGTGACAGACTTTGGCTTCTGCGCCAACATCGAGGGCGATGAGAAGCGCCAGACAATGGTCGGCACACCCTACTGGATGGCACCCGAGGTGGTCACACGCAAAAAGTATGGCAAAAAGGTGGACATCTGGTCAATAGGCATTATGGCCATCGAAATGATTGATGGTCAGCCGCCCTACCTGTACGAGACGCCGCTGCGTGCACTCTACCTGATAGCGGCAAATGGACGACCCGACATCAAGAGCTGGGATAAACTGAGTCCCGCACTGCAAGACTTTCTCGATCGCTGTCTGCAGGTCGAGGTCGATCGACGTGCCACCGCCGATGAGCTGCTCAAGCATCCGTTCCTTGACGATTGCAGCGAGGTCAAGGCTCTGGTGCCCAATATTAAGGCGGCTAAAAAGGTGCTGCGTCGCAATGTATAGTTAATGTGCAATCAACATCATCGGGCAGCCAAAGTGCTCTATGCGTGATGTGATGACCGGATCAAAAAATACCCTTTCTACGCTATCTTTTCCACCCTCTCTATCTCTCTTCAACCAACTATCTGCATTTTTTTTCTATCGTCTGTATATTTTGGAGCGTCTTTATAATTGTGTATAAAACGAAAATTTGGAAACTGGAACAAAATGCTGATTAGTCTTTTATTAGAGCGTATTCGGAACTAAAACAACAAAACATCTTTTAACTGTTTAGTCTGCTTAGCTGGATAATTGTTTATGGGTAAGTGCAAAAAAACATACTCGATTATTTTTAAGTACAAATTGCGATGCTCTAAAGATAAAAATCTTATTTTAAAGCAAAGTTAGTAAACGGTTAGCATTCCATTTGAAATATTGCCAAACTTTTCAAAAATACATTCCAAAAAATGAAAATCAGTCGCTTTTTAACATCAGATCCATTGTCAGACACAATCTATTGGGTCATCGAAATGTGATAAACTGGTTTATGTTTTTTTTTTTTTTTTTCAATTCAAAAGACGTTTCAATATTTTGGGGGTGAGAGGGAAAAAGAGTTGACGAAATGTTGTACAAAAATTTAATGACTAGTGCCCTAATCAGTTGTGGTTTCTGTTGCCGTTGCTTTTGCTGATAGCTGTGAAACAGATTAAACTCGATCAAGGTCGTGTTCAAGTTTATAGGCAATATGTGTTTGTGTTTATATGACAAAACAGACAAGCTTTTTATCACACAACGTACAACTTTGAATCATCGGCTTTTAAGTCTGAACATACTTTTATTGTGAAATTTATAATTGCTTAATTGTGGTTGCATTTTAACTAAAGCAAATACAAATAGTATGAATAGTGTGATTACGTGATTGAAATGTCATTTGCAAGTGTATTAAGACTGCGACTTGATTTAATTTTAAGCTAGTTTTTTTTATGCTCTTTGCTGAAATAGCAAGATACACTGAATGTAGCACATAAACACTGGCACACATACACATGCAAATGTTGAACAACACCAATAATTACGTATGTGGAAGGCAGAAGCTATTAAATACGCTCGTTCGCATTTCCTGTTTGACAACGCAAAGAAAAGACTCTGGAATATCGCTTTGTCTGCCAAAAAACGAAAGAAAACAACTCTGTAAGAAATAAAAACTCATACATAACAATAAAGAATAAAAAACAACAACTTCAATTTATACACTGCGCACAAACGCAGACAACAAGCAACACCTACACAAATGCTCCGCTTTTTTTCATGCCTTATCAACCAGCACACACTTCACATATACATACGCAAATGTACATGTACCTACATACACATATCTAAGCTATCTTAAAATCCGCGCTGCTTTTATCAAGTTCCTAGAACTTTTTTGTGGCATTTAAAGTTGATTTTGATAAGCGCAAAAAAAGTGACTGGATGCAGCGATCTTTGTCTAGTCTTTGCTCAGTGCCAGTGTTGCTGTGCAGCTAATTGTTGCAGTCGTTGTAGTAATGTCTCGGCTATTGTCTTTCTTTCTTCTTTCCGTTTGTCTGCATTTTTTTTCTTCACTCACCGCCATCCACTTATTGAATTTAATTGCTTGTGCAGTGGCGGCAGCGCTGACTGCGATCGCTGGACGCACAGACGACGTGCTGCGCTATTTTTATATACATACATACGCTCTCACTTACTGTAACTATGAGACGCACTCGCTTGCTAGCTCTCTCACTCTCATTGTCACTCCCTTATCCACTCCTACACTCGAAGAGTGCGTCGTGCACTTTTCTACCGGATCTTTGGCTGTTTATTTATTTATATGAGCGGCAAATACTTTTGCTTTCTGTTTTGCGTCCGCCACTGACAGAAAGGGGAAGCAGCTGTGTGTGCACTCGGTGCGTGTGTGTGTGCGTATGTATGTATGTATATTCAGTGTCACTTTCTGATCGCTTTAAGCTGTGTTATTGTTGTTTCTCATGCGGATACATTTGCAGCTTTTGTGTTTGCCAAATATCTTAGTGACGATGATGATTACAAACAACAGTAGCAGCGGCAAACAGCGGCAGCAGCACAATGAATAATCATTTTGCAAATATTTAGCGCAGGAAATCAATATGGGCATTTAAATTACATGTGCAATACACATGTACACGCACGTGAATACATACGTTGTACGCTTGTATGCATCAGAGCAGCCAACATTGTACAAGCAAAAAAAGCTAATTGAGTAGAGAACATTGTGAACAGGCAAGAAAAAGCTGAAATTTCCGCTACCCACAACCACATTGTCAAAGAAAGCTAAATTCAGCAGTGTCAACACTAAAATGCATTTCCAGTTTGACTCTGACTGCGCTTTTGCTGCAGTTGTGCATGTTTTTTTTTTTGTTTTTGCCGGCTGGTGATGTTAATGTTGCTGTTGCTGCTGCAGGGAGTGGCGCTCTTGGGGCCAAAGTACAATTTCAATTCCACGCGTGTATGCGCAAAGCCGTGTAAAAGGCCCTATAAATACAAATATACGTATATATGTACGTGTGACTCCTTCTGCGAACGGCATTGAACGGCAGTCATTAAGATATGTTTGTGTGTATTTGTGTATATTCCATGTAGCTGTTGTCATTGACTAGACAAAACACCCAAAAGAAAAGAAAGAGAAAAACACAAAGCACAAACTAAAACTGAGTAATGACTAAACTCAATTCGATTGTGCGTTACATTTTTGAACGTCGGGCGCCCCTTATTGATAATTTCACCTTGCGCGCAAAAGGTTTTACGTTTTGGCTTTTTTTCTTATTTTATTTAGCTTGTTCTGTTTTGGTTTTTTTTCGTTTATTGAACCATATGATTCTCATGCCTTTGGCCGTAGCAGTTGTTCTTGTTGTTGCTTGTACGCGGAATTGTAGATGATTCATTCGCTATATATTTTCGGGGGGGAACTTCGTGTCGCGAGCTCGTTTTTCATAACAAACATGGCAACTGAACTTCCCATCACCCGGCATCGTTGCCGTTGCCATCGCCTAAGCAAACAGCATTTGTGTGACATTTTACATACATACATACTTACGTATCACGTCAATTCCCAACAATACATATGTACATACATATTTTAATTACAAGTTTTTTGCTGAATTTATAGCAACATTACGTATGAGAGATTACACAGCTCTTGAGAGTTTCAAAACATATACATACATATGCATGAGACTAACTCTTATATTAATTGCATTGTTTTATATTTTGTGACTTATTAAACATGTTCCACATGCAGTCCTCATGACAAAACAGCAATAACGAAACATGCATGCAATTTGAAAGTTTGCTATGATATTTTTTTTGTTTTTCTCTTACTCTCACTCAAAACTAGAACAGGGCAATGTTTGTAAGGCATAAATCAGCATGCGCTGCCTTCTGTTCTCATTTGCATGAAAAACTAAAGATAATTGCCAACATAACTGTGTTTTGCACACTGTGTGTGTCCAATGTACGTATGTGTATAAGAGCGAGAAACTGCGCTTTGCATTTGTGTCTTATAATATGTGGAACATAAGCTAAAATTGTATCGATAACACGATCGAACATTCCAACAACCCAATGGGATGGGAAAGTCAAAATAAATACTTATTGTTAGGCGCCCCACTTCCGCAGTTTTATTTTTGTCATTGGAAAATTGTGCGGAAAACTTGTGTGTATGTGTGTGTGAGAGCGCATCGCATCGCATCTTATCTGGACTCAACTATAAATATAACAAACAATGGGAGTCGAGTGGCACAGACACAAATGTTGCTGGGGGTTTTCATTGAAATGTAAGCGTGACTTTAGCGCGGGCGCTTCACATGGCGATAAATGTACACATACATATACGTACACACACACATACATTTAAACAATTATTGTGCTGATAATTGGCTCTCTGCGCCTGTGACGCGCTCCCATCGCTATAATAACAACAAAATACAATAAAAATAACAATAAACAAGGCAACGGTTTTGTATTTTGTATGCCGTGCCATACACTTGCTAATATAACAAACCTGTTGCGCTTAGCGTTCAAAAAAAATAACAAAATTATAATATATAAAAAATACAACGAAAGCAATACATGTACATATGTATTTATGCAAAAGTAAAGAAAAAACCCCAACAGATAAGCGCAACAGTGCCATAAAAGATTTTATATGGCAAGTGCCTAAACAGCCGGCGGCCAATTAAACTGCACCAAACTCTTCTTCTTACACCATAATTGCTATTCGCCCAGTGTCTGTGTGAGTGTGCCTGTGTCTAATTTGATTTCCTATATGTATTTTTGGCAAAGCCAACTTAATCAGCCGTCAATATCGTAATCACATTGATAAACAGGCAAAAACTATTGATAAGACAAGGCAAAATGGTGATTGTTTACCGTGTAGAATTTTCGTTTGAATTTTTCAACAAATTCTATATACACATGTTACTTGTTATTGAATGTTTGTATATATGTATGGCTATCTGTATGCTTAGGGCTTGTTGGAATTATGCAATTAATAAAGGTTAAAATGTTAATTGATATAAAGTTCAAGAGTACACATTACTTGCCATGCAGACATACAAACATACATACATACATATGTATACAGCATATTTGTAAAAGCTATGCCAAAGCGTTTCTCACTTTATTGACTTTTAATCCGTTCGATAGTCCAGAAGGACCAAATTGTGTTTGTGCAGACATCATTGCAAATATTTACTTTCAAAAGTGAAGTAAAGTGTGAGCAAGTCTACCAAAAAAAAGTTTTAAATGTTTTCAAAGTTGTTTAAATGAGTTTTTGGTTCCAGCTTTGGTTTCCTGATTAACTGCAGCTGGTCTTTGAATATCACGTACGCCTTTTTGGTATTTAAATACTCCATTGTATTTGCATTATTCACATGTGCCAGATAAATGGCAATGCGTGCCTCATTTACAACTAAATGTAACTATTTTAAAATTACAATTGCTAACATTTCTAACTTGCGTCAGCTCAATTGAAAAGTATAAATAATTTATTTAGTAACAAGCATACAAATGCGTATTTCAAACAGTGGTGTGTATTTGTTAATCTCTCTTTATATGCGTATTTAGTATTTCTACAAGACTGAGTACTTTTCAATTTGAGTAATTTTGCTTTGCCTTGCCTGGAAACATATAAATTGTGTTTAGACAAAGATAACATTTTTGTGGCACGTGTATGTGCGAATAAAATGCTATACTTATACAAGATTATTGTTTTTTTTTTAAGTATGAGTCACTTATTTAATGCTACAGTAAATTGTGATTTAAACACAAAGTCTGAGTCACAGTCGATGTACATATGTTTATATGTATGCAATAATAAAAATTCTCATCTCTAATTGCAGCACAAGGCCAACGTGACGAAACTAATCACATCAACAACAACAATAACTACACAAGAAAAAAGGAGCAGAGCAAAAATTGGAGAGCAGTGACGTCACAATACAGCAGCAGTCCAGCAGCAACAATAACAACGACAACATGAAACAAGAAACAGAAGCAGAAAGGGTGCAACAACAAATCAACTTACGAAGTTTGTTTTTGGTGCAGATTAGAGATGGGCGAAAGTTTGCTCGATTGTTTTGCTTAAATTAGTTATTATTTTGCCAGAGACATACGATATACATGCATGCGTCTATTAATAACATAAATCTACATACATACATACATATATGACTGGCTGAGTGTGCCCCTGTGTATACCCAATGTGGTATATGCAATACAATTACGATTACAATTACGATAACGATAACATATAATTTAGTTAAAATATTTTTCAACGAAAAAAAGAAGAAGAAAAATACGCACACACATATATAAATATTGTATTTGTTAAGGCGACATTAGATGGATAAATGTTTACATAGTATAGTAAATATACGTAAATGTGATTTAAGCGATTTTATCAAAGCTGCATTATGCAATTCAACATAAAATTCGTCATAGTCTCTAAGTGCAACAACTAAAAAAAACCCCATAGCATGCAATACTTGTAAATTACCAAAAAAAAAAAGCAAAATGTTAAATATAACACAAGGAAATGAGTGTATCAAGTGCCATTAGGACTAACTAGCAGCAGCGAAAGTGACACTAAAACAACAACAACAATTACTTAGCGTAAAGAATAAAATCAAAATTCCTTAGCCATACATAGTTACTTGAAAGAAATCTTAACAAAATTATCAGCATTACCTTCAATGAAAATAGTTACACATTGTATTAGACAACAACAAAAAATAATTCCCCAAACAAATTCAAATGTTGACATGGTTCTATATTCCATTTAAATAAGTACAAACATAAGACTAAAGCTACAAAAGAAAATTATAATAATAATAGTAGTAATAGTAAAACACTAATCCATACATTTGTCAAAATTCATAACAAATTGAATGCCATAAAGCTAAACGCACAACAATTCTTTTAAATACAACAATCTACAAAATGCGCTGTGCTGTTACATATACATAGATAACGGTAAAAATGTGTGTGTCAAAATGCAAGAAGAACAAGAACTTAATAGAGTATTTATTATATATTGTATGTACAACAAGAAAACATAGCCAAGGCACACAACTAATGTAGTTCCCATGGATAGAAATATTCATGCAGATGCCAAATACAAATTAGCAAACAGAGAGCAACGGATGAGAGGTATTAGGTTTGTTTGCAAGAGAGGTGAAAGGAATTGTGAGATAAGCAGAAGAAAAAAAAAAAACAGTTTTATGCCACCTTTCGAGTTTACGTTTTGGCCTTTTTTTCAATTTAGTTGAAATATATATTTTTGAATGCTCTTTCCACACACAGCATAGCAAACTAGTCTTGACGGAAAGAGTATTGAAATCTTCGGTGCGCCGATGCTTAGCTTTCTTAACCTGTTATATACATATGAAATATACAACATTTTTTACTTAGTAGCTTTGTAGTGAAAAGGTTTATTTGTTTGTTTTTTTAACTCCAAGCCTCAATTGCTGCTGCAGAACGGTCATAGTTAAAATTTTTTTAAAACAAAATAACATCTATTTTTAATCCAATGCATGCGGACAAGCTGTGAGTGTAATGCAAAAGTAACGGCAAGCGTTTTAAATGTTAACAGATATTTTATCGTTACTGCCGCTTGACATTCGCAGTGTGTACCAAAATTTTTAACCAAGTCAAAAAACAAAAAATACTTTCAGTAAATAAGTACGTAATGCGTTTTTGCATAATTTAGAGCTTAATTGATTTAATTAGATCGCTTATTGACACTGTGTATTATTAATAGGCAAGACAACGAAAGCAAAGAAAATATATATATACATATAGAAAAGTATTCTGAGCCAGTTGGCAGTTAACGGAGACATACCCGAACATACATAATCGCAAGCGCATTTAAAATAAATAATTAGAATTAGAATGAAGATTATGATAATGATTGCAATGATAACAATTAAACAAACATGAAACTTAAGTCTTTAAATGGTAGCATAAATTTTTTTATACGCAATCTTTTTTAATTGCAAATTGTAAATGAACTATGAGAAAACTGTATGTCATCCAAAAGTTTTTTGATATATATTATCCTTAATCCGTTGTATTCGTAATTTATAGAAACAAAACACAAAAAAAAACAAGCAAAGATTTATTATACATACATACACATAATATACAAAATACAAACAAAACAATTGGCGCTATTTCAATTAAATGTAGTCTAAAATACATATATTAATTATATTATGCATATATTACTTACGCCGATGATATACATAATTAATAATAATAGCAATAAGTACATACAAAATGCCTACTGCAAAACGAAACTTTACAGCAAAACAGCAAATTGTTTTTGTTCAAATGTTAATCCTTCGTTTTGCACAGTGTAATATTCCATGCAATAAGTTTTAAATTGTTTAAAGCATTTTTATCTTCTTTTTTTTTCCTATTCGCACTCGATTGCATTACCTAAGTCGTAATCGTATATTACACATTAATTGTAATAATTATAATAATTTTTTGCAATTTATTATACATAATTTAATATTCTACACACACACACACACAACCCTACAAATAGTTGACACATTTAATATTATTTAACGGTTCGTACCGTTATTTACAATTTTCAACGCACAATTGTATGTATTATTTTTAGTTTTGCACCTGTAATTTTTATTTTGTGTTGTTAAATATATCGTTATTTACTTATTCGACCAAAAGCACCTTTTTTTTATTATCCTCAATCGCTTGGTAGTCGGGCGGGAATTTGAAAAGATAAAATATGATTTTTATTTCGATTGCATCAGCTTTTTATTGTTATAGAAATAAAACACAGATCTTTTGACTTTAGTTTTAAAGGATTTTATAGCCAGACATCCTCACGATATTTGCCCTGTGCACGCAGTTCTTTGAGCCGGCTCGTTGCCTCCTCTTCATTTAGGTTTAAGCCAAGCTGCAAACACTGACGCACAGCCTCTTCGATAGATTTGGAGATCTTGGCACCATCGGCACAAACATACAGCACCGTTGCTGTGTGCAGCAGCAACTCCACCAGCTCGGCGGCATCCTCTTGCAGCAGCTGTTGCACATACTTGGGTTCCTCGCAGCGTGAGTAGCAAAGCCGTAAACGCTGTAGTATTGAGGATTCTTGCCAGTCCAGCAGCTGTTGTCGCTTTAGAAGAGCTTGTGGCGTCTTGGCGCCCACGTAGAGCCAGGTTTGACCTGTGGCCTGCTCACGGCACAGTTGCTTGTGCGATAGAAAGCCCAGAAATGGTGCAAGTCCTGTGCCAACAGCAATAAGTATTTGATTGCCAGGCAGTTCCTCGGCTGTGTAGCGGAATGCATTGGGTAAGCGTGGATAGAGAAGCAGTTTAGTAGGCTGCTGCTGCTTTACTTTGGCTTCCAGCATGCTGGTTGTGACGCCTGGTTTGGGCGAGCGAATTGAGTAAATGATGCGCAACTGCTTGGAGCACTCCAACGGACTGTTGGCTATTGAATAGGGACGTGGCAGCAGGCGTGGTAAATGCTCCAGCAGCAAAGCCAACGTTGGCTGGCAACTGCTGCATAGCTCCAGTAGATCCAGCAAACCCAAACCACGTTCTAATATTAGTGTTTGATAGTGGCTGGCGCCCTGCTTGGAGGAGAGGCTGTCTAGAAAGGCACGCTCCTGTGGGTCGCTGGTCCGGCGTGCCAAAGCACTTAGGAATTGTTTTTGTAGCACTGATTGCAGCGCCAGACAATGTGTGAAAATCTCTCGCGGAGTTGTTGCAGCTAATGTAGGCAAATGAGCAGGCACTTTGGCGTTCTTCTTGGCGCAGTTTAAACTAAGCTCGACATGGCACATGCTATCGGCATTTTCTTTAAGGTTCAGACGCTCTAACAATTTCGCCACAATTTCTGGATCATTGCTGGGCAGTATGCCCACAGTGTCACCGGGCTCATAGTCAAGCTCATCCAGACTCTCGAAGTTTAGAGTAAGCTCCACGACACGTTTTGTTGCTGTTGCTGCATCGGCAGCTACAAGTTCGTTGGAGTCTTCTATGCAGACCGCTGTCGGCGTGCAGGCAGCACGTGCGAATGGAAATTTAAGGGTTTCGCCGCATTTTAGCTGGCCGATAATGTCAGCCTGTTGCTGCTGATTAACCTGCTCTGCAGTGTTGAACACTACTTCGAGATTGCTTTCCAAGGGTTTGGCTGGCACATATTCAGGCAGTGTATATGCAGCAATATCTACAGCCAGCGGAGAGTCCAAATAATCGACACCGACCATGTTCTTGTTTACAAATTGATTAAGAGTGACCAAAGTTTTTTTTAGCACAAAATGCCATTAGATATTAAAGTATCGTGTAATATATTTGAATATGCCATCTCAAGCAACATTAAATGCCAGTGTGTACACACCATTATAGCTCAAAGCACATCTGCAAGCGCACAATAGTACAAATCATTGCAAGCGAAATTTCGAGTAAATATTGTGATCAAAAACATGGCAGAGAAAACTGGCAGTGAAGAGGATTTTCAGGATGCGCTTAGCGAACCTGCTTCGCCCATACATAAAGTAACAACAAAAACGCCAGAACAAGATAAATTAATAGATGACATTATAGAAAAGAATAGTAACCTTCGACTAGAGGATGCAGATGAGAATGATGAAAAAGCTGGTGCCGCGGCTGGCAATGATGAAGAAGATGGCGATGATAAAACAGAACCTCTACAGACCGATGGGGAACTGAGCATGGAGGAGTTGTTGTTGCAGGAAAAAGATATGAGCCCCGAACAGCTGGCTGCAAACAAAGAAAAGGCAGACAAATTCAAACTTGAAGGCAATGAACTTTTTAAGAATGATGAAGCTGAACGTGCTGTGGCAGTTTATACGGAAGCACTGAACATTTGTCCATCCACGAATAGCAAGGAGCGTGCTGTGCTCTTTTGCAATCGTGCAGCAGCCAAAATGAAGCTGGATGCCAACAAATCGGCCATTGACGACTGCACCAAAGCCATTGAACTCTATCCGGAGTATGTACGTGCTTTGCTGAGGTGAGTTCTTGAAAATGTAGCTAACTTGAATAAACTAAAAGGAATTGTTTAACAGGCGTGCCAAGTTATACGAGCAGGAAGAGAGACCAGACGAGGCTCTAAGCGATTATAAACGCGTCTATGAGATCGATCCAGGTCAGCGAGAGGCACGCGAGGCTCAAGTTCGCCTGCCACCCATAATAAACGCTCGTAATGAGAAACTTAAGGCAGAAATGATAACTGGACTGAAAGGTTTGGGCGATATGATATTAAAGCCATTCGGTTTGTCCACTGCCAACTTTCAAATGCAACAGGATCCTAATTCGGGCTCGTATTCCATTAATTTTAACCAGAATAATAGTTAATATCAAAAACCTTGTCATGTTTGTTAAATTCTGAGAATAAAGTTCAAAACATGTAAAGGACATGTGCGATTTGTTGATGCCAGCTGTTGGGGCTTTCAACCAGTGTGTACATGCATTTTGTAACAGTGTGACCACGCTTTTGAGCAACAGCTGATTTTGACACCTGCTGTCGTCGTTCTTAAATCGCAAGAAGAAGAATCGTTTACTGAAAATTGAAAATATTTATTATTTTGTGCAAAAATTACAAAATTTTTACTCGTTTACCTTGGATAGCTAGCTAAAAAACGTGCGCTCATCGCGAGTTGCAGTGGTGCATTTGCAATTTCCAGCTCTCTTAAGTGCCAACGACCTATTTTGAAAGTCTTTTGTGTTGTTATGACGCTGTAAATAATTACTTTTGTCACTAATGCTAGACTATTATTAGCATTAAATACTTTCACTAGTTTACAACTTAGTGTGTGTTTAATAATACTCGCATAATGTTTCGCAGTCGTAGCTGGTTTGGCGGCCCTTGGGGTGGACGCCCCAAAAATCGGTTGTCATTGGAGCACCTTAAATACCTGTACAGCATTTTGGAAAAGAATACAACGGTGTCGGAGAGCAACCGGGGTCTTTTGGTGGAATCATTGCGTTGCATTGCCGAGATCCTCATTTGGGGCGATCAGCATGACTCCTTGGTCTTCGAGTGAGTGTTGTTGACTTGTGGTTCCAGTTATGATATCATTTTTTTTATATATTTTTTCATTTTAGTTTCTTTTTTGGAAAAGAATATGCTTTCGTATTTTCTACACATAATGCGACAGAAGAGTGGCGGTTCCAGCTATGTATGCGTTCAGCTTCTGCAAACACTCAACATTCTCTTCGAGAACATCAGAAACGAGACTTCGTTGTGTACGTAAAAACTTACTACGCTGTATGCCATATAAATAGTAAAACTATGTTATTCATTGTACCTTGCAGACTATTTGCTGAGCAATAATCATGTAAACTCCATAATGGTGCACAAGTTTGACTTCTCTGACGAGGATGTCATGGGCTATTACATACTCTTTCTAAAAACGCTAAGCCTCAAGCTAAACTCACATACCATACACTTTTTCTACAATGAGGTGAGTGCTCTTATACTTATTTTATTTCAACAACCTTTAATTATAATTTTTTTGTTTAAAGCACACAAATGACTTTCCACTGTATACGGAGGCTATTAAGTTCTTTAACCATCCGGAGTCTATGGTACGGATTGCAGTGCGAACAATATCCTTAAATGTCTACAAGGTGAAAGATGCAAAAAGCATGTTGCGTTTTATAAGAGACAAGTAAGTGAATAACTAAACAAAGAAAACGTTATACTAACAAATCAATGTTCTTAAAGAACTGCAGCGCCGTATTTTAGTAACTTGGTTTGGTTCATTGGCAAGCATATATTGGAGCTAGACACTTGTGTGCGCACAGATATTGAGTAAGTAGATCAGTTGTATTTGCTGTTTGTATTACTTTAACCCATTTCCCTTTAGCCACCAATCAAATCAGAAGCTTTCTAATCTTGTGGCCGAACATCTCGATCATTTGCATTACCTGAACGACATTCTGCTGCTGGACATCGAGGATTTAAACGCCGTGCTCACCGAACACTTGCTGCACAAGCTGTTTGTACCATTATATATATTTTCATTGACACCAGCGCCGCCGCCACCATCGTTGGCATTAGTTACCCAAAATCTGGCGGCAGTGCTGAATCGCAATGTAAACATTGACATACAGGATATGCACAATCCGCGTGTTAGTTCGATTGTGGCGCTGTATTTGCTATCGCTTGTCTTTCTGGTTGTCACACATGCGCCGCTCGTGCACGCACTGGCCTGGGTCATTATGAATGGCGATCATAGCGTATTCAAAGAGGGTGCTGCCGAAATACTCAACTCTTATATGGAGCATCGTGAGGTGGTGGTGCCGGGCTTTGGAGAGCCACACGAAAGTCTTGAACAGGCACTGGACACGGTAGTTGGACATGTTAGCACCGATGCAGTAAGCGAGGACAGCGGCGTTGAATCAACGCCTGCGACAGCATCATCACCAACAAGCAGACACATTGAAACTGTGGCAGAAGCTGCAGCCGCAAGGCTGCGAAATATAACCGACGAGGAGAAACAGTTGCTGCAGCAATCGACCTCAACGCAGGCGTTTGTTGAGCTGGCCAAACCATTTCTGGACACGGTGCTGCAGGCACTTGACTGCACTGAGAATGATTATTTGGCGCTGTTATCACTTTGCCTTATTTACGCAATGTCTCATAATCGAGGTAAGTTTGAATTTAGCTAATCACATTCAATCACCAGTTACCCAGCTCTAAGCTAACTCTCTGCATCTTTCACGTCTCTCTCTATATCTGTTTGCTCATTTCACTGCATCTTGTGTGTGTGTGGTGTTGAAAATAATAATAATAAAAATAATAATATATACATGCTTAACAACAATGTGTATGCGTTATGGCACCCTGTACCAGATGGTATGTAACTTGTTCATTATCCATACTAATTTGTTAACGAGGCAATTGTTTAACTTTATACTAAACAACTTTATGATTCTTATCAATATACAGGCATGAAGAACGAGTGGTTCGAACAGGTGCTCTCTAAGTCCATGCGGGGCTCTTTTAGCTACAAGACATCACTAATTGAGCATTTGCTTAATATTATTACGCAATCGAGTCAACCATGTAAGTTTATTTATATTTATTTACAAGCAGAGTTTACTAATTCGTGTCCTTTTGATTATTACAGCATGTCGCATACGTTTGATAACAGTTGAGATTGCCTTGGAGCTGCTGCTTACCTTTACCAAACCCATTGCGGATGAGGCGCCCTGCATTACCTCCACCCAGCAGGGATTGCTGTTTAGTGCGCGCAATCAGTCGATGATTGTGCTGCGTAACTTTTACAAGTCCGAGGATATATTTCTTGATCTATTCGAGGATGAGTACAATGAGATGCGCAAGGCACAGCTAAATGTGGAGTTTCTTTGCATGGACTCGAATATTTTGCTGCCACCCACAGGCACCCCATTGACGGGCATTGGTTTCACCCGACGTCTACCCTGTGGCGAGGTGGAAAAGGCTCGTCGTGCCATTCGTGTCTATTTTCTATTGCGTCGCACGTGTCAAAAGTTTTTGAACGAGAAGGAATCTCTGCTGCCGCTTACAAATGTTGTGAACCTGGTGCAGGTGGAGAACGTACTCGATCTGAGTAAGTAGTTCTGTTTTGAATACAGCTTTTCAATTATTAATCAATATACCTTTTGTAGACAACAGCGATTTGATTGCCTGCACGGTGGTGTCCAAAGAGAATGCCAAGCAGCGACGTTTTCTGGTTATTGATGCACTGCAGCTAATACTTGTCGAGCCCGATGCCAAGCTGTTGGGCTGGGGTGTGGCTAAATTTGTGGGCTTCCTGCAGGACGTTGAGGTACAGGGTGATAAGGATGATTCCCGTTGCCTGCACATCACTGTACATCGCGGTGGCGTTACCCACAATCGCACGCCGCTTCTATCAGCGAAATTTCTATTCGACGATCATATACGATGCATGGCGGCCAAGCAACGACTGACAAAGGGTCGCAGTAAGGCGCGTCAAAAGAAAATGTACCAAATAGCACAGCTTATCGAGATTCCCGGCCAGCTGGAGTCACCACTGTATCCGGTGGGCGGCACCTCAACACATTCTGGCAATACACGTTTGGTGCAAAAGGGCGCAAGTCTATCGGCGAATCGAGTGCCTGGCTTTGCGGCCGTTCTTCGGAGCAGTAATACCGCCGGCGTTAGTCGCACTCAGATGGCGCAAAATCGATCTCTTGAGGGGTAATTATGAATACAAATCTTGCCAGCAAATCTACTAAATCATCGAATTGTAGTATCCGTAATGAAAGTGGAAGCCGTTCAAGACGTCGCAGTCCCAATGCTGGCGCTAGTTCACCATCCTCTTTGCGGCCCGGTAGCACAGCGTTAGATCGCGATCGTTCGCCAAGTGTTAGCGGCGGCAGTCACAGCTCTTCGCAGTCCAGAGAAAACTCACAAGCGCGCACACCGGGAAATCGTTCTCGTGAAAACAGTCCACGCATGCCAAGACCACGGTAAGCATATTGCCATTAGATGATTTGACTATGACTAGCTTCTACTTTATTTCAATAGTTCAGAGGAAATACCTTTGGAGGATTTCCAACACTCACGCAATAATAGTCCACATTCGCGCAGCGGTGTGACTAATCCCTCACCATCATCACGTTCGCACACACCCATTCGGGTGCTGCATCACGATCAGATTTCGATACACAGCAATTCACCACGAGAACCGTCCTTATTGGGTACAAACGCTCTATTGAGCCAACTGAATAATGGGGGTGTTACTATTGCCAGAGAAGTGCTGCCTGTTCGGAGCTCTGAGGAGACTTCGTTTATAGGCAATGATGTGGATGGCGGCACTGATAGCAGACGTAAAGGGCGAGGCACCATTGAAACGGTCTAGCTAAATTAAATATTTATTAAGTATTCCGAAGATGCTCTAAACTGTATTGTGCATAATGAAAGCGTTAAATTGACGCTAAAATTTTCTTATTCCAACTAATGTTATTTATAGTTTAGACTTAGAAATAAACGTTGATTTGACGAATTTATTTGTTTCTTATTCGTCATTTAACTCGCAATTGGAGCCAATTTCAGAATCCTCCTCGTTGACCCTGTTACGATTGAGCCGCATCATTTCTATGTACTCGTGTACGCGAATCTTTTTAGGGACAATTTGTTGGAGAAACACCAGATTTTTGCTGCTGTTAACCATTTGTGACAAATGCTCGTATTTGAGTGTTGCGTCACTCTGCTCGGGAAAGGATTTCATATACGCCTTTCGGGCCATGTGTTGTACAAATAATTGTGTGCACTTAGTCATAAGAAAGAGTACCTCATTTGAAATATGACCTGTCTCGAAGGAGCTTTTCATGATGATGCGCATACGGCTTTGTGGCAGCTGCAGCTGTAGTTCTTTTTTGACATTTAACATTTTAATGCATAAATTCAACTTCCTGCTATTTGCCAACAGCCTTTCTTTAACAATTTATACGATTTACAACGATCGTGGAAGTTGAAAGACGCTGCCTTGGTTTATGTTTTAACTGCTTACTGAAATTAGTGGCTTTAACAGCTGTTAAAAGCAAGATTATCGACTTAATAATCGATAAGACATATGTTGCATTTACCTATCGCTGCACAGCTGTGTCTTGTTTTTTGTTTCGGCGGAATGACATAACCCCAACTTTAGTGTATAAAATTCATATAAAACCTATTTAACTGACTTAAAATGTCCTCGTACAAGTACGGTGATCTTATAAAGCTGGGCACACAGTATGCAACCCGCATGAATTATCTATCAAATCGCATATTTGGCGAAGTGGCGCGCACAACAAACGACAAGTCCATGAAGGTTCGAAACATCAAGCTTCTTTAAGATTACATTAAATATTTATTTGTAATCATCGTCTTTAGGTCGTTCGCATGTTTGCCGAGGAGCCAATACAAAAGCGTGACTATGTGGTCAACTGGTATCCCAGGCATGTGGAAACGCATCTGCTAATGAAAAATCTGCGCGAATATGGCCTGTTTCGCGATGAGCATCAGGATTTCAAGGAGGAAATGAAACGCTTGCGCAAGCTGCGTGGCAAGGCGCCGCCCAAAAAGGGTGAAGGCAAACGTGCCTCAAAGAAATAGACATAATAAATACGTTACAAACAATTTATACATTTATTAACTTTAACTAAGCTGTCTCTTTGCGAGTCAACAATTTGGCATTGCCTGCAAAGACAACATCGTCATGTTGTCGACATTCATATTCCACTGTTGCTATCTTACGTGCCTTAAGCAGTCGCACTGTCACCACAGTGTCCGTTTCAATGCGACATGGTTTCAGAAACTTAAAGCTCTGTTCCAGCACTACGGTGCCTGGTCCTGGTAGTTTGGTACCTATGATGCCAGCGACAACGGCATTTAGTAAAGCACCATGAACTCGACGCTCTTCGATTGGTATATCCTTGGTGTGTATATAGTTGTAGTCACCGGTAAACTGCGCAAATGTCTCAAGATCCTGTTGGGTGAAGCGTTTGATCACTTGAACCTGCTGCAGTCTCGTCTGAGCTTGACTGCACAGTTGACGACGCAGCTGTATTAAGAGCATTCTTTATCTCTGTTACTTCTGTGCGACAGCCGTAATCTTCTTGAAATACTTTACACAGCTTCACAACGCGTTCGTCATTCGATTTCTGTCGCCAGTGCTGTACACGCTTTAGTAAGGCCGGCGTCACAAGCAATTCCTTGTTGCCCAATCCGGAGTTTAATAGTTGATAGTGAAGCGCCAGGCTATGCAAAACGATTTCGGCGTGTTCAGTGTTCAGAAATACATCCCTGATAATAGCTATATTTTCTATTATACAATTAGCAGCATTGGAATCTATTATTTAGAAAGGGAATTTATAAAAGATTAAAGTAAAGTACACTTTGGCAACTTACCCAGGCAGAAGTTACACAACGCAGCAATTGCATGCAATTGAAGATTAGGATTCTGTGTGCCTAGCGAAGCGACAAACAAGTCTAATGCTTCCGCTTCATGTAAATGCGGCCAGTTAATGGGATCGTAAGCAAAGTTAGCCAAGTTTGCGGTAACTTGCTCTACAGCCTCTGTCAAAGGTAGATTAATGTATTAAATAGTGCAGCTGGCGGTACAGAATTAAATGCTTACCAACGTTATTGGAGGTGTAATATTCGTCTACTAAGTGGCCAATATATTCTCGGCGATCTATACCGTCCGCTGGTGTCTTGCGTTTCAAGTGCCGATTACTAGAAAACATGAGATTAAAGATCTACTTGCTGTTGGAATGCAACAGGCAAGTTAAAAACAAAATATTTATTTGTCATTCGCTTGTGTACGTAGGCATTCCCATCCGGAACGCTGTTAACTTTTCTGCTCCACAACTAACAGAGCTGCCGCTCATATTAACGTCCAACAAGCAAACTCAAGTTTTTGAATAATAAAACACAGCGTTTTTAAGTTGCAATAAGAAATTTTTGTTTGTAGTGTGTACAAGTTTAAAGTATTTGATTGCCAGCTTTTTCCTTATATTTATATACACCATGCGGCACTCCAAACGGTACTTAGCTACCGTTCCTTAGGTACTTTCGTTGCCATCAATGTCTTTATTTGAATTATTTGAAAAATAGCTTAGAGCTGCAGCCACTGATTTCGGTGGTATGTTAAAAAGCGGATGGGTGGGAATTAGTTCGTTGATAGGGTCACCAAGCACTTGAGGCTGTTGCGCGGATTCCGAGTGCTGTGCAATTGATACTCCACTGAGAGTATAGCAGGTATGATATAGATCTTGTGGCCTGTAAATTGAATATAATGATAATGATTTTATGTCGTTTTAGAGACGGCTGTATCACTTACTTGCCGGGCTTATCGATAAGCCCTCCATTTGCTTTCTGGCAACAAAGCAAAATATATTCCTGTAGTGCCTCCACATCAAACAGGGTTTGATCCATGTTCTTGTCTGAACCAACCAAGGTGGCCTGCGTTATGGGAATTGTGGCGCCAACCCAAAACGAATAGCAACCATCAACCAGTTTATTCGTACGTCCTTGAAAGCCACCCTCGTAGCTCATCTGACGCCGTACTGTCCACTGAAGCAGTGCCTTCTGGTCGCATTTATTTGCCTCATTAAGCAGCGCAAGACTAGCGATGCCGCAAAACGTATAACCACCATGCGCTTCCAGGTCAGGCGCACCACCAAAGCCACCCTCGTAGGTCTGACAGTTGGCAATCCATGTTGCGGTACCCGCAAACAATCGCTTTAAGATCGGTTCAGGCACATTGGTCAGTTTGGCGCAGGAGATAGCACAATAGGCTCCGCGCACATCCGTTTCCCCATCCACGTGCAGGCGATAGGAGCCATCAGCTTCGCGCACACTGAACAGAAACTTTATAAGCGATTCTCGATCAATGGCACGATATGCGCTCCTAGTGCCAATGATGCACAAACTGTTAACAGCTGCATAAGTGGGCGCCAGATGAGCATATTGGCCGGGTCCGCCACCAAAACCTCCAGTGGGTGAACGGCACCTGTTCAAGATAAACCAAGAATAATTAGTTTAGTACAATTCTCGATATCTATAGATAGCGCGGTGAACAAAACGCACTTTGTGAGAAACTGAACGACCCCGTTGAGGGTTTCTTCGTCAAAATTAAAGCTAAGCAGTTGCGCCGACTGCAATATCCAGTAGATGCACCAAGGACGACTACTGTCAAGGCACTCGTAGTTTGAGGGCAGTGTGCCTAACATCATGTCCAAATACTGTTGATGCTGTATACGATTTAGTTGCGATGCGCGTGGATTTATGAACTGTGTCTGGTCGAATCGGTCGTAGCATTTCTCAATAGATTCTTCAGTTTTTTGCTGCAATTAGGTTTCGTTAATATGTTATCGCGCTTTCTTTTGGTTTCATGCCGATTACTCACCTGCTCTCGGGATGTGATTGTAGGTTGCTTCTCGTCATCGAACTTAAGGTTTTTCAGGTCCTCAAAGTTGCGAAACAGTAGCTCGTCCGGCGACCACATGATTTTTGGTATCAAAGTTTTAAAAATGAAATTAATTTAAATAAAAAGTTGTAATTCTATCGAATCATTCGGAATATGTTCGCTCGAACGACCCAACTAAACTGAACAAACGAAACGGAACTCAATTTATTTATGGTAGCTCAACTAGTTCATTTGACAAAATAAACATTATCATATGTTTTTTGGCATTCAGACGTTTAACATTTTTATAAACTGTTAACAAACAGTGTGCATTACCAGAAAACAAATTGTGCGAATTTTGGTTTAACAAATGAGAAGTTCTGTTAACTGCATTAAAACAAAACCATGCTACCATTGAAATTATTATTAAATTGTAAATGTATAAGTAACTTTAAGAACAAACATTCAATAAATGTATAAATTTAACAATTCATTTAAACACAGACATTAAACTAGCTGAAGTTGTTAGATCTTGAGTGTTTTTTTTGTGTCGCGGCGTCAGTGTCTTACCCAAGTGTAAGGTTGTTGTCTTGTACCTTGCCATCCCTACAATTAGCTCCAGCACCCCAAAGAGGCAAAGGCAAACCACAGCGTAGATGAGACAAGTTATCAAAATCTGAAATATAATGACCAAAAAGATCTGCAACAATTACTGATTATCACTAGCTGCTAATAGATATGTATACCTAATTTGATGGACATTAACTCACAAGGAGCAACGCTTCCATTGCCATGAGGAGCCACTGTTTTCCACTATATAGGGCTAACTGTTGCAACAATCTACGTGCTCCCGATACGGGTTTATCAGTCTTTTCCTCTGTTTTACTTTCGTTTAGCTCTTCCCAAACGGGACCACCGTCTTCAACATTGCTGATATCGGGCCTCAATGTCATATTGCCAGCTATAGACCAATAGTATTTCGCTGCTGGTGCAACATTGTACCAAGTGAAATAGAAATTTTTTAATTCCGACGCTAGTGATGCCTTTTTCTTTGGGTTCCTTGTCGCCGTTGTCTCTATTTGTGCATCTTGTAGATGCTGAAAACAATTGTTAAAATCCTCAAGGGTTAGTATTTTTGAAAAATTGCATTCCTTTACCAATTGAATGGGATTGGTTTGTTCCTTTTTAGCTTTGCCCGCAGAATGTATGATTATTTCATGATGTTGATTATGCTGCAAATAAAAAGAAAAATATAAAAAAATATTTGGACATCTACTGTCCAATTGCAAAGGCCCCGACGAGATTCGAACTCATGATCTCCTGTTTACTAGACAGGCGCTTTAACCAACTAAGCCACGGCGCCGTTAGAATATAATGGACAAGTTGTGTTAATGAAGCAAAGCAACGCACAGCTAGCGCAATGTACGCCGCAACGTTAAGCAACAGATGGCGCTGCTGCTGCACTTTTTACTACTTTGCATAGATGGCGACAAAACTAAACCTACATTTCGTCTTAAGCCACCGTAAGGATGCAGTTCCCATATATTATAGCTTAACGTGCTCTGCTTTGGCTGCTGTTTAGTTCTCTCCTTCTTTATAATCGGTTTTGTCTTCACCTTCTTGATGAAAGTGGTTGTTTTAACGGATGTGGTAGTGCTGGTTGCCGCTTGCTCCTCACAATGCTCCGTTTCTTGATTGTAATAGTTTAGCAGACCAAAATACCGCTCCTCACAATCGAGCGGCGTGCAATTGTTCAAATAGTCCTTATCCCAGTTTTTGCAGTCCACATAGTCCTGTCTTCGGCGCAACGATTGATTACTCGGATCCAGCGTCTCAAAGCGTGTATCAAAGTGTAATAACTTTTTCTGATTATCCACCATTTCGTTTTGCTGATTGATGCTGCTAATGACAATGGGACAGCTGCCAACGCGATTGTACACCGACTGCAAACACACAATTAGCACAAATATAACGGTATCATATTGAGGTTAAGTCCACTTTGAAACCCACCTCAGTGGGCAAGACCAAAGAAACTGTCGCACAATATCCCGGTGCAATGCTTGCAAAATCACCTCCAAACAGCGTACCCGCCTGAACCTGATCACCATTTGTTAAATTTAATGTGCAAACACCATTTGAGTTCACTGTAAACTGCAACATTTGCGATTTAATTGTGTCCTGATTCGAAACAGTCAGATCTAAGGGAATCGTTTATGCGAAACGGTCAAATAAAATTGCTTTTTCACTCACCAAAAATAAGTCCTATATCATGCTCTATTGGCTCCCGCATTATAATACGCTCCACACGACAATTTGCGTAGATGCTGTGTATACTACTAAATATTGCAATAATATACAGCAGCTGCTGCTGTAACATTTTCAGTAATGAGTAAAAAAAAAAACTTGACTAAATTTACTTTGGCTTCCATGTTATGTAGAGCTTGCAAGAAAATAAAATAAAGGGGTTATAGGATAACTTACATATTATGGATATGTTGCTGTCTTTCAGTTTTAAATGAAAAACGCTAATGGCTCGCTGTTTAATTAAGTGTAATTTTAGTGCGCGAAATGCAACCCCTTTGAGTAACTTCATGATATCCACATATATGAGGGTTCTTGCATCCATTGCAATTTATGTTTTAATCATCAAATTGCGATCCAATTGATCAACGTTGTTGCCATTAATTTATGCGGCGGAACAATGTTTTGAAGTAACGAACTTAACAAACCAACTTTGGCCAAGACAGGTGACACTTTGGTATTCGCGTTCGAAAGACACTTCTCTTGCATATTCATTGGGCCGAAAGCATGCAAAAGCAAATACAATAAGAAGCTCGTAATTTATGCCAAAATATCAAAAACTAATTTGACAGGAAATAATTAATTTGGGTCGTCTTTCGTAAAGAGAGAGAGAGAGAGAGAGAGAGACTGCAGAAAAAAGGAAGGCAGAAAAAGTGCTGCCATCGTTTTCCAATTAAAATTATTTCGCTTTCATTACCCAATGAACCAGGCGTAATAATAAAAACCAAAACAAACTAAACAAAAATAAGAAACGAAAACCAAATCCAGCCAAGTAACAATATCAGCTTCCAATGGGCTTCCACAACCAAACAACAACAACAGCAAGGAAAAGAAGAAAAAAAGAAGTTTAAATAATGAAATCACTTCGCACCATCTCGAAATTGCTCATTAACATTTTGTGTTTGCGATATCAACTTGTGAAAATCGCAGACCAGGCACCAAACCCAAGCCAGCATCCAGTTCCAACTTTGCCAACATAGCTTGTACTCACAGTCAAACCTCGTTTATGCGAGACTTATTGCAATGACGATATCAAGTTTAGTATTAGTAGTAGTCATTGTTATTTGTATAAGTTACATTTAAGATAAAGCACTTATAGTAAAAGCATGTTAGAATTTATACTTATTTTGACCATTCACACACATTGCTATGTTAGTTAACCTACGCTCAATTAAATAGATCTGGCAACATTATGTCTTATGCAAGCTGTTAAGTTGGCTGCGCCAAAGCAATTTAACATTTCTAGCTGCAGTTTTATGAAACTGCAGTGCCATAAAATGAATTGAATATTAGACTTGTTTGTTTCTATGCCTTACAAATTTATGGCTTTATTGCACTTTGTTATCGTTATAAAAGCGCACGTATAAACGCCTGTGCATATGCTTGGCAACAAAGACTCTTTCTTGCCCAGTTCAGTTCAGCTTGGTTTTAGAGCCAGACTCTAAGGCAGCTACTTGGCTTTTATTTATTATGCCATGTTGTTGTTGTTTTTGTCGTGGTCTCTTCACTGTTAGCTGCACTGTTGCATTGGCTTATTAGTTGGGTCAGCATTTTGGCTCTTGAAGGTGTGAAAAACTTGTCCACCGCCCCCGCCACAAAACTTGTCCACTGATGTTTCTGTCATTGCCATCGCTTCCGCCGCCCTCTGCCTTGCCAATGACAGTTTGCCCTCTGAAATGTTGTTCTCTTGCGGGTCGTGATTTGTCTGCCAGCTTGGTCGCTGTGCCTGCAATTCTTGTAAAGGTCGTCTCCGTCTCCCGCTTTACTCAATGAAATCTGGCAGCAGACTCGCTGTCCGAGGTGTCGTTTGTGTTCCACCAGCAGATAAGGTCCAAAAAGACTGCAGCGTGTATTTCAGTAGCCCATTCGATTTATGTTAAATAAGCTGAGGACGCAAGCGCTGTTTGTTGTAAAATACCAATTGCAAAGTTCTCTCTCTCTCGCTCTCTCCCGTTGTGTGTGTGTGTGTGTGATTCACGTTTCTTGGCTTAAGAAAATAAAAAAGAAAAAAAAAAGAGAATCATTGGCACTGCATCAGATTTCTTAATTTAATTGGCTTTATGCAAGAAATTCTTTTGGCTTTTGGGACTTGCTCTAAGGCCAAGACTGGCTTTTATAGACAAGCTGTCTGGGCCAGGTGCTGACATTTTTTATATTACTTTTATTTATTTGCAACTTTTTCTTTTGCGTGTGTTTGTTTTTTATTTTTCTTTGTGTGTCTTTACAGATCGCTCAAAAGCAAAGCAACATTTCCGATTGCATCTGTTTTTGTATTCGAATTCGGTTTCAGAAACGTGGGAAACGCTGCTGTTGCTGTTGCTGTTTAACCCAATTCCCTAAAAAAAGAATAATAATCAATAAAATAATGATAATCATTGGGTAAATGCAGCACGTAATTGCAAGTTTTGAATAACAATGCAGCAAGTAAATACTAAAAAAATGATAGACTTAAAGATGTTCTACAATGGCAATCTGACAGCTAAAAAAAAGCTAGTTTAGCTTGTTTTTGGTTAGCTGGAAAGGCCACCTTAAGGAGGAGAAAAGCTCTTAAGCAGATAAAAAGCTTAAAAGGAGCTTTTCATCAGCTGTTTGATACACACCATTCACACGGCTGCTGGGTGTAAAGTATAAACAATTTTTGAATACACAAACACACTATTTAAATATATATATATATATATATATGTATAGATGAAAATCGTTGAGGTTTTTCATCATCGCGTGCAGTTGCTGCATTTTAGGAACAATTGCAGCGCATTTAGGCATAAATGCAGGCGAAAAGTTCAGACTCGAGACGACAATGAAAAAGCGTTTTTGAGTGTTTGCAATTGCACTCTCTCTACGTGTGTGTGTGTGTGTGTGCGACACTTAATCATCAGCGTGAAATGAGGCACAAGAAATGCGGCTGCTAACCAAAAACACTCTCATATATACATAGTATATGTATATAATTAAGCCATAAATTCAGTTTTTATGATTTACCACAAAGTTATGAATTTATGGCCCAAGTTAGCTTGCAACAACGTTAACACACACACACACACAACTCAAGACGGCCCCCTTAATACACATAAACAATAATTTTGCACAAGCAACAAGAACAAAAAAGAAAAAAGAAAAAAAAAGGAAACCGGAAGTGCATTTAAATGCGCGCGCATGCGAAATGGCAGCCATTTAATGGCTAAAGACGTTGATGAAGGGGGTTGGCAAGTGGGTTGGTTGGGTTGGTTAGGGTGTTGTTCTTAGCACTGGCAACGACGCCATGTTTGATCATAAATGGCACGGGAAAAAGTGAAAATTTTAATATTTATTATATATGTACGCGATACTATATGCAAATTGCTGTGCATGGTTTTTTGGCCAAAAATGCACGAATTTGGTATTTACCATAAGTATACGGATTCGGCCAACTGCAAGGCTGTCAGTCACTCAACCCAAAAAAGGTAATTCAAGATGACAAACTGTTTTTGCATTACATTGTAAGTTAATATGAGGGTAGAGAATATATATACACTTCACTATCTTACCATCTATTGGGTCAGCTTCTGCCCCCCTCCGCCCTCAGCTGCTTTAATACCATGTTGTCGGCTGCCTGCTGCAATTAGCATAATCGCTCTTAAAAAATAAAAAAAAAATTGCAAAACAGCCGCGCATATCAGACATTGTTAATTGTTGCTGTGTCCAAACTTAAAGTACGAGTAAGAAAGAAGGGTTAAGGGTTGACTATATGCATTGTCTGGGTCTTAAATTGAATACTATAATTATGGCAATTAGGTAAAATGCTCATGACTGCTCGTGTCATGGCTGCTTCCTAATGCGAAAATAACGTCATTAATATATATTTTGAACTTGTTGTTCCCGGCAAGAGATAAAGTTCTTGCACAATGTGATCCTAGTGTAAGTAGTGCCTCGAGGCACACTGCCTTGCCACACGTCATAAAACTGCATGCTTCGCTCTGGAGGCTCCTTTTCCCCCCTCGTTTTGCAGGACATGCGCTAAATGCAGCAGGTGCAATTTGGAAATCTTTTGGGGTTGCTGCGGCAGCGGCGGGAAAAGGACGAGGCTGCAATTAATATGCAGCTGGCCCCCAATCCAACTCATGCCACACCATAATCCGCTATGCAGCTTAGCTCTCGACAGGGCGTGGCAATTAAATGCGATTAAATCGCAAGCGCAAACTCTTCAACTTCAACTTCAAATTCAAATTCAAATGAAATGCCAGCAAAAGCTCAGCTCGCAATTATATTTCAACGGCGCAACAATAAAAAAAAAACAACAACACAAACACACATATGTATGTTGCTGTAGTTGTAAGAACTAAGTGTAATTTGCATAAATATTTGTAGCAAAAGAACAAGAATAATAACTTTAGCTAAGAGTTTTAAGAGCTTTGAACTATGTAGACAAATGGATACCCTAATATTCCAGCTTTGTAAGAGTTTATTTATATTAAACCCTGTATGGTATTAAACCCATCTGCATAAGCTTAATGGCAACAGGGTATATTAGCAATGGCGAGGCATAAATTACACTCATGGCAAGGCAACAAGGTTGTGCGGCTTATCTGAAAGGCGAAATTAGCTGATAATATGCAAAACATGGCGAGAAATTGCAGCTTGAGCCAAATTTCAAAATTATTACTTTGCACAACTGCACACACACACACACACACACATACGTCTATGTAACACATATATTAACATCATAAATCGTAGACTTCACTCTTCTATATACGATTCGTTAGCTCTGCTCTTAAGAAATTCTTGGAATTTTCATTATTATTTTCCATGCAAGTGATTTTGTGTTCATAATTTCTTATTTCTTTCAAGCCAAACGTTCATTATCTCATTTTTATGCTATCAGAGCAAAAATATCTTTCTAATTAAAGATAACCTGATTGATTTTACATTAACCAAATTAAATATGAATTTCAAGACTCTCGTCTCAAACAAGCACAATCTTCAAACAGAGACATGTGCAGCCGTAGAACATGTTGGCGCCGTGGCTTAGTTGGTTAAAGCGCCTGTCTAGTAAACAGGAGATCATGAGTTCGAATCTCGTCGGGGCCTACGCAAAGTATACATATGAATATTTGTGCAGAATACTTTTTTTCGTTTCATTTTATTGTTTTTTTTTCTATGTATCAATATGTTGTTAAACTTCTCACAACTTTTAGCGAGCTTTATTAAGACCTAGCGCTTTTTTGTCTATTTGTAAAGCTTTTATGACAAAAACAAGCTTTTAGAACAGCTATCTGTTTATCAACTTGAATGTCATTGAAATATCTATAAATACTACATACACATATTTACCATGTAAACATAGGAATCAAATAATGCTGGCCTGAGAAATTATATACTTATCGCCCTTATTTGAACAAACTGTTAAGCAATGATAACAAGCGTTTGCAATTTTAGCTTTATTTTCTAATTTCCGCTATTATATCAATACTCAAACCGATTATATCAAAACTCAAACCGATTAAGAAATCACACACAATCGAACTACCGTTTATAGCTAGCTATCTATGCATGTGTGTGTGTGTGTGTATGTAAAGCTGAATGTTTGTGTGTCTGCAAGCAAAGTGTCTCATTTAAACATGAAATCGCTTCTGATTTAACAATTGCCATTGTCAATAACAATTTGTTTAGCTGTCAGCTATGAAAATTGAGATTCTAATGAATGACTGACTGACTGACTGCATGTTGCACTACTATTTGATTAGTGCGAGGCCAGTAGCAAGTAATTCAACCATTCCAACAACAGTAACAGCAACAGCAACATTACAATGTTTTCCAATGGCTTCCAATGCGAAAAAAAAATATACAGCAGCGGCGGCAAACGTCCATCAAATGTCACGATCAAATGCTGCCTTGCAGATCAATCGATCGGCTGGATATCGATAATTACACGAAACACGCAAGCACAGCAAACAAGAAAAAAAAGAAAAAAGGAACGAGTGACGGATTCAAGAATGGGATCGGCACATGAACCACTTTAAGGTTCCGGCTCTCACAGTTGCTCTTGTTCTTACATTTGGACAAAATGTTATGCATAGAGTTGAACGCATTTTTTAGAGAACACTGATTTGATCATAAGGACTTCTAAGTACCAGTTTTCTTTATGTAATTATATTTCTTCAAGCTGCACTTAACTTACCATCAATTTGGCACTTTCGCTTGACCTTGCTTAAGCCCTTAAGTGGTCGTTATTCGTAGGCACAGGTACATATAATAATAAGTACATGCTACAACTATGTTGCACAACTAAACAAAAGGTTGTTTGGCAGCTGTGTGTTTCTTTTTTGCTTTTTTGCTTGCTGCTGCTGCCGCCGCATCAATGTCAATGTCAATTGTTGTCTGTCCAAAGGGCGTTGCCTCATCCGCTGCTTAGCCCGGGATTAACTTCCAACACATGCTGCAAGTGCATTTGTGGCCAAAAGGAACATGTGCAGCAAGCATTCTCCAAGCATCAACTCACATCTCAACAATGGGCACACAATTGACATGGGGCCGTAGAGAATTATGTTGCCAATGTTGCAGTTGTGGTTGTTGTTGTTGCTGTTGTTATTGTTATTGTTGTGGCAATTATTTATTATCCTGTTTGCGCCTGCAGCTATTCGCCATCTTCTTTGCTGTTCTGTCTGCGCCGTCTGCTGTGCGCCCTGTCGTCATAATTCTCCCTTATTGCCACCCCGCTCCCCTGCCATCTACCCTCTCAACAGCTCAGCCAACTCAGCTCAAATCACCGTCGTCATCGTCGCCATTTGCCTGGCCAACATTTTTTTTGGATATTTCTTTTCCTCCACTTTTCTGTGTGTGTTTCATAAATTTGTATGCGCTTGTTGTTGTTGTTCTTGTGGTTTTGTTGCTCTGGGCTACGCTTATACTTTGTTGTTGTTGCTGTTAACTGCTGTTCTGCTGCCCGCTGTTTCTGAGATTCATGTGTACGTACGTACGTGTGTGTGTACGTGCGCTTGTGTTAGTATCTCCTCCCATATATTCCAGTGGCCAGTTGCAGCCGCCACTCGTGTTTCGCTCATTCCTTCGTTGAGTTGAGTACGTTTTTGGTGAGTGAGTGAAAGTTGAATTCCGTTTGTTTCTGCCTGCGCTGCTACTGGCTGCAGTTCCATTTCCACTTTGTTGCCGAACAGTGGCAGTCCAGTTGTCGTCATAGTCACGGTGAACTTAACTGCGACATCTGTGTGAATGAATATAAACGATGATGAATAAGATTTAAGAGGAATAAGTATTATATGTAGCTTTATTTCCTCTTATATTTGGTGTACACAATACGCTATGATCTTTATTATCATCTAAAATATAGTTGCTAACCTTAACTGTTATGCATACGCCTTAAAATCACATTAACATGTGTTCACATCTCATCATAATTTTCTTAATCAACGATTTTCTATGTGAAGGTTACATTGTCATTGCCCTCTTGCAGCCGCTTCCCTTTCTTTCTAGTTACGTTTAACCGTTTTATTACGTTGATTTTGAAAATGACAACACACACTGAGAAATACTTTAGCAGCACACTGAGAAAAATTTGTAGAAAAACTTTTGAGCTTAACGCATTAGAAGAAGTTTCTTACTACTATCATTTTCTCAGTGTCATTTTGTTTGCCAATAACGCGTGTTCTCTCACACACACACACACACACACACGTATAGGCACACATGTGCGTGCCGCCCCTTTGTGTATACACTTTACTTAACCCCTCCCCAACCCGCGCAATTCCCCTTGCTGCTCTTAGCATCTGCTTTGAATGCATTTTCAATGGCATTTTGATTGCAATTGGCTTGCAGTAATTGCTATGTTTAGCTTAATGCTATGGCCAACAACACATGGCATTAACTCTACTAGCTAACTGTCTACCTAACTATACAAGCCACCCACCTAGACACACACACGCACAACACTCTTGATTGACTTTCAGTTTCTGTGTCATTAAAGCGGCAAAATCTCACATGGTTAGTGGGTTAGACTTGGCTCATACTTTTGGCCAAATTGCTGTTGCCACTACAATCGGGTCAGCTGATTTCCTCAGCCATTGAACCCTTTTCTTAGTTTTTGTTCTTGTGTTCGTTTTATTCATCCTTGAGCATAAATCATAAACTCATCGACACATTTTTGCATTGAAAATGCATAAATTAAAAGCGTAAAACAAATTTTCACAGCATCACGATTGTCGCATTGGAGTTTTTTTTTCGTTTTTGTTTTTGGAGCTGCCCCATGTCAAAGTTCCCGCAGCGGCGTTGCAGTGCCAACAGCTCCTGGGCAACAACAACAACAACTGCTACACATGTCTGAGCTGCCTTAACCCAACTCCAACTTCAACTTCTCCCTTGGCTCCTTTGGCGCCAGTTTGTATGCGCAGTTTGGTCGCATCTTTGGCGCGGCTTTTCGCCTTGTTTACGCTAAGATGGCGTATTGTATAACATCATTATGTGGACTTGGTTCATGTTCATGTCATAATTTTGCCAAAGGCCCAGAGACTCGTAGCATTCCTCTGTAGCGCCAGTCGCACATCTCCAGCCGCGAAGCTCGCTTGGATTGGCCAACTATGTGTCCATGTATGTACGTACATTGTACATCACATATACCAAAAAGTGTGTATCGGCATCGGCATCGGCATCGGCATCGGCATCAGAATGTTGTTGGCCGCTGTTTGTGCCATGTTTTGGGCTGCGTAATTAAAAATAAATTTTCGCGCGCCAAACGAACAGGTGCGGAGTGCGGGTCGAATGGCCTAAAAAAACTCTAAAGGAAAGCTTTTTAAAGCTACTGAATTGATAGAAGAGTTACAAGCTCTCCGTGTGTCTAGCAAAAGCTGCACCTGTTGCTGTGCTTGGGCCCTGTTGTTGCCCCTGAACCGCTCCTGTCTTTGACAAGAACTTGCAAATAAGTTTTTGTTACTTTTATTTTTAATTTAATGAATATTCTGGGACAATTTATTAGCCAACATATTGATTTCAGCGTTTGCCGTGTATCTGTTCTTGTTGTTGTTGTTGTTGTTTTTGTTGTCTCTTTTGCATTTGGTTGTTGTTGTAGTTGTTGCTTGGTTGCAAGGTTTATACGGTAGTTAGCGACATAAATAGCAGCAATTTGGCCAGACACCAGGCAACAACACAGGGGCCAGATAACCGAACCGAACCGAACCGAACCAAAAACCAAACCGAACCGATAGCCAAAGTCAAAGCTTGCTGAACAAGCTCACAATTAATATGCCCAGCCCGCCGCCCGCGCCACAGGCGGTCCCTTGTACGGGTCCGAGGGTCCAAGACTATTGCATCCTGGCTGCTGCTTCTTGTTGTTGTTGTTGTTGTTGTAGTGGGGACCCTGTTGTGGCAGCTTTGCTGACTGGTATCCAAAAAAAAAAGTGCTGTTTGTGTGTGTGGCGATTTATGGCTCTTAACAAATTGTTAATAAATATTTTATTTATATTGATGAGACAACACGAAATTATTCACAATTTGTTGTGCAACCAATTCATATATATATCTTTCTGTGTCTCTTACAGCGTTTGGTTTCCCATATATTTTTTTTTTTTTGAGACTTATGCGTTGATGAAATAATTTCTTTTGCCCAACAGCTGCGCATTTGTTTCAATTAGCCAACCCAAAAGGAGGCAAACTCAACCAAACTGACCGAACCGAACAAATGGTTATTTTAATATTATAATATCCGTTATATATGATTGATCTGTTCATCTTTGCGTTGTGGCACCCTGTAATTAGCTCATGAAATGCTTTTACCCTCTTAGCCAGAGCCTTTTGGCTTTTCCATTCAATGTGTTCTAAAGTTTTCCGAAGAGTATTTAGTATTCTTTTGATCTTGTGTTTTGGACAATTGAAAGTGGAATTTAAATGAGTTTAGTTGCGGGTAGTGCATAAGCTTGCCCCACTCCTGCTCTCCCTCTCTCTCTCTCTGTTTGTTTGAGTCTCCATCTCATTCAAGCAGCTGTCAATCACAATGATTTATGTTGCCGCCACAGTAAGACTGCGACAGAGACAGAGAATGTAAGAGTGAAAGAGAGAGAGAGTGAGAGAGACTGTGTTGGCGATTTCTTGTTGTTGTTGTTGTTGTTGTAGCTTTGTGCATTTGCCTACATCAACGCGTCAATTTATCTTTCCGCAGTTGCAACAAAACTCATCAACGGCGGCTTCTTTCTTTCATAAAAGCCAACGGTTCCCCCTCCCCTTCCCTCGCTCTCACTCTCTCTTCCACTGAGACTGCCCCGCATATCTTGCCGCCTGGCGCTTAAAGAGCTTTGCTCTTCTTCTTGCAAAACATTTTTCATTTGAATTTCATATCATTTGGTTTACTTAATTGTCGCTAGCTTTTGATGAACTGTTTGTTTAGATTTGCCGCGACAGTTTCCATAGGCTTGAGTATTACGATACGATCTCAGTTCTTAAGGTGTGGCCGCCCCCCCCCCCCCCCCCCCCTTCCTTTCTTGCCCGCTTCTTACGTTTGCCCTGCAATTTGGCTTAAAGCATTTCGTGACACATCCGCCATTTTGGTGGCTACCTATTGAAGCCATTTACATTCCGTTGCCCCGAAACAAGACAATTTTTTTGCCCCAACGCCGCTCGCACAGCTCAATTTACCAATCAAATAACAAATGTGCCGCCAAAGCTGCTTATTAATGGCGGCGGCGGCGGCAGCGGTGGTGGGGCAACAACAACAACCGCTTGCCCCATCTATATAATTTCCACGAACCTCTCTCCCATTGTCGATAATAATTGATTTGATTGATGCTTCAACGATTGAGGCTGTTTTGTGTTTTGTGTTTTTTGTTCTTTCTTCCACTCTTGATTGGCTCAAATTTGATGCCTCTCCTTTCGCTCTTTCTGTCTCTCTCTCTTTCTTTGTTTGCTGTCTGTCTGGCGTTTTTACTTATTGTTTTTTTGTTGCATTTTAAGTTGCTTTGGCAAAGATTTACTCTATAATAATAATCATTTATCTCTATTTACTCTAGCCTAGAGTCCATTTGTATTGTTTACCTTAAGTATTAACCCTCGTTTCTGAATAGCAAAAGGGTATCTTAATAAATATCATGCTTAACTTAAGCTGCATTAGTCGCCAAAACTCTTAAAGGCCACACTTGTTAACAAATTGGAGTTGGATAAATTTGCATGCGATTCGAAGATAAGAATCGGCCAAATTGTTCAATGAACGCATCGTTGACCTCAAGCTTTAAGAAGGTCTTAAAGCTCATAGGGGGAGAATAAATACGAGTAAAGAGAAACAAGTGTTGAGCTGAAAGGCAAATTGACTTCATGTTCAACAGCGCCAGTCAATTCCCCCTCCACTCTTCTTGTTTCATGTTGAGGGTGAGTCTTGAGCTTGGCTCTGTGTGTGTTTTGTTTTGTTTTGTTTTTAAAAATCCGTTGTCTTAGTTTTCACACAGCGCCAAAATTCCACTTAAACGCAGCGCTATGCTTTCAAAACCAAATTAATCTTCATTGGAAGCCATCGACAGGAGTAAAGCAACATCCATAACAACATCCATAACAACAACTGTTAAGGAAAGGCCGCTGGCCTTGGCTGAGCGAAAAATTAGCGCAAATGATTGACAGCCTAAATGCGAATTTAATGGAGAACTGTTTTTTTTTTGTTATTTTTTTTTTGCTTTGTGGGGCCCACATGGGCCAACTACTTCCCGGCTCATTATCTTCCCCAAAAAGAGGATTTTGGTTTCGGTTCGCTATAATTTGCAGTGCCGACAATTCGTATTTTGTATTTTCTGGCTGTAAAAGTAAAAGCAAATTGTTTCGTTCAAAATCAGTTGAAATTGATACAAAATTGATGGCGGGTAGAAAATCAGTTTTCGTTGCCACAGATTGAGTGAGGTTCGGTTTACCGTTAAGCTTTAAGTTGGAGTTAAAAAAAAGAAGAATAATGATGAACAATCAAGACAAACTTAACTATAACTTAGTCTTTAATATATAAATGGGTTAACTAACTTCACATCGTATAAGCCAACTGTCTTAACTCTTAACTCTTGGTTGTGTTCTTGTTGTTGTTGTGAGTTTGAAATGTTTTATTTGCATTCTGATGCGAATGCGACGAAAAGTTAGCTGCGTGCCTTTCCATCCCTTTTTTGGTGGAGCGAGCGAGAGAGAGAGAGAGAGAGAGAGGGCGCGAATGCAGACGTCAGAAGTGCATATTTGCACGCGATCCTTGTTTTTTTTTTGGGCTCCTGCAATCCTTTTGCCATTGGACTGGCACTGGCACTGGCAACTGGCAACTTGCAACTGGCTGTGGCACTGACTGACGTCACTTTGGCAGCAGACAATTTATGCGCCCAGGACGCCACCTCCCAACCAACGGCTGTCCAACGTGTCCAAGTGCTCAACTGTCCAACTGTTATCGATACGTTAGCTGGCGACGCTTGTTGTTGTTGGCCAGGTTAGCTGCCTGTGGATACCATGTGCGTGTCATCAAGTTGGCCTAAAGTGACAGTCGCGATTTAATGGCACTGGCAACGGTTAAAACTAACAAATTAATATGTTGCTTGCTTGTCTTTTCTTGCTGTTGCAGCTTGCTGTTGCTAGCTGAACCCGTTGGGCTCAGCACTTGCAATGAATAATCAATCGATTTCAGTTCAATTAGCACCTTTTAGTGTGCAAAGTAGCGCGCCCAAACCACAACCCACCAAAACCTGAACGTTCTGTCTGTCTACGACTTGGCCCTGTCAATTGGCCTGTCAGCGTGGCTCAAAACTTAAGTGCTTGCTGCTCGAAATCACAGCAACAACTAGTTGCTGCGTGGGCCTTGCCACAGGGCTTGTTTGTCCAGTTTATGCCATTCCCCAGCAGCGACAATATATGGCTATATATATATATATGTTAAATCAGTTAGAGCTACCTTATAAGCGGCAAGGGCGTGGGCTGTTGTCTGTGTGTGTGTGTGTTTGTGTGTGTGTGTGCAGAAATAATAATTGCAGTGTCATGCATTTTGGCACCCAACGTGTTGGCTTTGAGCTTTGGGCGCAGCCAATGAATATGTTAGAAGCTGTTTAAGCCAACTTTCTTTGCTAAATGCTTATTAAACTTTTAATAAATGTATATGGCATAGTTCTAAATACGTTTAAGCCTTTCAAGTTGACAAGTCTCAACTAACCAAGTCACGAACTGCATTTGCATGTCACGATTGTTGGCCATCTCTGGCTAAAAGTGGCGCTCAATTCAATGTCAGTTAGTCGCACAATTTAAACGCATAACTGCAAATTATTTGCCATTGTGATATGAATTGAGGCAGCTTTGCGGCGTTTGCCACACAACCTTCACATAGAAAATCTCTCAACAAGAAAATTACACACACACTGTGACACAGAGGGGCGTTTGGTTAACGAAGAGTGGGCGTGTCCAACATTGACAATTCCTATGAGAGGGTCAAGGGATTAGAACTGTGGCAAAACCACAGACGAATGCCAGGCGAACCTCAAAGCAAACCAATTAGGCGTTAAACTAAAGTTCTTCTTCTTGTTCTTTGTTTTTGGGTTTTGAGAGCGTAATTATAATTTCTTAGCCTTCCAGAAAAGGAACACACAAAAGATGAGGAGTAAAAATTATTGCGGTTTCCGTTTCAACAGGGCCCAAAAACCCATGTCGAATCAGCTGTCGCTGCATCCGTTCCCTGCAATCTATCATTTAACAACAACAACAACAACAACTTCCAGTTGCCAAACTAATTAATAAACATTAGCAAGTACATACATAAATGGCGTCTCTTTGGCTGCTTGTTTAATTCATAATTATTTACATAACTAATTAAAATGATCGACTCGACTCGACTCGACTCGACTCGAAACATGTTCATGCAGAGTTTTCATTAGACTTTTAACTGACCGACGGTTTTCCAAAAGAAAATGCTGCTTTGGAGGTGCCGCAGACAAGTTTAATTAGTGATTTGACTAAGCGTTGATTTAACTGAAATCACAAAACCAGAAAATCTATGCCAAAAACAAATAGCATAGACTTTGTAGTACACTGCAATTAAAGTTGTGTGTCTTTTTTAATTCTTATGCTTTACTATAGCCAAAACTTATTGTAAGAAGCTTTAATTAAATTTGTTTTAGAATACGAAAATCATAAATATAAAAAGTTCACTATAAGACCTCCAAACAAACCAAAATATTCCAAAACTTTTTTCTTTATTTTCGGCTACATAATTATGGGTAATTGTAGTTTCGTTTCTTAACAAACTTTATTCCACAAAAAAGTTAGGGTGCATTTGTGTGGACATTGAAGACCAGAAAGACTTTATACAATGTTGGGGCGCCGGCTAATTGCAATTATTTATTTAAGTAATCCATCATATTCGTAACGCTTGCACTTGAAGACTGAAAATGTATGCAGGGTGCAAAAACCAGGGGCAGGTGGCAGGTGGCAGGCATAGAAAATGAGGCGACGGCGGCGGCGGCGGCTTTTTGGCAAAAGAAACATGTAGAAAAACTTTGGTGTGCCGCACACGCGAATGTCGTATAAGTAATTTTTGTGTTTCTTGTTTTTTCTTCGTCTTGCTATAATGCAAAATGCAAATTAGTGCACAAAAGAAAGAAGAAGAAGAGAGAGAGAAAATAAGGCTTACATCATGTGAGATGGCCCAAATAAAAGTGGCTTAGAGTAGGAGATCCATTGACAATATTTTACATAACCAGCTTTTTCTCACAACGCCTCCAAAACAAAAAAAAAAAAAAACACAAAAAAGAAAACTTTGTCAAACATTTGCGTGTTTTTAACTATTAAAGACATTTCAATTAGAGCTAAACAAATTGTTAACCGAACGTTTTAATTTTCAACCAAATAAAACTTTAACTTTGTTAGCAAGAGGGGGGAGAGAGAGAGAGAGGGGAAAAGTGATTACCATATGTTCTGACGTATAAAGTTAAAAGCTTAAACGCGCTTTTTGTTGCTGCTCTTAGCCATTGCCGCACATTTAATACGTAAATAGTGTGCGACAATTGTCAAGGCTTAATTATTTACTAATTGTTGTTGAATTATGAAGAACTATGCCGCCTAATTACACATCAATTATAAATTGTTGGCTTTTCTTTTTTTTTTGTACTTTTTTCGGTTAACTTTTATGGCAGCGGCAAACAAAGAAAAAACCAAACCAAAAAAACAACATCGAATTTAACTCAAATGCAGCAAAACTCAAAGCTCCGCCCCTCGAGACGTTGCTACTGTATAAGTGTAAGTGAACGCGCGTGTGTGTGTGTGTGTGTGTGTGAAACAACCACCCGAGTGCAGTGTGTGCTGTGTGAACAACATGGCGTAGTTTCATTGCCATTTCGTTTCGTTTAGCTCGCTGGAAATTGAGTGAAACTCGACATACAATTATTCAACGCCTTTCAAAGTGCAGACACGGACACCTTTTTGTAGGGGGCAAAACTTAAAAGAAAAAACAAAAGCAAGTGTAAGTATGCATATTAATAAGCTTTTGTCGCTTTTTTGTACATTTCGTCTGGCAAGTGGAGACATACAAAAGAAAAGAGTGCACAGCTTAGACGCGCTTAAGATGGCCAATTGACGATAAGGCCAACTCCGCTCTTTGTTGCTTGGTTAATGCGTTGCAAATTGCATTTGCTTGGCCGTGTTGGGCGACAAAGACAACTTACAACTTACACCTAGCAACCCAGATGCGTCCATTAAATCTACATAAATGCTATGTTATAGAACCAGAACCAAGTGTTGGTCTCTTTCGGTTGCAGACATGGCGCTGTGTGCGCCAACATTGGCCAGATTATTATTATTATTATTATATTTATGCATATTAATTTATAGCTCTGACTCCGCCCGCCAGACTTTAAATTTGTAATTTCAAGCAAGTCTAACAATTCTAGTGCCACTAATTGCAATTGGGATTTTTATTGCCAAGCTTTTTTTTATGCCAGTTGGTTGAGAGTTAAGGCGGAATTGTGAGTAGAAAATAGCTTTAGACGTATATGTTTTGTGGGCTGTATGAGGAAAAGATTGGAAGCAAACAAAAGTTATGATTATTTGTGAAGATAAAAACTTAAAACTTCTATTCAAAACGGTAGCGAAAGGAATATTCCCCTAACTTACCCGCTTTACCCTTAATTGATTAGAGTTGTTCTTGAGTTTTTCCCTCTTCCAAAACAATTAGCAGCAATTAATAAAAAATTTCAATACACATAATTTGTTTACGATTATTGGTAAACAAAGTATTCGTTTTATTAGTCGTTTCATATTACCTCTTTTGGGGTCGATTAGAAATTCGCGTGATATGCACAAAACTAGGCAATTGGACTTGGAAGTTGTATATTTCAAAGTAAGGACTTTCAATTGCGTTTTTCTTGCTTTTTGTTGGTTCAAGTTGAGTGATTATCTTGATGGATCCATTTCTTGGCCTCTTGCCACATGCAAATGTGTTCTTGGGCCATGTTCCCAGCTAATTCATTCTCTTCTACTCCCCTCCCTCTCTCGCTCTCTTCTCTGTGTGCGCCCCCCTTTCCACTTGTTTTTGTTTTTTTTTGCGGTGAGCAAAGCGTTAAAAACGCATTTAGCATAATTTCATTTTGCGCAAACATGACTTTTGCATTTGCATTAGTAACGAGTGTGTTCACCCCTTCCCCTTCCCGTTGCCCCCCCTATGATAACTTACCCCGCCAAGCCTTTTATCCCTTCACCACGTTGCAGCAGTCTGGCAGCAACACAATTAAAAAGTCATAAAAAAATATACATAATAAAAGTACAACTAAAAAAATGAAATGCGAAGAGAATGATTAAGAGAGAGAGAGAGACGGAGAGGGGGAAACGCCGCACCTTTACTTTGCCCCACCGTTTCGCTTTGGTATCCCCCCCTCGACAGATACATAAATAATCAAATAATTTTTGTATAAAAATGCGCACACCAAGCAGGCGCATAAAATAAAGTCATAATTTAAGAATGATTTATGAAATGCACTCGAAAACGTTGTTCTTCTCTATACAATAAATACGCTTAAGCATTTTAGAGTAAAGCTAATAACCGTGCCCAAACCGGGTATATTAGCTAAATCATGAGCCAGAATATTCATTTTTATTACCTAATGCAATATAATAAGCATTTTTTTTTGTGTATATTTTGTTTTTAATGAATAGTTATAGGTTTTTTTATTGTTAAACATTTTAGATAATATTGAGATAATATTGTTTAATTTCTTTGCTTAATGCAGCGCCGTTTAAAATTAATTTCGCCTGCTGCACTTGGCTTGTTTTTTTGCTTTAGTTTTATGATTATTTTGTGTATATTTCGCTTTTTTAATCTGCTCGCCGACGGCCAGTGCAAAAATACATTAGCATAAGCCAACACGCATGGCACAGCCGAGGCGTAGGAAGGTAGAGGGTTTGAAACTTGGATAAGGCTTGAGGACTAGCTAAATTTGACATGACCCAACTACAATGTGATTAGGTTGGACTAAGACAAGCCAAACTGACACTATCTCTATATAAGTTTAGGAAGTTGAATGCTTGATATGCATGCAATTTATATCGGATTATGAATTAAAAACAAAAAGAGAGAAAAAAAACAACAACAAAAGCCAGCTCTAACTGCTGAAGCCGCTTGCATATTTTAACCTGCTTACACAGCAATTAAGCGAGAAAAAGTAACATTTTTCTACGGCTTTCAACAGCGGCGTGCAACATGAAGGGTTGGGGCAAGGCGTTTGCAGTTGCCACTGGAGTTGGGGAATGTTCAAATTTGCATTTTAAATTGTAAGCTCTGATATATTGTATCTCTCTCTCTCTCTTTCTCTCTTTCTATCTTTTACTATTATTTATGACTGAAAGTGCAACAAGGCGTATGCTTAACTTTGTTGATAATTGGAGTGAGAATAAGCATTCATAATTTTAAATGCAGCTTTTTATATATATTTTTTTTGTTATTTGCAAAAAGAAAAAAAAATAAGAAACATGAACGCTAATTAATATGATTTTAAGGCGTTGAATAATTGCAATCCATTTCGTTTTAATGCCTGTGGCAGCCATTAGTTAAAGTATACCCTGATATTATAATAAATATGGTATCTATATACAACTAAGCATCTTCTGGTTTTTTGTCATAAAGTTCGCAACAAAAAAAAAGTTGTTTGTTTTGTTTGGCATGGCGTCTAAAGGGCGTGACAATTGGCCAGGTCAGCCAGGGGTGAAACCTTAATTATTGCAATGCAAACCCAACCCCAACCAAAAGAGAAAACCACCCAACGTTTGGCTGTGGTTGAACATGCATTTACTTTTAAGTGCTGACAATTTAGCTATCATTTGCTGTTTGCATTAGTCAAATACACTGGTTTGACCTGCCCCAAGCCAAGGTAAAAGGGTTGCAGTTATCTGGCAGCTACCTCAGCTATTGTTGCAACGTGTGTGGGCGTCATATTCGGTTACGAAACCATGCAGCAACAGCAGCCAGCCAGCCAGCCAGCCAGCCACAATCTTGACACAAACCGCAGAGTCGAGAGTCAATTTCAAGTTGCTGCATCTTTTGCAACGTGCAACGTGGCAGTTGTCTGTGTGTCTGACAGTGCTGCTAATCGGTTAAATTAGCCGTAAAAAGAATGCAAGAAGTCCTGCCTGAGGGTCAGGTTACGATCTGGCGATCGAATGTGAAGGCGACAACACCCTCGCAACGTGAGAACCTCGATTCGATCGAGGGCTGATTTATGATAGACGTGTGCCACTTGAGTGTGTGGCTGCCACACAGTTCACACTTAAGCTCCAGTCAAGCCTCACAGACATATCAATATCATTGTCAACAGGTTTCGGCTTCTTTTCGCCTTCGTTGCTTCTCTTCAGATACCCTGTGAATGCTTTGCAAATGAATTGTTTCAACAGTTAACCACCAAACACAGGGTATTTGTCATGTGCGTTTCGTGCCACACTGTGCTAGTTTTGTGTGGCACAGCAGCGCCTTGGGGCACGCTCTGCTTTGCCCTTTTGGTGGCATCTTAATCATTGTTATTTACTGCCATTAGTCGCGTTGCGCGTTTGCTGCTGGTGTTTCGCATTGCAATTATGTTGACAATTCGGCAGATGGCTCGATCGCTTGATGGCTCGATGGCTGCTATGTGAGAGATTATGAGAGCGCCTTTGGGGCTTATCATTAAGCGCAGTTTATTGAAAAAATAAAAACAAAAAAATATCAACGCTTTTCGGCTGATTAATGGGTCCGCGAAGGCCGACAGGTGCGCTTTGGCATTTTAAATACGGTCAATTAGGCTAATGCCAGACTTTCGAATACTTAAGATTGTTCGATATGAGTTCAGGGTACAGGAAGCGTTCCTCAAAATGTTGCATATAAATTCTCAATTATCGCCCACGCCCACAGTCTCTCTCTCTCTCTCAAAGAGTCTGCAATTTGCCACAGTTTATATATATATAATATTTATGTTGCACTAGTTTGTATTTAGACATCACTAGAACATGGCTATGATGCGATTCACAAATGCTCTGTTATAAATATTATTTATGCCAAGCTTAAGTTAGTCTTAGCACACCTTACTCTCCTCTGGCATAGGGTATACGCAGACAGTTGGAGCTGTGTTTAGGCTAAGCGATTGAATCGTTTAGAGTCAAAACCTTTTGCTAACTGCTGCCCCAATGTGGAGCGCGTCCCGTGTCCGACGTGGCTACAACAATATCATTACTATTTGCCTGGTGCCCGCGGTGCTGCAATTGATCAGCAGAGTAGCGCGGCTGGGCAGTAGGAGTCTCCAGCTAAAATGCGGAAACGTGCCGCTCGGTCTGAGGCCGTTTTAATTCCTGGCTGCGATTCGCATCGCGGCGCTGCTCGAATGGTGTCTGGAATTGAAAAGGTTGCGCACAAATCCATCAAGAGGCCAGCGCCATCTAAGCGCAAGCAGCAGACTCTTCTTGCCAACTCCTGCCACCTTAGCTGCATTAGAATGTTTCTCTTGAACGTTGCTTTTGTTGTTTGTGTAAACACCCACCAAAAACAAAGCGTTTGGTTCATAAATCATCGCGATAACAAATTACCGCTGCCGTCCACAAAAAAAAAAAAACTGCAAGCTCAAAAAACGACTCTTGGAGCTTCAGTTCCAGCTTCAGCTTCAGGTCCAACAAAAGAGTTGGAAGTTACAAAAGATCAATCTTATTTGCGCCCCCAAAAAACAACAGCAACAAAATTATGGTCAAAATAGCCAAAGAGGCGCTTGGCCATTGGCATTCAGGTACATGAACGTGAATGAGATAGATACACAAGGCAAGAGCGAGAGGGAGACAGAGACAGACAGAGACAGAGAGAGAGTGAAAGAGTCGATTAATTTGGGCGATCGCAATGCCTGACTTGAAAACTTCAACTCAGACTTGAAGCTTTTCTGTGTATACATTATTATTATTATTATTTATTTGTATACCCTGTAATATATATGTCTCTATCTTGGCTGTTTAGTTAGCCTTATAGGAAACATTTATTCACGATTAAGTTCAATTTAGTAAGAAAATTATCTGAAAGATCTTAAGTTGAGTTTGTATTAAACTATAGAAGTTTAAGTTAAGCTACAAGTAGAAAACTGAAAGCTGATTAAAGGATATGTATAGGTTGTTAATAGCCTACAAGTTTCTTTTTGTTGCTATTGTTTGTACTCGCATCTTTTTTTCGTGTAGGCTAAACAAACTTACAATTTAGATTGAATTTATTTGTGCGCCGCCAGCCGCTTGCCGCTTGCTGCCTGCCGCTTGCCACCTTGCCACCCTGCCGCTTGCTGCTTGTTGCCTTGTTGCCTTGCTGCCTAGACGAGGAGCAGCCCATTGAGATCTTCATTTGCTGATCTTTCTGGGAACATCTTTGCGGCGTTGACCCCAAAGGCACACACACACAAACACACACACACACACACACACACACACCGAGAGAGCTAGTTGCAATTCCGATTTCTGCAACTGAGACTTTGAGTTGCGTATTGTCTGGACGGCTTCACAATTTTTTTTCGTCGTCTTTGTTTTTTTTCTTAACTGACCAGTTTCCAGTTTCGTTCGTTTCGTTGCCGTTTGTGCTGCATTTAGCCGTTTCCTTCTTTGAACTCTATTAAACTCGGCGAATTTATTAATTTTTCTGCTGATTAACTGTTTCCGATAGCCGCCTTGGCCATTGCCCGTTTCTGGTATCCGTTAGTCGCATCTCACAATAAATCATATTTTTGCCTCTCTCGCTCTCTCTCTGTCCGACAAAGATTGACACTTTAAGAGTTGGAGGAGCAGAGGCTAGAGTAGGGGTTAGGGGGAGTTTAGGGGGCGAGTGTGAAGCGTATGAAGCGTATTAAGTATAATGACAGCGACAAATACAACTCACGACAACAATAACCAAATGACATGAACTTATATGTATGTATGTGTAGCTAACTGTTTTTAACAACAGCCACAACTATGTATCTAATAGATACATTCGTTTGGCAATGCAATGGGTGTTTGTGTATCTGTCGGATATGACAACAGCACAACACAGAAAAGAAAAAACAAACAACAAATAACGTTTGTATTTAGAGGCAGCAAGTCGAGGCTTTTAATGCTCTTTTAGTTCTGTTAATGTTGCCGAGAGTTAGCAGATTTCTAAGTAGTAACAATTGAAAGATATATGTGTTAAATAGTAGTAAGTTATCTGCGTTAAATTAGTTAGAAAGAAAGTATCTATAACTAGATTTAATGTTTCTTCAAAGTGCAAACACTTAAATTAAGCACTTTGTGTCCTTTACCTAAAAGCAAATGGAATAGATAGAGCTAGAAAAACATATAGAAAGCAGACTTCCTTTAAACTACATTAAATGCCAACTGGTATTGCTATTTTAACCCTTTTAAACCCTCGAAAGTTGTTTTGTAGGATTACTTTTTGAGCTGTTTTCTTTTTTTGATGCTTATCGCCAGATTTTTGATATACTAGAATTATAAGCATTAGCATGCACATATCAAGTCAAACCTTGACACATAGTCGTTAAGCTCTCTCTCTCTCTCTCTCTCTCTCTCTTACTCCCTTGCTCTGTGGGCACTGTTAAAAATCTGTGAAATGTCAGCAATGCAAAGGGCGTTTGTTCTACCGTTTCGTTGGTTGGTTTAAGTTGTTGTTGTTGTTGTTGGTGGTTTGCTTTGGCTTTGGTTTTGGTTTTGGTGGAGTGTTCACGTTGGACGTACAACCACATTTCACGTTTATCTCGCGCAATTGATCGCCTTTTGTTGTTCTCGCGGCCATTGTTTGCATTCTTTGTATGTAGTTGTTGTTGCTGTTGTTGTTGTTGTGTCTGAAATGACATTTACTAGCGCTACTGTTTGTTAGTTAGTTTGTTTGTTGTGCTGTCGCCATTTTGCGTCTCGCCGCACTGTTGCCACAAATGGCAATTAATAATTGCGGCTACTTAGCAGCCAGCTTATAGCCGTATATGTTTTTTGTGCTGCATTTGCATTATACACAACAACAAAAAACAAAAAATAAAAGTAAACATTTGTTGGTTATTGTCGTTGGCAGCCATTAAATGTGCACTTTGTGGGGTATCCTTTATGGCTTGTTTTAGGTTGCATATTTGCTTTAGATGTTGTTGTTTTTTCAAAACAATTATATTTAATTGTTGTTTATACTTTATCTATTGGTTGGTTGTTGTTGTTTTTTCCTTTTTTGCCTAGGCGCCTCTTTATTGGTAGTTGCACTAATGTTGTCAGTGTTTGATTGCTGATTGATTAGAATCTGTTTTTCATATATTTATTAACCACCACCAAAGAGTTTGTGCCACTTAATTGGCAAATTATAGCGCTTGTCTAGATCTGCATCGCTTGCCCATCAACTTTGACATTGATGCCAGCCAGCAGCTGCAGCCTGCAATAAAACAATATAAAAAAGCAGAAGAGGCAAACAACAACAAAAACAACAACAACTTGCGCGTAATGAGAAACTTGTTATATGAAATTAGGCAAAGGCTGAAAGAAGCCAAGGTAGCAGGAGGGTAGCAAGCGAGAGGAGCAGGTCAACTGACACTTTTTAAGCTTATATGGAGACCAGAGACCAGCGGCCAGCGGCCAGCGGCCAGCGGCCAGCGGCAAAATGTTATACAAACACATAATTCCTCAAGTCTTCGACTTCAAACTTCAGCTTCAACTTCAACTTCAAGTTTAGCAAGGGGATGTTGTGAAATTGATATGCGAAGACTGCGTCGAGTTGGTAATTCCAAAAGGCACCTGCAACTGTTCGGCGTAAATTGATAAGCTGCCAGTGCCAAGAAGCACACACAGCGAGAGGAAGGGCAAGAGGAAGGGAGAGTATGATGCGACTCTGACCGGTTAGCTTATTAGTGACTGCGATTGACATTGCCTTCTGTTTTTTCCCTTGCCTGCGCCTGCTCAGCGGGAATTTGCGCATGCGCTGAGCGGCCCAAAACCCAATTCTCAATTCTTCATTCTTCCCAGACAAACTTGGAGACTCTAGACCAACTCTAGAGCCAACCAAGCAGACAAGATAAACATTTGGCTGCAACTGTTGCGAATGCTTGCACGCAATGTAATTGCATTTCAGTTCAGTTCAGTTCAGTTCGGTTCGATTCTGTTTGCCAGACACCTTTTGTCTCTCTGGAAGCGCTGACGTCACACATAGCTACACTGTACGAAAGTGGCATCTGTGGCAGGCTTGCCTGCGGTTACATACGTACATATTGTACGTTTGTACGTGTACTTGACATATGGCGGCTTATTGTCAATTACTTCCTCTTTGTCTTTGAGTGCAGCGGACATTTTGTTTTTTCTTCTAGGAATTGCTAAGAACTTGGCTGCTTGTCGTTGTCGCCGTGGCAGTGGCATAAATAAATCATTCAGATAAGTGGCAACGCCAAAGTGTTATGTGTTAATACAGTCTTGTACAGTGCTTGTTGTAGCAACACATTTGTTTAATGGCCTTTGAAGGCAGCTCGAAAAAAAAAGCTGTAATGCTTCTTAGATGCATTTTCAATTGCGACTTCCGAGTTCAGTTGATGCAAAATGGATGCAAAATGCTCGCTTGAAAAGCGATTAGGCGATGCCTTCAAATGATAGCTGAACAATAAAAAGCACAGCTTCATACAAAAAAAATATATACTCTTAATTACAGCATAATGAATTACTACAGTCACACACACAAATGTGTAACTGCTATTGCTAGCGTTAGACAGAGTCAGCAATAGGCTGTGTCTGTGTGTGCTTGTGTTAGTGAGAACACGCCCCGTTAATTTTGAGCGTAAAGTCGGCAAGCGCTTTGGGTACATGCGCTAGAAAGAGATACAGCATACGCTTCCATAATTGGCAGTTGCTGCGCTACTGAGACTTTCCAGGCGCGCGCACCTAACGAAACGCTGGCAATGAAACGCCATACATTGTGCGCGCTCTCTCACTCTCGCTGGCAGGCAGCGACGCTGCTTGACGATCGCGTTGCCAGGACGACTGGAAGGCATAGACAACACAGCCCAAGCAGCGCAGAGCGCGGCGCTGCGTGTGCCAATTGCCAAAGTGTTTCAACCAGGACTGGTTTTTTCCAATTTCGTTTTCAGTTCTTGTTGGATTCTCAAAGCGTCGACGTGGCCGCGCAGTCACCGAGCCAACGAGAGTCTTTCGCGCATAGCTAAAAATTCAAACACAACACAGAAAACAGAAACAAAAAACAACAAATATTCGTTAATTCATTTTCGGCAATCGCGCAACGGTCAACGCCGTCGGCGCTTTACTGTTTGCCATTTGTTGTTGCTTCTGCCAAGAGCGTGTAAGTAAGTGAGAGAAAGAAACGATAAGGAGTGGATTGGGGGAGTGTGTGTTTCATTTTCAAGCGTCGCGGTCGCTATTGAAGCTTTGACTTTGGCCCGCTGCCGCGCGTTCTTCATACAATATTCATTTGTTTCTGCCGCTCGTGTGCAGTCGCTGCTAACTAACGGTGTTTGCCGTCGTCAACGCCAACGCCTGGCGCCTCGTTCGGTGCATTATCTCTCAAAATAAAACGCACACACACACATCCAACATCCACAATATACAGATCAGCAGTGTCAGTGTTTTAAAAAGCTGCGTGTCCAACGCAAGTGATTAAAAAAAGTGTGCAAAAAATAAATATTCTTAAAATATAATACACTTAACTAAATACTAGCTCGTCACGCGATACCCTTTTAAAAAGATCGAAAATATCGAACAGCAGCCGGCTTCTGGCATAGTTCTTACTAACACACGCAATCACAACAACAACAACAACTGTATGTAAAGACAAATGCAGAGACAATTTGCCGGCGGCATCAACGGTCATTCAGTTCGTTATTTATCTCAAACACACACACAACAAACACTAAATGTCACTTTGACAGTTTAAGCAGAGTGCCAAAGCGCCACTGCAGACGCCTTTGACGCCTCTGCCGCTGGCGACGCCTCCGCATTGGAGCTGGAAATGATTTGCGTGCCGTTCTTGCGTTTAGCCTGCTGATTTGTTGCATGCGTCGTTGGCGTCGTCATCGCCGACCGTCAACGCCAACGCCAACACCAACACCAACACCAACAACAACAATCTACCACAAATCAAATGCGTGCAAGTGAAAAGCAAAAGTGTTACAATACAATAATATCAACAAATAAAACCCAAATAACAAACAAACATTGCAAAAACTAAACTGTAAATTGTGTATTTAGAGTTATTGCCATAGTGTTGTTGTTGTTGTTGTTGTTGTTAAGCACTTGTGTGTTGCAACGTATTGTTGAATTGTCGATTAGTTTGTTAAGAAATCAAGTATAAAATACTCCTAGCGGATATCTTAACAGATGCAAAAAGCAATCACTTGATAAGTCCAGCTGGTCTTAAGAATATTTCTGAACCATTTAAGCCATCTTTGTACTCAATAGTTTCTTAGGAATACATTATTAGCATTTATGTTCTTTTACCTTTTCAACTTTTCTTGTAGCACGGTTTAAATGTGTTACAAAAACTTAAACCTTAGCGAATTTTAAGTTCAAACTACAAATTACAATCAGATAAATGCAAATATATCGATATATTACCCTTCTTATCTAATTCAGTGACTGTTTTAATAGTTCCTGGGATTAGAAACCAAATGATTTATTCTCTGAACAATCTTTATAATAAATTGTTAAAGAACAACACATAAAAGTAGATTGTGATTAGTTTTATAAAGATTTTCTTAAGACAAAATTTTACAAATTGACGTTTCAATAACTTTAAGATCAAGAATAAAGCTGGAACCTAACTAAACACTACTCTAAACATTTAAATTGTGAGCTGTAGATAAATTATTAAAACGAATTCTCAAATCCTTCTTGTTACTATTCAGTTTCGAAAATCCAAGTTCCCGTTGTAATCAACCCAAAAAAAGTGCAATAAATAAAGCAAAAAAAAAGAAAGGAGAAACCGAAGATAAACAAAATGTAAGGCGTAATGATAAAATATAGAGAAAAAACAAAAAATAAAATCAAAAGCTGCCACAGCTGCTGAGATAAAACCTGCCTTGTCAGCAGCAGCAGGACTTGAGCCAATAAAAAACCAATTAAAAGAAGATAAAACCAAACAAAACAAAAGAAAACAGCAACACAATAATAATAACGTTGCAACGTTGCTCCTTAGAGCGAAAGAGATAGCAAGTGTGTGTGTGTGTGTGTGTGTTTGTGAAAAGAAAAATCATTCACAACGGCGACCATAACGAACTCCGCCCTTGCAATGAGCCAACTGGGCACCGTCTACGCCACCAAGCGAAGGCGACGCAATGGCAAAAGGTAAGTTCCCTATCCCTTTCCCTTTCCCTTTCCCTGACACCCCGCTGTTCGAGTCTATGATTACTGAAAAGATTTCAATCAATGAAAACGTTTGGCTGCCAAGTCAACTTGTTGTTGCTGCTGTTTGCTGTTGTTCTCTTGGCCATCAATCTGCGGCTTGTTTGGGTTTTGAGCTACTGATAAATGATGCCAGAATATACAAGAATTTAGCTACTGGTTTCGCTTCTCTTTCGATGCCTTAGAGGCAAGTTTGTATAATACTATCAGAAGCTAATATCCATCATATCTGAAAGCCATCTTAACTTAATCGCAGTTAAGAAACTTGTTAGTTTTTATGACTTGATGTTGGCAACTTCTATTCAAAGAGTATTTTTATAGCATCATTACAATGTTTAAATATTGTTAATCAATTTAAAAGCGTTTAACATTGCGTATACGCAATGCAGCTTGCTTTAGCTTCTGTTTCTTTCTGTTTACTTTCAGTTGCGGCGTCAGCTTTTAAGCATTCAATATGGAAATTATGAATATTATGCATGTCGGCAGAGTTGCGTGAAATTACAGTACTTTACTGCTTAAACCTGCCCCTGCTCTGTTTCCCCGCCCCTCTCTCTATCTTTCTTTCAATTGCATACGGGGTGGCCCTTTAAGCTTCTTCCACTTCTTCTTCTTCTTCTTTGTCGTATGTATTACATTGCAGATGTTGTTGTTGTTGTTCTTGTTGCTGTTGTTGCTGTTGCACTCTTTGCTCTATTGCCGACCAAAGTGTTATCGCCTTGTCCAGATCAAGAGTATCGCCGCTGCTGTTGCTGCTGCCCAAAAGTGCATATAATTTCTGATAATTTTGTGTACTTAACTTGCGCAAAATACTTGTAAAAACAACAGCAACAACAAGAGAGAACACATGCCACGACGTAAATATGCAAAAACAACAACAAAAAAAAAAACATGAGAAAAAATAATATTAAAATAAAGGAGGAAAAAATTGCTGCAGTAGCTGGAAACTAAGACACGCCCCCAACTGCGCACTGTAATTGCGCCCCAACTGATCAGCAGCGGGAGAGCAACAACAACAACAACAACAACAACAGCGACCAAGTCCAAAGATAGCGACAAAGTTATTAATTCTTATTTTTTTCCGCCTGCCTTCGTTATTTTTTTTTTCTTTGTTGTTGTATCGCATACCCTAGAAAAGAAGTAGTTCAGAGGACTTGCTTACAAATTATTGTCTAATTAGGTTGTCTTTTAAACAAACTTGAGAACCATATACAAACAGTTTAAGTTGGCATCGTTTTGGGAAGCTTTTTGTTACTTCTCCTTTTGACTACTTTTGCTAAATTCACTTTTACTTAAACGGCAACAGCATAATGCTTCAGCTAAAGCGGACCACAATTTTCCTATACATTATCCTTGATAGGGTATTTAAGCTTCGTTCTCAAAACTTGCCATTTGTTTTTCTTGTAGTCTTTTATAATTTTATTATTGCTGTGCAGCCATCGACAGGCAGCTCGCATAATTTTGCTCAAAAAAACAAGAAAAAACAATTACTTCTCGCCAAAATGCTACACCCCGTTCATACACACACACACACACACACCTCCCCTCTCTCTCTCTCCGCCAAAGTCATGCTGTGTTGTTACCCTGCGTAGTTTTTATATAGTTTTTTTGTATTTGTTGGCGCGCTGCTCGCTCGACTGACGCAAAATTGTCACCTTGCCATGCACACCTGCAATTAAGTGTCAGCCAGGCTGGGCCTGGGCTCAAGTGCTTGCTTGGCCTGTGTAAGCCAACCCAACCCCAAACCCCTTCTACCCTACTCTGGGCCCTGCAATCCGCTCGTTCGTATGTTGGTCTTAATGAAACGATCAAAAAAATGTGTCTGCCTAAACAACTTGTATGCTATTTTAATTGCCAACAGCAGCAGCTGTTTTGGGCCAACCCCTTTTTGCTGGGGAAACTATTTTAGAGTGCTCTATAAATATTTCGCATACGCCGCATGGCCAGCAATTATCAAAGAGACAGAGAGCGAGCGAAAGAGAATTGTAAAATATTTTTTTTTTGAAGCTTGCGTGCAAATGCGTCGATTTTGTATTGTTCTCATTGGAACGTATCATTTTCTATTACTGCAAGCCTAACTAGCAACTAATTACAACAACAGCAACAACAACGATATACGTATAATTGCTATAGTTAAGTTAAATGCGAATTTGCATATTAAATGCACAATCAAACAATTGATTTAAAAATAAATTGTTTAAACTGTCAATTGTTTGTGCTGAGAATTTGATGTGATTATAAAATGTTATTAGCAATATTTCAACTAAAACTTATCCGAAAACGAATCTTATCAATCTTATCAACATTCTTGGCTTCTGTTTGAGGCACAAGCGTAAGTGTTAGGGATTAGCTTAAAAGCAAGAAAATCGTTACTTAACTGGCCAAAACACTCAAGCACTCAACGCATTTAATTGTTGGCCATGCACCGCTGAAACGCAGCGAACCGAACCGCTTTGCCCGCTGCATTCGAGGGCACTTTTCGCTAGCAATTACCACAAGTAGTTAAACTTCGTCCGCCCCATCTTTACTCCAAAAAGGAAGACCCATAACAACAACAACAACAGGAACAGCAACAGCAACAAACTTGCAACATTTGTTACGCCAAACACGGCTGCCTCACCAACTCCTTGTGGCAAGCGGCATCGAGAAGCGAAAGGTTGCTTCCACTTGTTGGTTGTTATGGATATATGAGTCCTGGTTTTGCTTTATTGATTATCAGGCTTGTTGTTTGTTGTTGCAATTGTTGTTGCTACATGCTTGTTATTGATTGCAGCAAGTGCTGCATGCCCCCCCCCTACCTCCACCCCCTTACACTTAAGTCCTTGTTGCTATTAGAAATTGTAATTAGCCAAGTTTTCTGTTACTCGCTGCTGTTGTTGCTGTTCTTTATATCTTTAAAGTTGACGCGTTTTAAGTTTCCCACATGGCCAGAAACATAGAATTTCCCTACTTGAAACCACAATTGCCGTCTCGTGACATATGTTTTGGCTATAGTTGTGTGCGTTAGGGTCAGCTGACCATATGCCAATGCCCTGCCATATCATTCCATAGAGCACATAATAAATTTTCACAATCTAAAACGAAGTTTCGTTTCAAGTTCGAGTCGCGGCGAATTGACCAAAAGGACCAATAAAGGGCCCACACTAAACACAGTCAAATAGACAACAGTTGGCCAATACACCTATGCTGCTATGCACATTGGTGGTTGGTTCAGTTTCAGTTTCAATTTCAGTTTCAAACCCTCCTCCCTGCTGCTGCTGCTACTGCTGCTGCTGCTGCTGCTGATTGTCATTAGTTGCGCCTGCGCTGCTGTTGATGCCGCTTTTAAGTATTTTGTAAGAGTTCATATGGGGTTAAATGTGCTAGATGTGTGTTATCGGGGTGAGCGTAGGTTGCTGCTCAGTTAATTACAGTTAGCCAGTGTGATATCAGTCAAAAGATAACACATCATTCTTTCACTCTACTCTCATTAACTATATTATTCAGGATCATTGCCAGCTAGGTCAGCTGTGCTCTGTACAGTTTGATGGCAATTGAGTTTGTTTGATTTCTCCAAGTGTATGTGTTTTCAACTCGTTAAACAATGTCTCAATGTTAACCCACCCGACTCTCTCTCACTCTCTCTCTCTACCCCTTTAACTACTCCAGTAACTGAGTTGTGGTTGTGCTTTGCTTTGCTTTAGTTACCCTTGCGATTATCTAGCTGGTGTGTCTGTGTGAGTAATTAACACCATTGCGTAATGCAGCGTATCGAAGCCTAAATAGTGCACTTGCTCCATATGACCAGCCTTGGGATATGTGGGGAGGGGGAGGGGGGCCGAACGGGCGTGGCAGCCATTAAATGCGCCAACACAACAGCTGTCTGCCTCGCTCTCTCTCTCTCACTCTCTCTCTCCTTCTAACTGCCATTAGTGCAACTTTGTTGGCAATTCCCCATCTCCCTTGGTAAAACACTTTTAGGCTTACATTTGTTAAGTAAACGCTCTTAATGTCAACCATTCGAGCAGCTGATCTGACAGCAGACGCCAGCTCTGCCGCAGGGCTTAGTGTCAACGAACCCAATCCGACTCTGTTCCGCTGTGGAGTGGCCAATCCTTGAATACTCCTGCTGTTGCAGCTACTAATCCATATGCCACCTGCCTGGGCTCGGAACGCGCCTAGTTTCCCGTTTTCTTTTTGTTATTCTCTTGCTGACCAAAACAAAAGAATTTTTGAATTAAGCAAAAGCGTTCCATTCAAAATCCACCCCAATATATATAAAAAAAGGATCGGGAGACAGGACTTCAGTGTGTGTGCGCTGAAGTGGAGCGCGGTGTGTGTGTGTGTGTGTGTGTGTGTGTGTGGGCCAAATTGAAGTAGGGCGTGTTTCCCAGGGCAGGTGATACTTTTTACAACGAATTGCAATAAAAGCCAAAGCAAAAGGCTAAAAACGAAGCTGAAAATAAAATTTCATTTGGAAATCAAAAATAATTTTCATAATTATGCCATGAATAAATGATAAGTTCACAACTATGGCATAAATGATAAATGCCAAATGCTAGCTACCAGACCTAGAGAGAGAAAATTAGAGCTCATCATTAACACACACACACACACACACGCACACCGACTGTGTGTAGACGCCTCCCAAAATTGAAGACGAAGCGAGTTTTTTTGGAGATGGCAGGCGGCGCTGAAGGGGGCGGTAAATATAAAAGGCCGCGCCCACAAGCTGCCACAAGCGGGGTGGAACTAACACAGTTAACCACCCACCCCCTCAAAACCCCTTACCCCTTACCCACCGCTGCCTTAACCAAGGCGGGCAGCTGTCAAAAGGTTTTCAAAGTTGCTTTGCCAGGCGCTTTGATGTCGCGCCGTATATGTATATATGTACTAGTCTCTGTGTGTGTGAGTGTGTGTGTGTGTGTCAGTAGATACATTTTTCCAAGCGTTCACTGAAAAAAAAACAGAAAACAAAAAAAAGTATTTCGCTCGGCTCGTTTAAGATTCCGCTGCGCGAATCGCAAAAATGTTTAATCGATAAAATAAATGAGTTGCTTTTGCCAAGTTGTTGTTGTAGCTCCAGTTGTTGTTGTTGTTGCTGTTGTTGTTGGTGTTGTTACTGGCATAGTTGACGTTATTCTTGTGCGGAACTTTTGCCGCCACACAGATGTCGTTGGCTACCTTTGGAACAATCATAAAACTACAACAACAATTACTATGTATATATATATTTATATGTTTATGTACTTCACAACATCGTACTGTGGGTGTGTGTGTGTGTGTGTGTATCTGTTATACACAAATTTTGTTAGTGCTTTTTGCGCTGAGATCATAAAAAATCACATATAGTTCTTCTTTGACCTTTTTGGTTTACTCTAAAATCAGGCTAAAACTAACATTAAAGCCTTTAGGAATACATATTACGTATGTTATGTTAACTAAATGTTAAAATTCTGCTGCATTCTGTTATCATTTTACATGACGCTGTTATTGCTGCCTAAATAGCTTTGATGAGTAATTTCCGCATACTCCCTTTCGCTCTGTGTCTGTCTGTTTTTTGGTATTTCATTGAATGTCACAATTAATTGAATTTGCATTCTCAACAACAACAGCGACAACAGCAACAACAAACAGAGAGTGACCAACAAAAATCCATTTCGTAAAATGTCAACGATGTGAAAATGTCAAAACAAAAGTTAAGCGCCATTTAAAGAAGCTGTCAGTGAGAAACATGAAATTAAAATTGCTACCGTTGCAGTTGTCGCTGGTTTTTGTTGTTGTTGTTGTGTTGCAACAGAGCCACTTAAAAGGCCAACAAACAACAACAACAAGAGCAACTTGGCTTTAATCTATAGATCCACTTAATGGATCTGCGCCAAATTCACGCATAAATTTACCATTGAGTCGGGTGAGAAAAGCGTTGCGCTAAGCTGTTAAATTTAACGAGCCCAGCAACTGCCCCAAACCCTTAACGTCTCCAACAGACTCAACTCATTAATTTTGTCAACTCGCACAAAAAAACAAAAGAAAAGAAAAGAAAAGAAAAGAAATAAAGGCAAACATTTCGTTATGTATCGAATCGCAGTAGCTGCCCAGACGCAGATGCAGACGCACAACTACAAAACGATCTTGGCGCTGACTGTGACTTGAGATAACACGAACTCCAAAGCAGTAGGAGGAGGAGCAGAAGAAGAAAGACTGCAGAGTCGAGACTTCATTGATAGCCACAATGCACACAAAACTCAGCTGTGGCTGTGGCTGTGCCTGATTCAGGTTCAGGACCTTGCGCTAATCGGAGTCCACAATGGCCAATGCGGCTTTGAAACGAATTAAGTTGTTAACGCATTATTTGCATATTTTGGCATCGCTTGGCTTCTCTTTGCCACATTAAGATCGACTTCATTTGCATATTAATTGTGCAAAACAATTTCAACAAGACAACAACAGAACAAAACAAAAAAATACACTCAAGTGACACTCGAACATTGGTTTGGCGAGGCCTTTGAGGATTCAACCCTAATGAAGTGATAAATGTTTCTGTTCTTCTTCTCTGCATTGCGTGGCGGCAACTTTAAAGTGATATGCTCCAAGATGGGTTATCTAGAATTTTAACTATGGGAATGACAACTGTCAAAATATATTAAAAAGAGTCTGCAACAGATTGTATTCCAGATTGGTTTACCTATATTCTATATGATATTGGCTAACACGTTAACATTTGCCCAATGCCCTTCTTGCAAGGTTGTTCTATCTAAACTGAATACAACATGCACTTGAATACACAGGCAACAGTTATAGTAACAGTAACAGTAACAGTAACATGCAAAATTAAATTAGTTTGCAAAAATTGTGCCATGCAGTAAAAGTGGCCCGCATTGTTGTTGTTGTTGTTGCTGTAATTGTTGCGTCGACGCCTACGCTACTTTGTTGTTGTTGTATTTGTTTTCGGACATGAGACACGCTACTTTGCGTTTTTAGCTGCCAGACATTGGCATTGCTGTTGGCGTCGGCGGCTGTTGTCGCTTCTGCCGCTGCAATTTTTTTTTAATAGTGGCACGCAGCACAATGTGGCACACGCATACTGAGCACGAGCAATAGAGATGGAGCTAGTCAAGTGTAAAAGAGAGCGCATTATATGAATGAATTAGCAAAGTTGCGTGTGTGTGTGTGTGTGTTGTGATTTTTTGGCGCCAAAAACTGAGCATGCAACATTTAAAGCAATGAAAACAAAGTGAAAAAGATCAACGACAACGCTGCGTATGCGTAATGCCTAAGCATGCAAATACCTAAAACGAGTTGAACTCACGTGCCGGCACAACAACACCAACACCAACACCAACACACACACACACGAGACACACACCCAACCCCAAAAGGATTGCGTGTCATTTGTTTATAAACACACATCAGCTAAAACAACATAACAAGAAAAAAATAAAAAAAGCCGGCTACTAACCCAAAGCCCCAGTGCTGTCGACCCTTGACACTCATGAAACAACAACAACAACAAAAGCAGCTGCTGCATCTTACATAATTTTAAAGTTTAGTTTGTGAGCCTAACTAGTTATAGTACTATACTTAATTGTACCCCTTTTTAAAGACAGAACATTTCTCTTCATTTTCTCGTTGGTCTTATTTTTTGTTTGTTTGTGTTTTTTTGTAAATCGAAATCCAAATGGCAGCCCTTGGGGCAATTTTAGCTCTGGCTGCCGCATTGTAATTTCTTTAAAAGCAATTCATTTCATAATGGGAATAAAAGAAGACAGAAAGAGAGCAAGAGAGGAAGAGGGAGAGGCAGACGGAGAGGTTGAAATAGAAAAGTATATACATGTGAAAGAAAAGCAGCCAAATGAAAATGGCAAAAATAATGCAGAGAAAATGGAATGAAATGAGCCAAGCTAAAATAAAAATGGACTGCAACACAACAAAAAAAAGAAAAAAACGGGGAGAAGTTGAAGGTTTGAAGGTTTTGGGCGAGGTTTGGCTACAACTTTAGCAAGAACACACACACACAAACACATCCTTTGTTCGCTAGGATTCTATGTTGCCTTCTTCAGAAAACACACAGAAAACTTTAACCAGCCTTCCCTCTCTCTCTCTCTTAAACTCTTTTCTCTCTCTTTCTGTCCACACACAAAAGCTAACAGACAAAAGCGCCGTTTGTTTCTTTTATTTTGTTTTTTTTTGGGAAAGTTGTTTATGGAACTCATTTTATTACATGCCCGTCGACTCGTTCTTTTTCCTCTTGGTTCTGTTCCTCTGACGTTTGTAGTCTTTGCAGTCCCGTTCCTTTGCCTTCTTCTATAGATAATAAGAAAATTATACATTTTATTCAACGGCAAACGTTGTTGCTGCCGCAATGCCCCCAATTTTGCCGAGTAGTCCTTAATTTGCTGTTAAGCTATTTAGTATACATACATACAACATATCTATCTTTCTTGCTGTTTTCTTGTGTCTTGTGTCTCATTATGATTTTTTTGGCAGCAGCAGAAAGTTGAATTCAAATTGCATTCCAATGCGTCTAACGGTTTTATCATCATCCAAAACTATATAACTATATAATCACCCACACTCCTTTTAACCAATTTGTCGTTTATCCACAGTTTCGTTTTGATCTTGGTCTTTGCGTTTTTGCGTTTTTGCCTTGCAGCCAGACACTAATAATTTTCTAAATTTTACGTTTCGGCCTACTTCGTAATTGGCTTAAAAGTTTCTGACTTCGATTCGCATTTAATTAAATAAATTAACGTTTATTGTTTGCCATTTATATGTATGTGGCGGCAAGAGTTTTGGCATTCCATTGTTTAACTGTAAATGATTCATCATTAATATAATTTCTATGATATATGATTAAATCATTCAATACTCAAAACTTTGATTATAACTCTTATGACATTTGTGGCATATGAACAAGGATTTCAGACATTCCAATGCTTGGCTTTGAACCATGAATCGCCATTATTATCATTGTTATTATTGCATATAATACGGTTTGTTATCTTTGGCGACAGTTTTGCATTCCCAAGCACTTGAAGCACTTACTGGACTAGCTGCTGCCGTGGGATTTGGTTTTTTTTGTGGGGTTTCTGGTTGTTTTTTTTGCAACTTAGTTGAGGCACATGTCGTCCTGGCACTGACATCAAACGGACATGCCACTGACAATTACGTGGAACAGCAGCAGCAGCAGCAGCATTAGCTCAAACTAAAAAACAAAAGTGCCAAACTGTAATTGTGTGTGTGTGTGTGTGTGTGTGTGGCAGGAGCAGTAGCAGTAGCAAAAAAATGTCGGGCAATTAACTTAAATACGTTTCAACTTTTCACGTTTCAAACGCGACAATGTCCGAGTCCTTTTTTCTACACACACACACACACACACACACACACACACACACACACACACACACACACACTCGTATATACTTGCCACACTACACAACTATGTGAGTGCAGTCAAGCAAAAAGTTTCAACTTAAAACAATGAAAATGTTCAATGTACTTACAATATATACTCGTACACAACAAAACAAACGACAAATTTTAAATAGTTGGAGTTAAGAAGAGAGGAGTTTGGGGTTGTGGATTGGTTGGCCCTGAAAGGGGTCGCTCATAAATTACAACAGTAATTATATTTAATAACCGCAATTAACTTTGTAATAATGTCAATGGAAATGATGAGACCAAATATGATTAAAAACAACGAAAAAAAAAAAAACAAGAAGCAAAACAAAGAACAAAGCAACAAAGCAACAAGGGACAACAATGAGTAGAAGATAAGCCAAAAGAATTAATAAAATGCGCTTAAGCTATGTGCAAATGTTCAGCTTTGAACGCTTTGAATGCTTTGGGCTAAGGATAAGCTAAGGCACAGATTGTTCAGGTGGAAAGAGAAAGAGAAAGAGAGAGAGGGAGAAGGATCATAAACGATGTTGAGCACTTTTTGCATTTATGAGTTTTTATAACAATAACAACAACAACAAGAACTTTGGGCGCCAGCTTTGGTATCATATCACAGCATTTAGATTTACAATGGCTTTTGGCTGGATTCCTTTGTTGTTTATGACATTTAATTGGACAGACTGAAACACTGAGAGATTGCCGTTCTAATTTGTAGTGGACTTTATGATTTGATTCGCGGAAATAAACAACAAAAAAAACCAAGCAAATTTCCTGTTGGATTTAAATTGCTATTAACAGATCAACTGGCCATGGCTAATCGTGCCAAAGGGCCGGACCCTACTGTTGTGAGGGTGGTTTACCGCTTACCGCTTACCACTTACTTAGCCCTATATTATATATCTACGAGGGTTAACTGATAACTGCAATTAATCTAAATTTTGACCTTTTTTGTGCTGCGGCTGTTCTTCATATTATTCTTGGCTTATTTCAAGTTCACGCCACGTCAGCTGCGTTTACCTTTTTGTGTGCGTTTGGTTTAATGTATGAAATTTGTTATTCATTGTTCATTTTGCAGCCTGAAGCCGCCGCCCAAGGATGGCGTCACTAAGAGCAATCCATCAAAACGGCATCGGGAGCGCCTCAATGCCGAACTGGATCTGCTTGCCTCCCTGCTGCCCTTCGAGCAGAATATACTTAGCAAACTGGATCGACTGAGCATACTAAGGCTGTCCGTTAGTTATTTAAGAACCAAAAGTTATTTTCAAGGTAAGTAACAATTACAAGCTCTAAATGCACCAGTTAAACGGGTGGTTGTTTTGCTTACTAAATCTATATGCAGCTGCCACATAATGAATACAATTTTTATACTCATGCCCATCCATATGTTTAACCTCTCAGGAGTGACGGTTTCTTTAGCTAATCTCTTCCTCTTGTTCATTTTGCCATACGGCGCGTTACATTCCGGCCTATTAAATCGATTATGCCGAAGAAGAGAGAGAATAAGTGAGAGAGAGGAGAGGAGAGAAGTAGCTGTAACTGCCACTGAATGGTGGCAGACCCCTCAAAAAAAAAAACATGACTCATAAATGATTCAAAACTAATTTCAACACAGCGACGGGGCGTCTTGCTGCTCCTTGCTCTATTCTGTTCTAGTCCAAGTCCCAGTTTGGGAATATACACAAATAAACATAGGCACACACACACACACATAGACGTAATAATAATAAATACATGCACGTGGCGAAATTAGTCTATTTACGAATTAAAGTTTTACTGTTGAAATACAAGAGTCCCGAAAAAAAAAAGAACAACAGACTTTTTGTCTTTTGTAATACTTTAAAGATGCAAGTTTTGAGAAGGGCTTTAAAAACAATAGAGAAATATATTTGGATCAAAAAGATATCTACAAACTATAAACAGCTATATAGTCTTGTTGTTTGTTAGTTTTTCACATGCTCAGCCTGCTTAATGAATAGAGAACGTTAAAAAATTCCCGTCTTGCTGGCCAAGTTAATCGAATTGAGGCGAGTGAGGGTTGAATTTTACTTAGTTTTCTTGCTCTTCTTTTTTCTTTCTTGGCATAAATTTGTAAAAATTTGTGTGTGTTGTTTTTTTTGTTGTTGTTGTTGTTGTGCTTCTAATTTAAATTAATTAAAACAAGGCAATAAAAGGAGAACGAACTTGGGTTCGCATTTTTGATGGCTTTATTATCGAGACTTGGTTCATTGGCATTTCGCTTTGCTTAACGACATAAATTTAATTGCCTCGGATAGCCAGGAAGAGAGAGAGCGAGAGAGAGAGAGAGATGAAGTGCCCGCACACAGAGTTAATTAAATTTAAGTGCAAAAATTGTAGCGAAAATGTAGAAAAAGCAACTTGAATGCAGTTCACTCAAAAAGAGCAACAAAAAGAAGCATGTGACTCACGTGTCTCGGGTCATTGGAGGTGTGGAGGGGTTTTCGGGCTAGGTCTCATCCTGTGCCAAACATAAATGAACAAGTACGAGCTTGAGTAAATATTTTGACAATTAGCGGTCAAAACGCAGTTGGGCGTTAATTGCAATGGCAAACATTTTGCCTTTGACCAGTTCAAGTCTTTTGTCGCGGCACGTGCCACACGCCTGCTGCATTGTGCCCACTATGTCAATATACGATCCTAAGTTTCCTTTGATTAGATAGCCAGAGCGTGGGAGGGAGAGTGAGGGGCGACCAACCCACTTTCATGCGGCACAGCCACGCGCATTGCATTGCCTGGCGTCCGACGACGGGTTAATGGACCAGAACCGTTGCGCCGTGTGCCCCCGTGAGTGGCCCGTGTCCTGTCAACTATGAACATGCTCGTCCATGCTATCTAATGTATGTGTTATTGTTGTCTTGTGGGGTTGTGACAAAACTGTTGTGCGGCACAGGTCAATGTTTTGTTTACATTTTGGCTTTATTTGTTTGTCTAGATGTTTTTCGGATATTATCAGGATCATTTAATTTACAATTAGTGTGTGCTGTTAAAGGGGGTGTTTGTGTATGTGTGTGTGTGTGTGTTGGCTTGTGGGATTTCCCAAAAACCTTAAGCACTCAATGCGATTAATTGACAGACGATTGTATTAAAGTTTCATATAGAGCTAAAGTCTTTAGTTAGATACAGGTTTTTATATAAAGCTTTATATATATATATATGTGTGTGTGTGTGTGTGTATGCCGCATTGAATGGCCCACTAGAGGGTTGCTTGGCAGACACACCAACAACAACATCGTCCTGCATCTACTTTACTATATAGGGGCAGTTGTTGACCCTGACTTGCGCAAAAGCGAAACGGCGAAAAAACATTTTCTCTATACACCAAAGCAGTAAGCAAGAAAAAACCGAAACAAAAATATATATATAAGCAAAAGCAAAGTTCGTTTTCATTTTCGCCAGGCTTTCAAAGTAGCTTTTCTATACACACACACACACACACACACAGACAGCCAAGCACTTTGTTGCAAAATACAAAAACGAATGAAAGAAAATAAAAGATGGAGAAAGAAAAACTAAATAATTAAAGCGCGCTGCTAATGGCCCATTGTCTTGACCTGGCTCTCTTTACAACACCCCCCCCCCCCCCCCCAACGCTTTATCCCCTACTCCAGCTCGTATCTAAAAGGGCCATAATTGCTGGCCAAGCGATGGCGCCTTATGGCCAGCAATAATTGTTAAGACGCGCAATTTGTACATTTTTAATGTACTCGTTACTTCACAACGCTCCTTTGCTCTCTCTCTCTATCTCTCTCTCTGTCTCGTCCTGCAGAGGAATGGCGCCTGCTTAATTGATGAGTTGCGTAATTAACTGCAAAATGAAGTGAAATGCGAGCATAGATAGTTTTGTTTAACCATTCCAAATTGCGATTGCACGCAATCGAACAAAAAACCATTTAAATGTTTAAGCCAAGTTTCAAACCACTCAGAGCAAAAAAAGCTATTCAAATATAATATATAGCATAGATATTGAAACAATGGCGATTAGAAGTTGCCGCTTTTTGGAAATTTAATCTGTCAGTGGGAACGTAACGAGTCTGCTTGCCAACCAGAGTTCCCACACACGATTCAGATATGATTTGATACATACATTTGACTTGGCATTATATATTTGCTTGGCTAGCGACTGGCTTACATATTTCTATTAGATCTAGTTTGCTTTTTCTGTTTTAGGCGCCGGTCTCGTGGGAATCGCAACTTGCAATTGACGTCGTGTGGCAACTCTGAGCATTATTACGCCAGTTTGTTGCACACATGCGACACATACACGAAAAAGACAGCAACTCTTCCAACAACTTGAAGCAGCAGCAGCAGCAGCTGTTATGCTAACAAGGTCACTTGGCCATGCTAATGTGTGGGAACATGAAGGGAGTGGTGGGTAGGGTGGGGCAGTTATGCTACTATTATCAAAATTGCTGTTAAGCGTTTGTTAATGGAGCCCATGGCCATGTGCTATGCGAATCGCACGCCCAAGAGGCCAAGGCTTAGCTCTTAACCTATAAACATACTAAAGCCCACTCTTCCTCCTCCACCTCCCGGCCAACCTATCATATTGTTGTGTAGCAAATTTTTTCGTGCATATACATGACTTTCGTGCGTTGCTCCAGTTTAGGCCCATTAGCAGCGGCCAGCTGACAGAGAGCGCGCGACTATATATACTGTATACCGTATGGAATCCATAGCCAGACAATGGGTTGGAAGCGGAATAAAAGAAATTGGTCGAGGCGCAGGCGGACATGCAATCAGTCAGGCGATGCACTTTGGCAACAAACTGTCCTAAGCCCCTTGCCAAAGGTTGTAGGCCCATTGTTGCTGTTGCTGTCACATGAGACAGCGAGAGAGAGAGAGAGAGAGAGAGAGAGCATGCGGTAGACAACATTGCGTGACTTACGTAGGTCGAGCTAAAAACTTCCCTCTACCCTGATAATCAACCTTCCCGCTGGCATGCAATAACAACAACAGGTACTCTTAACTATCTATTAAAGGCCTAGTTCAATTTAAAACGGTTTCTCAAAATTTACTGGTTAAATCAATAAATGGCATTGTCACAAGTGCCCAAGCACCCAAATGCTCTCACATTCAAAGGTTCTAAGGTTGTTTGCCCAATAGTCTGTCCCTAACAAGCTTTATATAACGTTTAACATTTACCATTTAAGCAACTTCATTTACATTATTAGCCATCTGCTATAATGGCATGCCCAGCATGTTTGTGCTGTCAGTATTTTCAATCATTTGGACGATGATGAGTTTGGCATTTCCATGACATATTTGTTTATGAGCACGAAGAAATATTTGCCAAAATGTCAGAATTTAAACTTTAAGCCATTGTTTGCACCATGCCGTGCCAAGCAAACTGCTGCTGCCTTTTGTTTAAACCAAATACTTAAATGTTTAACGCTTAATTTATATAATTTATAGATATTCTATTTAAAGCAATGATGAGAAAAGAAAAATAATGCTGCTTTCATACATTTTCTCAGCATTGTGAGCAAAGAAATTGGTTGTACCGCTTTTCATTGACGATTTCCCACTAAAACTAGCTATTTTGGCTTGTCAAAACTCGGCCAGCACTGCAGGGGACACGCCCAAAAAGCTGCCCAGCGCATAATTGACGCCATTTTGCACAGAGGGCGCATCGGACATCGCTGTCGGCGTCGCTGCTCTGCTATCTTGCAGCTCGTCTGCGCACGCTTTTCCGACGCTGCCTTTTCCGACGTTGCTTCTTCACTGCTTTACTATTTTACTGCTTTACTGCTTTGCCTCGGTTGGGTGGGGTTTCTTTCTTGTATTAAGCTGGCTTAGCTCAGCTGCCGCCATTTTTATGTGTTCACCGCTCTCCGCTACCCGCCCTCTGCTATCCAACCCTGAGCCCGCTATGCAGTTGAGCTGAGATTTTGCGCTTTTCCGCCTTGTACACAAAAGATTTACGTTCATCCACCAAAGCGAGAACGCGTTTTCTGGTGGTGGATTTGCTTTTAATGCTGTGCTCATGTAATGGCGAGGTTTGCTCCAACAGTTGACAGAGTTTTGAGTTATGTCCTTAACTTGCTTGGCCTTATGCTAATCAGCTAGGCATTAATGCAATGGATACACGCCCAAAATAATGATTGTTATCCTTCACTCTCTCTCTCTCTCTCTCTCTCAACCTATTGCTCAAGTGAAAAGTTGAGCTTAATTAAATGTGTTTATGCACGTGAATATAATTTTAGCGGTTCAACAATAAAAAAAACAAAACAAAACAAGCTAAAAAGTGTAACTGTTATATTAATAAGGACTAAAACTGGTAGTCGCAATGTAAGCTGAGCCTAATTAAATTATGAATAATTACGTTAAAATGCTGCTCTAAAAGCCACAAAGTCTTGCACGCACATGATGCAATTTGTTTTGGCCACATTACGTTGGGGTTTTTCGTTAACGGTCAACTTTGGCGGCTCAACTATTTGTTTTATCGCACTTTCGCTAAAATGAACACTCTAACACACACCAAAACACACACACACACATACATAGAGCGGCACTTTTGTTAATTTGATAAAAAGCTAAAGCAGCGCACAGATTAGCCAGGAAAAAGGCGCCGAGCCAAGCCAAGTCGAGTGAAAAGGGCCAAACCTCAGTACACTGAAAGAAATCAAGCTAGAAGTCAAGCAAGCATTAGTATAACATTAGTTGTTTCTGGTTAAGTTTACTTATGGCGTAATCGAATAGATTCTGAATATATGCTGAAATAAATACACAAACAAACAAAAAAACAAAATTTCTATTACATCTAATATCAATTTTTCTTTAATCTTGTTTTATGTTTTACTCAGGGCAACAGATTTAAACTGGTTTATTAAATCCTTACTAAATAAAAAGTTTCTACACAAATCAGACTCGAAACCAACCGGTTTTTTTTTTTGGCTCAGTGCACGGCAAGAGTTATGGGTAGGAAGCATTTTGGAGCTGTTAATTGAAATGAGAAAAGAGAGCTTGTGACTAGGCTGTGGTTGCTGTAGTCCTAGCTGTTGTTGCCCAAGGGTTGCTTTGAGTTTTATACTTGCATTTAGTCACTGGACTTTGCCATGCGTAAATTAGGTTTTAGTTTTTTATTCATTATGTTTTATATTATATTTTTTTTATTCATCCTGTTCTTTTCATTGTTGTGGCTGTTGTTGTTTCACTCTCATTTTTATTATTTCCATTTGCGCTGATAAAAATCATAATTTATGACATCAGTTGACATGGCATATTTTATTTCAAGTCGCATATAAATTTGCTTATAAGATTCTGAGACAAAAACCCAAAAGCCGAGTGCTGTGAACAAAATATTTATTAGATTCAAGCTTAGGTCTAGTTTTTTTTGGTTTTATTATTTGTTTTTATCGTTTATCGCGCATAAATCAATTTCTGTGACAAATTTATTATAAAAACTTAAGGCAACAGCAGAGAGAAAACCCCAAAAAAAAAATTATTGCTTCAAAAATGGCGGCAGTCTGCCCTTAAGGGGTGTTCGTATGGGGTGTGTGTGTGTTGGGAGGGGTATATACATAATATTACGGCTTAGTATGGGAATGAAAGGCAGTGCCAGGCGCTGAGGGTTTTTCCTTTTGGCAGGCTGGCAAGTTGGCTCATAAAATATTACAATGACACCATAAACAATTTTTAGTACTTTTCCATGCCAGCTGTAAATATTTATCGTATATTGTGGTCCTTACTCTATACCTTCTCTTCATATATATATATATATATATACTATATATTGGATTTTTATGAAGTAACTATGGTTTCAAATTGCTAAGGCAAGGCGCGTGGCAAGAGGCAAGGGAAGAACCGAAGGGTTCTTGTAAAACGTTTTGAGCGAGTTATTTATTGCTCGCAATTTCGAGCGCCATTGCAAAGGTACAAAAAAAAACAAAAAAAAAATACCATAAAGAATAAAATATTAATGGCTAATAAAATAGAAAATTTTTCGAGCTTCATAAATATTTAAGCTGTGCTCGCTCTCTTTTTAAGTATCTTAAGCTCTCTCGTTCTTTCTCTCCCTATAACTATATTTCTTTCTAATTTGTGCCATTGCAGTTGTTATGCATAAGGATAAGGAGGAGAATGGTGTCCTGCCTCATATACACGCACACGATGGCTACAGGACGCGCGAGTTGGGCGCCTTTGAGCATGGCCTGTTGGATGGTGATATGTTCCTGCAGGTAAGTTCTCTACCCTAATCCCCTTCCCCTTAAAGCAACCCTCCTCCATCTGTAATTTATCTTCATCAATTTGTTTGGCCATTTGATGGCTTCATCGCCAGGATATGCCGCACCAGGCAGCCGCATAATCAATCAGCGCTTGTTGAGGGTAAAAGAGAGAATACATGTCTGTATATACTCTCAATCCATATACAAAACTTTTTTTCGAAACACGCAAAGTTCGTAGCGCTTCGATTTGTGATTTTTTTCTCTGCTGTTCTCTTGTGTAAATGTGGAAAATTGTTAAACAATTGAATGCAATTAGTTAACGTCTAGTTGCGGCTGCTACTGCTGCTGCTGTTGTTTCTGGTCAATTGATTAATGTGTAATTGGCGCTTGGACATGTGTTACCATAATATTTATAATTAATTTCGGCCAAGTCGAGCTGATTTCAACCTACAAGCGAACAGACAAATGGCGCATAGCACTCAAATTATGCATTTCAAGTTTATGTGCCACGCGCTGAGTTGGTCAAACTTCAATTAAATTGTCTCTAACACACACACACAAACACACAGAGACAATCATGTTGCAAGTTGCATGTTTTTGCTGAATTAAAGCACATTTGTGGGCCGCAGTTGGTGCATGTGGCCAAGGCGCGAACATATGCACTTGTCACAGTCATGACAGTTTAATTTAATGCACACATAGCTCACAAAGCCACCACACACACACACACACACACACGGAGCGAGGGGTGGCAAGTGGGAGAGGTGCTGCTTTGGTAGACAGTGGCCAATTGGCAAGGGGTAACATAAAGAGTCAGAGGCACGCAATTGTGCAACATGCGCATTTATGCACATTGTTTTCCATTGTTTTTCGTACCACAACAATTCAATGTCAAAGTCTAAAATTGGCAAGTCACAGTGCTGCCTGCCTCCAACTCAAAGCGGCATATGCAACATAGAGTTTCTGTTTCTAAGCTGGAATGTAAAAAGCAATGTAAAAATTGTTTTTTATCACCAAACGAAAGTTGAACACTCGACTAGTATTAATATACTTAAAAAATACTAAGTAACACTAGGTTGGTCACTCTGAAAAGGTCTGCTACAGGTGCTATAAAACACACCTTACACCCAAAGTCGTATGCAAATATATATGTACAAGAAAAAAGTGCATTCAATGCAATGCAGCTGTTGCAATTGTTTTTGTATTTCTTTGCTTGCAGCAAAACTGCAGCTGCATTACGTATACGCAAAGTGTGCAACAAAAACAGGACAAACATAACAAGGAGTCACACTTAACACACACATACACACACACTCAAGTGTCTCCTTTGCACACGACTTTTGTAATTTGAATGCAAGCCAAAAAGTTGTTTGTTGTATTTTTTTTTTGCTTTCCGGTAAATGGGCGAAGTGCAGCTAATTGCCGAGCTGCACAATTGTGCATTTCCGTGCATATTTTTGAGACACGTTGCAACAGCTGAAACAACTGAAAGGGAGTTGGGCGATGGAGGGGGTTTTCGTTGAGCTCAAGTGTTTTGGGGGCTGCATATTTAGTTTTAATAGCTTAGGTATTTGTTACCTGTTGCCCGTCGTCGTTTCAATTGCTCATGAAGTTTTACTTTTGTTGCTATTGCTGTTACAGTTGTTGTTGTTGTTGTTTATTATGGGTCACATATTATCATTAGAAAATGGCGCTTTGTCACGCAGCACAGCTCGTGCATATGCGGCCATCTCGCTCGCACACACAAGCCTTAGTGGTTGGTGTTGTTGCTCCACATTTGCAGTTTTACAGTTTTGCAGGCACTGACGTTGACACACATTAGCAGGTGGCCTAAAGAGTGGCTTAATTAATTAAAACTAACTTCAATCAAGACATTGATTTCAGCAACAGGTACGAGTTGGCGAAAGATAGACAACCAACTTGTCGTATACGCAACGAACATAATTATTGCCATAGCAGCAGCAGTGACAGCGGCAACATCCATCCAACAACAGCGGCTTTATTAAGCAATTATCTGCCACATAAAAGCAAATTGGCCAAAAGACAACTAGCCAACTAGCGACAAGCGGGTCAGGTCGTCTTCTTGGCCAAGGAAATGGTTAAATAATCACTGCCAACTTATCAGACACACAAAACTGTAATGCAAGCCGACAATCAAATGATAGCTACAACAACACGTATGTAATATATATACATACACATGTATATATGTTATAGCTGGCGAGACTGCCGCACAAGACGGGCGTGTGTTATTAAAAACGCATTAGAAGACGCTGCCGAATGCTGCCCCGAGAGCACATCAACAGATTCCGACAACTTGGACAGTTGTTGCCTTGTATAAACTGATGCAGAGGCATACACAGAGAGGGGGAGAGGCAGAGAGAGAGAGAGAGAGAAAGAAAGAGAGAGAGAGAGAGAGAGAGAGAGAGACAGAGGCAGAGGCAAAACAATTAAGCTGCAAAAAGTAGAAATCTTTGGTGTTTTTTTTTTGGTTGTGTTGCTTAGAGCAAAGTGTAGAAGATTAAAATTGTAATTTAAAAACTTACAATACAAATGGATTGCAAGCAAATAAATCAAATATCTCTACGATCACAGGCATAAATCGTATAGATAACTGATTTATTTACGCATTCGTGCTAATATTCATCAAACTTGTGTATTTTACGATAATACGAGTAGACAACTAGCCACGAAAAACAGCTCCAGCCTTAAAGAAAAGTTTTTATATTGGCTGAAATATAAATCTCACTTTCGCTTACCTGTCACAATGGGTCCCAATATAATGGCATATAGGCTGTTGGTGTTATAATAGATACAGGACATTACAATGACATAGACATTGCTGATGACATTGACGGCGCAGCTAATTAGGTAAAATAGCAGAAGTACCTTTGATTCCTGTTAAAAGCAATTTAATTACAGCATGCTCATATTGTTGCACTTACAAAAAAGGCTCCAACCAGCAGCATTAAGCATGCGATGCACTGGCAAATAGACATTGCGCGTTCAAAGAGTGAGCTCGCCTCTGTGCCAAAAAGAAGAAAAACAAATGCAAATCAAACTATTAGTTAAATGCATTTTATTAGGGCTTTTACCAGGTGGAAATATGGCAACTAAGATATTTATTACCAGATCAGTTAAAGCAATTACATAGCAACCGTGACGCAGACTAAGGCATTGGCAAAACTTCTTTAAAAGAAACATTTCTATCACTTGGTATCACTTGAAATTTCAATATCAACATTGTGTTTTTTGTGTCTATACCTAATTGTTGAGTGTTAAGACAAAGTAAGTGACAAATAGTTAAGAGTTTAACGTTAACATGTGAATGACAAAAGTGTCCTTCTTCTAAACATTCTCTCACACTCTCACCGTTTGCTACCGTTGGCATTGTTTATAAGCTTATATTGATGCACTGCCGCCGGCTTGATGACAATCCACACACAGCATGTGTGTATATACCACATAAATGCGGTGTTCATATCCTTTGGCGGGCTGTGTTGATGCGTTTTAAATGATGACGCCACTTAGCGTTTATGTCGGTTAATGCCTGACTCTGACGGCCAGAGCCACAGCTCCTTTATACTCCACATCTCTGCTCTATAATTAGCAGCAATCGCGCGCATTTGTCTCAGCCTCAACTGAGGCTCCAAGCTTCAGCTTCAAAAGAACTTGTTGCTGTTGCTGTTGTGGTGCGGCGGCTTCTGCTGCTGTTGCTCCTTTTTAACCTTAGCTCTGTTGCAAATTGATATTTAAATACGCGCATATTAATTACAGTTGCAGTTTCATTCGGTTCCTTTCTCCCCCTTCGCTCTCTCATCTCTCTCTCTCTCTCTCTATCTGTTTATTAATTAACGCCGCACCGTCCCCAGAGCACTAATGGGAGCCACAGCAAATTTGTCTTCTCAAACCGCATGTGGCACACAAACATTTCACACGTTGTTGCAACGTGTGCATTGTGCAAATGTCTTTCATATTAAGTAATATTACAATCAATATTAGGTAAAGTTTTTTCGCAACAAAACTCACCAGCCGAGCCCACTGTCCAATTGTGCCATTGACATAACTTACTGTTATTCGGCAATCGAATGTCAAAAAGAAAAGAAGAAGAAGTAAATGGCATGCGTAGCTGCCATTAGCAGCTTATAAAAATCATATATAAAACAATCAGCGTACAACTAACCGAAAGATATAAAATCAAAGAATCTTATTTTATTAGCAAGCAAACAAAAACTAAAACTTTTGCATTTAAGATAAAAAGTTTTTTTTTTTTTATATATGTTTTGTGCTAACCAAAAAGCGTCTTTAAATAATTACAATGCATCATTGCTTGAAATGAAACCTGCAATTAGACAAGAACACCGAGAGTGAGTGTAAGAGAGAGAGAGAGAGAGAGAGAAAGAGAGCGAGGGGCGGTACTTAAGTATTTTTTGTGTGTGTAAAATAAAAACAAATGCTTTATACCGGACCTCGTCGCATCAGCGTCAGCTTTTCTGTCTGCATTTAGTTGAAACTCATTGATTTAATTGCGCATCATTTCCTGGTTGAATTTGATGTGGAACTTCAAAGTTATTCCCCTCTCTCTCTCTCTCTCTTTCTCTCTCTCTTTCTCGCTCTTTGCAGCTATCATTGTCTCTGTCTGTGGCTCCATTGAAATAAGCCCGCTTAAGCGCTGATTACGTTTTAGCCTCAAGTTAGCGCCGCTGTCTTTGACCCTCGCTTCTTTTCGTGCCGCTTTTCTGTGCTTCATTCATGCAGAGTTCTTCTATTTTTTTTTGTTTCTAGTTGGGCTACATCTAGACCGCGGAATGATGGATTAATCCATTCACAAAACATCCAAAAACCAAAAAAAAAAAAAAAAAAACCGGCAGCTACTACAATTACGTTCTATCTGCTCTTTTCTGCTTCTATCGATTTTCTGGCTCTAATCTTTGGCTTGTCAATTTGATGGCATTGCTTTCTCCCCTTTCCTATGCCAACATTTAATTCGTAGTTTTGATTTAATTTTTGTCTTTCTCTCTCTCTCTCTTTCTCCCTATGTGTAACTGTAACTTTGTTTTTTTGTTCTTGCAGGCTCTAAATGGATTTCTAATGATACTGACATGCGAAGGCGAGGTCTTCTTTGCCACGCACAGCATCGAGAGCTATTTGGGTTTTCATCAGGTAAGTGGACAAAAACAACAACAACAATTACATGGTATCAAAAATTTAGTAGCTTGGGTTGCTACATCTTTGTGATTGATTTTAATTGCCTGCAAGCAATGTCGAGAGTTTCTATGACTGACAGCTTGTCTTCCTTTTCTTTCTCTCTGTTCTGTTTCTGTTTTTGGGTCAAGCTCATTGCGGAAATGGTTTAAGCTACAATGCTACCAAAATTAGCAGTTAGAGCCAACATCTTTCGTTGCCAAATGACTAGACTATCAAGTAAAAGAGTAGAGTTCATTTATACCCTTTACTTTCAAGAGAAAGGACTTTACTGCTTGTATATAAAACAACAATCATAAACCAAAATACCCAATCAGGTTTTAAAGCAGAAGCAAAGACAAACAAACAGCAAAATCATAAAGGTGCCACACAGAGAATATGTAGCTAAATGCGAAGGCAGGCAAGTTGCACGTTGCACGTAGCACGTAGCACGTTGCTGGTTTGGCTGGCAGGTACTGTGATCATAAATAAAAATCAGATCAGCATGAGGATTGCGCAATCGCACACAATGCCACAAAGATTTGCTTACGCAGCTGTCAAAGTGGGCAGCGGGGTAAAAGAAGAGAAGAGAAGAGGAACAGGGCGTGGCATTGTTGAGCGAAGCGCGTATTATTAACTTGCGACGCCTCGACGCAGCTGTGCGGCCAACTGCCCCCAAACGTGGCAACATGTTTTGGGCCTAACTCGAGGAGTCTGTCTGCGCGCCAGTGGCTGGCTACCTGGCTACAACAACAGCCCCTTTCCCCCACCCGCCGCCTCTGTTTGTTTGTTTGTTTGTTTTTTTTTTTTGTCTACTTTATTGTATTGGCGCTTGTCGAATGGAAATTGAAAATTGCAGTTAGCTTTCTTCTCCCTCTCTCTCTCTCTCTCTCTCGCTCTCTCGCGGTGTTTCTCTCATTTTAATTTAGTTGTAAATGTGTAAAGCGGCATTTGACACGCCCCGTTTGGCAGCTCAATTAAAAAACGTAGCTGCCTATTACCATGGCCAATGGGCCTATTGGATTGCTCGCTTCTTCTTATATGATGCACATATTCAAGTATATTCCAATTGAGATTGCGGTCAAATCATTTGCTTTGTTGGTTTTTCCCAGCAATACGTAGAAAGTTGTACACAACGCAGAGGCGCTGCCTTCCTGTCCCACCTCGATGCTTCCTGGAGTTGATGCTGGAGATGATTGCGTGATACACGTGTCGACACGACTTAACACCAGACCTACTTGATCTTGATCCCCATTCGTGTTTGGCCCTTTTTTCGCATTACCATCTCTAACATAGCTTAGCTGTCGCCTCGATCTTGTTCTTATCCTTCTTCCCGGCGCGTGCAGAATTTATGTCTCAATTTGTGGCCAACATGGGGCGCATTTTCAATTTGCGCGCATTTTGATTTATACGCCCAAAAAACAAAAAAAAACAGAAAAAAATAACCCGAATCTTTAGCGAAAGCGAAAATCAATAACAAAGTTGAGTGAACTTCAGCGAGGGGAAAAATTCAAAGATATAACTTAACCCAGAGCCTCACTAACCTCAACTCCACGCATTGCAGTCGGACATTGTGCATCAGTCGGTTTATGAGCTGGTCCACTCGGAGGATCGTGAGGAACTGCAACGCCAACTGCTGTGGAACAGCTTTCTGCCCGCGGACATGTCCAGCATGCAGCTATCGGAGACCCTGGCACCGGACAAGGCGCTCTATTTGGAGCGCAGCTTTACGGTACGCTTCCGCTGCCTGCTGGACAACACATCCGGTTTCCTGCGCTTGGACATACGTGGTCGCATCAAGATTCTACATGGCCAGAATCGCAAGACAGAGGAGCCGCCGCTGGCTCTGTTCGCCTACTGCACACCCTTTGGACCGCCCAGTTTGCTGGAAATACCGCACAAGGAGAACATGTTCAAGTCGAAGCATAAGCTTGACTTCTCCCTAGTCTCCATGGATCAGCGGGGCAAACACATACTAGGCTATGCCGACACAGAGCTGGTCAACATGGGTGGCTACGATCTGGTACACTACGATGATCTGGCCTATGTGGCCAGTGCACATCAAGAGCGTAAGTCTCGGAAAGATAACGAAAAGCTTTAGCCTTAAACCATGTCCATCTTTTCTTGCAGTGTTGAAGACCGGCGCCTCGGGCATGATTGCGTATCGCTATCAGAAAAAGGATGGCGAGTGGCAATGGTTGCAGACCAGCTCGCGATTGGTCTATAAGAACTCCAAGCCCGACTTTGTCATCTGTACGCATCGCCAGCTAATGGATGAGGAGGGACACGATTTGCTTGGCAAGCGCACCATGGACTTTAAGGTTAGCTATCTGGATACGGGCTTGGCGTCCACATACTTCTCCGAAGCGGATCAGCTGGTCGTGCCACCGACCAGTGCCAGTGTCTCGCCCACAGCACATGCTCTGCCGCCGCCAGTGACGCCAACGCGACCCAATCGACGCTACAAGACGCAGTTGCGTGACTTTTTGTCCACGTGCCGCAGCAAGCGCAAGCTGCAACAGCAGCAGCAGCAACAGTTGCAGGCACAGCAATCCTCGCCGCTGGCACAGGTTGGCTCGCCGGCGCCAGCGGTTGTTGAATACCTGCCCGATCCGGCAGCTGCTGTGGCGGCTGCCTACTCCAATCTGAATCCCATGTATACTGCATCGCCGTACGCCACTGCAGCTGACAATCTGTATATGGGCAGCTCCATGCCGGCCAATGCCTTCTATCCCGTCAGCGAGAATCTCTTCCATCAGTATCGGCTGCAGGGCGCCGTTGGCGTCGGTGGCTACTACACAGAATATCCACATACTGGAGCACCTGCATCGGCATATGTGGCGAACGGCTTCCTCTCCTACGATGGCTATGCCATTGCCTCCAAGGACGAAAAGTGGCAGGAGACGGGCAAATACTACAGCGGCTACAGCAGTGGCTACGGCAGTCCAACATCCACGCCACAGGTGGGTTTGATCCTATAAAAACTCAATATCTGTGCTTATTTTATCTTTCGCACCACAGCAAATACCGCTAAAGACGCCCAAATCATCGCCACAGGTCATGGAGGTCATATCCTGCTCTTCGGATGGCCCCTCACCCGTCTCTGGAGCTGTTGCCACGCCCAACGGCAGCAGCGTTACGCCCAAAGTGGAACTATCAGCTGCTGCCGCTGCCGCCGCCGTCGCCGCCAGTCAAGATCCTTATGAGCGCCAAACGGTGCTTATGTGGGGCACCACACAATCCAGCGGTGTGCCACTGAACAGTCGCTTGGCAGTTAGTGCTGGTGGTGGTGGTTCGCCACAACGCACAACACCACTGACCAATGGACTCAGCTACAACAACAACAATGAACATGAACCGGCAGCAGCCGCAGCCAAATGGAATGGCACCAAAGAGCTAACGGGCAAATCCACAAGTGCTGGTACTCCGGAAAGCTATCAGCTGCAACATGATGACTCTGGTCTCTACTCGGCATCCTCGCACACCACATCGCCACAGCAGCAACAGCAACAGCAGCAGCAGCAGCAGCAGCAACCACTTAGTGGCCGTGGTTTGGGCTCCAATGTTAGCAACACTAGCAATAGCGTAACTCATCCAGTTAGCGGCACTGAGCACCCAACGTTGCAGCCACACCCGCCAAGCTGCGCCGCCAACAGCCACCAACAGCAACAACAGCAACAGCAGCAGCAGTCGCACAGTCATCATGCTACTCATCCACATGCACACACGCAGCACCATCATCCACAACAGCATCCACATCAGCATACACATCCGCATCCGCATCCACATGCACATCAACAGCAGCATCCACATCAGCAACAACATCAGCACCAGCAACAGCAGCAACAGCAGCAACACCATCAACAACAAGATGCAACCAGTGCTGCCCATCAACATTTGCAACACCAGCAATCGGCATCGTCGTCAGCAGCAAACGCCGTGGCAGCTGTGGCAGCAGCAACGCCCAATGGCAGCGAGGTATGGTCGCCGGCCAGCTACACGCAATACTCGCAGTATTTAGCCTATCACCACCATCACCATCACCACCATCCGCACCACCATCACCATCACCATCATGCGGCCGCAGCGGCAGCAGCAGCTGCAACCACGCCAGCTACGCCACATCACCACCTGCACCACCATCACGGCCAGCACACGGCAAGCCGCTAAAGCAAAATCAAAAACAAAATCGAAATTCAAACAATTAGTATGCACTGTAGTTGCACCACACACCTTAAAAAAATAAACACACACCACACTACCACTAGTGCACCATCGAGTGCTTACATCCGACTAACCAAACTCCAACCCCCTACCTAGATTCTAATCAGCAACAACCAACTGCAACAACAACAACAGCAGCAACAACAACAACTGGCTGGCTATCAGCTGCATCATCATCAGGTGGATTCATCGCCACCGCCGGCAACACCCACGCTGCCAGCGGTGAGCAGTATACTTGGCACAGTTGGCTCAGCTGATGCCGTCTCGCCGTATCAGCAACTGGTTGCTGTCACAGCAGCAACAGCCGTGCCGCCGCTCATCATTTGTGCCGACGAATCGCTGCAGGCGCACACCAACAACAATAACAACAATAGCAACAGTAGCAGCAACGAGACGCACATTAGCTCCACCTCAAGCCATGTCGCACGTGGCGCACGCAAGGCAGCCAAGCTACAACAGCAACATCTACAACAGCATCATCAGCCAAACTATCAACAACAACAACAGCAACAACAACAACAACAACATCACGCACAACATTTACTCTATCCGGCAAATATAACGGCACATACGGCCTTGGCCTATGCAGCACCACCAACAACGAGTGGTGCCTATCTGGATGCTAGTCCACTGCTCTCCTTCTCCGAGGTGACCAATACGCTGCTTAACCAGTAGACCAGTAAACCAGTAGACCAGTAACCATGTTCAACAGTTTTGCCAAAATGTGGACTATGACTATCGTATCTTCCATAATCTCAACACAAACCAACAACAAATACACAAAATAGAGCACACCAGGAGCAACAGCAAAAACAGCTAAATTAATATAATAACTTGGTTTATAGATATCAACTTAATAACTCAAAGAACAGAGCCTTGCGTAAATGTATTTGTTTAACAGAGTTGCTTTCCAAATGTAACGAATTACTCGTTACAGTTACTCGTCGCTTCTGTTAAAGTAACGAGACATTTTTTATTACATATAAAACTACTATACTTCGTATCCAATTTACATACAGTTTAATTTGACTTTTGACTTATCTTAACAACAAATACATTTATGCCAGGTCTTATGACAAAACCAGTTAATCACAATGCAAAAGTATTATTTTATAAACAAATGTTTGGTAACCCATCCAGTGAGGCGTCTCTTTAGTTAATTCCAAGCTAAACAATATGTATATGTAATATGTAATTCTATTTATTTTACTGTGATAATTTATATAAATATATGGATGTACATGTATTTAACACTAAACGTGGTTGGTGCAGCAGGCAGGCAATTAAAGCTATTCGATTTACTATAAAAAAAATTAATCAAAACAATTAAAACCTGCACAAAGTACATAATCAAATAATCAAGTTTTCAGTTGTAGTTACAACCAAAGATTTTTTTAAATACTTGTAGCATATAAAACAAAAACAAATCCATTTTGTGGCTTTGGTTTGTTGCGCCAAAATTTAGTTACCATTATTCAGGCACACACGTAATCGAGCAGTGAATACACATTAAAAAACAAACTAATATAACATTTAAAACTAAATTGCAATTAATTGCTTAGGTTATGCTAAGATTTAAACATAATACATACAGATTCGTAATGCTTGTATCGATACTATTTAATTATTTAAACATAAATATAGATGTAATCAACAAACAAAATGAATGCAAGTAAAAAGTAATTTTCATGATTCCTATCGTTTAGCATGTAACTCATTAGATCAATAATCGTATAATCCAAGAGCGTGTATTGTATATTTAAAAGATTTCTTGAATTTCTAGTCGCCCGCATAAAACATTTACTATACGTTTAAATAAATAAATATTTAAAACAAAAATCTAAAACAATTATTCAATTGTACATTTCAATGTGAATGCCGTAAGTTACGGCAGGCATTAAAAATCTAAAATAATATTTGCTAATCGAAATTAAATTCCGAACTATTATTAAATGGATATACATATGTATGTATGTGTAGTTTCGAACTCATGCCGAAGATGTCTATGTTATATACGAGTTAATAATCACTTCATTAAACAAGAATTAAAACTATAAGAAAGCAAGTGCATGTACTCGTTAAGCGCATACCCAAACAATCAGAGCGAAATAAATATAGAAAATATTCAATCAATTCTATGTTGTATTTGTTGTGTGTTTATGAGTTTCTAAAGCTTTACTTATGCCGAAACATCAATGTTAATGGGAAGCATTGTTGAAACTAATATTTGCATAGCATACTTTTAGGCTAACCAATAAAACAACATACCAGCGCTTTTTTGAATGTCTGCAAAAATACAGCATACCTTTGGGCATACTATAAAAATATATTAAATGCTAAACAGCTAAGCTGCTTGGACATGACATGATTATTAGTTATTCAATCAAAAATTATAAAAATCAATGCAGGCATTGTAGCTCAGATTGTAGTTGTTTACGAGGGCTACATAAACACTATTAACTGAGCAATTGACCAACACTGAAAAGAGCTTATCGATTATTATATCGATATGCCAGAAAGTTTGGCGCGGCTTTAAAAAAAATGTATGAACCAATATGCTTAAATCATTAGTATGAGAAAAAATGTAGTTATGCTTACCAGCACATCATTGACAGCTGCAATGTTTGTTTTGTTTATTTTAATAGGTTTTTATTTTCAATGGCAATGCAACCGCAAGCCACAAAACAGAAGCCTGCATTATGCTGTTGCTTAATTGGTGACTTTGCTGCATTAATAGACTGCACACAAAATGCCTTGATTGACACCTAACAATATATACAAATATATTATATTTACTCACTTTACTCATAAACTGCTAAACGCCACCGCAGCAGCTAAGTACTTGCAGATAATAGAAAATGTTCATCAATTGCTTGGCAATGTTTTGAAGACTTGTTTATAAAGGTTTAATCAAGCGATGGGCGCCACAATGGAAGCGCACCTAGTGCCCATCAAATCATATGTGGGTTAAGTTATTTTATACATACATATATTGTAGCGGTTGCTTAGCTCAGTTAAAATATGTTTGCAATGATCGTCAATAATTCAAGTACATATATGAACATATATGTTATACATACAGAGCTGCTTGTGCCGCTATGCGTTCATTGCCTGTAAGCAAAGCAATAAATCATTTACTCTAATTTCTATGTGCAATACATCATTGAACCGAAAATATATCAGTGGATTGAACGTTAGCATTGAACAGCAGTTTGTAGTTTGATGGCTTCATTGTTGAAGTGCCTGCCTCAATGGAAGATGCGGCACTTGTTAGCTGTATCGATGATGATGCCTTCTGGGTCTGCCAATAGCAACGGCATTGCCAAGTGGCCAAGGTCAGGTTAAGCGGTAGTTAAGAAAATACCCAGCTAGACAATAGCAAAAGCAGAGACCTCATTTTGTTGTCATTCGAGAACATGTGCGGAACTCCCATAAGATGTACTACACGCATATTGATTAACAATAACGTCAAAGATATCAACTCTTCACTACACTAGTAACCGGTATTATTTGGTTTGTTATTTATATAGCCAGACAATGGCTATTCGTTATGCTAGGCATAGATAATAACAACATTTCTGCTATTATAATCATAATTATGTGAGAAGTTTTCGTTTTTATTTTTGTTGTGAGTTAAGAGGGTGTCTAATTTTATATAGCGTTGCAAACGACATGACAAAGCTATTATGCCAGCAACTCGAGGGTAGACAAATATATATATTGTTTAACCAAAGCTTAGCTGAGCTGGATGGGAAGTTCGTGTCTTGAATCTTTCGTTTGAACCATTTTCAAATGGAAATAAATACGGTATACAACAATTAACAAAGTGTGCGCGGATTGTTTATTTGTTTATTAATCGTTTGATTTACTTAACGTTTTTGTTTCATCTTACTGCTTTTCATTCGATGACCTTTAACAGTCGTGTTATACATTGTGCCATCGGCCACATCATAGAGAGAGAGAGAGAGGTACTGAGAAAAAGCTTAAGTTAAGTTGAAGATGCTGCAGTGCCTACAATTGAACAACAAGTAAGTGCAATAAATGTATCCAAAGGTGATAATCTTGGCTTATTCAGTGCTCTTCAAATTGCCACCACTCGTCACCTAAGGTCAATATGATAGGCCAATGCTGACCGCATGCCCAAGCGTACTCACCTCTGAATCATTAGTATGATTATTTCGCTGATGTCCGCTGCCCGACGCCTGATGCCTGACCTTGCCGCATTGTCAGTTTGACAAATTTGTAGCAGCCCAGTTAGAAAAATTGCCACTTAAACTGGCCCGCAATGTGACCGGATGCCAGACAAAGCAGCTAGGCAGCTAAGCAGCTCACTGCCTCAGCTTGCGTCGAACTTGGACTTGAAGATTGCGACTTGCAGCAGCAGCTGCCAAAGGCTAAGTAGTTTACATAGCCTAGCTCTATGTTTATTTAACTTTTGACTTCCCGCTAAATATAACGAACATAAACTTCTTACCAATTTTTCGTACCTTATAATTGTGTTTTTTTTTTTTAGTTAATTTTAACTAGGCATAGTCGTAATAACTGCCCAATTGTATACACCTCATTATGTACCTTGTTCAATTCGTAGTCATTGTCAGTTTGTTGGTGGCGTATACGCAATAATTGACACTCGGCTGCTAACTGCTTACTGTTATCAGTAATAGATGTGTGTGTGTGTGTTTGTGTGTTAGACTTATGCTGCAAAAGCCTTAACTAAAGTCGCAATCTTAGGTGCTTTCATTTTTCATACTCATGACCAGCTGCTGCTTGCTTGGCCTGCGGCTTTGTGTCGCTTCAAATAGGTTTTAATCAACGTGTGAATCTGTGTTTATTGTTGTTATTTCTTATGTTTTGTTATTATTATTATTGTTGGGCTCTGTTTCGAATGAGACCTTGCGAAATACAAAAAAACAAGAAGAAGAAGAAGAACCGTTTTTGTTATTGTTATTACTGTTGTGTTGTGTGGCCTTCAATTGAATCACACGCCTTTGCCGCCCCTTCGTGTGAGACCAACAACAACAACAGACAAGAACTAAGAGATGTCGATGACACACCTTTTGGTATGTGGTATATACGATATTTAGTTAGGGGAGTAGCATTCTCGTCTAGTACGAATAATCATACTCGATTTGTCTCTGACTGTAGGCCCCACACCTTCTCTTGATTTCCATTGAACCCGTTGACATCGCCGCTAATTGCCAAAAGATGCGCGACCAACAAGTGCAGAGCAAACTCGTTATATGTAGAAACTGTAAAATGAAAATTTGGCATTCATTGGAATTCTAAACGATATTGTAATTTCATTATTGCGCCATGTAAATGGTACGATGAAAGTTGAGTTTTATGTGAAAAGAGGTCATTAGCTAAGACTTACGTATCCTTGGCTTGCTTCAAGTTGATTACATCGCAATTTTAAACTGATGCTGTCCATAACGAAATCGTCACATGTCGCATGCAATTACCGATTGACCTTAACAGCGGATTTTTTTTTTTGGGCATCGTGTGCCAAATGGTGGCGCTACTGCTGATTTTCGATAATGATGATACATACAGTTATGGCTGCTGCTGCAAGTCATTGCTCACCCAATTTCAAAACATATTAAATCGTACCAGAGTACATACAGAGTACAATATCGTATAACTACTTATGGCTACAACGCCTGCCAAGTTCCACTTAATCCGCGCTAAGACAATTCAACATTGTGTGGCATTCAGCGAACGTTTCGAATTTCACTAATAACCATCAGAAAGTCGATGCGGTTCGTTTTGGTTTTTTTTTTTTCGTTTTTTTTTTTGGTGTCTTTGGTATATCGATCTTTTGATTGCCACAACGAAGGTCGAGCTGTAAAATTCAATTCAAATATGAATTACATTTACATTTATTTATTGTTTGTAATTGCTAACGAACTGAAGATGCTTGTGCGACTTTACTTATATTACAAATTACATTTAACAATGGAATGTTTCCTTCATGTTATTTATTGTGTTTGTTTTTTGTTCAAATATGCAGCTTCTGAATGATATTTGATGTGTTCAAAGGCAGTTAGAAGGCATCTTAATGTAATTAATTTTATATTAACATATGCCCTTGAACAAATCCTAAGGCTTTTCGTTTAAGTAAATCGAAATTCATACAAAGCAAACGTTAGAAAACGTTTATGTAAACAATTCTTTGCTCTGTACAAAACGCAGCAATCGTTGAGCATTAAGAAGTGAAAAGTGTTTGTATTTAGCTTTCAATCACAAACTTTATTTTGTTGTAGCTGTTTTGGTTTTCACATTTCAAAAGAAAATTTTGCAAAAATAAATTGATAAAATTTTCTTTTTTATATATATTTAATAATAATAATAATAATTATCATAATGAGCATCAACGAGACAAAGACGGGCAACAGTTGCGATCAAAGCTGCGAGGATGAAAATTCCAGCCTACAATCGAATGTCTCCTATTCAGTGCAGGAGGAGACGCCCATACGTGTGCGTGATATGATAAATCTCTATAACTTTGCCACACAAAAGAATCAGGAATTGGAAGTGGCAAAGTCCTTATATTTCGGTGAGAATATAAGGCATTCACAAATGGAGCAGTCGGCAACAAAGGAACACGAATGCGGCGAAGCCATTGATGATGGTCAGGCCAGCATTAGCTGCAAGTAAGTATTCCTTGTTATATATATATATATATATATATAGATAATGAAAAGAAAATCCTTTTGCCAGCTGTCTACACACTAATAAAGCGGGTAATTTTCGCCAGACCACATCAGATGATCAAACTTCTTTGCAACACTCTTTGGGCGGGAATGCAACAAATGGCGAATCATATGCCAAATCATATGAGAGCAAAACAACCATAAGACGCACCAAACATGGTAAGCAATAAGCAGGACTTGCCTCTGCCCAGCATATTTATTAAAATTGATTTGCATTTACAGGCGTTCGCATCATAATTGATATCTTTTTTGATAAAAGTGACAATGACATTGATATTGCTGGCAGCCGTGTGGAGACTGAAATACCGCGTAGTCGCATTTTGAACGAGTTTCAGCAACGCTCACGGCAAGACAAGGAAACACCAGCCAATGTTTAAAGTGTTTATTACAGTTAATTATATTATTTGAATTTTTTCTCAGTTTAAACGTCACTAAATTCCATGTTGTGTATACGTACAGTTGTACCTATTGTATCCACAAAACAAAAATACCAAACAAACCAAAAAACAACACGCATTTATTTCATTTCTTAGCTCTTTGTGCTTTTGTATGTTGTGTGTTAATCTTTTGATTGTTTTACTCCTCAGCCAGAGCGACAGCAATCGCAGTGTACTTCAACTTCCTGCCCAGCCGCAGAGTCACGACCCGAGCATAGGAAAAAAATAGAAAAACTCAAATAATAAACACTATTGCTGCTGCAGCTTCATATGAATCTATGAACCTAGAAATGCAATGAGGCAATACAACCCAACCCTCCCCGCCCTCTCTCTACACTCAAGCTCAATGCAGTTCTCAGTTTTTTCTTTTTTTGTTATCGCAGCACGACAAAGGGCTTTGAAAGGCGGCAAAACAAGTAAATAAACGCCATGTTTTGAAAATGGAAATCTCATCTTACAAAACTTACTGAAAACAGTAAACTGAATACGTTGCCGCTGCCGCTGTCGCTGTCGTCGTCGACGTCTCTGTTGACGCCAACGCTGAAAACGTTTGATTTTTAGCGAATACTATAGCCAAATACTAGCTGTTGCCAACTTTCGTAAGAGCCCAACTAATCTGACTCAGATCTCCAGCAATGGCTGCTGCTCTACGCGATTGCTCTATTTAGCCAACTGTTTTGGCGCTCCAATAAATTAGGCAAATAAACAGTCGAGTCGAGTATTTGGTGAAGGGTCTCTCCCCCGCCTAAACGGTGGCATACCCGACACTAATAACCCGAATCTTCAAACTGTGTACATGGCAAATGAAAATCTAAATGAAATTGTAGCTGCAATGTTAACGCTTTGTTGCCTGCCCAACACTCTCAGCCGTATGTATCTCGAGTGCCAGTCTCGGACTGCTTCGTCGCTTCGTGCTGTGCCCACATCGGCTATACTTGGAGACGATCTTTGCAGCAGCTTTGCTTTCGGCTATTAACGAAGATGTTTAACGCACAGTGGTTGAACACCTAAAAATGCTATTCAAAAAGTTTATTAGACTTGAGCTTTGGCTAAATCTGCATCATTTTATTGAGTAATTTCTCGAATAAGCTTTAAATATATATTTGTATGAGAAGGCTTAGCTTAAATTTTAAATAACAAATTTACAGCTTTGTGCCACTGTGCGTTGGCGTCGATGACGATCGTTTTGGTTGCTTCTTTTGTGGCGGCGTCTAGCGGGCGGACTTTTGCCAACGGCCTAATGTGAATTTTAAGCCAAGTTGAATGCATTGCCAGCCAGCAGTTCTGTGCGAGACGTCGTTCGATGCGGTTGATGTAGCGCTTAAATATATATATATACACAAACCAAGATACATCTCGATTAAGATACAACTGGCAAAAGTTGCGGCAAACATAAATGAGAAGAGCAGAAGCAAAAAAAAAATAGATATTGACGCGCGTCGTTTGAAGTGCAATTTGCAATTGCAACGGCCGGTTGTGCATTGTCGATAGGCATTAAGTGTTAATGGCATGGCATAATAAATAACATATTAAATTTATGCCAGAGTTGTGTATCTTTCGATAGCCAAACGATCTATGGATTTGAACATCATCGAACGTGAACGTGATTGAATCAAATTTGGCGCGTGTGCTCTTGACTTTGTTGTTACTCGTTTCAAACTGACATTTGATCTTTACAAAGATCACTCGATCTACGATCTACGATCTACACAAATTGTTGTGTATACATATATATATGTGTGTGTGTGTGTGTGTGTGTGTGTGATAGAAAAACAACTAACAAGATCTTGTAAAAGACCACCAACACATGTGGAATGTTCTGTAGAGCCCCACCTACGATCATTGCTGCAATTTGTTTGTCAACTTAGAGACGAAGTGAGCCATAAACAATGTCCATTTACAACAACTGTTCGTAGGTTAAGTTAATAACTTCCTTCGATTGGCTTGGCTTGAACGCGGCTCTAACAATTAGAAACTAAATAATGCCCAGAGTCGTAATCAACCTGTAATGCCAGCTAATTGGTATAATTGTTGCTGTTGCTGTTGCTGTTGCTGTTACTGCAGCAGCTTTTAAACATCTTCGGGTTCGCAAATGCTCTTTCTGTGGAAATTGTTTGGCAAAAATGTCAAATAGGCTTTGAGTTTGGCTAAAGTTGTTGTTGCTTTTATTTTTTTCTTGTTATGCTGCCAGGCACAATACTGCAAACAACAAGAAAAAACGAAACCAGCATCACGAGCTGAGGATAAAGTTGCAAATATTTGTGTATTGTTGTTGCTGTTGTTGTGGTCGTTGCTGCTGTTGTTGTCAAAAAGGTCAAGACAGGGAAAATACCAAAAAAACAAAAAAAAATTAAATCCCCAACCAAATGGATCGGCATATTTTTTGTTTGCCTTAACTTTTGTTTCAGCTTTAAAGCACGCACAAAGATCTTGTAAAGATTTTAATTGAATGCCAAAAACTTGAAATCGAAATTGAATTGTTTCAATAGTTGAAATATACTTCGAGTGTCGTGATCTTGATTTGAAAGAAGCAGTAAAGAAATCTAACTGAAAAGATCACAAAATTTTGAATAGGTCTAATGGGTTATCTATGAAAAGTTGAAATACTTTTCAAAACCAAACTTAAAACTCACCTGATTCAAACTATCTAAAAAAAAAAAAGAAAAACAAATAAATAAAACGAGATCAAGAACAAAAAAATAAAACTCGTCTCTAAATGCAAATGCTTTCAAGACAATTTATAGTGTTTGAATATGCTACGAAATGAAAACAAATCGATTGGTTTGAAATGCTGCGTTTGACTTCAAGGAAAGCAAGTAAATATCCGTAAATAGTTCAAAGTTCAATTTGGCATATTTGGAAAGCTTGGAAAGCAGCAACAAACTGCATTTCGGATGCGAAATCAACAACAAGCACGACAAATAACACACAAAATAAGAGTATGTGTGTGTGTGTGTTGTTTGTAGAAGCTGCAAGGTTGCAAATTGAATTGTAGGTGGAGGTCGAGGCAGTGGCAGAGGCAGCTTCAAATGCGTTGCTAATTCTGCCAGCAATAAAATGGCAACAATTTATGCCGCTTGTTTGGCAAACGATGAAAAAAAAAACACAAAAAAAACGACTTCAAATGATTTTCAAATTACAATTAAATACAAAACAAAATTGTTTTCACCATGGCATTGTTACAAAACTGTTCAAGTTGAAGAAAGTTGTTATGCGCATCTAAAGTAAATCAAAATTTTGAACACAAAAAGAATTAATTAGTATTTAAAGACACACTTTCCAACATTTGTAATAATATTATAAATTTCTATGTATTTATTTAACACTTTCAGCCAACAAAACGATAGTTAAGTCCCCCAAACGATTGGGCAATTGGAGACGAAAGAAATAAATATTAAATAAAGCGGCGACAACGAAATGACGAAAATGACAAAAAATTCAAAAGATTTTCAACTGTTGGCAATCGCAGTATTCTGCTTTACGCTATTTCTGGCCAGTGAGGTAAGTTTTTGATTATGCCACCTACCAAACGCCCAGCGGCACATCAAATATCACAACAGAATCTTTAAGATATGCATATCTAGATATATATTTATATATAGTTGCTAATGTTGCGACACGGGATCATTCAAATGCAAATTATACATATTGAAATTATTAAGTTTTATACAAACATTTCATAAATTGCATACATATTTTAATCAAGTAGAAATGCTTATTGGCTTGCCAATAATTAATTGCTTAAAATAATATATAGAATATTTGAAATACTTGCATAATTACAATGCAAAACTCTTTGAATGCCATTAGCATATCAGTTAACCAAAGTATTTCAATATTCTAGTAGCAATTTTCTTATTTTTTTCTTCAAACTCATCATGCTTTGTAAATCATCATCATTAAAATGCATCGGGTTTTTTTCTTAATCTATCTATTATTTAACACTTGAGAGCAGGCTTTATAGTTATTTTAATGCCTCATCAAATATTTATAGAAACAATGTTAACAAATTAATAATTTGTTGCACAGTTGCGCAAAATGTTTTATTATTTGTTTTTCAAACAATTCTATATAAATTCTTTCTTTGATAAATTTTTTGTATATCAGAATAGATAAATTTCGAAATCTCATAAATTTAATTATTTTGAATTGATTTGTATTTTTACTTTTAACGACGTCTTAAAGCTGCCTCCAAAGCATTCAGCATTTAACATATATCGTGATAGAAGATTATCTTTCTGTTTCCTGTATATTTACTTAAACAAAGTTGAGTTATATGTCTATTAATGGTATAAACAAACTTATAAGCCATTTTAATTGTTTGCAATAAGTATAAGCTTGCCAGTTTTGCGATAATTAATCTTATTTAGCCATTTCCCTACGCAATATTTGCTCGCATATTAAACCATTCAAATTGGGTGTTTATCATTTAGCAAAATGTTGCCACTCCCCCACGTTCATGTAGACGCAACGCCCCCTAGCAAAACGCAGCCAAAGTTTTCTATTTTCAGCTTCTTCGTCTAGTTTTTTTTTCTGTTGTTGTTTTTGTGTTGTTTTTTTTTTTTTGGCGTCACTTTCCAAGTGCTTTTGAGCAACGGCGGAAAATGTTGTAATTTTGCGCTCTTTACGCTTTGTTTCATTTTTAATTTATTCTATGGCTGTTTATGTGTCTGAGTGCACCTACTACTGCTAGCCAGCTCTTTATTCACACACATGCCAGAGCAACAACAACAGTTAGTTTAAACCAAAAAAGAAGAAGATGAAGACAAAAATAAAGCAACGGCAAAGGTCTTCAAGCATATTAAAACAAAGACGTTGACGCAGTCGCTGACCAAGTGACCTTTTTACTGACACTTTTGCTGCACAAAAAAATGGAACAAGATACGTTTGAATAAAAACAAAACAGCGTTGCCAACGTTAAACTTAAAGTTATGAAGTTGTGCAATACTTAAGTACTTAACGCCATTTCAGAAAAAAAAAAAATAAATAAATAGTTTTTCGTCAACATCAACAGCAGCAGCTAAATGAAATGCTATTAACTATGAAATTGGCAACAACTTATTCGCAACGTGTGATCAAATTACTTAAATTAGCCGCAAGTCAAGTACTATTTGGTTAGTCATCCATTTGGCATGCCAAATTGCTCGGAGAGCTCCAGCTTCAGCTCCAGCTCCAGCTCCAGCTCCAGAGATTTCGTTCGTTTGCCTCTATGCCTATAAACAATGTCTATGCCCCTAGATGGTAGATGCAAAACAATTTGAGCCCACAGCATCGTTAAATGAATGCTAATCACATTACCTTATAAGCACACGGGAAACCTAGCCAAATACGCTATAGTGTAAAAGTGATGAGAACTGTTAAAAAGGCTACGACAAATAAGTGTGCTCCAGATTTGACTGATTGACAAATAAATACCCTGTGCAGTTGAATCTAACCGTATTGTATTGAAATAACTATTCGAAATACCTTATTGTTCTTCAGGAACCTAGGGTATTAGCCAACAAAATAGGTCCCGTAATAAATTATCATATTAATGATGATGCCAACAACATGAACAAAACTTAAGAAATGTTGAGCAAATTGAACCCAAGACGAGCTTGTCTGTGGCCAGCTGTCAAATCAACTGTGAAAAGTTAGCTCAGGAATGCGAAGCGTTGAGCAGCAAAAAAAAGCGAATGTACAATTTATTTTTGCTGTCCAGCAAATGTATATATTTATTTATATTTTCCTAATAGTTTTTTCTTACTTCTATTGTATTAATAATAATATTATATAAGAGGTTGCAGGGCTATGCTTATGCTGTAGCTGCTGCTGCTGGGAAATAGTTTTTCACGGACTCCTCAAGCGGGCACGGAAGCTTCTTCGCATATTCACACGTAGTTATATAGAGAGGTGGTGGTACAGTGGCAGATTTCGATAAGTCATTGGGCTATAATTTGTGACTGGCAGTGAGCGGGAAGATACATTGAAGACTTTTTCTATATAATTAAACATAAAAACGAACAAATGAATAGCTACAAGAAAGACATAAAAACAAAAAGGAAAAACAAGAAAAACATACAACAAAGTTGACATTTCACACAGCAGCAGGTCGCTTGTCGCTGTTGCAAGCAGCCGTGGCACCATGTGCCACGTTATGACATCACTTCAATTCATCAACGGGTGGACCAAAGCCAAAGCCAAGCCAGCTGTCGCGGCACGAGTACTCATAGATCTTGATCTCTTCGGTACTCGTATCATTTGTTTAGCTACACTAATCGCTCTTGGCTTGGGAATTCTCACGCAAATATCTCTAATCTCTATCTCTCTCTCTTTCTTTCTCTATCTGTGTGTATCTATGTCTCAGTGCCAAAATGCGATTGCGAAAACTTCCTTCTCGTGTACAGGACGTCCAGCGGGCTACTATGCTGACGTGGAGACGGGCTGTCAGGTGCGCATCAATCTCTAAGCTAATCTTAGATCGCTTGTGTAATCATCCCTTTCGCTTAGGTCTATCATATGTGCGATGGTCTCGGCCGGCAGTTCAGCTATACGTGTCCCAATACAACGCTCTTCCAGCAGCGCATGCTCATTTGCGATCACTGGTATATGGTCAACTGTTCCAAGGCTGAGAGTAATTATGCAGCTAATCTTCTAATTGGTAAGTGCTGTCCAAGTTGATTTAGAATGCCTTTAAACACCTCAACTGCAGGTCAGCGTGACAAGCCCTTTGTGAACGATGAGGAGAACAGTTTACGTACACCGCGACCCGATCTGCTGGATCGTCCCTATGCGCCCGACTACTCCGGCGAGTCGTTTAGAAACCAATACAAGGTAGGTGCTTAAGATTTCTGTTATATACTTCACTAACTCCTTGCTAACCAGCAGCAATTGACGCCCAGTCAAAATCAAATACGCGATGATTCCACCAAAACTGCTGTCAAATTTGACACACAGTTGGCACAGAATGGTCAAACGCGCTGGCGCATACCACCACCGAGTCGTACGATTCTTCCGCCGGCATATGAGCCACAGATTGAGCTGCTCAGCAGCACTGCCAGACCCAAGCCAAGCAGCACTAGCATTGCCACAACCCGCCGGTCAACTACAACCACGCGCGGTAGCACTACAACAAGCACAACTACAACTACTCGCAGACCCGCCTTTGTGGCACCTGTGGTAGTGAGGCGAACGGAGGCACTGCATCAACGCATCAGCGAACTGGACACCGATGACCTGGGCACCAGTCACAGTACACGCTACAATACCTCTGCAGACTTTAATTCAGCTGAGCTGCCCGCCTCGCAGATCAAAAACAAAACGACAACCAAATTGGTCAACTTTGTCAAGACACCATCGAAAATCTATGAGCCACCCTTTGTGTATCCCATTTACAATCAGGATGATGGACAGCAGCAGCAGCAGCAGCAACAACAGCAAGCAGCAGACACCTTGCGAACCTCCTCAGCAGCACCCTTTAGCACAGTTCCAAGTCAAGTGCGCTTCACTCCGTTGGTAGCTGGACCCAGCACAACAGCAAGGCCTTTAAGTCGACCTACCACATTTGCTGGACAACCGTTCGCCTACTCCACGTTAGCCACCACAGCAAGCCCGAACTTCAGACCAGCACCGGTTGGGCCCAAAACCGAGAATCGTACACCTACGCCGGCACAGAGTTTCCGTTTGGCCACACCCACGACAACGGCGGTGCCAAAAGTCCAATCAAGACCGGAGCTGCCGTTTAATGATTTGCTGCCACCGTTTGTGGACTTTGTGCCACACGATGTAGCCACCACACAGGGACCACCCATTTACTACGAGTGGAAGGTGCCTGCCAATGGCTTGGAGCCACCCAAACTGGATCCACCCATTGGTGTTGATGGACGCGAATATCCCGAGACGACAGGCAACTATGGCAGCAATGCGGATAGCTTCAATATAAAACTGAATGACATTGCCGCTAATAGTGGAGCAGTTGTGATCAACAAGAGGCTGCCCACCTCCAGATCGATCAAAGCTAATCAATTGCCCATGGGCACGGAGAAAGCACAACGTCGCTCCGATGTGATCAGCAGAAGCTCTATATCCAGTTCCGGTTCCCGTTCCACAGACATAATTCAGTTGCGCAAACAGTTACTCATACCGGAATACGCTTTTCCTCTGGAGACAATCGGACGAACCGGTTATGCACCTGGCTCCAGTGCTGCTGGAGATCTTTACAACTCCTTTCAACTCAAAATACCCGAGCGTCGCTCTAGCAGCAGCAGCAGCACCGCCAATGGAGGCTCCTCCAGCAATTCGGCGAACATCAGATGGTTTGGCGAGAATCCCAAGTGCCCCGAGTGCCATCCGTCGTTTGTGCTACCCGGCACCTGCGAACCGTGTCTGCGTCGTTAATTTTTAAGTCTCAGTTCCATTGCAACAAACTACGCCTAGTATTAGAAGACATAGCTACTTACTGCATACCACATACTACATACCACATACCACATACAAACATATGTATATCCCTGTCCATAGCAGAGCATCGAGCATCGAGAATCGTGCATTTCATGCATTTAAATGTTAATTTTATTGTATATTTCACAGTAAAAATAATGCGCATTAAATAAGTGTGTAAAAACTACGTATATTCAAACATGAACCATGGTCCACAATTGCTACGTTCCAGGTGGTAAGTAATCTATAACTGTTATTTATAACATGCAACAGTACTGCTTGCCTAAAACGGCAGACTAACTATACTCCTTTACTTCCTTAGAGATGGGCGACAAGATTTAAAAAAATCAAAACTATTTTCATGAGTATTTCGGGTTGTGATAAGTATCTTAAATATCTTAACAATTATATAAAATATATATATATATATAAATATATATATAGTGTGCTTTCTTTCTCAGTGTATTAGCTGCACTTTTTTTGTGATTATGATTTTATGATCGTTCAGTACGATTGTGACTTTAGAGCACAGAGTTCTTAACGTACAGTTAAGACGAAACATCGCTTAAGATATAAAACAAACATTTTTAGAGTAGAACTTAATGTATTATTTTTAAGATGTTTACAATTTTTTCAAGCTTATGTTGCCCATCTCTAATTTTGATTTCATAATATAACAGATTCAAATATTCACGAAAATCGCATAACACGTGCAACGTCGACGAGTAATATTTTTAAGGCACATTTTTGAAGCACTTGTAATTGTGCACTTGATATACTTCTATAGAGTGATTTGCTGGAACACTTGGGATCCCTTATGATTTACCAATCAAACAATAAAAGGGTTCTGTGGGGAAAGGGGGAACATAAACTAACAAGTGGGGATTGAAGAACAGAACATGTTCTCGTTTGTTTAACTTTTGACTAGCACCCGCATTTAGGGTTCATAATAAAAAACACTGGGCGTCCACGGACGGCTGGCACCAACCAGCATCTCTGGATGGGGATGCGAAAGTTCGCTACAGCTAAGGTGATCGCCGGCAAACTCATGACCCACCGCCTGGGCGCGCAGTATAACTTGATGACCCGTGGTCACATCCACATTTGTCACAACGCCAGCCTCGTGACGAAAATTGTATAACCGATTCGTCAAAAAACCATCCACATAAATCTAAAATAAAAACCGATAAAGTATCAAACGTCAATAGATAAAATATAAGCTTACCTCATAGCCACCAATGGCTGTGCAGTCCTCCAACTCCCAGCGCACGTAGAGCGCTCGACATCCCAAGCTGCTGACATCGGTAATGGTCACCGGAAAGCTTTCACCCGGTCCATTGCCCATGCAAGGCGATGGCTTTGGGTGCTGTGGATAGAAATGGTTTAAGTAGAAGTATGGAAGTATAGAACTAAAACTTACCTTGGGTTTAGTTTGATTTTGGGCCATTACTTGATCCATCGCATGTATATCGCAAATTAAAGAGTCAACGAAATATTTCTATACAAAAAGATTAACTTAGTTAAAAACTCTGGTAAGACTAAAAGCCAATGTAAACTTACAGTTTCGGCAACAGGATCGTAGCGGATTGCATCCAGTGTCTTTGCTACAGTCTTGCACTGGTTATCACAGACGAGTGCTCGACAATGACAACAAGTGCAGGGTTCTGCTGGCGGAGAGCATCTCTTGCTGCATATTTGCTCACCGGTCTGCTCCTCAATGTCTTCCTCCTCTGCCTCACACATTGCAGTCATGCGACGCATCATATATTCGCATAGAAGCCGTTCCCTATCTGTTAGCGGACCCAACTCCTCAGCTCCAGTACTTTCACAGCCAAATTCCGACTTCTCAATGGGACGAGAGTTCTCTGGGTCGGATTGTGCTTTGGACTCGGTTGACTCGGCCAAAATCGATCCTGATTTCGGAACCAACTCCTCAGCTCCAGTACTTTCACAGCGACATTCCGACGTCACAATGGCAAGAGAATTCTCTGGCTCGGATTTTGCTTTGGACTCGGTTGACTCGGCCAAAATCGATCCTGATTTCGGAACCAACTCCTCAGCTCCAATACTTTCACAGCGACATTCCGACTTCTCAATGAGACGAGAGTTCTTTGGCTCGCATTGTGCTTTGGCCTCGGTTGACTCGGCCAAAATCGATCCTGATTTCGGAACCAACTCCTCAGCTCCAGTACTTTCACAGCGACATTCCGACGTCACAATGGCAAGAGTATTCTCTGGCTCGGATTTTGCTGAAGCTGAAGCGCCTTCGCCAGCTTTAGAATCAAGTGCATTAGAGCTGGATGATTTTATTTTGGCAATGATTGAAGTTTCCATTGAGTCGCTTGTCTTAGCGTCTTGTAGTTCGGATTTGGAATTACGTGAGTTAGTATCTGGTCCCTCAGAGTCAGGACATTTTTCGGCACGTGACGAACTGCCTGACTTTGTTTCCACTAACGAGTGAAGGCACTCGGATATGCTTGGCAAATCAAAATACACATCAGGGTTTTTCGTAGGACCATAGGCATCTGGATCCCAGGGCTTGGCATTAGGATCAAAGTTCGGATCACGTTCAAACGCAGCTATTTCCTGAGGCGGCCGACTTTTTTTCAATGGAAAACACTTATCCAAGTACTTGTCCAACTGATCCAAGCACTCTGTGTGTTCCTTCTGATCCTTGGTCCTGTGTTGGGTATTTGACTGAGCTTTAGTTGGCTTTTTGCCTGCCGCCACTGCCTCCATGCATTCTTTGTAAGTTAAAGCCGTTAGCTCTTCATCCTTCTCTGTTTCTTCATTACGCAACAACGTGGCTAGTTCTCGGAACAGTTGCTGTATATTGGCATTGCGTTCCTGACTTTTATCCTTGGAATTACCCAATGTATCCAATATAGCCACAACGCGTTCCTTCAGTGAGGAAGGTTGACCAAAATCTGAGATACAGCTGTTATAATTAGTCATTAAAGCTTGTGTTGCTGTGGGTCCTTTTTGATTTTCCATTTCGCCATTCATAGGGCATGAAGGATTTTCGCAATTCATTTCAATGGTTGCAGGCTCTGGTTGTTCTTCGTCGGGTCCTTTCATTAAACAGGAACCATTATCGCTCATGACGACGCTAACGGGTTCAAGTTTGAAGGGACAGCTTATTAAAGACATACCACATTTGGAAATATCTTTTGATTGAGCTGATTTACATACTGTTAGGGCCGTATTTAACTGCTCGAAACAAGCATAGCTCTGCTTGAATTTGTAGTTTTCTGAAGGGATATGTGTGTTTTGCATAACAAAATCCGTGCTAATCGCTGATTTGTAGGAGTTTGCTTCTCTAATTTCAACGTCTTGATCATTCAGTGGGGTGTGAGAAACTTTTTTGGGCATAGGATCGGTGCTTATTGAGGATCTGCAGCTGGTTTCATTATTGGCTTTAAGGTTTTGATCTTCTTTAACCTCTTGATTACGTTTCCCAGCCATGGAAGATTCAGATGGTGACTCACAATCGTAAAATTCGTTCCGACAATACACAACCTTGGAAATTTCACCTTTTTCGGCATCGTCGGCCTCTATAGCTGTTTTGGATACCAAGGTGGGATCAGCCGGTACAATGCAACAATCAATAGGACTCTCCTCAACACGCATAAACGGTAGATCAGAAGTTATTCCGCGCCCCATCATACCCAGCTTGGCCCTTTCTTCGGGCGAGCATAGACAAGTTAACTTGGCCACGACAGACTGTGAACGTGATGACGTTTTATCATCACAGCCGAAAGAAGATTTGTTGAAAGGCATCATGTTATCGCCCTCAGACTCTTCACTTTCATAGGCTCCACAACTTTTGGCTGATGTCGCAATAGTACTTTTATCCGCATCATGATAGCTGCTACTTCCTTCCACATTTTCGAAACGTGCAATTTTATTGCAACGCGAGGGTCCAGCGCTATCAATTTTAATTGATGTTCTTATATTACTTTTGTCCACATCGTAATAGCAGCTACTTCCTCCCGCATCTTCGGATCGTGCAATTGTATTGCAACGCGAGGGTCCAGCGCTATCAGTTTTAACTGATGTTGTTATATTACTTTTGTCCACATCGTAATAGCAGCTACATCCTCCCGCATCTTCGGATCGTGCAATTGTATTGCAACGCGAGGGTCCAGCGCTATCAGTTTTAACTGATGTTGTTATATTACTTTTGTCCACATCGAAATAGCAGCTATTTCCTCCCGCATCTTCGGATCGTGCAATTGTATTGCAACGCGAGGGTCCAGTGATATCAGTTTTAACTGATGTTGTTATATTACTTTTGTCGACATCGTAAAAGCAGCTACTTTCATCCGGCTGTCCGGCGGACCAGTTTGTCTGGCAGCGTGAGTAAGACTTTTGCTCCTCAACGAGTTGTGGTACTTGATCTCTGGGGCAGAACACAACTGTTTCCAAAGTAGTTAGGATTGTTTCGGTTGTTGTGCAAACATCGGAGCGTGCACTACGCCAGGTGGTCATATCGCTTTGTGTGCTGATGTGTTGAACGTTAGAACAACAAACTTGGCCCGTTTCCATGCTATGAAATGCTGTGGTCTGCGATTTGGTGTTTTCACTACCTGCCGGGCTTAAGGCAAAATATCTTGAAGGTACTGATGTACTGCTTCGTGCGGTTTCATCACATTCCATTGGATCCAGGCCAACAGACACATTAACGGTCGTATCTAAGCTGCAAAAGTTTGTGAGATTTTTCGAAGATTTTTGCACAACTGGATGCAAAGAGTTGCTTTGTGCCGTATGGAAACTGGGAACTGTAAAGTAAGCCACGTTGCATGCTTCTTTGGTATCTGCTTCGGATCTTGTACTGTTAAAGGTATCGGCATTGCTGTCATTAAAACAGGGTTTACTTAAGTCGGATCTCATCGAAACATTGGGTACCGATTTGGTGCTTTGACAATTACTCTGAACAGTGTTTATGTCAGCGAATTGTAGGAGAGTTTCTGACGGAATACTTGGCTGCGATTTGGATTGTGACAACTGATCCGGTTTGTACTTTTCTAAACAGCTTTCATTATGCATTGGTCTTACATAATGTGTGGGATAACGAATATTTCCCAGTTCATAAAGATCATGTTTAAGGTTTGTCTGTGATGATTGATCCGCCACAAAGTTGGCGGGACGCGAACGTGTATCATATATGTATAAGGCGTTTGCCTTATCGGATGCTGTGTCACTAATGGCTCTGTTATTTTTTACGGACGAACGATTATCTTGCAAATAGGATTGGTCGGTTTGCATCTTCTTGGAATTTGGTGGGCTGGCGTCATTATCAATTTTTGAACGGCTACACTCGTCCTGCATATACATTAGAGCTGGGCAACCTGCAAGGTAGAGAACAAAAAGCGACGATTAGATATTGTTTGAAAAGATGTAAAAAATTTATTCCTAAATCGTTAAGAACATAAATTTTAAATAACAGCCATTTGGACAAGGAACTAAGCGAGAGCACGCAATAAGGGGAGATAAGGCTCGTTTTTCAATTGGCTACGGAGCTATGGTGTGGCGGTATGGTGGTGGCGTCCTTAGCTCTCTAATCTCAGATAGCTGTATTTGACGACCGCGCGTTATATTCGGCTCGGACCACATCTCGACGTTGAACAGTTCAAGAAACTTGGCCTCGGCCTTCTCCCGACATGGGCAAAAATCAAAATTGGATGTCTGACTGCATGTTTCGCGCTCATCGAAATTGGTGAATATAGTGCCGCGCTGTACGCAACGGCAGACTTTCACATTGATGTGCTCCTTATTGGTTTCAAAGGAGCGACGTTTCCATGGGCACTGGCAGCAACCACAACTGCCTGGACAGAAGATATTGCCCTCCTCATCCATAATCGGGCTTGGCTGAAAGCGGCAGGGTGAACAATTTGAAAAGTCCCTGTGCTGCGGCAGGACCAGATAATACTTTTTCACTGACTCTGGTTTGATTGAGGACTCTGGTTCCTCATTATCTACATGTTTTACTTCTATCTCGGAATCTGCTTTTGTTAATGGTACAACTTTCTCAAATTTCTCCGTATCTGATTCTATCTCATTCTCGCGCTCTGATACTGGTTCTGGTTCAGGCTCTACCATTGGCTCTGGCACTGGCTCTGGCTCTGGTTCTGGTTCTGGCTTTGGTTCTGGAGCTGGTACTACTATCGGCACCGGCACCGGCACTGGCACCGCAACAGCCTTTTTCCCATAATTGGGACAAAGATACGCCCTGCAAAAGCAATCATCTGACACAGTGCAGCTGCCGACCAATTTATCATGTACAGCCTTTTCCATTGCAACTACATGATGATTGCCATGAACATTATGTTCACGATGATCATGACGCTGACGAAAATGATGCTGATCATGTTGACACCCAACATCCCTACCTGTGAATTTTTTTGCCTCATCATCATCATCATTAAAGGGTCGCGATGTTGAACTTTTGAGCATTTGGCATGTCTTCGGATCGAATCTTAAAGGCATTTGTACGGTTATCGGCCTGCCCTGGAATTGACAATTGGTTCTAGAGGCCTGTGGATCGGGTATCAGGCGTGCCGTTATCTCTAGGGTGGCGCTGCAGGGCATCTTTAGCTTTTCCGGCGGATTATCGAGAAACATATCCAGCTGATTGCGAGCACGAACAGCAGCGGCAATGACAGCGGCACGATCCGTGTAGTTATTGTTGCAGTTGCAAGTCTGGCATTGTCTGGCGTTTTCATTGCCACTGTCACTGTATGCTGATTTTGTTTTATGGCTCAGACCCGATTCACAGCTAAAGAAACCCTTACAGCTCTGCCCCTCTTTTGGAAAGTCCGATTCGCTGGTGCCATTGCAATCGTAAAAGATTTCCTCATCTCTGCCGGCGGGCCGACTGCATTCTTGCAGGCGGTAAAGAGTCTTTGGTTCGGCATTGCCCTGTTGTCTGACTTGTTGCTGACGCAGGCTGCGCAAATGCACGCATGTATCTGGTTTTGTGCACCGTTCGGGTGCGCCGCAATGCGTTTTCTTATTTGACGCATTCTTGTCCTTGTCCATTATGGCTATGTATGTATTCCAACTGATAGAAAAATTTACATGAAATTTGTTTTTTTTGTGATGTTGCCTTTTCAAAGAATTTAAATAAACTGAACACAAACTTATTTGCCAGGCTCAGCATCTGATCCGATGCCTACCTAAAAATTTTTCGATTTCTTTTATAAGTTTTTTTTTTATCGATTATACGGATTAGTAGCAACCGAATCTTATCTACCTAAGCAACATATATACGGAACATAGGGGAAATGGAGGTTTTTTATTTTATTATTATTCAACATTCCGCTCATGAAAAACAAACACAAAAGGACGTGTAGTAGTCGTCTCCTCCTCTGCTAGGCATCCGGCCATCTAACTCGTCGTCTACTTTTTATGTCGTCCTCACGTCGCTGCGCAGATTTTTTGGTGATACTGGGACTAATGCAGGAGCAGGCATATCGATCACCAGCACCGGTGACCTCGCCAATCACACCGGCCAGTGGTTTGGCCGCTGGCTTGGGCTGGAATATGTTAACTTTGACCTGACCATCATGGGGATCTATTTCCATGGGCAGTTTCAGTGTCACGGGATCGCCACGCAACATACACTGTGCATCCGTGTTCAGTCGTGCGGATATCTCCAATGTGGCGGGATAAAAGCTGGATCGCCTACAGGACTGCGCACCATCATCCGCAGTGTACACGCCCAACCCTTTGAGTAGTAGCTGCACGTTGGCGGCGGCACGCTCAAATACATCGAATACTTGCTTGGAATCATCGGGATAGCTGTGCAAATGTTTGTTCCGGCAATCGGTATGATCAACAGCATTGAGCTCCTCTTCAGCCTCACTGAAGCAGTCATAGAAACGCTCGTTTACGTTGTGTTCCATTTTAGGCAGTTGTATATATATTATTTTTATTTACGCACAATTTGGAAGTAGTCTGAGACGAAAAAGCTTTTGAAATGTAAACCAAAGCAAATATGTGAATATGAACGAACAACAAAATATATATAATATGCCAGGCTAGGTGATCAGCAACAAATGCGTCAAGTCCTTTTTAGGTTTTATCGTTAAACTTCATGCTATTGCGACGCTCCACCGGATAATAGATAGTGCAATAGAACTCGGATTCAACCTTACTATTGTGAAAGCTAATCAATTGCTCATTGACGCGCTTCTCCAGCTGCAGCAACAGCTGAGAGTTGTGTGGTTTGAGAGCAAACTTTAAGGCATGCACGCAGCCCAGAACGGCAACGAACACATCATAGCTTTCACAAGGACGCAGCTTGTCTTCCGTGCACAAATCCTGCAGCAATTCAATGTGCTCACGAAATTCTTCGCTACCCTCCCATAGCTGCAGCACTCGTGCCCTAAACACATCCACGCCACAACTACTATCCAGCTCCACAATGCACTTCTGCAACAGCTCTAGGAATGCACGCGTCCGTACCGGCAACAGGCGCAGACGCATCTCAACGCCTACATTCTCCGCTTGAATGCCGCATTCCTGTGTGCTACATTGTGCCTGCAATTGTGCATGGCACATTTCTGGTCTGGCCTGCACCAATTGAGACTGCGAACCAATGGATTCCGTTTGTGCCATGACATTGATTTGCCTCTTGTCCCACTCTTCATCAATGATGAGCACACGCTGCGAACAGGAATTAAGCGAAAAGCGTTCCGTGTGCGCCGTGTGCAAGGTGACAGCCGAATGGAAACTTGAACGTGATTTGCTGGACTTGATGAGTTTATTGAGATGAAAGCGATTGCTGGCGCCACAGCGTCGCACACGACTGCGATAGAGACGACGATAGACGAAGTTCTGGCATTGACGTCGCTTGCGACGCCGCTTGGCTTCCTGTGAATGCTTGAGCTGAACTTTCAGCACTGGCGGTATTTCCACAACGGGCTGTATTTCCATTATGGTCTCTTCCAACTTTTGGCCGTAAACCAAACGGCACAGCTTTGTTGGCATTTCAAAGATTTGCTGCCTGAGCTGCTTGCCAATTGACCTTAAACCATTGCTACTATCAACTATAAGTTCGGATTCCCTGCCAAATACACCACCACCAGAGGTCCTAGGACTTTCACTAGGACCTTCTTCAGCGGCTGGTTCTTCTTCTTTAGGCATTGCCGCCTCCTCAACCTTATCATTCTCTTGCTTGCTGCCCTGTTCACTCTCTTGCTTCTTATTGGTATTGTCGCATATGCTAAGCGGACGTTTCGCTTCGCATTCACAATCACTCACCGGTGGATTCTTTGCAGAGAGTATTTTATCCGCCAGCTGTTTAACACTACATGCGATGGTCTGGAAGTCCTTGTGTGTTGGTAGCTCACGTTCCCGTCGCTTTAAGTCAACAAAAACAAAATCAAAAGGTTAGTCAAGACACATCGCAATTAAGTTATTCGAAAACCCACCTCAAGATCTCTTAGAGCACAACCCAAGCCCTGACTGGCCGCCTGCAGATTCTGTATCTCTTCCCGTCTGGCACGCTTCTCCGGCGTATCGTATAGCTCATCGGCCAGGCTATGTCCTTCGGGGCAGACACCCAATTTACGCTCAAGTTTTTGGCACAATTCATCTTTGGTGCGCAGCTCATCCTCCAGGCAACAGACGCGCTCCTCGCACGAACGCAATTGCTGTTCCATCTCAGCGATCTTGGCCTCCAGTGTACCCACCTCCTCTTTGAGCTCACCGTTTGTGACCTCGGTGTGCATTAGCTCCTTCTTAAGCTCATAGATTTGTTGGCGCAGACAATCGGTTTCCGCTTTCAGCTGCTCCTCCATGCTTTGCTGCAGCTTCTTGGCAAAACTAAGATCATCGATCAATGCCTGACTGCGACGCTTCTCATTCTCCAATTCCTCTGACAACTGCTGCATTTCATCCCTTGCCAAACCCTCCGATCTCGCACGATTCTCCATCTCCAGCTCCAATGCACGATTCTGTTCCATCAGATCACGGTGCTCTTTGGTGAGGCGCACTAGGCAAGTCTTCAAGCCATGCTCTGTCTCCTCCAGCTGCTGTATCTTCTCCGCTGCGGCACGCGAATCATCACGCAAACAATCCTGCAGCTTGTTGATCTTCTGCTTCAGACATGCCTCCTTCATGTGGCAAGCCTCCTCGCGCTGCTTGTACTCCCGCTCCAGCTCCACCCAATGCGAATCGGCCGTTTCCATGGCCTCATAGTGTCGCGCATTGAGCTCCTTGAGCGAGGAACGCAAAGTCTTGACCTCTTCCTTCAAATAGCTTAGCTCACGCTCTCCCGCCGAATCCGATGTGGCAGCATTGCCAATATTATTATTATTCTTCGCCTTGCTCGCCGCCGCCTTGCACTCTCCAGAGCAGGCACCGGCTGTGTAACGTGGCGAGGATAGCTCATTGCCCATGTTGCAAATATTACTGGCCTTGGCCAAGGCCAACAGTCGGCAGATGAGCAGCAGTGGCAACGATTGACGCAAGCTTTCCAGCTGCTGCTTGGCACGCTGTCGCTCCGCCTGCAGATGCTCCAGCTGCGTCTCTGCCGCACAAAGATCCTCACGCAAGATCAAACACTCGGCGCGACAATCACGATACTTGGCGCCCAATGCGTCCTTGCTGAACTCCAACTCAACGTTACGTTGTCGCAATATTTCAAGCTCCTCCTCGTTGCGCTGCAAATGCAGCCGCGTATCGTTCTCCGCCTCCTCAAACTCACACTTGGCCTCGTCCAACAGTGCGTTCTGCTCCACCAGCTGCTCCACGCGCTCGATCAGCTCCTTTACCTGTTTATTAAGCTGCAGCTCACGTTGCAAACGTTCCGCCAAATGCTTTGCTTGCGTCTCGCCGCTGCTCTCGTACACCAGCAGCTTGCCCTCCAATTGGATTAGACGCTCCTGATAGTATTGCAGGTGGGGATGTGGCTCACGATATGTTTCCGTTTCCGTTGTATCGCATTCCACAAAGACGCCACTCTCGCTGAGGCTGCAGTTGAGCCAGGCGTTGCTGCTATTGTGACTGCCCGGTCGCTGCTGTTGCTTGCTGGGCGTTGTTGGGGCACTGGGCGTGGCACTATTGCTATACGGCTGTACGGTGGCTACGATTCGACTGTGTCTGGCCCGTGGTTCCGTGGATTTCGTCTGCAAATGCCGTAAAATTAAAACAAAGTGAAGCAACTTGAATTTCGTCTTTAGTATATTATGATTTAAAATAAAAAAAATGTCTGTTTATTGTTTTAACATTTGTTGCACTCAAAGCTCAAATCGGTTTGATGTAAAAATCATTTCAATATTATTATTACTGACTATGATTACATACCGTTGACTGCCAGCTATCCGATTCGGCCATTGCATCTAAATCCAACTGTTGCACACACAGCAGCAATTGTTGCAGGCAACGTTTATCCTTATCCTCCAGTTGCTGTGCACTCTTACGCAACAGATTCTCCAAACGCTGACAATGATCCTCGCAAGTACCATCCATCTAGTTAAATGAAATGAATCAACATTAAGATAATCATAGGTGTGTATGAGTCATTTGAAGTTGCAAGGAATGAACACCTGGATCTCAAGTTGCATTGCTTGTGTATGTTTGTGCAGCTGCTTTAAGGCAGCTGAAGAATGATTAATGGCCCAAGGAGTTTTGTGCCAGAATCTTATTGAACCAAATGTTACACAGCTCGATGGTTAACGTTATGGTTAGGCTGCGATTAGCATTCGCTTAATGCACCGCTGGCTAACGATGCTTTTAGTAGTTATTTTCACTTTAGTGGCATGCCACCTCGTACAGCCCCTACACCTCCTCCCCACAAAGCAAACAATTACTTTTGAGTATTTGCAATTAAGCGAATGAATTTGATTTTCAAGCTGAACGACTTTGAAGCTATTCACGTTCGGCTCTAAAAATTAAACATAACATAAACAGGCAAAGCAAAAGTAAGGTGTGTTTGTGTGTGTGTGTGTGTGTGTGTGTGAATAATAACTAAGACTTAGCTTGACACATTACTTAAGATGGCCAAAAAATGACAAACAAATTGCCTTTTTGGCCAACAACATTGTAAAAAGATGTGGGCTACACACACACACACACACACACTCGCACACACGCTTTAGATAGAAGTTAAGCTTTTAAATAATATGAATACTACATACGTAAAAGGCAATCGAATTGAAATCAAACTTGGTCAGCACTTGGCCTAATGGTCACTTAACAATTGTTTATAACAACAACAATAATAACAAATCGAACACGACACAAAACTAATAACAATAATTGTTTAATTATTTGCTCCAGTTCAGTTTTTTTCTCTTTTTTTTTATAATACGCTATTACCGTTGTTGTCCGTTAATCAAAACAATTTCCGCACTGTCTAAGATGCCAAACAAAACTAAACCATTGTTACAGGCACGAAGCAAGCAGCTCAAGCAGCTGACACACACACACACACAACATACAGAGTGCATGCTCTTTTTAACACTCAATTCATTCATAAAGTTGAGCAACTCTTTTGAGCGCTTTGGCAAAACTGGCTTTTGAGTGAGTTTCGTATATGCGTGCTTTTGTTTGTGTGTGTTTGTTTGTTTCTTTTTTCGTTTTCTTCTTTCACCTTATCATCCTCCAGTTCGAGTATACGAAACTCGAGCAGTTCGTTCTGTTCCCTCAGCTCATTGGCCTCGCCTTTGAGCTGCATTTGCTGCTCCTCCATATCCTTGATGCGTTGCAGCAGCTCATTGATATGTGTATCCGATCTGTTTGCCGTTAGGGCAGCCTTTTCGGCCACTCTCAGTTCCTGTTTCATCAGCTGCAATTCGTTTTGCAGCCGCTCGTTTTCCTTATGATAGATTTCCACTTCCTTTTGCAACTTGTCCAGATCTTGCAGCTGTAAGACAAATGTAAATGACAATCAATACAAATGTACACATGTGTGTGTGCGTGAGAAAATAGAAAAAAAAAGGGACTTTACTGCTTGCCACATGACACCGCTGTCGGCGCCGCTCGATGGCGGCTGTGGACTGATTGAGGGCGGCGCCGAGGACAATGCCGAATCCGTATCCGAGTTGTGATCCTGTAAAATGCAATTTTGATTAAAAACTTTCTTGGGCCAATGCAAATTGACAAGTTTTTGCTTACCTTTGTTGGCTTTGTGGCATGGTCGCCGCTCGTTAGCAACGTTTCCATCCATGTTGTTGTTGCCTCTCTTGTTTCGTCTGCAGTCATCATCTGTTGCAGCTTTGTTGCTTTTGTTGCACGCATCTCAAGCGTTGATTTATGCACATTCTTTGTATTGTTGATTAGCTCAATATTCTTGAGTTGTGTTATCTAAAACGAAGAAAAAACCAAGTTAATTACTTTCAGTTTGCTGCTCAACTGTTTGCCGATTGTTAACACAAAGCGTGCAACAAGTGGAAACAGTTATGACTTGATTTTGTGGCCCTTATAGAAATTGCCAATTCATTGTTGTAGAACGGAACGAGCCAACTGCTTGTTATTTCTGAAGTTTGTTGAACCCAAAGAATGGAATTCTAAAACTTATTGTTCGACGCTTTTGGGCTTTGTGGAATGTTTTCAAGAGAAATGTTTTGTAAGAGAAACTAAACCAATTTTCATGCATTGACACATTTAATTGATGCAAACTTACAAAACAGAGACTTTGTACCACTGTGCAGCGTTTTGATAGATATATCTTTCACTATGTATATCGTGATTCCTTTAAATCACCAGCTACACGCAGGCTTAGTGAGACACACAAAGAAATACTCAAATACATACATTCATGCCACACCATTCGCTATTTATCTGTGAAGCATGTCACGAAGTTTCACGGTCACGAAATGTGTTTCCTTTCCCCCCCCCCCAAGCATGCCACTCCTCTTGTCTAGTTTGTAAATCATACAATCGAGTGGACAGGCTAATTGACCCCACAAAAGTAATCAACAAAAAGAAGAAAACTATACAAACTACAAAAAAAAAAAGTTAAAAACACTTTCGAATCAAACACGCCCATTTAAGCATATCAATTTTCATATTTGTTTGTCTCTCACTTTCATGTCAAATTGATTATTTTTTTTTATATAAGAGCTATTATAGACGCATATAACTCGGATATTGGCATAAAGACATTATGCTAATTTGCAATTGACCACAATGTATAATAAAACAAAAATTGCTATGCGCCCAGTGGAAAACATTAATCAATTGTGAAATGAGTTGGGCTACACCCAAAAGCTACATAATATGGACAGTGCAATGACCAATCGCCTCATATTGTTTCGCATCGTTTCACAAGCTCAACGCTATGAATACTTAAGCAGGCCACAGACATAAGTTACAAACGACAGAACGAGGGGGGGAGAGAGAGAGAGAGAGAGGGAGAACAAATACCAGCACGTTTCTTTGCTTTGGCGACGGCGTCTGATGATTTGAACTGTTAACCGTTATGGTAATTTCTTGAATCAATTCCAAAAGAACCATTTTTGCGTAACGGCACTAACATTAAAACAACGTGCGCAGCACATTAAGCTGAATGACTAACTTACTAACGAACTGACAGACAGACTAAAAGAAATGATGTGGCAGAGCAACATGCAGATTGCAGTTCATTCAGAATATTTTCATTTACATTGTTGCACTGTGCGTGTGTGTGCAACACAGCTGCTAGCTGCTAGCTGCTCGCTGCTAGACAAACGAATTTCAAGCGATTGTGTGTAAATCTGTCGACAAGTTTCAAGCCAACTTTGATGTGCTATTTAGTCTCGCGCACACACACAGGTTTTCTGTTGTTTGTTGTTTGTTTGCACAAGCCGCAAGAAAAACAAAAAAAAACACAGTGGCCGATGTTGCGACGTTTGCGGTGATTGTTTATGTGAAATGATTTTCCTTTCTGCCAACAGCAAACAACGCGGACAGGTTTCACTTGATTTTGTTGTAATTTGTATTTGTATTTGTATTTGTATTTGGGTAGCGTTCCGGGTTCGATTCCCTCCGGTTGCACGATTACGTGTCAAGAGAGTTGCAGTCGGCGAGATGCTTTATATCCAAAATATATTGTATATGGACTCTTTTTTATATATGTACATACATACCATATGTATTTGCATTTGGCATTGTAAGACAGGTTTGTCTGCATTAAAGACAACAACAAACAAGAAACAGAGCCATTGCATTGATTTGATCTTGCGAAAGCGAAAGTTTTATATGCGCTAATGAATTATATTGTTTAATCAGTTGCCACCCAATCAAAGCGATTGCAAATCCAATTGAACTGATTATTATAAGACGGTTTAAGCCAAAAACATGCGTGTGCCATTGTTTAATCCCACTGGCTAAAACGATACACCTTTCCAATTTTAACACTAATTTCTCCAACACACTCTCGCCTGTCAAAGCTGAGCCATTGTTATTAATCACATAATCATAAGTTCAAAAACAGCAGCAGCAGCATCTTGTTAAAAATTGAAAAGATTCATTGCACAAGCTAGATGATGAGGTTAGTAACAAAAAGGTTCAAACAACAACTCATCATTACTTAAACAAATAACACACGAAAAAAAGAAAAGAGAAAAAACCTAGTTTTATATTAAGACAAATGAAGCTGTTTTGGCTTGCATAAAGTGACGAAGGTGGACCAAAAAAAACACAAAAAAACACAAAAAAAAATATAACAAAGGGTTAGCAAGCCAAGTTGGAGGCATTACATGGCATAAATTAAGTACTAAAAGTAAATAAAATTAATGAAAATAGGTGTGTAAATATTGAGTTTATTGCAAAGAAGTGATTGTTAGCTAATGAAGTAATTAATTGATTAAGCTTAATTATTGAGACGAACAGTTAAGCATAACTATCAATTTTGAGGTTAGGAAATTATGCTAAAATTTCTTTGCTAAAAATATAGATGAAAAGAGAGAGTTGAAGCTTTTCGAGAAGAAAATAGAAACACCCTATTCCGTTTCGGTACATTCAGCTATTGTATGCGTAATGAGCTTGAATGCAATGCATGAGTAATGTCAACAATAGACTTGGTTTGGGTTTGTTCTCGACCAACTTAAGTATTTCTATGGAGAGTTTCACACACACAGTGTGTGTTTGTGTTTTTACCTTCACATCTCGACAGTCGTAGTAGTAATCCATTGTTAAATTGATTTGATTATTCATCAAAGAGTTAAAACATTGTCTCCAAATAATTTCACTATATTTTCACTAAAAAAACACACGAATTTTTTTTTATTTAATGAAAAATTGACAATTCACAGCGATTTGCATATGATTCACATTTTACACACAAACACACCCCGTTTATTTTCTAGTATGTTATTTATTTTTATATATTTTTTTTTTGGTTACTTTGCATATTGGAAACTTGGATCTTGGCTTGTTTTTAGCAACATCATCATCATCATCATCAACGTGATTATCATTAGCATTTTCGGGAGGGGAGGGCTACGCTTTTACTGTCGTTTGACGATGATGCTGAAGCTGACGCTGACGCTGAAGATGGCCAAAAACACAAATTTTGCAGAAAACGATGGTTGACTGCTTGTGTGTGTGTGTTGTGTTTATGATGTGTATGTGTGTGTATGTATTTAAAATAGCGTTAACATTTAAAAAAGATTTTCACTGACCCAAATTGATGGTGCATACAAACACCCCAACAAACATACACACTTTTATTTATTGATGCTGCTGTTAGTTGTTGTTGTTGTTAGATGACATCGTTCGGAAATTGTTGTTGCTGCACTTGGTGTATGCAAATGTTTGATCTCACTGAAAGACTGTCGGCATACTAAAGCCAAGAACTGTGAAACAGTTAATAATGTTAAGAAATGCAAATCGCAAGCTTCGTTCTGCTTCGATAAGTCTAACGCACAATTTGGATTAGTTTTGCATATCGATAAAAACAATTACGGGCGGGCGCGTTTAATGAACTGTAAAATTGAATTCAATCAGTGGAACGAAACGGAACGGAACGGAACGGAATGATCCATAGACAATTAATTCAAATGCAAATGTTCGCTACTTTGAGCTGCAAATTTGGCAAAACAAAAACAAATTATGACTGCTAACCGTCCCCTTTCGCTCACCCCTCCCCTCTCTTTCAAAAGCATACGGTGCGTTAAACTTAACAGTTTTGCAAAACAATAGGGAAAAGTGAAAGACAAACTGTAAATATGTATGACAACAATAGCAACAAACTCTGGCGATTGTTGTCTGTATGTATGTGTTTGTAATATGTTTCCATTGATGTACAAAAGGTGTTTTTTTTTTTTCGTTTGCTGGTGGTCGATTTGGGCACACATACACACACAATCACAATGCACTTGGTTAACTCATTCACATTGGCGGCACTTTGAAAAGGCCAACAAATTTCACCTAATTATAAACACACTTTTGAACCCATTTTTTTTTTAATTGCAACTTCATTTACTTGGCATGTGTTTCATGTTTATATTAATATATTTTTAGCTGCCCTCCAACAGTCGCCTCAAATAATGAAAATAAAAACTCTGTACACTTGACACTTGGCTGCTGCGCGGCAGGCGACAAACGAACAACGACAACGACAATGGCGATGGCGACAGCAACGCACTGAAAACGGGCCATGCGCACCTGCGATGCCTGCGAACTGAAATGAAACTGAACTCAACCTGACGTCGACGACGCGTCGCTTGCCATCGGCTTAGGCCTCCTCATTCATGCGAAGTGTGAGCAGAACGGAGAAGTGCAGAGCAGCGGCGTCTGCGCTCTTCACTCTCTCGAGCCAGGTAAGAGAAAGTGAGTGTGAGTGAGTGCGATTATTGTGGTATATGCTGCTAGCATGCGTTTCGATACTTTTGTGTGCGTCTGTGCCAAAACCGGCTTTAAAATGCGCTCTCTTTTTTTTATTTGTGTTGCTGCGCCACCCGCTCTCCAGTGCGCTCTGTCTGCTCAATCGACAAGCAACACTTGCGCTGCAGTTGCCTGCAGCATGTTTGCTGTCGGTGTTTTTTCTGTTTGCCTTATTGCTTTTTTTTTATCGGCGTCTTCTGTGTTGTGTGCCTGGCTGTCTCACGTTTCAGTCGTGCAGCAGGTTTTTTTTTTATCGCAAGACGGCGATTGTTGTCGCTGGCCGTTCTCATAACTAACGCAAAATTATATCATAGATCATGCCAATCGCGCATAACCGCAGCCAGCAGCTAGCGAAAGCAGCAAGACGAATGCAGAGCAAAGAGTAGAGTGAAAATACGACTGATACACATACAAATGCATTTAGCTACACATAAATATCTTCATCAAGTTATCTAGAGATAGATCTTTAACATTTAACCCTGTGTTTGTTGAATAAAAAAATACAATTTTTTACTTGGACAAGTTCAAGTGTATGGGTTAAACTAAAAAGAGTTTTAATGACACTTGGCTAAAGCGTTTGTCACACATTAGTTTGAAATAAAAAGAAGTAATTAAAAGAAACTTAACCTTTAAACAGCTTTTCATTTACAAGTTTTTAGTAAAAACACAATCAGAAGCTTTAAGAGAGGGAGGCAACCCTACAATAATTACATGTATGTACTTTGAAACTCACCTCAGTTGTAACTTGAGCCAGGTGTAGGGGGTTCGCTTGTTGTTGTTGTTGTAAACTATCTTTTGCATCTGTTTCGTTTTTAGCCTTTGGGGCTATGTTAATTGTTGGTTGTGTTTGCTGTTTAGGCATTTTCGTAGTGGGCTTCTTAAGCCTTTGTTGGCTTGTTTCGTTCGTTTTGGGTTTCGTTTTGGCTTCATTCTGTTTCTTGCCATTTTGCAGTAACTGCAAATCCTTCTTCAGTTGTCCTATATTACGTTCTTTGGTTTTGATTTCCTCTAGCTGCAAAAGAAGCAACAAACCAAAACACACACTTTAAAACAAATAACATAACAAGACACAAGACCCACATTGACAAGTTATGAATAAACTATAAAAAAAAATAGTTGCCTATCCACTTCTAAAGTTGCCTGACGTTGAGTTCCTCACAGTGCGTAGAGTAACTTACCAAACGTGTTATTTCAATTTTGGCTGACTTTTGTATCTGAGTCAATCGGTTTTCGTATGCAGTTTTCAATTGGCGCATATCAGCTGCCTTGCGTCTATCAGCCTGCCCAATTATCTGCAAAGACATCATCAGGTTATGCATATTACCAGCCGCCAGCAGCTCAACAAACAACAACGAATCGCATTAACATTATCAAAGAACATCAAAAAATTGTGTGGCAGCAGCGTTAGCTGCAAGCTGTTAGTTAATTGTGTGTGTTGCACTTAGTTGTTGCAATTTCCATTAAGCAAACGAGACACAAATAATAAAAGAGCTTAAATAACAATATTTACTTTATGTCAGTTATGGCCATGCATTAATGGTATTAGCTAGCCAGGCTATAAAAACAAAGCTACGCATCAACATTTTGTACTAGTACAAAATGCCAACTGCATACAATTGGTTTAGTTTGTGGCTTTTGCTTTGTGTTCTCGTATTTTCCACAGCTGAGAATCACATTCTCATGCCCGACGATGATGTGGAAGAGACCATTCTTATGATCGAGGTTAGCAAGATCTTGTGTCGGGCTCGCATCAAATTGCTATTCCTCTATTTTGAGAATCAGGCAACACATGATCATTCTGGGGAAATAGCGCGTCAGGTGACCAAATGTGATATATCTTACATATCGCTAAGGTAAGCTTTAATAACGCTTAAGTTGTAGCTTAAAGCTTTTAACACACTTTAAGCGACTTTGGTATCTTTAAACTCGTCATATGACTATGATTCAAGTTTAGATAGTTGTAGACTTAATGATACACGCCAAGGCTGTTAGCTTAAAACTTTGTTTTTTTTATAGCCCATCGTTAAAGCCAACTGTTTTAAAACAGTTTATTTTAATCAAATCTTCTTTTTTCTCTTATCGTTTAAATTCACACAGAAAGAAGTTTCGTCCTCTGGCTGCGGTGAAGGACGATGGCATATTGATGTACATGGTAATGATAATCAAGGATATATCGCAACCGTTAAAGTTATCGTTGATTAACAAGAAATCGGCCGCAAAACATTTATCGCATGTCATATTGCTCGTTAGGAATTCGGAGAAACTTTCGTTAAACTGGATGCGTGCAAGTTTTCGTCAATTCTGGACCATTTGGTTACTCAATATAGTCATAATCTTTTGGCGCCACGATCGTTTGCATGTGTATCGCTATAATCCATTCACGGATGACTTTCTGCTGCCTGTGCCGCTGGAGAAGGATGAGCTGCCGACGCTGGCGCAGCTGTTTCCCAATCAAATACCCAATATGCAACGCAAGCCGCTGAGAATGTGCCTCTATATGGACGATGTGCGTGCCATATATGGAGCAAATGGCAACATCATGGGCACTGACGGCTTACTCTCTGGCTATATAGCGCAGCGTTTGAATGCCACCAGGATTATAACACGACCCATGTCCTTCTACGCAAACAACCAGAGCTCGGACATTTGTGCCACCGAGATAGCTAACGAGTTCGATGATCTGGCCATGAACATACGTTTCCTGGCACCCGAAACATTTAAGAATCGAATAGAGGCAACCATTGCCCATAATCGTGATGATCTGTGCGTGATTGTGCCCAAGGCTCGGGCCGAGTTGCTCTTCTGGAACATCTTTCGTTCGTTTGGCGCTCTGGTCTGGCTATCCATTGGCTGCTGTCTGCTGCTCGCCTATATCTTTTACAAGGCACTCAATCCTCGCCGGCAAAGCTCTTTGGCATTGGAACTATTCTCCTGCACATTGGCCCAGCCCGTGACGCATATACCAAAGAAGAGTTCCGTCTGCTTGTTCCTCATCTTTTGGCTGTATTTTGGCATGTTGATTGGCACTGCTTTTCGTGGCAATTTGACAAGCATGCTGGTCTATCGCAAATCTCTGCCGGATATCGATAATCTGGACATGCTGGCTGCCTCATCTTACCAAATATTCATACGCCACCGGCACATGAAGCATATACAACAGTTCCTCAGCACTGGCCACGAGCATGAGGCAAGAATTAGGCAACAGATGCATCAGGTTACGGATAGCGATCTGGCAGCTGCCTTTAATCGCAACGATCGTAGCTTTGCCTATCTGGAGAAGTATCATATTGCATCGTTCCAGGTGAATGCACGACAGCATATGCGTCTGGGTCATCCGCTCTTTCATCTCATGGAGAGCTGTCTGGTGCCCTTTCATGCAGTCTACACCGTGCCCTATGGCTCGCCCTATCTGGGTTTCTTTAACAAACTGATACGTGGCGCCCATGAGTTTGGCTTTGAGCGCTATTGGGATCGCATTATGAACGCGGCATTCATCAAAGCCGGCACTAAGGTGTACAATCATCGGCGTCGAAGCAGCAACAGTGGCGATTATCCGGTCGTACTTAAATTGGAGCACTTTCATGCCGTGTTCTTTCTATGGGCCATTGGCATAACGCTTTCGTTCATTATGTTCTTATGGGAGTTGCTGGCACATAACTGGGCCAAAGCAAAGCGCAAGCGTTAGCAAAGCATGCAAACATAAAAACATAATAGACAACCAAAGTGAACATGTATGTATATACAGGTTGTTCGAGAATTAGAACACATTTGGCGTGTTACTCATATACTTATTTACTAGTGTTTGTTATTTACCTGGGTTTTCTCCTCTTTGGTTCTATTTGCTTCCTTAAGCACGGCAATTTCATTAGTCAGTCTTTGGATTTCATAGTTGATTAGGCCATCAGCGGCCGAATGCATGTTGACCGCCTCTATGTTGGCCAACTCGTTGGGTTTCTTCGTTAAGTTACATTTCTTCGTTGACTCCAGCGTTTGCTGCAGTTTCTTAACATCGCTGCGCCATTTGCGGCTGTCAGCATCGTTTTGCGCTCTGCAATTTGAAAATCGCCCGCCACTAATTAGTATCGATTGCACACAAGTATCGAGTAGAAAAGTGTTATCGGCACAGACGCAAGCTGCATACTAGTTTTGAGCACTGATAATACATACCTTAAAGCGCGCACAGCGCTGCGTTCAGTTATCAGGCTGGACTTTAGCTATAAATAGACAAATATATATATGTTAGTGCATATTCACTGATTGTGTTTGTTATTATGCAATTACCTCGTTTACTTCTAAACGCAGCTGTTCGGCAAGTGCATTAAGCTTTTGTATGGTGTCCACATTCTCCTGAAGCTTGCGCTTAAAGCGCTGCGGCGCCGTCGAGAGCACATTAACGCCGCCAATAATAACGGGACGTTCGACTTTATTGCTCTGCTGCTTGACTGTTGCAGCTTTTGCTGCACTTGCGTTGACATTCTCGCAAGCAGCGTCCGTGCTACGGCATTTAATATTCAAGTGTATGCCCTCGATGCGTGTGCGTTTCTCCTGATTAACGGTATCCCCAACGGAGGTGAGCGATGCGCTCAGTTTTTTCTTACGTTTCAGTTTATTCTTACTGGAGACCAGCGTCTGCCAGTCTTCACTCACGTGCTGGAAGCTCTCTTTGTCTTTGGAGACAAACTGCGGCGTTTGCTCCAATTTACGCACTGCCCCATTGTGTGGCATTAAGATGTGTGCGATTCTCTCATTGATCCCATTGCTAGAGGTCGTTTTTAATTGATTTTCAGCCATTTTGTTTGTTTTTCTTTTAGCCGTCGTTAAGTTTTTTTTTTTAGTTATATTTTACATAGGCGGTTTAGTCCGACCTAACCGAAAGTCTCATTGAAAGTTGTATCAAAAAACAATATCGCAGCCGCTGAGTTTATTCATTCAGGGTTTATCTGTAAAGATATAGTTATTGTTATTAGTTCGTTTACTTTGTAACTTTGTAGTTCATTTACACCAAACATTTCATTCTATTCTAGTATCTGTTGTTTCTTTGTGTAATATAAACATTTAGATGTGGCAAATGTATAAATACAACGTTGTGTGGTTCTGAAAAAAAGAAAACAAATCTGTGAGGCATTTGTTAGGCTTCCTCAAACGACGTTTATTTCTTCTATCAACAAGTTTTATTCCCCCTTTTTTATATTGATTTATACACAATGGCAATGTGGCAGCAAAGTTTCTTTCAACAAAACTGTGGCACACATGCACTCTAGTTACTCTAACTAAGTTTAGCTAGTACAATGACGTCAAGTGGCGCGCCTTTAATACAATGATATGCTTGAACCAACCCCCCGTGGGCTTTGTAATAACAACAAATGCAAATAAAATACAATAAACACGCATGAATATCGCATTTTATGATGTGCCACAATGGGGCAAAGCATTCTTTACATTGTTCATACATCCGTTAAAAACAGAATATCAGATATATATATATATATATATATATATATATATATGTATCATACTGAAAACGATATAGTCAAACTGTGGACCTCATTATATGATGAGTTCATAGAGCAAATGCTCTCGAAAAAAATGAACATCTTTATCAAGGCCATAGATCTCGCGCTCCCTGTCTCTATATAGATCTATATGTACATATATTATTGCCCTTGTGCACTCTCTGGCTATATAGAGATATGACGATTTAAATTGGATTTGGATTTGTCATAGCATGAAGGAAACAGTAAAACCATGCTATGGAATACTTTAAAGATTTAAATAAAGTTAGGTTATGTTAAAAATTAGGGTTTTTCAGCTATATCAAACCCACTTTCTAGCGCTCATGTTGCACATTAATTTGCGCTTTAATTAAATTAAACGCCATTAAGTGTATGAATTGTTGAATTTGGGTTGCAAGCACGACATGGTGACATCACACATGTGCCTTGCCTTTACAGTTCCGCCCACAACATTTGACCATCTCTCAAGCACAAATTGCGTTGAGAGAAATTGTGCAAAAAAAGTTTCTTAAGTATCTTTAGTATTTTGAGTATGTGTCATAAATAAAGTGAAAATGTGATTTCAAAATGAGAAACTATCTATAGATTATTCGAGGGCTGATTCATTCGGAAAGATCTTGGCAGATACGCACCATTAACATTAAAAAACCTTGGATAAATATGTGTACTCTAACGCTGAACTAGAACAAAAGTATTTGGCATGCGTCGTAAATAACATGGAAATTGTTTGTTTATTTTTCTCTTTCTCTCTCACTACCGCATTTTTATGTTTTTGTATGTGTTGTTTGTTATTTTCTCACAGTGTAAATGTCGCAATGACGTCAATTAGCATATACTAATGCTTATTTTAATATATATTCCGCCGCGCGTACTTAAAATATCAAAGAACACTTTACAGACACACTGTTTTTTTTTTGTTTTTATTCTCAGACAAGTTCGTTTTGTATAACATGTAGCTTTCAATATTTATATTATTCAAATATTTCAGCTACTGCCACAGTTCATTCGCGTATTCTTGGGATATATATAATAATTAATTACTTATACATAGAAATAAATAAAAACGTTCTATTCTAGTTGCTGTTTCGTTTTGGGTTAGCGGTAGCGGAGATCTTTCGTTTCGGTCGGACACCGATTGACTAAACGTACGCCTCGAGCTTTTCGCAGTGCTTAACGCAATTGCCATCATTTAATTAAAGAAAGCTTTGGCATTTACTGTTGCATTCTGAGGCGAAAGTGAAAGAGTGCTGAAAGCTTTTGACCGGGAACAGGCGCATTGCCGGAAGCGGCTAAATTGATTGAACCTTTAGCATTTGTTTTGACTGCAGTCGTAAGCAAAACATTCCCCAGTTCTGCTTTACTATAAAAAGAAACCAATTATGAGCGGACTGCGGACTGCGGGCTGCGAGCAGCTGGAGCCAAACAAATGGGACATAAATTTTTTTGACAATGACTTAACGACACGTTGAATGATGGACACAATTAGAGCAGATAGATTTTATACGCACGTATGGCGTGAATCTTACACGATTTGAAAGATTTTGTTTTTATTGTTCATAAATCAAAAATTATTATTATTATTTTTAGTTATAAATATAGAAATAAACATGGTTTATATTACTTACTTTTTTTTTTAAATGCATTCCATTTCGTTAGAGTTTTGTTTAGAGTTTTTGCACAGTTTCAGTTTCGTAAGAACTTTTCAAGTTTCGATAACGTTGAGCAACTAAAATTCCAATTCCATATTGACCGAATTAGATTTAGGTGAAGAAACGATTTGCACATAGTTGATTATAATATTGAATATTGCCACTTTAAAATAGCTTCTCTTTTGCTCGAAGCGAACAACTCACTCAAGTTGAGCGGTCGGAACAAACTGAAAGCATGTAACATATTCTAAAATGGAATATGTGTGTTGGTCCAACGACGTGTGGAAGATCGCCAAATTTATATAAATAGATAACAAATACGCAGCTATATTTGAAGTTTGTATTAAATAGGGGACAATTACCTTATTACACTTTTTGCTATAAAAGGTGTTTAAATAGGACACACAAAAATCACGCTATCACAAGCAACATATCGCTATCACAAGCAAATAATCGTTATATAGAGGTTTAAATGCTTGCAACATCATGTTTGTATCGTTTTTTATTTGAATTAATGCGCACGCTGGTCAATATATACGACACAGTTTCTTTTCGGTTCTGTGATTGTTTTTGAAATAATCGAGCAAGCGATATATCGCATGAAAGCAATTTGCAGCACTGAGCTTTTATCGATTTAGATCATCGATAGCCTGCAAGCCTGCCGCTTACTCATTGCGGAAAACGTGAAAGAAAATCATATTGCCGCCTGTCTGCTACCAAAATTGATTGTTTTAGCTAATATTAACGCAAAACGACAATTACCATCACTTAAATATGGTTAGTAAAGGTGTAAATTAAAGCTGCAAGTGCACAAATAGAGCAAATTAAAAATTAAATAAAAAAACATAAATTCATTAAAATGAACACCATGTGCGCCTCGTGATTTAAATTAAATGTTATAGCACTAAAGTAAAAGCAGCTAAATGAGAAGCATTTTAAGCATGTTATTATCTGCTTGCATTGAAATGCAATTGTGCATCATGCGCCGCATTCGAAACATAACCTTCAAAGAAGCTTCTCGCAAAATTGACATCTGTCAAAGAAGCGGCTGACTAATATTTTTGTGTTTGTTCTTAATGTTTCTTTCAAAATGTGTAGCAGCCACAAATTGTGCTCCTAAAGGAAGGCACCGACACGTCGCAGGGCAAGCCACAGCTGGTGTCGAACATCAATGCCTGCCAATCGATTGTCGACGCTGTCCGCACCACATTGGGTCCGCGCGGCATGGACAAACTGATTGTGGATGCACAGGGCAAGGCGACGATATCAAATGATGGCGCGACCATTATGAAGTTGCTTGAGATTGTGCATCCAGCGGCTAAAACATTGGTAGACATTGCCAAGTCACAGGACGCCGAGGTAAGCAATAAGTTTGCAAGCAGTTCAGATCACGTGATTTAGAACCGTTTGATCTACAGGTGGGCGATGGCACCACATCGGTTGTGCTGCTGGCAGGCGAATTCCTCAAGCAGGTCAAACCGTTTGTGGAGGAAGGCGTGCATCCGCGTATTATCATCAAAGCCATACGCAAAGCCTTGCAGCTTTGCATGGAGAAGATCAATTCGATGGCCGTGCGCATTGAGAAACAGTCAAAGGAGGAGCAGCGTACACTTCTGGAGAAATGCGCCGCAACGGCCATGTCCTCAAAGTTGATACATCAGCAAAAGGATTTCTTTGCCAAAATTGTTGTAGAAGCTGTGCTCTCACTGGATGAGCTGTTGCCTCTTAATATGATTGGCATCAAGAAAGTCGCGGGTGGTTCACTAGAGGAATCCCAGCTGGTCTCAGGTGTTGCCTTCAAGAAGACCTTCTCATATGCCGGCTTCGAGATGGCACCCAAATCCTATGAGAACTGCAAAATTGCCTTGCTTAACATCGAACTGGAGCTTAAGGCCGAGCGCTCCAATGCCGAGATTCGTGTGGACAATGTGAAAGAGTATCAGAAGATTGTTGATGCCGAATGGCAAATACTGTACAACAAATTGGCCAAAATTCACGAATCCGGCGCCAATGTGGTGCTCTCCAAGCTGCCAATTGGCGATGTGGCCACACAGTATTTTGCCGATCGCGACATATTCTGCGCTGGCCGCGTTCCCGACGAGGATCTTAAGCGTACGATGAAGGCTTGCGGTGGCGCCGTCATGAGCACAGCGAATGACATCAAACCCAATGTACTTGGTCTCTGCGAGCGTTTCGAGGAGCGTCAAGTGGGTGGCGATCGTTTCAACCTATTCCAAGGTGAGTTCTTATACTGGCTTCATCTATCTATTATTAATTATTATTTGAACTCAACTTTATAGGCTGTCCGAATGCCAAGACCAGCACACTGATTCTGCGTGGTGGCGCCGAACAGTTCCTGGAGGAAACGGAACGTTCACTGCATGATGCCATTATGATTGTGCGTCGTACGATTAAACATGATTCCGTTGTTGCTGGCGGCGGTGCCATCGAAATGGAGCTGTCCAAGGTATTGCGTGACTATTCGCGCACTATTGCCGGCAAGGAGCAGCTACTGATTGCTGCCATTGCAAAGGGATTGGAGATCATACCGCGTCAGCTGTGCGACAATGCCGGCTTCGATGCGACCAACATTCTCAACAAGCTGCGCCAGAAGCATGCCCAAGGTAAGTCCAAATATTTATGTCACTTAAAAAAACTTAATAGGATTTATTGCCCAGATACAACTTTACTCGTAGTTTATTCAATTTGCATCTCGTCTTTAAATACAATTAATTCGATATTTAAAGTCTTTAAAAATCTAATGCTTGAGCTGCTGCTCGTGCCACAGTCGAAAGCATGGATATAGACATAAACCTGGCGTCTCGGGGCACAAGTTGCACATATATTTGGTAAACTGCAACATGCCACCCTTGTTGCAATGCCGGCAATTCTTGCGCACTGTTTTCCCATTCTTTTGTATCAACACCAATTCATGCTTCGGCTCCACAACATTGCCATCTACCGTTCCACTTTGATTGTTTGTTATACGCTTCGATTGCTGCTCGACTCGCTTGTTGCTGTTGCTGCTTGGAAAAGCTATGACAGCAGTCGCTAGAGCATCTGGCACTTGTGTGGCTGCTGCTGCTGGCGTATCCTCTCGAAGCAACGACTTGACAATGGCCAAACGGAACTCGGCATACGTTTTGAGTTTGCTGGATTCATTGCCACTGCTGCTGCTGGTGCGCACCGGCTGGGCATTGGCCAAATACAGCACATACGCATTGTATACAAATATGTTGAGCACATAAATGGACAACTGTTGCTGTCGCTCCAGACCCGAACAGCTGGGCTGATAGCTGATCAGCTGCTGTCGCATCGTTTGCGCTGGCTTGAGCTGAAAGTCCAGTTCCTGTATGAGTTTGGGACGCGCATTGATCTTTTGCATGGACAGCTCTTTGGCATAGATGGCCAAACAGTCGGTGCTATAAAAGTACACACATTTCTCACGCCTTCGCCACTTGGCCATCATGAGCGGCGTTGGCGCATATCTGGTGGCAATGCTGTTCGCCGTCAGCTGCTGGTAGACCAAAGCCTTGCTATTGCCATAACGATTCCTGTCCAACAGTCCGCTGCAATAGGTGCCCAGCTTGGCCAGCTCATGGGCCAGGCCATAGCTGCCATAATACTTGCACGCATAGACACTGTGGCCACGCATCAGACGCGCATGGAGCAACTGCATTGCCAGTTCATTGCGTTGCACGACCAACTGACGCGAGTTTCTAGCCAGCTGGCGTTGCTGCAACTCCGGCAGAATGCGCAGTATCAAACCACTATGCTCGCTCAACAGATGCAGATGCAAGGCATTGCAGCGCTGCTTTGCTGGCAAATCCTGTTGATAGCTAAACTGTTGCCGCCAGTGTATGATGGGTTCGTTGAGCACCAGCTGCTGTCCGCACACATACAGCTCCGACATGCGTGCATTGTAGTAGTTAATCAGTTTGGCCGCTTGGCCGGCAGCCTGGCAATCGGTATCATCAATGCCAGCATTAAGATGCTCAAAGCTAAGCGCTTCGAGCAGTTGTTCAAAACGTGCCTTTGCCATTTTCGCTGCAAAGCCAACAAATCCCGCATACATGCTATCACTCCAATAATCCTGCAGCTGTGCCAATTTCACATCACTCAGCAGCAAGCAGAGTGCCACAAAAGTTTCCAACTCCTCGACGCTAACGTCTTTCACTTGGCTGCAACCCTTTGCGAGCTGTGTAAAGAACTCTGTGCGATTGCCCAGCAGCTGATTGAAGTAGTAGGTTGGACAGGCCAATTTTCGCAGGCTCGTCTGCGGCGCTGCAGGCGTATTGAATTTAAATATAAGACGCGGCGTTGTTGTCTGTGCCGTCCATTCCGGATCGTAGTCATCGGACTCATCTACAAAGTCACATTATTTATAAATAGTTAGAAAACAATTGGCTTTTGTTTATATTCTTACCCTCGCAATACACATCGCTTGCAGCTGCAAAATTAATCTCTGAATAGCCATCATCATCGGAATCACTTAATTGCTCCAGTTCAGGTTTTATGTCAACCGTTCTTGTCTTTGTTGCTATTGGCGTTTCTTTCTCTTTGGTCACGGCCAACTGTAGCTGCAGTTCGGTCAAATCGGGTTTTATGTCCACACAATCGTAGTCGGCCAGCGGATAGCTGCTGGCCAGCAACGGATCCGTTTTCACATCCAAACTTTGACGCTTAACCGGCGAACGTACATCTTGGCGCGGTTTTAACTGTTGCTTTCGCTTGCGGCTTGATGTCGACATTGGTTATTTGTTATTTTTAATTTGTTATCTTTTCTTTATTATAAGTTAAAAACTTTGCTGCTGCTGTCGCTGTTGCTTGTACCTGCTGCTATCTCAACTGAAGTTCTCTTTTTGCCGTCTAGCGCGTGTTTGTCTTGGCAGCTCTTTCGTTTGACAACTGCTGTGCATAGTGTGTGCTCTTTTGCACCTATTGTTAGCATTGGCATGTTTGTGGCTTTGTCTTGCGCGCGGTCATTTCGTACTAGCGTTGCCAATGTGTTAAAAATTGTATACCCAAGCTAGAGATGTGCGTGCGAAAGCACGAGAGCGTTCGATTATTAATTAAACATTTTGCTTATTTCTAATTATAGGTGGACAATGGTTTGGCGTTGACATCACCAAGGAAGATATTTCCGATAATTTTGAGCAGTGCGTGTGGGAGCCATCGATTATTAAGATAAACGCGCTCACAGCCGCTTCAGAGGCCGCTTGCATGATCCTCTCTGTCGATGAGACAATAAAGAGCCCCAAGGCTGGTGAGCCGCCTATGGCCGGTGCCGGCGGCATGGGCATGGGTCGTGGAATGGGCAGGCCCATGTAAAAAAAAACCAGCAACAACAACAAAAGCAAACAGTTAAAACAATACTTAACATTAACAACTACAAAACACACACACACACACACATTTACACTTACACCCAATGCGTTTCGCAACACATTCAATTGCATTTTTCTCTTAAATTAATACACACTTTCTCACATGTATTACTGGTCATAAATCGCAGGCTTTCTGTTTTGTTGCACCTAATGAACAATCTATATTATAACTGACCTATGCCTATGTCTAATAAAAAAAAGAAAATGAAACATTATTTTTCATAACACACAAACACATGAACGTCTTTTTATTTAAGGGAATCCCTAACATCCGCCAGGCAGTTAAGTGTTAATAAATAACTGACCTAGGTCTATAGACCTAATAAACAGCTAACAAACAAAAAAATAGCCATAAATATAATTGCACACACTTGTTTTAAATGCAACTATCTGGCAACGTTGCTAGCGATTGCCGTGCGCTTTGCTAGCGTTTTTCACACACCATTCGCATCAGTTCTTTGCTGTTTTTATAGCCAGCACGTTGTTTGCGTGCGCGTTTTCTAACACACACACGCACACAAACAAACGAATAGCAGCATAAACAAAGCGATGGGCAAAATGAAAACGGTTGGCATAAACCTCAGATACTCCATGTTCGATTTTATCGATGCAGTTAAAAAGCATCACATTATTTGGGACAGAGAACATAAAAATTTTCACAATCGCGAATTGCGCAGTCAGGCCTGGCAGCAGATTGGCCAACAGCTGTGCAAGAATTTTGAAGATTTAAGCGAACCGGCAAAGCAAGAAATAAGTAAGTTACAAATATTAATCAATTTCAATGATTAACATTTTGCTCTTGTGCAGCAAAAGCATTGCTTAAACGCTGGAAAAACACGCGGGACAGCTATTTGCGCGTAAATCGTTTGCGCCAAACTGGCGATTTGATCGATCGCGCCTCGTACATCTACGAAAAAGAGCTGTGCTTTCTGCTAAGCGTTAAGACTGAAGACGAGGAGACGATTGAAGAGAAGAAGCCAGCATTGAAACGCAAACAGCAGCGCACACAACGAACGTACTCGAAGCGGCTACGCGAGTCTGCGAATCCTAGTCCGGTACAACAGGAATGTGAGGAAACAACCGTAGACACTACGTTGGCTGAAGATGGACTGCACTCGGTGCTGGATACTCTCCATTATACAACAGACACAACGTTGCCCATTGGCGCTAAAGTCGATACAACCAGCTCTTCACTTATTGTAGATCTCCACAATGCAAACAGTTCGACGACAGCAAGTGCAAATTCGGCAGTTGTTGCTGTAGCGGGAAGTACTTCGGATCCTGATCCAGATCAGGCATTTTTTGATAGCATTAAGCCGCACATGCAGCGCATGAGCAGTGATCAAAAACTGGACTTTCAAATTGAGGTTTTGAAAATGCTTCGCAATTTCAAGCCGAATTGAGAACAATTTGATTTGAATTGGTTGTAAAAAAAAAATCGGCTTTAAATACAAGTGTGACTGAATTAAATTATACTAAAAACAAAGGCAATACAAACTTCCAGTCTGTTTTAATATATATTTAGTTTCGCGGCTTATTGATATAATTGCCATATTTAAACTTAAAGAAACTTATTTACGAACAATAACAGCGAGCAACAGCTGTTGCTGTTAAAAACGATATCAACTGTATCGATTGCTACCAAACTATCGGCAACAAATCTTAATCTTTTCGACGACAAATGAGTGTCATCTCTAACGACAGTTTCGCAATTCTTAAATAAATATCCTTTTACACTTCATCAGCAATGTATGCCGTTTAAATAAGCTCAATTCATTTTGCATTGTGGACGTATTTTCAAGCGGTTCGACCAGTTATTGGCTTGAAAATGCGCCCCCAGCATTGTGCAATATTCCTGCTAGACATTGACAATATTTTGAAAGCGTTCGACACGGGTAAAAATATGATATGTACGAGAATTTTGCAGCGTATGCAGGAAAAGGGTACTTTGAGTTGCCATTACTATTTGTAAAAAATATATATAATACAAAATAAGAGGAATAGTTATTAATTCAAATTCTCATTCATTCTTTACTATCACATCCTTTAAAATTTTTAATGGTTTTTCAATGGTAAATCAATCAGAACGACCACTGTGTGCCGTGAACACACGAGTACACAAAATAAGGGATTGAGTATCAGATTTTGACGATAAGTATCCCTCTTATGCATTCACTTAAATACGTATGTATGTAATTTTGTATGCACGTACACATGTAAAAGCAGCCCGCATAACCAAATGTGTGTGTCCTTACTGTAAATTAGTGTTGCCAGTGCGACGAATCTAGCTTATTTGTTTAAGGGTCTTAAAGGGAACTACATATTAAAAGCTGTGTTTGATTTTCTTGTTAGTGGACTGTATTTATTTCATCTAGAAGATATATTAATTTGACAAAGAATTTGTTAAAAGGTTTGACTTGTAATATAATGTTTTTCATAAAACTAATGAAACAATATAAGTAGTTCATTTGTTTCATAGCCGATTTTTGGTTTGACAACACTGGTAGTTTCAAGTTTCAGGAATTTCAGGATAGGAGGGACTGACTGGTTAGGGGTAGGGAGAGACCCCGCATATTATGCCGTCTGTTCTCTCGCTGTAGTTGTAGTTGTGCACACATTAGCAACAGATCTGGCAGCTGCTGTTTCTCGTTCCACTCTTTATGCGCCGTTGCCTTTTGTCTCCGTCTACCTGGAATCCTTTGCTCGCAATGCTATATGTATGTATGTATTTATTCCCAGCGTGCGTAACGTATTTTCCGAGGGTAGATTTGGGTCAGTCTGCGTATTTTTTGTACCTGTAGCAATGTTAAGCATTGCAGTGGAATATAAAACAACAGCTGAATGGAAACGACAGGAAGTCTTTTTTTTTTATTCATTTTGAATGCCAACTTTTGCTTATTGTTGCACTTAATGGGAGTCGGCCTTTGTTTGAGCCTTATAGGAATTATAATACAAGTATTTACAATAGTTAAATTAAATCTCAGCTTGTGAGTTTGTGCAAGGGATTCAGAGGATTTTCAGCTCTTCTCTGTCAGAACGATCTGTGTGTTCTTATATCTACTCCAAGCCTCATCCGCTCGCTGCAAATAGGCCGAAACCTCCGAATATTTGGCCAATATTTGATATTTTTCCATGGCCAGCTTAAGCAGCACAAATTCCAAGGTACGCACACTACCCGAACCTAAATGCTCGACCAGCGCTGTATACTTGCGCAACTGGTCCACATGCTGGGCAAAATGGCCATTCTCTAGACAGGCATCCACATCGTTGACATAGCGTATAGTTTTCTTGAGGCTTGCAGCCAAATTGTTGCTTCTGCCCACCAGCGGTGAGAGTTCCACATTTAGCAGCTGCACCGCTCGCTTTGTTTGCTCCAAATGCTGCACTGCATCCACATTGTATTGCGCCTCCTCGATCCATAGCGAATCTGGTGCATTTGTGCTCGTGCCGGACTCATTGTCCTGCATGGAAAACTGATTGTTTTCAATTGAAATGGTCTTATTAATCAGCTCGGAGGCATTTGCCGGCTGCTTCACATGGAAATCCAATCCAAAGTGAAATAGAACATTCGCCTATAAACGAAAATTATTATTAATTGTAAAAGGATATGTATGAAAGAAAAACTATTTTACCTGACACTGTTTTAATGTTATTAAGCTGAGCAGAAGCCAAGTGGCAAGTGTGGCAATGGCTTGGGACATGGCTTGGAACGTAATAGGCACACTTAGGACCGCTTATCGGCTCCAACAGCCAAGTGAATCGAAAGCTGATAAGAAATTTACTACAACATTTAATGTCAGGCGACAAGCGGGCAGGGGTCATTCATCTATGTGCATGGCCTCCCTCAGACAATTGACGATTCACGTGGGTTGCATTCAGTAAAATAATTCCAAATGTCAGGGATGCAAGCCAAAAAACCTTGATGTCTCCCATCTATTTACATTTTACTATAAATGAGGCTTATTAAGTTTTAGCTAAAACAATAACAACCGATTATGCTTTTAACAAAGGCGACATTAATAAATTTTACTATACTTTGCAGCTGCATGCTTTTTGCCATCACTGTCATTTTTGTTCAGTCGCTCAAGAATATACGGGCTATATTTAAATATCCCGCAATGTGCTCATTTGCTTGTATGTATGTATGCATATATGTATATAGCGTGTAAGCTACATATACATATGTATGTATGTGACTATGGTGATGTGCCGGGTAAAGCTTTTGATTTAAATATTTGAACAAAGCGAAACGTGATGGATTACCGTAAAAGTATTCTATAACTGTTTATTTTCTATGTACATGATTAAATGCACATGTATGAGTGTATCAATAGGCTGCATGACTTGAACAATTTTATCCTTTGAGTTTGCTCGCCAACACTTTTTATATTTTTTATCATACGTTCATATGTATGTACGTATGTACATACATACATATATTATCATTAATGTATTTGTGTGTGTGCTTAAAGCATATGCAATGAAGTCTCATGTAGCGTTTAAAAAACGATTATTGTATTTTGCTTAAGCTTGCCGTAAGTCACGTAGGCCAGCAGAAGTCTTTGGGCTTAATATATTTACATATAAAAACACATGTATACATAAAACCAAACTGTGGCCCTGTAATAGAAATCTATGTAGATACATATGCATGTACATACACATTTGAGCAGTTCGCTAAATTGGTATTAACATCTTTTTTTTCAGTGTTTTTGCATTTGATTGTGTTATAGATGTAAGACTTTTAGTCTGCCATTTTGTTTAAGAACATGTGCACGCAAATGTGTGCAATAAAATAATGTATTCACTGTATATGCGATTACATGCAAAAAATACATACATATGTATATGTGCAAGCAGTAAATATACAGGCATGTATATGTACATGCATTTATATATAAGCGACGTAACGTGCAAGCGCTTTCGACCACAGCTTTTTAGGTATACATGCACACCACTCGCATACATACAGTTTCATATCAACTGCACACATGCATACATGCCCACACGAACGTGTATGTATGTGCATTTGCATCCAAACTAACAAGCAAAAGCAGCGTCGTCAACTGCGACGTGGGCAGCGCAGCAGCTGCGATTCAAAAAAAAAAAAAAAGAAAAACAAAACAGAATAACAGCAACGGCAAATCAATAGTAGAAATTGCGCAGCAAAATAAATTATTCCATAGCTTGCGAAAAAGCCGTTGGTATACGTGCGTACATACATATCAATACATACACATATATATATACATACATATGTATTTACATACATATACATACATGCATACATCATACATATGTTCATATATTTTTGTACGCATAAATAAAAATACATACAGACATGGATTTGTATTTAAAAATTATTTTTATATTTTTCACCGTTTACGTATGTCGCACGTAAGCGTATATATGTATGTTTGTTTGTACAGCCAAAAACTTGATGAACGCCAGGTCGTCAGAGACCAACGCTTGTAAAAATGAGCAAAGTGCGTGTGTATGTAAGTATGTGTGTATGTATGTGCGCTTGTGGGGTATATTAATGCTTACAAACAACAACAAAACAAGTCCTAATGTACAGAAGTATGATTTTCTGATTGTAAGTGCGTCTGTGTGTATGTATCTTACAGATACAAATTGCGTAGAAGAGTATACAGACCAAAACACACATACATACATACATACATATGTACGATACGCTTTGCGCTCCGGTCTTGTTGTTTTCAGTTGTAGTTTTATTTCTAGGCTTTTTACTTTTATTGTTGAACAACGACGTGAACTCGTATTTGCTATCGCAACGAACGTAGGCAGTAGGCGGCCAATGGGGCGGGGAGCGCATTGGTTGGAAATAGCGAGAGATACGCAAGCATTTGCCAGCCAACGTCAACGTCGTCTTGTCTATGCCTGCAAATATATACATACATATGTACTTACATAAATACATTTGTTTGCGTGTATGTAGATGTATGTGTTTGTGTGTCAGCCCCAACCCCTTGCTCCACCGCGAGTTTTTCTGCACGGTCGCTTGTTGTTTGCAATTATCGCAAGCACAGCACCATAAAAGAAGAATAGCAACACAAAAACAAAGCATAAATAAAAACTGTTTACGCGTTCGCTTTGAAAAAGCCACACAAACAGACATATGTATGTATGTATGTATGTATGAATATTAAAGACACAACATACAAGCATATGTATGTATGTATAGTGTGTATATATTTTATGTAAGCATAATCTGACATACAATGTACATAAATGATAGAAAACAGCTTAAATTGCATTGTTACTTGTTGTTACTTTGATATTAAATGGAGTCTGTGCTTCTAAAAGTTTGTATGTATAAGGGCAATTGGGTAGCTTTAGCTTTGGCAAATGCATGCAGTGCATGCAAATAACGGGTTGTTTGACTCTGCAAATTAACGACATGCGTATATATGTACATACATACATGTCCGTCTGTATGTGTTTCCGCAGGGCATGAAATTCGTTTGATTTTGTTTTTGCATGAAATGATTTCGCATGTTGAAATAAATTGAACACCAAACGTGCATACATATGTATGTACATATGTGCGCTTTGTTCGTTTTTTTTTTTGTAAATCCAGTTTTTATATAGCGACAACGTTTAAAATAACCACTTCAAAGCTTTGATTTCTTCCTCTTCGTTGTGGTGGATTGTGTTGTGTTTTTTTCCAGCATGGCGACAGAGTCGCAATGGTGCGAAGGTGATGTGAGGCACGTTTACAGTTTCTTATGTTGTTTTTGGTGTTTTTATGATTTGGTCTGTTTTTGTCAGAAGAGACGAATAGAAACTACTCAAAGTATCCACAAGTGTATGTATGTGTGTGTGTGTATAACTATGCCAGCTAATACAAGTTTAAAGAAACCGTGTGAAATGACTCATGAGTCATATACTATACTATCTATTTAGTAGAGCGTACTAGACCAGTTTTATGTCTCTGTGTATGTGTGTGAGTGTTTGTTCGTTTGTTTTTTTTTGTTTTAATTACTGTATACCTTTTGATTTGACACTGAGCTGTTGTTTGCCGTAGAGAGGGTATTACCCACATACCTGCTGAGTCAAAATTCAATGATGTTTGCATAACCTCCGCCTTCGTTGTTCCACACCGCATCCGTGTATAAGTTTAAAGTTGTTTGCGTTTGTTTGCATTGAAAATTTCATAATCTCTTTGTTTCATAAATTTGGGGGATTGGGGTTGAAGGCGGGATGGGTTGTTGGGGAAGGGGAATTAGGATTTGATTGGTTTGTTAAGGATTTGTTTATCTGACTAGGGATTTTACTTTAATTACATATTTAAATCAAGCATATACATTCATAGTTTTGTTTTGTTTTTTTTTTTTTAATACAAATCGTTTTCGTAGTTAAGTAATCACAATTATGATGATAATGCACGGTATATTATTTATAAATGTTTTACACATAAATTGGCATTTGGCAACCCTTACAGAGTGTAGAAAAAGTTGTCTAAACATTGCTTTACATACATATAGACAGTTATGTATTTATATTAATAGTATTATTTTTTTAAAAAACCTTTGAATGTAACATTTTCAAGAGGTAACCTATCAAATTGGTCTATAGAAATTGTTACATTTAAAAGTACAAGTTTATTTTATATCTTTTTAGTTTATAATATAAAAACACGTTTCAAAGATATGCGAATTAATCTAGAATAAGTTTTATCGCTAAAACTGAAAAGATAACTCTTGGTCTACTTATTTGTTGTTTATTTCTGCAAGGGTATTTAGAGTTTCATCATGCCAAAGAAAAATAAACTGTTTGCCTCCAAATGCATTTTGCACACAATGCACTTTTTTTCTCGCTCTTTGCGTCTATGTATATTTCTGTGGGTATTGGCAGTTTTAATGCGTCGTTTATATCGTATATCCATGTGCTTCCTCGCTATACTATGTTCCAATTCAGAGTGAGTGCGTGTGGAACACATGTGGAAACCATGCGACGTCACATTGTTGGATGTGTGAAGTGTGGAATACTGCCGATTAACTGTGCATGTATGTGTGTGTGTGTGGGTGTGGGGAAATTGGGCATTGCTAAGAAAGTTGGAGGTAAAGCAAATAATAACACAAATATCAGGTGGTTTTTTTTTTGGTTAATTATACAAAGCCTCGATAAATTACTTTACGAAAGCCGTGTACAATTGTTTATTTTTGTTTTTTTTTTCTTTCTTTTTTTCTATTGTTTTGTTGGTTGGGTTGTTATCTTTTTTCGTATTCTTTTCTCAAATATTACAAGTTGACTTGATTTCAATACAATTCCAATATTGCTTTTACAAAATTTTCATCTTCTTTCATCATTCAGTTGTACAATTCTTAGTGTGTACGTGTGTGTGTGTATTGTAGGATTTGTTTTTGTTTTCAATTGATTTTTCTTTTTAATTTTGCAATTTATTTGCAAAATATATAGTATAAACCGGATTTAAAATTATATAGCAAAGTATCACAAAAAATTGCAAATTAAATTGTAAATTAGATCAATGGAGAAATTAAAAAATTAAATATATATATAGATATATATGCCATATATATATATAGATATATATACATATATGTGTATAGTAAGAACGACAAATCTTTGCTTAAAAATGGTAAAAAATAATATTCGAACTTCAATACAATAATTTCTTTTTTACTTGTTGATATAAATCAAAACGTCATTGGTTAAAAAAAAAAATAATTGATTTCTTAAAAGGTTTTATTTTATTAATTTTTTTATTTAACTTCGAATCAGTCGTGTTTGGACTTTGCCTTAGGGGGATATATCTGGCTCTTAATGGCCCCAAACTTTAAAATGGAAATTAATTTGTACTGATTGGTGTATATTTGATTTTAAAAAGTTATCAAAATCACAAAACTCAACAAACGACTCGAAGTTAAGTAAAAAAGTTTTTCGCTCTCTATGGTTATTAAATGTTTGATATTTATTGATTTACTTTATTTAGATATTTGAATGTCGTACGTTTTGCTTCAATTGACGTCCAGTAAGTAACAAATGTTTTTTTTTTTTCATTTAAAGCTTACACTCTTAGATAACAAAAACAAAAAATGCAAAATTCTGCGCGACAAGTTCTCTTCAATTATACTCTCATTCGCTCTCCTAACCACTTTTTCTCTCTCTCTCTTTTGTATGTATACGTATGTATGTGTGTGTGTGTGTGTTGTGTGTAGGGTTTCTCATTACTTTTAGTTTCAGTTGGCAACTGTCGAGCACTGCTCGTACGTATTTGTTTTTGCTTCATAAAATACTCTTAGTAGTATATAGTGTACATATATATTTTTTATGTATGGTACATGTATGTGTATGTGTGTGTTTGTGTGTGTAAAAGTAACTTGAAGGATACAAGCTTTAAAGCTACCAATAATATGACAACTTGCTCTCAAGTAATTCTAAACAGTAGTGCATGACTTTTTTGGCTTTTCTTTCTTTCTCTTTAACATTAAAAACTATTATCTCTTTTTTTCTCTTTGTTCATTTCGAAATGTTTTTTCTTCTTCTTCAATTCGTTTAGTTATGCAAATAAAAACAAATTTTTTTTTGAAATGAAAATTGATTTTGTTTTTGGCTTATCACGCAAGAGGCCAATTCAAATGGCAACAAAAAAAAAAAATAGAGTAAAAAAAAACATTCGAAAAGAGATTATCACAACAAAACTCACGCTGCGCTTTCTTCATCATCGCTTTTTTGTTGTTTTACATGCGCAAAATACAATAACTTTGGATATTTTTAAGTGTATGTGTATTGGGGATATGGGATTGCTTAAATAATTTACATACATATTAATTATTAACAATTAATATTAAATGCTAATAATGAAAATAAGGTACTGGGTTCAAGTGTTGTTGTTTCTTTTTTTTTTTAAATGTTATTTTCAATATATATGAGCATCAACGAATTGTTTTACATACAAAAAAAAAAGAAGTTGTAGTTTCTTCTTCCTCTTACTTCTCCTTTTCTTCCTCTCTTACTCTTAGCATCCTATATAAAGCGTATTTTTGTTTAGGCTTGTATGTATGTGTGTGAGGATGTGTGTGTATGGGGAGATGATTGCAACAAAGTTTCACAATTTTTTATTATAGATATTTTTTTTATATCGAAATTGTTTTAATTTGTGGTCTTTTTTCTTTCTTCTCTTTTTTTTTTGGCTACAAATGGCGCAAACTACAAATTATTTGAATTTCAATAAAATGTTTGCGCCAGCACCAAAAAAAAAAAGTTTAAAAGTCGAACCTACAAAACGAATTTTGTATTTAAAAATATTTTTGAAAAATTATTCGTTCTTTTGTTGTTATTGTTATTATTATTATTCTTTACATAGTTTTGTTTATTTAGAGTTATGTACAATTCAAGAATATTTAAAAATAGAATTTAAAGCCATTTTCAACACATTTTTACAATGGTTTTGTGTTTACATTTCTTATGTTTTTTTTTTTTGTTTGTTTAAAAACTAAAATTAATGGAAGTTTACATATGCTTTATATTCTCAAATATATATATATCAAATATTTGCGTACAAAATACGTGAGGCTGGCGCTTTAGTATGTGTTTGGTGTGTGTGTATGTGTGTATTATATGAATTCTTAAGGTAGAGAGGCCGTTGAGTTGGTTTTGTAGTTAAGGTTTTTTTTAGTTAGGCAAGTTGAATGCATTTTGCGCTGCTGCTGCAGCGTTGAGTTTGTCGTTGAGCTCTCTTCCTCTTCTTACTCTTTTCTTCATTTTCTTTATTTTTTTTTTGTGTTTTTTTTTTGTTGTTGTTGAATTAGTCTTTTGTGATTTGGTGGGTGGTATTATTATCGTTATTATTTGCAGTTTTGTATTATTATCATCATCATTATTAAAGTTTATGTTATATTTTGTTATTTAGAATTTCCATCCTCCTCTCCTCTGTGCTTCTCTCTTTCAACTGTTTATCGTATTTTGCTTTTGCTTCTGCTTCTTCGTTTATATCATTCTTTTAAGGTACGTTGCACATTTTGTCCGCTTGGGGAATATATAAGTAAACATAAGCTGCACTTATGTATTGCGCTTCTAGCGTCTGGTATTTTTTTTTTTTAAATTTTTGTTTTTTGTTTTAATTACTCATAAATACAATCATACATATTTATATAATTTATAATTTTACTTATTAATTACATTTTTTCAAGTCTATTTGCGTATCACGTTTATAAAACAATGTTCAGTTGTGTGTGAAATTTGTATCCGTTATTCGTTATACATACATATAGAGCCGAGCTGCCGTTTAACTGTTCTCTAAAAGTTCTTTCTCTCTCACTCTCTCGTTCTAGCCAAGCGTTTCACATTTCTTTAAGCTTTATTTTAAGTTTTATTTGCGGTTCTTTTTCTTGTTGTTGTGTTTTTTGTGGTGTGGCCTTTCAAAGTTTGTATATTGAAGTAAACAGCTGCAGTAGTAGTAGTAGTTGTTGTTGTTTTTACTCCCGCTGTGCTGCGTTCTTGTTGTTGTAGAATTTTGCATTTTGTTTGTTTGTTGTTGCTGTTGTTGTAGTGTATCCATTTGTCGTCGTTGTTGTTGTTTGAGTACAGTTTTCCATCTTTTGAAAAATTTTGCATTTTTTTTTTTCGATTTCTTTCGTTTATTATTTCTTATTTAGCTTCTCAATTTTTGTTGCTGTTTTATGATACATTTGAGATCACAAACATTACTTTTCTTTTTAGTTATTGTTTCTTTTTTTTTGTTTAAAAAAGTTCAAATTTTTCAATTTTTAAATGATTTGTAGTTTTTGTTTGGTTTTTTTTTTCGGTTTTTTTTTTGTGTAGTTTTTACAATTTTTATATTTTTGATTTTTTGTGTATATTTTTGTTGTTTTTTTTTTTGTTTTGTTTTTTCATTCTCATGTTGCAAAGTCATTGACGGGTTCATTTTGGGTCCTTCATGTTCAGTAGGGTTTCGTTACCTGTTCGCTAAGGTATTTTTTTTCAATTGTTGTTTTTGTTGATATTGTGTTGCTGTTGTAAGGAGCGAAAAATTACGACTGCACATTGAGCAACAATTTCAGATTGTGCGTATCAAAGTCATCGAGAAGATTGCGCTTGGATGAGCGAACGCCGTAGCCACCGCCCATGCCGCCAGCCAGTTGAAATTTGGACGCACTGCATCGATCGGCGCGCAGTAGACTCTGCAATGCGGTGCCAGCGCTGCTGGCTACCAACTTTTCCTCGGACCGGGTCAACGTTGTCCAGTGCTGCGGCGGCTTTGGCAAAGCCGTTGGTGCTGGTGCATCAAAGCACTTGCTGCCCGCAAAATGCGTCAGTGCGGTGGGTATGAGTGGATGCTGTGGCGATATTTTGCCGCCCACACCAAAGCTACCGGATGCTGCTGCCGTTGTTGCTATCATTGATGTTGCTGTTGTTGTTGGACTGCGACGTTGCTTGCGCGCCGAACCAGCAGCAGCTGATGATGCCGACGATGCCGGTGAATAGCCGCCACCTAAAATCGTAGCCGGCGATGTTGTTGTTGATGACTGCGGCGAACGTCCGCCGCCATTGCGCCTGCTGTTGTTGGCAAAAAAGAAGCCACCGCCACCGCCTGATCCGGCAACGCTGCCATTCATCTGCTGTGGCGACTGTCGCTGCGATTGGTGGCGAGCGCGCTGATTGGGTCCAGCGGATTGAGTTTGCAGACGTTGCTGCTGCTGCATACGATTGTTGGGTGTTGTTGGTGGCGATGTGCTTAATGCATGCTGATGGAAGTGCTGCTGATTGTTGTTGTAATTTGTACTGCTGGCAATACTGTTGGAATGTGCAGTTACCATGGGTGGTGTTGATGGTGTTGTTGTTGTTGATTCTATTGTTGTTGTAGCATTCGCTTGGGATGATGATGATGATGTTGTTGTTGGTGGTGGTGATGGTGTATTGGCGCCCTTTTTCAATCGAATGGACTTTGTTGTTGTTGTTGCTGCTGTTGTCATTTTAATGTTGTTTCTAACACTATTGTGCGAGTATGTCATAGTAATTTCTTGCTTTCGTCGCTTTCACTCAAACAAATTAAAGCTTTAACACACACTGGTTGCTTGTTTTAGTCGCTGTTGTTAATGCTCCTTTTAAAGCCCCACTGAGCTTTTTTTGTCTTCTCTTCTTTCCGTTTAACCCAAAGCGCGTGCTCTTTCCTGCTTCTCCTCTTCGTCTCTTTCCACCTCTGGCGCTTCTTCTCCACTTGATAAAATTTCTGCTTTTTTCGCCTTTTTTTGTTTTTGGTTATTCGCTAAATTAATGCTTAACGTTAAATATCACACGCACTTAAAATCAATTTTTTTTTATATATTGTTTAGTATCGAAAACAAACACGAAACTGCTGCTACGTCGCTGCCGCTCTCTTCCTCTTACTCTTCGTCTCCGTTGTGGTCGTCTCTTTGGTTAAATTTGACGATGCTTCTGCGCTCCCCTTCAATCTTTCTCACTCAGCGGCACAAACGGGAGGCTCACGTCGTAGGTTTTTTGTTTTTTCTTGCTGATGTTGTTGGAGCTGCGCGTTCGGTTTGTGTCTCGATTTTGTATTTACAGCTTTAGTTATATACTTTATATAGTTTAACTTTTAACTTTATGTATTGTTTATCAGTCTGTTGATTTATCTTTTTTGTTAGGCTATACTCCTTAGCTCTAATATCCAAACTCTCTCTCTTTCTCTTACGTTTTTTCTCTTGCCTAATCGTCGTTGCTGTCATCCAAGCCGGTCCCGGGTCCTGTTCATGGTAGGTGTAGGTGAAAATAGAAAGAAAAAAACAAAACGAAAAAATTTTGAGCATAAGGGAATAGGCGGACGAACGTAACGGTTGCATACACATATACACATGGATGTATGTATGTGTGTGTACATACATAAAAGCTTGGCGAATTGCATTTTGAGCATACAGATTGATATACCCTGTTAATAACAGTAAAGGCTACAGTAATTTTTTCCAAATCTGGTATTATATTTTATTTTATTATGTCGACGTCAACAAAGGGCATTTTTTTAATAAGGTAAGTACACGCGTACATTGCTTATTAAATGATTACCCTGTCTATAATTAAAATATAATAAAAACAACGTTTTTGGTGACGCGTTTGCAACGCTGTTAAAACGTGTATACCTCAATAATGAATCAACACGCATACAATTTACTAATACAATTGCGACTTACTTTGAGTTGTAAACCTTTTCACACCAATGCTGTTGTTGCTGCTGCAATCTTGCTTGCTCACACACTCGCTGGTTTTTTCAGTAACGCGGTATGAGAGTAAAGAAGACGACTGTATTTATGTCGCAGTTATTGATTGCTTTACAGCTGCGGGGGGTTTTTCTTTGCCACTTTGTTATACTGATTATTACAAATTATTTGCTTTTATATTAAGAGTTGCCTCAATTTCACTGTTGCCAGTTTAATTAAATTTTGCGATAGTTATTCTATAGGGAAATTGCGATTGTTTTTGTTGTTGATTTTTGTTTGATGGTTATGTGTATGTACGTATATATTTATTTATATGTATGTAAAATCACTTTCAAAATGGCGACGGGATGTTTGCTTAAAGGGATTCCGCTTAAAGCTTTCTCCTCTCACTTACAGACAAAGGCTCAAAAAAATCACACTATTAACTGATTCTGATTCGGATTTGTTTAACGTTGTTTATTTTAAAGATTTTTTTATGTTTTTTCCGCAAAGTACGCACGACAATCATAGGCGCAATCGCAATCTGCTTGATGTGCCACACAAGAAAAGTTTTGCTTTTGCGTTTTTTGTAGTTGTTGCTTTTGCTTCTTGTTTTTTTTTTGTGTGCGATTAGCTTCCACTCGTTGTACTTTGACGCGTATTAAAATATTAAACGTTACACAAATATTTGATTTATATCACTTAAATTAAAGACATTTACAATATATAATTACATATATATATTTTTTTGCAGAAATTTTAATCAATATTCAACTTTTTCTTAGCTTATTCTTGCGCATAGGTACGCTCTCCTCAAATTCTCCACCATGACTAACGAGGTCTCAAGCAGTGTGACCGCTCTATAACATGCTGAAAATACAGATACAAGAGAGATGAGAGCGTGCTAATGTAAACGTATAACGTGATCCAATATGCGAAACAGTATGTTAACAGTACTCGATACTCTATGTAAATTACAGTTATCGACAAAGTGACACCACTAATAAAAACATACCGCGCGGGCAATCAGATCGCTGGACAGTCAGAAAGGGAATGTATATTGTTTTTAACAATAAGCATATTAAGTGATTCTTAATAAGTAATCAAACTATAGTTTTTATTTCAAAGGATTTGAATCTTATAGGTTTAACATTACAAAGCTGTGGACTTAATTAATAACAATCGGAAGTCATATTATCATCACGTTTTATCGCATTCAGAATATCATCTAGCAGACAAACTAAATTATCATTGCTATCATACCACTCCTCCTGCTGTTTGAGTAGTTTATCCAAATCAAATTTGCCAACTTCTTCCCTCCATTCGCGCACAGAGACAGCAAACTGTTTGTAATAGAACTCATCGATATGGCGCTTTTCTGTATTGTTCGTATTAATTTGCATTTGCGACTGAAATGTTTTTTCCAACAGCTGCACATCCTGAGCATTTAAAATAGATTCAATTACATCGTCTGCCTGCTCGGCATTTATTGTGCAACCATCCTCTTCGGGCTCCACGGACATTGGCTGCTCCGGCGTAAATGGAAAGCTATGATTCTCGCTATTCACTGGCGGTGTCAGTGATTCAATATCACTTAAAACGATTTGAAAGTCGTACTCATTCAGTTTCTCGTTCATTGTTTTGATGCCGGTCACGATGAGCTTAAGGACTTCGACGGAATATTCCTCGCGCAGACATTGCAGTATAATACCATAATAACCATATTGTTGTACTTCGGCCAAAACTTTGGCAACGCGCAGTTTGATCTCACGCCCAGTTAGTGTGACAATCTTTTTGTGTTCCTTGGAGAAGGTGACGGTGGGAAAGACGCCATCAATCATGCCCTGATTGTTGAATTGTCGATTAAACTCCATGCGCCAGAAGCACAGAGCATTCACCTTCACCTCCCAGTGATGATCGCCGACAACGCAATAGTTAAGCGTTGAGAAAAGCGTATTTTTATATTTGCTTGGGATCTTGCGATGATCGTAAATTTTGGATAGTGTCAAAATTGCCTCGGCACGCACAATATCCTCAGTCTCGCGATACAATACGTACAGCAAATGATCCTGAAAGTGGAATTAACAAACTTAATGCCTATATACAAATATATTTAACCGACTTACCACCAGATCTAATTGACTTAGTCCGTTCTCCCACAGCGCATTGATGGGCACCATTTTAGAGAGGCATTTGTAGGCGGAGGCTCGTACATATGGCTCACCGTCGTGCTTAGCCATCTCATAAACAATGGGTGGAACCTTTACATCAATTAAAAATTGTTGGAATGCGGGAAACTCTGCAAATATTAAGGCACGTAAATAGTGTAAGCCATTCAGTTCTAGCTGGTTTACTTACTTATGCGAGAAATACAGGCAATAGATGTGGTTAGCTCCAGTGCGGAATCGCGTACCTCCCAAGCGGTATCATGCATGCGCTTGACAATGATGGGACCTAAACAAACCAATGCCGAGCCCTGTAGATTGTCCACCAGCAGCGCCATATTTGGTGACAAAAAGTGCTCCACAGCCAGTTGAACCAGTTTAAGAGCCTGCACGGTGCACTGTAAGCACAGAAGATTGCATTTAAACTAGAGCTAGAAATGGTTTCTATTTAGTCGTCTTACCGGCGCATCCATGTTGCAATTCTCTAGCACAAAGGCCAAGCAGTTGACCAGGCCAATTGTTTCTACAGATTCCTTCCACGTTATCTTAAAACGTTCGATCAGTGTACGCAGACCAACCATAACAGAATGCAATACTTTTGGATCCTTGATTATGGCCTCAGATCCACGTGGATAGATTTCAAGATAGTTATTTGAGGTACTTGGGCCATGGCAATCCTCTGGATCTGTGGGTTTGCTTATGTCACTCAGCGCGACAACCTCACGCAGTGCATACAGCAGCGCTTGGCAAACAGTGACCGCCTGTTCCCGGTCCAATATGTGCTCCAGCGAGAGTATGCTATGCACACACTTTCTGGCCAGTTCCGGTGTGAACAAACTGCCATTTGTGTGTCCCTCGGGTGTAATGAAAGTATCACGCAGGCTGTAGCACAAACGTAACGTCTGTTCGCAGGACATCTCGAGTAGCTTAATGATATACGTGTCGAAAAGTTCGCTCTTTGATTCATCGGCCATTTTCATGGCAAACTTCATGGAAAAGAGCAAGGGCAGCATGTGAAAGCAAATCAGTTGATTCTCAAAGGCGACACGTTCATCCTGAATGATGATTTCCTTGGGTGCACGCGTGCCCAGCTTCTTCCAGAGTATGTGATGCAGTTCAGCCATTTTGATGAAGTTAACGCCATCGCTGCGCTGTATGCAGAATTTCATGAGATTGAAAAAGGAAAGTCCAAATTCGGTAAACTGTTCGGGTGGCTCAACGCAATCTGGATTCAGGATTTTCTCATGCACCAGCGTCGCAAAATGATAGCTGCACAATGTGTTTAGCATCTTTTCTGTAAAGTACGTGTTGTGCGTCATCTCGACCAGTTTCCAAATGTTGAGATCCAGGTTATGATGCTCTCGCAACAGCGCCACAAGTTTTGTACGCTCCTCACTGACGAGCGTCTGCTGTAGTATATAGCATAGCAGATCGACCGTTGAGGAGATCTTGTGCAGCAGCTCATTATCATCGACACTGACGTGTATGCGCTCCTCTTGCCCGCCACTGGCATTATCATTAATATGATCGGTTATATAGACATTATCGTGTATGGGCTTCATAATCTCAGCGAGAATCTCCAATGTCACAGCCTCATCCTGCATCTTGTCACAGAATTTGTAAAGCATCTCGTAAAGTAACTCACGCGCCTCTCTAACCACATACAATGTATGCTCGTTGTTGCTATAATGAATAAGCAGCGTCCATGTGCGCTGCATGCGTAAAAAGGCCAAGCCCATGCTGTATTTTGTAACGGCCTTCATCACCCTAATGCCGCTTAGCTTAATCGATGGACTGAAGTTGCGTTCTTGTGCCTGCATAAAGAATACAACCCTACAATGCAGTAAAATATAAATCTATTATGTCGAACGAGAAATAATATAAACTTATACATACCTGTGCATAATGTCCAGCTCACGGAGCCGTAGCACCATCCACTCATTGGAGGTCATAAAACTTATCAGATTCAGCATGAATGATATCACCTTGGGATGTACTCTGTGAAAATCTGCGCTGATCAATGTGAGGCACTTGTCTACCCAATCGGTGACGAATGGCACCTGCAGTACAAATGCATTCTCTGTAAGAAAAAAAATTATTAGAAATGCCGCCTGTTGCACAAACACACATACACTATACAACCCTCACAAACACACACGCTTACCTTTAGCCTGCAAATGCGTTATGAGCTTTTCAAAGTAAACATTGTCGGTTGTGTTAAAGTTGTCGTTTAGGAATAAGTCAAAGATCTTCTTAAGACGAGTTGTGATCTCCTCTTGCTTTTGCATCTTTTGGCTGGCACTATAACGTGTGTAAAAGAGCTTGGCGCATAGTTTGGAACGCAATTTAATAAGGAATAATGAAATATGCTTCCTTATCACACCAAATAATATTCGTTTTAAACACAGTGTGACCGAATAGCGCAAAGTGCATAAATATATTGTGACACTGCTATCTGTCACGTTAAGTCACTAAGTAACAATTAAATAAAGTCTTTAAATTGCGTCAAGTAAGTAACGCAGTATTAATTTGTACATTGATAAAACTTAATATATTTTCAAATAAGTTTGTAGCGTTACCAAAAATAAATAGTGACATGCAATAGGCATCCAATAATTTAAGCCATGCAGTGCTGCCAGCCATACAAAAGAGCAAAATACCCACTGAACAATATGAGACATAGATGCAGTATTTTACAGTTTATAGAGAGCCGGTAACACAGTTGCAAATGCAATGACGCTGACACTGACATCGTACTTCGGTATTTATTATGGACAATAATGTAGGGCAAACTGGAGAAAAATCAAAAATTGCAACGACAACAGCAAACCAAAGCGAACTAATTGCGGCAACGCACACCGCTGCAACTGGAGTAAAATCACCAACAAGCATCTTAGCAAATTCAACGTCATTTTGGAAGAACAGCGGCCGCGCAGTGCCCGGACGGCCGAGTCCAAAACGAGATTTTCACGACAAATCGGGTGCTGGGGCTGCGGGTCAGCGTGATCGTGGCAACGGCAGCGGCATGGTGTCCACTTTTCGTGACTACCAGCAATCAGTGAGCGATGCCTGGGATACCGGCGACGATGAATTCTGCATCATAAGCAGTACAGAAGCTGCAGCTGCCGCCGCTGTTGGGGGTAAACAAAATATATACACACGCCCAACAATCACAGTCGTTTGTTTATATACAAATTTGCACTACATTTACAGATGCTGCACGCATTTCACGGCAAATGTCACAAACAGTGGCTCTCAATGTCATCGAAACGCATTCACGTAGCAATCAAAACCACGTCACAAACTGCGAGAGCACTGAAGCCCATATAGCCAATGCGGATCTTAGCTCAAGTGGCGCTTCTTATACAGAAGATTTAAAGGAACGCAGATTATCGCATGATAGCAATGAGAACAGGTAGAACACTTTTTTGTTTTTTTTTTTACATCTATATATATCTAATAATATTATTTGTATCCTTTTCCAGATCTCGATTGCGCAACTATCCGGGACGACCACAGTTGCAGAAAATAAGCTCCAATTCACAGGATGGCGAATACGAGACAAAAATAGATAAATTTCAATTGCTGCTAGACTCACCGCAGCTTGACTTGGTGGCGCTCAAGAAACTTAGTTGGTCGGGTGTGCCGCGCAAGGTAAGAACATATAAGGAAAACAATATAAATGTAACTAATATCATGTTCCTATTCTGTAAGATGCGCGCTGTAAGCTGGCGTTTGCTATCCAAATATCTGCCACCGTCTGGTGAGCGACGAAATGCGGTGTTGGAGAGTAAGCGACAAGGCTATCAGGATCTGCGACACAATTACTTTCGAGTGGACAGTCAGGATGAGACACAGCAGGATACCTACCGTCAGATACATATCGATGTGCCTCGCATGAATCCACAAATACCGCTGTTTCAGCAGCAGCTCGTACAGGAAATGTTCGAGCGTATATTATTCATTTGGGCCATACGACATCCTGCTTCTGGCTATGTGCAGGGCATCAATGATCTGGTCACGCCCTTTTTCATTGTCTTCCTGCAGGAGGCACTCTCACCCAATACGGATCTGGAGAAATACAACATGTCACAACTGCCGGAGGAGACGCGCAATATCATTGAAGCCGATTCATTTTGGTGTCTATCCAAGTTTCTCGACTGCATACAGGATAACTATATATTTGCCCAACTGGGAATACAAGAGAAGGTGAATCAGCTCAAGGATTTAATACAACGTATTGACGGTGAGTAGGTGGATTAGGCACATTAATTTGGCTCTTTACAAATCCATTTGCGTATAAACCATCTGTTTGTGACGCATTTAAACAGTTGGAAAAGGTCTAAAGCAGATAAACAATCTTAAAATAAAGCAATTGCTTAAATAATTGTATTCAGCTCTTTTATAGGTAGTCAAATATTCATGCATACAGAAACCTAATTACCTTAATTTGTGCATTTATTTTGCTTGTAGTCAATCTGCATCGTCATCTACAGGCACATGGCGTTGACTATTTACAATTCTCATTTCGTTGGATGAACAATTTACTGACACGCGAACTGCCCCTGCATTGCACAATTCGACTGTGGGACACATACTTGGCTGAATCGGATGGATTTGCTCTCTTCCATTTGTATGTATGTGCCGCATTTCTGTTGCACTGGAAGGAACAACTAATGCAACAGAATGACTTTCAGGTAACTAATACCAATCATTTGCTGAGTTACCAACGATATATTTAATTGATTTTCTTTCATATAGGGTCTTATGTTGCTGCTACAAAATCTGCCAACGCATAATTGGTCCGATCGCCAAATCAATGTGCTGCTCGCTGAAGCATTTCGTTTAAAGTTCACATATGCGGATGCACCCAAGCATCTGGAGACGAAAAGTTGACAAAAGCAATCCGGATCTATGCATATACGATACGTAACATAGAAATTAGTTTACTAATACTACAATTACTAATTCTGTGGGAATTATTATATAACCACACAATACAACGTACATACACATTTATTATACATACAATTTGTTATTTGCTCTTTTCTTTTGTTCTCTTTACGTTTGTGTGTTTCTTGTTTTTTTTTTTTGTTGTTTCCCAATTCAATTTTGAAGCTGAACGTAAATAATACGCTTTTTCTGTACATATATGTGAAATTTAAAATTACAATTACATTTTTACAACATTTAGTGCGTAATCATACAAAAGCTACAAAAACTTCCAACAAAAGGCAATAACATTGGAATGAGGTAAGGAGCGCGGAAAACAATGAATAACAATGCTTTAGCCCAAATAAAATATTTATAAAGAATGTTCTTAAATTTGATATAATAGCAATAAATATAAAAAAAAGAAGCAAGCAAGAATGCAGTAAGGAACAAAGAAATTCGTTAATGTACATTTTTGACTTGACCTAGTAAATAAAAATATCTCAAAATATAAAACAACATTTCATTTCATTTGGGTGTTATTTATTTTAATATATTCTTTTTATGATGCTCTTAAATTAGACTAAAAATAAATAATTCGTAATTGTGGCATTCTATTATATAGAATATATATATTAATTATCTAGCTCTGACGATCGGCAATACTTTTAAGCTGCTTTAGAACCGTCTCCAGCAGCTTTTTCTTATCGTTTTTGCGTACCAGCGAGAAAATTGGTTTCTTATCCGCCTCGCGTATTTTTTCCAGTATGACAATTACTGACTGCGGCTGAACCAAATGATAGCGATTCTCCTGCTTGCCATAGTCATGAAAGTATGTGCTCCACTCTTCCAGTATAAGTAAGTCCAGTAGTTGACGATTGCGCTGAAAGTATTTGCTCAGTTCACCCTCATGCAAACCAGGCACCGGCTCCGAGGCGGCAAAGAACTCACACTGCATCAAATCCAAATTGATTTGGGTGAGAGCGCCTGTTGAGATCTGCTTGACATCATCATCGTATAGAACGGAATAGATCCTTTCGGCAATGTGCTCGCAGGTGCGACGACAGGCGGCTTGGGCAATGTTCGGCAGCTTGTAGGAGAAGTTGTCAAAGGTGCTCTTCAAATACGAGATCATGTCCGTAATATAAGCAGAGGCAATGCCTGGCGGATCCACCAATAGCCAATCATAGGCGCTCAGCTCAAAGAACTCATCAATTTTGAAGCATATGCGTACCGCCACCTGCTTCTCGGCATCCTGACGTGCCACATGGAACATGGCCGATGGCGTCTGCGATATACTTCGCTCCGTATTGGTCATATGACAGACGAACTCGTCTAGGAATGGTCCTGCCTTTTCCAGATACTGTGTATCAATGATAATCTGTATAAGCTGGATGAGCGTTATGCTCGGCTGGCGAAAGACGACCGAAAGGCAGCCACTGAAACTACGCGTTAACAGCAAATTGGCCGCTTTGCGCACCATGGCAGCCACCTCGTTAGGAGACAGGGTCAACTCCTCGGCAAATTTCATGCAGGCGTACATGAACTCTTTGGCCTGGTGGTACACTTCTGGCACCATGCGCGAGAAGGGAAATTGCTTTGGGAATGGTGCGTTTTCCAGCTGCTCAGAGTGAAATGGAAAGCGCTCAATAATGCACTCGTACTCCTCCACATTCTCCACCACCATGGGCACAAATTGCTCCTTGTCCAGGATCTCACGGAAAACGTGAACCCAGCGTTGCAGAAGAACCTGAAAAACGTTAAAAATTATCAGTATGATTAAACCTAAGCGTTTTGTTTCAATTTACCTCATTGTAATGATCTCGCATATCGTGTAATAGCTCCCATAGGATTTGCACCGTATAGCCATAGCATTTAAAGGTGTTTATGGAAAGCATTATTAGGTTTTTAATGCGCAGTAGAATATTTGGATCGGTACACGAAGAAGAGCTCATGCTTATCTCATTGACAAACTTGGTCAGCGATGTGGACCACAGTTCTTCCAGATAGCTACTCGTCACCACATCCCCGGCAGTGTTTTTTACATGATCCTCAACCACGAAAAATCCAACAATAGCGCAAATATATGTTTTATATGCCTCCAGATTGTCATGCATATTGGGTGGCGGTTGCAGTACCAATTTGGACTGATCCCGACGTTGCTGACGATAGTCCTTTTCAAAGTATTCTCGCTGTCCCAGTACCATATAAATGTGTAGACAGCGATAAATCGGCGAGAAATCTATCAAATCCTGTGCGCTCACATTTCCACCATCATCGTCGCCATCGCCGTTATTACTGCTCAACTGCTTGTGCTCCTGTATTATTGCATTAATATCCCGCTTCTGCAGCTGCTTGGTGTGTGTAATGGCCAACTCGCCAATACGTGGCGAAAATTTGCGAATGTTCTCCAAAAATTCCCGAAAGTCAGCTGCAGCAGAGCGACGTATATTCTCCTTTATAATAGGTATCTGCGTTTGCATTTGTGTGGCAAAACGATAGTTGTGCCGCTGCAGTCGAGCCAGATGCTCTGTCTCTAGAGTCTCCAGCGTACGCAGAGCCTGATAATATTGCTTGTTTTTAGCTTGCTGCGTAAACTTTATGAAGCACTCTAGGGCGGGCAGACAGGACTTAAGCGCTTCAATGGCACTCGCCACGTTCGACTCGATCTGGCGTGCACGCACCAATTCATTGCCCTGCTGAATGAGCGAAGCGCTAATTGTTCGCAACGAGGTGTCTAACGAGTGGACTTCGTCGTGCAGCTGCTTGGCCTGGGTGCGTACTTGTAATAGTTCTTGTATGGAATCAATGAAGCCCTGATAATACAAATTGCATATTCTTTCGATTTCCTTGTCGTGGCTGCGTACGCGCTGATCCAATTGTTCACTGATTGCTTTACTATTGTTGCCTGCAGAAGGAATAGGGGCGTTAATCGGAGCAAAACGATGACGAAGTGTTACCCTAAAAACTGCAGCTTACCTTCGAGTATGGAGCGAAACGTTGGTCCCCAATAATCGTCGACAGCTTCTATGTCTTGTACAGTAACCTTAGACATTATTAATACTTGCCTTGGGCTTTAATTATTGCACTTTTCTAAATATGTATCAAGCTTATGTTATTTATTTGCGTTACTTCGCAAAGGTGTTGATAAGCGTGCATCGGTCAGCTGTTGTACTGCATTTTACAACACATATTGTCGATACTACTCAATTTTGTCACAGCTGTGTAAACAAAATGGTAGTGGCTCACACACGGTACGACAACCTGTTGCTCTTAACCCAATCTGCCTTTTCATACAAATAGCAAGTGTTAAAGAAATAAGAACTATGTTCAAAATTTAATTAAAACAGCAGTAAATTTTAGAAAAGCTATGGCTTATACGTCCTAAATGTAAAGTGTATGGCACACATTGTAGAGATTTAGAAATATTTAAATGTTTATCATGCTGTGTGATCGTTGCTTGTTGCCTAATATTAAGCTTTCACTTCTGCTGCTTCTAAGCGGTTACTTGGCGTACTAGTTTTTGTTTGGGCCAAGTTGTTGGGCGCACATACAGCTATGTGGACGTTACAGTGTCAATAGCTCCAGCAGTAAGACCACAAAATTTATGTACACGCACGCAATTCAACGCCCACAACAACAACATGGACACTTTACGGCAACGCCAGAATAAAACAACGCCGGAAACGGAACAACAGCCTATCAGCAGCAGTAGCAACAATAATAACAATGGAAAAGCTGCAGCTGCAAAAGAGAAAAGTGATCCCATGATATACATCATATTTTTATCCCTACTCTTCGATTTGCTTGCATTTACCATAATCTTGCCATTGCTGCCATCGCTGCTGGAATATTATCGTATAAACGATAGTTCCGGTTTGTATGCGTCGCTAACATCCCGAGTGAAATGGTTCCAGCATCTCCTGGGCGCTCCGGATCGCTATTTGTCAGTGCTCTTTGGCGGCTTCCTGGGCTCAATGTTCAGTTTTCTGCAGTTTCTGGCCAGTCCCATTGTCGGTAGCCTTTCGGATTACTATGGACGCAAGCCTGTGTTATTAATCTGTGCTGTAAGTTAACTTATCTTACAATATTATGTGCCATACATCTCAATTTGATCTCTTGCAGTCCGGCATAGCGCTGTCCTATCTCATCTGGGCCCTCTCCTCGAATTTTGCGCTTTTCGTGCTGGCCCGCATTGTGGGTGGCATCAGTAAGGGCAACATTTCACTCTGCATGAGCGTGATCACGGATGTGTCCAGCGTACGGACACGCGGTCGTGGTATGGCTCTTGTTGGCGTTGCCTTCTCCCTTGGATTCATTATTGGTCCCATGATTGGCGCTATGTTTGCCATATTCTCAAATAAAAGTGCCAGTGGTGGCGCCTGGTTTGTGCTGCCTTCCCTGTTGGCTCTGGGCTTGGCGCTGGGCGATGTGCTTCTTTTAGTCTGCTGTTTGCGTGAAACGCTGCCTAAGGAGAAACGGGCTCGCGAAATCTCATCTGCTTTGTCATACGGCCTGCAATTGCTTAACGTATCTTCTATATTCAGGTGGGTTAATATAATTTAATTAGCGTATCTCTTAAACAAGTCGTGTGACTATTTTCACATTCATTGTTGCGTTACAACAATGCTGCAACAGGTTTTTAGCCTTATTGCTATCTTGCCGTCCATTTGCACGTTTTCTTTGATTTGTCTTATCAATTGTACATTATCGGCCGGTTTGATTAATTAGAAGTTTTTGTAGTGTGACTTCACTAAAAAGATTATAAATAATCAACATTTTACTTGGCTTATTGCTAACCGAATCTTTCAAATTGTTGTTCACTTTACAGATTTGCTGCCATTAAGAATGTGCCACGAAAGGATATTCAAGCGCTACGCACTATTGGATTCATCTATTTTCTATATCTATTTCTGTATTCGGGCTTAGAGTTCACCGTTACATTCCTTATGTATCATAAGTTTGGCTACACTTCAATGGATCAAGCAAAAATGTTTCTCACAACTGGCGTTGTGATGACACTGCTACAGGGATCGGTGGTGCGTCGACTGCCAGAAGCAAAGATTAAAAGTTATGCCATCTTTAGCCTGTATTTAATTGTGCCAGCATTTGTATTAGTTGGACTGGCGGAGAGTAGCCGAATGCTGTATGCTGGCATGATATTATTTGCCATCTCAACTGCATTTGCCGTCACTTGTTTAACAACCCTGGTATCCAAGTATGGAAACGATGATCAAAAGGGTTCAGTATTAGGTATCTTTCGCTCGCTGGGTGCTCTGGCACGTGCCTTGGGTCCAGTTGTAGGATCCATAGGTATGTATAGAAAATACAATTGGCATTAACTAGGTTCTTTAATGAAAATCATTTTTTTTTTGCAGCCTTTTGGTGTGTTGGCTCAAAAATCACATACATAACGGGCGGATTATTGCTTATTTATCCGGCTTTTGCTTTGCAACGAGCGCGCATTTGAAACTTTATTCCAATTGTGCTATGAGTACACAGAGAACAGTGTTTTTTGTTCTCTTTTACAGAACAATCAGCAACCCGTAGTATTAATTGCACGACATACTTAAACCACAAATTTTCTACATTATATTTATATATTTTATACTTTAATGAATAAACTTTTTGTATCTTTTATATTAAGTTATGTATAAAACAAATAAATGATAATTGAATTGCATTTTGAACTAACAACGAATGCGGTCTACACTGACGTCATCAATATGGCGTTCATAGTGATGGCGCAAGTATCGAGTACTTTCAGCTGTCACTTGCATTGCTATACATGCCGCGACCAACTTAACGTCGCTGAATATATTGGGAGTGACTAAGTCTAAGTGAGTGTGTGTCGCGAGTAAGAAAATTATAAATAAAATACATAAAAAGCCACAGAAAAGGGCAAACGTCTAATGTATTAGTTGCCGCACGAAAGGGGCCCTGTGTTAAACAAAGAATTATGATTAAACTACGCCTATTTGCAATCGAATTGATATAATTTTTCTTTTCTTTATATTGTCCCGATTACAACTACAATTAAAAGTGTACAAAGTGTGAGAGCAAAATACAGGAAAAAAAATACGCATAAAGAAACGGCGGCGCGCAAGGATTATTGGATTTTATCATACACACACTCACGCACCCTATTCGGTTGGAGCAGGTGGAGCAAAACATTAAAAACACAACAAAATGGGTGCAAGGGAAGACGAATACGATTATCTTTTTAAAGGTAAATTACGAACATAACTTTAAAGTTTCGTGGCCCTTGTAATTAATTATGAGATAGCTGTGTCCAGTTGTGAAAATTAAAATTGAATTAAGATTTGGGCATTTAGGCAGGAACGCACCTTGGCTTGCAATTTTACTGCAGATACAACTATGACGCAGTTATTCAGTGACACTAATTGAAACTAATTGGAATAACAAATGTTGCCTTACATGCACGGGAGCCTGGAATTATGATGAACCAGTGGTACTTGATCGTTCATATACAGACAATTTAAATAGCAATATCACACAATACGCCCCCTATCGCTGCTTTGCTGCATTCGATACAAGTTGGAAATCGTGTTGCTTTTGTATGCCCTTTTCTTTCTCGCGCTCTCTTTACTTTCTGACCAGGCGTCTTCTCACATTCCGCCTCCGCCCCCTTTTCCTATCAGAGGCATAACTACTTTGCCGTTAACTGCTGTCAGTTTGTCATTGCGTTCCCATTGCCGTTTGTTCTTTGCTTCTGCTGACAGCAGCCAGCGTGACACGTTGCATAAATCGTTATTATAATCATGATAAAAGGCACATAGTAATTGTATTTACTTTGATTAGATTTTCAGTTATATTTATACAGGAAAAAAAAAAAACAAAAACCAGTGGTATGCGTGTATTGTTGCTATTGGCAGCGATTAAAGAGCAGCGTAAATTATTTTTTTCTACTCTTGCCTTTTGTATTGAATTTTCGCAATTTCTTTTGCATATGTTTATTTCGCTTACATCTGCTGTGAGCTTCAGTTGCTGTTGTTGTCACTCGCTCTTTCGCTTTCTGTGTCTCTCTGCCTACACTCTCTCTCTCAATGAAGACTAAAGTTTATGCTGTTGTTGTTGTTCTTGTTGTTTCGGAAACTTCACTTGAAGCTACACATTGCTGCTCAGCGGATGTTGTAAGCCAGAGTTTGCCGCTCGCACTGTGTGCCAAGATCGATTTTCTTTGCGCAAAACATACACTTTACAACTGCAGTTACACATATGTACACATATTCAACCCTACAATAGATTTATTTCTCAATGCGGGCCACCAATTTATAAACCGGCACAAACTTCCCACATCCACAGCCCCATTTTCAAGTCAGTTTCTTTGTTTGTCAGCTTGAAGTATTTGTTTGTTTGTGTATGTATTTTGGGGTCACGAATTCTCAATTTTCTCTTTGTTTTCTAGTTTGCATGCAAGAGCACTCTCTAAAAATTATTACGCCTTAAAAATTTCATATAAAGCTTTGTTTTTAAGAGACGCTTCGATAACGATGAGTTTCTGTGTCAAATATAAATCTATGCAATGTGCGGATAATGCATAAAGTTGACAATTTCTGGCATAATGTATACTAATGACGATATGACTTGGACATATTGAAGCATGAGTCATTAAACAGAAGCAGCGGAAAAAAATTTCGATAAGCGTTTAATCACTCAAAAGAGTTGCTCAAATATGTATATTTTTTCATGAAACCATTTATGAGACCATAGTTTGGAAAGCGATACTAAACGCTTCCGCTTAAACTTAACTGTAGCTGGTGGTATTAGAACTTATGAAGATCGTTAGAAAAGGGAGAAAACTACGTAATGAATCATTTCGGCTCGTGAGCAGCTGTCAAGCTATCAAAAGCATTGCTGATAACTTGGCGCTCAATTTTTGTTGTTTTTTTTTTGGGACAGCCAAAGTGCGAGAGGGCAAATATTGTCGCATACCAGATAAACAAAACTCAACAAGGTGTCACAAGTAAAACTAGCAAACGTGACAATATCAGTTTACTGACTCGCTTAAAGAATTGTCGAAAAAATAATCACATAATCGATGGCTACTTACATATATGCACAAATGTGCAGGTTAATGCATTGACTCCCACTGTTTTGCGGTTGTAAGTCCATAAAACATTTGGTTTTATGACCGTCACCACGAAATCCCCTACCCGAAAGCATAAAAATTTATTGCGCCCGTTGACCTTCAGGCGTGCGCCGTCATTTTACCAAATACTGTATATTGTATATGGTATGAGGACATGACTAAAGCGAATAGTTGGGCGGTGTGTTAAATTATGCAATAACTAGACAGGACTAAAACAAAATTTGCCATTTATTAATGTTTCTCTTAACCCCATTTTTCAGTTGTGCTTATCGGTGACTCTGGTGTAGGCAAAAGTAACTTGCTGTCACGTTTCACGCGCAATGAATTCAATTTGGAGTCCAAGTCGACAATTGGTGTTGAGTTTGCAACGCGTAGCATAGAGGTGAGTAGGTGGAAGGGACAACGAAGTAAAATGTGCTCTTTAAAGACCTTAAAGACGAACATGTGTAATAATTGCAAAAAGTTAAAGACATAATGAATTAATTTTAATCTTACACCCGCTAGGTCGATGGTAAAACAATTAAGGCGCAAATTTGGGATACGGCCGGACAGGAGCGTTATCGTGCCATTACCTCAGCGTATTATCGCGGTGCTGTTGGTGCACTGCTCGTCTACGACATTGCCAAGCATTTGACGTACGAGAATGTTGAGAGATGGCTGCGGGAGCTGCGCGATCATGCCGATCAGAATATTGTTATTATGTTGGTGGGCAATAAGTCCGATTTACGGCACTTGCGCTCGGTGCCGACGGATGAGGCGAAACTTTTTGCGGAGCGCAACGGTTTGAGTTTCATAGAAACCTCAGCTCTCGATTCGACGAACGTTGAAACCGCATTCCAAAATATACTCACAGGTAAGCAATGTTTTTGCATAGTTTTGGTCTAACTTTATTTAATCGAATACTTGCACTTGCTCAATTGCAGAGATCTATCGCATTGTGTCGCAGAAACAAATCAGAGATCCACCGGAAGGCGATGTTATTCGTCCTTCGAATGTGGAGCCCATCGATGTAAAGCCGACTGTCACAGCCGATGTGCGCAAGCAGTGCTGTCAGTGACCGCCCCAAGGAAACGCCGCAGCAGCAGCAGCCCCCGCAACAACAGCCAGAACAGCAATAGCAAAAGCAAATGCAAGTGCAACAACAGCATCAAAAACAACAACAAAAGCAACATCAATTACAACTATTACAACGGCATAAGATGTTATTTTTTAAACCACGGCCACAAGCAGATTGTCATATATGCATAAAATCAACAACAATAACCGCAACAACAACAACATCCGGCTGTAGTTAACTGCAGTTTAAACTGAAGTTTTATATATATACATATATATATGAATATAAATAATATTAAAAAAAAAATATCGCATTAAAGCGTCGATGGCATTTCGATGTCTGGAATATAGAAATATATATAAAAGAAAAACACGACTAAAACACTCCAAATTCAGTTTAAGCTGTAGATGTAACTATAATTTATATAAATATACATAAATGCTAATATTAAAAATATTAATATTATTAATTTTCGCAACATAAATACATAGTTGTAATTATCAATGAAACAAAAAAGAAAACTACAACTAAAAACATTGCTACGTACGTTCTATTAAGCGCCGCATTGTTTTCCAGCAAAATTAGGCAATATTAAACAGACATTCTCAACCTGGCTCCGTTAATAATTGTCTATTTCATTGATTTATCCCTATCACTTCCCAATTTGTCAGCGTCGGAGCTGCTCTTGTCGTTGCAAAACTGTTTATTTTCGGTTAATGTAATACCTTTTTTTACGTATGAAATAAAAGTGGAACTTTAATCTATAAATTGCAATTAGTTTTAGCGTTAAAGCCAACATATTACTAAATGCGTCTATTGGAACAAACGATTTCTTCAAAACTAGCTGATAAATAACAGTTGTAAAACTTTAAAAATGCAGAAACAGCAACGGCAACATAATTAAAAAAATTATCAATTTGTGTTTGCTATGTTGTGTGTGATTAAATAAAAATAATTTAAATGAAATATAACAATAAATTGTCTATAAAACTATCAAATACAAAGTTTGGCTATAAAAATACTTTTGATAATTGCGCCAACGTATGCAGTGCTACCATCTTGCCAAAATCCAACAACTATCTGGTCACCTTAAATAAACTTATCGATAGGCTTTTACTTGTGTTGACGAAGCCAGTGAATGCTGCTGCAACGTATAAACACGTGCGATTGCAGAGTTCGTTTAAATTGTTATTAAGTAAACATGGGTCGCGGCAAAAAGAAGGTGCACCCCAAAACACGAACGGCAGCGTTTAAGGCCAGTGAGCCTAGCGAAATCGTCGAAGCCCCGCATTCATTTGTCATACATCGTGGTCTGTCATGTCCATATATAACAGATCTGACGATCGATTTTCGTCGTATAATGGAGCCGTTTACGGCAACAAATTTACGCGAAAAGAAAATAAACCGGATAAAGGATTTCGTTAGCTTAAGCAGCTTCTTTCATGTCTCGCATATGGGCATATTTAATAAAGCATCCACACAACTGTCCTTTAAAGTAGTTCGCCTACCGCGTGGTCCATCCCTTACTTTTAAGGTTTGTTACTTTTGATATTCTTGCATTGCTATCGAATTACTAATTACTTGCTGCGATCAACAGGTGCATCAGTTTACATTGTGTCGAGACGTCATCTCGTGCAGTAAGAAGCAAATGATTGATGTGGATCACTTCAAGCACCCGCCGCTTGTTATTATGAACAATTTTACTGGCGATGGCAAACACCTAAAACTGATGGCATCTACCTTTCAAAACATGTTTCCGTCCATCAACTTGGCTCAAGTGAACATCGATACGATTCGTCGTTGTGTCCTCTTCTCGTATAACCCAGAAACAAAACTGGTGGAAATGCGACACTATTCGGTGCAGGTTGTGCCGGTGGGTCTAAAGAAATCTGTTCAGAAATTAGTTAGTGGTACGGTGCCCAATCTACATAAATGCAATGAGGTAGTCGATTTTGTAACCAGGTAAGCGTACAAAAAAAAGAGTTATTTTAACATTCTTATAACGATTTCTTCACTGCAGAGATGGCTATGCCTCGGAATCGGAGGCTGAGGATGATGAACAATCACATGTGGTGCTTGCACAAACGCTTAAGAGCAAAGGTAACCTCGAGGACCATAAGAGTTCAGTTAAGCTGCATGAAATCGGTCCACGTCTAACAATGCAGTTGATTAAGATTGAGGAGGGCTTACTAACCGGTGAGGTGCTATATCACGATCATGTCGTTAAAACTGAAGATGAAAAGGAAACGCTACGCAAGTTGGTTGAAAAGAAACGCAAGCTTAAGGAACAGCGCAAGAAGCAGCAAGTCGAGAATCGTGAACGTAATTTGAAACTAAAGAAGGACCAAGAGAAAGCAGAAAGACGGGCAAACGCCGATGAAAACGCCAGCGATGCCGATGATGATGCACAATATTACAAGGATGAAGTGGGCGAGGAGCCAGATGAAGGTAAGCATTGTTGTAGTCTTGCCAAAATTACCTGATAACCTTGCGGTTTTCTTATTTTCAGAACTCTTTAAACACGATAACACACCGTCTCGTAAAAGATCGAAACTACCAGGCGGCATGAAGTATAAAAATAAGAAACCAAAAGTGGACAAAAAACCTGAAAAGAAATGGAAATCAAAGTAGTGCCTGTAATATATATACATTTAAGATATTTTTTATTAAACGTCTAGGAGTATATAAACAATATAATTGTTATTATTAATTGAACATGCGCTGCACCACTTGCTTGTAGTTAGCATTACTATTCTTCCAGCTGGCCGCAATTTGATCACGAAGCTTACTAAATTCACGTTTCGTCTCATAATTCGGCACACGTTCAATTGTTTGCTGAGCCTTTTCAAACTCCTTCAGGTGAAAGTAGGCCAATGCACGCCGATAGATGCTCTTCTCGCTCGGATTTTCCTGGGTTTCCACAAACTCGGTGTGGTATATAACATGCTCGTAGCGTTTTTCCTGCAGCAGGCATGCTGCTAGATTTGTTTGAATCTGCACAAACAACGTCTCCAGCTCGCTGCCTTCAATGCCATTTGAAGTTTTGTCCAACTTGTCAAAGGGCTTGTATGTGATTAGCAGCTTGGCTGCACGTGAAAAATAGTCGAATGCAAATTTGGGATGCAACTTGAACATGGTGACACCGTTTTCCTTATAACGCAATGCCAAACTGTAAATCTCGGCGGCACTTAGCGTCTCCACATGCGTGTTGCTGACAATGCGTTCCAGCTTTAGCTCGAATTCCAGTTTGTCACCGGCTTTGGTCGTAATGCTGCATGCGGCAGTTTCGCCGGGCAAGAACTGCTGCAAGAGTAATTCCAAATAGCAATCGATTGGGGTTACAGATGAGCCCATTTCCAGGGTATGTTGTTGCAATTCCGTGCAGTTCAAATAATTGGTTGGTCTTTCGCCTACTAAAGGTTTGTTTACGCTAAAGAGCACTGTGCTGACCGACAGTGGCTTATCAACTTTCTGAAACTCCAGTGATAGCACCTTCTTGTGGAGACCGCGCTCTGCATCATTCCACTCGCTGCCAACGTACCAATCCATTGCTCTTAAGTTTGTTAACAATTTATGATTTGATTCGAATACAATATACTTTCTAGCTAGTTTCTTGCTAAGCTCAAAAGAAACTGTTAACCAATTAAGAAATGTGACCAAAACATACCAAAGTCAACAGTTCTGATAACATAACTCCAGAACTGTTTTGCTATTAAAGTATAGTAGATATTTTACAATAACCAATGATTACCAGTTGCTTTGTCGACAAATAACAAATAAATTAGTTTTGTATTCCTTAACCAAATTTTACACAAAAACGCTCTTTTTTAGTGTACATATGTGTTCAAAATTTTAAGAGTGTATATGTTAATGTCTCTATTTGTATGACTCGGAGTGTACATATGTTACCATGTATAAACTACGAGCGCAACTTGTCCATCATGCCAAAAGCCTATCTCAGCTGATACACAAAGCATCAATGAGTTCTCAGCCCAGCGTTTATGTCACCCGATCCGATTTCGATATTAGTGGATTGGATCTGCTGCGTAAGAGGTTGTTGCATATGCTACATATTTTAAAGTGCGATCCAAGCATTGATAAGTAATGTTTTTGTTGTTATTATAGTTGCAATGTGATCACTTGGTCCAAGGCATTGCCAGTGCCACGCGATGAGCTACTGTGTCAAGTGAAGGGCAAGGATGCACTCTTTTGTGCACTAACTGATAAAATTGATGCCGCTGTGCTGGATGCTGCTGGAAAGCAACTTAAATGCGTATCCACTATATCTGTGGGCTATGAGCACATCGATGTGAAGGAATGCCAGAAGCGTGGCATACGCGTTGGCTACACGCCCGATGTACTCACAGATGCCACCGCTGAGCTAACGCTGGCTCTGCTGCTGGCAACAAATCGTCGACTCTTTGAGGCAAACAAAGAGGTCTACAATGGCGGCTGGAAATCGTGGGCTCCCATGTGGATGTGTGGACATGGTCTGAAGAATTCGCGTGTTGGTCTCTTTGGGTTTGGACGCATCGGTCAGGAGATTGCATCACGTATTGTGCCCTTCAAGCCAGCTATGATAACCTATACGACCCGCACGTCCAGACCGAAGGAGGCCGCCGATGTGAATGCACAGCATGTGGACTTTGATGAAATGCTCTGCTTATCAGACTTTATTATTGTCTGCTGCGCCCTTACGCCAGAGACAAAGGAAATATTTAATGCAGCCGCTTTTGATAAAATGAAATCCAATTGTATTTTCATCAACACTGCTCGTGGTGGCGTCGTAGATCAAAAGGCCCTTTGTGAGGCGCTAAAGGCAAAGAGTATATTGGCTGCTGGTCTGGACGTTACTACGCCAGAGCCACTTCCACTTGATGATCCGCTTTTAAAACTAGACAATGTTGTGGTGCTGCCACATATTGGTAGTGCGGACATTGAGACTCGTAAGGAAATGTCACGTATAACGGCCCGAAATATTTTAGCTGCATTGGAAGGCTGCGAAATGGAGGCCGAAGTTAAATAGGGTTAAAAGTTCTTTTGAATCAATTTAAAGTGAAATCCAACGGTGAAATCAAATGTATCTTGTAACTATAAGATTTGCTCCTTTCTTTTGGGTCAATAAATTTAAAAAACCGTCAAAGTGATATGATACACTAAAACAATTTATTGAAGAATGTCATTTATTGTTGTTATGTTAAAAAAATAAATTATTATAGCATTAATAAGAAAACCTAATTGTAAAGAAAGAACACTTTTAAAAGCATCATAACTATTTTCTTGTTTTGATTTTGGTTTTCTAATTCTCCTTTTGATGTGAGTTTCACTATCGATAAGTAACAGCAGTTAAGCTAGAGACGGCGATGTGGAGTCATGGATGAGCAGCTACATTTTAATGCAAAGTTATTCCGTTGTATTTTTTTATAATGCATTAATGTATGCTTTTTTAACTTTAGTTACATTTTTTGAAGCAAATTACGATAGTTAAGTAGTGTTTAATTAAATTAAGAGTTAATCGTATAACCGATAAGTACTATTAGTGCTTTCTGTTAATAACAGTTAATCGAAATGTTAAGTTAACAGTCAACGCCATTTTTTTCTTCTCGTTCCTTCTTTTTGCTGTTTCAGCGCGTGGCAGTTGTGGTCCCGGTTTGGTGCAGTTGTAAATTGCAATTTTGCAAGAAATTTGAACTCCCATCTTTTTTAAAACACCAACACTAAAATGAAAATCTACAAGGATATCATTACCGGTGACGAGATGTTCGCTGATACCTACAAGATGAAACTGGTCGACGAGGTTATCTACGAAGTCTACGGAAAATTGATCAGCCGCAGCCAAGGCGACATTCAGTTGGCTGGTGCCAATCCGTCGGCAGAGGAAGCCGATGAGGGCACGGATGCTGCCACCGAATCAGGAGTTGATGTCGTCCTAAACCATCGCCTAATGGAATCGTTTGCCTTCGGCGACAAGAAATCCTACACTCTCTACCTGAAGGATTACATGAAGAAGGTGCTCGAAAAGCTGCAGGAGAAGTCACCCGACCAGGTCGAAGTGTTCAAGACCAACATGAACAAAGCAATGAAGGATATTTTGGGCCGTTTCAAGGAACTGCAGTTCTTCACAGGCGAATCCATGGACGTAGACGGCATGGTTGCAATGTGTGAATATCGTGATATCAACGGCGAGAGCGTTCCAGTTCTGATGTTCTTCAAGCACGGTCTCGACGAGGAGAAATGCTAAGCTTTTTCTCCCTGTGTATGTCATATTGTGGATTGCATTGCAGCAGGAGAACATCAAAAAGCGACGCCCAGTGCAGACACAACAACAAGAGCCCGCAGCATACATACAGACAGCCACACATACTCACGCATACCTATAACATATTTCTAATGAATTTTTTTTAGTTACAGTTTCTATTTTGGCAACATTTCGAAATTCATGTTTATGTTTATAACAAAGTCCAAATTTTCGATTTTTGATTTCGATGTATTATGTAGAATCAATGAATATAACTGTTAATTGTATGAAATTGAGCAAAATTTGTAATTGTAGCATAAGGTCAACCAGGGAAAAAGATCAAGAACAGGCCTAACACTCAGTGTCACACATTAGCTAAAAAAATAACTAAATTATGGTAAAAAAAATTATTCTAACTGATGAAAAGCGGCGTAATTTAATATTTTTATAGCAACAACGCAATTTTTGTATACTTTCGTTTACGTTTTAAATACAAAATGTCAAAAACCAAGAAAACATGATATCCAGAGCAAAAAAGAACATTTGTCTGTAAAAACAACAATTAAAACGGAAAACATATACACAAACTGCAATCTCAATTGAATCTTTTTTTTTTTGTATCACCTTTCTTCAATTATTCAGCTAGGTAGCTGAGCCAAAATTGCAGCTGTCGACAGAACCGAATGCACGGAAAGAGGAGGAGGGTGTGATTTCACCGGTAATTCCTTCTCATTGTATGCCAGTGACTCAGACAAGGTCTGGAGGTTTTTTGGCAAGCAACGAGTTATTGACCTTTGACAGTGATACATACGAATTATTGTACGCATGGAAAAGTATTTGTCATGCGCAATGTAGAAAAACTCGACCCTGTCGGTATTTATGCATCACTGTTGACAAGTTTGTCCCACATTTTGTACACTTCTCTGCAGTCAACATAACCTCAAACATCTGCATGTCGCTTGCTGTACAATATACAAGAGTATAAACTGCGACGAATACGTCGGTGTTTGCGTATGTATGTAAAGTATTAATATATATGTATATGCGTTTGTGTTTGTACGTATAAGCTTGCGGTATCTTTCAAGGTGTTTTCTTTGTCGTCTAGCTGCCAAACACATTCAAACTTTCCAAACGTATACGTATATAGACACATACATACATGCTTACCCATACATACAAATGCACGTGTATACCTGTTAGATCGCGTGTGCGTTTGGGTACAGTGAGCGCACACTAAACTGAATTTACTTAGTGTTTTTGTTTATTTAAAGCAAAGGCGAAAATTTAACTTGAAATTTGGAAGTTAAAAAAAACTTGCGACAAATGAATACAAAATACTTACATTTATTGAATTCAAATGCCAAATAACATGCTCAAAGATATATAAAATAATCAACAGTTTTTGTGTGTATAAAAAAAGCTATTAACAAATTTATTTAATTTCGTTCATCATTTTAATGCAGCAGAACTGTGGCTTTTAGCAATTGTTTTCCATTGCAATTGATCTGTTTTCGTTCATCCATTTTAGATAATGGAAGTGTTTGGAAAGTGTTTCAGTCAAATTCTTTTAAATATGTATGTAGGTTTTTGTTCTTTTCAATTCAAAAATAATAATTGCATAAAACATTTTGAATGCACAATATTTTCGGACTTATTATATCGTATATTACAATTACACTAAGTTTCTATATAGGCAGCATTTGCTGCATTGTTGCACTATGTTCATTTTGCTTTCGCATTGATAATATTGGAATGAATAATCCTTTTAACAAGATAGCATAAAAATTATAAATTAACAAAAATGCTCAAATAATTACTCATAGATGTTTAGATTAAATTTTACAGTTGATTTTTAAGTAAACTAAAACTTCGATTAAAAAAAAAGCAAATAATAATTATCATCTTTTAACTACAATACATACATACAAACACACACATACACAACGCACGCTGCTCAATATACATAGTAGTCATATATATATATATGTATAAGATCATACATATATATCTATAGGGATATTATTCAGCTCAATATCATCACACATAGTCGAGCTGTATGTAGATCTGTTTAACGCCTACCGCCTCGAATATCATTCGTGTATGCGTCACAACATATGTGGGATCAACGTTCTTGGACACCTCCAGCTTGATGGCACCCACATAGACATCCGAGCAGAGCGTCCAGAAGTGCGGCTCCTGCACCGAATAGACACCGGCTAATCCTGTCACCTTTTGATAGCATTGTAGCAGCGAACGATCAAGCTCATTCGGCTGCCGTTGCATCAGTATCATAATGGACTCCTTGATTAAACTGAGCACACTGAGCGCAATCAGGAGCGCTATGAATATGGAGCAAATGGGATCCGCTATCATCCAGCCAAACATTTGCATTAGCACAGCCGATATGATGACGCCCACAGAGCCGAGCGTGTCGGCCAAAATGTGCAGAAAGACGCCGCGCATTATCTGGGAATTGCTGCCACTAGAGAGATCATGTGAATGTCCATGGCTACCATGATCGTGGGAGTGTCCATGACCTAAAAGCAACAAAGACTGTTTAACTTTAAGGCTCAATACGCTTGAGGTCCGCTTACCATTATCCATAGTGATGGCCTGATGATTGTGACTGCTGTGATCACTGTGCGAATGTCCATGATTGGAGACGGCACCACCGTGTGAGTGTCCATGTCCACCACCACCACCGCCGTGCGAGTGTCCATGACCGCCATGATTAAATGCATAGATGCCCACCAAATTGACGAGCAGGCCCAGCACGGAGACAACAAACAGGCGCTCGTGTTTCACCTCTGGCGGCTCTATCAGACGCTCCACGCCCTCCGACAGTATGAAGAAGGCAATAAAGAGCAGGAATAAGCTGTTCACAAAGCCCGCCAAGACTTCGGCACGCACATAGCCATAGGAAAACTTATCGTTTGCCTTCCATTTCGTAATTACCGAGGCGGCCAGGCCGGCCAGCAAACCGGTGCAGTCGAAGAACATGTGAAACGAGTCCGAAATAAGACCTATTAAAATAAAAAATGCGTTAGTTATTGTTAACAATGAAGAATATGATAATACAATGCTCGCTTGTTAATAAATGTGAAATGTAGCTCAAGCAATAAATCTTATCAGTACTGTAAATTTCAACAATTTTCCTTGTTTAATTGTTTACTAACCCAAACTGTTAGTCACAATTCCATAAAAGAGCTCGACAAATGCAAAACTTAAATTGAGCAACAGAAAGAGAAACAAATTGCGTGAATTTCGATCCGAGAAGATAAGTCGTTTCCAGCTGTTCAGCTTCTCCTTGACGCGATAGCCAAAGTTGCTGCGATCCTTGTGCGATAATGGTAACATGTTTGCGGCAATTTCAATAACGTTTCTGTGTTGGCCTAGAAAATAAAAATAATAAATGCAGCCGCGTTTTACACTTGTTATCACGCACACAAAAAGTTTTTTTTTATTAATTGTTTGCATACGTGGTATTATCGTGGGGTTAAGCTCTGGCCCACTCCAGCTGGTGCTGTTGTTGCTGCTACTGCTGCTGCTAAACGCTAAACACTAAAGCGCTAAAGAATTTCTCTGCAGCGTCGGCGGCAAAGTTTTGTGCTAATAAATCGCCCGCAAAGCTTCCTGCTGCGTCAACGAGCAACTCTGACGGCCACTTCTTTGCACAGGTGTTGGCACCGACGTTTGTGCTTTCGTTGTTTTGTATTGTTTTATTGAGCACTTTTAATTTAATTCATTTTTTAAAATGAGTCGAAAAAGATTTAACCCGCAGAAATCTGCCGTGTTGTCATCAAAATAGACGTCAACGTATCCCAGTAAACATTTATTTTAGAAGAACGGTATCAGGGTTGCATACTACTTAACAGAAATGCCATTCGCACAAAATATGAATATGTTGAACTCTAAATTTTGTACGTTGTGTACAAATAGCAAATTAATGTATTACCCAAATTAAATTTATTTAATATTTAACTTGCTAGCGTTTATAAAGGCTAATATGCATTAAAAGTCAACCACACACACTGTATGTGGACAATTACTAGCATAATATTATTTTAAGTACGCCATGCACCAACTGTTCAAAGTTTTTGTTTCTTTTGGAAATAAATAAACTTCAGCTGTTGAAGGCACTTGCAATCAACTTACTTTTGTTTTTATTACAAGCTTAGTTTGAGCAATAAGATCAGCAAATTATTAATATGCTTGCACATGAAAACATTCCTGCAAGTATGCAGGAAATCGCTTTGAACAATTTTGTTGTTCACATATGCAAGCAACCAGAAACTACACAATAACAAAAGTAGTACACGCATGTTCCTTACATCAAAAAGCAAGTTTATTCAACATTCTTCCACTACACATAGCAGAGTCTTAGTACTTTCCATACAATCAATTGTAATAATGAATGTGACACTGAGGATGTGTGGTCAAATAAATTTACGCCTCATCACCCTTGGTGGCACGTGTGTAAATGACCTGGGAATGATGTTGCACGACCTGCTTAATCAGACCTAAAACATAAAAGGTAAATATATTAATTATATTGTTCGAAGTTATTTTGTAAGCCGAATATTTACCCTTCTCACGCAGCTCAATCAGAGCACGCTTGGCCAGTGAGCCACGGATCTTCAAACGCTCAGACACAACCGAGGGGGTGATCAGCTTGTAGGCGGGCACTTCCTTGTACAATTTCTCGTAGGTGGCCTTATCGAACAAGACTTGATTGTTCAGCTTATCCCTGACTTTGCCCTTGGACCACTTCTTCTTCTTGGCCTTGCCGCCACCGGAGCCCTCCTTCTTCTTTTGTGTCTTTTGCGGCTGCTTGGCCGACGACTTTGCGTCCTTCTTAGGCGGCTGTTGTCAATGAAAAACAAGAATTTGATTAATTGTTTAAACAAATCACAAAATTCGCATGCACATCTGATTGTTAAACATCGCACTTCGAGGTTATGGTGCTCTCATGTTTGTTTGCTGCACACACGTCGCGTTTTATACATTTTTATAACAAAACCAGCAAGTGCTTTCATATATGAACACTATGGCTGCAGTTAGTTTTTGTCAGTGCTCACTTTACTGTTATTTTCACATTAAAAACCATTTATTTTTAATAAAAACTATAGCAGCCGAACTCACCATCGTGAAAACCCAATGCAGAAAGATGGAGGACGGAAATTGATAGAGTTACCATGCATCGTAAAAATTTATAGAGTTGCATGGCACTACTATCGCAACTTAAAAGCAATGCCAATCGATAAGTTTAGCATAGGCGGCAACCCCCTAACGTTGCTTGGCGTTTATTCTGACATCTCAGCAAGAAAAGTAACAAAATCGTTGCCGCCCGCAAAGAAGCAAATGTTAGAGTAACAATAAGTCTGTGTTATTTTTTTATACGGATCAAATGGAAAGCAACAGAACAATGGAACGTCGTTATAGCTTAACAAACTCCCCCCGCTTAACCAATCCAATTGCGGATTCCACATGGATAGACGGCATGCCTGCGTAAGTAGCAAGGTCAAAGCAAACCGCGTTTATAAACACATATATAATTAAAAGAATTGTATTTTCTAGAACACATCGACCAGCAGCGCGCCAGCTTTATAGAAATCTTAGTGCCACGCAGCGCAGCAGCTCAAGCAGCTGCCTAAATAATAGTATTACAAATGGATCGCCGTCGAACAGTTACCTCCATCAGATGTCAAGGAGCTCCATGGGCATATCCAAAATGACACGCCAAAAGCTGAATCTCAGCCAACTGGATCCTAAGTAAGTACCGTTCTTTCCATACGCCAACAACATTTGTGAAATATACACATGTGCACATGTGTGTAAAAAACCGGTTTTCAACAAAAATACGCTACTCATTTACAAAACTTTAATTAAAAAATCTTTTTGCATTATTACGCAGAATCTATGCAGACGTGCACAGTAGTGGATTAACCTCACGCATTGCTGGATACCAAAAGGAAAGCTCCCAAGGCTTGCAACGCAGCATGTCCTATAGCAACATATACAATCCTATAGTGCAGCCCCGACGCATTGCAACGCCGCACAAAGGCGTTTTGCCATCTGTGTCGATAACGCGGATAGCGCCACCCGAGCGTAGCCTCTTCTGCGGTAACACATTGCCCAGTCTGATGCGCTCCAATTCATTGCTGGGTGTCGATAAGAGCAGCGAGCAGTTGTCGCGCGAAAATCGACCAATTATGCACCCGCCGCCATTACAGCACGAAAGCGAGCCGACCCGAAGCGTTCTTGAAGAGCTTAAGGAGATTTCGCGCAAGCGTATCAATAGCGGCGTAAGTCTCAGTTCAAATATTGCAGGTCTTTGCTTAGTTGACCGAAGCTATTTACAGGAAATACAGCCGAATGAATACAAAAAAAGTTGCAATCGTATGACTGATTTCGTTGATCATCATCAGCATCATGTACAACAGCAGCAACAGCACCAACAGCAGCAACAACAGCAGCAACAGTTGTCCATGTTGCAGATGCAGTCGGGCATTAAGCGGCAGCGTGAACTTACAGTTGCGGTGCCACTGCGACAATATCATTCACCCATATCCCTGGCACAGCAGCAGCAGCTGCATCAACAACAGCAGCACTATCACCAACAGCTGCACCAAATGCCAGGCTACCATTACTCCATTAGCGTTTCGCCGGAGCAGGTGGCCAAACGTCGCAATTGCAGTCATAGCAATGAAATTGCAGGCTCTCTTAGCTCCAGCAAGCTGCACAGCAGCAAGCGCAAGCTATACGATATGCGTCAAGCTGCAACCAGCGTTAACGGCAGCAGCGGAAGTTCGCCCGACAACTCACCGCGCCAACAAGCGGCCAAAGTACATCGTAATCAGAGTACAGCCAGTTTGCATTTGGAGCATTTGGCAAGAACGCAAAGCGTGCCGATAACACCGCTGCCAGCAACGCCTGCACAGCGTACAGTTTCCACTCCCGAGCCCAACTTCCGGGCCAGGCCACAATCAGAGACGCCCACCAAACCAAAACTTACGCTTTTCAATGCAACACAGGCGCAACGGCAACAAACACAGCCTCAAGAATTACAGCGTGAAAAGCAATTGGATCTGGAGAGTCCCGATGTGGATGCCAGCGAATATGCGGGTATACAATTTGTTAAGCCAAAGCAACAAAATTCGCTGGGCAATCAAAAGAATTCGAATTTGGAGCGTACGCAGAAAACAAAACTGGCGCTAATGTTAAGTAGCTTGAAAGGTGAAATCTATCAGGATGAACCAGAAGTGCCTGATGAGCCGGATGCGATGCCCACATCGCTACCCACGCCCATTAAACCAACAACAACAATGGCCAGTTTAACAACTGCAACATCAACAACCACAACAACCAAGCCCGTTATACTAAGTGTTACGACCATTGTGCCAGCAACGACAAACACCTCAGCTGCAACAGCAGCAGCAACAACAAAAACTAACACCTCTGTGCCTTTGTTTTCGTTTAGCAACACAGCTGCAATTGCAACAACAGCCACAGCGGCAGCCACAACAACAACAGCGACGACAGTAACAAACAACAACGCTTTGCCTTTACTATCATCGTTTAACAGCACAACCGGAATCACAGCAAGCAAGAACACATCCACAAATTTAAATGTATCAGTAACTGGCACACTGTCAGCATTGACAACAACAAGCGGAACAACAACAAGCACATCGACATCTATTCCAAAACTTAATTTTACACCTTCAACAATTGGATCAGGTACTATGCCACCTGCAATTAATTTCAATCAGCTGCCATCAGCAAGTGCACCAACTACAAACAGCGCGCCAATATTGTCATTTGGTACTGCTGGATCAACAGGTATGGCTACAACAACATCATCTACTGCTACTCCGGCAGCTGCAGCGCCACTATTCTCTTTTGGCAAGCCAGGAGCTGCAACAGCAACCACAACAGGCACGAGTACACCTGTGTTTAGTTTTGGTAATTCAGCAGCAGCAGCAGCTGCAACTACAACAGCTGCAACAGCAACCACTACAGCAGCAAGCACTCCAGTGTTTAGCTTTGGCAATGCTGCAACCGCAGCAGCTACAGCAACAACTACGGCATTGGCAGGCACAGCAACAACAGCAGCGGCGGCGGCAGCTATCAAACCCTTTACATTTGGCAGCGCTAGCAACAACGATGCATCAACAGGAAATGGCCTTAACAACAGCAGTGCCGGCAACAATGGTAACAACATCTTTGCCAGCAGTGCACCAGCAGCAGCAGCAGCAGCAGCAACAACAACTGCTGAGCCCGCTAAGCTCTTTAGCTTTGGCAATAACACACAAGCAGCAGCGCCAGCAGCAACGGCAATTTTTGGTGCTGCCGCAACAGGAGCAGCTGCAGCCGCAGCAGCAGCGCCCGTTTTTGGTGCTGCCACAACAACAGCATCAACAGAAAAGCCAGTATTTAGTTTTGGCGGAGCAGCTGCAGCAGCAGCAACAACAATAGCAGCAACGCCTGCTGCCAGCAACACGCCGAATCTGTTTGCATTTGGAGCTGCTGCTAGCGATGCGGCTAAGCCTGTGGCAAAGGCCACACCATTTACGCTACCCAGCAGCAACAACAGCAACACTAACGGCAGCAATCTGTTTAAATTTGGCGGCGGCGATGCAGCGACTAGGACAACAACAGCTTCAACAGTTGGAGCGCCTGCACCAGCAGCAAACTTTAGTTTTAATGCACCAACAACAGCGACTAGTAACAGTGCATTCAGCTTTAATGCCACGCCAAAGTCTACGCCCATGTTTGGCAGCACCAACAACAACGACAGCAACGGAACTGCTCCTAAACCTTTTGCCTTTGGTGGTGCAACAGAGCAGCAGCAAACTTCAGCTGCAACAGCCACACAGTCAACACAACAGCAACAACAACAACGCTCTGGCGGCTTCTCCTTTGCTGCCGTGGCGCAGAAAAATGATGCCACCAACTTGTTTAGCTCACCAACAGCAGCTAACGCCGCAGCAACTGGCGTTGTGAAGCCGAGCTTTAATTTTGGCGGCAACGGCACAACACCAGCTACACCAGCAGCAACAGCAGCGCCTAGTTTTGGTGGCTTTGCCGTACCAGCGCCGCCGGCCAACAACAATCAGAACAAACCATTTGCGTTCGGTGCCAGTTCCACGCCCAATAACACCAGCACGCCCATGGGTGGGAATCTATTTGCCAGCGCTGTGGCCGCTGCACAGCAACAGAACCAGCCACAGGCAAAGCCAGGCGGCTTTTCCTTTAACAGCAGCGGCAGCAACGACAATGCTAATGCTGCAGCTCCAGCAGCAGCAGCAGCGGCAGCTGGCAATGCACCATTTGCATTTGGTGGCATCAGTTCACCGTCGCAGAGCAACAATGGCGCCAAGCCGTTCACCTTTGGCGCCAGCGCCAACAATAATGCCACGGCCAGCAGCATGTTTGGCAGTCCAGCTGCAACGCCAACAGCAGCTGCTCCTGTTGGCAATGGAGCCTTTAATTTTGGTGGTGCTTCAGCTGCGCCTAGCATGCCAGCCACACCGCAGCAACTCAACAATGGCAACGTATTTGCACCGCCCAGCACTCCGGAAGCTCGACCCTATAGACGCGCTACACGACGCCTACAGAAGTAGAACTGATGAATAGCATGGACCACATCTTTATTTTAGTTAGTTAAGCATTATTTCAATAATTGCACATAATTTAACCTGAAAACTTTGTAAATAAATGCTACATGTTAACAACAAAATGCATATTTTTATTAATTATATATAGTTTTGACATTTTGTTTAGTTGTATTTATATACATTTACTTTTACTCAGCATTTAATTTATGTGTATTAATATTTAATTTATTATGGCGGCAAGAAAAATATTTAACTCCAAAAAGAATGTTCTGGTTTTATTTTTAGTTCTTAAAAAAATTAAGGTTTTTTTCTAGTTAGTTTGCCCAATTTTAAAGCGGTAAGGGTTTATTTTTAATATTATTTGCTTGGCAACTGGAACCTGGAATATTAATTTATAGAGAAACAACCATTTGTTTGAATTTTTCACTTTTATTTTAAGTTTTATATCCTTTTCAATCTCTATCTCCAACTCCATTCCATTTAAGTATTAAGTTTTCGTGCGATTTTTTTTGTTTTGTTTACAATATTTCATTTCATTTTTGCTAACTTAGAATTTGTTTGACAAAAGTGTGTGTTTTTTTTTTAAAAAAGTAATAACTTTAAAATTAAACTAAATGTAAATTATGTGGACGTTTATGCGTGTGTGTTTGTGTGTGTATGTGTATGTTGATGTGTACATAAAATAAAATATAAAAGTAAGTGTTAAAGCAAAAAATTGTACAAGTTTCTTATGGGACAAGAAACATAGAAAAAAAAACCGTTTAGTAAATTATAATGTTTAGATATTAAAATATGCATTAATAAATTACAATTTCTCTTAAGCTGCAGGGTTTTTTTTGTTTTGCTGTTTGCCTTTTGTTTTTTAAAGCGGCTTTCGAATATATATATATATTAACTATGTATTATATTTATTTAAAAGTGTACGGGAGAGATTCCACAATTAAATAATGTTGTATAAACAAATAATTAGACTGAACAACTGCATTTGGGTGGAGGGAAAGGGGCATTTCGCTTTATAATTTATATATTATTATTATAATGATTATAAAAAACATTAATCATGCCACATATGCTAAGTATTTAGAGTTTTATGTTTATGTATATATGTAATAGTATTTATTTAATGCATATTTTCACAAGTGTTTTTTGTTTTTTGTTGCAGTTTTAGGGATACAAACGTAGCTGCTTTTGATAGGTTCAAGTCGAAATTCAATTTTTAATTTACTCATTTTTTCTTTTATAATTTTCGCTCATTTTGATTAGAAATATGAATATAAATGTAACTAAATTTAACTAATTTGCCGCTGTTGGTGTACAGCAACTTGTTGCTGTTGCTTGTGCTACAAACAGAAATTGTACAAAACGCGTTTCGAAGCCCGAAATGGAAATATTCAGCAAAAAAGATTATAAACAATATAATTTATTAATTCTTTTTGGCTGACAAATGTCAGTTTCCGCCTGGGCAACACTCATATGTATGCGTATTCTATAACATAAAACATATAGATTTAAACGTATACATATATATATATATATATAGGAATAAAGGGATAGAGAGGAAGTGAGTGAAAGTAGTGTGTACAATTGGTTGAAAGGGACAAACTATAAAATAGCAACTACATATAACACAAATATATAATTTTGTAATAGTAATAGTAAACTATACAGAATTGATAATACAATTCTGCATAATGCATATGTATATATATGTAAGTATGTGTGTGTGTGTGTTTATATGTATAAATATATGTAGATATCGTTATAATTTAGTTATAGATCGTTAGCGTGGGCGCAACTCACTAACATTGCTTGATTGTGTTGGGTTTCGGTTCGTTTAAGCTTACAAAAAAGACTTATTGCATAAATTATATATGTAAATAAATTGTTGTAAATTAGTTTTATATGTATATATACGTCTAAAGAATCATACATATATTTTGTGTGTACATATGTTTTTTGTTTTCTTCTTTCTTTTCTTTAAATGGTACGAAAAATTGTTGCGTTCAGTGTCAGTGTCATTGTTAAATAAATTTTTTTTCGGTCTGCATTTGGCGGTATTTTGTTGCTTGTCCTGCCCTCAAACTTAATGTCATTTCCAAAACATTATTGTTTCCTTAGTTGCCATTATCGTGAGCCTCTCACGCCGTTGCATTGTTTAGCTGCTGCAGCTTCACTTTCAGCTCGGCAAATGTTGGCCTCTTTGCTGGGTTGAGTTCCCACGCCTGACGCATCATTTCGTAGATTTCCGCTGGACAACCCTCAGGCGCTTCCATCTTGTAGCCAACCTCCACGTGCTTGACCACATCCGCCAGTGGCTATAAATGTTAATGAGATATTTTTTTTATAAACATATTTACTTCAATGTCTATTAATGTGTACATACAATTCTGGGATATGGCACACGTCCAAAGGAGTAGATTTCCCATAGTAGTATGCCAAAGCTCCACATATCCGATTTATTAGAGAAGCGCTAAAATAAAAAAAAATTTATTTTATAGTATATAAATTTATAAGTTTGTTTGTTTGTTTTTCATTTACTTACGCCATTTTTAAGTGCCTCGGGCGCTGTCCATTTGATGGGCAGCTTGCCAACATCCAGATTATAGCATTCCTCGCGTGCCAGACCAAAATCTGATACCTTGGCCACACAATCCTCCGAGATGAGAACATTGCGTGCAGCCAAATCTCGATGCACAACCTTTTTGGCCTCCAAATACTCCATGCCAGAGGCCGTATCGCTGCAAAATACATAATAAAGCAAACAATAAGTTAAACAACTATTAAAAGCATAAAGTTGAAGTCAAAAGAACATACAAGGCGAAATTGATTTGATCCTTTTTGGTTATGTGCTGTCGTCCACGCGAACGCAAATAATCAACCAGCGATCCTTTGCTCATGTATTCCGTAACCAAGTACAAATGCTTGCTGGTAAATACAAGGCCAATAAACTTGACCAAATTCTCGTGCTCCAGCGTGCTGCAAAACAAACGCAAAGAGTTTTGATGTTCGATTCGCTCTGTATAAGTAAATTAATTGATGCTTACGTCATGACCGACGCTTCGGCAAGAAACTTTTGCACAGCTCCCTCATCTTTGAGCATCTTGACGGCGACTTTCTCGTTGCGCAATATGCCCAGCATGACATCACCAAACTCGCCCTTGCCAATGCTCTCGCGCAGCTGCAACTCCGCCTCAGGTATGACCCAGCCCTTGTCCACAAACTCTTTGGAGTTGATGCAAAACTCTTGTTTACCCAATTTGGGCAAACATTTAATCAGCTGCGTGCACAGACCATCTGCGTCCGCTTCATAGTGCTGTGCCAAAAGAAGAGTAACAAAGAGTTTTAGTATAAGCTGTAAAGGAGGCTTGAAGTGCTTGCAAAGCTCACCGCTACTAGTTGTCCCAGATTCTCAAAGTATTCCTCATCGTCAATGGTTAACTTATTCTCCAGATATTTGACACGATAATGCTCCACCTTGCCCTGATAGCAAACGCACAGCGTATAATCACCGGGAAAATTTGTTGACTCCCGCACCAGGAAGAGTCCATCCTCGCGTGGCTGCAGCAAGTGTTCCGCCTCGTCGCGCGTTATGCTGCCATGGAACCAGCTACAAAAGAAAAGAGAAATGATTTTTAAATAACAATAATTCCTTGATTTTATACAAGAATACTTACGGCATTGCATTTAGTTTAACTTCACACTTGCGCAGCTGATGTTGCTGTGGTGCGCCCGTTGGCGATAGCGATGCATGATTCATGGCCGTTGTGGAGCCACTTGTCCACTTGTCCATGCTGCCACCATTGATATCGAAGCTGTGCAGCGATGTGGACATTCCTGTTGCTGCTGTTGTTGTTGTGCTGCTGGTGTTGGTATTATTATTATTGTTGTTGCTGACGCTGCCGCCGCCAACCGTTGGCTGTTGCGTGGACTGTAGCAACATGTTGTTGCTGCTGGTGCTATTGTTGACGCCGCTCAATGCTAAGCTTTTGGGCGGCAATGCACCCACCGGTGCATGCAACGTTAACGAGGAGGACATTAGATTATTGCTGGAAGCGCAATTTGCAAGCAATTGCATATGTTGCTGCTGCTGTTGTTGTGCGACGGCGGCAACAGCTGCCGCTGTTACAGATGATGCTGCTGCTGCTGCCGCTGCTGCCTGTTCGGCCTGTTGTGCATGTGTTGCTGCTGCTGCTGCTGCTGCCGCTGCCGCTGCTGTTGTTGGTACGGGCGCAAATGTTGACAATATACTATGTTGCTGCTGTATTGTCGTCGTCTGTTGCTGTTGCTGCGTCTGGTTGGGCGATTTTGGCGAATGATTGTTGATTAAATTATGACTATTTAATGCATGCGATGACAGATGCAATGCCGTCGCTGTTGCTGCTGCTGCTGCTGCCGCTGGTGTTTGGTGCTGCAACAAAATGAGGCATGATTAACTTTTGGCCAATTCAATTATGCTTTTATCTTATCTTATCTTGTTTTTTTACAACCTACCATAAGTAAATATTCAATTAGATAGATTCATTAACCAATATAAAACTATTATTCTTATAGCGATTAGATTAATTGATTATATTACCACATTGTTGTCGCGATGATGATGATGATGCGGCGGTATACTTGGCGGCACAATATGCGGCTGTGATTGGCTTAGTTGTTGCTGATGTTGCAGCAGCGATGTGGCAACAACGCCAACGCCCACGCCCACGCCCACACCCACACCAACACCCATGGAATTGGGCTGCGGCGCTGGTCGCTTATTGTGTCGCAGCGGTGCCGTTGGCGGCATCTGATGCCCGGTTGCCTGCAGATACCATGGATCGCCCGATGTGCCGCCGGACGCTGTTGCCGCGGCGACCGATGGCTGCGAGAAGCCGCGATGATGCCCAACAACTGTTGTTTGTCCGTTTTGTGTGGCTGTCGCGTGACTGTTCATATCCTCGACCTTGCAGCTGGCCACGCTCCTATTGTCACCTCTTGCCTTTTCACTCTCAGTTCTGGTCTCTTTTTCTACTGTTGCTGTTGTTGTTGTTTGGGGCGGCTTTGCAGCCGCAATTGTTTGCGGCTTTCGCTGTTTGTGCTTAAGTTCTCCCTGCTTGATTTCAACGGTTATCAGCGTTTCAACCTCGCCGGCTGCTTTTGTTCCTGTTGTCCTGCTGCTGGTGTCGATGCTTTTCTCTATCCTGGTTTCTTTATCCTTTGCCTTTGTTTCGCTTGCTTCTTCGTCTGCAAAAAAACACATAAAAGTGAAATTGATTAAACTCAATTGTCAAGCTCTTAACACATTCAAGCTAATCTAATCACAACAATACACACACACACACACACACACACACACAGGCAAACCTTGAGTTAACAGCTAAATGGTAAAACTTATCATTGCCTCACACAAATGGCAAATGTTCTCGTTGCTATTTGCTTAGCTCATCAAATATCGCTAATAGTATTTCAAGTTCATATTCATATTTAAATGCAGCTTCACACTGAACAAATTTTGCGCATCTGGCAACGTTGTGTTTAACTGTAACCGTTGTAGCTGTAATTAGCAGCAGCTCTATGTTTAATTTAGTTTTTATAGATCCAACACGAAAAATATCATAATACAAGTCATAACAATTTCAATGAAACTCACTTTGCACATTTCACATCAAAGCGTTAATAAACAACGCTTAAAATAAAAACATTCAGACAACAATAACGCAAAATTAATCTTTTCATACAGCAGAGACAAAACACGTACGTTCATACATATGTATGTATGTATGTGTGCTTAAGCTTAAGCTGCATGCTAAGCAACTGAACGACAGCAAAATCAAAAAAAAGCAGAGTGGCAACGCCCACGCAATGAATGCATGACAGAGAACAGTAGCCAGGGGAGAGAGAGTGTGAAAGAGAGAGAAATTTTGGCATATGTAAAACATTTGCATGTGACATGCATAATGAAAACTTTTACTGCGCAATTTAACGAGCGTTTTTTTTAGCTACTGTTGGGTTTAGAAATGCTATAGAGCATCCGCTAGTCAATCAGCTTGAGTCGCAAGCTTCTAATTGTTAGTTCATTTGGTAAAATGCTACAAATTTAATTATGCGATGAATCAGCATGGGGTACACCATTAAAAATTCTCAAGGCATTCATTCTGAACGAATTGAGCTATAAATTCCCACTGAGACAGAGAACTTTGCTCACTTTTCAGTTCAAGCTGTCTCAACACTTTTTCAAGCTCGTTTGTTAGCTTAAGCTCTCTCTCTCTCTCTCTCTCTATGGCTATGTGAATGTAATTGTGTTTAAATTAATTTTGGGAGTGTTGCTTTGTTGATTGCTTAATTCATTTGCGGAAACACTTTGTGCATATATTTATAAGTTAATTCTAGTCACGGATTAAGCCAAATCGTGGGAGCCCATCTCCTTTGGGCTGTTTGAAAATGTTAAGTCCACAAGTAAAAGCCTAACTAATTAGCTTACTTGACCTTGCCCAAAACATCAAACCATATCCGTTAACTTAACACACACACACATTGTACAAACTCATGCAATTGAAATTATGCATAGTTTTTTCTCTTTAATCTGCTTTGTAAATTAGTTTGAGCATGACTCTTCAAAAAAAAAAAAAAAGGCAAGAGCCAAAAATAACAACAACATTGTTAGTGTTGTGTATGTTTCCTGAATTTTTGAAATTTGAAGTCACGCCATTCGTATTGAATCAATTGTTTGGCTATAATGCAAAACGTTAACAGACAATGTCAGTTATCTAACAATGGCATAACAAATCGTAATTACTCAAATGTTGACGTTAAACAAGTGCATGGCTTTTATTTTTATTTTTTTTTTGATAAGGTTTTTCAATAGTTAAAGACGTTAAAGATTGAATTCATTAATGAACTTTGTGCGCTTTATTTTTATTGCTTACTGATATCATTTTTCGAGTTAGGCCGATATCAATTTCAGCCAGCGAACTTTATACTCTGTATACCCTGTTAACAGTTTGAGAATTGGGTATAAGTGTTCTTAGCTTAATGCATTTCGATGTCAAATGAGTCACATTCAACGTTCGTACATATGTATATGGTTGAGTAAATATGTACAGCAATTTAGTGTTTACAAGCAAACAGAGTGGAGTCATTGTTTAGGGCAACTGGTGAATGTAATTAAATATTTACAAATGACACACGCAAAAGGCAAAAAGCAAAAAAAAACAAACTGTCATCAACAACATGATAAAACAGGCAACACCCGCATAGACAAACAAGATGATGATTTCAGTTGTCACAGTTCACTTGACTTTGACATTTGATTAGTCAACTCGAAAGTTGTATGTTTGTTTTCACCTCTCTCTTTCTCTTTCTATTTACATGTACAAACTGTTAGTTTTGCACTTCACTTTTATGCAAATGTTGTCAAACTGTTAAATATCAATTGCGTGTGTTATCGATTAATCGCAGCTGGCAGAGTGCTAATTATTTTTTTTTTATTGTGTTGGCAATGCTGCCAACAAACACGCACGGAATGTAAACAAAAAAAATCAAAATCTTGCAAAACGCTACAACAAAAAGTGATTGTGAAAAACGTTAAAGGCAATTGCCAAACAAAATACTATTTGCTTTTAAGTATTCAAAAAACGTTATTGCCCGATATATATTATATATTTATTAGGCACACGTACAGCAAATTTGAACTGTCAGCTGGGTGGATTGCAATAATTATTAGTATTGTTTATCTGCATTGGTAATTGGCAATAAATATTGTCATAAAATTAAGAAAAAGTTCACAAAACCAAAAATAATATCGTTGACAATCATCTGCCGGACACAAAAGCATAATAAACTTGAATGATTCATTGACAATTGTTTTTGTTTTGTTGTCGATCGTAAAGAAGTAGGAAGAGAGCGTTCTCGTTGTTGTTGCGCAGTATGCCGATATATATATATATATATATATATTATATGGCTTTAAGCTGAATGTTGATGAGGTAATGCTGTTTATTGGCTTGTGTAATTAGCAAAGTGTAATTAAAAGCATTGTCTTAGTTGTTATTAACGCTCGTACGTGTTAAACATAAAGGAAGATAGTATTAGCATTGGATTAGTTATTCATTCAATAGGGGAAGCCTCATTGTATCACCTGTCTATCTATACGATGGCTCAAACAAAGCTTAACCACAAAATTGTCTGAAGGGTATTCGACACAAAAAGCTATCCCATACAATTAGTGCGCTCTAATATAAACCATATATATGTATAGTAAATTGGCTTCCTTCTTCCTGCTGTCTGTTTGCGGTTTTTTTGCTTTTGGCCACAGACCACACACCACACGTTGCATGCAATATGCAAATTGTTGGCCAAAATGCCAACGAAGCAAGTCAAAGTCTCCCATATACTTAATACAAACATATGCACATTGTATTTAGAGTCTCGTCATGTGGCAGTTGCACGCAATTCATGCCATCACCATTCATGCCTTTTGTTGTTGCTACTGCTGCTGACAGCAACAACAACAGCAACAACAACAACTGAATAAAGTTGACTAAAGTTACCTTTATTCTTTTTTTTTTTATTGCTGCGTTTCTTTCATTATTATTATTTTGCACTTTCCAGCTCGAAACTACTTTTTTGCTCTTTGCTTGGTTGCTGTTTGTGTTCCGTTCCGTTTCGTTTCGTTCCTTAACTTACACACAATGAGGAAGCAATACAAAAGATTCTCACGTACTTGTTACCTCTATAGGTGTTGAACTGTATATTCTTTGTAGTTCTCCTCTCCCTCTCTCTCTCTCTCTCCCCATCTCTTTCTACTTTACAACACTGTAGCATATACAATTTCCTTTCCTGCCACATTCCGTGACTTTGACTTAACTATAGCATAGAAAAAAGCTAAATAAATGAAATTAGGCTAACGCTAAAAAAGCCTCCTTAAAGTCTTTTCGAAAGGTAACTTCTTGCAATTGGACACGTTCCGTTATGGTTTTTGTTCAAATCCCAAAACCCAAAACCCAACATCAATGTCAATTTGCCAAGCGCAACGTTGGTCGTAACTTTATATATGCAACATTGGGCACAGGGCTAACAACGTTTTGTTTTGGCACAAAACATTTGAAACCGTATACTAACCAAACCAATCATCTGTGCAAATGATAGCTGGCAAAGAGCTGCTGCCGCTGTTATTGTTGTTAACTGTTGAACGTTCTTTGGTGTTGTCCGACTTGGCTTTGGCTGTTGCAAATTTACGTTGTGCGTTACGCAGAAAGTTCAATAGACGCACATCGATCGGTTGTGGCACAGCCTTGTTGGCCGCCTGGCCTGGCCTCAACGTTGCCGCATATTTATCACAAAAGTAAAACTCTTTACGCTTTGGCGGCGCATAGGCGGCACTCAGGCTGCTGCACAGCTGCAGCGGACGGCGTCGTGCCTTGGCAATCACCTGGCCGCCAGAGGCATGGCCATTGGTGATGGGCTCACGTTGGGCCAGACTGCTGCTGGCGCTGCGTGTTAGGCTCTGCTTGCACCAGTACACATCCTTGCTGCCAAAGTAATAGTAACGGCGACGCGTATCCTGTGCCAAGCCGGCGGCGCCTGACGACCGTTGTTGATGACGACTGCAGCTGGAGCGTTGGGAACGTTTGCTTATTGTCGTATTGCCTGTAGTCTGACTGCCGCTGCTTGTTTGTGAATTATCGCTTTCGTTGCTTACGAAACTCTTGTTATTGTTTTCGCTGTTTGTTTTAGTTGAGATTGTTGCTTTTGCTGCTGTGTTGGCGAGCGATGGATTCGTTTGCGTTGGCGTAAGATACGAATTGGTTTGGATGAAGACGCCATCGCAGGTGATTTTAATTGTTGTCACCATGTTCCATGTTACACACACACACACACACACACACAGTTATTGTCTATACTGTTTTGTTGCAAGAGAAAAGTTGTTTGAGTTTTGGTGGCGCAAAGCTTTTGGTTTTGCTCTTAACAAACTATTGACATTATGTTTGTTAACAATAGCGAATTATTATTTTTTTTTTGTTCTGCCCTGCCCTAGTTGAATTGAGGCTAATGCTGCCGCATTCAATAATGTTTTTCCTTTGTAATCATACTAATTAAAGTCTGGATTCTTCTACAAATTGCAAACGACAATAAAAGAAGATAAACAACAACAACAACAACAAAAAAATCAATGAAAAAGTAAAGCAATAAAGGAACTATATGGAGAGACAGAGAGGGGAAGAGAGTAAAAGCGCAAATGGAAAAAAATATCTATGGAGAAAACGGCAAAGAGAAACAAAAAAAACAAAAAATAAATTTGCTGCTCCATATTTGTCAACAAGTTGGGGGCTTTAAAGGGGGGGACAGGGTAATACTAGTTATTGTCTTCTTCTTCTTGTTGTGTTGTTTTTTTTGGTATTTGCCAAAGTCAATTTGCCCACTTTAACTGTAAGTAAGTTAAGAGCAACGACGACAATAATAAATGCCAACCAAGTAGAAATAGTTGAAATAATAATAAGCTTGTTTGCTTAGCATTTCTTTGTTTTTTTGGGTTGGGAAAACACGAATCAAAACAGTTTCGACTTGAAGTGAATTGGAATTAACGGGATACATATATGGCATATATACTCTGGTTTTGGGCGTGAGAAACACGAACAACGCCCTATTGTTTTTGTGCTCTAACAACTATATATATATATATACTATATTCAAGGCAGATTGTAGTCTGGGAAAGTACGTGGAATACGTAAAAACCAGGTGAAATGTTGCAGTTGTCGACACAATATGGCTAATAAGGTAAGGTAAGGTAATTAATTACGGTGCAGATATCTTTAAACATATGCAGCTGCTGCTAATTAAATGTGTGTTTTTTTTTTTTTTTTTTCAAGAAACAGTAGCAAAAAGATACTTCAATCAAATGATCTTAATACAGACTAATTAAGTACAAAAAAAAGACAAAAAAATCTTCAAATGTACATGAAAATAATTGTTTAAATTAATTATTTTCTCAAAGAGCGCTTTTCACTTTCCACAAAGAACTTGGGTCACAGCCAAAAGGCCAAAACAACGTTCAGCTACCAAACGACAATTAACTATGGAAATTAGGTTTGGGAAGACCAAAGAATTGGGCACGTGGAAAGTGTTTGATAAGCCAGGGGCAGAAAAATTTTAAAATTCTTTTGGAGTAGAAAAAACGTGCTTCGTTGAAGTACCGACGAACCAAAACATAAATCGGATTAATAAAAGCATGAAGAAACTAATTTAAAAGTCTGTAAAACTCAAATATATGACACAACAAGTTTTTGTTATTGTTTTTGGTTGTCGCGTAGACAAAATGCAAAATTAAAAGCGAAATCAGAAAAATAAAAGTAAGAAAAAAAAAAAAGCAAAAAACCCGATTTTGGCTAAAAACAAAGAGATGAAACAATAAGGCTATAAAAACAACAACAACAAAATACAATGGGGCAAGTTGGAAATGCGTGGCGTGAGGCGCCACAACGGATATCCCCAGGCTCGACTTTGTCTTTTTTTTTTTTGGTAGCTCGCGGCGTTACCTGTTGCATGATTTGATATATATATATATATTTTCTTTTTTTTTTGGCGAATGTTTATGCAGTGAAAGTTGCGGTTTTTTTAGTGTTTTAGTTTAAAACAATTTTTAGTTAGTTAAGCAGCAATATATTATTTTGTGAACGTTTTGTGCCAAGATTAATTATCAATTGAAATATATATATATACAATTAATAAAAAAGCATGGCACGCATTAATAAACAAACAGCATTTCTTTGTGTATAGTAAATCAAAAACTAAAGTCTTTATTTTCCAATCCAATTAGATCTTTAAACTCTCGAGAAGAGCAACAAACTGGCTACAACAACAAATGCAATTAACCTCCATGCAGCACGTAGCACTTGAATAGTGTAAATGAAGAAGAAAATGCAACAAAAAAAGGTAGAAATAAATAAAAAAATAGAAATGAAATGCAATTGAAAAATGAAATGCGCCATTGGCTTTTTGCCTTTCTTCTTCCTCTTCTTCTACTGTTAAAGTCGTGTGCAGTGAATGGCAAATTACTTAAATAGATGTTTCTCTCTGAGTGTGTGTGTGTGTGCATACACATAAAAGCCGAAAACTGAAACTGTTAGGAAAACATTAACAATTAATTCACGCGTCTGCAATTGTTTTTGTTTTCTTTTTTTTTTTTTTGTAGCTGCATTGTCCACTTTCACTTGGCCAAGAGGCAACTCTCTCAGGATGATGACGTTTCATGTGGATTGCACCAGACCAGAGCAACAACAACGACAACAAGTAATTGGCGAGACTGAAGGGGAGGGTGACAAATGAAAACTAGTTACTGTTTAAGGCCCAAAGCCGCAGAGCGATGACTAATGCGCTGGAAAATTGAAAATGGCTTTTGCGCCGTTCGACACGCCAACAACAACAACAACAACAACTAGTCTCAGCCCACAAGCTTTATAGTTTGTCAACGTCGCGTCTCGTCGAGTGGCTGCCTGCACGTCGCCAAAATTAGCATGGAAATCAATTACGAAAATAATATAAATAAATAAGCTAATGATTCATGCAATTGGAGAGTAAATGCATTGATGAGAGGCGGCGGTACGTAAAGAGGTGAATGGCAAAAAAAAAATAAAAACAAAAGCGCCGCTTAGAAGCTTTCGGGATGAAATGGAAACGGCGGCGTTTGGAGATAATTAGCTAGAAAAGTTCTAGCTTAGACGTTAGTGGGAGAGAGATGGGTATTGGAAATGGAATAATGGAATAACGTGGTGAGTAGCAAAAGATGAAGGTGAATTGAGATAATGATATTACATAATAACAATGAGTAAACCATAAAAATTAATCACAGATTTCACAACACGCATTCAATATAAACCTTTTTTTATTTTGCGTTAATATGCAATCGGATATCTGACCCAAAACCTAAAATTAAACTATTAAACGAAGACTACACAAAAGGTCATTGCGCCACCAAAAAAAAAAAAACATCTCAAGTTCACTGAAAGCCCAAACACACATCGATCATAAATCACATTTTGATTATAGTTATATGATTTTGCAAAATAATGCTATTTGGCTTTAACATGTTAATTTGGCATGGAATTTGCATATGGAAAGAGCTGTTGCTTGGGGCAAACAAGGCAAAAGCTGATTGCAAATTTGTAAAAAATTTTTACTTTAAAGATGTTTACACAATCGTATTTGTATATGTAGGGGTATTAACATAAATTTAAACACACACACACACACATAGTTGCACTTATTGTTACACTATTGCAGCAAATAGCAAAATTTCAATTGCAATGCGATTGGATTATTAGTATGATTATTGGCAACGATTTTGACACGCGACGTCGCGTAACGTTGGAAAGTTTGCTGCGCATGTGTGCACGACGCGAGCTCTGCGAACCGAGCGACTTGCTTGCAAGTTACAAACTAACTTCAACTTAAGCGACCGGCACAAGACATGAAGCCGTCACATCAAAAGAGCGAGAGCGAAAGCGAGAGAGAGAGCGCAGTCAAGCGAGAGACGTTGAGTTGAAGCTTTGCTCTTGTGTGTGTGTGTGTGTGAGTGCGTTAACGTCTTGGCGCTGCACTGCTCTCGCATGCGATGCAGTAATGTGCATTTGTATCTCATGAGATAAGCTGACAGACAAGAGAGAGCCTACAGTGGGGTGTGCACTTTTATCGCATGCGATATTTATATATGTATCACAGGCTAAGTCGATGGTTTTAGTAGCATTTAATTAATTTGGTAAGCATAATTACCAATAGCAAATGTTGCTCAATGCGCGACGGTTCTTTTTAAGGCATTTCAAGTTTTCGTTTTTGTTGTGCGTTTTTGACCAAATTTGCTAGCCAACAGTATAAATAATTTTAGTGTGCTTAGTACTCGAAAGCTTTACGGCACTTTTTAAAAGTTAAAATGCTTTTTAAATCGCAATAAATGGAACATAAATCGTTTTTAAGTATTAATAAGTTCCACTTGCATTTAAAGCTTTTACGCTCTAGATTTTTTTATTCTAACATTCATTATGTTACTTTTGTTTTTCTTTTTTGCCATATGCAATACGTTCTAATTGTTTTTCCCGCTGCTGCTGCTGCTGCTGCAGTTGGTAATTTTAATTAATTTTGCATTTGTTTGCTGCTCATGTTTCTGTTGTGGTTGTTGTTGTTGTTACGTCTGACATGTCTCGTATGTCAATTTATGTCCCTTTTGTTGTTTTTGCATGTCTACATTTTGCTGCTGTTGTTGTTATTGTTGCCATTTGCATTTGAGTATTATAAAAAAAAACAGTAAAAATGCAGACATATAAACATAAAGCTAATGCAATGTTGTTGTTGTTATTGTAGCGCGCAATGTTCGTGATATTTTGCCAATTTTTGCTGCTGGCATTTTATGCACAGATTTCAAGTGAATGCATTTAGCACATAACGATCCCCAACCATCCACCACCTACCCTTCCCCCCTCTCATTCTACTCGAATTTTATTACCGTTAAAGATTTCCAACACTAAATGTGTACGATTAGCAGTCAAATGTGAATAGAGAAATTGCACTAACATGTCAATCAGAACAGCAAGAGAGAGAGAGAGAGAGAGAGAGAGAGAGAGATGGAGTGTGCTTATGCTGACGTCATCAGCTTTAACAGGATGCCATTGCATTGGAATGTGCAGTGGAATTCGAAACAACAACAACTGCAACTCCAACAAGCAGGCCCTTTGTACACACAGACACACGCACACACACACACACACACACACATACTAACGTTTGGGCAGGCAGCAGGCAAAGTGTGCTAAAAATAAATCGTGTGCAAATTCATGAAAAATAAACAAATCCGCATACAAAGTAAACAAAAGAAGAAGAAGAAGAAGCACAAACATATAAGCAGAAAGCACAGTTCAAATATGCAGCGAGAGCCATGAGACAAACAAATCTAAAGTATAAAATGAGCACGTCGAAATCTATGCAGCTGGATATGTGTGTATTGAAATCATAAAACGCTTTTGCCATCTGGTTCAGTTTGGCTGCGTGTTTTGCGATAACAATAACGATAACGACAACGACAGGTGCTGCGATGTAATTCCATTAAAATGCACATAAAGATAAGCTCTGGATTATATTTAATTATGTTGACAATGCCATATTGATTAAAAATATTAAATGCAGAATGAGTTCAAAGCCAAATTCAGATAAAAAGGAATATTTTTAGTTCATTATCATTACTTTGACTTTCTTCAAGTTGTTAAGTTTTATGCCTGTTGAAAACTTTATTACAATTCACACAACAGCAAGAGCAAGAATAATATATAAGTCAAACGACAGTGGACGAATAAATTCACAACAGCTCTGAACTTTGGCACTTATTTACACACATGTACACACACACACACAAGCCGCGGACAGGAGCCTGAATACAACGCCCACGCGCAATACATAAACAAACAAAAAAGCTTTAGCGCCGTCGTCTCTGCATCAAAAACAACAACAAGTGCAAGAGCAGCTACCGACTTCAATGCGTGACGTCAGCGCACGAATATTTTTGCCGAAGCCGACAACTGACCAGCAAAAGCAGCAGCAACAACAACAACGAAGTACAAACTACGCACATATACTACTACAAACGGAAACTACGATGCGCTACGCTCCGGTTATTGCCGTTAATTATTGTGCTTCCAGTGTCTGTTGTTGTTGTTGTTGTATTGTAGGTGTATTGAATTTGGTCATTCATGGAGTCGCTGTTCGTTTTGCATGCGTGCATACGTATATATTTACGTGTGTTGTGTGTGAATGCTATTCACAATAAGCCTAAAAGGCAACAACGACAACAACAGCAACAAAATTGCGCGCCATTGGAGCGCAGAGTTGTAAAACGTGTTTTTGTTTTGCTGCTGATTTTGTTTTATTGTTGTTGTTGAACAAAAATGCTTAGTTTGTTGTTGTTGGCGCCCGTTGTTTTTGCTTTCGTTTTTGACTACTAACATCCAATAAGGTAATATATATGCAAACATACATATGTATGCCAGTAGCAGATTTCCTAAATGTTATATAGTTTGACCTCAGACAACAAGCTTGATTTCGATTTTTAAATAAAAGTCTTGTTTGTATTTGATTTTATTACATTTTATCAATGGGAGAGCAACAACAAAAAAAACTCACAACTTAAGTACATACTTTTACGCAATAGTTAAAAAAACATACGCAGATATAGTTTGTCCACACACACACACACACACACAAAGTAACGATAGAGACGACTGCCAAGGCGCACCCAGCAGCATTCAAGGAATGCGAGGAGATATGTAGCAAAAAAGAGCACGCAAATTGCGTTACTTCTTATTGGCAATTGCTGTATCCTTTTTGCACAAGCTTTCGTCACTTTTACCCACACTCGCGCTCACACACACACACACACACACACACACTAACACATACGCAGAGACACAAACATTAGGCAGACAGCACGACGCGTTAAAAAAGGGCGTTGGGTAGTCCTTACGTCAAAACAACACACCAAAATATCAGACACACACACACACGCACACATATTTCGAACAGCTTGCACACATTTACATTCACATTTTACACCTTACCTGATTCCTATTGCTCTGCTGCTGTCTGGCATTCCACTACGCCTCCAACGCTGATGCTGCTGCTGCTCCGCTGCTGACGTCGACGTCGACGCTGTTCGACGATCAAGCAGCTATCGTACACATGCACATTTTTCCGAATTCCGAATATTATAAATTATTTATAAACATTTGCATGCGCACACACACACACTCGCGTTCACACACACATATACACTGTGTAGATTTTTTGATATATATATATATATATATATAAATGACCCAACTTGCTGCTGGTTTTTGTGGAATTTTCTACACTTTTCCTGCTACCTGCCACACATTTGTTATGTTTTTGCGCGTTTCATTTAACTAATACATCCGCTAGCCATCACTTGTTTAGTAGTATTAACACATATGTAGACAACAATGTTTTAACGCACAGAACGTACTAATTTACAGCAACAAAAAATTCCATGAAAAATAAAGCAGCCATCTTTGCCCAGTATTAGGATTGTTGATATTATATCGGTATATCGATACTGCCACAAAACTGCGACACACGCAAAGCAATATTACATGATATATCGAATTAGCAAATAGCGACACTCAAAACCTATCGATTGATGTTATCACTTGCGCAAACAGCTCGTGATGTAAACAATGTAAATTCCTTTTTTGTGATAACTAATGAATCAAACTATTATTATTCAAGTATCAATCATAATTAAATACATAATTATGCTTTATGGTTTTTTCTTAATTAAGCTTTACATATTAATTTGGCGCCATGGTAAAAATATTTGTTCAAAAGATGACGCAGCTAGACAATAATCGTAATGTGATTTTCGCACAAAAATAAGTAAATGTTTAATTAGAATAAGACAGAATAACAGTTGATTTAAAAATTGTCTTTGGCTCCGCCAAAATCGATAGCTCTTTAGTATAATTTCTATTCGATATCAAATTGATCGATAGACGATTACTTGTAGTATTTTATTTGGTATATTGTTGTGCGCACGTTGTTGTCATTGCATTGGCAATAATCTAACTAAAAGAAAATGCGCAATCTTAAGCTGCAATATTGCAAGGAGCAACAAACCGGCATACATAATCCAAAGCAACTATTGCTTCAACCAGACATCGAACGCAAAGACAATGAAACCATATATCTCATCACTGACAGCCACATCTACGCCGTCACAGAAAATGAGGAACCCAAAGTTATTACCGACATTCCTGGCATAGTCAGTGCCGAGTATCTGCAGCTGGAGCATGCCATTTGTGTGGCAACAAGTGCCGGTGAGGTGCTGCTCATCAATCCGGACACACTTGCCACCAGCGAGGGCACCTACTGTGACGTCGGCATCGAGTGCATGGCCTGGTCGCCCCATCAGCAAGTTGTCGCATTCATAACCAAAGCCAAAAGTGTTGTTGTTATGACCTGCACCTATGACGTGTTGGATGAACAGCCACTGGATGCCGAATTGGCCAGCGATCAGCAGTTCATGAGCGTTGGCTGGGGCAAAAAGGAGACACAGTTTCATGGCACCGCCGGCAAACAGGCGGCCAAGCAATCAGCCGAGTTTCAAGCTCCAACAGATGTGCAGCAATTGCCACAGGTAAGCTAAACACTGCAGCTATGCATGTCGAAATCTATTCTATTATGTTTTCCCTTCAGGATGTGCACATTTCATGGCGTGGCGATGGCGCCCTTTTCGCCGTCTCCTATGTGGCCAGCAATGTGGGTCGCACCTTTAGCGTCTACGATTGCGAGGGCAAGCTGCAATACACGGCTGAGAAATGGAATGGTATGCAAAGTCCACTCACTTGGCGTCCCAGTGGCAACTGGATTGCACAGCCCCAAATCTTTCCAAACAAATCAACTGTCGGTTTGTTTGAAAAAAACGGTTTGCGTCATCGCGAAATTGAGCTGCCCTTCGATTTGACTAAGGAACAGATTGTAGAGCTACGCTGGAGCGCCGACTCGGATATTCTGGCGCTGCATACAACAAAAGCGGAGTCGCAAAGCATTTATCTGTATACGATAAGCAATTATCATTGGTATCTGAAGCAGGTGCTTGTCTTTAAGGAGACAGACGATCCACTGGCATTATTCCACTGGGACAGCCGCATTGGCGCCGAGAATGTGCTGCACGTGCTGCTAGAGAGTGGCAAACGTTGTACCTATCGCTGGCATTTCGCCATCGATTGTCAGCCGGGCACATCAATTGTTTATGTCATCGATGGGCAAAGCCTGCGTTTGACCAATTTCGAGAGAGCTGTGGTGCCGCCGCCCATGTGCTGGCGTCTCATCGAATTGTCAAGCTACATAAACGCCCTAAGCTGCAACCGGGAGCAAGTGGCCATCTATCTCAGCGATCGTAGACTCTTTTTCTACAATTCCATACAGCATAGCGTCTACAATAGTGTCACGCCCAATGCTGAGCTATCACAAATCCATCTGGCCAACTTGACCTGCGACAAGGAAGGCTATCTTCTGGCCACACACAGTGTGGCCAATCACACCCGGCTGCTGTTGATCTCCAGTTTGGTGCAGTACAGCAAGGTGGATTACTCTGTGGACACTTTGCTAACAATAAAGGGAACCGTTTGTGCTTTAGCTGATGGTGCAGACAATACACACTTGTTCTATGTACAAACGCTTGGCAATCATCATGTCTATGAAATTGCCATCAAGCAGAGTGCCAAGTGTTGCCAGTTGCAACTCAAAAGGACATATGCCAAACTGCAACAGGCAGCGGATCAAATGCAATTTTTCAATATCACCAAATCTGTAGCTGCGTCAAACTCTTGCAATTTCAAAGGTCTTGTCACGTTGCGTTCACAGCATCTGCTGCAGATCGATGAGCTAACGATTGCCGAGGATGTGACATCGTTTTGTGTGGCGGACAACTATTTGGCATATACACAACTGAATAGCATACATTTTGTGCGTTTAACGGATCATCGCATTGTTGATACACGCAACATTGAGCGCGGCGCCAAGGTGGTGGCAAATGCGTTCGATGCACGTTTGGTGCTCCAGCTGCCACGTGGCAATTTGGAAGTGATTTGTCCACGCGTTCTGCTGCTGCAACATGTTGGCATTAGATTGCAACCGAATTCCTATGAGGCGGCCATGAAAATTGTGCGAAAACATCGTTTAAACCTTAACATCATTTGTGATCATGATGTGCAAAAGTTTGTGAATGCTGTACCTCGTTTTGTCGCAGAGATCAAGGACAGCCAGTTGCTCTGTTTGTTTATTAGCGAGCTGCAGAACGAGGATTATGCCCTGGGCATGTATGCCAGCAACTATGAGGCAGCAAGTCAACATTTTCCCGAAAACTATACAACGGCACGTAAGGTGGAATTCATCTGTAAACTAATGTTGGAACGCATGACATTGGAGATGACACCACGCTATCGTCTGCCCATTATAACGGCCTATGTTAAGCTGGGCCAGCTGGATCAAGCACTTCAAATGATCTGGCAGCAAATGCCCAAAAGCCCAGCGCTGGCCGACGAAATGCTCAAGTATCTGTTATATCTGGTGGATGTCAATGATCTGTACAATGTCGCCCTGGGCACCTATGACTTTGGCCTCGTCCTCTTTGTGGCACAGAAATCACAAAAGGATCCCAAAGAGTTTCTGCCCTTTCTCAATGAACTCAAAGCCCTGCCGCTTGACTATCGCAAGTTCAAGATCGATGAGCATCTAAAGCGTTATGAGAGTGCTCTTCAAAATCTCGCTGCTTGCGGTGAGGAGCACCACGAACTGGCTCTTGACTTCATCAAGCAACATAAACTATACACTCAAGCTCTGACAATAACGCTGTGGCCAAGCGAATTGCGTCAACGCATCTGCGTTGCCTTTGCGGATCATTTGCGTGCCAAAGCACAGCTGGAGGCAGCCAGTCTTATGTACGAGCGTGGTGGAGAGCTGCAGCAGGCGCTGCGTTGTGCCAGGCATACGCTTGATTGGCAGCGGATGTTGCTGCTGGCGCAGCGTGCCGGCGACTCGTTGCCGGAGATGGCGTGTTCTTTGGTGGCGCCGCTGCAGCAACAGGAGCGTCATCTGGAGGCCTATGAGCTGAGCAAACGCTTCAGCCCGCCGGAGAGCTTGGAGCCCTTGATGGTGCTGCTCAAGGGACATCTCTATGGACGTGCCATTTGCGAGGCGGGTCTGCTGCCAAATGCCGAAACCCAAAAGCTGTTGAGTAAGCTGTTTTTAGCTTCTCCTTATCTCTAGTTACCTATAACTAATTCCTTTGCTTCTGTTTCTTTAGCAAATCGCGTTGAACCCGCTTTAGTTGCTTATGTCACACAATTGGAGGCTTCACTGCTGGCCGATCGTCAGCTTTTGGTCGAGTACAAAGATCGTTTAATGGCATTACGCAAGCGAGGGGCACCCGCTACGGATGGCTTCGATGGCGCCAACGGCGAAAACGATATTGATGAAATGGATCTGCTCTCCGATACGAGCAGCATGCAATCCTCCAGACACAGCGGCAGCTCAAGAGGCAGCACCGGGTAAGCGCCTCATCTAGTGCATATCCATCTGTCCGTCATATATATTCATTCACTTTCTTCTCGCTGACAGCAAAACCTTTCGCTCGAGTAAAAATCGACGCAAACACGAACGCAAACTGCTCAGCCTGAAGCCGGGCAATCCGTTTGAAGACATTGCGCTCATCGATGCGCTGCACAACCACATCACGAAGATAACACAGCTGCAGCAGCAGCAGCTTGTGCGTGACACATGCAAAGCATTGTTGCAACTGGGTGCAATGGATGAGCTTGCCGCAAGGTTGCAACGCCTGTACGAGAGCTTGTTGTTGGAGTTGCAAGCGTCGCTGGATGAGATCTGGATACCGGAGCTAATGGGTGGACAGGCGCAGCAATTGACCGGTCCCAATATCGATTATCTGGCATTGCGAAAGGAACAACGTTATGCCTTAATAGGTGGGTTGACCTTATTTTATGCTATTCTATTTTTCTTTTGAGAGAATTTTGAAGATTTTTGTTAAAGAAATTGAAAATGTAATCTTGATTTTTTGAATTTTTCATTCAATTTTCATAGTAAACATGTAGAATAATATCAAAATTAAAATATTTAAAATCTTATAAATTGTAAGTTAAATAATTTAATTCAAAACATTTAGCAATGGATCAATCGTAAGAATTTGAATTTAAAAATTCTTTTTGACCCTAAAACTACATTTATTTTAACAAGTTTTATTTTTGTTTTCAGCTCCCTTGAAGCGCTTCAAGCCACAATTGAACATTATCGATTGGAAGCATGGCATATTGCATTAGTTATAATAATTATCGTTATCGCTTTAGCGCTGCTTTGAAAGCAGCCATGCAAATCTTTCGGACCTTTCGCAAAAAACAAACAAAAAAACTCTCCACTTACTTTCACTGCAATAAATGTTGCATTAAACTAATTAATTGAGTTTTTATTAAATATATTAAATGTAAACAGCACGAATAAAAAATATGAGTGTTGCGTGTTATTTTTTGTAGTTGTTGTTGTTGTTGTTTTAGCTGTGAAAAGTGGGTGTATAAAATTCCATTAAAAATTCGTAATTGGTACGACTGAACGGGACTATCATTTGGTGGGCGTTTACTTTTACTTATCACTGTGCAACGCCCTTCAAAGTATTTTGTTTAATTTCCTGTCGCTGTCGTCGCAGCGTCTGCTGCGCGTTGGCGTCGACTGCGACGTCGCCGTTTGTTTGACAAACAACAACAAGAAGAACAATGGCTAAGCAAAAAGGAAATGCAGGCTTAAAAACAGGTTTCAGTGATTTTGTTGTAGGTGCATATTGTTGCCAGGCAGCATGGCAAGTGCACAGTGTGCCGAAAGATATGTTATGGTTGAGTTAATAAACATGCAGCACAGTGAAAGTAATTTATGCACATCTTGTTTTGATATATTATGAACTGACAGGTGTATTTAGCTATTGAAAAGTGCAAACGCTTAGTGTGCTTACTGAAACACCCTAATGCATGCTGGACATGCGCAGCCAGTGCGGCTGCTGTGAGCGCCGACGTCGACGACGCGACGCAACTCCAATTGAGACAGTCGCTGCTCTTTTGCTCTCTCGCTTACAGTTTTCGTTTTCGCAGCAGCGCCATTTCAGTGAGCGGCATTGAACGGTACGGTCGTGTTTTATGTGCTGTTGCTGCGCTAACCGTTCACTTTGGCGCAACATTTTTGTATGTCTTGTTCGTAAAACAAACACATAGAAAAGTTTCTTAATAAACAAATATAAGAAATATTAGGCGTGTGTTTATGTATGTATATAGAGTATACAGCTGCTAGCTGTATCATAAATCGAACGACAACCAAAAAAAAAATAAATAAATATAGTTATAGCCAGAGCAACAAGTGCGAAACGCATGTGTGGAAACTTAACGAAAACGAAATCGAAAACAAAGTGCAAAAGTGCAAATGAAAGAAATATATAATGTGAAATTCCAATAAATGGTTAATTATTGGAAATTTCTAGCTATTGATCGCTAATAAATTGCGCTAATTATAAAGAAAGTGTGAAATTCAATAAAGTATAGCACAAAAATCAATTCAACTTGATTGTTTGCCGCTGCCTGGAAGGCTAGCTGCGCAGTCAAAGACGGAAGCAGCGCAGTCGCAGCTGTGCGTTAAGTAAATAAATAAGCGAAATAATTTGTGTGTTGCTTAAGTGCGCGTATATATTAACAACAAATACAATTAACTATAGTAGCTGAGCTTGTCACATTTGCCAATTGGAGTCAACAATAAAAACAACAAATACACATATTTTGGTAAGTTCTTAAAACAGCACAGTCAGCTTCAACTGCAGCTATCTCTCTTTCCCTTTCTCACCCAGCGCGTTGTTCTATAAATTGTGCTGTCGACGTAAAGCTTTGGTCACCTCATCTGTCTCTCGCTCTCTTTTTTTGTGCGTTTGTCCAGTTTTAAGCTCAGCTTGAAACTTGCAAAACGACTTTCAACATCATTCGTTGTCATTTTTTTCCTCTCTCCCGCTGTTGTTGTTATTATTTCTGCTGTTGTTTATTTAATTACACCTACTTTTTTTTTGTTTGCGTTTGCCGCGCTTTAGAAATATCTTTTTAGCACTAGCGTATTTTTTCGCACATGTCAAAATCCATCAACGTTATTTAATTAACAACTAAATGCCATAATTTCTCATTGTTGTTCTGCTTCTTCTTTTCGCGTCTGTTGTGTTTATTTGCAATTTTAGAAAATTACACAATCGTTGAATGTGCCGACATGTTTAAACTAATTTTCGGTTACATTAACTTTGCTTTTATTGCCATATTTCAATGTCTTGGCCTTGTTTGCAGTTTATGTAATTTAAATCCTTGGTTTGTTTTTTATTTGTTGTTCTAAATTGGGCATTAAAACTAACACTTGGAACTTTATACCATCGAGGCTATTGATGTGGAAGCTTTCAATCAGTGGTGAAGTTGAATTCGCCATTCTTCTTCTTCTTTTCTATATTAAAACCAAACGGTAAAATCGTTCAATGAAAAGAATATAATTTAGAAAACGGCAAATCTCAAATCTATGCGCATTAATATTATCTTATATTTTGTTGTTATTGTTTTTCATTCTCTTTGTCTCATTTCCATTACACAATCTGAAAGGTAACAGACAAGTCAAAGCACGTCCGTCTGCAGCTCAAATCCCAAAAGTGCTGAACGTGACTCACACACAGAGCTGAGAGATGGAGACAGAGAGAGACAGAGATAGAGCGCCGCTTGCCGTTAGTCTGCTTTCAACTCTCAACTCTTATCGCATTTACTATTAAATCTGACCAATGCAAACAAAACTAATGCCGTGCTTAGAGTACAGTAATTGCTCGATAGAAATGACAATGTTTTGATATTCTAAGCCAACGTTTTAATCCACCCATAGCTAACATCTAATGCTTGTTTAACCGGTTTGTTGTTTTGTTTTTTTATTCATAACCAAACGCGTTCTGGGCTCGAATCGACAACATTCCAACGGCAGTCAACTTTAAAGTTTTGTTTTGGGTTGGGGCAAACCCTACCCTTGCGCCCCTTTCCCTCTCTAGAGTCTATTATTAACAATTTATATTGTACGGGCCAAGACTTGCTTAAAATGCATAATGCATTGCTTGTTTGCACAGTTGTTGTAATTAAGAAGAAGAAGAAGACGAAGAAGAAGAAGAAAAACATACAAATCTTGACTGCAACATGATGTGGCATAGAGGCGTTAAGTCTTAGCCTTCGCAATTGTTACCAGATACATAGATAGGCCTTTTGTCTTAGCAAGATTTTTTGTTTTTAAATGCAGCGCTTAGCATAACAAGTTAAGGCATTTGTTTTATGACCATCTCAGCCGTTTGATCAGCGTCAGTCTACAAGAAGCTGCACTGTGGTGAAAGATGAGTCACAAAGCTTTGAGCTCTTGAGCTTTGGTTACAGCTACAGTTGCACATAAATTAGGGTTGCCCTGCAGACCCACAGACCTGACCTATAGCGTTTCTGGTTCTTCTTCTTCTTCTTTCTCTTCTCATTTGCTGCATCTTTTGTTGTTGTTGTTGTTTTTGCTGTTGCTGCTGCTGCAATCGTTTCGCTTTGTTTTATTGTCTTTTAGTCGGTTTTCTTGCTCGTTTCTTCTTACAAAACTTTTTGTGGTTTTTTGGTTTTATTTCTTTGGCATTTTGCAATCATCGAATGGGAAAATGTTTCTTGACCGATTTGGCTTTGAGGTTATGTGTGTTGAAGGCAGCTTTTAACCACACAAAAGCTAAAAGACATTTAGTGGCAGCGCCTGGAAGTCGAAAGTTCCTGAAAGCAAATGTTCTAAGCAAATCGTTTAAGTTTAAGTAACTCAAAGTTAGTTAGAGTAAAGTTTTACGCTTTACCATCATAAAAAACTATTTCAATTCTTCCGACAATTGCCAAACATATAAGAAACACCCTGTTTACTTGTGTTGAGCTTTTGCCACAGGGTGTTACCTTATATAACATTACACAATCATTTGTGCATGCGCTTGTCTAGTTTCTATTGTTGAATGCTTGAAGTGAATTTAATTCTAGAGACTTGTAGGCTTCAATTTTTATTATTCGACACTTGTCAAACACTTTGCCACAGCACTGATTGAACTTAATTCAATTATCTGCGCTAGTTGTGTGTGTGTAAGTTACATCTCTTCTTCTTCTTCTTGTTCACTTAGTTCGGCCCTGAACTGTGACCCGTCCCTGGCCACTTGCCTTATGCAGGAAATTGTTGACTTTGCCTATGAACTAGTTTGGTTTGTTTGTGTTTGTTTTTGTAACTGGCTTTTATTTTATTTTGGCTTAAAAGCCGCATTTGTTTTGGTCTCTTGTGTTTGCCTTTGAGTTGGCCACAGCTGCTGGCACCAAAAAAAAATGCATTTACAAAAATATGAAAAGCTAAAAAGGGAAGCAAAAAAAAAGTATTTTGTAGGTTTTGTTTACCTTTCACATGTGCACATTGAGGGCAGGCCACAAACTAACACACACACACACACTTGCCTCACACAGATACTTTTCGTTTTGTGTACTGCAGTTCTTGGATTAAAAATATCTCAACACGCATCTACAAGATACAAATTGTGTGATTGAATGTTGCCGTTTGTTTGCAAATTTATCGTAGATTGCTGCAATAAACAACAAGGCGAGCGCATACACTGAGCGAAAAAACTTAATGCATTTGCATAGCTCCAAAGTAATTAATCTTGTTTCAAAAGCAGCAAAGCATAAGAAATAATCTCAATTTGTTGATCTATACACTGCAATAAAAACACGTGCTACTTTTCTATATTTATATATATATATGTATACGTCTAATAGTTTTGTTTATTGAGCCCTTTGGTCAACTAGTTATATGAAATTCCCCGAATTTCTTCATCTTTTTGCTCACAAAACGAGTTTTTATTTTATTTTGTTTGAGCTAGCCACAGAAAGAAAGAGAGGGAAAGAGAGAGAGATAGGGACATTCTAGCCGTGGGGCAAAACCCACACAATTAATTATTATGCATAAGCGATTAGTTAATGTATATTATATATATAGTTGTTGTCTATAGAAAATGTTTTTATTGTCAATTAGCGACTCGAATTCGCCTTTTTTTACTATACTCGATATTACACAGATCGGCGCTATAATATATATAATATATATATTTCAAAGACTAATCTCTCTTGTATGCGAAAAAATTAAATTGTTTATTTCCTGTTTAAAATTAATTTATTATAAACAGTTGCGAATCATGGGTAGAAAGCTTAAAAAGGGTTTTTTCCTAGGAATATTTATATATTTCTGAATAATTTTAGGTATTTTATAAACCTTTATCCACCTTATGACCTTGTCCTGTTTACCAAAACCTTTTTTTCTTGCGCATTTTTTTGTGCCAAAAGCCGTAAAGTTCGTTTGAGCTTCAAATTAACGCTTCATTGCTAATCAATTAGTTGCATAAACCTTGAACTTTAAGTTGAGATTAATACTTTAAGCTAAAAAGCACGTAAAATACATTTTTTTAACTGTTGTCGCAAGGGAAAAGCGTTGACACAAAACAAAGAAAAAGAAATATTCAAAACAAATAAAAAAATTCAATAAGTCATTTGCATTTTTGGTTTTTTTTTTTATGTCATATGAAAAGATGAAAGATTTCTAAAAGAAAACAAATTTTAATATATATTTAATATATATATATAGATGTGAGAGAGAAATCGTTCAATTGTGTGGAACGCAAATGAAAGCTTAAAGCTTCTCTACAGTTATATAATCCAATACAGTTGTTGGTCCAACATATTCAACGCCCACCTAATCAACTAACAAGTTTTCGGCTTTGTTTTGCCCGACCCCCTTCGCCCTGTCCGTTGGAAAAACTTGCCTGTCAGCGGGCTCACTGTGAAAATTAGCCATGAAAATGTGGCCTAAACCGATATCTGTTGAAAAGTAAAAGTGCTGCTGTAGCGGCTTTTTTTTTCTGGCTTTCATTTAACTTTTTTGTATACCAAATTGATTTAGTTGACTTTTAGTTTAAAGCTAAATAGTTCCAATTTAAGTTTAAGCTCACTTTCTTATGCTTTCGATTGTTATACTAACTAACTAGTACTTGTACTAAGTATTACTTCACAACTCACTACATGATCCGATGCGATCGTTTACATATATATGCTGTGAACAGCTTTTCAGTTTGACACAACAACAATGAATGAACTCATATGACTCAGCGAAAGAGCGAAAGAGAGAGAGAGTGAGACAGTTGCGGTTGGGCCGGCTTAATGTGTTAACTCATCTGGCTTTGTTAGTTGGCTGTGTTTGTGGAATAACCTCAATTTGGTTCACACTTTGCATTGCGACTGCGTCATGGCATTTGGCTCATTACAAATACCGAAACGAAAAAAAATAAATAAACCATCTCAATTCCAGGCGAATTATTTGTACCACTGTGCTGGTCTTTTGGTTTTTCCTCGTACAATTTCGTGACATTCAAATTGGCCACGTTAAAAAGGGCAGCGATTAACGAATTAGTTGCCACCGAATCGGTATGTAACAAGCGGATAATTTTTTATTATTTGTTGCTCTAATTTTCAATCTATTTTTGGACACTTTAAGAGGTTTATTTTAGTGCTTAGCTTAAAGTTTGTAGTGTTGAGTAGCAAGCGATTGTTGATTGATTGTTTCGTCCTTCGTTTGTTTGAATTTGACAAGATGCAAGTTGCAGACAAGGCTGTGCTGTGTGGGTTTCTCTATGGTCAAGTTAAGAGAGAGAGATTAGTAATAGATGAAGAAATCTATAATAATATGTAAAAAGTGAAAGCTTTAAGCTGCTTTAAAGCTGACTTAAAGCTACGCCAGAGGGAGATCAAAGCAGAGCTTTAAGAGTGAATAGCTTTAAGCTATTTTAAAGCTGACTTAAAGCTACACCAGAGGGATCTCAAAACAAAGCTTTAAGAGTAAAGAGCTTAAAGCTGTTTTAAAGCTGACTTAAAGCTACACCAGAGGGATCTTAAAGCAGAGCTTTAAGAGTAAAAAGCTTTAAGCTTTTGAACTCGAGGTATCTTATATGTAGTTGAGTAGAAAAGTCTTAATACAGCAAAGCTTTTCGATAGCCTCAACATAATATAAAGCCTTTGCCCTTAATAAAGCCAAAGCTTAAAATAATTAACTCTCCACCCAAACAACTAGATTATAGATAACACTTTTTCTAGTTCTTTGGGGATGCCACCCTAAACAATAGCAACAGAAAAAAGCAACCCCAAAAACGTAAAGTTTTGCCCTTTGGTCACACTTTAGCCAACAGAGAAAAAAAGAGATATCAATCTTGGCCACACCCCCCTCCCACCCCATCGCGTGTTTCCCCCCAAACAAATTGAGCCAAACTGGTTCAGTTTTGTTATTTGCCCCATATGCATACGAATTGTATAATAGCTTTGTATCTTTTTTTTTTTTTGTTTGGTTTCACATTAATGACAAAAGCTATGAAAAATGACTGTCGAGATATGCGACACGAAACAAATTCATATTCATTTTGGGTCCGTTGCATAATTGCTCTTAATGCAGTTTAGCAATTAGGCAACAATTGCAATTGTGCCACCCGTTACCCCATGCCACAAAATGTTGCCCCCATTTGTCACGACATTTTTTTTCTTTTGTTTTTTTTTTTGGGGTACAGTCACACTTTTTGGTTATACTATAAAGTTTTTTATGAAATTTGCTTGCTTTTTGCTTTTTAATTTGTGCGGCTTTTGTTGTGGATTCCATTTGTGGAACTAACTTAAGCGGCTTTTGTGTGGCATGATTTTCATCATTGGCTAATTGGCACTAAAGTAGTTTATGTCAATAAAACATTTCACAAAATATAACAATTTCAATTATTATTATTAATTGGTGTAAGCACAATTAATTGAGGCAAATTGTTTGTTATTTATTTATATTTAAATTTCATCTTTATTAGCGACTATTTGATGATGTGTTATATTTTAGAGATAAAAATCATATTTTTTTTTAGTTTTATTTTAATTAAATTAAGAAAAAGTTTGCTTAGAAATCGTTTTTTTTCTTTATACAGTATTAATAAGTCTTTGCATAGAGTAAAAAATATATTGATTTAAGCTTCTTTTTAACAACAAAATAAATAAACTCATAATTCAACTCAACAATTTAACAATTTTTATTACAAAATATTTATATAAAGAGTATTTAAAGGTCGTATAGTTTAAGTTAAATAAATAATTGTTTCAATAATAATAATAATTCTCCATACATCATAGATAAATCTTCTTTGTTTTGGCCGCACGCAACAGACAGAATCGAATGTATATAACTATATTAAATATTAAAAAAAAAAATAGCTGACCAAAGGCATTGCTGCCTGGTTCAATAAACGCTTTGATTGGGCCACAAACAAGGTCAATATTTATGGTTTGAGCTTTTTCTGTTTTCTGTTTATTTCTTTTTGTTATCTTTTTTAATTACGTTGAAAGTTGAGCCTGAGGGTAGTTTGGCTTTGATATTCGTTCGATTGTTGTCTGGCTTATAAACAAATGTCATGCAAATGCGTCATTAAATATTTGAATACTGATTTTGGCAAGTTTTAAGTCAAGTTGAGTTGGAGCTGAATTCGAGTTTGTTGTGGCATATTATAAGAAATATACTTTAAGTACTTTTAAACTGTTTCTAGCAGAAATCATATATGTTATGGATCTCTTTATAACAGCTTTTTACGCCCACAACTTTACTTTAAACAAAACTCAAACTCAACTTGTCAACATTTAAACAAAAAAAACAATTTATATAAAATTACAACACAAAAAAAAACCAAAGAAAAAGTTATAAATAGTTTTGAACAAAACAAACGAAAAATCAACTTATACAACAATTAACGCCTGACAAACCATTCCTCACTTGGTTGATTTTAATGCCAAGAAAACAATTTAATTTCTATTTATTATTGTTAGTTAAGTAACTGTAACTGTGAAACAAAAACAATTAGACACAAAACTGATCTATGATTAACCAAGCTAACTGTTTTTGGCATTCTACAATAATTCTGTTTAATTGTAGAATGCGTGTGCATATTTGTTAGATTTGGGTTAGCTTAAAGCACAAGATTTGGTTCGTAAATTGCGGTTATTAGTCGCGCCATCTGGCGTCGAGTAGCATAGAAAGCGCAATTAAGGCTAGAGATTATACAAATAATTGTCGACTATTATTCTCAAGAAGTTTGAATTTCTTCACGTTTCGCTCATCAATCGAAAATCAAATTCAAACTAAACGAAGTTTATTAATCGATCGATTAAAGTGAAATCAAACTCAACCAAAACAACGGGCATATTTGTTGATTAGCGTAGAAACTGGTTTATATACTATATATATATGTATATATATAACATTCTTCACGATTATTCATCATTCTAGCCATTCTAAGCCATTCGTTCATCTTCAGCAACTTGCAGCTGAAGCGGAAATAATACGTTGTCTTCGGTTTTTCTGCCACATTTGCCGCTTTTCTTCAGGGTTCTTTTGTCTATGATCGTTGTTGTGGTTGTTGTTTGCTGCACTTGTTTTTGTTGTTTTGTGTGTTTTGCCAGCAAGTCACGTTTGTGCCGCAACAGCAGCCTTTTACTTGTTTTGATTTGGGTTAAGTGCAGGGTTCAAATTGCAAGCAAAGTTATAGATCTATTTAAATATACCCTCTTCTGTTTCTTTTCGCTTGTAGCTATAGTTCAGCCAAGCTTTGTTATTGCATTTACGTAATAGCTTTGGTTTGGTTGTTTTGTGTTTGATTTCTTTTAAGTAAGAATGCACCTTTTATTTAAACAAATTTTCTGTCAGACAGCGGCTGCCTTTTTCGTTCAGCCTAAAAGTATGCTTTGATTTTGCTTAACGATAGTTTTGGCTTACATGCAATCGTTTAACTTTATATTGTCGCATAACCCAGCAAACAAAAGTTTAGTATACTGTTGGTTATTGTTCAAATGAGCATTTATATTGACATTATTTTGTTGTAATGTTTTTTTTTCTAATCGTTTTTCTAGAAATTTCATAAATATTTCAAACATTTAACCTTAAACGATTATTGCCTCCGATTGCGTTGTGATATGGAAATTGTTGTGGACTCCAACATAATCACATAATCACTATCTTTTACCTTGTCCATTTGTTTGGCAAGCCAGCCAGCCAGCCAGCCAGCCCATCAGCCTTCATTGATAATAATAATTTACCTTATGTGTGCTTCGCCTTATCAGCTGCAAAGTTGACATTCAGAGAACAAAAACAAAAAAAAAAGTTACAAAAGACTTGACTTGAATTTGTTGTACTTGTTGTTGTTGTTGTTGTTGTTGTTACAGCCAAACTGTGTATGCGACTGCAAATAAATCTTATCAGAGAGTTTTCAGTTGTTGTTGTTTTCTCACCAGCATTATAAGAATTTATATATTTTTATATTAAAAAACTACTTTAATGTTCCCAAATGTCCAGGCGACCATAAAAATCCCATATGTGTAGTCCGAAAGCTCCCTTGTGACGCCTGTGCTTAAAGCACACCTTCAAATATTTACATTAATGTGCTGGCACAGTGGTACAAAAGTAATTTCACTTGGATTCTAGCTTAATACTTAAACTTAAACTTAATACTTAAATTTCTTAGTAAGAAATTGTATGAATATTATTTTATTGATATTTTTATCACTTTGAACCAGTGTGCAGCAGTTGCTTTTAACGTTAATTGCCATGTGGTTGAGCCCATTTTGAGGGAAAGCACCCCAAAAGGTAGAAAGGAGAACCGGACCAGGAGTGAAGCCCGCATTGCATGGCTTATTAACACGACATCGGGCGAATCGGTAGATAACAAACTAACGATAACCATGGTGAATGGTGAATGGTGAATGAAACCAGCTCAAATATAGCTACTACTAAACACATGAAACGATGAACTTTTGTGTTTTTGGCGTGGGTTGGTGGGCGTTGGGTTGGGTTGGGTTGATTTGCATTGAATACAAATGGCGTGTGTGCAGTGCAGTTGAATGAACCTAACACATAACTTGCTCCACTTCATTTCATCTATAATGGCTTATCATAATCAAGTTTTCTACATAATTTGACTACGGTACATTGAACTTTGCGATTGTTTTGTTTTGTTTTGAGTTGGTGTGCGCCTCAAACTAACAATTAATACATTGATGTAAGTGCTTATAAAACAATTCTATAAGGTGAAAGTAGTTTTAGGTATTACTTAAATTGGTTTTAGCCATAACAAAGTAAGCAATTAATAAGCTTTTACTGTGAATGGCATTTACCGTTAAGCGGCAGTGTTGGTTAACAACACAATCAATTCCTGTTTCTATTTACTTTGCTTGACCAGACCGTTTTAGCCTTGAACTTCTTGTCTTGAAACCCTTTTTCAAGAAAAGTTTCTGAAAGTTTCCACAAATCGCCTTTGTTTAAGTAGAAAAAAACTTTACCTCACTTGCTTTGGAATGCTTGAACATTCCTGACCTGCATAGCTGTGACCTTATCGAAATAAATCACCTGAAATTGTTTTTATTCTAATTGTAATTCATGATTTTTTGCAGGTCTCACTCATTGAAATGCATAATTACAAAATGGCTGCAGCAACGTGAAGAAACTCGAAACTAAAACGGCATACAAAATAATTCGTTTACAACATTGGCAACAACAACAACAAAAAATGGGCACATAACTCAGCCAAAACAATCAACAGCAGCAGCAGAAACAAAACAACACAAACAACTGTAAATAAAGCTTAAAGCTACAGGAGGAGATAAACAGCCAAATTGCAGCAACAATTTTCAAGCGCAGTCACACACCAAGAATTTTGAGCTGAGCGCGCAAGAGTGCGAGCGAGTCGGCAATATGCGTTTAGGCAGCTGCTCTCTGTCCCTCCATTGGGCGCTGGGCGCCTGTCTGCTGTTGTTGCTTTGGGTCGTGACGCCGACGCAGGCACGATTCGTTTCGAAAAGAGAAACGCTCAAAGCAATGGATTATATGGGCGCAAATGTCTCTGCAGTTGACCCTGACATTGTTAATCCGAGCAGTGAAAGTGCCAGCGGATCGGCAGCGACAGAAAGCATTAAAACTGTAACACAACTGGAATTCATACAGAACACAACAACAGAGGCGGTAGAACCTAAGCAAAACAGCAACAACAACACTGCAGAGCTTATAGAGGATCCCGGCAAAGCGGTTGAAAGTGTGAAAAATATAATAGAAAATGTGAATTTACCAACAACAAAGCAAGCAGTTATTCTAGAATCCAAAGCAACAACAGCAACGCCAACTGTAGACATTCAGGAACAACAAACGACAGCAACAACAACAACTACAGAAGCTTCTATAGCAATAACATCCACAGAACACATAGCATCCACAGTGCGCAGTGAGGATCATGCACGTTCCATGCAATTGCAAAGCACCACCGAAAGCTTTTTGCCTCTTTTCGCCGTTACACCCATGAAGCTGCGACCATTGCCAATGACAAGAACAAAAACAACACAATCACCACAGCTGCTGGCAGCGCTGCTGCACGCCGGCGTCACTGTTACGCCGATTAACATGGCATCGCAAGAGAACGCCATTGAGGAGGAGCAATTGAAACCGCAGCTTGATAAGCGAGTGAAATTCATTAGCGATAATTCGACAAATGCACAGCAATTAACACTGCCCAATGGAGCTGAAGTGTGGAGCTTAGCTGCAATGAAAATGGTGCCCACAGCCGCAACAACAACAACAACTACAACTACAACTGTATTGCCGCAGACCTCGAATGCCACAGAACTGGCCAATGATATTGAGCCGCAACAGCAACAGCAACAGAATCAAACAGAACAGCACAAGGAGAAGAATCTTCTGGATTGGCAGCAGATAATGTTAATGCAAACCAACCTTGAGAATCATACAGAGCCAATGATAAGCACCACACTGGATGCCACTGAAGCTGCCACACAGGCAACCACCTTAAAATTGGATGCTATGTTAAGTGAAAAGGATATGGAAATGGAGACAGCTGCTAGCAGTGGTGTAACAGCCACCACTGTTAGGCAAACAACAACAGAGAGCAGTGAATTGAATGAGATAGCAACAACAACGCAAGCAATGAGTGCAAAGCTGCAGTTAGAAGCAGCAGCAGCGCCAGCAGAGACACAAGTAACAGCGACTGCAACTGTTAAGCCAGCGTTGACAGATCAAGCTGAGCTTAACGTAACACTTACAGAGTTTGAAAAGCAGACAACAACAGAGACAGCAGCAGCAGAAGCAGAAGCAACAACTGCAATTCCACCTGCTGCTGCGGCGCTGCCAACAGCTGTGCCAGAGCTTCCAGCCATAACAATAACGACAACAACAACAACAACAGAAGCATCAACCACTTTGCCAAGTGCGTTGAACGGCACCCCCAATGCGAATGAAATGGCAATGAAAGCGACGGCGCATGAATATAATGAAACTGGCGATAAAAGCAACAATGTCGACAGCGACAATGGCAGCGATGGCAACGTCGACGTCATCAACGTCTCCGCCAACTTCTCGGTATCCACGAACAACGAACAAACGACGCTGGCGTCAATTGAGCACCAGCCAATAACAGTTAGTACGCGAACAGCTGGCGAAGTAGACACAACGACGGCAGTGACGCCAACGTCGCCAACGGGATTGCACGCAAAGGTTGATGAACAATTGGAAACAACAACAACAACAACAGCAACAACAATAATATCGTTGACAACGCCAACGCTAACGGAAATTGTCCAAATTAGCAATGAAGTGAATTTACCAGCAGTTACAATTAAAAATGTGACACAAGATAATATCATTGATAGTCATATAAGTAATAATAATAATAAGAATAATGTGCAAACAAGCCGCGACCACAATTTATTAATAACAAACAGTGCTGAGAATTTCAATAACAGTGTTGTTGCCGCTGCTGCTGCAGCTAACATTCAAACGCCGCAAATCAATAACAGTGCTGCTAACAGCAATGAGCTGCTAATCAATAATAACAGCAATCCAATTACAACACCAACAACAGCAACAACAACCACAACAACACCCACATCACTGTTAACGGATGCAAAAGCAAATAGCAAACTAAACGAGCACGAAACATTGCTTGAAACAAATAACATTAGTGAAACAGCTACAATTACAACAACAACGGCAACCACTACAACAACAACAATTGCACCTGTCAATGGTTTGAGTGAAGAGAGCACACCAACAACAGCTGCTACGTTAGCAACAGCTGCTGCAAAGAGCTCATCGGAGCTTTACGATAATCATAACGATGCCAATAATGATGATGATGATGATAATGAAGACAAACAGCAACAGATTGAGCATGATAACGTTACAGAGCAACAGTTGTTGAGCAAAACGAATATGGCGTCAATGACGACAATGACAGAGGCAGCTACCGAGGCAGCAAGCACAACGACAACAACAACAACGAGTACTACAGCTAAACCAACAACAACAACAACAACCGAGGAGCCTCTAATAAGTTTGCTAGATGACAGTACCACGACCACCACAACAACAACAACAACAACTGAAGCTGTTGCAGCATCAGAAACAACAACAACAGCCCAACCAACAGCAACAACAACAACAACAGAGCCCTTTTACAGCTCAACTGCCGCGTTTAACATAACCAATAACATTAACATACGCAATAACAGTAACAGTGAGAGTAACATGCTACCCACAACGGTTAGCAGCGTCAATGTGGATGCGCCCACAACGACAATGTTAATGCCGCCACACGTAACAGGATTGGATCATATGCAACAGCCGCACGGCAACACTGGCACAGATGTTAACGTCATCATTGCCATAACAGTTAGTGTAATCGGCGTTGTTGCCCTTATTCTACTGGTCGCTTTTCTCTATCTAATGCGCAAGCGTCAAAAGCAAACATCCTACGGCCAACGCTGTCGTCCCGTCAGCCTCGATGCCTACTCCCTGGACAACGTGTCGGTGTTGGGCAGTGTGCGGCGTAAGGGACGCGATTTGCGTGCCTCAAAGCGTACCTATGGCAATGCTGCCTTTGATGATCCCTCGCTGCGGCACAATCTGCTCAGTGCCACAGAGTTGGGCAAGTTTGTGGAGCGTCGCTCGAGCATCTTTGAGGAGTTTCGTGATGTGCCACAGATCATAGCGCGAGCGGATGAGGTGCCAACGGGCTGTGAGGATAAGAATCGGTGAGTGCAAGTTTATGTTTGTTCTTCTTATCTTATCTCATCACACAACTTTCACTGGCAAGGCAAGAATGTTAAGAAGTAAAAGTTAAGATTCATCACTTTTAACATTACATTTTATGTTATCTAAAGTTACGTTTAACATTTCTACCTATATCTTCGGTAATCTTTCAAGTTCAAGTTGTTTAAATCATTCCTCCCAAATAAAAATCTCTTTGCTTCATAAGATTACGTACTATATGATACTAAGTATAAATTATACAATTCTTTCTCTATATGTACATGCTATAACGCTTCCTGATCAACGCCATAAACTCAATGGGAATCAAACAAAACGATTTTCTCACAAAAACCGCAGCTACGCAAACGTGATTCCGCTTCCTGAGACGCGTGTGGTACTCCAGCGACAGGGAGATGATGACAAAACGGAATACATTAATGCCAATTATGTGCGGGTAAGTGAGACGACATGCGTTCGTCAAGTCATAAACAAAAACACAGGAGAAACAGCAAACGAAAAAAACAACACAAAAAAACAGTAAACAATCAAATGATGCCCTTCTCCCACACAATAGCAGATTTCTCACATGTGGGTGGGTCGCTCTGTGTGTGTGTGAGTTACAACGGTACTGCCCAGAGTTGCAACTAAGTCTAGCCTTGCATGACATATGCTTGTTGTTAGAGAGAGAGAGAGAAAGAGAGGGGGAGATATGGCATAATTATACGGCCCATGAGATTAGCGAAGTGCCAAGAAAATTGTTTCAACCTCTTTGTTACATTGCCCGTTGTAAGCAAATGAGTTTTGTGCCAAACAACGTTCAAAACTTTATGCATCATAATCATAAAGTTAAGGGAAAGTTATTATTTTTATTTTTTAACTATACAACAAAGTTTTTGAGTATCCTAAAATAGCTTGAAGGTAGTTTATCATTATCTCTGAGTCACATTTATTATTCGTTCATCAAATGTTGCCATAGCACATGCCAAATCAGTTAAGTCACGCCAAATGTGTAGGGTATATTTACCTTAAGCAATTAAGCTACACAATTGCGCGGCAGCATTGACGCGTGACATGTAACGCGCGACGCATGCGATGCGCTTTCAGACACTTTTGATCGAAATGCATTGAGCCGAAACTGCATCAAAACAATATAAAATCGCTCGCAAAATGTTTGAAGAGCACCTGGCGATAAGTTAAGCATGCTGAGATACGCAATTTATCAAAAACGCGCGCAGCTATTAAATGACTCACACACTCACGCCTACACTACCACCCACTCCCAACACACACACACACACACATGTTGTTCGCGTAAGCGAACAAGAAAAACAATTCGCCTTTGTGAGTTTAATTAACTGTTATGTCATTGCGCATACGTTTTGCTTATATGCTTCTCATGTTATGTATTCGCTTTTAATATTAAAAAAATAATAGCTACAATTTGGTAATTGTGTACAATAAAAAGCTACTTAGACTTATGTTTAATCACGCATTTAAGCAGTTTCTTTGTCTCACTGTTAACTTTAACATTATGTTATGCCTTAACAGGGACCACGCGATGCGCCCAACTATTATATCGCTTGCCAGGCGCCATTGGAAACAACGACTGGTGACTTTTGGCGCATGATCTGGGAGCAGCAATCGAGAGTCATTGTCCAGGCAACCGATCTCAACGAGAATGGCATCGAACGCTGTGCCGAATATTTACCACCATCCGTAACACTCGACAATCACAGCAGCTACGGTGACTATCAGGTGACGCTGAAACATCGCGAGGTCAAGGATAAATATGCCATATCAACGCTCATGCTGAAGCATGTGGATGGCAGTGAGAGCCGCGAGCTAACACACTACTGGTACAAATGGCCAGAGATGGGTGTGCCCGTGGAGGAGGCGCCGATTATAGCAATGCTGCTGGAGGCGCGCTCCTCACTCAAATCGTATGCACTGGAGCAGGCCAATGAGCTGAAGCACGAGAAGTCGTCAACGCTGACGCTTAAATCGCTCGAAGGTGAGGAGAAACGTGTGGAGGCGGATGCGGAAAAGTGCAGCACATCGAGTGGGGCCAGCAATGAGATTAATGGCAATGTTGCCAACAAAACGGCGCGCAGCCAACAGGGGTAAGTTGAGTCATTCGAATGTCCAAATAAACCATTTGTCAATTAATTTTATTTGTTTTGTTTTGTTGTTGCATGTTTAATTGTACTGTTTCTAATTCTTTGTGTATTCCACGCTTTAGACCGCTAACGATTCACTGCTCTCCAGGTACGGGCCGTACCGGCACCATTATTGCCTGTGACATGGCCATTAGGAGTCTGGAGACGCCCAAGCGTTCGGTGGACATACCACAGCTGGTGTACTATGTGCGACGGGGCAGGGCAAGCGCCGTGCAGACCAAGGAGCAATACGAATTTATCTATAAGGTGGCCAATATGTATGCGACCAAAATAACAAATATGTCAAATGATAATTGAGACTGTTGGCAGCCAGTCGAGAACATTTATTCAAGTCCTTATATACACGCTGTATGCGTATTATAGTCATAGATCATCTATATAGTATGTGTAATTTGTATTTATATTGTAATTATTATATGAATATGTATTTATGTAGGTATTATACTCATATGCGTTTTGAATATCATTTAAGAATGTATGTATTCCTTTATTATTGTGATATAATCGTATAGATTTGTAAATCTCTTAATTAATCTGTTGCATATTTATAATTAGGCTTTGTTAATTAATTGCGATTGTGTTGCATACATTTTTTTTTATAATTTTTAATCAATGTAAAAAAACAACTAAATTGATATATTTGTATTGTGAAAGAGCTTTAATGTATGTAATTTGTTTAAATTGAATATATGTAGCTTCTATTATGTGTAACAAAAAAAAGCGTCGTTTGAATTTATAAAATTCGCGCTCTCTGCGCTGTGAATGGCAATTGTGGCATCGATAATTTCACGCTAGCTATCGATACTTTGGCGATAACAAACGTAGCTTGCATTCAGAACCAACAAAGCTGTGGCAAAATGAAGCTTGAATATTTATTCTTAGTTTGTGCGCTTTTTGGCGCTGCACTTGCAAATGAAGCACCCAAAGTTAAGATTGGCGTCAAGAAGCGTGTGGATAACTGCACGCGTAAGGCCAAAGGCGGCGACATGATACACGTTCATTACAAGGTAAGATAAGAGCAAACTTCATCCGCCGGACACGTCAGATTATTGTGTATTGCTTATCATTTATGTAGGGCTCCCTGCAAGACGGCACCGAATTCGATAGCAGTCACAATCGCGGCAAGCCCTTCTCGTTCACACTGGGCGCCCGGCAGGTCATCAAGGGCTGGGATCAGGGATTGCTGGGCATGTGCGAGGGCGAACGCCGCACCCTGACCATTCCGCCAGAGCTGGGCTATGGTGCCAGCGGTGCGGGCGGTGGCAAAATTCCACCAAATGCTGTGCTCATTTTCGATGTGGAAATGATTAAAATAGATTCACGTGACTCCGAGGAGCTATAAAAGAAGCAGCCATTGAGCAGAACCATTTTGACAAAACATTAAGTAAATTCCAAGTGTTTATTCATTTAATCTAAGTACAGATATGCAATACTAAAATCTGGCATGTCATCATTATCATTCCCCAAATTAAAGCTGCATCAAATGATTATAGAATTTTGATTATAGTTTATCTAAAAACAACTTAAACACGAATAAACAAAATAATCTTTTAACTTACATGCTAACCATAAATATGAGCATACAAGTGTCTGTATTTAAAACTAAGTACAACTAACTATATTAAGCTTATGCAGTTATTGTGCTTGATGCACGTTCATCGACCTCGTCAAAGTGACGACGCATCATGCGATGCTTCTCCAGCGCTGTGCCCTGAATGAAGCGTTCGCCACAGGTGCCACAGACAAAAGTACATTCGCCCGTATGCTGTTGCAGATGCAGTTTCAGATCCTTCGCCTGGCGATAGCTCTTCTCGCAGTAGGTGCACTTGTATGGCTTCAACCCGCTGTGCGTAAGCATGTGCCGCTTGAGCTTGTCGGAGCGTGCGAAATCCTTGCCACAGACGGTGCAATGGAAGGGTTTCTCGCCCGTATGCATGCGTCGATGCGATATCATTTCGGAGTGCCGCGGAAAGGCCATTTCACACAGATCACATTTGAAGGGCTTCTCGCCGGTGTGGCGACGCATGTGCGTGACCAAGGTGGCGGCCGATTGCGTTTCGCGACCGCACAGCGAGCACAGAAACTTCTTGATGGCCTCCTTACGCTTGCGATCTCCATTGATGTGCACGTCGCGTATGTGATTGTTGAGCCGTGACTTCATTTGATATGTGCGATCGCAGTGTGGACACTGCAGCAGCTGCACACCATCACTGGCAGCTGCGGTATCTGTGGCTATGGCTGGTAGGCAATCGGCGCTGGCTAACTCATCGGGATCGACTGTGTGCTGCAGACGCATGTGTTGCTGCAGATTCTCGGGCCACATGAACTTGTAGCTGCATTTGCCACACGATAGCTTCTTCTCTGTGCTATGGCACTGCGATTGCCGATGCTGATCCATGATGCTCTGTGTAATGAAAAAGTTTTAAAGGATTATTCAAAACTATTGCGTTAGTTGGACTAACCTTGCAGACACACTTGAATATGCACATCTCACACTCGTATGGCATCTTGTCGAAACGATGCATGGCACGCTGATGTTGAATCATTTCGAATTTACGCTTGCATTGCACTTTACACAGTTCACACACGTAGACGGAGCGTGTGGTTGGAGCGGCAGTGGGCTCCGTATGCAGCTCGTCCTCTGTCTCGGAATCGCCCAGCTGCAGTTCGTAGCCAGACTCATTGGTAATGGAGTAGTTGTGCGGCGAATCATAGTTCTGATGCAATGATAGCGCCAGTTTCAGTTCCAGCTGTATATGAACACGCAAATCGTTGATGCGCTCGAAATGAAGATTACAAATCTTACAGGTGATCTGTTTGGCGCCATTTGGCTTTGAGGTCGCGGCAATGAGCGTCTCGGCCAGCGGTATATCCTGCTCACGTATGCCATGACGCTTGAGATGCTTAACCAAATAGTCACGACGATAGAACTTGCGGGTACACCATTGACATGGTATTAGCTTTGATTCCTCTGCATGCACGCTGAGCATGTGCACCGTCAACGATTTCTTCTTGTCAAAGACACGCTTGCAATCGTTGCATTCAAACGTTTGATTCTGTAAGATTAGAAGATAAGTTGATAACACAGAAACTGTTTAGTAATTGCTCTTACTGTTATGCGATGCTCGCGTATGTGAGCCTTGAGATTGTGCCGCCAGCGAAAGCGCAGCGGACACCTGTGGCACAGGAAACGTTTCTGGGCATTCTTGCACTGCAGTTCATTGTGATGCCGCAGCAGTTGTAAGCTGACAAAGCGTGCATCACAACGACCGCAGACATGAGGCGCATCTAGCCAGGCATGCATCTGGCGCTGATGATCATAGAGCTGGTATTTACGCTGGCATCGCACATGGCATAGTTCGCAGCTGTATTTGGCTTTGGGTATGCTGCGCAGCTGATTTGTATGCTCGTCGGCATCCAGTTCAGCTTCACTTTCCGTTTCAGAGCTGTCCAAATCCATTTCGTAGCCGGATTGATTGGTTATGGAGTAGAAGCGTTGATAGATGCCAGCTGATAGATCTTTGCGTATGAGCGCCTTTAACTGATCCAGGCTAACATCTTTGGCATCGGGATAGAACAGCTCGGCCAGTTCGTGTGTTTGCATATTTGAGCGTGCACCAAAGTTAACAATCTCCGGATGCTGCTCTAGATGACGTCGCAGATCCGCAATCTTATCGTATTGAGTCTGACAGATCATGCACTCGATTAGCTTGTATCCATGCGGTTTGCACACATTCACATCGATATCCTTGGCCTTTTTGCTCTCACCCAGATTCGCTGAGCGTTTTGAGTCGCGATGCACCTTGAGATGCATTTGTAGCGCTTCCCGATGACTGAATTTGCGTATACAGAAGGAGCAGGATAACCAATCGGTTTTAGATTTGTGCACCCGTGTTGCATGCTGTTTCAATAGCTCAATCCGCTTGAAGCTCTTTGGACATTCCTTGCACTTAAATGCTGCTCGTTTTATAGCGCGTACTTTAACTGTTTGCTTCCAGTTTCTAACGCGCTGTTGCAAGGGCAAATCATCCAAGGAGCTAAAAACAAGAAGGTTTTTATATATCTCCCTGTGCAGTTGTGCCTTATAGCTTACTCTTCTTCATCAATGTCAGCCTTAAACTCTTGTGCTTGAGCATTTGTTACATTCGTCAAAGCATCCTCTTCCTGCTTCACGGGATCGTACATGTTAAGTGGATCTGCGGATTTCTTGCTATCCAGATCATCCAATAGGTCCAGTTCTACATCAATTGAGTTTTGTACTGTCGTAAACTCGGGCAATTCGGTGCAGGTTATATCATTTTCAATGTCCTCCTCCTCCGTTTCCAATTTGACCTGCATGAAAAAATGTATTTGTAACATTTCCAACACACTTAAAGCAACTTTTCCAACCTCAACATGCTGCTCCGCACACATCTCCATGGGTGCCTCGCGCAAACAATCGTTTAGCCCAGGTTTCTCGCCATCCAACCGTTCCACATGATGCAGCAGCAACTCATTGGCGGCCAACGCCTGCTTCACATAGTAGTAGGCGCCGATTAATTTCCGAGCACAATTGCTGCACAGACATTGTGGCATTTGTTGTGACAATGTTTCGTTCACCTACAAGTAGAATACGTTAGGATATATGACTTCATTTGGTCAGAAGAACTCACATCAATATGGGTCAATTCGACCAAAATATCCGAAAGCTGTTTATCCGGAAATCTTTTGGTGGCCGTTGCCAGCTTAAACAGTTTATCCGTTTCCCTTGCATCGCAAGTGCGGCACATGACGGGCAGCTTCATTTCGTATTGCTTTAATTGACTCTTAGTACATTTAAAACAGCAATAAACAATGGCAACAAAACAACAAACAAAATTTCCATTGCTTGCTTATCTTTCTAGTACATATGTGCAGTGCAACTGTGATGACAAAAACGGGCCAAACTATCGATAGGTCACTTAAACTAGTGATGACACGATCTCATGTTATTTTGCATGTCATGCACACACTGATTTGTTTATTACTATTTTCAATCATTCGAAAACATATCAAGTTTACAATTGTAATTTATTCAAGTTGGTTTTAAAATTTGGTATATACTTATAATATTGCAATTTAATGGAATTTGAACAGATTTATGCCGTAACTAAAGTAAATCGCTTTTTGTTTTAAAAAATTGTACTTTCTGCTTAATCAACTAACTTAAGGGCAAACAATCAAACCGCTACAATATTGTTAACAAATGACATGAAGAAACCCTACACAGACTCCCTAGCATCCCGCAGTACCCGATGAACTCTTCTAATACTTTTTAATCGTCTTTCTTATCAGGGCCAGACGCTGCTTGTGCGCCTCTGTGACTGCAGCACGCTTGTAAGGACGCAGTTCATCTGTGCCAAAGCCGGGTATCCACATATTATATTTACGTTCCAGATGCAACTGAACATCGCGAACCTCGATTTTGTTGGATTTCCTATGCTTGGCAAAGGCGCTGGTTGTCTTAACGGTGTCCTCAACAAAATCGTCAATAATCTGCAGCAACAGCTCCTCCACATCCTCGTCCAGCTGCGTGGCAGTGTCCACCTCCCGCACCAGTTCGGTGAGACGTGGTTTGGTTAACATCTTGAGTAAAGAAATGACTTGAGACTTGTGTTTCTTATGTGTATATTGAAGGCGCTTACAGGTGTGTTTTCAGCGCCAGTTGATGTACTATGGCCTTTCCCACTAGCCCCTGCACCCGCCCCACCTGCACCACCGCCACCAACACCCGGGGCCGATGATGTGCCACCGTTTTGTGAGGATGAGTTACTGTTGTTTGTCATAGGGCTGTGCTGTGAGGGCGAGGCCATTATTGTTGGTGTATCGTGTTGCCCGCTGTTGCTATCAAAGGTGGTAAAGAGATCCGACATTGCTTTTTTTTTGCGATATATTTATATGTATAGTTATAGAATTTGTGTTTGATGTGTTTCTACTTAAAAGCAACGCGAGGTTGTTTATGTGCGTGTGTGGATGAAACCAAAGCGATGTAGTTGTTTATGTGGGTGTGTGTGTGTGTTTGGATGTTGTTGTTTACTGTTATAGCCGTGTCTGTGTGTGTGTGCGTTAGATAAATGATATGATGCATGATAAGGATGCAGGAAAAAAACTTGGTTAATAACTTGGTGTAACTTAGAGGCATACATATGTTATATTTTGCTAGCGTGCATTTAAAAACCGCAAAGTACCATAGCTGCTGTGTTGCATTTCACTTACGGTTGCAGTTACGGCAAGTAATTTACTTACTATTTACAATTAAAATGAAAATTCGGCCGAAAAACAAAACAACAAGCTCATTTGGCTTGCAGAAGTGATGCAGTGTTGTAAAGTAGCAAAGCGTCGTAGCTGCCAGACATCGATAGTACGATAAGTTTTGTATTTGCTAGTTCGATTGTTTTAAATGTGCCGCACACATAACAAAGTTGCATATGTTTAACTAATCGATTATTAATTGTAACTTATAAAATCGAAAAACTGCATTGTGTAAATGCGCAAGAAGGCGGGTTATTTACGCATTAATAATTTGTAAAGTATTACGTTATCCGAGCACAGTAAACACATAAGCAAAATGTCAATGACCGACACAGCAACCAATTCAGAGATTCCAGAGGCCAATGATGCCACAGAAGTAAAGGATGAAGACTATGTGGATATGAAATTCACAAAGGAAGTGCGTCAGGCAACAAAAGATGTGCATAAGTTAACTGATGTTCTTGTTAATGCTAAATTTGCAATAGGTAAAAGTGCTCAATTTGAAAAACATTGCAATTTTATATATATTTTCCAACTTGCAGCTCTTTCGGACGATGAAGTTTGGTACGATGGACTTTTGGTCTTTTACGAATTATATAAATTCTTCGAGGCCAAATTGCCAGAGCGTCTGTTGCCAAAGGAGCTGCATCGTTCGGCTGCCTTCGAGCGTGACTTTGATTACTTCTACGGCTCCGACTGGCGCAAGTCATATAAACCGCGACCAGCGGTCCAAACGTATCTGGCCCATTTGGAGCAGGTAGCAGCCAAAAGTGAGGTGCTTCTCTTCGCATTTGCCTTCCAAATGTACATGGCACTGATGTCCGGTGGCCAGCTGCTGCAGAAGAAACGCATGGTTGCCAGAAGGTTGTGGATCTTTCCCAAAGACAGCGCAGAGCAGGTACAACAGAAACAGGCCGAAGCGGATGCTGCAGCGGCCACAGCTAGGGCAGCTGCCACAGCTGAAAGTGATGGCATCGAGGAGAACGATTTGCGTGCCAGGCCCATGCCGGAGCAGGTTACAATCTCGCAAGTGGGCTGTGAGGCCACATTCTTTCCTGTCAAAATACCCCAGCTAAAATCCAAGCTACGACGCATTTTCAATGAGGTCTATGGCAAGCTGGATGATGAAATGCGCGCCGAGTACATTGAACAGAGTCGCAATGTTTTTCGCATGAATATTGAGCTGCTGCGCACTGTTAAGGGCGTAAATCGTGCAAATCTCAAGAAATTGGCCATTGTTGTTGTCTTTATAACCAGTATTTATGTGGCTTTTAAATTGGCTGTTAAGTAATTGTATGGCTAAATGCGCCTACATCTTATATTATATTTAAAAATAGTTGTTAGTTTTAAAGTATATACTATATGCTTGTTCTTACCAAAGGCAATAAATTAAAAGTTAAATGCAGTTATACTTAAGTGAAGCCGCGTGCCGTTGGGCCAACTTCTTAAGCACACTTTTGGTATGTTCCATGTCCAAGAATCCACTAGCTTGTAGATTATTCATCAGCAAGTTATATGCCTCAATTGGTTTGGTAAATCTGTGGGCCTTGGGAATAAAGCTCCAAAGTTCCGCTCATTCTATCGAACTCAGGCTCTTCGATCGGAGTTATCTCACTAAAATCTTGAAAACTTAACCCATTTAAGCATAAATCGTCTTTGAACTCATTGGTCTTGTCGCTAGGGAAATAGTTAAAGACAAAGAGCTTCGTACTATTTATTATTAAACTATTTATTTATATATGTACATATTTACATTGATTCATACTAAACTTAGAAGCTCAAAGGAAACAAAAAAAAAAATGTAGGGACTACGTAACAACTTACAACTTACTCAAAGTCAAGAATACCTCTGTGATTAAGGAAGGGATACAGAGCCTCGGCATGTTTGCGATATCTGTCGTTGTTGAAGAGTTTCTGTCTAAAGGCCTTGCTCTCCTCATCATCGCCCATCATGGAGGCAATGCTGGCATTATCCGTTGGATCGACAAGAACAGCCGACATAACAGCTGCAACTGTTGTTATTGCCCACAATGGATTCTCGAGCAGAATTTTATGCAGTTCCTTGAGGGTAGGTATGTGACGCGGATACTTGAGCAGCTCCAGATTGCGATTCAATTCCGTGTGATAGTAACGTATAAAGTAATCGAATTTCTCGATTTTTATATCAAAACTGGGCGAGGACATGAGCAGATAGTACAGATCATATGCTGGCGAATTGAAGCTAGAGCGCTGGAAATCTACAAAGAGTGTGTCCGTAACTTCACCCTTTGGACCGTAGGTGAACATCACATTGTTTGTCCAGCAATCGCCATGGTTAAGCACATTAAACTGCGTCTTGTCATAGGCTCCCGCCTTAAGTTCCAAGTCAAACATGTTTTTCAAAATCTTTTCCTATGAATTAAACAAAATAAATGAATATTAAAATACTCTACGTCTTTTGTTTTTCCATTCACTTACTACTTTATGAGCATAGGCTTCGTTGCCCTTCATAGATTTAACGGCATCAACCATTATCTCCACGAATGCCATATTCTTGGGATTCTCAAAGATCGGACGTGTTCTCTCATTGTGCACCGGCTTGTCCAGGCAATCCTCATAGGCACCTTTGGTCACATAGAGTTGCGCTGATGCTGCATGCAACTGAGCCAGTTTGGCCAGCACATGCTCTGTTTCCTCCACGCTCAATCCTTGCAGGCGATCGGCGTTCTTGAAGCCGGCAGGTCGCAGATTCTGTAGCAAAATGCGATCCTTGTCTGCGGCATTCGGCAGCTTATAGCTCTTGGGGCCAAAGACAACCGTTTGGCCAGCCTCTTTGAAGAGTTGTTCCAACTGTGGTATCACATCGTTATACATGGCTATCTCTTTTTTGAAGGTTAACATGAGGTCGAGTAGAGCCTTAGACATCTCACTGGCTGGCGGTATTTTGAGCATGAAAGATGCGCTTTCCACCTTGCCGCTCACAGTGTGATAATCAATGTCCACTGAGAGCATTATAGAGGAATAGTTATCACCAGCTGAGGTGGCTTTCTTCACACTAAACTCTTTAATTTCCTTAAAGTCAGCTAGTTCCGCCTTGAGTACTTCCTGGAAGAAATCACTCGTTACCCAGTCAGGCACTTCGGAAGTAGTTGCTGCTGCGGTTGGCAGCGGTTTTGGTGCTTCACTGCAGGATAATAGAAATAATTGATTATAGAACTAGTTTAAGTCACTTCAGCATGCGCTTACTAGAGTTCCAACAGTCCACGATTGTCCAACCAGGGTAGTATCTGTTCAATGTATGGTTTATAGCGTTTATTGGTGTACATCAGGTTCCTTAAGTCGTTACCAAAGAAGTTCTCAAATGTGGCAGCCTCATTGGGTTCCAATAGCACCACAGGCAGCACCATAAAACTGGCCATCAATGCCCAGACACCGTACTTAAACGATTGCATATGTAGCTCCATCAGTGTGGGCATGCGTTCCTTGTACTCCAACAATGTGAGATGTTCAATCAGCTGATCGTGATAGTACTTAATGAAGTAATCAAAATGCTTGAGCTTGTAGTCTATGTGCACGGATGTCATGATGAAGTAGAATATATCTTTGGCTGGATGAAGGTAATGTGGATTTTGGAAATCCACAAAGAGCATATCGAGCAGCTCGCCCTTGTCATCAAATTTAAAAAGGAAATTATTAACCCAACAATCGCCATGATTGAGCACAGTGAATGCACTGGGATCAGCTTTATTTGATTCTGGGAACAGCTTGTTAAATTTAGCAAAATTGCTTTCCTAAAAGATAAAATTGAAATTGTTATTTACAAACATCATGTCATATTTGAAGTTTTTTACCAGTTTTTCACGATATTGCTGACAGTTGTCATAGCGATGCAGATTGTCTAAGAACATCTTCTGTATGGGCACCACCATGATATGCATCATGGCCATTGCCTTCTCCATATCTGTGCCAAGCATGCCATAGGTAACCAGATCCGAATAGGGTCCATGGACGCTTCTATACGCGGCACTAACGGCATGGTATTGCGCAAGCTTGCGTAGAACAACCTTGGTCTGTTCCATATTGAGGCATTCCAGGCGATTCACGTTCCTATAACCATCCTGACCCAGATCGTACATGAGCACGGTATTGGCCAATTTTGGCTCTGTTTTGACGCCCTCCTTGAATTTGTAGGCGCGTGGCGCAAATGTAATATCCAAACCCTTCGATTTGTAGAACTCCTCAAATTTGGGTACCAAATTAATGTACATCTCGTTCTCAATTGTGAAGAAATTTGCCATTTCCAGCATCTGTTGCATTTCCGCAAAGTCGTGTGGTACTTTCATCATAAGCGAAATAGGTTTTACGCTTTTATCTATTTTTGATGAAATAGAGGTTCATTTATGTCTAACAAGTTGAATGGGAAAACCTTTTGAAAGGGTTAGAGATACTAGCCATGATAACGTTCTAAATATAGGTTAACAAAAAATTTTACTTCAAAATTAAATTATTATTTTTATCTTGATTGATCGCGGGAAAGTTTTAACAATATACAATTAAGCACTAGCTTATTAGATTTCCGTTTATGGTGTGCGACGTTATCTAAAACAATAATCGACCGGTACCGCCAAAACCCAAAAAAAAAAGTCACTAGTACCAGTACATTTAGGTTTTCACTGATAAGAGCTCTCACTCGACGCTTATCTCGAAAAGAATGCAACACTCGCTCGCTTATCTAACGTCAAATCTCAATAGCTTAGCACTTGAATTTGTGACGTCACGAGCTGTATTCTCAACTTACCCGTAAGCTCTGCCTTGATGCTCACTCTCAGCATAAGCGTTGCATAGTTCTCACCAGCAGCCATAGCTGGCTTAACGCTAAAGCTCTGAATCTTTGCAAATTGCGGCACATGCTCTGTGAGTATTTCCACAAATTGCGATTCATTAATCCATTTAGGCACCGTTTCCGTGTTGACAACGGCCGGTACTGCACTGGGTGCAGGTGCTGGCGCTGGTGTTGCTACTGGAACTGGAACAGTGGCGGGTGTTGCAACCTTGGACTTTGCTTTGGCATCGCTGTGTGGCGCGGCGCTTTTGCTTGGTTCCACTTTATAAGTATTTTTTGATTTGGAACTATTGAGACCCATTGCGCGATTGATTGATTTTTTTTCTCTATCGTATAGTGGTACGTCCGTACGGCTTGACAAATAATATTCTACTGAGCGTTTGCTTTAAAATGTACGCTTTTATTTATACCCAAGTGTTATGGCCGATAATAGCATTTACTGCTGATTGCTGAACTACTATTTTGTTTATCAGTTTTTGCGTCGTTTCGAACATCTGCAAAGTAATAGCCGTTTGGAACACAAAATCAAATTGACGGCAACTGAAAGTCCTCTAAATTATATTTGTATTGGTTAATAAACGTAAAACAGTATCGCAAAATGTTGCTTAATTTGCAGCTGATAATCATATTGGGCGTGCATTTAAACATTATTTAATATTTTTGTCAAATGTTGAAATAAACTAAATAAACTCGAGAGTATACTAAGAGATCTGAAACTTAAAACAAGTAAACTTTAAAGTAAACACGCTTTGTTTGCTTGGACTTAAACATTTGCACAACAATTCCATTCTGTAGAATGTAGCATACAATATTTCAATCGTTGAATAAATTGTTAATGGGAGAGACACAAAAAAAAAATGTACCATTAGAACAATCACAATGACTATGCACAATGCATAAATACACAGAGATGTATAAAAAAATATATGAGAAATACTCTAACATTTATAATCAGTTTGCTTGTCTAATCTTAATATAATCAATTTCATTACTGTTACCGATACACTTATTACCATGTCTATGTGCGGCCAAATTATAGATTAGAAACTATGCGCTTCAATTGATGTTTGTTCATGTAAAAGGTCTATGACCGAATAAAACAATAATAATTCAAGTTTATTCCAATTGAGTTTCATGCATTGCTTTATACAAAATGTGATTGTATTGATATGAAATTATGTCATAGTTTAAACACAAAAGTATATATAGATGTTCGGTTCGTTCAAACCAGTTTCAAAGTTACAAACACGTTTTGCATGGTGTGTATAGTATAAGGTGGTTTTAATTAATTTTTCTAATCGCTCTTAATCGTTTATAGTGCATTGAGTGAGTATATATAAAACAAAATAATATTTTTTTAGAGCATTTAGGTTAACAGTATAGAAATGTTGGTGTCCAAAGAATGTAGCCGAAACTGACCCTTCATAGATGATTATAAAAAAGGTACAAGAACCAAAATATATATTTCAAGCTATGCATCCAAGATACCACGATTGTCCAACCAGGGCAATATCTTTTCGATATATGTCTTATAACGCTCGTTCGTGTACAATTGACTCTTGTACTCCAGGGCTTCCTCGGTCTCATCCAACAGCACAATGGGCAGGACCATGACAGATGCTGTTATTGCCCAGATACCATACTTATACAGATGCATATGCAGTTCTGTGAGAGTTGGCAAACGATTTTGATACTCCAATAGTTTTAAATGCAGTATCAGCTGATCGTGATAATACTTGATGAAGTAATCGAAATGCTTTAACTTATAATCAATATGCACAGATGTCATGATAAAGGTAAGAAGATCGGCCGATGGATGCCCATATTTGGGCAATTGAAAGTCCACAAAGATCATATCAACCAGTTCACCATCCGGAGTGTATTTGAAGAGTAAATTGTTAATCCAACAATCACCATGATTGATCACATTAAATTCATCTGGATCGAATTTGCTTAGACTTAGAAAATGTTTGCTCAACTTAGAGAAAAGTCTTGCCTGAAGGTAAAATAAAATTAGGTTCAGCTACAGTTAAAAACAACAACAAAAATGGTTATTTAACTTACAAATTTATCGTAGTATTTCTCTCCGTTCTTATAGCTACACAGATGTTCCAAAAACATTTTCTTAAACGGACCCATTATGCCATCGAGTATGGATAAAGCTCGCTCTCGATTGGGTCCGAACATGGGTTGCGTAAAAAGTTCGGAATAGGGTCCATGAACCACTCGACAGTGTGCACCTGCTGCATGATACTGTGCCAGTTTACGCAGCACACAATTTGTCTGCTCCACATTGAGGCAATCGAGACGATTTAGGTTTCTATAACCATCCTGACCTAAATCATTCATAAGCACCGTATTGCCTAGTTTTGGTTCCGTTTTGAGACTCTCCTTGAATTTGTAGGCACGCGGGGCAAAGTTGATATTAAAGCCTTTCGATTTATAGAGCTCTTCGAATTTACAGATTAGCTCCGTGTACGTAGCATTTTCGACGGTAAAGAAGTTAACGGTTTTTAGCATCTGTTGCATCTTGGCCGATTCATGTGGCACTTTCATCATAAAGGACATGGGCTTGACGGATTTATCTAAACGGGGTTAAAGAAAGGCCTTAAGAGGTCTTGAAGTAATAGGGAAACTAACCTGTTAGCTGCACATCAATGCTTATTCTAAGGATTAGCGAGGAATAGTTTTCGCCAGTTTTCAAAGCTGGCTCAATGCAAAAGTTCTGAATGCGCTGATACTCTGGCACATGTTCCGTTAGGATCTCTTGAAACTGTGTCTTCTTTATCCATTTCGGCACCAATTTGCCATCCATATGCATTGGGTTAACTGTGGGTTTCGGCTTAGTTCTGATTTTATTCTTCATTATGATGTCTATGGAGCTGTTACTTGGATCACGTTCCAATGCCTTCTTACTGCTGGTTTGACCCATTTTGGTCTTTATGAAATTAACTTTGAAATTAAAATATCTTTTTGATTAGTTCATATACTTTACGTACATCCATACTATCTATAAGATATCTATGCTTAGCTTTTATATTTTATATTAGTTATATAAAAATTAACTTTTGGTTTTAGCTTGCACATTTGCCTTGCATTTTTGACATTTTGTAGTCGTTCGTTCTGTTTTTATATTTTTTTTTTATTTTTTTAGTTAAACAAAGAATTTAAGTTTGTGTTTTAGGGAAGTAAATAATTTATTTTACATGTTTAAAGCCTACTGTTTATACACAATAAATTATCCTATAATATGTTTATGGGAATTAGTTTTAATTTTAAAAACATTATTCGGCTTTACTTATAAACGCTGAGTATTTCTGCTATTGGTGACGGTCGTTTAGGTTTCCTGGAATCCTTCACTATAGATTCCTTAAGCTTAATTCTCTCCGGTGCATCCTTGTTATATTCGAGGGGTTTGAAAAGTTTTGGATCCATTGCAGACAACGAATTGGATGTAAGAAGCTCTTTTATCAAAGTCATGGCTATACAAAATGCCGGTTAACTGTGTTATTGTTAATAAGTTTTACGTTCATATTTATACCAAACATATTGGCATAGGTCGTGCTTAATTTAGACATAAGAAGCTTTTAGTATTGCTAAGCTTTTTGCACTGGAATCTTCTCAATCTTATCAACTAATAATATAGTTTTTTCAATCGCATGAAATTCCTAAAATTAATGATTTCTTATCAAGGTATATTTAAACATTGTTTGCTTAAAATTATGAAATAGCTATAAGAAAATTATCATAGACATAGATTGTGCTGCATAGAAGGGGTACTATCATAAAAAGCTTCTTTTTTTTTTAAATAAATATTGAAATTCCAAACGATTTTCAGAAGCATTCGCTTGTTGAACTGGCGTTCGCATTCCGTAGAACGTCTCAAATGTTTATCACATGTTTATCGCCCCTTTAAACAGTTTTTAAAGCAGTCAACCAGATATTTAGCTAATAAATATAACAAACTCCGGAAATGGTAAAAAAATTGCTGATAGCAGTTAACTGATGTATTTGAGCCAACAGTTGACATCAGCTGGTGATAAGAAACAAGCCAACATGACAAAAAACTGAAGACCACCCATTGATTAGTTAGTTATTATTGCCAAGCAGCTAGCTATAAGTTATCGGTTCTAGTTGAGATTGAAAATAGCTTTAAGTTTGCTGGGATTTTAAATACGTATCTTATCAATCAAATTAGGTAAGTTATGTGTCTAAAAATAATATAACTAATAATATGGCTTCTTGAATTAATTAAACGTGTTTGTTTTTAAGTCTTATTTATTTCTTAAATGTTTTCAATATCACAGTTATGCTTTTTAGTTAGTTGTTGGCTTGTTATATACGAACAAGCCACGATTATAGGCCCAGGGTAGCAGCTGTTTAAAGTGTTGAACAACGCGCTGATGTCCAAACATAGAATTTCTAAGTTGTTCCCCATCGTTCTCTTGATCCAATATGGTATCCATGTTGCTCTTTTCACTAGGATCGATTAATACTAGTGGCAATAGCAGCGAGGTGACCGGATAAACTGAAATAACAAGTTTTTTAACAACAAGCTCAAGTTATTTAAGAGCCATAAGAATCTACCCCAATCACCATGATTTAGGATCGCTGTGTGTAGACCTCTTAGTGTAGGCATTGCCTGGGTATAAACCAATAGTTTTAGATAATCAATTAGCTTGCTGTGGTAGTAGGCAACAAAGTAATCGAATTTTGTGAACTTTAACTCAAGCGTAACAGAGGAAATTAGTATATAGATTAAATCCTGAGCTGGTGAACAAAACCGACTCATTTGTAGATCTATAAAGTAGGTATCCTTGATTTCACCATGCTCATCGTATTGAAACATAATATTATTGCAATAAAAGTCACCATGGTTCAAACAACGAAATTCGCCATCAAACTTGAGTGCATAAGCCTGAAACATGTCCGGTGCGTTGGAGGTATAGGTTTTCTATGAAATAAAGGTCATATTAAAGTATAATAAAGCCGTTTTATATATTATCGATGAACTTACCAATGCGCTCTCCATATAGGCAGCTTCATAAAGCGGCAGAGCTTTAATCAAGGACTTGGCTTGTGTATCGCGAAACTCTTGAAACTTATCCTCTTCACTACACAGATTTCTATCGTATAGTTTTGGATAAGCGCCTTTTGCCTCAAAACGCACCGCGGAGGCGGCATGAAACTGCGCCAACTTATCCAACACTGCTTTCGTGTGTGGCATATCCAAGCCCAGTTGTCGCTTCACATTCTTAAAGCTACTATTGCCCAGATCTTCCAATATGATCACTTCCTTACTGGGCAACGTTTTTGGCTCATAGTATTTGGCAGCAAATGTTATCTCTTTGCCTTTGCGGGCAAACATTTGCTCAAACTCTGGCACATAGCTGCTGTAGGTAAGCTTTTCCTTATCGAACACTTTCCAGCTGGTTATCATATCGCGTGTACTCAAAGTTGTGGGTAATAATTTAACAATATACGAGGTAACTGCTTCGTTGCCATCTGTAAAGTTAAAACTACTTTAAGTTATTTGTCTATTAAGTTTCTAAATCTTGTGTTTACCTTTGAGTTCCACAACAAGTTTAACGCGCACAACTAGACAAGTAAAGTTTTCGCCCTTTGCGCAAGTTGGCTCCACTTTAAAGTTCTTGACAGCTTTGTAGTCTTTAAAGTCGCGTTGTAAGAACTCTACAAATATTTGCTCATTCAACCAGTCTGGCAACTTTTGCTTCCTCTCATTATCACTGGTCTCTCTCATGATGTTTATACTCAAGAGCTGACTATTTCACGACGAAAGTATATGGCAAGTTCTGTGGTCGCTGTGTTTATAAACAATGGAGCTTTTATGCTTAAAGCTCTGAGTAATTACGCCATCTAGTTAAATCAGTAAAGTTCCTGAGCTAATGCGACTTTTAAATGCCCTACGCATATGTTTTATTAGCTATAATTCTGTTTATTATTTACTTGCATACTTTATTAACATCTGTTTTTTTTTGTTAGCTTAATCCATCTATCATGCCGTCAAATATATATTGAATTTTGCTCTAATAACCTACGAAAAGTATCGATGTATATACATTTTTGGGCAAAATATGCCGAAAATTGTAACATAATTCAATTAATTTGTCACAGAGATTTGACATGCGGACAATTGAATTCTAAGGGATGCACTGAAACTGTATTAGAATTGCGTAAATCTCGGTTAGGCATTGTTCATTGACTTGTTAATTTCATACGCTGATTAACTATGGGTAAGTTTTTAATGAACAGCACGTGGCAATGACAAAACTGTCGAATAAAATTTGAATTTTTGAGAAGATTCAAAAGCTTAAGCAAACGTTTCCCACACAGCAGGTGATCAAGTGTTTGTTGTTATTTGTTGAATGCAACTTAAGACTAAAGACACTCTGACATAAGTCGCTAATCACAGACACGTGAGTCCACTTCATAAGCCAATGTCACAAGCGTTAAGCTCACCCTTAGCTGAAGAAGTCGACTGTAGCAAACTAATGCGGCATGAAGTGTCACAAATTCATCAAAACATATTGCCAGCTACCGAACTTTCATTCGGACTAATACCAAAACAAGAGCAGCAACCACATTGGCAACAAAAAAAGGGCCCTTTGTTGCAATGATCCTGACATGCAACCCCTCAGGTAGCTCTTGTTAGGACTTGGTGTACGCTCTCCCTTTACAATTAATTTGCTGTGACATACAAAAAAGGGGGCGCTAATCTGTTCAAAATGGGCGTTGAACGCAAAAATTCCTCGGTATTTAGGCTGGCTAGCAGCTTCAGGAATGGTATTGATTGACTTGTAGATATCCTGGTTTTAGCTTAAAAATAAGTAAACTCTACATTGTTCTAGTAAACTGCTTAGCAAAACTTCACAAACCGTTTGACAATAATTATACAGTATCTAAGCGTTGCGCAATCTCGTGCTCTTTAAGTATTACACTTGTTTTTTGCTTCAAGGGTTGCTTGCAACAATTATCATTGTATTTGCCTGCCCTAGCACATTTATTTATTAATAATAATTTTACGCTTTGTTTACGTTGTCAAATTTTGTATAATCGTTTTTGTGTTTTATTTTTTCTTCTTCTGGGCTACCTCCGTGTTCTAGTCTCTAATGTGACTTCATTGTGGCATCAACATGTGCTGCAACAGCAGCTGCATGGATTCGCACGCAAATCAAGTAATAATAATGTTGTAAGGTGGTAAAAAAAAAGCACAACTATTTTTACAGGATTATCAGGTGGTTGTTGTTGGTATTTTGTAAAGATTTTTAAAGTCAATTGGTGTTGGGTTATTGTTCAACCTCAAAGTAACCACGATTCTCCAGCCAGGGCAAAATCTTTTGTAGTTCCTCACAATATTTTGTTAGCTTAAACATTTCATCGATATCCGCACAACCAAAATCCGCTAAAACAATGGACAGAATCTCCGTTAAGGTTTCAAAGGCTGTTATATAGAAAAAGCTGTTATAAATATCTTAATAGCTTAAGGTTTTAAAGCTCACCCCAATGACCATAGTTGAGTAAATCCAGCTGTATATCTGTTAAGGTTGGCAACTTTCCCTTAAACTTAAGCATTTCCAAATTGACCGCTAGTTCATCCAGGTAAAATCTTAAATATGCATCAAAATGTTGCGTTTTTTGTGCTGGTGCCGTTAAAAGTAGCTGAAATAGATCGTGTACAGCAGGTCCGTGCGAAGCCGCACCGAATTGATGGAAAACTACATCCTTTAGCTGGCCAAAGGCATCGAATTGGCCAAGTATATAACTGGGCCAACAAGAGCCCATAAGAATGACATTAAAGCATTTCTTTGGATCGGGCGTTTCCACGGCTTCAGTTAAACACTTTTGATACGCTTTCTGTTAAGAAAAATACTAAACAAAAGGTGTTTAAAGGTTATTCCATATATACTTACCACCTTATCCTCATAATGCCTCAAATTGTTTGCACGCAAACTTTCGTGAAATCTGCGTTGAAGCCAGCTCTTAAGATTTGAAATATTTTGAGATGATTTCTCGTTGCGATTCAGTTCTGTGAGCTGCTTTAACTGATGCGGATTCAGTTGCAGATAACAAGCTGTAGCTGCATGATAAGCAGCCAGCTTGGACAGAATCACCTGCATAGCGGGTTGATCCAAACCCTTTGGCTGATTAACCACCCGAAAGCCCTTGGCCTGCAGATCTTCCAGATAAAGACATTTGGTTTCTTGAGACTTGAGTTGGATGTTGATGGGTGCGAAAGATATATTTCTATTCATATTCTTGTAAAGTGTTTCCAGAGCTGGAATTATCACACTATACACATGCTGCTCCAGTTGAAAGCTGTTGACTTGAGGAAACCTTAAAGTTGTGACTTGGTTCAACTCCCGCGACTTCACCAAGTAGTTGATTGTGCGTAAGGCATTCCCTAATTGATTATGTTATCGTTAATGCTCATTGGCTTATCGAGCGTTAATCATTTTCACTTGCTCACCCGCCACCTTGGCTTGAATCTGCACACGTAACGCATTCTGTTCCGTTCTACAGCGAATATTTTCAATACTTTGAAACGTTGGAACATCCTGTACAAGCAGTTCGTGCAGCTCCTTCTGATCCAGCCAGTCTGGCGCTGTGCCATAATCAGTTGAGATTTGCGTTAGCAGTTCGGGTCTGGACATATTCGTTTCGCTTTCAAGTGAATACTGACAAGAAAATGTAGAACTAGGCGGCTAATCAACACAATTCTTATCAACTATTCCATTGCTATCAGGCAATAATTTGTACTACACTTTGTTAGGGGGACTGAGATATTGCACTATTGTGGCAAGTTGTAATTGCGCTTATCAATTGTAAAATGGTAGGAAAACCCGATCAAATCGATCTAAAACAAATATTAAATATTATTTTATTGTCTTCAGAAAGTATATAATTGTTGTTTTTTAGATTAGTTGATTAAAAATATCTGATCTAGAATCTAAACTACAATAAAGCGAATCTATATAATTTGACTTTTTTGGTTCTAACATATATTTTTAATATATATTTAACTGAACCCAAATTTACATAACTATCACATTTAAAAACACATAAAATGGCAACAGAAAGTGGCAAAGAAAACTTTTCACTTAGGTCAAACTATGGTTGTAGGGCGAGGCAAAGTCGCGCTGATAGGCAACCGGATGCAGATGTGGATGTGGGTGCATTGGAGGACCTGCAGCTACCGCAGATGGATGATGATGTCCATTCATGCCACCGTACATATCCGAACGAGACTTGTGGCTATTCGAGGGTGTGCCACTCAACAGCTCGGCCATAAAGCCAATGTACGTGATGGCCAGGCGAAGGGTCTCAATCCGCGAGAGACGCTTCTCATAGGCAAAGGTGGGAACCTTGCGTCTTAGCTTATCGAAAGCCTCATTCAGGTTAAACATGCGACGGCGTTCGCGTATGTTGGCAGCACGTCTCTGTGCCATGGAAGCAATGCGGCGACGGGTTTTCTTTGACACAGAGGAGGAGGAGCCTCTGCCATTGGCAGACGGACGTTGATTCACCAACGGTGCCACTTGCGAGCGTTGCCAGAGCGCTGTAAGTAGCTAAAGTCTTAGAACATGGTCAGGAAACTTTGGAGAATTTTAAAACTTACATAAATCAGTGCATGGAAAACCAGCTATAAGCTCCTGATATGGCACTATGGGCGGTGGTGGTGGTGCCTCCTGGCCCCACAATGGCTGAAATGGCACCTCTGGCATATAGGTAGGCTGATCGCTTGGATGCTGCATTTTATATATTTCTTTATCTATTCTTATAGGACCTTTGTTCCGTTCTGTTTGGAAGCCCGAATTGGATTGAATTCTGTTTGCGTTGTCTGCTTTGAAATTATCTCTGCTCTGGCTTATTGGATTTTTGCCACCCTTTTGCTCTGCAGCATCTGTTACAGGCAGTCAAAGCGGCCATTTTGGATTGGCAACAGTTTAGGACGTTCTGATTGGCTGTCGCTTGTTTTGGGGTTGAGAGTAATGCGAAAGCAATTGCTTATGTTGTAACTTTCTTGAAAAACTTTTGTTAAATTTAAAGTAACTTTTTGGATAACTTTAATATAAATGAAAGTCAAGTTGCAAATATATTTTACCACTACCAAAGATAAAACAAATATGGATTAATTATAATGAATATATTAAAGGTTGGTGATTTAAATCTTGAACTAAAGCTTTAACAAGCCTTATAATTTATATTAACATAATATAATATTAGTTAGTTTAAGTGTCCTTGCTTTTGCATCCCTGAGCAGGTAAGTGTGGCCATTCAGTAGGAAACGTAACCATGTCTTATGGTTGGTGTATTTGCTACACTTCCTTATTGGAGCAGGTAAGTGTGGCCAGTCAGTAAGAAACGTAACCATTTTTTTTGTTGGTGTATTTGCTAAACGTCCTACTTGGCACATAGATGGCGCTTGTAATTTTCTAATTCAAACGGATAGTCTTTAAGGGTTATTAGAATTTTGTGTGTAGTTTTAAGAAACCTGTAAGGAATTTGAGAACTTAAGATATTTAAAGAAAGCTGGCTTGGTTTTATTCTTATATATCAATTTGCTGTAGTAAAAATAAACGCATTTAATCTATAAAGTTCAAAACTTTTAACCTTCTTAGTTCTAGAAATAATCGTTTTAGTTTTGGCCATCTAACTGTTGCATGTTCTGTTTATGTTTATAAATGTCTGTCTCTTTAAATATTTACAAGCTTTCACCAACTCTCTCTCGGAGAGAAAAAAAGAAGCAAAAGCGCCAACTCGGATAAACTTGCCGGCGCTTTTGCTCTTAGTTAGATAAAAGAGATAATTTGTAGATTTATGTGAAAAGTTATTTGCACGTCTTAAGTAGTTGAATATAGCTATTTAATTGTATTTATTATTCTTGCCAGAAGTTTTAAAGTTGCGCTGAAAACTTAAACAAACATTAAAAGATTAAAAGACAGATTATAATTAAATATTTTAGTTTTAATTTTTGTTCGCTTCAACAACAAAGGTTAAACTCAAAGGCGATTCATTGTGTCAATAATTTGAAATTGAATACGACGTGCCAAGGATAGGAATTTTCCAACCATCTCTTGCTACCTCTTCCCCCCCCCCCCCCCCACACACTTCCTCTTTTTCTTTGGTCTTTTTTTGTCTTTCGCCGCTTTGATATCCAAAACCATTTTAGGGTTTATTTTTAAAGCAACTCGAATGCTGTTCACTTGCCTTGTTAAATGCATAAAAAGCTTGTGAATATATACATAAAAATATATATTATATTCATATATATAATGGCACTTGACACCTTTTAACAAAAAAAAACTTACCAATAATTCTCGCAATGCAAAGTTCAAGTATAGAATAAGAAAATTCCCCAGACAATTTGTTTGTGTCTGCTGCAGAGCTGTGTGCAAGATTTATGTTTAAACATACATATACAATATATATAAGTATAAAAATATGTAGAGTTTTGTATATGCTTTGCCATGCGTGTTGTTGCAATGCCATTTGCTGCAATCTAATTTTCCACACAAATGCATTTTATTTATGACGTAATTTGGGGATTTCTATGCGTATAACAAAAAAAAAAAAAAAAAAAGCGGGAAACGAAACCAGTCTAAAGGATTATGTCTGCCACATGCTACACAGTTGCCAGTTGCAAGATATTTACTTAAAGAGGATTATCATATTACGCAGCGTGTTCATAGTTTAGTGTAAAATCAACTTGATCAGAGCTAGCTTTGTGTTTAAGTTTAAACATTAGCCCAAAAAAAAAAAGAAATCATCACATTCGATGGATAGTTAGTTAGGTGGCATCTCAGTGAAATGCTGTTTCGTTTAATTGCAAATTCAAGTCCCAAATCAAAATGCTGCCTCCTAACAAAGGTTCGGCAAATGTTTAGTCAATCAAAACAGTCGAGGCACATCAGAAGCGAGACAATCAAAATGCACTATGTCGTGTATGATCAGCCGCATAGTCAATTGAGATGCCCACCCATATTGCTGTTGCACGACTTGAATACGAACCGTTCCGTGTGGCGTCGCACGGCGCGCAACTTGGTCAAGTTGGGATCACGCTGGGTGATCACTGTAGATGCACGCAATCATGGTCAGAGTCCACATAGTATGCTGCATACACCGCAGAGCATAGCGGCCGATGTGGAGGCTCTTATGGCGGATCGTCATTTGGAACGCATTGTTGCCTTGGGACACAGCATGGGCGGCAGAGCGCTGATGACGCTGGCGCTGAGCAAGCCAAAGCTTGTGGAGCGACTGATTGTGGTGGACATAACGCCAGGTCCACTGCCTGCCCATATTCTAGATGCTGTGCAGCTGCTAGAGCTAATGATTGAAATAGCGCCACAAATACCCAAAGAACTAACGCTTACAGCGGGTCAAAAGTACATAATACCCAAGTTGAGTAAATTGGTAAAGAATTCGATGGATCTGATGCGCATCATTAAGAATCTAAAGAAACTGGATAGTGGTGCATTCGCTTGGAAAGTGAATGCAGAGGCCATTATCAATGGTTGGAACGAATCAATGGTTAATTATGAGCAGACGCTACAGAGACTACCGAGCTATAAGGGTGAAACTCTGCTCATTGCGGCCAGCCGGGAGCAGTTTGTGACGCCGTCAAATGTTAAGATTATGCAAAAGTATTTTCCCAAATTGCAGGTAGAGTCTTTAGATGCTGAGCACAGAGTTCACTTGGATCAGCCCGATAAGTTTGTACAGCTTGTGCTGGATTTCACTACGCCTTGTCCAGAATAAAGTGTTTGCATTCAGACAATAACTTTAAAGCTGTGTGTTACTTTGATGGCTGTCAGAATTGTATTGGCGTCGGTTAACAATACACATACATACGATTCGAGGAATGTTGGCTGAAATAAATACGCTGTCAGCATACACATGACCGCAACCCTTTCAATAGAACTGAACTGAACTGAACTGAACTGAAAAGATATAGAGACCGAGACAGAGGGAGAGGGAGAGGGAGAGGGACAGGGGGATTTAAGCACTCGAGCGCTCGAGTGAATGGAGTGAGAGTCAAAATCGATGCGAAATCAACGTGGCAGCCAATTGAACCCACTCATTCAACCCAGCTTTACCCCTCTCTCTCTTTCACTCTTCTAAATTTTGATACAGCTTTTCAAGTACTTGAGTGGAATGATATAGCAACGAGTCTACGATGCAATGGCATACGTTAAGCCCTAAACTATAGCTACAATGGGATACAATTTAAAAGCTTTCGTTTGATTTATCTCTATTGAACGTGCGACGTGAACTCTGTTTGGTCTTTGCCATCGAACTATGCAAATACCTGAGAGTGAAAGAGTAAGGTAACTTTGCTTACTTGGTTGCTCCAATCAACAACTTTTCAAAACTATTGTAATATTCCATTAAAGTCTTCTCTTGTTGCACAATCAGCAGCCAAAGCAACCAAAGGTTGTTGTCGGCAGTCTTGTTTATACTTGGTCTTAATGAGAATAACGTGAAATTTCATTATGCTGTATAATAAATAAGTATCTAGTCAAATAAACCCAGCAGACGAGACACAGATGAAACTGAGACGGCAAACGAAGACAAAACGAATGCTAAACAGACACGCAGGCATATTAAAATTTAGACACGTACACATATTTTATTGTGGGTGTATCACATCCACACCCCTAACCCCTTTCTACTCACAACTCACAGACAGACAGACAGACAGACAGACAGGCAGACAGACAGAAAATGCCAACACAGACTGCGTAACAACAGAATCCAGTGCAGCGCACACAAGAAAATCCAAAACAACAACAACTCAAATCAGAATAAGAAGGGAAGGCAAGGAAGGAAGGCAACAAGCCGAACCACATCAACCGATACAAACGCAGCAACAACAATGAGAGAAACAACAACAACAGCACAAGCAAGCGTTGTCACTGTCTTTGCCGTTGTTGTTGTTGTTGTGCTCGGCTGCTGTTTGTTGGTAAATTCAAATTGGTTGTTGCTCTGGCGGCATGCGCCATCTGCTAATGGCAAATTGCTTTTGCGACACAGTGCCAGCCAGCTGTACTCGTACATAGAATAAATCAGAAAAAGAGATAATTGTAATCAAACTGTTATGATTTAATAGTGAACAAAACAAGAGATTAAAGTAGGAATAAACAAACAAATATATATGTTGAAACGATAATAATCCTATGCTTTGTAACTTTTATTCGACTTGATCCTATAGGTTAACATGTAGATTTGCCATTTATAGCAGGCACGCGGAACACACATGAGAAAGTATAAACCCTGGCAGCCCTATAAACGTAAGCGTAAATCACTTTCAATTTGTTAAAGATGTTGCTAGCGAAATGAAACCAAATGTAATTAAACTAAACTAGTCTGGCTAACGTCCAGCTCCCACCTATTCCTATCTGTTGAATCCGAGCTTGTGTTGAACTCAGCCTTTGGGGCTCTGCAGCGATTGCATTTCTGACGATACCAAAAGTTGACATTGAAACAATAGCCGCAGTTCCAATCGTGCTTCCTCGGACGCCAGCAGCCAGCCGTTTGTCCCACACTGGACATGGCTGCTGCATCCGATTTGCTAACCCTGCAACGATTGCAGGTCATGCGCCACACAAAGTTGCTATTGCGGCACAGTTCACACACCCAATTATCATAGGCGGGCTTCCATTTCTTCTGTCGCTGACGGCGCTGTTGCTCAATGCCCGTTTCCTGGGCGTAACTGAAGCGTACGCTCTTGCCCGGACGTGTGGAAAGGTAGGCGGGCACCACATTGACCATCTGGCCCAGAAATTTCGATCCATTCAAATATTGTATGGCTGCTTGGGCGGTGTAGGAGTTTGTATATGTGATGGTCGCCTCACCCTTCGAGCGCCCCGTCAGCTTGTTCTTGTACACGAAGATCTTTGGCTTCATGGTCAGCTCATCAATCTTTATGCGTCCCATTTTGCCAAAGAACACTATGATATCGTTCTTTGTCACATTCTGACGCATGTTCAACACAAATATTGTGTCCAATCGCAGTGCATAAATCTCATCGCCAATCTGGATGGACGGTGCCGGACGTGGCACACGGAAACGTTCGGTCCAATCGTTGGGGGGACAATAGCCCATCATGGTCAATAGATCAAAATCTAATGCATTTGTCGATGTTGTGGTTATTGTTGTGTAGTCCTTGTCCCTCGCTGTTACTGTACTTCCAGCTAATTCTGCTACAGTTGCTGATGTTAGGACTCCCATTGTTGCATTTCCTTTGGCAGCTGTTACTGCTGCTGCTGATGTTGTTGTTGTTGTTGCTGTTGCTGTTGCTGCTGCTGCTGCTGCTGCTGCTGTTGCTGCCGCTGCGACTGCTGCAGCATCTGTGGCTGTTGCGACATCGTTCAAGTTGTAGTCTTCAGTTAACAGCAGGGAACCGCGCGCATCACCACCACCATTCTCCATGCGATAGTTCTCTAGATCCTCGATTGCCGTGCTGACCATTTCAATATAATTTTGTTTGTTCAATTGCCGCTCGTGTAGTGCAAAAAAATTTTGAGCTGAAAATAAATTTTCACACACCGAATCAACTGTCGCAAAGTCCATTGTGAATAAAAACTGTGAAAGTAAAATGATTTTTTTTACTACCGAACGAATTACGAACCGTTCCCTAAAAAATATTAAAACCTACTGAATATTCAATGCCACAAGTTTTCACAACATCATATACGAAATTCAGAAATTTATCACAGACTACATTGATTTTTCACTTTACAATCGTTGTTAGATATTTTTTTTTGTTCGTACTATTCCGTCTTTCGTTTAGTTTTGTTTCGTTTAATATTATGCTAATTCAAATAGATTGGCATAATATGCAAAAGTGCAACTGCAGCAGCGCTAAGTAATCCATCATTCCATCCATCTACTTATGCATTAAGCTGATGACTTTGCACTTTTGCTCGTTGAGTGCAAAAATTGATTCATAATTTTGCACATTTTCACTTTAATCAGTAAAGTTTGATTGCATTTTTATGTGGCAACGGTTGCTTAACGCTTTCGACGTTGAGGTAAGGACCATTAATGCCAACGAAAGAGAAAATTCTGAAATAATGAAGCTGCTGAACCACAAATGTTAAGCTCATAAAGTTATAGTAAAAAAGGTATGCAGGTTAATTGTAAAAGTAGTAAAAGTTTAATGGTTGATAAGAAAAAGAATTATTTAAAACTTATCTTTAAACTCAAGTTAACTTTCTGCAAAACTCAAGTGTTGCAATCTGGCTGAAACTAATCCAGTTGCTGCCTCTCCAGCCTCTCCAGCCAATTAGTTGGCAATTATTTTACTAATGAGCAATCACATTAACCCCACACAAGGCAAGAAAACAAAAAAAAAAAACAAAAGTCAACGATGCGTCGGCCAGCAAAAATGTCACCAAGCAGCAGCAGCAGGAGCGGCAGTGCCAGGGTTGTCGAGTATATTTGATGAAATATGTGGCGCATTTAGAGAGCAGCTGATAAACAGCTCAAACGCATTGCCCTGTGCCTTTGCCTTTGCCAAGAGCTACGCCCTCAAATGACCTTATCGCCATTAGCGCAGTGACAACATGCGGCTTCATTAGTACGCTCTTGCCACAACACACACACACACACACACACTAACACATAGAGCTTGCACAATTAAATGAAATGGCGCTGTGGCGTCTCAATTTCTTTTGCCTTGCCGTCTGCAGCTTGAAGCTCATTAGGTCAACGTCGGCGGTTTATGTTACTGTTGCTGTTGCCTTGGCTTTTATTGTTTGCGCCGTTAAAGTGTCCTGCGTGTCCTGTGCCCATTACAGATTGCACAACTAAATCATAAAGTGTTTCCTTATGAAAATGTTTCATTTTTGTTTTGTGCTTGTTTCCTTTTCATGGAATTGGCGAAAATTAAAAATCAACTTGAAAACATTCAGTTGGATAGAATATAAGGGCTGACAAATACTGTATCCTAGGTGAAACCCATTGCAAGAAAACAAAATAAAAAAGAAATCAAGATAGCGAAAATTGTCTATGTCACAAAACTTTGACGCTTGTCTATAATTGGAAAAAAAATGAAGAAACACACGAAGACAAAAGTGCAGCGGTGTGGAATTTGGCTTAGACTCGAGCTTCAACTCTCTCTCTTTCTCTCTCTGTCTGCCTGTCTGTTTGTCTATGTTATGTTATGTTTTTTTTATAGCCTGTCATCAACCCACATTTTCTAGTGCAATTTTCATGTCGCTTCATCCTTTTCATTGCTATTTCGCTTGACTGGGAACTTTTGCTAATGAATTTGCAGCAAACAAAGCGCAAAACTTTCCACAGCCTGACACGATATATATATATATATATTTAGTACACATGTAGTAGTTAGAGTTATGTTTGAGATGGGGTTGAACCGTTTTGCACACCTTTGTCCACAATCAAATTAGCAAAGCTGCCAGGCAGACGGCATAAGATTGGGACCACATAAATCAATATTCATAATTTGTAATCCAAGTTTAATTGAGATAAATTACGTGCTGTTATCAAAGTGCATGTATCTGGTTAGACCATGTACATATATACATACATTATGTGCCGTATGGATTTTGATTAGGCATAATGGCTAATAAACACATTAGTTGAACTAATGCGACAGAAACGGCTAATCGAAATGCAATTGATGGCCAAACAGCATTAAAGTTAACGCGATTAAAGCTTTGCAATACTTTCTTAGTTTTACTTGAATAGTTTATTGTCAAGTCAATCTGTGCCCAGCTGCAGTTTAAAGCGCTTTTTCTCTGTTGGCTGGCAAACAATGGCAATAATAGCTGACAGTAAATCCATTTAATTCAAGCAACTGAATATTTTACCCTTGCACAAAGGAATAAAAGCAGCCTACACCTGCAGAGCTCATCTAATCGTTTAATGAATTCATTTACCCTCATCTCTTCAGCCTCAAACCATCTGTCTTAACCATTGAATTGGCTTGGTGGCCAACCACTTGAGTCTGTCCGTAGCTCCAGGAGCTGCCAGCATGGCGATTGGCTCAACACTGCTGGCGTTGTGATTTAATCAAACTTTGCTGCAGCCAAATTCGTCGCCATTCGAGGCAGGGTCGACTGTGCATTTAGTCTTTGAAAGTCTTTGGGGCAGGCAAAGTGGGATGCGTACCGCAACTTGTACACTTTGTGTTGTGAATTTACTTAGCACTTTCTTGCACACACACACACACACACACACACAGGCAGCTGTTGACTTGGAGTTGGAGTCGCCAACGCTCTAAATATTTGCGTTTTGCTGCAGGTGCTGTTGCCCTGCGAGGCGTTCGTCTATTCGCTCGTTCCTTGGCTTTCAACCTGCCATTAAGTTGGGACTATCACAGTTGAATGCCGCTTCTGTCCTTCTGATGCCGATTTAAGTGTCAACAGAAGGTGCAACAAAGAAAGAGATAGGGAGGAGAGTGAGAGAGAGTGGGGTGGGGAAGTAAATGCAATAAACACCATCAGTTGCAACGACAAAACGGCAAAAGGAGCTACACTTGGGTACCCACAACCCTGGACTTCAGGACTTGTTTTCATGTTTTACTTTTGCAACGAAAGTTTTGCAGCAAAGTAGCACATGAATTGAGGCCACAAGGTAAGCCATGAAAGCAACCAAAGTAGAAGCCAAGCAACTTGGCAACAACAACAGAAAAAAAAATGCAAACAGAAACTTAAGTGAATTGAATGAAAAAGTTTTGGTTGAACTGCGGGTGCCATAAACTGAATGCGGTTCATAAGGTGATCCCTGAACCAAGAACCATGCAACGCAATCATGCTTGCAACCTAAGAACGCGTTTAAGTTGATTGCCTCATTTGCTTACAGTTCGCAGCCTGTTTGCCATTTGAGTTGTGAAGTTAACTTAACTTTAACTTAGTTGATTATAGTAAACATCTTTAGGCTGTTTTAATATAACAAATCAGAAATATAATATGATTAAAAGAATATTGATATTGATTAAGTATTAAAAGCTGTTCAATACTCGCATTACCTACAATAAAACCTTATTAAATGTAATACTATTAAATAAAAAAAAATTGTATTCATTTAATTAACATGCATTGCACACTTCAATTGTGGTGTTCGATTAATGCATATTTAAATAACAGCTTAAAGCGTATCAACCACTTTAACAAAAGGCTTCAAATGCAACAACAACAACACACACACAAAGCACAATCATCGCAGTTCAACTGGTTAAATACTTGTTTTCAAATATCATAGCGTATCACGTATACGACAAGTGCAACGGAAAAATTAATTAAAAGTTTTGCAACGATAAGCCGATGATTGTGGTTTAGAGCGAGCAATGAAAAACTACTTTAAGCTGAGTTGGGATTTTAAAGAACGTATATATATATATATATATATTAAAGGATTTAGCTTTTGATTTATAACTTTTTGTAACCATTTCAGTTTTACAATTTCTGTTTGTTTATTGGAAAATGTTAAAGTTGCGAAAATTCTTGCAATGCTTTTGTGAAATCAGATTCCCAAGCAAAAATCTCTTGACCCATTAGCAATAACTTTATTTCTCTTGCACAGACAACAGATGCTCCACAAAAACACAAAGGCTAACCACAGATAGTTCTAACTCTCTATGCTCTCGCCCTCTCTCTCTCTCTCTATTCTCTTTGACTCACATATCAACCCACTTATCGCTTTGTTTGGGCCACAAAATAAATGATGCCAAATGCTGCAAAACAATAACAACGCGTCTTGTTTTTTCTTTCACAGAAATCCACTCAACTTCACACATACACGCACACACAATCACTAAGACTAACACACATTCGCATTGAATGCAACTCTTGCGGTTCATTGTACTTTACGAGCATTTTTAGCCCGACTGAGCTCGCGACTTCCGCATTGTTTTGCCGCCATTTTGTTAGGTTTTTTGTCATCAGGCTTTAGCATTTTCATTTTCTGGTTTTTTTGTTTTGTGTTTGGTTTGTTTGTGTGCTAGTGTGTGATTCTCTTTTTGTATGTTGCACGTGCATTGAACAATAGTTTAAAACCCGGCTTGCCTCAATTGTTTGCTCATAAATAATGGGCAATGTCATCGCGAATGTGGCGACAGTTGGCCCTCAGAAATTGCCTCATGCATACAGACAACCATATATATGTATGCCATCAAATAACTGCAGTTGGCTTTAAAGCACTGCGTTTTTGTATTTGCATACAAAATATCACGTATACGCTGAATAGTATGCTTATAGTCATATTCACATACAAATGACACGTTGGGGAGTTGTCCATTTTTGAACTGCGGTTGCATTATGCTGCATTAAGCCAAAAGGCTGACCGAAAACCCTGTTAGCCAACAACTTTCTAACCACATTTTAGACATGGCATACAGTTACACACAAGTAGTGTGTGTGTGTAAGTGTGCTAACATCTGTTCGTGTTTTCTGCCAATGGCTAGCTTCACATTAGCACCATTTTGCACTTTGCGGTCATAATTCACTAAAATTAATTGTCGCATTCAAGTTTTTTGCTGCCTGCTACCAAATCAACAAAAAAAAAATCTACCACATGTTTTTAGCACTTTTCTTTTTCATATATGTATATCTCCAGGGTGCTGCTATTCGCACTATTATTGATGACAAGGCCAGTGGGATAGTTTGCTTTTGTTTCTCTTGCGTTAGCTAACCAAAAAGTAATTTATGGCATGACTGCTGTTATTTTCCCCTACTTTAATCACAAGACAAAAACTTGCGCATCAAAAAGTTTAATTCGATTTGGGCCAAATCACTCGCAGCAAATCTTGTAGCAAAAAAAAAACAAAACGTTAGCCAGCTCACATTCGTTGATGCATTGAGGCATAAATGAGTGCCAACATGTCATCGGCGTTTTCCACTGCGCTGAACATTCAGCAATATCTCAAGTTTGTTTGCCAAATGAGTTTTGGCAAAGGTTGAGCGCTTAAGCCTTTTGCCAAGTTCTTGCCATTGTTAGCTTTAAACTAAACTTTAAGTTTGCCACAAGAACAGAAAAAGTTGGCACTACGCTTATATAATTAGTTAGCTACAGTTTACGATTGCTTTGACTCTACAATATATATATTATTTAATACTTTGTCATGCCAACAGATGTTGCTTATTGTTTAAATTGCTTTAAAATTTGATGGGAAAAAAAGTTAAAGGCATTTCCCCAACCACAGGAAAAAAACTAAAGCAAAAGCGCTGCCTATTATTAAAATTTTGTTGTTTATGTTTTTCGCCACGTTCTTTTTTTTTTTTGCCAGTCAGCCAAAAATATAAAAATAAGGCAACGAAGCAGTATGAAAAGTGTTTTGAAAATTATGCAAGACATAATAATAAAATTTAATAAAAATGCCAAGTCCAGAGCCGCAAGGGCAACGCACTGACTGCCCTGATTGTCTCAATGTGAATGGGGCGGACAGCTTGCAACGTTTTATGCAAATTCCAGTGTCCGCATTTTCGAGTAGCCCATTTTGAGAAGCCTTCAGAAAACTGCCAAGATTATGTGCAAAAGGGCTGCGGGTATATATATATATATTTTGTATTTGCTTCATTCTGTTATTATGTTCATCAGGTAGTTGTTTATACAGCTGCACTTTTGAACTAATTTTATTACAATTCTTAAGAAACTCTTCAGTTTCCCCCCTCTCTAAACTTATCGCTCCATCATTGTCGGCTTCAAGCTAATGCCCAATTCTTGTATTGTTGCCTGCCATTTATGCGAATGGCTTTTAAAATAGGCAAATAAGTACTTTGTAAGTAATTTTGGCGTCAGCTGTGTGTGTGTGTGTGTGTGTGTGTGTGTGTGGGTGGGTGGGTGATATTAAGAGGCGTTACTCACTTACCGCCCATTGGCAGACACTCATAAAAATAAGTCAAGAGACAGGCCTCGAAACGATGCCATTCAAATGCTAAACAAAATGAGAGCAACAAAACTCGCAAAAGGCGCACAATGCAAAAAGTTGAAAAACTTTTGTTTTGTTTTATTCGGTTTCGGGGGTTATAAAATGAAACGAATGTAGACAAAAGTTGTTCTCTTTTTTTTGTGCCATTTCCAAAAGTCGGCAAATATACACGCCCATTGACGTCGCCCTCGTCAACTAAGTTGGCGTGGCTAAAGCCGAGTCGGAGGTTGCTAACAGACAGATAGATTACAGTGGAGGCTATTATTTAACTTTTGCCTACAATGCAAGAATAGTTTGTTCAAATCATAGCTTAAAAGTTTTTCTTTAGATAAACGATTAGCTTTGTAGAAGGTACATATATGTAGATAATATTACAATTTTGTTCCACTGTCTTCTAAATGCTGGCGCCTGACGATTCGAATGCGGCCGGAAACAATAAAATAAAACGCCGGTCGCACAATGCGCTTTGCATAAAAAACTGCTTATTACGCCGTACATAGTAGAAAACGGATTTTTTTTCGACCCTGTGTGTGTGCGTTTGTGTTAGTGTGCCACCCATTGTCGGTGACTGTCAGAGCTTGAAAAACAATTGAAATAAATGAATTTGCCGAAAGGATTGCGGGACGAGCGCACATAAATTGGCATATTACAATGCTCAGTAGATGGAGCAAATATTTAGAATAATAAAAAAAACGAATACAGTTTTCAATTTTTTTGATTATCCTGCTGTGGCATTCTCAGTACCACTGACAAAAACATCAAATCTCTTTAAGAAAATTAAAATCAAATTCATTTAAGAGCCAGCAACCCACAAATGGCAACCAAACGCGTTGACTTAATTAACTTTCACGTTAACACAAAAAAAAAGGTGCGTATCCAGCACAAGGGACAACCCACTTTGTGTTAGTGGGATTATCAACACACACACACACACACACACAGTCGCAGAATCACATGCAGCACTTTAAACTAAGCCAATTTCATGCGTCGTTGTATACAGAAGTCGCTCGATCTACCCACCCAAAAAAAGAGAGCAAGCACCTATTTCAAACTCAATTAAACACGGCACTGCCGGGCCATGTCCCAAACAATTCGGCCAGCTTTCCAGGCAACGGGCTGGGAAGGCTTACACTATTTTCTCTACAGTGCAAGTAGCCGTTTGCTGGTGAAAAACCCTTTCTGCCTTTTCGGGATTAACTGATTGCTAGACGTTTGCTCTTTTATTGCAATCGTAAAGCTTTTTGATATAAAATGAGCCAAATACTGTTTAATCCTAGGCAGTTTAAGTTATTTTAAGATGTATTAGGCTGTATTTTACTATTGGCTTTATTTCAAGAAACAGTTTTGTTAGCCAGCTAGTTACAGGGTATAAACTAATAAAATCTTTGAATTGACAACAAATGGCTTAACTCTGCTCAGTGTTGGGCTTAGTACAAGTTGCAGAAACAAAAAAAAATTGGCATTTACATATGCATGAGAACAGAATAAGAACCATTGCAAGCAGTCGAAAAAAAAAACAAGAAAAGAAACAACTGTCGATTAGCTTGTTTCTGCTGTCAGCTTTGTTTATGCAGGCAGCACTCACGTATACAAACTCACACTCACACACACGTATGTAGCTCCGAAATACACTGTGTGTGTGAAACCTTTTTTCTTTTAGGTGCCAGCAGGCTTTGCATTGGAATTGGGCAACTGACCCGCATGTGACCACGCATAATTAGACCATTTTTGGGTCCATATTATGAACCAAATATTTGTACCAGCAAATTGATTTTGTTTGGTCTTGTTTGTTGTTTTGGGACTTGTTGAGCTTACTTCTCTTTTTTTTTTTTGATAACATGAAAGATAGATGTTGACCCTGTTGATGTATCTTTAATGGTAATACTGCAAATGATATGTAAATAAAAAAGAAAAGGTTTTTTTAGGGTAAGCCTTTCAGTGTTGCAGAGACTAGTTGGGCTTGCAAGTTTAACAGCAAACATTGAGCACTTAATTTATAAATAATGGCATTTGAGAATACCATTTCAAGCAATTGCATATGCCATTGCCCTTTTCTCAATCTTACCTAGACAAGTTAGTGCCTGTCATCAGACATTCGTACACATCTCACCGAGTACTTCACTAATTGCTTGTACCCAACAATGCGAGCTGTGTGCCACGCCTTTTAAACTATTGCTGCCAAGCCTTTGGGTGCTTCATTCTTTAGCCTGTGCTGAATAGTTTTGCCTGTGCAAGTATGCCACGCATTGAATGCTTCAACAATTTTAAATTCCAAAGTGCTGTGTCGATGTCACGCATACGCAGTGTTGCCAACGTAAAGCGTTACTTTAATATCTTACTTACCTGTTTATCTCAACATTGACAAATATAACTCATATTTTATGCAGCCTTAATCGTTATGAACAAGTTTTAGGTTCTGTTTTTTTTCAAGTCTTTCGAATGTTCGTTCAAAGTTGGCATCACTGTGGCAGGAGTCACGCCTGAAGGCGTCGCTTACGCCCACACGCCCACACGCCCACAGGCAGCCAAGTTGACAGTTGCTGACGGAGTCGTTGTTGTTCCGGTTGTTGTTGTTGTTGTTGCAGCTGCCGTTCATGCTACTGCTTATTAATTCTTCCAATAGCACAGAAGCAGCAACAGCAGCAGCAAAGGAGAAGCTGAAGAGCTGAAAGACGGTGACATATTTGTGCATGGGTTCGATTATTAAAAAATTCTGATGCTCTATTAATGTGAATAGAGGGCAAATGAACGGCAACAGCAACAGAAACAACAACAACAGTTGGCCAATGCAGTTGAAAAACATTTCAATTGCTTAAGACGTTTCTCGTCAGAAAATGCAACGCGAGAAAATGTTAAGGAAAATAAAAATGGCAACAAATTAAAGCAACGCAAAGGAGCAGCCAATCAAGGCGCCGTTTTCGTAATGCTCTTTGTTTTATTTAGCTTGGTTGCGACACAAACACAAACAAACATACACATTAGTGAAATTGCGTTAAATAATTTTTTGTCGCGGCTATAAATTTAACGATGCATTAAGCAAAGCTAAGGAAACTGAGGCTGAGGCGCGAAAGTTTCAAGTTGCTGCCACGCCTTTGTGTAAGCGCGCCCCCGGGAGACAGCATCCTGTGTCGTTCATTTGCAATCATTTGGCAGTCGTGACTTCAGTTATGCCAAACCGGAAACAGCCAGACGCTTGCCAACATCCGACGGCGGGCAAAGTCGTTGGCAATTTTAACATTTCAACTTGGCACATTTGGCGAATTATTCAAATTCTTGTCACTGCAGCACGCACAGCCAGCAAAACAAAAAAAAAAGCGATATATATGCATACAAATATATACATATATAGAGCAGACGAAATGAAATGAAAATAAAAAGAAGAGACAGCTGGCGGTAAGAATTGCCAAAAGATTTATGCCATTGCTCTGGTACAGCGAGAGGCAAGCAGGCAAGCTGGCAAAACCAGCAACTGGCAAACTGGCAACAAAGTTAAATGCACAAATAAAATGTTTGCTCACATTTTTTGTAATTTTGAGAAAATTGCACGTTTATTGCGACATCGTGTGTGTGTGTGTGTCTCGAGACTTAACTTTAAATTCAACACAGTGAAAATCAGACGGCGCCCTTGTCTGCATGACCTTAAACTACCCTACACTCAATAATTAATATTGCGCATACGGCGTGTTGGCATCACGTAACATCGCAACTTAGTATAGAAATGTCTCATTTGGCAACACTTACTGCTGCTCGTGCCACTTTATTATGTTAATCAGTGCCAAACAATGCATATCAAGAAGCGTCTATCGTTTTGATAAGTGGAAAACATAAAAGTTGAGACAATTATCAAATCAAGTTTGAATGGAAGTATGAATAAGATATATCAAAGTCAAGTTGCTTCTCTTAAACTACAGAGCAGCAGACATACATGCGTAATAAATCTGATAAGCTGCCCAAAATGTAGTTCCGCCAAGTCAGTTACGAATGATTTGGGCCAAGTTAAGCAGTAGTATTATATGCATAGATCCATAATTTATACTAAGCTGACAACCTTAGTTATTCGTCTGTGCCTTGATTGTAAATTATTTAAAGCCACATAAATCAAAGCTAACGAAAGCAATTCAAATGAGGAAGGACGCAACGACAACAACAACAACATGAACTTCGCAAAGCCCACAATGCCAAGAGACACAGAAAATGGCATTATAATAACAAGAACAGCAACACAACAACAATAACAAGAACTGCGGCAAAGACAGCCAATTTGTCAACGCATCGCGTTAAATGGCAAACGTAAAGTTTCGAGTTGTGTAACATTCTGTCATTATATCAATGCAAAACAAAAGGAGTTAACCCCATCGTCAAAACCAACCAAACAACATCTGCCATTTGGGAAGTGGTTTTTTGGTCTTTGGACTGGGTGTTGCCTTGTCATGCATGCAAATTGCCAACGAAACGGAAGAAGACTTAACAACGACTGCGGAGAGTTTTCATTTGAGGCAGCGGAAATTGATGACGCGGTTGCCAGGTGCTTTGTAGAAGCTGCACAGAGCAGCAGCTGAATCAATTGTGGTAAATTGGGGAATGAGAAAAGGATTTAATGGTACACAGTTCTGGACTAGTTAAGTAATGACTTGACTTGACTCAAGTTAATGCCATTAAGCAATCGATGAATGATTAAAATACTTTGTTGAATAGTTATTAAATATTTGATAATAAAACTGATATGTTTATATCTCCTAAAAGTAAGTCTTTCCATTCTCTCGTTAACAAGTAGCTGGCATTATATGAAACTAAAGCTTTTAGCAAAGTGCATATTGGGAAACCGCAATAAGTTAATTGCCGCAATCGATAACAGTCAAGAGGTACTGTTGCAGTTGTTGCATTAATCGACAGCATTTTTGCAGCATTTAACCTGAGGCTAAGTGCCACATTTGCAGAGCAATTACAAGTGCCAATTGCCAACTGCTGGATAACAATTGTTTATTGAATGCAGAATGTTGGGGGTAATTCTCTTCATCCGGTTGCTGCCCGGAACTGCGTCAATGCATTTGTCAATGTCAGTTTTAAAGGCAATTTTTAAAGATTGTGCAACAAAATTTAATATTGTAACATTGAGAGTTTTGCCACAATGTTGCTGCCGTTGCACGTGATATTTGGTTGTTGGTTCTGCTCTTTCTCTCTCTCTCTCTTTTCTTACTTTCGCTCTTATCTTTGGCGGTAGCAGTAGTAGTAGCAGTCTCTTGGCTGTGGTTCAAGAAACTCACAAGTGACACTTGCACCAAAGATAAATGCGAACGTAACTTTTGCCATCAAATGTTGCCAATCTATGCGCTCTCCTTTGTCATTTGTCCTGTCGCTGTCCCTGTCTTTGTCTGTTAAGCCATGCCTAGCGTACAGCCTTTTCGTTCAAGCCTGCCGCACAGCAAGAGCTTTCTTACTCATCTGGCTGCCTGGCTGCATTTGGACTTTGGTTCTTTTTACCTTGGTCCAGGCTGCAATTCCACTTGGGTCAGGCCAGGGCCAATGTCGTCCTTCAGCGCCTTCCTGTTGCGCGTTCGACAAAGTCAGAGTTGGCACTGAGGAAGTCACATTTACCTACTGATTTATGTGCGCTTCCCTTTTAGACCAAGTTTTATCTGTTAAGTTTTCGACGCAATCATTTCCAGTCAAAATGTTTTCCAAATAAAACACAACCTTAACCATGCTAAATACTTAGTTGCTGGGCAGCAATCCGACAACGAATCGTTAATCAATGACAGTACGTTTATCTTAAACGTCTGCCCATAAATTTCACACACTACAACATTGTACAGCTTTGACAGCAAACTCCACCCCTTATTTTGAAAGGGTTTCGAGTATAGTCAGCTGTTTTCCAATGTTGGCATATTCAAAACGTGAGGTCAACTTGGCTTTGGTATACGTCAGGCATACGTATAAGTTGTCAGTGAAACTAAAATCTAAACACTAAAGAACAAACAATTTTTAATATTGAAAATTCTTTTCTTTATAGTTTGAAGAATCCAAGTTTATAATGTTTTGAAAGCGCATTTATTATTCGGCACTTAATAGCTTACAGCGCTTGTTTGATGCTTCTCTATAATTTGATTAAAAACTATCTGCACTTTAGTAAAACTTTTCGAAGAGAGATAGAGAGAGTGTACACAACCAAAACAAATACAGACAATTTCAGAATTTCATTTGCATTTTGCCAAATAATTTACCAAACATGTTTACTCCTTTTGCTCGTTTCAAGTGAGCCCTAAGGGCAGGTCTAAATTAAAGACAAACGTCCACAGCTGCCCCATACAGCGAAACCAAACTAAATCGCAAGCAATTCACATTTGGCTCCACACATACATATGCTCTATAAGTTTTGCTCTAGCTGCTGCTTGATTTCAATTATCATTTTGTTGTTTTTTGATGTTGCAAAAAAAGTAAATGTAGAGAGACGCAGAGAGAGAGAGAGAAAGGGATAGGGCTTATTGTTGTTTGCTTGCATTCAAAATAAACATGAAATGTTTGAGCACAACACAAATGAGGCTATTGGTTGTGTTTACCAAGCAATATTTTGATTTAATTTACCTTGTGATAAGATCCAGCAGCAGAAGCAGCAGCAGCCACAGGGCGTATGCGCAATGCGTTTGCCAACGGGATTCTGTTCATGATTCGTGCTAATTAATACTAAATCCGTTTTGGTCAAAGGCATTGAAATGCCAAAAGCAAATGATTCGACTTTGTCCACCCTGCCTAACCCCCGCAAAAGGTGTTGGTGTTAGAATAGATGTGTTTCTGTTTCATGTCGCGTTTTATTCAATGTGTGTAATTATTTTACGGTTGTGTGAGCTCTGGACATGGCCCAAACCGATAGCGTGCCAAAGTATTTAAGCCCATTACGAGTGGGCGTATGAAGGGGCGTCGAATCTGGCTTGTACGTGCCCTGAATTAGTTCTAATGAGAGAGCGAGAGAGAGAGCGAGAAAGAGAGAGCAAAGGCGTTGATATAAATTTGTATTATTCGCATGTAGGCGGCACATAATTCATACAAATTATATTTAATATTTAAAATTAAGCATGTATATTAAATGCTGTCACAGTCACGAACACACACGCACACACACACATGCGTAATTACATTTGATGCTGATTGCCATGCCGATCACACCCAGTGCGAAAACTAATTAAAATGTTTATCAACTTTGTAATTATCACACCTTTATCCAATACACACGTGATTAAAACATTCCAATACGACAACAAATAAATAAAGAGATAGGTAGATAGATAGACGGTAAGTTATTTGCATTTGACAATGTTTGTCAGTTTCAACGTGTGAAATGTAAGCCAAATGTCATTGAATAGACACAACATTTGAATAGCTCTGTGTAATTAAATCTAGCACCAGTTGGCCAATCCCAAGAGGATTATTTAACTAATCAGTTAAATATTTTAAATAAATTGCTTTAGCTAATGGGTACTGAAAATGAGTTGATCTTTAAATAGTGACTTTAAATAGTTGAACTTAAATAGTTGGTTTTATTTATCATAGACTTTTATTAATGCCCTTTTCGACGTTTACACTAATACACTTATCAAATCTAAGGGAGTTTTTTGAGCCAAAGGAATTTTCACAGTCTCCGCCACGTTTACCAATTCGCTCTGCTGATATATAATCACGATTCTTGCCACTACTCTGCCGATCCCTTGAACTGGATGGTGTTAAAATGTTGTGCAGCAGTTCGCCTATTAAAGGCTGAAAAATCATTGTTCTGCTCTGTTCGTAAGCTTGCTGCCAACTATAACCATTGGCCGAAGCAATTAATGTCAAATAGATGGTCCCGCTTCGATAGTTATTTACTGAGGTTTTATTGACTGAGTAAATATTGAATTCAAAGTTCTTTTTAGCATAGCTGCTGCACTTACACCTATCATGTTAACTAATAGTTTCTAATAGTGTAAAAATAAAGGTAAACAATAGTTTAGGAGAGTGAAAGAAAAAGTAAATATTGGTTTTTCCATTTAACGAAAGGTACTGAAAGTATTTTTAATTCTATTTGTAAACAACACAATCAAAACAAGGTAGTTATTAATCCAATGGGCGATCTTGGACATTTTTGTCGATAGGCAGCTTCACAGTTACCGCCACGTTTGCCAAATCGTTCGGCTGTCAAGTACTCCCGATCGGTGTGCAGGGCATAATGATCCGAGGAACTCGATGGGGTCAACACAATGTGCAGTAGTTCGCCCAGTAAACCACTCTCATGGTTCAAGGGCAAAGCAGCATGCTCACAGATCACACGCATTAGGCAACTGCGTCCAGGTAGGTTGATATTCTGCAACACCATCTCGATGCCACGATAGATGACCCAACGGTACATGGAGCTCATGTTGGAGGGCTCTTGGGATTGCTTCAATTGCCGCCTGGCTGTTATAGGTTGTGGTTTGAGATAGACTCGCGTTATTTCCTGAGCTGTGGTGGGCAGAAAGTATTCTGTTTTGAGCACATAGCCCGAGGTCACCGACTCGAAAGGCAGATCCTCCACTGGTATACCAATGCCGCCAATAAACTGCACACGGGTCGGTGAGGTAGCTGGAAACAGCAGCGATCTACTGAAACGCTTGAGATGATCATCATTTAAGCTGCTTGCCATTGCCAGGCTTGTCAGGTAAAGCACTGCAATTACTCTATGCATATCAAGAGCAGATAAGTTGAAGTTGAAGCTTGTAGATCTAATGTAGAACTGAGCCGCCAAAGTAGAACTTTCAAAGTCTCACACCTTTTGCTAACGTTGCAGCAGTCACTTTCTTTTGTCTGTGGCGCTTGCGCTTTCCATTTGTTTAAACAAGGAAGTTCAATTAGCAGGCACTTAACAGTTTTTACTGCCTGTCAGCTTGACTTACTGATCTACTTAAGATCATAAATATCTTACAATAGAAGGTATTCCTAAAGAATTAACGCTGTGTGTGTTTACTTAATTGAAAGTGCTTTAAAAACATTTCATTCTTTCTTTGTGACTATTGCTGACTTGTCTGTCTCTCAAGTGCTTCAAGAGAGACTCAACCTCATATCAGCGCATTCTAGAATTTACAAAATATATATTTTCACATCATTGGCACAGATTTGCAGTTTGTAGACGTCTTCACGTGTTGGCTGTACTGTAAATATCATTATCATTATATGTATTTGTTTGTTTCGTTGTTGTTTCTGTTGCTTGCACATTATTGCGACTTCGTCTAACATTCGTAATACAGCTTACAGTAACTCGACCCACACAATTACCACCTCCGAGCCGCAACATTGCCTCGTCCCACTGGGCTCAATGGCGTACAAATGCATGGGCTAAGGGATCTCGAAATGTATACACACACACACACACACACAGAAATCTGAGTAGAAATTGTATAAAATGTGTGAGCATTGGCATTAAAACACTAAGCGCCGAGCTCAGCGTGTGGGATGATGACGACTATCCTGGCAGGATTTAAGTTTTCTCTTCAACTACTTACTATTTTTTTTGTTTTTTTTTTCCCATTTCTTTTGCTTTTGCTGTGTACGTCGTGAAGTGTGGAGTGAAGAGGCATGCGGAGCGGAAGCTATGCCGACAACGACTTGAGTAAGTTAAGTGAATTGCTGTTGCATCAAGAACTGCAGCATAACCATAGGAAATGCGCCACATGACTGAGTTGTAGGGATGGTGGGATGCTGGGTTGTTGGGATGGGATCATTGAAGAAATGGGCTATCGCACTGAGCAGAGATTAAAGAGCAGTGCGAATGGAAAGCACCCACTTGTAGAGAGAGAGCGAAAGCGAGAGAGAGAGAGAGAGAGAGGCAAGAAGGATGACATCCAAGTAAACGACGGTAAATGCATTCCAGCAGGCAGCTTAGGATAGGAACACGGAATACTATATAGTACTGAATAGTAGTACAACAACAGCAGATAAAGATGAAGGCAGCTATTTATTTAATAAGCGAAACAGAAACATTTCAGCTTTAGCTGGACTTTGGCGGTAACTTAAGGACACAAGTAAATAAATTAAAGAGTAAATATTTTGAAAACTAAAAACATATTACAAACTATTACAAACTTTGTGCAGGTCAAGTGCTCAATTTGGCAGCGAAAGCAATAAACAATTTACCAAGTGCTTAGCTTCTTAACTAGCAGAAGGTTTAAAGTATGTTTTGCATTTACTGATGAGTAGAAGATTATAATATTAAATAGTTAGTTTTAAAGGCATTAAATTCAAAGCCTCTTTCTACCATATCCAATTACTTGTACAATTGGTGCAATTCTTAGCAGTTTCCAATTTCCGTTTTTATTGATACCCACATACAAAACGTTTTTATTAAAATGGCCTGAAAGACAGCGTGCGCGTGTGTGTGTTTGTGTGTGTAGCACGGTTGTCAATACAAGTTTCTAATATATGTTTTCAACAAATTGGTCTTTTGTCAATACTCATCAATTTGTTGTTGTCGGCCCACCTGCCGTATGAAGTCAATGGAATCAAACATCATCATCATCATCTGAACATACACTTCACATGTGCTTTGAAATGTAAAACTAGCCAATTATATTGTGCAAAATGCCATGAATAATATGTGTAACATTATTTGGGTACTATATGTTTCTAGGAAGTCATTGGGTTTGGGGGTCCTTTGCCGTTGAATGGTGGTGGGGAAATGTTATAAGGTGCTTGTAGCTATTGCAAGTGCTTTAAGTGACACTTGCACTAAGTGTAGCAGCAGCTGCTGCTGCTGCCTCATCATCATTATCATCATGATTTCCATATGTTTCTGTAGCTGTTTGTCCCCGGCATACATTTCCAAGTGTTTTGTTTGTGTGTGTGTTGTGAGGCTCATACTTGTATACGGACTTCTGATGCAGCCGTCGTTTGCATAATAATTTAACTCATTACATTCACTAGGGTTGCTTTAAGCGGTTCCATACCACCCACTTTCCCCACTTCAACGAAATAAGCATAAGACACATTCATTTGCAAGAAGTTGTTGCTGTTACTGTTGCTGTTGTTTGCCTCAAAAGGATTTATGCTTCACAATTCTATGAGGCACTATGAGGTCAAGATGTGGCAACACGCACACACACACCCACACACACTTATGCAATTATTGCAAGTTTGTTGCAGTTCCTTAAACGTTTTTCCAAACATGCACAAAACAGTTTTATGGTAATTGTTACATCCTAATAGTTATGCGAAGCAAGCCAACATATAAAATAAATGTAAACTAAGACACAATTGTTTGCCTTGTTGCTGCAACAGCTGTCAATGGCTCATCAATTACGTGTGTCAACTGTTAAATTGCTTGGCCAACTTTCTTGATATTCATTTATTTTTAGGCTACATATTTTCATTCCAATTTACATGCACTTCACATGTAACCCACTGTGCGAACTTTGCCCCAGTGGCAACTTGCGTGCATCATGAACTTTGCGGCTTCTAACGAGCCACATAAAATGTTTCTTGACTTGCCGCCTGCCGCCTGCCGCATGCCACTTGCCAGCCAAGTTCAAAGTGTTGCAGCAAAAGTTCCAACTGGTTACCATTATTGTTGCTTGGTTTTCCACAACTTTGCTAGCTCTCCATTTTCGGTTTGCCAATTTACAAGTATGCGAATTGCATTTCGCGCATTTTCCTTGGGCGTGTGCTTGTGTGTGTGTGTGTGTGTGTTTTGGACAGTGTTTACTGATAAATAAGGCTAAGCAGCTTATGCATAAATCACTGCGCTGTTCATATAATTAGAAACAATTGTAATTATGGTGCCAGAAACTAGTTGAGTTTTGGTTTGCAAATAACTTTTGTTTCATTGTTGGCACTAACGTATCTTTAGGATTGCTTAAAGTACTAGCAAAGACAGGTCGAACTTGAACGTAAGTCTTTGCAAAGTATACAAGTAGTATTTCGTGGCTAGATTAATCGTAGTATTAGCCAAGTGCTTGACCTCAGGAACTGTGCTAAGAACTTGAATCAAGAGCAAATACACTTCAACAGCTGGCCATTAGCGCCATTTGAGATCTCATTAATTATGTTGTTGCTTGTTATTGTTTGTTGTCAAGCATTGAGCATGCCTAAGCCTGATAAATGCATCACTTTCGTCAAGACACAGCAACAAAAACATATCTCAACTGAACAATATACTTTCTATGTATTTGTCATTTCTTGAGAATTCGACTTAAAGCAGCTAAAAGCAATTAAACAGCAGCGAGTCAATGCGAGCCTCATATATCTGTCTACATATATATATATATATATATATATCCCATATTTCTGCTTATATCTTTAAGCACACCAGCTAAATGCGTGTGTCGTGTGCGAGATAATAATTTTCTGACTGCTGGCTGCCTGCCTGCCTGTGGCAAGCCAGTACATGCTCGTATCCTTGAGCTCTTAAGCGCTGCTCATTTATCACAAATTTCTCATTTACCTCTCTCTCTCACTCTCTTTCTGTCTCTTACGCATAAGTCGAGCAAAATTAATATGCGAAAATAAATTATCAAGCCAAATGAGCAGCGTGTTTTTCCCCGCAAGATTTTGCACCAAAAAAAGGTTACCGACAACAAATGCCAAATGAGTATGAGTTTGGTGCCGGAGTAAACGAATGAGGATGAGGGTGCAAATGCCAGCAAAAAGGAAGAAGGCATTCCATTTGCACACGCATGTTTGGCCACATGGAATGCGTTTGGGCCTTTTCAGCTTCATCAGCCATGGCATTAAACATCATTTGTTATGCCATTTTACGCACAGCAACGTCAGCAACTAACTGACCAATACATTTTCCATAGGGGCCAAAGTCGAAGCTTTAAATGGCCAACAGTATAATGGACACCCCGGCAGTACAAAGTTGACTAAAAAACATGCAAACCAAATCTCTAAGGAAGTAAGTTTCTTTAATACACTTCAACACAAATGTAATATAATAATCTAACACATACGAAAGCTAAGCTAGCCAAGGTAAGTGTATTGACAATGTCCAAAGGGAGTGGCATATACTTATTTGTAGGGTAATTGAAAGTTGGTCAAGTGTGAACGACAGCTATGAAATTGGATAGGGATATGTTGGAATCCCCTTTGTGTCCATGTCTTAAAGCTAAACCCCTGCCACTTCTCGTCCATTATGGAAAGTCTGCTTAACGGCTTGAAAAACCATAAAATTCAACTAGGGCTACCCAGCTGAGCAGCAGCTTAAAGCAAGAAAAGAAACTTTAAACAGCCTCTGCCCCTGGGCCGAGACCGAGATACTCCCAGCACACATATTATTTCAGCATAATGAGCCTAATTTGAGCGCGTTCATATGGAAAATTAAAAATTAAATTGCACTTGTCTCGCTGTTTTGCCAACATGAACATATTTCCAACAATCTGTTGTAATAAATCTCATTAACGTGCCACAAAAACATAGGCAACAAAATATGAGAGTGTATGACTGGCTTTTCTTGGAATTGTTAAGCAATTGTCAAAACAAAAATATGCAAATTTCTATTTACAAATTAGATGAAGCTGTGCAGCAATTATTCCTAAGTTGATTTTATTCGTTGTACTTGAAATGTGATCTATTCAGCAGGCAGTGAGTGAAGGTTTCCACGAATTTCGCTTTTTTGACTTATACAATTGAGTGCTTAAAGGACTTTACATGGTCATATAGCCTCAAAGATGTCATATAATATATCAATCAAGTTTCCTGCACAAGCCACAAAAAGCCTTCCCATCGATGATATGTTGATAAATTTCGAACAAAATTGTTGTACCCATGCGTGTTGTGTATAGCCAAGTGGTTGGCTCATTGAAGCTATTCCCATGCCAAACATTTGCATATATTTGCCCCAAAATAAAGGGAAACATATTTGGAAAGAGATGGAGGGGGGGGGGGGGGAGTTGGTGGCAGGAAAGGTAAAGCGTTCAATTCGCTTATGGCGAATGCATGTTTGAAATTGTATTTTATCGTCTGCCAGATGCTTGGCAACAAATATGGCCCGTAAATATACACAATAACCGGAAAGCAATTGCTTCACGCCATTCGAGCCGCTGAAATATTAGCCTCGTTTGCCCGGCGGCATTCACTGACTGCAGGACCAGTTGTTATCCACATTCGCTCTCTCTCTCTCTCTCTCTCTCTTTCTGTCAGTTGAGGTGGAAAAGGAGTCTGATTTTTCGTTTCTTTCTTCTAACGTTTTGCATTTTACACTGATTGAATATGGCCAGACATCTGTTAGGAGTCGCAGATAAAGGGGCGGCAAGTGTTGAGCTTTAAGCGGAACAGACATACAAGCAAGAAAAAAAAGAAGGAATTGAATATTTTGTGCACGAATTGGCAAAATAAATATTGAATATTCTTTTTCAAGCAGACGTTTCTTCAAATTTATGTTTGCACACACTTTGTAAAGCTGCTGCCATAAGCTTTTGGACTTAAATTTAAGCAGGTAATTGAGAAGGGGGAATGCGGCACGGATCAGGCAACACTTATGTTATGCAAATATTTCTCTTAAGAAATATGAGCAGAAGTTGCGGGCATGAAAGCTGAATTAGTGCAGAAAAGTTGTAAGTAAATGTGATAATTTACTTGATAGCATAATAAACTTGTTTATCATTATATTAAATAATTGTAGCAACACTTAGCGATTTGTTTTGTGCAACTAAGCACAGTATTTTGCGCCACATATCAGCTGTATCAATCATCCGGTGTTTTGGGCTAAATGAGACTTCAAAGTCATAAACCAATCAACAGCTGCAGTGGCAAAAGGCAAGGGTCAAGCGGCAAGGGGCAGGGCAGTAAACAGTGGACGACTGATTCAACGAGTCATGGAAATATTTACGTCTGGTCCACAACACAAAATTGAGCACACACACAAAGCCAAAACCACACATCATTCTTTTTGGTGTTTTTTTTGTTGTTGTTGTTTGTGGTTCTAGCTGGGTTTTTGGGTGGCTTTGAGTGCTTGTGGTCAAATAGCTCTACTTCTTCTTTTTTGGCATGTTTTTTGTTTTTGTTTTGGATAGTAATAAACTTTTTGCAGGCCTGGTGGCTTGACTGCCTCTCAAAACGAGAGTTTCACAATGCACGCTTCAGTCGCATCCTTTCCGTTCGCATCCTGCGTGTGTCCGCCTCCAATTAGAGTTGTGCTGATTTGGCGCACTTAGCCAACGGCACGCCTTAGTGCCACACCCCGTTTACAACACCAAGCTGGCGTTAGGCTGATTCGGTTTAGCTCGATTTGGACACTGCCTGTTGTTGAAAAGCCATTAAGATCATGCTCCATTAATTGAGTACTAATGAAAATGCCAGGACAGACCAGCTCCAGCCAGCTCCAACTAGACCAGAACAGAACAGAATAGCCCAGGCCATATGTACTTGTAATTGGGCGTGGCGGGTTAGGTTGGATGAGCGGAGCGGGGGGGGCTGAGAGTCAAAATTGTGCATGTACCAAATGGTTTTTGGCTACTGCGGCTAACGTTGATGTCGACGTCGACGTCGACAGCGACAGCGAAGGCGAGGCGGGGGCAACAAATTAAGTTACACTTGCAAAATGCCAAACGAATCGTGGTCAGAGAATAAAAAAAAAGCACAAAAAAAAAAATAAAACACATCAGAGTAGCTATAGAAATGGCAAATGGCAAATGGAAATGTGGAAAATGTTGGGAAATGGGTGTAGGCAATTTGCCAGGAAAATTTTTGGACTACAGAGAGTATAAAATATGCATGGGTATGTTTTAGAGGCTTGATGGGGCTTTGTCGCAAGCAGCAGAACCCAAAAAACACCCACGACAACTCACCGAAAAATATTCGCAATACCCTCGGGAACATAATTGTAATTAGCGTTGAAACGAATCAGCCAGATGATGATGTTGTTGTTGTTGTTGTTGTTGCAGTTGTTGTTTTATGTTGTAGTAGTAGTCATTGTGGGTGTGAAATTGGCACAGTGCTTAAATTGTTCTAAGTGGGTTAACACAGCAGATAAAGAGAATACGAAATGAGCATTCGAAATGCATAGTAACCGATTGCTTAGAAACTTTTTTTGTGTATGGCCGTAATGAAGAAGTTAACTTTTGTATCCATGGCAAATAAATTGTCGACTTTAATCATGCATCTTAATGTTCTTGGATGTTTGTTACAAGTACTTTAGCGTTTGTAAATGTACTCTTTGATACAATTACAACGTTTCTCAACCAAGTTTGAGCATTAATTATCGGTTTCACATAAATGTTTAATCTCAAGCGCAGTTGTATGTCATCTATATAATCTTATCTGTCACACTTAAGTCCCCATTAATATTGTTTTTCTTTTATGTCAGAAAACTCTCTCTATTTCTCTCCCTCTCTTTAAATATACATAATCTTTATTTTCGAATAAATTTGTTGTTTTTGTCTATTGTTTGGTGCAAAAAAGTTGGCATTGCCACGGATGCACGGAACGTTGTGCGAGAGCGAGGCAAAGGAGGATTAAAATGAAGTTGGTGCTGCTTGCACTTAACCAAACCGCAATAAATCAAAACACCTGCCAGGGTGCTTATACAACAAAACAATACAGTGCCGAGGGTTGCCTGGGCTTTGGGGTGGCGGGGCCGACACGAACGGCAACAGAAACAAAAGCGAAATCAAAACTTTTGCGGCTGGCGGTATCTACAGAAAAGGCAAAGTACAAAACAAGCTAAGGCCACCAGTAGCAGCAGCAGTAGCATGTGTACAACAATAACAACAGGTGTTTAACACAAACACCTAGAGAAGTAAACATTTTATGTTGCCTACTTTTGAGCGCTACCTTCACACGTATCACAAGGCGTATGCGTGTTGTGCGTTTTGTTATAAGCTGGCATTTGTTCAACTGCATTTGGAGGCCAAGAAACACAAAACATAAAGGGCATAAGTAAAAGCACGACAAACAACAACGATATAATAAACAAAAAAGAGGGGGAGAAAAAAAACACACAAAATAAACTCGCTTCAAATATGAAAAACTTTAAAGCTGTAAAGTTTTGTGGCAAAAACTTGGCATCACACCTTTTGTGACAGAAATACCGCTGTTACTGCTACTTCTGCATTGCGCTCCGAAATGCAGTTAAAAACTTGCAGCCGCAATTTAATTAAAACTTCAATGATATATCCACATACTTACACACACACACACACACACACACATGTGCAGCAGCATCTTGAACAACATTTGAGTTTGAAGTCTTTGTCAGCATTTTGGCCTCAGCTGTCGCCATGTAAACAAAACGGCGCCAAGAGCTGACCGAAAAGAGCAACACACACGGCAAACCGGCAAACCAACTCGACTCCAATCATCATTTTATCCGCGCAGACGCATTGCTGTTGCCTTCTTGCCACAGTATAAAAGCAGCTGCCCCAAGCATTTGGCAATCAGTTGGCTCGCGGCGCGTTCACTGAATGCGTTAATTTGGCTAAGATAAAAAACTTGTATTGGACAACTTGTAGATGCTGCTAGCGTATACCCAGTGGAGAAGTGTGTAAAGTTCTGTTTTTTGTGGTCATGGCAACAACAAATTGACTCGTTAGCAAAACTCCACTCAAATAGGCAAACAAATTCATAATAAAATTGAACAAAATAGTTTTTGTGGCGCGAATTTTTAATTGAGTGTTGCATCATGTTGCGAAATGCAATTACATAAACTGTAATTAGCTTTTGATTGTGGTCGCATGCCTTATAATTAGTTTAATAAATTACCTAAACTATAAAACACTTTGACGCCAATGAACAATTCTACAAAAAGCCATTAACATAGTTTAGTTATTTATGTTTAACAACTGTGTGTGATAATAGCTTAAAACAGTTTTAAATTTGTTCTTTGTGGCTGCTTGAATACCAAAAAAAAAATAGTTGCCTCCAAAGCCATTCAACTTTCAACAAGTTGCATTTTAATTTTTTAATTGAATTAATCTTTGAATTTTCGAAATTATTTATTCATGCGACTAAACTTAAATAAACGACTGTCACACTTTATTTGCATAAATTATACAAAAGGGAGAGCAAACTATAAGTTATTCAAGCATAAATCATAATATGCATCAGCAACAAAGAACAAACATAAACATTTAATTAAAAGTTTTAAATTAAAAGCAAGCAACTTTGCTGAAAAATCGCCTTTGAGACAATTCTATTTAACTGTGTGTGCGAGTGTAATTCTTCAAGTGTGAAATTTAACGAAAGAGCAGCTCGCAAACTAATTGCAATAAGAATAAAATAACGAATCTTCAGCCATAATAAACAAATAGTGTGTGTGTGCGTGTGTGTTGGTGTGTTTTAACGGTGTGTGCAAATGTTATTTATTTGCAATAGTAACTTTTGCCTTAGCCACTGAAAGCCACAAATTTATTATGATGGATACTTAATGGCCATGTGGCAAGGTCATCTTAAACAGCACACAGCCAGGTGAGTGGCAAGCAACTTAAACCGAACTATAGATACTCTCTGTTGTTAATGTCCTTACCATTATATTAGACTTGTTATTTAAAATTCCTGTCAACATGTCTTAAATGAAAACCAACTTTTCATCTGACAACAGCACCAAAAACAAAAAAAATATGAGGGGAGAGTCTGCGGTGTCTTTTGCTCCGTTATAGCCTGCTTTGTAGATTGATTTATGCGCTTCTTGTATTCGTTTGTGTGTGTGTGTGTAGGGCATAGTAATATTTGCTGCAAGGGACACATGCTGCCGCATGGTGCATAATTGAATGTGGGTGGTGTAGCAGGCAGCATCAAATCGCATTTGGCAGCATGTATAAGCAACATTTTCCAGACACAATTTTATTTTACACAAAAAGATTGCATTATGGATGACAATGGTGGAAACACAGACAAACGTTGCTAATGTGAAAAAAGAAACATCAGAACGAAAAGAGAGAGAGAGGGAGAGATAAGAATAGTAATAGGTAACTGGTTAATGTGCAAAGTTATTTCACGATGTTTCCATTGTGGAATGCAATAAAAATAATAATATACCCAGATAATGTTAAATAGATGTAATTGTATGTGTGTGGTGGGTGTGTGTGTGTGTGTCATTATAGCACCCGCATCTGTGTGTAGTATTCTGATCTATGGTAATTTGCGAGTTAAATGTCCTTAGCGATAATGTTCATAATTTACGAGCAACAACAAACAACAATACATGAGCGGGTTTTTTGCGGCCACTAAGCGTACAGTTAAGCGAACATTCTATTTAAATTTATAGACGAGTTTCTTTTAAACATTGTTAAACGATGCCCTTAACATTTCTCAGCCGCTCCTGAGCTTTTAAATGCCATAAGCATTTAAGAGGCGCACATAGCAAGGCGGCAGGCGGCAGGCGGCACCATGGTTATAACTCCTATACCATTAAGTGGCATTATAATTATCATCTGCTCAGCGAATAGAAGTACACGGAGCTGTTGCCAGTTAAGCGGGTAACTCGCTCTACCTATAAAGTTCGCATTTGATGTGCTCATTAAACCATGATGGGAGAGGGCCACTTAAATCGCACGGGTTAACAGTTAACAGTTAACATTTACTGCTTATGCCGCTGCTTATCAGCCAACCAGAAAATCCTACATTTGAAGCGGAGCTCTCTCTCCTAATCAGAGCTTTACCGAAATATTAAGACCTTCGTCCAATTAGCAAGTAAACCGCTTGGATTTTAATTAATTGCCACGACGAGACGGACAAAGTCAAATTATAATATTCCCTTGTTTTTCCTCAGGCATGCTTAATTGTTTTTTTTTCTTCTTATATCAATAATACGCACAGTCAAACACAGCAGGTGTTTATTTTATATGTACTCGATGTGGTATTTGGCACATGAATCTCGTTTCTGTTGTAACCATGTTGATATTGTCTGAGATTAGGATTTTAAAATTAATTGTGCGCATAAATTTAGCCGGAATACGCTGCGAGCACAGGACCACATTCAACATCCTTTCAGTTTCCGGCGCCAAGGCATTTGGTTAATGGAGCACACAACCTTTTGGCCCTTTGTTTTTGTTGCTGTTTTTGTTGCTGTTGCTGTTGCCAGTTGTTTGCTGATGGGCTATAAATTTACTTTCGTCTCAAATGACTTTGCATAATACAAAGAAGCTGCAAATTGAAATATACATTCGACGGCTTGCGACTATTTGTTTTATCGTCTTATTTGTTTAGTTATTAAGTGGATTTGCGTAAAATCATTATTGTTGAAATTGACTCTAATGAATTATTGAGAGGTAAGATTTCCTTTTGAGTTGCCTAAGCACAAACAATATATCAAAGCCTTAAATACTTGTTTGCTGTGTGAGAATTCATTGTGAAAGATTTAGAGCTAAGCGAAACTGTTTAATGACCTGACCTCTTAACGTGCAACGACTTTATAAATGTTGACAAAATTAAATAAATAAGTTCGAGTACAGTTGAGTGAATAGATAAATCCAAGCAATAAAATCAATAAAATTTTTTCTAAATCATTTCACGCTTTACGGCACTTGCTGTTGGAAACGTGTAATAGAAATGGTCTTTAGTGATTATATTATCATTGTCAATGCCAAGACAGATGTGTAAAGCTGTTGCTGCTGTCTAAGTGAATAAAAAAATGTAGAAGATTCAAGAGATATAAATCAATAAAATCGGAATTTAATATAGCCACAATGCATGGCTCAACAAAAAGAAAGCCAAAAGGCAACTGAAATGCAGCATGGCAAAGTTTAAATACCCTTAAAGGGTTTTTGTTTTCAAAAGGTTACCCTGAAATAGTGAGAGTAAGTACAACTTCCCAACAAAAGGGTATATGAAGCAAGCAAGGCAGCGAACAAGGCGAACAAAATGTTATGCAGGAATTTTTTTTGTTGCGTTCATTGATAAAGTTCGTCGGCAAACAAGGGAATCAAACTACCCTTTCTCTCCCCCCCTATTCCCCTACTGGGTGATGGGTGCAAAATAATTTACATATTATGGCAACGCGAACGAATAAAAGTGAAAAAAGAAAGCGTAAGAGGAAGCAATTCCGTAACGGACGCCCATCAAACTACTGGGAAGTGCTTTTAGTTTTTATATCATATCCATGGCATGCGGAATATGCGACACTAAACTTGAGCTCTAATGTGCGTTAGGTATTTTTCTTTTTCACCATTATCTATTCCCTTCAATCTGTGTAGCATATGCGTTGGCAATTGGCTATTTCAAAGCACTTTTTTTGTATTGTGGTTTAAGTACGTTGGGCCAAGAGCATTAGTAATGCAAAGGACACGAATATGAGCTGGCCGTAATCCGCATAATGGTTGGCTGGCAGATAACGGCCATTGGCTGTCTCGTTTTGAGGTGACACTATAAAATTAATTTTAAAACATTTCGGCCAGCTTTATCATTCGATGCTGATAAAGGGCGACAGTTGTCCCCAAGGATAATTGCGTATGCGTGTGGAACGCACAGGAAGGACCTTTGCAGCCCAACAGCAATAAAGGCGTTGAGAATCGACTCGTCCGCAGGGGCATTTAAGGCATAATTTGTGCACAAAATTTATATATTTGCTGGCTTATGCAGAAAATTTGCCTTCCAGACGGGAAAGGAACGAACGGTCAGGACAAGGAACAGACAAAGGGACCTGAGACTCAGTTCTTGCCCAAATCCTCCAGCGCCACTTGTAGAACTTTACAAAAAACGTGCGGAGCTTTTCAACTGTGGCCCGGGCATGCACGCTGTGTGTCTGGGTTGGTGTCTGTGTGGGTGGCTGCGTGGGTGACTATCAGTTTTACGAGTCCTTTGAGAGTCGTACTTGTTAAATTTTCGACCCGTCGCTCCTCACATTGTTACCCGAGAGCTGGGGATGTGGCTGATGTGCCTGGGGAGTTGCTCAGAAAACATGCCAGAGATTTGCGTTTGGCAACTGGCTTTTGATATTCAATCATGTCAAGCATTGCTAACAAAACGACCAACTTACGCACTTAAACACACATACACATTGGGACACATTTAGCAGACCTTCAATTTATTTGTAATAATGGTCTCTCATTTTTTAATGTTGCCTCTTTTTTTCACAACATTTTCTTGTTGTCTGCTTTGCCTTTTTATTAATCAATCGCATACGAAATGTTTTGTTTTCTTTTTTTATAAGGTTTCAGTTCATTGAAAAACTGAAATAGTCAATGTTTCTATACGGTTCAACGATCTGGTCCCACATCAAATTGATTGAGGCAACACATTTCCGGGGAAAACGAGCAACTTTTTATCATTCTATTTAATTTGGACAAGAATAAAAAACATCCATTTGATTGATATATGTGTATAAAAATGATTTTTATGAAGACAAAAGCTAAAAGTGAACTAAACAGCTAACAATGGATATCAGTAAAATCATTTTACAAAAAATTCTACATAAATGTGAAATATTTTTAATTAATTTTTCAAAAAAGGAAACATTTGTGCATTGTTTGCAATTAAACAATTTTTGTATGCTTAACGTTTGGCTAACTCCAATTGGCATAACAACAAACGTTAAAGGCATCGCAGAGATCAATAAATATTCAAGATGCCAAGCGAATAAACTGATTTGATTGGAAATTCCATTGCTGTGGTCCTATAACTAGTTTATGTGGCACTCAAATGCTTTTAACAAATTGTGACAAGAAGCAACTTTTGGCTAGATTTGGCAAGCAAAAACAGTGGCAAGAAATGCAACAAAATGCAAAGGCAGAAAACAATAACAATTACACTGATTGCCGCCCTCGGAGACTCTGCTGAAAGTTGAAAGTGACCTGACGAATGGTTACTAAAATGGTAAAATGGAAATGCCAACGGAATGGCATTGAGAACAATGGGTTGGGGGGGAAAAAACAGAGAAGATGTACCCATATATATGGGGGCAAGCTATAGAGCGTAACTCGTTCGCTTCTACGTTAGACTTGACCGGTTAGTTGTCTATATATATATTGTTTTTTGTTGTTGTTGCTCTTCTGCTTGCAGCCTCTTCATCTCGTTTTACTGGGTCAGACAATGCTATAAAACAATTGAGAGCTCAATTTTGCACGGCCGGTTGGTTTTATTTTACATAACTTCGTCTGTTTGGCACAAAAGTAAAAAAAAAAAAAACCGAACGAGAAAGAAAAGAAAAAAAGTGAATTCGCCTGCAGCCTGCAGGATATGCACATACCGAATGATTTCAAACCCAGTTGTAACTTTGTTAGCCCCACACACATGGCCAGGGGGGGGGGGCAGGAGCCAACATTTATGTTTCAAAATGTTTTGCTCTGCCATTACTCGCATTGTTTCAGCAGCACGATGTGTTGCCCCCCAGATAAGCAAAGGGTGGCAAATGGGGCTGGCAGTGAGCTTATGTGCGTAAGAATTCTATTTGATTATTGCACGTTTATGTTGGCAATCCAAAGCGAGCATCCTGCTAAACAGCAGTCAGGACAATGCATTCGTAGTGCGTTTCTTTCTTGGCCACGTTTAGTGCTATGGATGAGTTGAAATATTTAATCGATATATTTATTTCCTGCAGCAGCAGGATATGAATTGACTTTGATGGCCAACACACAACCAAACCAAGAGAAGGGGAGCGAAGGGGAGCGAAGTGTAGAGTGAAAGATTGGGTCAGTTCGAGCGCTGGCCAAAGCAAATATCTTAAATGGACTGCACCAAAGGATTGCGTTTAATTATTTCTGTGGTGGGTACGGAGGGCAGCGGGCAAGTGAGGCAAGTGTGGCAAGTGATACCACAGCTACAAGAAGTTAAGGCAACATGAGAACGTATCTTCAATTTTAATGGCAGCAATAAATTGCATACTGAAACATTAAGCATTAAGCCAACACTGCATAGCAGGCACGTTCCCATTCGATGTGACTCCTTGACCTCGAGCAGGGAAGGGGAGTGGGGTATAAATGTGCCAATTGCTTGGGCGATATGCAAATAAATAGCTTGGGTTTCTGCAAGGAGGAAATTATCTCACACAGATACGGTAATCAAAAGCTATGGGCTTTGAGTTCAACTAAGTTGTTTTGACCATGCTAAGCATACATTGAATAAGTTAAGAAACTAGTTGGCATTTAGGGAGCAAAGATCTTTAAGCTTACTTTGATCCTCAGGTTTTCATCTTCTCCTCGCTTCTTGGTCTACTGCACTTAAATAGCATTGTCTGTTAAGGCCTCGCAACATTGCTCATCTACCTTTTGTTTGCTTCGTTTCTCGTTTTAATTTACTTCCGTTTTCGCTTCAACTCCCTTCTTGTGTTTGTTTTTTGCTCTCTTCGCTTCACTTTTTTTCCTACTTCACTCGCCTTAAATCTCACCTCTCATCAAACTTCTCTTTGTTCATTTCCCAACCCAACTTTCCTCTGCCATCTCTTGTCACTCTGCCTTCTCACTTTACTTTCCTTTGCTCTCCTCAATTCAAAACATCTTGCTCGATGGCTTATCGGACGAGCTTTCATCTCTTCTTACTTCAATTCGCGTTTCTTTCAGCCTCACAGCGCCCTTAACAATCATAAATTTTGGTTTTCCTAAGCAAAACATTCAGGTTTATTCAAATAAGTTTTTACTTATTGTCCTTTGAATAACTATCGGCATTTTATTCTATTGCATCGCTTGGTTTTTATCGTTGCAGCAGCGCAAAGAAATGAGTGTCAACGCGTTTTAAGTGCGCTCAACACTCGATGGGTTTCGGCCCATAAAGGAATCAAGACCGGAACGTGACTTTTGAGCGAAAGAAAATTGAAGCCTCGGTGCGATAAAAAACTGCAATGCCAACCTGAGCGATTTTCGCTGCTGCAATCAAACAGATAAAACATATATAAACGCATACATATATATAGGGAAAGTGTGCAGAGCCAATGGCGTACACTTCAGCTTCATCAGAGATGAGCTCAGCCAAGCGACATAATCTTCATTCCCTCACACACTTTCCAACCATTTGGATGCTGCTGCTGCCGCTGCTAGCAGCAGCTGCGACGACAGCAGCACCAACGACTGCAACGCCAACGCCAACGCCAACTTCAACGTCAACCTCGACCGCAGATCGACGACGCTGTGCACACAAAGGCATTGCTGAGCTGATTCGCACCAGTCCCGTTATAGTTAAAGCTCTTGCCGCGCGCATTTTCACCGATGCAGAGTTGGCTGAGCAGCAGGCAGCTGGCGCATCCGGCTGTGCCTTCGTGTCGCAAGCTGCCACAATTTTAATAACATTAACACCGGAAACGATTTACAAAGGTGCCTCGCTGCTTAAAATGGCCAACGGTGCCGCTGCCAGTAATGTTGGTGATGCTGGCGATGCTGGCGATGGCACAACAGGCAACTTTGGCAGCGGAGGGCAGGGACGCAATGGCTTTGGCAGCGTTAGCGGCTCAAGTGGCTGGAACAGTGGCGGCAGCGGTGCTGCCTATCAATACGAGGGGTAAGTGCCACTTAGTTATTCAAACAGTATTTTATACATGTTAAACACAAGTTAACTGGCAGGGAAAACCATATTTTTTGTTTGTTAAAAAAGCGTTTCAAAAGTCAGCCAAAAATGGTTGAAAATTAATTTCATTTTGAGAAGTACCACAATTAATTGGTTAGTTTATTGCAGCCACAAAGAAAAACCTTTTGGTGGGCTTGTGCGGTATTTCGTTTATTGGCTTTAACGACCAACAACACACTAACAAACCATTTCTGCCTCTTTACACGCGGTTTCCGGTCTCCCTGGACTACAGACAACTGAATGCCACATTGCAGCCGCTGCAATGCTTCGATGCTAATATGCTGAAAATGCTGCCCACGGAATTAATTGCTTTTGGCAAATTGCTGCCTGCCTCAGCGGTAACTGGCACGGGTTACCTTGCTGCGGCCACCAGGCAGCGTGCCTCGTTGGGCTCAGCCTTGGGTGGCGCTGGCGGTGCTGGTGATGCGACCAGCGACAAGGATGTGCTTCACATCAGCGTCAACGGCCTGCATCGTTGGACACCGCAATTCGAGAATCATATCTGGAAGCATTTAGGTAAGTTAAACCCTTTTGTGTCTCATCCCTCCCCTGCTGTTGCTGTTGCTTGTGCTGTAGGATACTTCCGCTTGTTAATCACATTTCGCTTGATGGCTGCATTGTTCAGCAAATCTCCTTTGCGGATGTTTGTTGAAGTCTACGAGCATCTCCGGTTCGAATTCAGACAGCTAGTGCGCGTAACTAACTTAATTGCCAACTAACATATGAGAACCGCTTAAAGTCTATCTAACGAAAGTTGTAAATAGTTTTTAAATTCAGCCTCAAAACAAATCTATTCAATCATAATTTGGTATTTGCTTAATAGCTACGTAAACAGAGGAGGCTTAAGTAAATTATGTTGCAACTCTGAGAGACTTTATGTTGTTGCGGCTTCTTCTCCCTTTCATATTTCTAATCAATTAATCTGGGTTGAAGATTGATGGCTGGCAGCCCATCGAAATTGCTAAACCAAATTGTTGTCATGCCTGTGTGCACAGACAAGTATCTGGCGATAAGCTCTATGAACACAAAAAATATACTTTATACCAGCATTATAATGACGAAGATGATGATGATGATGATGACGCAGCATTCGACTGGCTGTCTGGCTGTGGTCCATGTGTCCGTTTATCCTCCTGTGCTGACAGCACAGGACAGGACAGGACAAGCACACGAGGCGTTTTCAAACAGGCTGCAGCAGCACTTGTGCAAAGTAACACTTGACTTTTGTGTCAAGAGATAGATAGCATAACCCAACACACACACACACACATAATACACAAACACTAACGAATGGTGGCAACAATTCAAGAGTTTTTTGCGGTAAAAGCAGCACATAAAAGCGAAACGATTGTGACTTACATATAAAGAAAGATACATAGTTAGAAAAAAAAAACACGAAACACGAAATAACATAGAAATATAGATAAAACACATGCTTTAATGCTTTAAAATATATTTTAGATATCTTATGTTCTGCGAGAGACAGAAGTAAACATTAAAGATTTGTAAATTTCTCAATTATATTGCTTTTTTAATTTTTTCTTTTTTTTTGCTTTGGGATAGAACAAATACGCATGACCACATTTTCCAATAATTGCTTTGATATCCTTTTCCATGCCTTTCAACCAGATTTCACTTGTGAATTCCGTTTTGTCTTACATCACTTGTAAATATTGAAACATGAATCAAGACGTTGCCGTTTTAAAATTCTTCAAGCTTCTTACTTCTCTCTCTCTCTGTGTAACTCAAGAACATTTTATTGATGTTCATTACACTTATTAAAGTGACTGTCAAGCAGAGAAAGCCTTTAAAGAACTGTCAATACATTCGTTAACGAGAGAGATATGCAATTTATTAATTATAGGCTGGGATGATTGGAGCGATTTTACGCTGTGCAGCGTCACCTGTGGCAAAGGTGTGCAGCAGCGTTTCCGTCGCTGTCTGCTGGACAATCCACTCGTCGACATCAACATGAATATGAATCTGAATCTCGATGACGACGACGACGATGATGACGAGGAGGGGGAGGTGGAGGAGGTAGAGATGGTGCAGCAGGATGAACTGGAGCAAGTACAAGAGTTGAATATGGGCATTGCTGAAGCGGTTGCTGACGAGGCAAATAATGATGTCAGTGCCGCAGCAGCTGCTGCAGCTGCAACAGCAACAGCAACAGCCTCATTCAATGCTGATAATAATGAAGTGCTCAGCCATGACGACGATGCCAACGAGATTGAGGGTGGCAGCTATGGCGAGGAAACGCTGCTGATGATGCAGCCAGCATCAGCTGTTGACTATCAACAGCCGAAGACCAAACTGCTGCACACTAAACACACACAGGCAACGAGACAAAGTGCAACAGCAGCTACAACCACATTGACTGCAACACTGACAGGACTAACAAGCGACGGTAATGAAGCAGGGGGCACAGGTGTACGCTTTGTATCGTCGGCTGGAGTGGCACATAATGACCAGCGCAGGACACGTACACATAATCAGCAGAAAAAACGCAAAGCGACCAAAAGTCTAGCGTTCTCCACACTGCTCTGTGAGGGCTACAACATTGAGCAGCGCAACTGCAACAGTTTCGAATGCAGCGGTAAGTGTTGCAACATTTATACTTAACCCAACAACTGTCATTTGCCATCGCCTGCATTAACAGATGATATCAGCGATTTGCTAAAGTTCTATAAGAAACTGCCGGCGCCGGTCAACGAGGAGTTGCCAACAAGGGCGAACAATGAGAGTGTGCCATTCGGTTTGCCTGCTGAGTTGGCAGATCTGACAACGGCAGTCTCGATGGGCGTGCCCTCATCTTCAACGCCCTCGAATATGGGCTACATTCGCAGCTGGAGGAATATGCTTAACTTTACGCTAATGATCACGCTGCGAGCAAAGGTAAACAAGCTAGCTTTATTGATTTGGATGCCAAATGTTCATAAGCTTAAAGCATAAATGACATTTATAATCTTGTATAAATGCCAACAGCCAGTTTTATTAACGTTTTACGTTCGCTCTCTCTATCTCTATTTCATTTTCCATCTCTTATTGGCAGAATGATACGAAAAATGCGTCAACAATATTCTCCATACGCAATGTGACACACAATCTGTATCTAGAGGCGTGCAAGGATGGACTGCGTTTGTATTTGGAACGCGACAATACAACGGAAATGTTGCCGGTGAAATTCAATTTATATGATTATCGCTGGCATCAAGTGGCCATCAGGTAAGTGTGAATGAAATGGAATTTGGGAGGGACAGAGAGGCTGAGATTTTATTGCTGCAGCAGCTGTTCGTATTGCTGTTGTTGTTGATATTCTAAATTGGCAATCAGTGTGCGTGCTTTGAGTGTGTCTATGTGTGTGTGTGTGTGTGTGTGTGTGTGTGTGGTAGTGGGTGTTTGTGTTTGTTTGCGGTTTGATGGCCGTCGCCCATCGTTGACACTTTCATTTTATTTGCATTTTCAATTTATTAGCATAAAACGACAGTGCCAATGCCAAACACACACCCGCACACACACTCACACACACACGCCAAGCGAGTGAGAAAAAGCCCCAAAAAACACTTGAAACACGCACTTGACACACATGCAAATAACACGCACTGTCACACCCACACACACACTCACCATCATATGCACTTATACACATGAATATCGAGTGCCGCTGTTCCCCCCCCCCCCCCATCCTGAGCTCTTGTTGTATGTGGGTGTGTGGCATGGGGTTTATTTGCGATAGAACACCAAGCGGCAGGCGGCAGGCGGCAGGCGGCCAAATTGACACTTGGTTAAAGTGGGCGCCATTTGTCATCGGCCGTTGGCACATTTATCTATGCCATAGTCTATATATAAAACTCGTATGTATTTTAATTATTTGCGTCTCGCGTTTTATTTGTTGTTCTTTTTTTCATGCACACAGCATACAAAATGGCGATTTCATATCGATTTACGTCGATTGCTTGTGGACAAACAGTTTTGTAGTCTCGAAGCGATTGTTCACACTGCCCCTGGATGCGGATGTGGAAATTGGACGTGGCTTTAATGTGAGTATTGGGACAAATTCCAAAAAATAATTGGCCAACACACAATAATAACGATAAGTGAAGTAGTTCAACTGCTTGAATATTGCATTTCGTAATCAAACACATTCTTTGTTGTTACTAATTGATATAAATCGAATTCAATTACACGGACATTAGGAAACTTTTATGCTACTAATAGATTTTTCCTGTCATATTAAAAAAGTTGCTAAATAAAAAAGTTTTAAATGCTTGCAACCACAAAAGGAAATAAGTTTTTTCTGTTTTTTTTTACAATTAATTTTCCAATCGATTTACACACCCATTGTACCGCCCACGGCGATAACAAGCGATTCACAGAATTGCAATGTTACTTTGAGTGCTATGGGGTACAATGAACATAAATTGCACAAACAGTTTAATGCGATAACTGCGAATGAACCGGAACGCAACGCAACGTTGCGTATGTGTGGACCCGATAACGTATACGCGTCATTGGCGCGACATAATAATACTTAATATGCGAATAATTGCCATACAACTTTCACTTTGCCATACTACATACATATACTGTTCACAGGGGGAACTGCAACAATTGCTGGTGCTGCCGGAACATCAGGAGCGGCTGCAGTGCAGCAATAAAAGGACGTCGATCAATGAGGTGAAGCGCTACATAATCGACACTTTTATCGAGGACTATGGCAGCAATTGAGGCGACAGCAACAACGAAAGGGGGGAGAAGGAGCCAAATCAAATGAAAATTATGTATTTGAGTGGTTAAATACAAATGTGAATTGAATAATGCAAATCATATTGAATGCCGCATTCAATTCAAATAGAATATCAATCTATAGAAACTACAACTAAAAATGCATAAACAAATGATAAATTTATAAACATTATATATAAGTATCTATATATATAAACATATATTGTGATTGATGTTTCCTATCAGTGCATTCAAATATTGTATATTACACTATGTGTGTGCGTACGTTTGTGTATGTGTTTTATTCGTAATTATGAATGCAACTCAGCACAGCAGCCTCTGGAGCTGAAGTGGTGCAGTTTGTGGCATGTAGCACTCATTATGCAAACATGATTGAACACAATTACGATAAATGCTTATGAGCATTCGAGCATGCGTATGTGAATGCCAAAAACGTATTTGTAACGATTAAGTTAGTTTGACAGAAAACAATAAAATTAATGAAAAAATCAAACAAAACACACAAAAAAAAAAAAAACAAAAAAAAAAACAAAAAAAAACCAAATATATTTAAATAATATTGATGTAAATTGCACACTTACAAAATGAGCAAATGTAATTCGAATATAAATTAAGTATGGAGGCATAAAAACTAAAATCAATAAACTAATTAATTAATAATGTATAAGTTTAAAGAGGAAAATGATTTGATTTTTTTCACCAAAAAAAACAACCCAAGTTTTTAATTAACAGTAAAGCCTTTTATATAATGCAACTGCATTTGATTTATGGGTAAGTAATAACTATTTTGAAAGCGATAGATAAAGTCAAAAGTTACGTAAGTATTTATTAACAAAACTGAATACCTTAAAACTACTTTAATAAGCCAATCTATACCCAAACCAGTTCTATGGTTGCTGCTGTTGGCCATGTTGTCTGCTAGCTGACTAAGCTCATTTCTGGCCACACGAATATGTACATTTACATATGGTTCAGTAACTTGCCACACACACACACACACCCACTGGGCGCAATGTGGTCTTACTCGCTTTTGGCAGTCACTTTTGTGGATTTTGCGCATTTGAGTGCGCTTGACTGATTTGACAAAGGATCAAGTTGTTAATTTTACTCGGCTTGCTCAGCACCATCGTCGAGAGCCAAGTGGCACTGGCCAAACAGACAGCGCATTTTTAAGACAACAACAAACATGAGCCATGTCAGATTAAAAGCCACCCACACACCCAAGTTCATAGAGTTTTATACGTTATTACATTTTTGTCTACAAGTGGCAAATTCGTAATCTGCTGTATAAAAATGAGGCTTAAGTGGAGTCTATTTTGTTTGAGACAAAGCTGCTTAGAAACAATAATGATTTCATTTGTTTTTAATCCAGCTAGCTGAAGAACTTCAACTTCTGTTGGCCGACTTTAAAAATGCAAAATTACAATGAAAAGGTGACAAGCAGCCATAAGAAAAAATTCATAATTTCCTCTTGTCTAAAAAAAAGAGCGATGGGAGAAGGGGTAGAATCCGCTGTTACTTTGCTTCCTTTGGCATGGTTTGCTCGCTGTCTCCGGGCCGTAAATAACCACAAGCTCACAACACAGAGCTTGTCACCTACTCCCGACCTGCTGTTTACACCAACATCTCGTCATTTGCCGACATTTTACTTACTTCTGCTTGCATCGCTGCTCAGTCTTGTAGGCAATTTCAAGTTCTGGTGAAAAATGCTGCCGCACTGGGGCGGATGTGGGCAACAGACGTTGCAGACATTGATGAATTTCCTGTCGCATCCTCATTGCCAGTCACCAGCCAGCCAGCCAGGTGGAGCAGCAAAAGCAAAAGCAAAAGCAAAAGAAACTCCGCATCAGCTTCAGCCGCACCTGGCCAAATTCAAATAAATTTTTATCTGCTGTGCACAAATGTCTCTCCAATGCCATTGCTTCATTGTGACTTAATAATTTCCTACTCACGTCCTTACGGTGCATTGAACTGCACTGCGGCGGAAGATGTGCGCGACTAAGGATGTGTTCGAGTTCGGATGGGGTTGGGGTTGGAGTATACACTTTAAAAGTTGTTGCATATATGTGTATATAATTATTGTATGTTTGCATCTGCTATTCCATGCATACTTGCTGTGCCAGCGAGAGTCCTGTGCCAGAATGTCATGGCAAAAATATTGCAATTAGTTTCAGTTGGTTGGCAAAGCACAGGATATGCTCTTACCCAAGTTTTCCAACTGTAAAAGTTGCCAGAAACATAAACAGAGGTGAATCAACTAAAATATCTACATATATGTGTATATAGAATTGAAACTAACTTTGTATCAAAAAAGAGTTGAATAAATGTTGGCTGTGTTTGCAATTAGAAGAGAGTTTTTGGATTTAAAATTTAAATTCCCCAATATCTATTTTATTGCATACTATATACAATGAAAGCTCATTAACATTACGAGCTATTCTTTAACATTCTTCCCATGCATTTGTGCATTGTCCTGTTAGCCAAACTATACGCACTAGTCTCATAAATTAATAGCTTGACAATTGCTGGCATAACTCTTTGTGCGCAAGTTCGCTTTCTCCACATCTTTCTACATTTTGCTGCCTTGTTTCCCTGGACTGTAAGCACAACGTGTTGCACTTGATGTGCTGCTCCAGTTTTTGGCCTTTTGCAGCTTCACCACTGCAAATTGCAAACGTAAATCTTGCCTCGCATTCTTTGCTAACAGCAACTAGCAAAAAGTTATGCTCAAAATGCTAACAAACCTTCAACGACTTTCAAATGCACTTGAACACATTGTTATCTCAACTAATGTAAAAATTTCTACAAGTCTATCCCTTTAAGGTCTCAATATTTTTACAATAATTTGTTATTATTTGTATTTTCTAGCAGTTAATTGCAAATTAAGCTACTTATTTTAAGTACGCATGCCTTCAAGAGCCAAGGCGAAGTCCAATCTCGACTTAAGTAATTCATTTCAAAGTTTTATGAAAGCGAAAGGAAAAAAATAAAGGAATTTCACGTCCACACACACACACACACGCACAGAAAGAGAGAGAGAGAAGCCTACATACTTGTACATTTGTATAAGTAGAATTTTATTTATTTATGACTGCGTCAGCAGCAGAAATAACTTTCACACGGCTTCACGCGCACAAATTTGCTAGCCGCATTTGTCCGATTTCAACTTGGACCCAGTTTCCTAAATTTCATCTTTTAAGCTTTTAGTTATTTTTATGCCAGCAATTTACTTTTAATCATGTAATGCTTACATGAAAAAATCCCCAGACCTTAAGGCAATGCCATATATATATTTTTTTTGCATTATTTTATAGTCTGCAATTAAAGCAGACTGCAGAATGCTGAGATAAGAAAAGTACTTTATGCACTGCAAACAAAGGCGAGTAGACTCTATTTGGAGGCTATCTCTAACGCTTGAATTGAGCCCAGCAGCAGCAGTTCACCATAAATTATCAATCAAACTGAAGCACTTAAAGTTCAGCAATGGAATTTGAACTCTGATCCAAACGGGTTGTTTTTTTTTCATTTTTTCTCTCTCTCTCTCTCTTTTGTGTGTGTACGTTGCATGCAAAGTTGGCCAGCAGAAGTCGACAGAGAACTGTTTTGCCAATGCCAATTCAATAGACCATGGCCATAAACACGCCCACATAAGACTACAGCTGGCCAATGTCCAAAGGCAAATACAGCAGAGCGGCCCGGATGAGTTGCTTTAGAGGCGGAAAGCTTTGGGAGTTCTATTTGTGTGAGGCAAACAAAATGAACTGTAACAATATTGATACAGCTGACATTCGAGAGTTCAAGCTTAACAAAAGGATTGTTGTACGTAACCCAACAGCCACTTCCAACTCCAGCGCCGATCCAATCTGTTCCGTGCTACCACGTCTAGACATCGTGTGCATTGTGTATTGCGGATTTTTGATTTCCGCCGTTTCAGTTTACTAACAGAAGCCAGGCTCATTAAGTTTGCCCACAAAAGTTGGGTTACGCTTTAGTTATTCACATGATTAAAAGAATATTAGAGCTAAAGTTCAAAGCTTCTGTACTCATCAAACAAATTGATCGAAATGCTACAAATACTGAGTTTTGCATGCCAAAACCATCCAAATCCAATTTATTTACTTTCGTTTCGTTTTGGACATGCCGTAAAAAATGTCATTTGATGTCTATAAATCGAACGATAATCGTTTGAATCCAATAAAAACAAAACCCCAAATTAACTTTCCCCCCTGCTGCGACAACTGACCGCAAATTGTAAATGCAACAGCGAGCATTGGGTTTTTGGGTTTAGTGGGTGGTAACAAACCCAGTTGAACGGTTTTTGTTATGCGGCTATCAACAGACAGCCAGCCAAATAAATGTTTATCCTTATTCAGCAGAGATTTAAAATTTAACTTGGTTGCTTTGCATTTTGACCTGTTGTTCTGGTTGAAAAGAGTTATAGCAACTTTCTACTTCCGCTAACAACACATAAATCACAAGAACTGCAAGCTTTGCTCGTTTACTTACAATAAAAATAATTATAAATTTTATAACCAAACCATATAACAAATGTTAACATAACCAATTTAGATAAGCATATACCTGAATTAATATCAAACCAATTATAGCTATAATCACATGAATCATCTTCAATAATCTTACGTCCCCAGTGCTGCTTTGGCTCGTTTTGGCTTGCCCTTACCACTTTGCGATTGATGCTCCAGGAACAGCAGCGAAAAGTTGGTTTCGGCTGCGATTTATCCCTTAAAATGTTATCGAATTCACCGCTACTGGGCTTCGTTTCCAATTCCTTCTTGTACATTTCATCAAAGAGACATGTTTTTGGTATAGAATCCATGTTTTTATAATCATCATATGCACACTTGCGTCTGTTGTTGAGGTGTTCGTTTATCGGTGTGGATCTTATGGGTGATGCATTGTGAAACTGACAAAAATATGAAGCATTTTGGTCTTCCCTCTCAAGGGCTGTTGTACTAACTGTTGTCCACAAATCGTTAGCACATATTGCACATTCCATATTTCTGATTAATTTTCTTACTATATATAATATAAAGTTTTATTAGGTTAGTTAGTTTCACATGAAGTATTCTGTTTATATGATTTTATTTCTAGCTACACGTAATACACATATTACTTCGATATAGAAACAAATGTGGTTGATTGGTAAAAATCTTTTAGGTCTTGCCCTTTTTTTCTTTATCATTCTGGCTGCTTTCGCAGCTATCGCTGCCTTTGCTTTTGCTGCTGTTGCTATCGCTGTCATTGCCCTTTGTTTGTGGCGCTGGTTTTTGATCCGCTGGAAGAGGAGGCGCTGCTATTTCCTCATTTGGAGTTTCTTCCTTTTTTTGTTCAACATAGTTACGAAAATTTGGCCTCAAGCGCAACTTTCCCAGTTCTGCCATACTTCGATTGACATTGACTACTGTTTTTTTTTTAAAGATTCATCATGATAGGAAAAAGTTAATAATAATAACAATAACGATATAGATTTTAATATATGTATATATTTTCGCTTTATTCAGATTTCAATTGTCTGGTACAATGTTGTCGTTCTTCTCTATACATACATAACATGAAATGAATTAAATAACTATTCACTTACTGTACTATAAGTTAATAATAATGGCAAAACAAAATGGTATACATTATAATTATAATAAAGATTCTGTAAATGTGTGTGTGTGTGTTTATCTGTGTATTTTAACTAGCGTGTGGGTGAATTTATGTATATGTTTTGTGAGACAGTGAGTACGAGATTAATGTATGCATTTTTTCCTCATTTACGCATATATTCCACAATATTATTCCAAAGAGATTTTCTTTTATTATTTTGTTTAATATGTTTTGCACTTAATTTAGTTGTTTATTAGCGCTTAACGCATCTGCTAAATGTTTGATAATTTTTCTATATATTTGTTTCTAAAGTTTAGCCAAAGAATATTGAGGAATATTTATTAGATTTATTTTCTTTTCTTTCATTCGTTCAAGTATACATGATTTTTGTGGTTAATTTTACGATTATATGCAGTGTTTACCTGTGTCCATCCGTTAGTTATATGTATTTTTATATGTTTGTATATGTATGTATAATCGTTTAAAGCGATCTTCATGTTTAAATGTTTAATGTTAAATGACGTGTATCTGTATCAGTTAATGAATGTATATGTAGTTTTAAGAAGACTGCAAGACATAGTTGGAAGGAAAGAGAGCTAACATCTCTTGTTACAGTTTAAAGAGTTCTGAGCTTTCTGGAAGGAAAGAGATTCAATGACATTCTCTAGTTTGAAATTTCATAAGATATAAGTGCTTCACATATTACTTTGCCTATGGTTCGTACAGTTCTGGCTTTAGAAAGCAGTGATAAAAATTACCAAGCAAACAAGTTGTGTTTTTTCGTTTTTAATAATATTGTTTACAGTTTGCTAAATGTACGTTATCAGTATCTTAAATGTAAGGGTGTGTGAGAGTTTTGTGTGTTTGTGTGTAAATAAACATAATAAAAAATATTGCATACAATTGTGTTTTTGATAGATATATATCTGGCTCTGTGTGTCTGTGTCAAGCTTTTTGCGTTACTTTTGAGTTATTATAAAGAACGTACAGTTCGTACAGGGTTGTTTTTTATTTTATTAAGTGTATGTTGACGTTTATTTAGGTTTTATATAACTTACGTATCTACAAACCAAGTTAAACAATTGCTTTGTTTAGTTTTTGATTTACCCTTAAAACAAATTGCTAAAATTAAGTAAACATTGTAATAGGTTTTAAATTTAAAGAAACAAAATCAATACATATGTAATTACAAAATTATATGTCAAATTATTTACAATATTTTCAAGTTCTGATTAAATTTTAATAAAATACATTTTGTTATAGATTTTGTAGAGTGCCCAATGTGCGTGTGTATGTGAGAGTGTGTGTATGTAGAATAAATATCATGCTTAGGCATTTAAGATTAATGTTTTTGTTTTACTCGTTTTTCTTTCTAGAAAAACTGATATTTCGAATATGAGTTTTCTTTTATTTTTCGTTTTTCTTTTTTGGAATTTGAAGATGTTGCCTTACGTTTGTTTTGGTTTCTGTTTGTTTATCGCGCATGTTTAACATTATTCGCATTAGAATGTTATTGTGAAACTATATATTATATTTTTGTATCAATTATGTGCTGGAACTTCATTGATGACCAAACACATTTAAAATCAATTATGCACATCTGTTTTCGCTTTTATGATATTGATTTATCTTTTATCGTTTATACTTTATAAGGAGGTACTAATTTGTTAACACTTCTACGCAGGGTTTGATCCGCGCTGTCTCTTTGTTTTATATCCTATCTTCTTGCACGACTCCTTGCCCTCGTACTAGCTCGCTTACAAAGCCATATTATTTCGTCGTCCATTGTTATTTACCTTATTTACTAGATTGCATATTTTTAAGGCTGGCCCTAGTTTTAGGCCCATATATTTCATCATCATATCCGAATTAAGTAACAGTAAAGCTTTGCCATCAATTTCCTACAGAACACAAATAAAATAAGTATTATTGTGTTATTATTAATTTATATTCAGGTTACTTACATGTCTGCGGAAGAGATCACCATGCACGGCCAGTGAATTGTCATTGCTTTCGATATACTGAATGACCTCCTCAATTGACCAGTCGATGGGTTGTCCGCGCAGTGGCGAACAGGCTGCTATGGGTGTGGGTGTGCTGTGTGGAGGTGAGGTTGTCGCTGTGCCCGCATAGCTGCTTGATGCAGCAGCAGCTGCCACTGGCGCTGTCGCTGCTTTGGCAGCACTAGCAGCTGGTGCAGCCGGGCAGGCGGACTGTGAGGCGGTAAAGGGTGTAGATATTGATGAGGGAAACGAGGCGCTCGATGAGAGTGTTGTGGGCGATTTGTAAAAGCTGTTAGGAGGCTTGGCGCTCATCTGCTCTGGATGCACCTCGGCAACTAAGGGTGCCAGATACTTGGCATTGGATGTGCCGCCAGCAAGGATAGTGGTGGTGCTGTTGTTGTTGTTGCTACTGCTACTGCTGCTGCTGCTGCTGCTGCTGGACATTGATGAGGTGGAGGAGGCTGAGCTGTTGTTGTTGCTGGCAGGTAAGCTGTTGCTGCTTGTGTCCTGGCTGCTGTTGCCATTGCTGCTGCCATTATTATTGTTGTTGTTGTTGTTGCTGCTGGTGTTGTTATTGTTGTGATGTTGAAAACGCACCTTGCGCAGGGCCTGAGCTTGACTCTGAACCTGAGCTGCACTTGTGACATTGGGCGAGAGGCCATTCGGTTCCGTTTTGATGGTAAGCTTGGAGTTGCTACCATTATTGCTGCTGCTATTGTTGTTGTTGCTGCTGTTACTGTTGTTGTTGTTGTTACTATTATTATTGTTGTTGTTGTGATTTAACGCCTCTTTAGATTTTGGTGTTGCTGGTTGCGCCTTAACACCCGCTTCCTGTTTGATCTGCATCAGTGGCTTCTCCGCGGGCGATGTGGGCGTTGGCGTTGACGACTTTGACTGACGACTGCGTTTATCCGCAAGCACAGGCGAGGAAGGCGGCGTTGCCGTTTGCAGCAGCTGTCGCTTGCGACTTTGCGCACACTTCTTGCATTCCTCGGTCTCTGGCAGCAACGAGATGAGATTTGCACATGCCCGGCATGTTGTGCACAGTGTCTCGATAAATTGCGCCAAGCTCTCATCATCCTTCATACGCAAAGGCGAGGGAATTTTGACCTGATAAGCAAACAGAAGATTATTGTGTGTTTGCTTTAGAAGTTAAAGAGATACAAATTCAGATAAAGCACTTACCGTAAAATTCTTTCCAGCAGCGGTCACAATGTGCACATCGCCTTCAAGTGCAAAGAGCAGCTTGGACAACTGCTGTGTGTCTGTGCTGGCGGCTAGCACCTCCTGCAGGCATAGCTTGGCAAGCGTTTGATGCGTCGGACCAGTTACCATTGATGGCAGCTTGGAGCCGTTTATAAACGGCCCACCCTTGCAATTGGTGTGAAAATGTGCGGTTACAGGCGAGGCTGCAACCATGGCGTCCGATTCGGCGACAACTGTGTATCTGGGTCGTGCACAGCGCTGTTTTCCAGAGCTCGAGTCCATTCGCGACTTGTGTCCTGGCGGCTGCATGGGATGACAGCTACGGGCACACCAACCAGCTGGGAAAATGTCACGAGAACGATAATTACACCAATAGTCAAAGGCACCGCGCCAGCCATCGAATGTGACATGAATCTGGTCATCCTTGATGGCATCAACTGTTGCGCAGCAAATCAGTTGGGGGTTCTTCTTGTCCACCGCTTCCAGTTTCTGTCCGACCTTGAAGAGATTCTCCTCCGGCGTTGGGGGTTCGGGTTGAAAGATATCCTCGGGTGCAACCATTGCATTGTTGAGTATCTTACAAAGATAGCCGGGCCAGCTGGAAGCATTCATACGGAAGCCCAGTGGGGGTTGCAGCATGCCGCCATTCTTCTCACAGTGTCCAATTGCATGTATTTCTGTAGAGTCCACGAGGCGCCAGAAATCATTCTGTGAATCACTTCCATCGAGACGCAGCCGCAACCGAGATCCCAGCACACCCACCACTGTAGCAATGCAGGTGGAGGTGACATTGCGAGGATCGAGTGCTTCTAGTTTCATGCCAATCTTGAAATCATTGTTGGGCGGATTCAGCGCCTGCTTAAAACATTCAGCGGGAGCCGCATCACTGCCAGTTTCCTTTAAACAAAACAAAAACATGAGTATTATGTTTATGTTGTAAACTAGCGCAGTCCACTTACCTCTAGGTATGCCTCCCAGTCAAACACATGGAAGCTCTCGTATTGAAACGGACCCGTTGGGGCAGGCGCACCGCTGCTTAGCAGCTTGCGCTCGCCATCTGTGCCGCTGCCGGCATTGCAAGCGCTGTGTTGTCGTGTGGATCCGTTCTTTTTCTGATGCTTGTTCATACACATCATCGAACAGAATTCCTTATTGGGCGCGCCTTCGCGAATCACATTGTCGCACTGCGTACACGCTCCCTTGCTGTACGCCTTACGGAACTCTGCAATGCAAGTTTCTGAGCAGAACTCCTTCTTGCCCGTCTGTGTGGGCAGGACGTACTGCAGCGGCAATTTGCCCTCACCGCACCAGGTGCAAGTTGCTCGCTTTGCTGGACGCCCGCGAGCGCGCTGTTGTGTTGGAGTTGTCGCTGTTGCTGTTGACGCAGCGCTGTTGCCGTTGCTGCCACTGCTGGCGCTGGCGCTGCTGTCGCGTCCGCCAGACATTTTTTGCGTTGTTTATTTATTGGTAAGTAATTTTTTTTCTTTGATTATGACGACACTCAAGCGCAATTAATTAGTTTGTCATTTTAGTGACACATTTAACTGCATTTGCAGTTAAAACTCTGGATAATACACTTTTTTCCTTTTTGCCACGGTTCTATGCGATTCAATTTTAGCGGCGTTCTCGAGGTCACGTAATAACAATTTTGTATTTGTGTTGACTTTGCAAATCGCATTGCTTCTTGGAAAATAAACACGCACTCACTTATACGCATTCGAGCGCAGATTAATTCCCTTTTATTTACATATGTGATTTAATTGCACTTTATACGCGTTTCAATGATGCTTGCAATTGCGAATAAGTTAATTTTTTTTATTTTTCTTTGCATTTGCGTTCCGCCATATTTGTTTTTCTGGCGATGATAGAACGCTTGAGATGACAAGCATTTGCGTAACTGCTACTTATCACGGGTAGACAGAAGCAGCAAGTCACTGTTTTTTCCCATGGCATTGTCTGATATAGCAACAAGCTAGCAATTCATACATCAATTCACTTGAGTCAACTTTATTTAAAAAGTACAAAAGGCATTTCAGATATCATAGATTATTTGATACTATTGAAAATATTATGTTGATGTCACTGCGACTACAAATTCTAACTATCGCTCGTCTCTAGGTGGTGTATATCGATTTAGAGTATCGACCGCAAACACTAACAATTACTGTAAATAACATTACATATAAAGCGCCACCTACAGTTGATTATTCTGAAAGACAACGGTTGTTGTTCAACTGTTGCCCAAATCAAGTCTTACACGCTAATAAAAGAAAATACTGTAAAGCCTAGAAAAGAATATATCTTGTCTCAGCTTAAGTTCTAGTTAAGCGGATTCTTATCATATTTGACCTACTTTTGTTCCTATCCACCAATGAAATTAAGTATGAAGCTCATGAAATTACAAATAATGCAATTAACCCCACTCTCCGCACAGCTGGGGATACCAATTTTCCCTGCCACCAGAACGCTCGTAATACCAGCCCTATTGATGATGCCTTTAGCTTCTTGCCTACAGCAGTTTTCACATCGCGCTCATAAATCAAATTTTCGACTGGCCGCTGGCAGAAACAGTTGACAAATTCCTCGGCACAGTAGGCATGAATTGATGTGTGCCCAGTGCTGGCACTTTTAATCGCTGCCAAAAACAAATCAACGCCAAAATCGACGCGACAGAAGAGAACACAAATCCACACATGCATAGATACAAGTATAGGTGCTGTTCCATAGCATAGTATATGCGCGTTCGCTTTAGGTTTCCATATGTCCAACTGTTTCTCTATTCATATGTCCGGCTGTCCATCCATCTGGCAACCCTTGCATGCTGTCATATTTTACACACACACACACACAGTAGCAGCTATGCCAACGAAACTGCATCAGAACAAAAAAAACTGACGTTGAATGCAAATAAATTTTGCACGAATTTTTAGTTGGCTACACAAAGTGTAAGCGCGAATTGTAGCCATAATTTTTGCATGACCTACAGCCCACCTGTACATCTATATAAAACAGAATGGAGTAAAAAAATAATGCACAGCATTTATATTTCAGTCACAGTTAATGCCAAAAGTTAAGCGCCAAGCACTTTGATAGCTGCTTAAACTGAGAAAAAGTTCTGAACATAATTATTGCTGTCTAAGCAGACAACTTTTTCTTTGTGGCTTTCTTAGTTGAATAGTTAGCTATGCTTTTTGGCAAACTGTAACGAGATTTTGTTGCCTCTCGCTTAACTTGGCCATAATGCGTTTCACTTAATTCGCTTTTGGCCAATGGCTGAAAGTAAGCCGCTCAAAACTAATAATGTTAATCAAATAAAGTCGGCAAAAGTTTTATCGTTTCGTTCATTTTTTCATTTGATGCTTAGATTATAAATCTTTATCTGTTAAATGATAGCTATCATATTTCTCAAGCAAATGTGTTAATCAGTTTATTAATTAATCGTTAAAATCGTGTTATATTTTATAGTTCTCTTAATGTTAACTATTATTCAGTTCGTCAATTAATCTCTGCTCATATTTGCATGCTTTGCAGGCATGTCATAAATGAATAATTGCTTCATTTTATTGCACAGCAGCTGTTAACAGCGATAGCTCTCAGGTTCCTTAACATAGACATCTGTTGGATGTTGGAGAAAGGGAGATAGAGAGTGTGGGGGAAGCTGCGCTATTAACACGCATAATTGGTGCCGAGTGACGTTTACCGTTTTAGACGCTTGTCAAACTGACGCTGCGCAATTAGAAACTGTCGTCGTCGTCCTTGTCCTCGTTGGAACCAAAAAGGCGACAGACGCCATTTGACTTATTACGCAAATCAAACAAAAGATTGACACCCAAAGGTTTGCGGCATTATTGGTTTGAGGGTTTGAACCTTGTCGTGATTTTAATCAACATGTTAATGAGTTTATCACTCTCTCTCTCTGAAGTACTTTGCAGCTTAAATGCAGTGTTAATGATTCAGTTATTGCTTTACGGCGACGGCTATTGACTGACAAACAAGTTGTTGCCCCTGGTTAATAAAAATGTTTAGCTTGCTGTTAAAGCTAAGTTTGATAAGTAAGATTAAGATGCAGCTTAATTGGAAGTTAATCATGTGTTTAGTATCAAATCAAATCATTATTACTAACCACACTAAACCAAAACTGTCATAAAAAAACTGCATTTCTACGTTAAGCCATAAAAATAATCAAAGGCTTTTGAATCTCACATAAAGTAAGTTGGATTTGAATATGCTATTCTGCTAACACAATCAACCATTTACAACTCAATTATAGATAACTTTGCTAGTTTTTTCATTGGTTTTACGACAACAGATTGTGATAACAAATGACCACTATACAACACTTACACACACACACACACACACATATAGACTCCAGTCATGTGTGGATGCGGCAGCTAGAAATGTCGGCAGCATTTTGACAGATTTCAATCAGTCGCAAGGGCAAATGGTTGACACACAAAAGGAAAAAAAAGGGCCAAGAGAGCTGCAAGTCGTCCCACGTGCTTAATTACACCTGGCCACGCATTGACAGCGATTAAAACTCATGTCAAAGCTTCAGCTTAACGATGAGTTGAGCAACAGGCATGTGTAAAAAATGGCTTCAATGGTGGCAACACTGTTGACAAACCATTTACGACAAAAGGTTAAGTCCGCGGGGGTGGCAGCCGTATCAATCCTCCAATGCCAATAAAACTGTTAGCAACAAAATGAAAGATTGCACAATGGTTAGTAACAGTGGTAAACAAAAGTTATTAACATAAAAATTAGTAGAAAACTCAATACTCGATTGTTTTGTTTCAATATTTGCAACTTTTAAATGTCAAAAAGATATTTATATACTTTTACTATATGTTGCTATTCATACCCACTGTATCTATCTATTTGGGAAAGGTGAAGATGAATGGCAAACAATTTCACACCTGAACGCTGATCACCCACAAAGCTGCCAAAAGGTGTTAGCCACAGACTAACTCTGAGCCCTTCTGCTAACTGGACTTTAAAGCAAACAATTAATGTGCAAATAAAAAAAAACCCATTAAATATATTAATTGAGTTCGAATGTTGCGCAAGATAACGAGCCACACAAAATGTTGCAGCAACATTTGCCTTAGCTTTGGTTTAGCTTGCGCAACATGTGAAGCCAACGACGAAAGGTGCGTGCCGCATGATTTCATTCATAACTAGTCGCGTGGCCCAATGCTATAGCTTCGTCCTGTCGCTCGTCTTCGAGGCGCAGCTTCGTGCTTTTTGGCGAACACGAACGTTCAGCGTCCTTGCGTAGCAATATAAAAACAAGTGTCCTACGCTTGCAGCTCTGAGTTCTTTGCTCGTCGTCAGCCTGTTGCGTTCGGACCTAGACCCAAAGACCTAAGTCAGGACAGCTTAAACCGCCCAGCAGAGTAGAACAGTTGAGTGAAAGGTCCTCTCGAAAAGACCAACAACCATCCTAAAGCAGTAAAAACTCCTAAATTATCTGTGTAATTTCGCTTCAGCTTGCAAAACGTTAAATTCATATTTTTCTCGATCTAAATTCGTTTAAATTGGCGTCGCGAGCGTGAGAACATAAATCGAATTGGTCTAATTTTGCGGTAATCTTAAAAACCAGAGTATTAAGATCAAACGAAACCAATTACCAATATTGATAACGTGTTAACGTTTTATGCATGTGAAAACAAAAACAAAACGTGACTTATTTGCATTGTGGTGAAAATAAACGCGAAATCAATTCAAGCGACATATATTTTGTGGATAAATCTTAAACAAGGATATAACTGGTATGTAGAAAAGGCAATGTAAATAAGTTTTTAAGGCACAAGAGCCATTTGTGTGTTGAACATCTTTTGTAGTTATTTACTTAGCCATGAAATTAACTGTCAGCCAAAAGATACCGAAGAGCTGAAATAACAAATGAAATGTTTTGCAATTATTTATGCCTGTAGCTCATTTCATTTATAATTGCTGGCCATCTACTTTATTTGTAGCCAATTAAAGTGCGACCAATTTAAAGCAATTTAAAAAACCAAAAAAAAAAACTTGAATTAAGTTGATGCTGTTTCTGGGGGAGTGCTTGATGAATTTCATTAGTTGAATATTGAAATGCTACACGTGCAGTGAAAATGTGTTAGATTCTCAATGGGGTAACACTCTTCAGGTAATTAGTTTCTTCTACCTTTGTTTGGCCAGTCACATTGCTGGGCAGCATCTTCTGCCTGTGTCCCGTGTCCTGTGTCGTGTGTCAAGTGCTCTGAGACTGTAATTCAATAGACTGAACGTGATACACAATGTTATCGTCTATTGGCTGTGAGAAACTTGTTGCCCTGTCAATATAACCACAACTACAGCAGTAGTTATAACAATGACGTCACCAGTATTGGGTCACGTTTATTGTTAGCAAGATGTCACTCAGATTTGGTCTAAACTGCTGTGCAACAATCTCACACTCCTATTCTTCAGTCACTTTCCACGCAGCTAGACATGCGAATCAGTGAACAGCCGTTGAAACATGAATGCATTCGTTTATTGTTAATCACTCATTCGTTTATTTGCCATGGATCAACGAGCAAATCAAATTACTCGCTCGTAAAAAGTCTCTTTATCGCCCAGAAAACCCAACATAACAAAAAAAAAAAGTTTGCTTAACTTGGCGTTTATTTGCATACATGTTAAATGCAAATAGCCAACATGATTTAAGCTTTAGTCTGTGTCTTATATGTTCTTCTGCTATTTGTTGTTGTTTAACTGTCTAGATAAAGCGAGTGAATTCGTAGGCGCAATCGCTGCAGGCAATCACGATTTCTCAGTGGGGCAGTCCCTGCTTTGGAGTGGAAAACTCAACCATTTTACAGTAGGGCAGGGTAGGGCAGGTTTCTTTCATTTTATATTGCTTTGTTTAACGCATCCCAAAACACAGAAAATTTTATTTATTTGCTCAACTTCAAATGCAGCCATTCTTGAATTATGGTATTCTAGCAATGTTATTTCATGTTGTTGGCCCTGCCCAAATTCACATAAAGGAATTTCAACGCTTGAACTCTAACATTAAGGTACCAAACAAATAAAAAGGTAACAGACAAGAGCGTTTGTGTTAGAATTGACACATCAATGAATTTGGCCATTTGCAGCTGCTGTCAACATTTCAATACATTCGCAATCGCAAATCCGTTTGCACAAATGACAGGTGCCCGAAACCCAAATGTCATTACTGCAATACTTTAGTTCTTTTAACATTTACTTCTGTACAAACATGTTTGAAAGTTTATGTGAGGGGTTGTGCCCATAAACATCAGCTTAAATGTAGCTGCAAGTGGGTAGAGTAACTAAAGTAGATAGAAAAGCTATGCTCACGCCAAATGGCGCACGAAAGTGATTTGTGTCGTCTTAAGTTCAATAACTATTCAGTTACATCTACACGTTTAAGTTCAAATGTCATTTACAAGCAGCATATTTTCTCGTGGCTCCTAAAAGTATGCAACATAAACTACAAATAAAGTGCGTTGCGCATACGTCACATTATACACGCAGCATACTCATGTCATATCGTTGCAAAGAAAAGAATAAGAAACTTATCACGATTTGATGACAACTCAAAGAGCTACTGATAGACAGAGGACGCATTTGATAACTTGAAGCTGTCATTTTGCAGACATTCAATAAACAGGTACGACTATCAGACACAAAATCTTCATGTAGATTTTTTCTGCTTATATACCATTTAATTAGCCAATACAGAATGTGGGCTAAACTACCCATGGAATGCTGGTAGCGTTGTTGCAGAAATAGAGCGCGTGTAAATTGTTTGTGTGCCTCAGTCAAAGCCCTCATAAACGTTTGCTGCAGGCTAATCAAAATAGTCAAGGGATGTGACAATGAATAAAGCAGAGGAAACAAATGTGGGCAGCGGCAAAATCAATTTTCATGCACTGAACCAATTTGTGGATTGAGCACAACGCATGCAAAACTTGTCTTTGGGTCTATTTACAGGCATCTCTAGTTTTTTTTTTTCTTGGCATTTATGCGTTTCCTGCTCTGAGGTCAAATGGAAATTGTAGGCCAATCGCGATTCATTGGCCCTTTTTTTCAGTCATTTAAGGCTTCTGTAGTTTACATAATCAAGCTGACACACAAATTGTCCTAAAATACTTTCGTTTTTGCTTTGGTTAACAGCTTCACGTGGGTTCATACACTTAGTATCTTATTCTAGCATCTCTCACATCTATTTATGTTATTTCCACATATTACGTTTATGTTCCGCTGCGGCTGCGGCAAAAAACCCATTTGGTGGCAAGTCCATCCAGTTGTTGTTGCTGCTTAAGCTGAAGTGAAGAGTTCAACGTGGGTTTCGAGGAACTCGTGCAAGTGCATAAGTCATAAATTATTTGTACATTTCAACGATGTCAAAAGGTTGCCCCCTTCCACATATTTCTCACACTTTAGCCTTTTCCTCATGCCTGCAATGTACAAAAGCAAAGTCAAAGTCCAGATACGTTTCATGCTTGTACTTTATACAACAATCAAGTATTTTATAATAATAAATATTTCTTGATGTTGATGGATTGCAGTTTAATGATGTTCTAAACTGTTGTTCACTAACTCTCTGGCTGCGATTTGTCCATGAGAAATTGTAGTTTTAATAAACAGCTAGCAAGTATATTGAAAATATGACTTGATTTCTGTAGGCTTAAACAGCTTAATATGTATGTTTGTATTTAATAAACACCAGCAAGGAAGTTGCAAATATTATGATGACATTTACATATGGTATTAAAAGTAAAACAAATATATAAAGTTAACAGTGGTTTTTGTTTTCAGTAACAGGGTCTGTTCAATATGCATTTATTCAAATAAAATGCAATCCAATTTTTTATTTAACATTATGCAATTTGCAGCATTACGTTGCATTTTTCATGCAATTATTTTACATATTTTTTGTTTGTGCAATTGCAGAATGATGAAAGCCACAGCGTGGTTTTGCCCGGTGTTATTGACTTTACTCGGCGCCACAAGGCTTGTTTGTACCGCACAGCGGGGTGTGGCAGCTACAACAGGCGGTGGAGCAGCAGCAGCTGATGGCGCTGGCACTGGCTTTACCAACGGATATCCTTTGGACTATCTGGATGCACAGGCCATACAGGTGCGTAAGTCGAATATCTCTTTCCTTCGCGGTTTTTGTGGTTGTCAGTTGTTGTCGCTCATTTTTGTGACAGGTATTTGAGCATATATTTCATTGACTGTTTCCTGTTCTTGATGGCGCTCAAAAAAAATGTATAAATACTTTGATGTGGCCAAATAAAGGGAGCAAAAGGAAGACTTATTTATAAATGCAGATAAAATAATGATAAGTTATTGTTTGCGATTGAAATCAAAGCAATTACATTTTTAAAGGCTATTTCTTGCTGTTTTCAAGGCTTCGAAAACCTATTAAGAGCGACACAGTTCCCCAGAACTACTTATTATGTTGACAAAAGATACAATATTTATATATAATTGGCATCAACGTTGTTTGTGTATAAATGGCTCATTTTATGCCCAGCTAACTGTAGCTCTTTTCAATAAATTATCTTATCGCAATATAAATTGTTTGTTAAGCTTTCTTAGAAAAGTTTTGCAACCATATTGTTGTGGATGTTGCAACTTTGAAGTACTGCTTCCTATGAAATAACTCTTGATTTCTAACAGAAACGCAATAAATTCTAAACACTAGAAGTACTTTCTACGTTATCAACTAGTAAATCGCAAATTACTGACTGACAACTAATCTTATCGGCATACCTCGAAGCGTATCCAATCAGCAAACATATAGATTGCTAGCTCTGTATTATAAATAAATTAGTCAATGTGTAAAATTACTTAATGAATTCACCTTTAACAACTCAAAACAAATAAAATCGTTTTCGTTTTTATTTGTCTAAAGCGATTTATTTTTGTTTCATTAGACCACAAAAAGAAGAAGAAAAAAAACTGTAAACAAAAGTTAAATAAAATACGTTATTGGCTTGTTTATTTACTGTTGGCAAAAAAAGACAAATAAAAATCGTAGCTTTGTTTATTTCAACGCGTGAATAAATCGCTTAACAAAGCCAACAACAAATGTTTAAGTTTTCGCGCTGTTTAATTTCCACAATGTGTGGCTTCCATTCAAAACAATTGAACTGAATATGTTGCCCATACAGATTAGTTGGCAACTTGACAAAGGACCAACTTTTGGGCATATGCGGGCAGCATTCACACATCTCTCTAAGCACCTGCAACTGTGGCTATAATTTCCCGTCACTTGAAGTTAGATTCTAAACATTTTATCTGATATTTGCTGGCTGCAGCTCAAATACTTTCTGCAGTTGAGTATTTAGGGCAATATAAACTATTTAGAGCTTCTGCTGAAAGTTGAAAAGCGCACGCGAATTTCAAAATGAAAACTTATGTTGCAAGTTCGCAAAAAAAAAACAATTTATAACCATTTAAGATGAAAGCTTTACTCTTTAAAAGATAAAAGTTTTAACTCGAATACAATTTTAATATTAACAATGCCTTTAAATACTATTTGTTTTTGTTTTATAACTAAAGTATGGCACTATAATTCGCATTTAAAAAGAATAAAAAGACAAGTGAAGCCGCAAAAAAAATTTACTTATATAAAAACATATTGACCGAAGCTGGACAGTTGGTTGTAGCGATCTTTATCAAAGACTGTGAGTGGAATCTATTCAGCGTTATTCTCCTCAGCCTGATCATCGCCAGCCTCAGCCTGACCATCATCCTGTCCATCCTCTTGGCCATCATCTTGACCATCAGCTAGACCATCATCTGGACCATCATCTTGTCCATCATCCTGTCCATCGTCTTGTTCATCATCCTGTCCATCGTCCTGTCCATCGTCCTCTCCATCGTCCTGACCATCATCCTGTCCTTCTTCTTGTCCATCATCTTGACCATCATCAGGATTGGTTTCTGGCTCTTCAGCATTGCTGTCATCGCTGCTATCGCTACTACCGCTACTGTCACTACTATCGCTGCTATCGCTACTGTCACTGCTATCGCTACTGTCATCGCGCTGATCGTTTCCACCGGGTGGGCCACGTGGTGGACCACGTGGAGGTCCACGTGGTGGTCCGCGACCAGGTGGTCCAGGACGACCGCCGAATGGACCACGTCCAGGTGGTCCCTGACCACCAGGTGGCCCCTGACCGCCAGGTCCACGTTGTGCCATAACGGCAACCAACAATACTGCAAAAACAACAAGTGTAATAGCTCTCATGATTATCTTTTAATTGCATTTTCCGTTACATATCGATCTTATATAGGCCAATTACAGATGCTTCGCATATTTACACAGTTGTTGCATGTAAATAAACAATACTACAGTTACAAAACAAAACAATAACTTTGTTATGCAAAAATATAGACATTCGGCAAATATAGTTATAGAATTCAGTCAATAGCTGATGCAATCTAATCTGTTTCGCAAAAAAATTTTTCCTCTGTCAATGCCAAAATATAAACATTATATCAATCGAATCTAGTGTGACTAATGATTGTGTTAAACACCACAATTATTGTTTTATGCCTGGAGATAAGAATGCAGCTGGAAACTTTGAACGATCTGTCGGAACGGGGAATGACTATTGTTAAACGATTATAATTTTGAATAGCAACCAAACATTTGCAAAACATTGCTTTGACTAGAGCTACTTGAAAATTCGGCAATTTCAAGTGCTATCGTCATTCAAATCGATAATGTCATATGTTGACATAACAAATTACAAATTAAGTCCGTGTTCTTTGTTGTTATCTGTTCAAGCACTTAATAAATAAGATAAAAAAAAGAGTTCATAAAGAATTTTGATTTATCAATTGTATAATTATAATAAAATCAACTACTTATACATAACATATCAATTCGAACCCTAACTATAAAAAAAACAATCAGTTCAATTGGTTTTTTGCTATTGCAAATTATTATTCACTTAGGAACTCGCTCAACCGCTGCCCTCCACGGCTTCTGTTGTTGTCTCAGAGGGTTCACCAGAACCTTCTGTTGTTGTCTCAGACGGTTCACCGGAACCATCTGTAGTTTCTGTAGGCTCTTCGGATGCTTGTGTGCTTTGCTCGGGTACATCGGTAGTTACCGTAGGCTCCTCGGATGCTTGTGTGCTTTGCTCGGGTACATCGGTAGTTTCCGTAGGCTCCTCGGATGCCTGAGTGGTAGACTCGGTAGACTCTTCTGGTGCCTCAGTTGTGGTTTCTTCAACGACTTCTGTTGTTGCCTCAGGAACTTGAGTTGTTTCCACGGGAACTTCAGGAGCTTGACTAGTCTCTACTGGAGCTGCTGGCGACGAGTCTATGGGGGCTTCTGTTGTTTTCACTGGTGCCTCCGTACGCATACCGTGCTTGTGATGTGTCCAGCGACCGTCTCTGTGCCAGCCATTGTTATCTCTATGCCAATTACCATGCCATCTCTCGCCAATCGGATTAAACCGACCATGCTGCAGCGCAGCGACCCAGCCATTATTCCACTGACCTCTGTTTTCATTCCAGTCTCCATGATTGCGACCCCAGCCAAGACCGTTGGGTCTGGAAGCGACCATGGCGCACAGAAACGCGAATACTACAATTGTAAGGACCTTCATTTCGTTCAATCGTTCGATGTATACTAATCAGAAGTGTTGCCACAACCAGCTTTTATATGAGAAGAGCAATTGCCATTGGCTTTCAGACATTCTGGCAATTTACTACAATACTATCTAATCGCAATCGCGGTAATAGTGACTGATAAGAGACAAAACGAAAAAGAAATAAAAAGCAAAAGTGAAATTGAAATTGAAATGAAATGAACTTGACAATTGAGCCGTGTAGATTTTGTGTGATATTTTGAGGATTTAGATCTTACGTTGTGATTGTGTATGTTCTAAACTTAAGGGGTAGATACTATTTTGAATGGGATTTTATTTAATCTCCTCAACTTAGGAATTCACTATTTCTTTTCAAGGTTAAGCTCTCTAACCTTCGGTTATTTTCCATATTGGCTAAGCGCTATTAAATTACCAATTGCTGTACGTTTAAATTCCTGCAATTAATTACTAGGGGCGTAAACATTCACTCAGTCTTATCAGACATAACAAAAGTTTGCAATTAGAAAGAAACTATATGCCCTTTTGTTTTGACAATACGTTCAAAAAATGTGAACATTGATCGATAACTTTTTTTTTATACTTATAAAATTGAGTTCTGAAACTTGTAAGTTGAATGTTAGGAATTGTTAAGTCTTTCGATAAGAGTTCCCTTTCGAACAGCTTTGATCATGATTCCTATGCATGTTTTTTTCGTACATTAGTCATTCAAATCATTAAGAATATTTCAATGTTATCTACTTTGAATTGTTTACACATTATGTGTTATCTGAAAGCTGCTTGACTCTGCAAACTATTGTTAATATTTATTTATGTACATATGTATGGGTATGCAAACATCAGAACGGCAGCAAAACTTAAACCATAATTATCTTTTAAATCAAGCAAATAAAAATTAAAGTAGTTCCCAGAAATCGCTTATCGCTAAAAGGGTTTTGCCCATCACTTGACTAATTAAAAACTCATTAACGTAGATATATTTAAATAATAGAATTGATTTCAATTGACAAAAATACCAAAAGAAATCAAATTTCAGGGGTATCTAGCTGCCTAATATCGAACCCTTTATTAATATCAAGTTTAAGACACTTAGTCTTGCTCTCAGCTATTGCTTGCTTACGAGTTTACAAGATTAACCAACACAAACACTTTGAAAGCTGGCAAACTTTTTGTATCAAGAATTTACAAACATTTATTATGCTGCGTAACCAGAAGTTAAAAATGAATGCATAACAAATGTTTTTCTTTTTCCTCCATCTTTCTCCGCTTTCCACACAGGATGAGTACTCTTTGGTGAAGCGCAATAAGCCGTCGCTGTCCATTGTCAATCCGCTGGATGTGCTGCGCCAGCGGCTGCTGCTGGAAATAGCGCGCAGGCAGATGAAGGAGAATACACGGCAGGTGAGTGAAATGTAGCTGGGGTGTAGTGGTTCTTGGGACCACCAACGTATTGTCCAGTTTGGTATTTTTAATAAGCGCAAATGAGCGAAAGAAAAACTTTTAGATTTCTTTGTTTCTGTTCAACTTGCAAGATACACAAAGGAGCAGGCAAAACGGAAAAGCAAAGTAAAAATTGTTTCGCCGGCATTTAAAGTGGGAATTACGTTTCGATGTAAATGGAAAACTGTAACAGCAACTAATCAGAATTAGAGCTTTGAATGCAATAATAGTTGCATAAACTTTTCTTTTCCCCATTTCTTACACTTCAAAAGAACCATAAATTGCAAACAAAATATTCATCGTAGGCGTCCGACCAGTAGCAAGGTCATTTCTCTTTTCCCTGTGCCTCATTTCTCACGTTGATTCGTTTGTTGGCCATTTGTCAGACAATGGCCTAAAGGCAGTTCTTATCGCTCTGTATTGACAAGCCCGCATGCAAGCCATGTAAATAACAAACACAGGAAGATATTAAACGACAAGCTGATCTGAAAGACTCTGTTCTTACCCGATTTCAATGTGTACAGGGTACAATAAAAGCTTCAAGGGCTTTTTTGGTGACAGCAGCCAACCAAAAAGGCTTAGGAAATCTTGTAAACGTAAAAAGGAAACCAACGCATCGTATGCGCAACATAAATACTTTGTCTTGGCAACAAAGCAAAATTTGTTTGGCTACCAACATGTTGTTGCTGCACCCCCTACGGCGCAACGTTAGAGAAAATGTCACAAGAAAATCAAACGATTTAATGGCAGAAATTCAAACGATTTTGGCCCTTGGGTGCCGCTCGAATAACATTAAAGAGGTTCGGTGTATTTATACCAAATTGTATGCTCCATTTACACATGTCGTTTTCAGATGTATTGACTTGTCAAAGGGATGCTATAAATTGCTGCATGAATGCGAGCCCACGAATGGATTTCGAGTGGGGAAAAACCGTTGAATGCATTCAAATAATTGAGTTTAGCTAAGAAGAGAAACATAAATACAAAAACTCAAGTGAAATGTGCTTGTCACACGAATGTGATTAAAAATTTAATGCAAAAATAAGAATTTTATATTAAACATGTTAAGAAAACTAAACTGCGGTAGATTCCTCAGGCTGCAGGGTTGTGGAATCCTCCGGCTCAGCAGTGGTGGAATCTTCTGGCTCAAGAGTGGTGCTCTCCTCTTCTGATGGTGGTGTAGGGCGGTGCGGGGGACGGTGTCCGTGTGGTGGACGGTGCTCGTGGTCATGAGGAGGGCGATGTCCATGTGGCGGACGATGCTCATGGTGATGTGGTGGACGCTGTGGCTTGCCTGAGCCTTCTAGAAGTTAATGTTGATATTAATAAAAGCTTGTTTATCGTGAACATATAAAAAAAACCTTACCTTGTGAATCCTCATCACTGTTTGGTGGTTCCAGTGGATGCCCATCCTCATCCGATTCATGAGGTGGTCTGTGTTCTTGAACTTCTTCAGCACTATTGAATCTTTCTGGTCGTGCTGCTACCAGCACTATCAAAAGGCTCAAAGCTAGCATTGCAATTCCTATAGTTTTCATTCTGAAGTTGTTGCTTCGTTACTGTTTCAACTTTCAGGCCAATATGATCTTTTATACGTTGGCGCCCATTAAGGAAATTTCATTTTCACGCAGTAAACAGAATTCCCAGGCAAGAGACACTTTTGCTGCTATCTTATCTGTTTGTCTGCTTAACCAAAATTCCGGGGAATATCCCAAAATAGTGACTAAAAAGCATTTTCAGTTGTAGCAAACGCTGCACTTGCTCAAGTAGCAAAACACTGTATAGGTCGTTGTTAAACAAAAGTTACGTTATGGGGGTATTCCGAATACTAATTGCACACAATCGCTGATAAGATATCTTGACAATGCACTTGAAACGTCATAGTGAATGTTATTGCTGTGATTCTAAATAAAACTTAGAAGTACATATATATAAGCTAATAAATGGTGCATTTTTAATTAATTTAAATTATAGCATACTTTTTGGCGAGCTTTATTAATAGCCCAGGCAAACTTTGACTTTTTTCTTTTTTTGGAAATAAAACAATATTTGTTTACGTTTAATTTAAAGAGGAAATTGCTACAAACTTCAAGCACAACTTAAATTCAAAAAAGCAATTAAAAACTGTTAAATTTGAGAATAAATCATATTTGCAGTGGTGTATATCAAATATTTATGCCATTTAAAGTAAATGTGTGCTTAGTTCGAGCAAGTGAGGCATCCGCTAGGGAACTGTGGTCTGTGCAGCGTGTGCCACACATTGCTATATACTCTGTGTATGAGTGTGGGGGTGTGTTTGAGTACTTCAAGCAGTCATTTCCTTTAATGTCAAACGATTTTTCCCATTTTGCTTTCTATTCCCGGTCCTGCACAGGTTGAGTTGAATCGCGCCATACTAAAGAATGTGGGCAAACGTGTGTATCTGGAGCCATCAACTTGGGGCAACAGTCGCTACCAGGATCAACTGGAGCGTCAGCAGGAGGCATGGCGGGAGCACCGACGTCGCGAACAGCTGCAGCAGCAACATTTCCCCAGTGAACTGTGGAGATTTGGCTGGCCACAGTCCGGCACCAACACCAATACCAATAGCAACACCGTCTCTGGCTCTAACACTCCTTCTTCAGCTGCTACATCAGCTTCGTCACACTTTTTTGATTTTCTGCAGCGACCAGGAGAACGGGCAAGACAGCAAACGGCTGCACAGCAGCTGCTTGACGATGCCAACAAATCCCTCAACGCCCTCGGCACCCTTGGGCTGGGTATGGTCAAGCATCCCCAGCATTCTTCACAGCAGCAGCAGCAGCAAGAGCAGGCAAACGGAAATGAAATTGCAAACGAAACAAATCATGAAAACGGCAATCGCAAAACTCTGCCAGTTGGCAAAAGCGCTACTGGTGTTGTAAACGACGACTCCAATGCTGACGACGAGAAAGACCAGGAGCGGGAGGATGTGCTAAATGACCTTAACATGAACTGGGCCAGTGAGCAGTCGAATGATTTGGAAAGCAACCGAGAAGCAGAAAATGCAAATGGACGACTGCCGTGGCGTCTGATCTATCGCATGAATCACAAGAATCCGCACTATGCTAATTAAGTGGAGGCAACAAAATGATAAAATACAGATACAAATACACACACACACCCACACACAGACAAGCATAAACATTAAAGAAAGACAGTTGTAATGTTTAAAAGTAATACAAAATAGATGTTAGTAGTTGCTAAATTGACGGTTCCTAAATGGCTGACTTTAAGGCAGGCATATTGTGTGTGTGCAAACCCTCCGATTAACAAGCAGAACACCCCCCTTAAACCCTACCAACAACCCCTTGCTTGAATAATTCACTATTTGAATTTCGCTTTGGTATTTGTATTTGTATGTGTAACTAACTAAATGGTTTATGTAACAATTCATGCTACCTCTTTCTCAGATGCTATCGAATATTAAAAACAAAAACAAAAACAAAAAAGGAAAACATAAGACGAACGTTCCCTTAACTCCGCCGGGAGCTAGCAACCGGCATTAAGTACTACGTAATTATACTCAAACAAATTGTATTTATTGACTAGCAAAAAGTTTAACGAAAATATTACAAAAAAAAAAACCATATATATAAAAAGAAAAAAATATATATACATAGAGATTTATTTATATATGTATATGAAAATGTTTATTAGCCTAAATGATGTTGATTGATAAAGGAAAAACAAGAAAACAGACAAAATAAATATTTGTGTAGTTCTTAAATACTTTTACCTGTATGTGTGCATGTGCTTGTATATGTTATTAAATAATACAGCTGATTAGTTAAAGGACCCTTGAACAATTAATTTAACTCTAGATGATCTCTCTCTCTCACTGAATTGATAATATATTAAATGATCCGCGGGCGGAATTTCTTTTTTTTTTCTAATATTTGCTCCATAAGTTCTTACTGTTGATGCTCAAACTTTGATTTTATTCAAGCTTTGCACAACTCATTAAGAAATAGATGCAATTGCTCTGATTATATATTTTAACATACTAACTCAAAACTATTTATTCAATTAAACTATTTATTGGTATACAAGCTCTATGTGTTGACAATGGATCGAGTGGACTATTTACATACATATATAATATACATATTTACACAAATACACTCACACACACTCACACACTATAACAATTATGTAAATTATGGAATTTTATGCAAAAGAAAAAAAAAATATAACAAAAACACTTTACAAAAAAAAATTAATCAAAATTAATTTTCTATATGTAAATAAACGATTTTCTCATAAATAAAGCTGAACAATGAAATTAAAACAAATCAAATGATTGAAAATTTATTAATATATATTACATGGATTAATCTCCTATATATGTACGTATGTATATGTATGTATTTATTTTAATGAAACCAATGAATAAAAAATCAAAACTATTCAAATGGTTTTTTTGGTATTGGCTTGGGGCTTAAGACTCACTCTTTACTGAACTCTTTGAACGGTTTTGCGGTTGAACGGCCTTTAAAGATGTCAACTTAGAAACTTATAGCCCAAATTCAAACCCAATTAAAATTCATTAAATTTCTCTAGATGCTAGAAAGGAAACCTTTATTTCAGTATGACAAGTGCACTTGAAGTGCCAGTGGATTGGGCCCAAAACACTTAAACATAATTCTAGACATGGGCCAAACAACAACTAATTATGGTGTTCGCTTGTGGACAACGCCTCTTGTATAACTCGAGGGCATAATTAATATAAACTTGTCCATATCTCTGACGCATTAAACGAGACGCTTAACAGACAGCACACGCTCTGACTCCCGACGCAGGCGGGGTAGGCCTTTGGAATAAGGACGTCTCTCAAAAACGATAATTATCACAGCACCATTTAGGAGAACAAAGCACGTACAACAGTTGACAGCACAGCAAACAATGATAGAACAAGGGAGTAGTACAGTGTAGGGCGGTGTAGAGGGTTGAGTATTGCATTTTGTTTGTATTTTCCTGTGGTTAGCCGCATTCATTTGATGTCACAAAGCAGCGCAACGCCACGCAATGTCCAGTGCTTGGGATTAAAATCGGTCTCGAAGTCAATGGAGCCAACATACTTGAGGTCGGTACGCTGCGGTTTTCGATAAATTGGGCACTCATATAGCTTGGGATCCTTGCCGGCCGTTGTGTTGATGGCATAAATATATATGACCGGCATTTGTTCATACAGCACCTTCATCCTTGACTCAATCAGCTTGCCGCTGCGTCTGTCCAGCGAAGCGCCTGCAAAAGTAAACAAAATTTAAAGCCAAATTAGAACATGCTGGCTGCTAATTGTTCCAAGGCCAATAGGTTTACATCGTAAAGTTAGTTGGAACCTGCCCGGGGAGAATATATGTAATGGCCGCATGTTTCTTTGAACCCAAAAAAAATCTTTATTAGTGCACAGCTTTGGGCCAAATTGTCGTGTTTAAATAGACAGCAACAAAGCCAAAACACAGAAGCTCTCATTCCATAAGGCACCTTCTAATGGACAGTCGAACTTATGTAACTGCCAACTGCTCACACATATATATATATATAGATTTACGTGGGTACCTCACTGCGTATGTGTTATTTAATTTGCAGTTTGCACAATTCGGGATTTGTCAACACGTATTTGACGCTTCAGTTGGATTTATGCAAATCTATGCATTCGTTCTCTATTGCCATAATCAATTTTGGTCGATTACGTCACGTAAAAACAGTTATAGAATACAGAATAGTTGACCAACTTCCAAGTTGCAAAACTATGACGTGTTTGGCTAATGCATAAATTGATCTATTCAAAATATTGAATTGTTATTTTAAAAAGGATTGCATAATCTGTAGGAAGTACGTGCTGTTAAATTTAATATAAAACGAGATTTCAGTTACAGCATTTATAGCCAAAAATGTTAGGTATTTGAGAAAAATTGCTCAAAGATTTTGCTTGTTCAGCTTTTGTAGAAGCTCTGCTAATCACGAGCTGACCACAACAAAGACTTTGAGTGCAAGCAGAAGTGACGCAAATTATGCCTTTAACATTCGTATTATCACACACGGGACGAAGTCAGGCATAAATGGACGAAGAAGAAAACCGCACAAACAAGCCGGGGACCAATTTGTACGGTCAACAAAGGGCCATGAACCCCGAGCAGAGGATAAGAAAAAAATATGTTATTGTGTTGCTAAGATGTTTAGTATAAAGCAAATGTAGATACAAATACATTTGAGATTCACACCGGCTTGGTATTTGAATTCAAACAAGTTATTGAGCAAACGGCAAGTGATGGGTGGATGAGGGGTTAAGCTAGTGCGTACTTACCTTCTAGGAATAGTCCATGCACGTATACACCCTCAGTGGGATACTCGGTAATGTCCTCCTTGTTGTAGCGCGTTATTTGATTCTGTAGCACGACCGAGTCGAGGGCCCAGCCTTTGTGAGCTCGCGTTACCTCCTAACAATACCAGAGTCACACGTAACGTATACGCAATGTGAACGTAACATCAGGTCAATAAGCACAGTCAATTTGGTTGAAGTGTTGCCAAAGCAGAAGAGAATTGCACAAATGAATAACTTGTAAGCATATTGTATATCAATAAATGTGTTCAGGCGAAAAGGGGAATCAAATAATAGTAATTTGTTCCAGGAAAGATACTATTATTACATATTTACTCGGCATGAATTGCAATTATTATATTTACTGCCAACTAAATTGTGGCTACAATAAAGGTCACATTTCAAGTCTCTGCTTTTGTGCTAGGCTATTGGGAAAGGTTGTGTGGCTGGCAAAGAGTTTAAGTTTATAATTAGTAAGTAGCTTTAATATATCATAGCTTCTTATTCCCCAAGGATAGCTATAGCATGCTATTGTTTTACATTAATTATTGACAGGAGTGCCGCTGCTAACAGGACTACCCCACTTATTATCCAGCTTAACTCAACTAAGTTCATATAGTTTGTGTTTAGCTTTTATATTTTTGCTGTTGTGTTATTCAAGAACTCTCTCTTTGAATGCACGGTCATAACGAAAAACTGGTTCGCTAATCTGTCTACTCTTTGTGGGCGGTAAATATGCAAATAAAAGTAATTTCCTCTTTTTATCTACTCTCTTGTTTTCTTCTTTCTGTGTACTCACTTGTCGCATGGCGGTCAAAAAACCTTGGGGATTAAAGAAGCCCGTCATCCAGAATACCTGTTTTTATTTTTTTTTTTGTTTTTGCATTGTTGGCATTTGACGAGAATGAATTAAAAGAAAAGCGAAATACATTTAACAATTAGCGAGTTTGTCAAGTCTGTGGGATTAATTTACCTTTGGACGATCTGTGGATATCCAGGTACGAAACTGTGCATTTCGCTCCAGCAGTTCAGTGTACCAAAAGCCAAGCGTTGTGGACTCCCAGGATATCTGAAAGTGCATTTGACGTTGACAAGAGGAAACATTATCTTAGCGCTCTGATGCAAAGGGCAAAACAGCTCTCAGCAATTTTATTGAAAATTATCTAGGTATAATATTTATGCGTTAAAATGTTGTATCTAATTGCCATAGCCGTTTATTATCTTGATATTCTTGACCCGACAATAGTCCTCCATTTCCTTTATGGCATTCTGTTCGGAGTCTAGTATGCTAGTTTTCTGCATCTTATATTCAATTTTGGGATGAAACATATCACTGGTCTTCTTGCCGCGCGTTATAGTGTACTCTCCCATATGGAAGAGCTTTCGCTTCATCTCAAATGACATTTCCTTCGAATCTCTTTGTCGAAGAATTAAACTTTCTTCGAAGTTTTTATTTCTTGACGATGATGAACTCGATGTGGTTGTTATAGGAACAACCCCTTCTGAATCCCTTTGGGCAGCCAGCAAACGATCTATCAGCGTTTGTTCAGACAATGGATCTGATTTTTTTAGAAACGGTGTGTTTGAATTGTTAGCCCTGATGAAACCATAGTTACGAGCTCCCAGAGGAATGAGCGACGTTGCCTGCACATTTTGCGTATCGAAAACAGTAGTTTTCGCTAATAACGAAACTTTACGTTTGGAACGTTTCAACATTTTCGTCAATTTAATCCTCCACTTATCTATTGTAATAATATTATGTATGATAAGCTCATATTTTCTTATTATCTTGCAAAACATACGTACCAAAGATATAAATGTAAATAAAAATAAGAAAGGCAATTCAATTTATAAATTTATTTTCTGCTTGTCTTATTGTGTCTGTGTAATTCCTTTAAAGTTAAGTTTCTAAACTGTTCTGTGTCTTTCGTAATGAATTTGTGTTTTTTACAAGTCACTCAATGCCTACCTAAATGATTTTTACAATCATTTTTCTACTCCCTTATTTCTTATTAATAAATCGTTACAAATTTTCGCTCTACTCAATAAAGCGAAGAAAAAATGTGTCTTATTATCTTTTACTCGTTATCCCACATAATTTGCGCCATTTATTTGCTTTGATCCCATTCCCAGTTGAGTAGGCATATTAGTAACTCAAAATCGAAAACTACCCCCAAAATAAGAACAAAAAAAAACGTACATCATTCGTCTGCCGTTTTCTTAGTCTCTGTGTCAATTAAAGAAAGGTGCGTCGAGGCGTTAAACGTTAACACGCATAAATATTAAAGACCCACGCCTTGCAAAATAAAAAATATATACATATAAAAAACAAAAAAAGCCCAGCACAAAATCAATCAAATTTTTATAAGTGGAAATTGAGTTTGGCTAACAGAATTCCTCAGCTGCCAGAACTGTTTTAGTGCCAACGCTGAAGTAGCAGGTAGTAGGTATGTAGTAGGATATATAAAAAATATATATATTCGTTGTTTTGCTTGGGCGAGGGCGTGAGGGCTTGCTTGCAACTTTGGGACAAAATTTGTGTGCGCACCGATAAAAATCTCGTGAGACAATAAAAACACGCTGGGCCCACGCCAAAGGAAATCGCACATTGAGATTACTTTGGGCCACACGAACCGTACATAAACTGCTGGCCTGCACCTGAGAGACCATAAAATCAGTTTGCCCACAGGTAAAAAGCTCACTTAAAGCCAGCAACAACTGGCTAGTGCGTAAAAGGAGCTCTAATATCTGAGAAAACTAAACACACAAACACATACGCACCTTCATCCAGGATTCGGGTATGCGGGCATCATACATGGCATCCAGTGACTCTTTAAGCGCGGGACTCATCACAATGGTGCCATCGATGGCCAGCTTCAGATCGCATAGGCATGTGTAGACGCGTTTGATGACACGCTGCATTCGATCGATTTCCTGCCTACACAAACCAAGTAGGTTAATCACGCAACGCGATTTGTTATCGCCATGCCTTGCTTACCTGAGAAAGATGTTCATTGGCAGTAGGATGCCCATGCGTGTCAGATTCTCACGCACCTCGTACTCATTGTACTGGGCCGGCAGCTTGCGCAGCATATCCTCAGCCAGTTGATAGACGATGCTTTCGCGTGTTTCGCCCCCACCACCGCCACCCTCCTTCGGCTGCACACTCAGTATGGTGTCGAGAATGCCTGCAAGGAATCATATATAATTTGGTGCTAGTTTTGACTATAGGGCTTATTCCTAACCAAAAGGTTAAAGACAATTTTAAAAGATCTACTTCAAATATAACCTTCAGTAGAAGTTGCAGTCATTGACCCGACCGCAAAAACAGAGCGTTAATTGTAATTGCCCAAAATGCCAGATAATTAAGAATAATAAAACCAAAAAGCAAAGCAAACCAAATGGTTCAGGTTAAATGTAAAACGGCTGGCTTACCTTTGGCCGAGTTAATCTGGTACGTGATGTCAGCATTGGAATGCAAACCAAATACTTCGGGCGTATCGTAAGCAGGCAAACTATTGATGTAATCGATGAAGCCCTGCAGACTCTTGGTGCCAGGCACCTTGTAGCCCTTGTAGAACTCAAAAGCATTGGATAGCAGCTGTTCGCAGAACCAAACAGAGGTGAATGTGGTCAGAAGTCGCTTGTCAAAATCATCTGTCACTCGACCACCATACTGAACCTCGCCAATCATATACACAAGTGTTTGCCAGGAGACGCCCTTCTTGGGATCCATTTCATCCAAATGATTCTGTATAAACTGCACACTGGCTGCAAAGTCAGCCTGATTGAATTCATAGGGTATATTCCAGCCGAGTGGTCCGAATTTGCGACGCTCCTGCACGATGGTGTGTAAAAAGGCAACGGTATATAAGAGCGAAGGCCACTGCGTTGCTGAGGTATAATCCAAAAAGTCTTGCGTAAAGGACTGCAAAAAGAATAATTTTTAAATGAATTTTATTGATAGGTAAGGAACAAATTACCTGATAACTGCGCTTAAGACTGGCGCGTATGCCTTGAGGCGGTTCATTGGTAAATTTCAAAGCCATCTGCAGCAGACCAATGGGAAACTCTGAATGGGGCTCTGTGGTCACCCACAGGCGAAAGGTATCATCAATGTGCTCTGTTTCGACTAGCATATCAATGACTTCTGAACAGAAGGGCAAAGATAAATGCACATTCTGCAATAGAACCCAACCGCCAACCGCCATCGATTCCATAATCATTTTGCGTGCATGATACTCCTGGCCCTGACCCATCGAAACGCATTTGAGTACTTAAAGGGAATGATAATTATGTTAAAATAAACATACAAATACAAGGATTTTCTTGACTTACTGATACCCTTCTGCTTGGCCAGTCCACCGATTTGAGTTGTCGGATCCGAGCCAATGGACAGAAGGCAAACAAAAGGAGTGCGTGGCTCCGACTCAGCCCAGGTGGCTTCCAGGTCCAGAATTTGCATCTCACTGTACTCGGCACCCAGTGATTCTGTAAGAAATTTGATTAGTTGGAGGTTCAATAAAAAGTAATTTCATAAGTACACACCTTCAATGTACTTCTTAGCCTGGGAGATGGTGCGATCCGGGCACCAGGAACGTATAAGCAAGAGTTTACGAAAACTATCTAGCAAAGCATTATAGCCACATGGGATCTCCTCATTTTCTGGCTTTTCGCACTCATACCAGCTACGCCAATCACGCTCGTTTAACTCAATGATTTGCAGCACCGTAGAGAAGGTTTCCAGTTTGCTTATCTCCACTAAATTTAACCAGGTGATGTCCAAGATCCAACGGAATGGCTTTGGTGCTACAGCATTCAAGTCTAAGGAGGCACCGCCCTTGATGAAAGTCAAGAACTCCTCGTGACTTATGTTTCCATTGTGATAGTCAATCTTTATGGCCAGCATTAGGGTAAAGAGCTGCTTGTGTCGCTCGTAGAGACTCCTGTTCGTGAACTTGTACACCTCGTATGTAAGATAGCGAAGTATTATAATAATACGTTCCTCTGTCACACTGGATTTGGTCGACTTGGTGATGGAATTGTTGAAGATGACTAGGAACTGCTTAAGAGAATTCTGATACATTGCGTTGACATTGCTCATCTCAACAATGAGAAAATACAAAATAGATCCTCGCTTGGCCACCGCACGGAACTCTTCGCGTGCCTTCATAATCTTGCGTTCGGTAACCTCGGATATCTTAAGCTTCTGATTGACCTCCTCGGCTGTGGTTTTGGTTACGCGCAGCACTTCAATAAGGGCCTCGTCATCCACCAGTGAGCCCTGGGAAGAGCTTAAGCGCAGCAAGAGATTTGCCTCAAGCTCTTTCATATTCCGTTGGTTCTGCATAACTGTCTCGAAGAGCGCCACCCGCTCCGCCTCCAGATCAGACTTTTCCATAAGAATGACACGTCCCAGCAGCTGATCCTCCAAGCCACGCATTGTGACGGTAAAGTCAATTATGGAAGTCTTTGCACTGACCTCTGGACTAAAAGCCGGATTCGGCAACTTGGTTGTTATATAAAGCATAAAGCCTGGCATCACATCGCATTCCTTATCGCCAACGAGTACCTTTTCTATGCTGCCTGACTTAATAAAGTTCTTCTCCAAAACATTATCTATAACTGGATCCAGATCTATGCCCACATCCTCAATAAGCAGAGGTCTGCCCAACGAAAGCGAGTCCTCAAGATGGGTACGAAAGTATTTGTGATTCAGTGAGGTTATCTGCAGCTCGTTGCGATCTTCCTTGCACTTGATCCAGAGCTTGCCTTGTGTCTGCGGATCCACCAGTAGTGGATAGCTGCTTGACTTGGTTGCTATAAGAGCGTTCTGCACTGATAGATCATCATTAGGCAATCCCTGCAATGTCCACTCCGACACCGTAGATGAGTCAACCAGCATATTAATGATATTTAATCCAGTAGTAAAAGGTATGGTTTTCTGCTTGAGTATGCCCATCCAGGTTCTAATCAGATTAGCCCTAAACTCCTGGTTGTAGGGACCACAATAGGACAGGAAACCAGTAGCAAGCAAGACATCGCCCACCAGCCTGCCCAGTTGTATTTTAAACTCCTTGCTTTGATTCGTCCAGCGATGCTTCTCATCCGACAAGCCATTAATAAGAGCCGTGGCTGCCGTCATCTTACGCAAGCAAACATTGGCTGCATCCATTAGACGTTGTTTTTCGCCCACAGCTTTATCGTACTGATCCTTGACTGCCTGTAGAGCTTCCTCTCGCTCACGCAGCTGCTCCTCGGCACCTGCCAGATCATCCATGGCAAGCTGACAGAGATTGTCAGTTCCATTATAAATAAGTGCTAAGTGTTAACACATTCCTACTTACCTTAAGACGCGCCTCCTGCATCGTCAGATTGGACTTAAGCGGCAGCACCTCCTTGTTGACGCTGTGAAAGAAGGACATGGCCTTGGTCCAGGAGAGTAGGCCGGCAACATCACCGCACACACGGCGTGCCATGTCCATATTATAGTCCTCCATGCGGAAGTATGGTTGTAGTAGATCAATCATTTCGTCGTTTATAGTATCCTTGGGATAGTTTTGCAGCTGTAGTAAGAAAGTGGCACTTGCCATCATCTGGGAATAGAAAACGATTATCTAAAGTAGAAGCAAGTTGAAAAAAGAAGGCAACTGACCTTGAGCGACTCTTGCCAGGAGGGTTTGGGACACGGTGTGCCCGAGTCGGGTATGCAGGGATGCAGCTTACGTTTAAATAGGATGAGCACGCAGTCCATGATCCGCATAATGAGATGCGGTGGTCTGCCCAACTTACGTACTGTGGCTATGTGAGCAGGTTTGATTGTATTGAGAGCGTTTTCTGCCTCTTCGAGAGCTGGCTTAGCCGCTTCGAGTTTCTCCTCGGCTAAGGCCTTTTCGTGGGCTATGCAGGCGACGAGCGCCTCAGCTTTGTCTTTGACGATGAGCACTTGATTTTTAACGATTTCCGCTTGCATTGCACGTTCGGTGACCTCAACTAGCACTGATTCAGCGTTTTTGGAGGCTTCGACAAGCTCTTCCTCCATGACGACAAGATCTTTCTTAAGGATCTCAACCGAGGCGGAGGCCTCTTTCAGTTTCTCCAAACCGGTATCCATCTTCTCCACACCATCGCGCAGCTCTTGCTGCTTGAGCTGGTAAATGTTCTTATAGCCGGCAATGAAGTTCAGATAAGACTTGGGTGTCACGTGCGTAGCGCGACGGAATCGCTGGAAATATTCGTGAGATGTTTCCGCGACAATGTCCTGAATGGAGCCGAGCGCATTAACCAGCTCCTCCTTAACGGCCGGTGTACACTCAATCTCGAAGTGGCTGAGAAAGTGTCTGGCAACCGAGACCAATGCATCCTTGGGCCACGGATGCAGCCAATCGATGGTGCAGCCGGAGACCAAGGCGGGAAAGCGCTGCACCCGCGAGCGGAATGTCTCACCAACTGGTGAGAAACAGAATGCCACGTGTAGATTTGTGCAGGTGCGCGCCAAAAAGAATTCCATCACACTTTCCGGGGTCGCTGTTTTGCGTTGATTCTCGCGTTTCATGACCGGCGTCAACTCCTGCACGATTTCGGCCTGCTCATCGCGCGAGAATAGATTTGATATGACGCCGCTCGAGAGTATATTATTGAGATACTCTAGGAAACCTTCCTCTTTGATATCCATGTCGGTGAAGAGAAAGGTTGTGCCCTTGCCCTGGACGCCGCAGGTGCGATAGAGCAGCTTTAGGTCCTCTAAAAAGTTGGCCACATTGTACGAACGCGTCAACGCAATTTGGAATGTCTTGTAGCCGGCAATAAACGATGCCAATTTTGTCAGCGACTGTTTTCCGGAACCCCCGACCCCGACCAGCATGACGTTGCCTCTCGGATGCCGAATGATGCGGGAGATCTTCACCAGATGCAACATTGCATCGGGGAAGAAAACCAAATCCATTCCGGATCCTCGCACCATCTCATTGAATTGGGCGAGGAACATAACGAGACGCTCGCGTAGCGCTTCATACGAGTTATGAGAGTTCACCGGTTCGTAGACCTTGGGCAATTCCATATCAGTGTCCTCACCCTCCTCGCCAGTTGGCTCGGGGGCATCCCTCATGAAGTCCACAAATACCGGATTTGGTATTATCATTTGGGAATGGGACTCGCCCAGCTCCTCGCGCACTAGCGCCGCCAACTCTGAGCCGAACCACTCCCTGTCCTGGAACGTGGTAAAACGATCGGCAAAAACGCGCGTACACTCATGCTTCCACAATGACATGAGTACGCCCTCTGCGGTGATCACTGTGGATAAGGTGCCAACCATGCCCTGCCAGATGCGCGACAAGTCGCGTAGGCTGAATACATAGTGGAATTTGGCCGGCGTAGGCAATAGTTTCTCGCGTGTACGCTGCCATAGATGTCGGGTCACCAATATCAATTTCTTGACCAGATTGCGAACCTCGGGCACAAAGCCACGCTTGGCATTATAATGACCTTCGCCGATAACGCGGAAGATCTTATCAATAGAGTCGTTGTCGGGAATGTTACAATTAAATACACAAAACTGTCGCTTCAACCGAGATGGGACATCGTTGCGACCACCGCCGGGCAGACCCATCGCTGCCACATATTGTACATCAACAATGGTGGTGAAATCGCCAGGCTTCTCCAAGCTATAGAACCCTTTCATGTCCATGGACTGGCGTACGATCTCGTTAGTTATCTGATCGCCCCACTCATTGATCTCGGGTAGATTGATGTCATCAATGAAGACGATCAGTTTGCGGCCACCGGGTGGCCCAAAAGTGACACCAACGCGCTTCTCCACATAGCTCTCGATGGTGCGTTGGAATTGATAAGGGCTCGTTGCTGATGAGAAATTAAACGATCTGCCCATGTATGTCTCAATGTTCATTTTCTTCATAAAGTTCTTCATGATGACCGTTTTGCCTGTGCCCTGTTCGCCGATGACCATCACGGCGCGCTCCTGATTGGCAATCGTGCCGATCAGATAGTCGATACGCACATTATCCACAATGGGCACCAATATACTTAAATAGTCCGGTGTGGAAAGCTCCGGATACATGTAGGGTGTGACCAGCGTCTTCCACGACTGCCACACACCCGTTGGAGAAACGAAAAAGTCAAATATTGTATTCTCAGTGGCACTACCCTTTGGATAGTCCAACTGCGGAAACGATTCCTTAACATATAGATTCATTTTAACGCGATCGCTAGTTGAGAGATAACCGCCTAGGCCCCAGGCCAGCGCGAAAACATACAAGCGGTGCAAGTGCTCCGGCGTACACATATCCTCCTTCTCCTCCACGGCGCTCTCCTCGGGCAAATCGTCTGTTAAAGTTAGTCAAAAACTCCAATAATGAAATAGCTACACATATAACCTTAAGATACACACATAAATGGTATAGATAAAGCACACAGATTTATAGATGACAAACACGAGTTGGTGAAGGACGACGACACAGCTTTACAAAGGAACTACAACAATTGGACACACACACAAAGTGGAAAAAAGACAGACACATGGACTAGTATAAAGGGTGCAATAAGTAGATTAATCCGAGCACAAGTTCTGCTCAACACAAATACACAGAAGCAGTCTTGACATAAAGTTAGTTTTGGTTTTGTTAAGAAAGTTAGCTCTACAATAACATGTTTAGGATATTGCATATAATATATACTTTACCGGCAATCTGACTGCCAATTGATTGCCGTCGCTTATCATCGAGTGGTTTTTGATGCTCAGAACGCTTGGCCGCTGAAATGTTTTCAATAATTTGGAACCGCCAGCAATAGCGAATAGTTGCATGCTTTGCTTTGGTATAGCTGCCTTGAAATAAACCTCTACAAAACCAACTTACCATCCTGGCTTTCCTTACTGGACAGGCTCACAGCCTGCTCTTCATCCTTTTTCGAAGGTATTAGACCCTCCAATATGAATAGCATTTGCTGCACAATGTTGCATTGTAGTACAGGCATCTGCAACTTTACATTCTGCGCTCCCCAGTTGTAGACATCGACGAATGTCTGATCGAATAGATTTGAGAACGTGGTCTTCTCACCCGGAGCGCGATTCTTAAGCCAAGCCTGAACAACTGCAGTAAATAACATGATTTGGCTTAGGCTCTTTTAGAAAAGAAAAGTCCATACTTACTTGGTCGCGAATCCAAGCCAGAGGAGCTCATATAGACCATACCGTTGCGTGAAACTGTTGCTGGCGATGCATTGTCAATGTTATGCGGTTCAAAAATTATTTTAACTGTTGGAGCCATTGTCAAACGATCTCCATTGGCCAGAGTCAGTGTCTTATTATCGTCAAGGACAGAGTTTAAGTTCTCAATCCAAATGCTGTCGACAGGGCCGTCTAGAACCAACCAGACATGTTCGCCCGACTTCAACTTAAGTGTCTTACGCCAAAGCGCTGAAAAGATGCCATCGGTCCAATCATTGGTGGCCACATCGAGGCGACCAAACATCTGAGCCGCCGTTATGGCCTTGGGATTCATGCGCATCTCGCGATGATTGTCACCCATTTGAGTCATGGCCTTCATTAGGGTGTGGATACATGTACTCTTGCCAGCACCACTAGGACCCAAGGTCATTATGCCGTGTCGCACATTCTGCGTCTCGTACAGCTGTATAAGCTTTAGAACCCAGGGAGGATGGTAGACCAGACTAACCTCTTCCGTTTGCTGAAGTATAGCCGCTTCTAATTCGGGATAGTTGGTCTTTTCGAGAGTCTGTGAAACAAGAAATTCAAAACTAAAACCCTTAACCAATAGCCAACAATATTTGTACACACCTGATTGGGAAACAAATCCGACACAAGCGATATGAAAAGTGGCTCATCGTCGTCTATAAGCTTGGAGAGATTCATGTCGCGCAGGACCCGCATCACAATCGTACTCTCGCTATCCTTAGAGTTCCGTCGCTTCGCTGCACCCAAAGTACGCAGCACAGACAATATATTTCTCAGGCCAAAATCATAGTGAACCTGTTTGGTGAGCTGCTCCTCGCACAGCTTGTATAGGGTATAAAATTTTCGAGCCAGTGTGATGTTCTCCAAAAATCCACAACTGGCCAATTTAACCCTTATGATTATCTGTCTATCGGGCACCATCATGGCAACCGTACGAAATTGTATTTTCAAATTCTCCGGCAGCTCCTTGCGACCAGCATAACCCGGATTCTATATGCCACATGAATAAACATTTAAAATCGCTTTACGCAAAGTGCAAATAAATAATAAAACCTAGCAAATATTGTGCATAGTAAACCGGAAAGTCGTCTATACAACACAAACACATACAACTAAACCCTGCTGAATGGCCACCCTCTCCAACCCTTTAACCCAACAAGCTGGTGAAGCATTTTGATGCATTTGCATGCGACTCGCACGAGCTGCAGCCATCAATAAGTTTATCACATACAAATTGATTTATCAAACTCGCACTTTATGTGCACCTCAGTCGCTCGCTCAGTCAGTTAGTCAGTTTGTCAGTTAGTCAGCCTGTCAGTCAAGCAGACAGCTGGAAGATTGTTACAAAATGAAATATTGCATTCCATAATTTGATTGAAAGTATTTGAATAGTAGCATGCACAATTTTAAGTGAATATAAAATCAATGTTGTGGTAACTATAAAAATGTTCAAATTTAATTAAAGTTCCAAATCTTTCTAGCCTAAAGTTATGAATAACATAATCCATTAATTTTTCCATAGTTTTAAAGCGCCTTTAAGGCAAATTCAATTGAAATCAGCATTTGATTGCCAGCCAATCCCATCAAATTAATCCATTTTGCATATTAACCAGACAAGCAATTTGTTACCCAGAAATGCTGTCGCATGTTAACAAAATGAAACTCTATATATATATGAAAACTCGTTTGCCAATTTGCGGGGACATTTGATATGAGCAGCGACTGAAAAACTAGCAAAAAGAAATAAAAAAAAAGCCAATCGATTTTGTGGCACGCTAATCCAAATGTAAACATATTCTATTTGAGGGAAGGTGCAGCGGCAGGGGCGTTAAAGTTAGCTGGGCGTGGCAGGCGCATGTGAGAAGCGCTATTGTTTGGACTGCCTGACAGTTGCCCACTATATCTATTTTTCTTTTTTGTATTTTACCAAAAATAAGCAAAGCAGCCACAACAAAGGATTTAGCCAATAAACTAAAGCTTGCACAGGCAGAGACACACACACTGTGTGGGTATGTGTCTGTGTGTGTAGACGTTGGTGTGTTATCTGGATGCATGTGTGCCGTCACATAATGTTTCATTAGAATCAAAGCTTGCATTTGGAAGGGGCTAAAAGTGTTACATAAAAGCGCCCAATAATTCAGGTGAACATATTAAAATTGCACATACGACCTGAGTGCGCAGACTAAACATAACGTGAACTTTATGTTCTAAATACATATGCATATATACGTACATATCGAACTGAACAGAAAGTATGACTGTGTGCGTATAAAAGTGAATGTATAACAGCTGAGCACATTATGCAAGAGACAGCAGCAGCCATTAGCAGCAGCATTGCGCCATTCTAGCTTAATCGCATTACCCATTGATAGTTCAACGGGGTTGTTAATTAAAATGCGGCACTCGTACCGGTTTTGGTTGCCTGCCTCCTGTCAATGGACCATTTACTCTTCTAAAAGCCAGCAATAATCACATTTCGTACACGCTGTCAGACTTGGGTAACATCGCATCACACATATACATGTGTTTCACCCAAAAGAAAGAAGAAAAATGCAAAATAAATACGTGTCTAGGCGTGGGCTTAAATGTGTGTGTACTGTCAATTTGATTATCGCATAAGTTGAGCCAAATTTCACATGACTAATAACGCGCGGCTTGGCAAAAGCTGCTGTCACGGCGAACCGTCAATCCTCCCAATACCAAGACCGAAAACCTATAAACGTGTTGGCTTTTTATGATTTCTTCTCTTTTTTTTGTTCAGGCCACAGATTGTTGGCACTCTGTCATACAATTTTTAATGCTTTCTTTAAAGGAGAAAGAGAAGAAAAAACGTGCCCTTATGTATATTTAATAAATATCAATTTGGCCTGAAAGCCTCGCGTTTGACACATCCGTTGCAATTTATTTCTCTGGTATTTAAAGTTAAAAAAAAAAAGTTTGCTGCTAGTTAAAGGAATTTTAATATTACATAAAACAAACAAACAGAGTTCAAAGAACTGTTGTTAAAATATGCTGTAAACAAGCGAAATTAGCCGTGTTGATGAGTTTAATGTAAAGTATTAAAAATACTTTTTTGTGTCCTAAAAGTAGAGCAGCGTTGGGTATGGTGTATATGTTGATAATAGCCTGCACACGACACATTAAAAATGACGCTGCATGCAACACGTAAAGGTGCAACATAATTTAATGCACTTGTGCTATAGTAAAGTGAGTAATAAAAAGCGCTAAGTGAATAAGCAAACTCATTAACTTGGCACTAAGCAATATGTGAGAGAATAGAATAGAATAGATATAATCAAAATGGCATACCATAGTTATGAAAATGCCAAATTCAGGATTCATTTCAATTGTATCGCCATCAGTGAATAGGAATGTCTTCTTTTTCTCCTTCTTGGCGGTTAGCACAACGGCCACCTGTTGGGCAGCCACCGAAAGAACGGGCAACTCGATACGATTGAATTCATCGAAACAGCCCCAGCTGCCAGACTGTGCCAGACCTTTATAGATGCGTCCCAGGCCCCTGAACGCGAGCGGTGAGAAAGGATGACAAAAACGAGTAGCGAAATTGTATGAAGTTGCTACGACATTGTGGCTTGCATCTTAAGTGCTCTCTGGCCTGCTACGTACCTGTAATCCATTTGATCGGAGCAATTAAAAACGACAACATACTTGGCCAGCGTCTTGCCCATGTCCTTGACCGTTTCCGTTTTGCCAGTGCCCGCGGGTCCGCAGGGTGCACCGCCCATGCTAAGGGTCAGCGCCTGGGCCAAAGTAATGTAGCAACTATGACATAAATAAAGTGTGTAACAAAGCCACACAAAATTGCATTAAATATGCAAAAGTCTAAAGATAATTAACCCAAACATTTTCTGCTTATATTTATCATTTCATAATAATGATTAAAGTAAATGCTTCTCTTGCGGAGGCAAACTGAACTTTGCATAATGAAAAATTGCATATACAACATTTGGCTAAAACAGGTGCTAACAAACAAAAATGGCAAAGTATTCCCTTTGGCAATCGCTTGCCGGATTATACATATATCAAAGTAGGCGCCAAAATTCACAATGACGTGTGGCAAAAGCGAGCTCAACGCTGTGGAAGATAAACAGAATTGGAAACGAATATTGTATACCCTTTGAAGCCAGTTAGCTTTTCTTAACGCTCCAACGCCAAGGAAACCATCCACTATATGTGGCACAGTGCACAACAAAACTGTTATACACCTTGTTAGAGGCCATGGAAAATAAGAACCGCCTTGGGATGTTTTGTGTGAAAAATGCCGTCACTCGACTTTGTTTTACGGAAGGCAACAGCCAACAACCAGAGACTTTATTTATACGCGGCTAAGTGAAATTTATCTTTGGAAGCATGTCAACGACGTCATCGTCCCAACGCACAGCCTGAGCTCTGCGTAGGCAGCACGTCATTGACTAGCGCCATCAAAAAGGATTCCAATTGCTGCCATTTGGTATCGACTTTGAGCTTGTCTAAGTGCTGGCAAGCAACCGTTAACCATGTTGGACTTTTGTTTGCCCAGCGCGCGAAGAGAATGTCGAGAATTTGCCACACACACACACACTAAATATACACCTAAACGGTGTGTTCGATTGCTGTGTGAAAGTTTTTGCACGTGCCACATGGAATGTAAATACAATAAATTAATTTATCTTAAGTTTTTGTTCACGTTTCCTGCTACTTCACTGCGTGCAGACAATCAAGTCGCTTGATATGACAGCAGCTTTGAGGCTAAAATTTAATTGTAATTCCAAGTGAATTTATGCTCTAGCGTATAATTAAAACAAACTTGTATTGTTAGCCAGGCGTGGCTAGTAATAAATACGTTGCAATTAAGTTCTGTTTGGTTTGGGTTGGTATTTTTATCTAAAGCTATGATAACTGCTCTTCATGTTTTGATTAAGGTTTATTAAGTCCTTTAATAGTATTAAATATTAGCTTTTTAAGCAACTCAATGCTAATCTAATTAAATATACTTTGTGTTTTTATGAATGTTTTTGCTGCTTACATTAGTTTAGTTTACCTTTTTTTGTTGTAAGTTACAAACATAATTAAAAGGCTAAAGTTAAAATGAACTAAACCAAGCTGTCGACTTTACAAAATGTCGTCAGCAACTTTTTAATTCAATTTTAAAGAGAACCACAAGGCAAAAATGTGCTGGGATTCAAGCTTTTGGCTTAAATTATATTAAACTTATTTTTTGTTGCAATAACTTACCGATCCGTTAGAGGCGTTATAACCAAACGATCTGTGCAGCCAAGATATTCGTTCTGATAGGTAAAGGTAACATCTGTCACCGATATCCAAGTCTTGTCCAAATCCTCTTTAAAGTAGAAACGACATTGCTTCAGCCACTCAAAGTCATTGGAGGACTTTATGTTCATGCGACACTGAAAGAAAAAAAGGTTAACTTAATGGCATAGAAAAGGAGATTGTATTGATCCCTACCAATATATCAAATATATCACGCTGATGCACATGGATTGTGATAAGTGTTTCAAAATTGGTTCTCTCACGCTTGGATAGATTCCGTGTGGTCTGATCGATCAGGGTGTTGAGCATTTCCAGAAACTTGTTGTTCGTCTCGGACATGACCTTCCTCTCATGTCTGGCCTGCATCAGAGCCATTTCTGCATCTCGCGTCCATATCATTTGTATACCCAATAAACCGATTTGAGCCGGCACCTTCTCAAGGAAGCTCAATAGTGTGAAATTCGGATCGTTTATTGTCGCATATGCTGTGCGTATTATCGAATGCAGTGACTGCTGTGCTGTGACCAACAATTGAGTTAGCCATGTCTCGACTGAACCCTCGGCACGTATGGCACGATCCAGTTGTATCATCTCGCCCTCACTGCTTATAATAGCCATCATTTTATTGTACTCAACGTCATGGAATCTAAGAGAATAGATATTCGGGTAGGTAATGCTATACTTTTAAATTTGTTTATCCAAAACTTACTTGACGCATTTGGTATTATCGAATATGTTTAGCAAATGATTCTGTATGGTATGCGAATCGGAGCCCTGTCCAAGTATCTCAAGCAGCGCTGGATCCGATACGAAAAAGAATCGCGGAAACATAACACGTTTGCGTTCCAAATAACCACTCAGGGATTTCTAGACGATAACAACATTTAAATTAAAATAAACATATATCTAAGCAAGTAACATCTTCCGCAAGAAACATTTACGGAGACAATAAATATCTTGCATTACCTGACAAATCTCTAGTTGCTCCTGAAGATGAGGCAACAGCTGCTTGAGCAGATCATCGCCCACACAGCAGGCCACAACACCTGTTTAGTTAATTGAAATATCATGGGGTAAAATAATACAAATACGTTTATGGGAAAGAGGAACGGATTATAATGAATTATAACAGCTTTCGGTACACTTACCTGGAGTCTCATGGGCACGCTGTGTAAAATCAGTTAAAGAAATATGATTTAATATATATTATTGCATGTATTTGTCTACCTGCATGATCTTTTGCCAGGACTTGTCGATTTTGGAGAAACGTTTGGCCTCCTTGGGCAGCTGTTTGGCAATGTCGCCACCAACGAAGACAGCCTCTAGATAGACCCACATGTTTTGAACAAGCAGCCAGCGTTCCAGTATCTCATTGGAATTGGACAGATCGTAGACCCATTGCTGGATTTGTTTGCGAAAGGGCGCATTATAGCGATTCGATAGCAGTGAGCCAAGGACCATTAGACTATCCTCTAGCTGGCCAATGGTCTCGGCCGTGGTATCACCGCGGAGCAATAGCTCTCCCCGATTGTTGAAGCTCATGAATTGGAGTTCGTGTACGGACCATTCGTTGGTCACCTGCTTGAGCTTGGCTTCGATATCCTTCTCTTTCATGGCACTGATACAGATATCCTCGATGTCCTCTTTGTGCTTGAGCAGCGGCGCCTCCAGTATGTTCTTGAGCGAGAAACCCTCCGAGTCGAACTCGAAGATGTAGCGAGTAACGTCCATGATCCGTTGCCAATGGCGTGGCTTCATGGCTTTATTCGCCATCAACTCCAGTAATGGGCACATGTCATTGAAATCATCTATGGTCTTTTTTAAAGCATGAAATGCTGGCCATTCTTTAAGGCCCTTGGGTAGCTTGCGACAACGATTCTGGAACTCCATCAACTCATTGTTGATCTCTTCGATGTCCACCTCGTTCCAGGGTATGTCATAGTAGCTGCTAACCCGATCAATTACATCATTATAGAGCTTATAAAGCTTCTGCAACAAATTGAGCTCCTTGCGTATTTGGCCCAGCTCTGGATAATCGGTTTGCGGTAGACCGAAGAGTTCCTCGCCGCTTTGGTACGTCTGCAGGCGGCGCCACATGCCCTCAAAGCGATTCTGGAACAAGATCAGACGGTCGGAAGCTTCGCGCGGCGTCAGACCCGCCTGCATGGGTCCCGCTGTGCGATATTCCGTCACATAGGCTATCTTATCCTGCTTAAAGTTGTCTAGATTGCTGCGCAAATCTCCCTGGAACGCCGGCTGCATGTCCAGCAGCTTCACCTGCGCCTGTAGCGCTCCAGCTAAAAGATTCTGAAATGTGGTACGCAAATTGTCCACCAAATCGAACTGTTCCCGCTCCACCTGCACCTCATAGCGGGTAAGTACATTAAACGCCTCCTGCAAGGCAAAATACATTACTCTAATTCTAGCTTAAGTTAAAGCAAATTACGTACTTCAATAGGATCTATGCGCAGCTCCATGTCCACCTCCTGTTCACGTATCTTGCCCAGCGTCTCCATTATCATGCGCACATCGTCCAGGTCACGTATGGGCCTATCCAGTTTACGATCCATTTCATTGATCACCGCATAGACATAATCCATTTCCTTCTTATATTTCTTCTTCATGGCCTGCCCAATTTTATGGTTGCATGCTGAAAACCCAAATAGGCGAAAAGTGTTTACACCTTCGAACGTATATCGAAACCCATTAATCAATGCGCGCGCCAAGCCGGTAAAGGCCAAGGCAGGGGCTAATTGATTTTCGGTCTCTCTCATTCATCAGAATGGCAGACATGGAAACATATCATGTGCCGTCTGAGGCAGCAGCAACACTCATTCATTTCGATTGCTAATTCGGTTAAATAAATTTGATTACCTAATTGGAAACCAATAAATTTGAATAGGCTGTCTGCTAGAGAGTATTTGTCTTATGGTTGTGTGTGTGGGTGTCAAATTTGTGGCTGATAAGCAGATAAATGTTGTAGGTGTTGCCAATAGAAATTAGATATTAAATATATGTATATGGTTTGGGTGCTGGTTGGAAAATGTCTGAATGGCAATAGCAATAATAAAGAAAGAAAAGACGAAAAGGTAGGCAATTTGGACCTTGACAACATTTGGTTAAATATACGTATATATATATTGGTCAACCTACGCACACAGAAACTTGTTAGATATGCAAAAAGAAAATTTCCGGTCATAAATTAAATGAATTTGCAAATGTGTGCGATAAAAATAGACAAAGTAAGTTAATAAATGAAAACAAAAATAAATTTTATGAGCATTATTTTAGTTGTGGAAATAGAATTTAACCTGATACACATAAGATTATAAAGGTTAATTTGTTAATAAATATATACAATGAATCCAATATCCACAAATATAAATGTACTTACACTTAATCTCAATGGCCAAACCATACTTGAGCCTTTCATTATAGACAGCCACACACTGGCCAAAGACCTCCATGTCCGGTTCGATGAGCAGATTGGCATCCAGCTCCGCCAGACAACGCAATGTTGACTCAAACTGTTGCAGACCAAACTCCATCAGTTGGCGCGTGGTACGATCATTCTTCCAGAGAAAGTGATACGGTTTCCAGCGCTTGATGTAGGTCTGAATCTCTGGCTTGACATTTTTGGTGCAGCCGGAGAGCTGATTCAATGCCTTGGCCACCTCCTTGTTGTCCATAATGGCCGAGTAGAAGCTCTTGAGCATGTGCGGCATCTGGGGACGCTCCTCGGACGCAAGGCAATAGATTTTGCGGCGTCGATTCTTAGAGCCACCGGCGGTGTCTGTGTGATTGCGTCCGACGCGCGGCTGCACCGTCATCGAAACTTGCTGCGGTTGGTAAGACAAGATTTTAGAGAACATTGCGAAGCTATTTATCGGTGTGGTACGAACCGGCGGATCCTTGCCGCTAGTCCACTGCGCCACACCCTTCGCAATGCCTGTGATATTCTTGCCAGCCGTCACCAATATATCCTGCAGCTCGTCCAGACTCGGCTTAATCACCACATTGGGTATCTGCAGCTGCGCGTGCAGCGCAAATATCGGCTTCTTCAGTGCCGTCTCATGCTCATCGGCGATGAACCGACGCCGCAGTGTATCCAACGCCGCACGGATCACCTTTATCAGCACATCGATAACCTTGCGGCTATAATAGCGACGCATTTCGACAACAGCATTGCATACCATGTCCTGAGAGAGAATGTTGAAATAACGTTTTATATAAATTAAATGTAACCTGAACAAATATATTCTGTTAAAGCAAACAGCAAATAAAACTTTTTTAATTAACACAAATAAAATTAAACTATACAAAATGCTATTTGGAATTGCAACATAAACAAAAATAGTTAGCTTTGAAATGTTGCATGCAACATTTTTGGTTTGATTCTTTCGTGTGTAAGCTGTTTGCCGATTGCAACCCACCTGCATGCCCTTGGGTAGACTATCCGAGGTGGAGAGCAGCGTCAGCGGATTCTCAAAACAGGACCAAAGTATACTCCAGTCTTGCTGTTGTCCACCTCCACCGCCACCACCACCACCAGAGCCAGATGTTGCTGCACCTCCACCACCACCCATTGCAGCTGCACCGCCTTCATCGGTTTTCCGTCCACCCGAGCCACCCGTTTGCTCGCCCTTGGGCGCGGCTTTGATATAGAAAGATTTGCATACATTTGGTTTAGTTTAGTTGCATAACAATTGCTGGACTTACCATCGAACAAGGTAACCACATCATCGCCGGCAATCTCCTTAAACTTCTCCGTTGCCTTGTCCACCAAGTTAAGAACTTCCTCCACCGCCTCGGAGACCATTTGACTTTTGCGATTGAGTTCAATGGCAGCTTTTCTGTGTTTAGACAAATTTTTTGATATTTACACAGTTGCCTGGTTGACAAACCAAAAAGCTTTTAGCTCTTGCTCTCAGTTGACTTTGCATCCTTTACTTTTTAAGAAGTATTTAACAAAATTAAACTTAATTTACTACCCTAATACGTATAAGTAGAGTTTGTTGAGGAAAATGTTAATTATACATATAAGAAAAAGTATTTCTCTTCTCATGCTGATACCCTTTCTAATGCAGATCAACTTTTCTGTGTATGCAAATGAAAAAGTCTCATACATAAATTAAAATTGATAAATTCAATAAATCACACAAAAGTTAACAAAGTCAACCACAGACCCTTTCCCTCTTTTTTCCTGCTCCCACAAGTCACAAGTCGTTCTCGGTAAAGTTCAAACAAGCTTTGTTGCTACATGCCACACACATGCTGAGCTGACAGGTAGCAAATTTTACCTGCATGCCTCCTCGCTGCGCTCCAGAAATTCATCAACTGTCCAGATTTCATCGTCTGCGTCAGGCACACAAATGTGAAAAGTTTTTAAGAGCACAAAAAATTAAATATAGACCCCAAGTGATATGTATGTCAGCTTGCAAGTAGATAGGTGTTCAGCAATTAAATGGGTACAAACCCACCTGCTGGCAGTATCTGCAACGAGACGTCCTGCATCCACATGAGCACGTTCAGTATGCGATTGGAGTAGATATCGTGTACGCGTGCCACAAGCACCTCAAACGTTTCTATGGCCTGCTTGCAACGCTCATAGAACTGTGTCCAGTTCTGGTTGGTCCACTACGGAAGACCGATTGTTCGTTGCAATTGTTGCAAGACAGAGACTGAGACAAAGAGGCACTTACATTGATGGTGTGCAGTCCTGGTTTAAGCATGGCCGTTAGACGCACCAGTTGTGGCAGAAACAAGGGACGCACCTCCAACTTGACTGCCTTGACCGTTGACAGGAACATTTTGATAAGGCTCTGCAAATGATAAAGACAAACCATTGAGTGGTTAAAGAGTAATGCATGCAAAGATTTCCACTTACATTCAACGAATCCTGTATGGTTATAAAGTACTGATGACGACTCATCAGTGTGGCAGCCACAATGGGCAGCTCAATCTTAAGCTTGGCCAGCATCTTGGCCTCTCTGATGAGCAGTGGAATGGTAGGATGCAAATTGACAAATAAACGATCGCCCTGCAGACAGAGCAACGGCTGCAACAAGCAGGCATCCGCCACACTTATATCCTGATCCAACCAAATGGACACAATCTCATCCTCATACTCCAACAGCACACCCATCACATTATTGAAGCGCACATCGAGATCGCGAGCTAAGGGCTGTGTTCGGAGCACAGCATGATCCATAACTGCATCCATTAGTTCGGTAATGTGCAAACTCAAAGCACGGCACCAATGAATCCTGCCCGCAATCGGTGGAAAGTTGCGTGCCAGCGGAGGATCATCGCGTTGCCGGCGAAAGGTTTTCAGGATGCGATCCACTTCCTTTTCCACATAGCGCAGAATACGTGTGTATTTCTCATCCATGCGAGTCAATGGGATCTTCTCGCTGACCTTCTCAAAGCGCACCAGGAAACGTATGCACTGAGGCGTCTCCCAAACCGTATCGAAATCCCGTTCGATCAATGTAGCAATTGTATCCTTTAGGGAATCCGTTTTATTGATGAATCGATCGAAATCATCATTGAAATCAGCATTGCGATGATCCAGATAGTCATACTTCTTGGATGTTATCTCTTTTTTGGCTTCCTCAAAGTGATTGGAGGCATCTTCTAGAGCCTCGCCCAAAAGCAAACCCTCCAAACGGCGTTCAAACAAATGATTATAATCATCAATCAGATTAAACATGCTTATAATTTTCGAAAGACGCTCGCAGAATGTATCAAATTTGCCTGGAAATATGCAAATATATCAAACATGTTATAAAATATAATATATTTTTCTAAATATACCAAAAACAAAGTTCTCGGAGAAGCCAAATGGTGTCTGATGGGGCAGAAAGGGTTGCTCCCTCACCGTATAGTAGGTCTCATGATAAATATGATTAAGTTTAATACAATTGCTTAGTTTGGTGCGTATAAGACTGCGATCCTGTGACCAAATAGTTTCCTTGCAGCGACACGTAATGTAGGATTTGCATGTCTCAATCATTTGGTTTGTTATCTGCAAGAAACAGAAATCAGGCATGATTCATCCATTACTAGTAAGCTATTTACTGCACTTACCTTAACCATTAGTGCAGAGGTGCGTTCCGAGGTGTTGTAAAACTGTGAGACACTATAGATGAGGCGCACTGTTTGCAGTAGACTCAAGATGGACTCCTTCATGCTAACCGGATCATCCAGATAGAGCGAGTGACAGCACGTTTCCATGGCCTGAATAAACTTTGAGTTATCCCGCGCTTCATTGTAGCAGAAAGTTATCTTGCGATCCGTCTCCTTCCACTGGCGCATGATACGTGAGCCGGCCAGAAAGAGGCAGTGCAGCGTAAACTGCACCTCCTTATCCTGCAGATGGGCCAATAGCTGTGAGAATTGCGCACCACGTTTCTTCCAATACTCCAGCTCATCCTGCGGTCCACTGTGATCGTTCTCCTTGCGCAACTGCTCGCTTTCGCCCAGTATTTTGAGTATGCCCTTGGACCAGTTATTAACACGCTCCTCCAGCTGCGTGCAAAACTCCTGATTCTTGGCCATATCCTTGACCTCGTCGACCACAAGGCAACCGTCGAACATATCGTTGCCATCCACAAAGACATTATAATGATCGCAGACCTGTTCGCAAACACGCAAAGCGCTGCAAAAGGATCTTAAACCGGGCAGCAGTTGGCCCTTGATTAAGCCACAGCTCACATCCTCCTCATCACCCTCTAAACTGGGAAAGGCCAGAGCCTGCATAAACACATATTCCACAATACGCTCAATGGAGGTGACCAGGCCAATATTCTTGGCATCGATGACGCCACAATATCTAAAAGGAGAGCAACAAAAAAAAAATATATTCAATTACCAATACCCCGCAGAGCCTGTCAGTATGTCAGTCAGTTTGCTGTGTTTAAGCCTCGATAATCTGCGTGCCAACAAATAAACCAAAAATTGGCTATTTCTAGATAACAGTTTTTAAGTTAGGTAAAAGGAAACGAACAAGAACAAAAAAAAATAAGAAAGGTAGAAAACTTATGAAAGATAAACAAAGCCTCAAACTAAATTGCAAAGCCAGAAGGTTTGCGGCAGCTGAGAGTAACTGACTATAAAATACCCTGTGCCAAACAAATATGCTGTCCACCCAACACTACAGGGTATACATCATATGATACAGGGTATTTGAGAAACAACTTGCTGTGTCAAAACTTACAAATCCTTTTGGAAACCCTCCTCGGGCAGCTGTTTGGATGTATTAACGCGAAAGATATAAATACAGACGCCGGTGAAGGCACAAGTCCAGCCATCAGTTAGAAACAACTTCTTATGCTTGGGCGGTGGCATGCCGCTGGGCGAGGCGCCACCTACAAAAGCAGGCAAACACATTGATTAGAGTCTCAGCAGATGAATCCAGCACATACCCTGAGGTGTCTTCGAGCTGCTCGAGGCCATGCCCGTGCGTGAGGGTCCTGGCTTATTGGCATCCACCACTGGTGGTGGCTCCGGCTCATCCACCTCCTGGTAGAACCACAGCAGCTTGTTCTTCATGTTCGGCAAAAACAGCTGATTTATCTCATCGAGCTGCACAATAAAAAAAAGACTTATTAGTTTAAGTTTTGTTATACGCCAGTCTATTTGAGTGCTACCATATCCCCTTCGAATATGTAGTCCATGAGCTGATGACGCGGCAGCTGAGTGGCATCTATCAGCAGTTGGAATGTGAACTCCAAACGGGGATCCATTTCCCCCCTTCGCGCCTTTCGTTCGCATTCTTCGCGTCTTCGCTGCGCTTCGTCCGCGTCCATAGCCATATTGGTTTTTTATTTTTTTTTTTGGTTTTTCGGTTTATTCGTTTAACAATATTCCATTTAAATGGAATATTATATGTTAATTTTTTTTAAATTCAATATTTTCGTTGTCAAACCGTTGGTTTTATTAAAAAAAAAATGCGGAACAAGTTGATTTTTTTATGTGCCGCAGTATTTTTTAATTATTATAATTGTTTAGGGATTTTTATTAAGTTATGAGAGTTTTTTGTTTATTAATAATATTAATGTGTATTTTTTTTTTTTGGCACAAAAATTTTTTTCCAAAATTCAAAAGACAGGAAAAAGACCAAAAATATATTAGTTTCAAAAAAGAACGTCAATTTGTTTGCGTTGAGAAAAAAAATCTCTGGACGCAATATCAAAATACAATTGCTAAATTGCAAAATACAAAACTAAGACTTACAATAACAATTGACATTACAACAACAACAACAACTAGAACAACAACTTTTACGGTGCAACTAGAAAAACAAAACACTTATGTGAAGAGCACAAAAACTTTGTTGAAAATACGAAACGCACTAAATTATTACAATTTGTTTCAAGTTTTTAGTGGTGTATAGCTAAATATCTACATATAGTATTTCGATATTATAAATTATTTGAGTCTTTGTTTTTTCTCTTTGTCTGCAACGAATGTGAAGTTAAAACAGTTGCATTAAAGTGTGTTTTTATATATATTTTTTTATATCATTGCACAGCTAAAATGAAATTAAAATAAAATTGGGTTAGTTGAATTTACATATATATTTTCCATTATTTAGGTTTTTCGTTTTTGGGTCAACTACAACAAATGGTAAATTCTTATTTTTTTTAGTTTTTTTTTCTGTACACCATGATAATGATTACATAATCAGCCAACGAGTACAAGGAGCTAAAGGATTACATATTACATTATTTTCATACGAAAGCAATAATTATTTATAATAATCTTGCATTGAGCATTGTTACGCTAATGATAAGCAGCTAATTAGCGTATTAATTTGGCAGTCAATTGGCACCTGCAAAATGTCCCCTTCGTCCTCCTCCTCCTCCTCCTCCTCATCTTCGCTGCCACTGCCACCGTTGGCTTTCATTGCCAGCACATGTTCGACGAGTTTTTTCTTTTGTACGAACATTGTGCCAACAAATTGAATAAAACCACAATATAAAAAACACAAAATTACTTGTTATTTGTTTAGGATGTACTAGGATATGCAAATTATTTTTAGTCACTGTTTGGTTTTGCTTAAATGTCGGTCAAAAAATCAATGCACATAACATTATTGAACAAACAAACTTACAGCGGAATCGAATTTCGCGCCAGTTGGCATAGCAACAAAAGTCTCCAAATGGTCTCCAAACAGAATGGCACGATCGCTTAGGGCGCCTAATTTAAACTAATTTCATAAGCGCACTGTTTTTCATTAATCTTTTTCATTAATTCAACTGTGTTTAATATTGTAATTAAGAACTTTAGCAAGTGCTCTAATAGCTTATTTTCCAATTTCAAAATGTGGTGCGACGTTTTGCAGTACTTGCTGACTGTTAAACATTAGTATCGATACTAGTTCTTTTGAACTAATATCTGACTCCGATATGGAGCACTGTTAAAAAGCAGTGGGAAATTTTAATATATGAGTTTTATTTGTAAAACTTTCTTTAACTGTAAAATAAATAACATACATGTGTTTCAATTAGATTTGAATAACGTATATTTTGACGTTTATTAAATGTTTATATCAGTAAACTGTTAACAGAACAGTATCGAGGGTTGAACAACAACAAGGCGATTCCACACTCCCTGGATTCAAAGAGTCACTTTCATGAACTAGTTTTGAACGATTGGATACAACTCCAAAGCGTGTTGTTCTTTATACAGAAAAATTGCAAAAAGTGCCGAAAAAATCAAACCAAAAGACTAAACTAATTCTAAAATAATTATAAATAGGTGAGTTATACTTTTTAATTGTGTACATAATCAACTTTAAAAAAAATTCACGCGCGGAAATACTGAATTATTGTTGTGTTAAAATATTAAAGAAAATGAGGCTGCCGCAGACGTGAAAACCAAAATGGCGTAAGCGGCGCAAAAAAATTAGCAAAACGAAGCGACAACAAAAGATATACAACAGAGACAAGAATAAAACATAAACAAATCAAAATGGCAATAGATATGGAAATATATCTGTAATATAACTAAATATATGTAACTAATGCTATATGTTTGTTGTTTTTTTTCACAGCATAGGAAAGCCGACGACTAAGAAGAGAAAGAACCATGTCGAACGCAGATGTGCAATACAATCAGGCGGGCTTTGCCCAAGACGAGGAAAACAACGAAGACTATAACGATGACAATGATCAGCAGCAGGACGATGATGAACAATATGACAATGAACAAAACGATGGTGATGATAATGATTCCAGTGTTAAGATCGGCGATGTTGGCGAGAGTCCCAAATTTATACGGTTACGCGGTCTTCCCTGGTCAGCAACGCACAAGGAGATACTCGACTTTCTTGTTAACGTTGATGTTCTTAACGGTTCGCAAGGCATACACCTCGTAACCAGCCGTGTGGACGGCAAGAATACGGGTGAAGCGTACGTTGAAGTCGCCAGCCAGGACGATGTTGAGGAAGCGCGCAAGCTTAACAAATCCAGCATGGGACATCGCTACATTGAAGGTGCGCCTTAAGTTGTTTCTTCTTATACTTATAACTAATTATGCCCGTATGTTTCAGTGTTTACTGCGACGCCCAAGGAAGCAAAAGAAGCAATGCGCAAAACAGGCGTCCATGGTCAAGCCTTTGTTGTTAAATTGCGCGGCCTGCCTTATGCCGTCACAGAGCAACAGATCGAGGAGTTCTTCGCAGGTACGTTCAATAGCTAACTCTGTGTGTGCGTGTCTCTTTTATTTACATGTATATATTTAGAGGGCAGTGGATAAAAATCACTGTAAAACGTACCGATTCGAATGCATGTGTAAACAATATATTTATATATCAATATTCTTATAAAGCTCCTGATAGTGGTGAGCGCATAAAAATTGAATTAGTTTTTGGGCTACTTTTGAGTTGTATGCCCAACGTCTGGGGTGTTTGCATCCAACGACCAGGGGTTGATATATGCTTACATAACATTAAGCATTTTGTTACCACTTTATATTTTATAATAAATTCGCACGCACACACACACACACATACACAAAATCACACTTCTAACATTAGTTTTTGCCTAACACAATTTTGCATGCATTTTGGGATTGCTGCTACTCATTCATTCATTTAAATAAACATTTTTAATAGTTAAATACTTAACTAAATATGATTCCAATCCCAAAGTGCATGAATGATTTTCAATTGCATCTTATTACATTATTTATTTCATGGTCGTTAGTGAAATTTTGTTCTTAAATCAACATATTAATAAGGTGGCATTGTGGAACTGATACGCAGTTCCATTCGCTCCGCAAATAAGCAAACTCTTCACATATATTCTTTATAATAAAACAAAACAAAAAAAAGCCCTCTCTATTTCTATTTCTCTGTTTCTATCGTTAACCTTGCATTATATATATAAATCTCTATATATTTGTATAAATCTTTGTTGTTTGGTTATCGTCATGGGCAGGGTTGGAAATCAAAACGGATCGGGAGGGCATACTTTTTGTTATGGACAGAAGGGGTCGTGCTACTGGGGAAGCTTTTGTTCAGTTCGAAAGCCAGGATGACACTGAACAAGCCTTGGGCCGAAATCGGGAAAAAATTGGGCACAGGTGGGTCTCTTACACATCATCTTCTACCAACTACAACAGCAAAAGAATACAATAAACAGCAACAACATACGCAATCAAATACGTTTAATGGTAACATAAAACAACAACAAACAAATAAGCTTTTACATTGTTGCAAATTATTTATAGTAACTTAATCTAAACAATTATCATATAATATACATTCCTATTTCAGTTATTGTTTAAACAACAAACAAAAAACCCGAAGCAACAATTTAATTGTGATTTTCTATATATATATTCATATACAAAACATATCATAGGCTATGTATGGGTCTGGTTGGGTACAACAGCACCAACAACAGCATATTAATAACGCCTATTAACCAAAGAATGTCTTTTGATAAGTTCTATAATAAGGCTACCACCAATATGTGTATTATATATTCTTATCAAAAGTCCCAGAGCATTGACTGTTTGTGTTTGTCTAACCAAGGATACACATTAATATATAATGGATTATTGTGTTATTAACCCAGAAAAATAGATGAAAATGATAAAACAAGTCATTGCAATCTTTCCCCGTGAAAGTTGTCTTAACTTAACATCTTAAACCTAATACTAATATGCCTTGTGTTCCTTTCATTTGACTTTTCGTAGGTATATTGAGATCTTTCGCAGTTCCATTGCTGAGATGAAGCGTGCCACAGGAGGTGGTGGTGGCGGCGGCGGCGGTGGTGGACGCCCGGGACCCTATGATATACGCGATCGCGGCGCCAATCGTGGCGGCAACGATTTTGGTGGACGCAATGGTAAGTCTGCCACAAGGAGACACCCAAACGGGGTGTTGGATCTTCAGTGAGCTTAGGTTGTTCTAGCATAGCCACAAATTAGACCTTTAAAGATTTGCCTCCGCATCAGAAACATATCAAATTCAAACTGCTTGTTGACCGACGTAACTGATCATTAAATCCGGAATAAAAGTTTAATGCGGACCGGCTTTAAAATTATTTTTAAAGCGCAAAACTTGTCCTCTATTCGTTCATAAAAATGCAATGCAACTTTGGAATGCTGAAAGTGAAAGTATTAGTTTAAAGTGTAGCTCGACTAATGTTCAAATTTGGAACAACCTCTTTTTGCAGACTGGGGCAATAACAGCAACTTTGGTGTGGGAGCCAACAATATGTTGGGCTTTAATAACTTGCCGAGTTTAATGAACTCGGGTAATTTTGGCAATAACTCCGGCGGTGGCGGTGGCGGTGGCGGCGGCAACGGTCCCAATGGCAATTTTGGCCAAAACACTGGTAATTTTGGCAATTTCGGCAACGATTTTGGTGATTTTAACAATTTCGGAAACAATCGCAACAACAGTGGCAACAATTTTGGTAAGTAACAACATTTCTATGAATCTTTTCGCAGTGATTCAATATCTCTTTGGAAGGGGGCAGCTCTGTAGGTGCTTCGCCAGAATCTCTACTCAGAGAAAGAAATGCCACATTAGTTAGTAGTCTCAATAACCCCTTTCACCTACAATTCAAACCAACTAACATCTTAATATGTATTAAATAAAACTATGTTGAATTTATTGCAGATATGCCTGGAAACTTTGGCAATAACAATAATGGCGGCGGCGGAGGAGGCGGAGGCTTTGGTAACTTTGGCAACAACTCTGGCGGCGGCGGCGGCGGTGGAGGCAGTGGTTTTAACAACGGCGGCGGTGGTTTCAATAATGTTGGAGGTGGCGGTGGTTTCAACAATGGCGGCGGCAACTCCGGTGGCTTCAACAGTGTTGGAGGCGGCGGTGGTGGCTTTGGCAACTTTGGCAACAACCAAGGCGGCGGCGGTGGTGGCGGCTTTAACAATGGTGGCTTCAACAATGGTGGAGGCGGTGGCGTCGGTTTCAATAATGGCGGTAATGGCGGAGGCTTCAACAACGGTGGCGGCGGTGGTGGTGGTGGTATCGGTTTCAACAATGGTCCCGGTTTTAATAACGGAGGCGGAAACTTTGGTTCGTCTGGCGGCAATTTTGGACCGATTGGAGGCGGTCGCAATAATGATGTCGAATACTTCACAATCCATATGCGTGGTCTGCCTTACAACTCGTTCGAAAACGATGTATTCAAGGTAAGTGTGCGGATTGCATTTAAAACACAGCTGATGCTTAATACTTTAAAACATTTTGCAGTTCTTTGAACCCATTCTGCCGGCTAATGTGCGCATCAATTATAATAAGAAGGGTCTGCATAGCGGCACTGCCGATGCCTACTTTGATACGTATGAGGATTCGCAGCTGGCCATGAAGCGACATCGAGAACAGATGGGTTCCCGCTACATTGAGCTCTTCTACGATGGCAAGACACGAGGCGGTGTTAATGTAGGCGGCGGTGGTGGTGGCGGCCATGGTCCTGGCAATCATGGCGGTGGCGGTGGTCCAGGCAACAATGGAGGAGGTGGTGGTGGCGGCGGCGGTGGTGGCGGCTTCTCTCGTCGCATTTAAATGCTTCCCTTAAATCATCATAATTCCTTAAATTTACATATGTTAATGTAAACGCAAGTATTTCATAAGTTTGCGGACAACATTCGCATCCGTTGAGCACGCACCTCCACCCACACACACACACACACACACACACACACCACACACGAAACAGACAATTATTGTCGCTAGCGCATAGAATAAAACTTTTCGATTGCTTAAGTAACAAGAAAACAATAAAACAAAACTAAAAAGAGCATATTTTATATAATTTAAGTAACAACTTTTATCTAATCCTTGTATCCAACAGCAAAAGACAGGATAAACGCATACAAGCAAAAGCAATTGTAAATTTTCGAAATATTTTCGTTTATGATGGGCAATAGCACAGCAGCAAACATTGTAAACACTTGTAATGCAATAAAATTAATTAAATCAATCAATTTGTGCTAGCAAAATCATTTGGTTAATACTTTAACCTAATAAAAATGTAATTAACTTAACTGTACGTGCATCATTTGAAAAATAGTTCGGTTTATCTATGGCATAACTGAACAAGCATTTGCTTACAATTGCATCGAATCGAAGTCTTTCCCAGACAATACTAATTACAGTGCTATACTATAGACGGACTAATGCATCAGATCAGATCTACATACAATACTATAAAGACTTGGCTTAAGCACTTGCATTATTCTACTATTTGTTGTGGCAATCGGTTGTGAATTTCGCGATTCCCATCATTTATATCGCTGCTTTGGGAGAGCTGACAATTTGTAGTTTCATTAAACGTTGCTCGGGTGTTAAACTAAAACAGCTTTAGGAAAACATAAAAGAAAGAAGTGTGCGTGTGTATGGAATTTGTATTATTATTATTATTTTGTGTTGTTTGCATAGCAAAAATGTGTGAATTGCGATCGGTTGTTTTTCTACTTTTATTTATACCATTATCTGGCTCAAACGAGGCGCATAAATGTGTTAACCTCCAGCTAATTAGCAGAGCTACAACAAATGGAATCATAGCGATTAATATAGCGTATGGAATTGTTATGGCAAAAGTAAGAAAAAAAATACAAACTTGTTGATTTATTTCAGAACAATTACGTACGTCAAACTTGCAATGTTTAAACGTATTTATGACCCTTTTATAATAGCTCGAAAAAGAGAAAAAAAATAACACGATTGTCAGCACCCATCCCGTAATTTATGATTACATAAAGAGACACACTCAATTGAGGGGTTTGTTTTATGTGCGTCCTACAAACAATGCCACAATCCATTGACATGCCTCACATTTCACTTTCCCTCAAGATAGCTATCTAACTTGAGCTGGTGACGACTAATAGATAAGTTTGTTCTCGAAGACAATGCCAAATGATAATTCTCGCTAATTATGTCAATAAAATATGTACAAATAGATAATGCCGTCACATACTCTTAAATGTAGAGTAGTTCTGTAGTCTATTCAAAAAAAAAATAGATTTGATTTTTAAACGACTTGGAATAGTGGATGAAAGACATATTGCGGTATTTTAATTGTGGGCCCAACAAATTTACCTGACCGAGGACAATGCGAATATCTTGACACAAGACCAAACAAATAATATATGACTCTAATCAGTTGTGCCTATTTGTCAAGTTATTTATGCACCTCACGATATGAAAACAAGCAGCAAACAAAGATAAATAATAAACAATCGTTCAGATTTTTTTTCGGTCTTTCTCTAGGTTGATTTTCATCTGATTGTTGAGGCGTGTGTGTGGAGTTTATTTATGAAAGTACGCGTAATTTGTAAATCAAATCGTTTTGTGTTTAATATTGCAATTATACTTAACTATGTAAAAGCACGATATCAAAATGGGCTAAGGAACGCAATAATTGTGCTCAGTGTGCTTAAAATAACTGTAAATGCATAGAATGCTGTCCTTGTCTAGTGTTTAAGGCTAAAGGTAAGCTACAACAACAAAGAAGCAGTGAAAGCAATGGGTCTGGCAACCCCTGCTCTGAAATAAAACAAGGAAAGATCTAAACTTGATAAGTGCTGAGCACTAAAAAAAAGCAGTTGCATTGGAATGTGCTAATGAAATGCACGTACAAATATTTAATATACTTTTTATGGTTATAGTAATAGCAGTAGAAATTGTTGAATATTGTACGCAGTAAGCGTAAAAAATTACACAATGGCAAATATTTATAAATATGGAAAAATAAGAAAACAACAAACTGTTAGAATGAATAATTGCGAATACTTTTTGCAAAGCACACATTGGAATTGTGAAAAAAAAACAAATTATGTAATGCAATGAGTATAGTAGTTCGTAGATAGCTCATTAAAATTAACACATTATTATTAATTATAGTATTAGGCAAATGGTGATGTATTCGTTAACTTGGAGATTTAATGCCCTTACAAACACATTTTGTAAGTAAAAAGTAACTTTATGAGACTAAATATTGTAGAACAAACTTTAGTGCACTATAAAGTGCATCACTTATCGCATAAAAAAACAATGTATTTGTTGAAAAATATGCATAACTCCTACAACAAGCTTTATTTATGGGATGCAGTTTCAATCAATTGTTGTGCTAGGCTCTAAAACTTGACTTTAGCTTGCGGTAAAAGAGAGATTAAAAGAGGGAAATATTAAAGCAAAGAACCGTATGAACCGTAGAATGCAAATCAGCTGATCGTTAAAAGCTCGCCGTTTTGTAGATCAGCAACGTCATCAATCGAAAACGAAACGAACTGTTTTTGCTGCTGACCGAAAGTGATAACCGTGTAGCCGGAGCTTCAAAACACCCAACAACGGCAACACCAGTAACAACGACGGCAGCGACAACGCCAACGGTAGCAGGCAGAAGACAGTGACAGCGACAGCGACGCCAGCCAACAGTCAATGTCAGAACGCGAAGCGGCCGCGTTGACAACGGAGCTGATCTAGAATTGCTCTGTTAGCTAACAAAATTTGTAGCCAAAGCTAATTCGCATTTAAGCAAAGATCGAGTGTAACGCGCAAATCAATACATCAATCAAGCGTTCACACTGCTCACAGCAACAAGTGCAACAACAACAAGTGTCTGTGACAATTACAACAACAGCAAGTGAGAAAACTAACAAACAAATCAAAGCACGCGTTCAACGTGTGAGTAAATAACGGAACAGGTGGCGCACCTGGTGCGCGGAGAGAAAGAAAGCTCACTTTTTGTGTTGCGCTTCAATTATATTTAAATAGCAATTGTATTGAGTGTTGTAATTAATGTGCAAAAAACAAAATAAATATGCAAATTATATACTTACTTTTCGAATGTATTTAAGTATATTAATTGAACATTGTTCAAAAACATTAAAAAAAAAAATATTTAACTTGACTTAGTTAACATTACACATTATTTGCAAAATTCGTTTTTGAACATAATTTTTGGCAGACGCTTTGTGCTTTGTGTTCGGTGCTTAGTAATACGTTTTTTATGTGCTTACAGTGATGATTCGAAATGTATAACGAGATCAATAACTCAGTAAATGAAACTTTTTTAAAACAACTCTAAGCAATTCAGATATCTAATCAAATATATATAGGTCATAAATTGTTGCTTATCTGAGAAAAATTCAGTTTGTTTTATATAAAAATATTTTTCTATATAATTATTACAAGCAAATCGGAATTACAGCAGTTACAAAAAGCAATGCATTAATATGCCAACAATCGTGCCATTTATATTTTATAAATGACTCGCTAAATTTGCTTGGAAATCATTAATATACATTAACAAATAAATAATAAATGCAAGAAAAAGCCGTGGAAAAGCTGACTAATACGATCGGTTAGCGGTTTTTAAAGCGCTTATTAAGTCTTTTCGCAGTTCTATAAAAAGACAATAAAGACATAAACTCAATGAAATCGTGAATATATTCAGCAAATAATGTATATAAAATACAAACAAAAACGAAATATTTAGTATATAAATGCAGTTTATTTTATTTTTACTACACACATATTACTTAGCTTGTTTGCATGTATATAAACTCCGAATAAAAATCCAAGTATTTGGCTCATTATCAGCGCGTGGACAGACTTGAAAAAATAAAAACCGGCTAATACTGCTTTCGGCTTGTAAATCGTAATATATTTCAGTGTATGCAAATTGCACAGACTAGCAAAAAGGGCTGTTTGAATAAGTGTAAACATATGTTTAATCCCGCTGTCGGCGTTCTAGTTGCAAAAAATAATAATAATAATATGGCGGTCTCTTCATAAATCTTTTCGAATCGTTGCCATAAACGCTGACAAAAGATTAAAGCATTTTAATAAATCTAGTTAGCTCAACAGGTATGCCGTTTCAAGACATCATAAATTTGTGGGCATTACCGCACTTGGCTTTGTGAATTCTGGGTTACTTAGCTATGGCATTGCGATAAGACTTTTGGAAGTAAATATGTATGTTTGTAGTAGGAAATGGCCTCGCAAACGCCAACAAAATGTGAATTTAAATCGCTCTGTAAACTTATTCACAACGCTACGTTATATGATATTTATCCAAGTAATTAGAGAATGCGCAAGATATTTTGAACACTGTTTAGCATTGTTGTGATCTCAAGACTAACAAATATATTCTCTCTCTCGGTTAGTAAAATAAAAGAGCAGCGTTGCCAATAGCATTGATCGCTCTCACTCAAAGTCATTACAGCAACTCATCTATTCACATTTAAACGTTAATCCCGTTTTAAGCTTCATACTCTCTGGTACACTCTCTTCACACACTCTGTCCCACTCTAGCTAACATTGAACTTGTTTTGCATACCATTTAACATTTACATGTGAAATTCGCATGTGTGGGCGATCGTTTTGTGGATTGTGTATATGGTGGGAGATGGGGTTTGGCTTGGCCAAGCATAATTTAATTAGCTTAGGTTAATAAAGCAGCTCATATTCAATAATTTATAACCCGGTGTATAATTTTATTTCATTTCAGGCCAGTACAATAAATTCATTTCCGCTCTGAGAATCAAATAATGAGCATAGTTAATTAATTAGTTTGGAAATCGAAGAAATTATAATAATATTACTAATAAAAACCGTTGCGAATGTGTTGCCGTTCATCCAGCGCACCTAAACCTACACACATGTAGATATAACAGATAATGAAACTGTGATACATTTTAGGCAATTTTAGTTGTCGCCGCTGTTAATTGAGCCTTCACACGCTCAAGTGTGCGCCACTTCAAATACGAAGCTCCCCGCGCAATTCGCTTTACTATCGCAATTCAGCCGAAAGAGGCAACAACACCAACCATACAATAATAATAATAACAACAACTCGGCTCTGCACGAAGTTATCACCGGTAGCCGGCTACAACAACAACAGACTTCGCAGTCAATTTTAACAGCAACTGCGCCGTCTCTGCAAGCTTAGCAGCACTTGCACTTGCTCTCTCGCTCTCTCTCTCGCTGTCTGCCATCACCCACTCGACTCGTCTTCTTGGGATGCTTACATCTGCTCTTCGACTTTTACTCTGACGTCGCCGTCGCCGTTGTCGCTGCTGCTGCAAAGGAAGTCGGTCTTGTGACTTGGTGCAACAAACAAACAAAAGTGCAGCTAATTGAATTTAATGCACAAGCAAAAGGAATTTGATTTCATTTTTACATGTGACGCATACGCAGTATCTACTATCTCACTGGCAATGCGGAACGAAAGTGCAAGTGACAATCGAAACAACAACAACAACAACAACAACAACAAAACGCATATTAAGCGTATTTAAAGTGTAAATGCAATGCGAAACGTTCTAAATTATATATAAAGTGAATTTAATATTCAAGCCAGCAGCTAGTGTTTATTATTCGTTTGTTTTAAGCAAAAAACTCAAAATGTTGTTAAACAAAAATGGACGCGAATCTCAGCTCCTTGTGCCAGCGCCGAACCACACGTTCCCCATACGCACGTGCTCCAATGCGTCCTCGTTGCGCACCAATTTGGGTCACGATCACGACGACAGTGGCGAGGAGGGTCTAGGCTATACGCACACATTGGTAAGTGAAAAGGGTAAACATACTAATATTAGCTTAAGTTTAATTGAACTTTAATTGCGTTGCAATCTTTGTTTGTTTCGGCAACAATATCACATGACAAACAGATCGTATATATAAACAGATGTATCAAGACTTTGTTGCATTGTGGTAAATATGACGTTGCATTGCAGTTAAATGCGATTTATTTACATCTCTGTTTTTTTTTTTTTGCGGTTCAGCCAGACCGGTTTTTTGTTTTAAATCACATTCCCAATGCGCAGTAATCTCGGATATGTTTATTAATACTACAAAGGGAATCCCCTAAGAAATTTGTCCCAATCAGAGAATTCTGTCTTTCGAACCGGCAAAGCACTCTCTCTATACCCTGTAAATTATTAAACAAAGAACCTATATAAAGAACTATTTACAGGGTATTTTCTTAGTCTATTCACACTTTCTCATCCATTTGTATATCTCAATTTTTGCGTCATCGAAACGAACGCACATGGAAATAACGTTTTGCATATTTATTTGATTTAATTTGTTTGAATATTTTTGCTTGTGCTGCGGGGGCTTCCCCCTCTTTAAAGTTGCTTGACCTCTTGTTGTTGCTTTGGCTGCATATTCCATGCTTTGAATATAATTTTTGAGTGTTTTCTTGCATGTGATAAGAGGCAATTAGCGTGTGAGAGATTTGACCAGGAAATAAATTTAAAAGGCAAACATTTGCGCAAGTCTTTGCTGATGGCTGCTGTTTCCTAAAAGCATGGCAATAATCTCTTTTATGATTCAAGAGCAGATTAAATGGCACGCGCTAATGGAGAAGATATGGCTAAGATATCTTCGAAAACCTTGTGACTATGACCAAGGTCTACAGAAGCGTCCAGGAAAAGAAAAACAAATCTTTCACACTGTTAACTCTTTCACTTGGCCATTTTTCGCACTTGTTAACAACGAAAAAATATTTAGCAATCATAAATATTATTTTAATCTTTTCGATTGAATTCTAATTGATTGATTGATTGATTTAGCACAACGTTTTTTTTTTTCTAGCCAAATTACCCTAAAAGAACATATATATACATATATATACATATTTATACATATTTCTTAACAAATATATTTATATATTCATTTAACTTAACCCTAACTGATAAGAACCAATGCAGTGGCTCATTTATCATTAGTTGGAAATTCCAAATTGCCTTTCAATTTTAGCCTAAATAAGCTTAGTTTTGGCCCGAATTATGTGTGCTTTGTGTTTCGATGCGATATCGTTTGTTGAACAAGCCGACAACTTGTTTCAAGATCGTCATGAAAAGCTGTTTAAATATTGGACATAGCACAGAGAGACAAACAGTTGAAAAGATATTTACTTAATTGACATTGTATTTAAGTGATATGATATAATTGCATGGAAATATACTGAGCGTATGCGTAATATTTGAACAATTAAACATGTTCAATTAATGCCTAATGTCGTCAAATATTGACTTGTTCTTAATAAAATGATATTAACTCCGCATATTAAAGCCATAAAACTATTGAGTTTATTTATTTAAAAACCTGACAATCCAATTAACACTCATTTAGCAGTTTTAGCTGTCTTTCGCCTGCTTTTGGTTAGATCTTAGATAACTGGCTTTATCGTGTTTTCTGTTCCAAACCAAAACATCCAAATCATCCAAATCAAAAGCGCCTTGAGCCTATCGCTCGACACTTTGATTAAGTGTGGGCAACGATAGGGCGTCAAATCCGAATCGATTTGATTTCTAGCTTTCAATTGACGGCCCGATTATGATTGTTTATGACCGGTTTATTGTTGAATACAATTAACAATCAGCGTATTGCTCTAAAAGCTGTCGACAGCTGCCAAACAGTTGGCTCTGGCTATAAACTGGAATTGTGACCATGTTTATCTTAACTTACATAATGCCCCAAATGTATCTGCTGTATCCATGCAAATAGTTTATTACATGATTACGTTATTTGTTTAGCATTTTTAATTAAATTCGGTTTGTTTTGTTCGCTGTTTGTTTGCCTTTTTGGCTTAGGTGCCGTTTGTTTTTCCAATTATTCACGCCTTTATCTTGGCCAGGTTTTGTTTTTTTTGTTCTGTTCTGTTTTTTGGGGTGCTAAAAATGGCATCTACTGTTTTGGCCAACGATGCTGCGATCTCTTCAGTTGCCCTGGAATTGTTGCCAAGTTCGTTTGTCGCCAAATCTTCTTCTTCTATACCTCCAAGAACATATTGCAAAAGAAAAACTTTTCTTCGCCATGTTCCAAAGAAATCGTCAGGTTTGTTGCATCCTTTAATAACAATTTACTTATTTGTAAATTGGCTATAATAAGTTTTTTAAGTAATTCAATTCGATTTCAGTTTCAAAATCGAAACTAAACGTAAACAAAAACAAATTATCGTTAGTAGCTCTCTTTATTTGCTCTCTGATTTCTTATCAGTATAGTAGAGTAAAACGCTCTTAGTTTTTGTTTTCTCTTATTTAAACCAAATTGAAGCGACTTAAATTAAACTTAAGAGCGCTGCAATCTACACTAAATTGGTAATATATATATAAATATATCTGTAATAAGAAAACTAGTCTATGACAAGTAAATAAAAACTAGGTATACTCTATACTTACATTTTTTTGTATAAACTGATTTAATGCTGTGTAATAGATATGGCAGGCTATTCAATTGTAAGCCCCTTAATCTGAATTTATGTCTTTGCTTGTGTAGACGACAAATAATAAGATAATCGCCTATATACTAAATAAACTTATTGTTTTATAAAAACAAAAAAAAAAACCAATTATATTCTATAGAAAAGTTCTAGATAATCAACACCCACAACCAGATGCAATCTATTTAGGGTTAGGCATATCATTAATGCCGTCATTTGGCTCAGGTCGTCTCTCTCTACTAAATTGAGCAATTCAATCAAAGCAGAACTTTGCACAGCAATCGCGACAGTTACAATTGTGTATATATGCATGTATGTGTGTGTGTGTGTGAGAAATGCCGCATAGACAATCACAAACATGTGACTCTAAGCCATGTGCATAATCCACCTACACACACGTACACACACACACACATATGGAAAACACTTGAAGAGATTAAAGCAAAGATGATGATGTAGTCAAAGAAGACAAAAAAAAAAACAACAACAACAGAAAAGTCAGCTCAATTTGAGCTGTTTAAGTGAGATGGCACAGTGAAGCAAGTGTGTGTTAGAAAGTGTGCTTAGTGCTTTAGAATAGTTTTCAACGCACTTGTACCACTGTGCGTGTCAGTCTTGTTGTCAACTCAGGCGTGAGGCATTTTCACTTTTGCTCTACAACTGGCGGCGAATTATTAAATTTATGAAATTTTATTGATGTTTTACACACAAACTTTGACCGCTCGAGTGTGGATAGCGTATTCGTGTGTGTGTGTGTGTTTGTGTGTGGGGCAAATGCAAGTCTGATCTAAGATCACTTGAGTTGTACATTTGTATTGGTGTGCTAAATTTTTATAGAATCTTGAGCTTAAACAAGACAATATCACTCTATGCACATCCCCGGTCAAGCCACAAATTTAGTTGAGTTTAAAACTTGAAGCGATTCACACGTAGCATCAGAATATCCCGCGGGATAACACCAGTGCATCCATTAGATGCGCTACCAAGACGGGAAGCTATCAATTAACGCAATTGCATAACGTTTGATAAAAAAAAAAAAACATCGATTGGCCGGGCCATGGCAATAGTGAAATTGTGTTGGCCAAACTACGTTTGATTGCAGTAAAGAGCGAAATTCGTTTTTTTAACTTTTATTTTTTTTTAACTTGTACGGTCTCTTTATTGGCCATCAAGTACACGCCATGGTGTACTTTGCTACACGCGATAATCGCGATCGCGATCGCGATCGCAATGGCAAAGTTAAAGCCAAACAGCAAGTCGAACGCATCATACACGATGAAGAGTTTGGCGAAGAGAATGTCGAACTGGTCGACTCGGAGTGGGCCGATTTTGAGAAGTTCATTCGTCAGTTGAGACAGCGACGCAGCAGCAACATATCCATGGAGGTGGAGCTGCGACATGTGCAGCGGCATCCGAAAGTCAAATCGCAGGCGTTCTATCCGTGTCCGCCGCCAGCTGATAATGGACCCGATTCGGACTCCTCATCATCGGATGATGATGATCCATTTGGATATATCGATACGCTTGTAAGCACAATTTCTATGCCTTGAACAAACGATTCCGTTCAGTTAGTTGTCTAGTCTGAGTAATACGGCTGGCTTAATCTATACCAACTGATTAGATTTCCTGATGTCTACAAATGTTGGTTTCTTGCCAACTTGTTTGTCGACAGCCTTATCTTTATATCTCTGCCATCAATGGCAAACTCTATGGACAATATGTGTCTTGTTATGGCCAATAATCAATTCAACATTAATAATATGTGATTTATTTAAAGCGGCTGGCCCCAACAAGTTAGGGTATACAGCTTTTGTCTCGCCTATATATTTATTTGTTCTTTTTGAGTGTTTTTGTGCCTTTTTCACTTCCGAGCAAGAACTGAGTATAAATGGGAATGGGCAACAAAGCAAAGACAAAAAAAAAGTATATTTATTTTGCTATTTTTAATCCGATTATAATGAATAATATTTAGTGTTAATTATAAGTTAAGAAATTATTTCAAAGCAAAAGGTAGTAGGCTGCAACGAAAAGGGTTTTCACACCTTCCACTGAATAATTAACTAATAATTAATATTTTTTACTTGTTTCACCTTAAAATATATTTCGTTTTTATTGCTTTAGTGTCTGCAAGAAACTTTGATTTCCAAACAATTTAATAATTTATTGTTTCGATTTTTTCCGCCTTATTGCTCTGTTGGGAATTGAGAAGAGCTGGTTACCCTGTCTGACGTGTTAGCGAAAGAAAATTTCAATAATTTGTTCACACAAACGAAACGAAAAGCTCAAGAGCGCCACTTTTAGTTTCAAAAATGTTTTCACAAAGATTAGAACAACGTTGTGTACGGGTCGGATGAGTAACGAGCGAAAATCAATACAGTTCAAATCCAAAAGAAAATCGTTAAAGAAATTCCAACTTGCACACATATCAATTGCTGTGATAAATCATAATATATATATATACAGTGAAAATAAGCTATTTACTTGACAAAGAGTAAAATCTATAAATATTGTGATTAGAGGCTGTGCAGCGTTGTAAAAATGTTAAAAATAAATTGCAATGAAATTTACAACTGTTGTGCTGCTCACGGTGCATGCATCAAGGGCAGCAGCGACATATAATTACGCCTTGCAACGAGAGCAATCTCAAGTGAAACGAGACAAACTATAAATAATTGGCAAGAAAATGCGAGACAGAAATTCGGCCAACAGCCGCAGGCATGTCAAAGGCCGCAATACGGATCTATGCGATTGACACATTTCTGATTTTGTTTGCAACAATCATAAGCTATATATAATACGATAGACAACCAAAAGAACCAAAGGACAATTAAAACGAGTTCGAATACGTTAGTCAAAATCGTAGTTGTGTTCATGTTCAACAACAGTCGCACTCACCAGGATGAGTACATTCGCGAATACGCCTTTGAGCCGGAGCTGCTGATCAATCGCGAGGAGTATCTGCGCGAAGAGGAGCGCAGCCACAAGATACCCTCAACGCCAGTTCGGTTGCGTTGGGATGAGGCCATTGCCAAACAGAAACAGCTAGAGAAACAACGCAAACGCCGACAAGACAGCAAGAGCAGCGATGAAAAGAATCAGATTGAATTCGAAATTGAGGCTTTCTACTATGTAAGCAAATATTAACAAACAACAACTGCCACAAGAGACCCTCGCCCAGACCTTTGGCAAAAATTAGCACTATGCCAAGTTTTTGTGTCTGTTTTTGTTGCTTCTTTAGTTTGTGGCATTGGTTTTTGTTGTGGCCGTGGCACGTGTATTAGCCTTTCTTTCGGTTTTGCCTGCTGCACTTGGCAATAACTGAATGTATTTGATTTTGTTGTCATAAAACACCTTGTTAAATGTACCAAGAAGTCTTTTCTTTGACAACTATATTAAGCATTTTATCCCTCTAATCTTTTTGTTCTGTTGCTAAGCTTGTTCATTTCATTTGTTGTTATTATTGTTATACATATATAAAAACGTTTAATGACGAAAATTCTTAGGCAAAAAAAATATTTTGTTTTACTCGCGTTGAATGCGTTTTTTTGGTTTTTTGTTGTGTTCATTTGAAAATTTCCAAGTTATTTTTGGCTGCTGCCATGTGAACAACAAGTCGAAAGCAATGAATGCGTTAGTTAGTAAGTGTTTGATATTCTTGGAGGATGGTGGACAGCGTTTATTTATTTGTATATACATATATAATATATATAGATATTCAATTTCCATATTCAACCGAGTGGCTAAACGAAAAACAAAAACATAAAGACGTGTAATAGCCATAGAAATAATGCTTAATCAACTATTAAATATAATTCTTATCAATTTCGCTTGCAGATGTATGGTCGTTATACGAAAGATCTAGGAGAATTTGCCAAAGATGAAGCCAGAAAGCTCAAACTACTCGAAAAGCGACGAAAGCAAGAAGATAAACAAAGGAATAAGGTAAGTGTGTGTGTGTGTGTGTGTCTATATAGTGCAACAATGTTTTTAATCCAATGTCACATCAAAATTCAATGCAAACGTAATGAGCAACATCTATGTGTAAATACTTAAGGCAAAGGTAATGCAAATAAATTTCAAAACTATTTACAAAATACACTTGACATCAAAATGCTTATATTCTCATCTTCAATGGCGACAAAGCAAAACAAAAACAAAAACAAATAATAATTATGCAAAAAAGTACTTGCGAACGCCATTTTGATTCTGCACAATAAATATTTGGCATAGATCCCATTAGTACTCGCCATATAAACCCATTGACAGTACACGTAGACAGTAGCTAAGTAGATATATATAAGATATATGTTGAGCGCATCGGTTTATAAAGCAGTCAGTGCTGGGAAATATTTACAGGAATTGTTGGGCAAACGAGCGACGCGTATAAAGAGCATCTCATCATGGATCTGGAAGCATACATTGGCAAGACTGGGCGAGGATTGGGTATTCCTTGCCCTGCTCGGCATCATAATGGCCCTGCTCTCCTTCATCATGGACAAGGGCATATCAATATGTACAAATGGTATAACTTCTTTTTTTTTGTTAATATCTTTTACCTAAATGATTGCTCATTTAATATTCTAGCACGTATTTGGCTTTATCGCGATCTTACCTCACAGCCGTTCATACAGTATATTGCTTGGGTCTCATTGCCGGTCTGTCTAATATTATTCTCGGCCGGCTTTGTGCATCTCATCGCACCGCAAAGTATAGGTAAGTGGGCAAAAAGATTATACTATTTCGTAGTAGTTATTAGTAGAACAATCACTTTCGTAGTTAATTGAGTTTTTCAACACGCAACAAACAAAGAACGCAAATTAATTTTTTTACTTACTTACTTACCTTGATGGTTGCTTAGGATACAAAAAAAAAAGCAAAGGATTCTTAACAACACAGTTCTAACGCATGCCTCTAAGTTTCTAGTTTCTTAACTCGAAAGTTGATAATCATATTTTGTGTACCACTGCACTCCGGCAGCTGTCAAATACCAAACACACTTGGCAAAAACACCTTCGAACAAGAAATTAACGCATTTTGTCTATATGTTAAATACTCAAACTACTTACTATAACTAACCCAAGCTGTACGCTTAAAACGTATGATTATAATTATATAATCGAAATATTGTGTTTAGGTTCTGGTATACCTGAAATGAAGACCATACTGCGTGGCGTTGCGCTTAAAGAGTATCTCACATTTAAGACATTAGTGGCCAAGGTAATTGGTTTAACGGCAACTCTGGGCAGCGGTATGCCATTGGGAAAGGAAGTAAGTATGAAAAATTGATGACAGACAACTAACTCAACAGCAAATGTGCACAACATTCTTCATTCCTAGGGTCCTTTCGTACATATAGCAAGTATTGTAGCACAATTATTAAGTAAACTTGTCACATCATTCCAAGGCATCTATGAGAATGAGTCACGTAACTCGGAAATGCTGGCAGCTGCCTGTGCTGTTGGTGTTGGCGCCTGTTTTGCCGCGCCCGTTGGTGGTAAGTAGCCATTTATATATAGTGTTTTTAGAGTGAGAACAACCGGCATGACGTGATATCCTACAGGCGTGCTCTTTAGCATTGAGGTAACAACAACATATTTTGCTGTACGCAATTATTGGCGCGGCTTCTTTGCCGCCGTCTGTGGCGCAACGGTGTTTCGTTTGCTTGCGGTTTGGTTCCAAAATGCCGATACGGTGCGCGCGCTCTTTCTAACCAATTTTACCACCGAATTTCCCTTTGATCCCCAGGAGTTGTTTGTTTTTGCATTGATTGGGTAAGTACCAAATTGGTACTTTTACCCTGGACATACACCAGCTAATAATTTCCCTTATTACAGTTTCGTTTGTGGTTTGGGTGGCGCCACCTATGTGTGGGTGCATCGCCGTTATGTGCTCTTTATGCGCTCAAACAAACGCATGAATAAATTTCTACAGAAAAAGTAAGTGGAAACTGCAACAACATAAACGTTTCTATAAACTTGAAACTGTTCTCTGTTCTTAGCCGCTTCTTGTATCCTGGTTTTCTGGCGCTTTTAGTCTCCAGCATTTCATTCCCCTTGGGCACTGGCCAGTTTCTGGCCGGTGAGCTAAGCACACACGAGCAGGTGACACAGCTGTTTAGTAATTTCACCTGGTCACGTGAGGATTTGACTGTGGAACAGGCAGCTGTTGTTACCCACTGGATGACCAATTATACCAGTGTCTTTTGCAATCTAGTGATCTTTACTGTATTTACGGTAAGTGGACTTAAATTGATGCTCAAGATTTGTATGGCAAAAGTTAATAATATGAAACATTTTTTTAATTGCATGTAGTTCTTCTTTTCGATAATTGCGTCTACGATACCAGTGCCATCGGGCATGTTTATACCGGTGTTTAAGATAGGCGCCGCATTTGGTCGCTTGGTGGGCGAGCTAATGGCCTCGTGGTTTCCACATGGCGTGCGCTACGGCGGTCGATTGTCACCCATAATGCCCGGTGGCTATGCCGTTGTTGGTGCAGCTGCCTTCTCAGGCTCTGTGACGCATACGGTCTCCGTGGCAGTTATTATATTTGAGATGACTGGTCAGATAACGCACGTAGTGCCCGTGATGATAGCCGTCCTGGTGGCCAATGCGGTTGCCTCTCTCCTCCAGCCCTCGATCTATGATAGCATTATATTGATTAAGAAGTTGCCGTATCTGCCAGATCTATTGCCCTCCAGCTCCGGCATGTACAGCATCTTCGTGGAGGACTTTATGGTGCGTGATGTCAAATACATATGGCAAGGTATCTCCTATCAAAAGCTCAAGGAGGTCCTCAAGATCAACAAGACACTGCGTTCACTGCCCCTCGTCGACAGTCCCGAGAACATGATACTCCTCGGCTCCGTGCAGCGTTACGAGCTCATCAAAATCATTGAGAAGCACATTGGACGCGAGAAGCGCATGGAGGTCGCCCAGAAGTGGCAAAAGGAGGCCGAGGAGCGCGCCCTGGAGGAGGAGAAACGGAAACAGGAGGCCGAACTAAAACAGCGTCGTCCCTCACGCTTTGAAGTCTTGCCCGCACCCGATATACTCAGTTTGCGGCAAATAGCCAACGATGAGATGCTGCCGCCCAAGAAACGTGCCGAAACCCTGCACAGTTCCCTCACGCCACGCAAGTCCATACTGAAGAAGACCAATTCGTTTAACCTCAAAACCTATGCGCCATCATCGCCGCACAGTCCCAGCATTACACCGTATACGACCATAACGGGCAATTCAGAGTTTCGCATACGTTCGGCCTTTGAGGCGATCTTTAAGAAGTCCACCACGCTGCAGGATGTACAGCCGGATCCAGAGTTGGGCTCAATAACGCCACAAGATGAGGGACAAGTGCAGCGGACGCCCAGTGCGCCCAGCACACCAGGCATATCCAAAAAGGTTCAGCTGGTGAGTAGCGCGCTCTTTTCGCTTCTCTTGATCATTGGGAAACTTAGCTTAGCTAATCACTAATGGAGCTGTGCTTTATGTGTGTTTGTGTGTCTGCTTATTGTTCATCTTATTGTTATTCTGCTTTCCTAGCAAGCACAAAGCAATTGGAATTTCGTTACCGATCAAATCATGCTGGTAAGTACACCAAAATGCATCCCCCAACGAACTAACAAACTTCTTTCGGGTATTTCAATGTGGCATTTTAATAATCCTATATCATATCTGCAAGCAAGTCAATCCAATTGCCATCAAAACGGAGGCCATAAGCCAAATGGTAAAGTATAAACCTGAAATAACTCTTGACTTTTTAGTGCGAATGAAAATATCTCTATCTACGCTTGCTTAAGTCTACTGCGCTTAATTAAAGTGTTCTTAAATAAACAAAATACTTAACGCTTTGTACATGCCGCCCGATAAAAAAAAAAAACAAAAAGGATGTAAAAGATGTTGCTGTAACAGATAACACAGATTCGTCTAAGATAAACAACAAATTGCCGCTCAACGATGCCAATACAGATAAGACCTGCATTAAATCCAAAACAAATAAAGTTTCAGATATTAATAGAGAGTCCCCAATGCGCCGCAATACGCCGCCGGCCACGATTTGCATTGTAAATGAAAATCACATTGGCATTGAGCAAAAGCCTAAGAAAAAGATACAATTCAGCAGCGATGTGCGGTTTAAAGATACATCAAATCGTAGCTATACTTTGGATCACTTAGCTGATGTTAAGCCAGAGACTAATGAAACGGGTTTCACGTTAGAGGATGATCAGAAACTAAAGGTTGTATATCAGGAAACTCCAAATGTGGTAAGTAAACCCATTTTTTTTTTGTTTATGCTTTTAAATGTTTTTTTAGTTTTCCTTCCCTTTTCATTGTTTGTACTATAACACATATACTAACCGATCCAAAGTTTATAGCTTTCATGTTTAACACATTCTATTCTATTCTGTCCCGTTTTCCTGTCTATAAATATTGTCTTTCGAAATGCACACAAATCAAATATATAAAAAAAAAATCCATTAAACAGAGTCCGACCATAAAAAAGGCGAAATCGGTGCAATTGGTATGTAAGAATCTATTGATAGATCATTAGATATATAACTATTTAAACCAACTGTTTGATAAACAGCTCATTTATTTAAATACTACGTCTTTTAGCCCAGGGAACGTGTCATAGACATGTCGCCAGAGGATCAAAAACAATGGGAACTGGAGGAAATGTTGAAACCCATCGATTTGGAAAAGACACAGATACACATCGATCCCTCACCGTTTCAACTGGTTGAACGCACCTCCATACTCAAGGTACACTCGCTATTCTCCATGGTGGGCATTAATCATGCGTATGTAACAAAAATCGGTAGACTTGTTGGCGTTGTGGGCCTAAAAGAGGTAAGTTTCGCTTTGAATACCATATCAAACTGGCTGTTAACAAACTTTTCCTGTTGCTCACAGCTACGCAAGGCCATTGAGGATATCAATAGCAATAGTTTTGTGGCACACACACAGGACGATGAGATCGATGGCGATAGCAAGCCGGCTGTGGAGAAACCTCTACTCTCGCATAGTCCAAGTGATAAGGCAGTCGATATGACCATCACCTCAATGGATTCAGCATTATCCAATTCAGATAACTGCTCTGACATTGAAATGGAGCATATCAAATCTCTGGATACGCCTGAAGTAACGCTCACTATGCCTGCACCAGATGCAACAGCAACTACAACAACAACAACAACAACACAAGACACAAACAATACACAGAACCTAAACAAATCTGTTTAAAATAGTTTAGTAACAAATTCGTTTGTGTGTGTGTTTTTTTGTTTAGAATAAGCTATGTCATAATTTACTTAGTACTACCATATCGAAGTTGTTATGTATTTATATATCTCGTTAGTGCATAAAGTCAAAGATATCGTGATCTACATTTAAGTTGCAATCGAAGCGAAATACAAGAAAATACAATAATAAACAAATTGACTTTTAAATACCGAATTCTAAATAACTGGTAGAGCAGTAAGCGTTGCTGAACCTACTGAAAATCAGATGTTTGAACTACAAGTCATTAGGCTGAAATATTTAAGAAATTTTGCTATAAAAAAACCAAAAAAAAAAAAAACAAAGGAAATTTTCGTCCTGTTACAAATGGAGGCGAATTGTAGAGCAATGATAGGCAAACAGTTCTATAGGCTATGTATCGGGAGTTATTCCGCTGCAATTAGATTAAGATTCGGAAATGCAATAATGCAAGTGGGTGACATTTACGGAATACACCAGTCAGATGACCAGGATTTCCTAATAACCATGGGACCAAGTGAAGTTTATAGGCACAGGGATGTGATGCTAACCCCACGAGGCACCTTTATGAATTCAGCAATGCAAGTGGATGTTGAATGGGCCAAATTTGTAACCTGTCTACCGTATTATTTTAGGTTTACAGAAGAGATTGTTGCAGAATGTATGGCACATGAAGCGCCTAAAGTCAACTACACGATTCTTAGTTATCCCACATATAAGCAAATGAAAGCTCGAATGATAGCTGCCGGAAAACCGATAACCAACTTCGCTAGGGTTTGCATTTGGCCAAACTTAATGTTGATTTTGCTTGGCGTATTCCTCGCCTATATTATATTTGTGTGTAGATTGCGTTTATTCAAATAATGTTGCAATGCCCGTCAAACCCTTTTCTTGCCGTTCTAAAAGTATGCTATGTTTTTTCCCCTGAAATTAACTAGTCAATGCAACAACCATTAGGATTTTATCCTAAACAGCAAGCAATAAATTAAATCAATTTTGTGCATCCTTAAACATTCTTACCCTAATGTTTATATTAGTTTTTTATTATGAATTCATCAAATACACATAAATAAGGCGAGTCTGGTGTATTTTGTAGTTTACTAAGGCAACTGTTAGTTGCTTTTTTTTAGCTGTTATCACCGGCTACTCAGTCGACTAAGGCAGATATTGACGTCGACACTTAGCTGCGGCAGTCAGAGAACTTTAGCTGTGGCAACCGCAGACATGATAAACCCATTTTGGCTGCGCTGGTGTTTGTATGTCTTCCGCTTAAAACTCCAAGTCTAAAAGATTCAAACAAGAATTTGATCACGCGATAAAAATAATCATATAAATGGTTGTCTTCGAGATCAAACAAAAAAATCTCTTATTAAATTATCCCCACAAGCTTAAGCTCGCATTGTTCTAGATACTCAGCGAGAGCTTACTCGCCGCACCGCAGCCTCAATTCGCCGGCCAACTGCTGCTCAACAGTTGCTAGCTAGTGTTGGGCAACGTTTTGCGCACGATAAGCGCGCTAATTGAAAAAACCCAGGGAAGTAAATAAAAATTCAGCGCTTAACATTTTGTATATTTTGCATTTTTATTGACTTTTTCATCGATTTTTATGTATAAAACAATATCTCATCTTCTTAGTATTTTTTTTTTTTGCTTTGTTTGGTTTCTCATTTATCATTCTTTTTACATTCGCTTCATTTCGATTTATTGTTGCCATGTTTTTGTTGAATTTACAAAAAACCCAATTCTTTGCATACAAACTGCTTATTCGGATAATGTGAGACATTATTTATGGTTATTTGCAATCGTTATATGTCTTACAAAATCACAACGCTCTCAAATGCTCTCTCGTACTTTGTTGGCTAGTCTCACACTCTACATACCCTATAAATGTAAGCCCAATGGGTTCAAACAGAGTATATTAGTTTTGCTTTGTTGTTTTTTTTTTTTTTTGTTAATAGTTAAGCAGCTCCTCTTTGCTATATTTTATGTAAACGGCCATTTTTTTTATTTGTTTATTTGCAAATGATACGAAACTAAAAATTTACTTATCATTTAGTCATATATGTATGCATTTAGTGTGTGTGTGTGTAGATGTGTGTGGCTTTTAGTAGTGTGTAGATAGTATACAATTCTTTTTATTTGTTTTTTTTTTTTTTTGAGCGCCGCTTAATTAACATATCTCCTGCTTAGTTTCTCTTCTTATAAGTGTTTTATTGTTTTGTTTTGTTTTTTTTTTTTGTTTCGTTGCGAAACATTTCTCACAGTTTTAGATTTAAAAAAAGAGCTTTCCTTAGTATTTCTGCCATCATCACCATAATCATCATCATCATCATCATCATCATCATTAGCATATATCATCGTGAGTTTTTGTTTACAATGGAAACAATTTTGTTTTCTTTTGCATAGGAATACATATTCGTGTAAATTAGTTTTAAATAATTAAACAGAAACATTTTTGCATTTCGTAACTGAATTTATCGTTCTTACTTTTTTTTTTTTGTAGGTTTTTCGTTTTAGTTACAGTTCTTTTGTAGTTTGGAAAAATAGAAGAATGTTTTATTATTATTATTTTGTATACATATTTTTTTTGTTTGTTTTTCTTGAGAGTCGCAAAGCATTCTGACAATTGAATTTTCGTTTTGGGGCGTAAACGCATGGAACGCCAAACAAAATTGATAATTAAAAACAAAAACAAGAAAAATTATAATAATAATTAAACGAACTTCGTTTTAGATCTGCAACCCCTTCTTGCTACTACTACTACACTTTTATTGCAAGGTTTTTGTGTTGTTGTTGTTGTTGTTGTTGTTGATGGCACAGCGTCAGTTGATAGTTGTTGTTGGTGTTGTTTTTTTTCTTCAGGTGCAATTTACATTTACATTTTATATCACAATTTGTTGTTGTTATTATTATTATTATTATAATTATTGTTACTTTTATTTTGTAATTAACAAATGTTTACCCTTTTTTGCTTTTTTGCTTTTCATTCATTATTATTTACGCCCAGCAAATACAGAAAACAAACTTGTTGAGCAATGTGTCAAGAATTCTCTTTGCTTTTTAAGTGTTGGAAAATATAAAAGTTTTAGAAATTTAACTTACAGCTCTCAATATGCGCTTAAAATTTATGCCAAAAGGAATGGGAATTGTTGCAAATTAGTTGTTTTTTTTTTTAACATAAATCTTTAGCGCACATTTAGTCGAATGTGTTTTTAAGTAGAGCTTTAAGTATTAAGCAAGTACTTTAAAAGTATAATCTTCTTATTTTAAAATACTCGAATAATACTTAAAAAACACTCCACTCAAAACAGTTACTTTTTGTATTATTTTAATTGATTTGATTTTTTGTTGTTTTTTTGGTTTTTGATAGCTTTTTTGTAACAATTTCTGTTAATCGAAATTAAAACTTATCAAAAAATTTCAACAGCTTTTGTTGCTTGTTGTTGTACATTTTGGGTTTTCGGTATGCAAAAATTCTTAATTGTTTTCAATTTCAATGTTATTGTTATATATTTCGATCCAAAACAAATTAAACAATTATATGCAACAACTTTTGCTTGCTTAACAGAAAAGCACAAAAAAGTTAACATTTCTTTTTTTTTTTTGTTAAGGTTTATCTCAAGTTCTTCAATTTTAACCAAAATAATATATAGAAATAAACGAAACGTATTAGTGTTCAGGAGTGTGTGTGTGTGTGTGTGTGTGTGTGTGTGTGTGTGTGTAGGTGTGTGTTTTGGTGTTGAACTCGCTTTAAAACAATTTTGCATTCATGTTTTTGTTTTTATTTTCATAATAAAAAAATTATAGCAATTAGTAATATTAATGTTCTTATTTTCATCATTTTTCTTTAAATCTTTTTTATAAAAAAAGGTTTCTTGCTTTTTATTTATTTATTATTTTTATTTTTTTTCGAACGACTGTTTGGTTTTTTATTCATCTTGTTGTTGTTGTTGTTGATTTAACAGCATTAAGTTGGATTTTTTGTTTAAGGCATTTTGCTTTTGCTTTGCTCCATTTATAACTTTTAACTTTTCTTCTTAACACAAATTTATTTTTTTGCTCTGCATTAAATTAAGACGGAATTTTAAGTAGTTTCTTTTCGTTAACAATTTAACGTTTTGTTTTAAAGAAATTGTTTTTTGTTTTTTTTTTGTTTATCGTTTTTTGTTTTGTTGCTGCGCAAATTATAATTTATAGTTTGCATATTGTGGTTCTTGATCTGCTTTGATTTGTATATATATGTATATATAAACTGAATTATACAAACAAAAAAATGGGAAGGCGGAAATGAGAAAACACAAATCAACATGTTTGGATTATTTCTTCTTTTTTTTTCGTTTAAAAATTTCCACAACGCTGCTGGCGCCTGCTCACAGCTAAAGTAGTTGTTGTTGTTGTTAGTGTTGATTTTCCATTTAGCCACTAGCTGTAGCCGGCTCATAGCATTCGGCCAAATCACTTGGACGCTGATGCTGCCGCATGCGACGCTGCAACAGAAGACTCTCGCTCGGCGGCGACAGGCCAATGCCCATGCTGGGCGGCTCATCCAACAAATGCGGCGGCACCTGGGACGAGTTCACAAAACGTCCCGAGCCAATGCGTCCGTGACTTGGCTGCTGTTGATGGTGATGCTGCTGCTGCTGATGCTGCTGATGTTGATGATGATGATGATTGGCGCGATGAATGCTTCTGGGCTGCTGTTGATTCATGCGACAGCTGCGCATGGGCGCGTACACGCAATCCTGACGCCAATTACGTATCTGCGTGGCCGGCGAGGTTGAATGCTCATCGGATGGCGGTGAACCGCCGCTGCTGCTACCAGCGCTATTATGACGCAGCTGTTGTTTCAAGGCCAACGGCTGTGGCTGTGCTGCCGCCAGAGTTGACGGTGGCACAATCTTATAGCCAGCGGCACCGCCGCTGTGCGAAAAGCTGCCCAGATAGTTGCGCTGCTGATTGCCAAAGTGACCGCCACCGCCGCCAGTGCTAAATGGCGGACGATACTTGCGATAGCTGGCCGTAGCACTAGTAGCATTCGGCGGCTGGTGCTCGGATTGATGGCTGCGATAGCGCCAGTTCTCCAGCGTCTGCTCTGGCCTGGGCACAATGTAGCGCTGCTGTTGCTGTTGTCGCTGCTTGCGTGTATACGCATTGCAAATGGCCGGTGTTGGCTGCTTGAATGTCGAGCTGTTTAGCTTTTCATCATTTACAAGCACTTCGCCATCGTTCTCCTCATCATCTTCATCATCATTGTCATCATCTTCATCGTACTCGTAATCATAATCATCATCCTCTTCATCTATGTCGGCGTCCTCATCGTTTTGATATGCATCCAATGCAAAGTAAACAGTGCGCTGTGGTTTATTGTTGCTGTTGCTGTTGCTAACAAGTTCTTCTTGTTGCTGTTGTTTGCCAAAAGTCGTTCGCATTGTTGTCGCCTCAGCAGCAGTTGTTGTTGTGGCATTCACATCATCCTTATGATTGTTGTAATCGGCATCAATTTTGTTTGGTGGGCACGTTGCTGCTGCTGCTGCTACTGCTGCTGCTTCTGGCACTGCCGCTGAATTGACAACAATATTTGCAGTCTCATAAATTTCAGGTAGCTTTTCATTTAAATCACTAATACTATCCAATAGTTTAACATCATTATCATCATCGTTATTATCGTTATCATAATCATAATCGTTATCCTTATCATTGCCAGTTGGCTGAACGCCGTTGTTACCAAACATTTGTGTTGCTGTTATAACTGGTGCTGTTGTTGTTGCTGTTGTTGTTGCTGTTGGTGTTGGTGTTAGCACTTTGCTGCTGGTATTGGTATTGGTATTGGTATTGGTATTGGTATTGGTGATTGTAGTAGCACTAATATCACTTGATGATGATCGTTGCTTTAGAGCCCCATCAACATCGTCATTCTCCTTCTTCATCTCCTTAACATTCTCCTGCGCATTGTTGCGCATTATTGTTGATTTAGCAAATTCGTTTTGCTTTGTTTCATTCATATTATCAATAATAAGTTTCATTTCCTCCTCCTCCTTTACCTTGACCTCATGCTCTCCGTTTACCTCAGCTTTAGCTATGAATAGCTTTCGATTGTCAGCTTGGTTTCTATCTTCTTCCTCCTCCTCCTCCTCCTCATACTCCTCCTTCACCACTTCCTCGTCGATTTCATCCTCCTCGGCAATATCATTGACGCGCTGCTGTTGTAGCTCATAGAGGTAATCATCGCCCTCATCCTCGTCTAGCTCGCGCCAATAATGCTTATAGTGCTGATAGTCCTCAGCCTCTCGACCCTCTCTCCTCTCCTCATCATATTTATCCGCCTCCTCACCCTCCATCTCGTCACCCAACTCATCATCCATTTCAGCTTCACTGCAGCTGCCATTTACGCCATCATGGTGATGATAATGTTCCTGCTCTTGTTGCTTCTGCAGCTCACGCTGCTCCTGATAGCGTCGCGTCGCCTGCGCCCACTCATCATCGACATCCTCATCCAAACGTCCAAAGGCCTCCAGTGCCTCATCATCGTCGTCCTCCTCATGCACATTGAGCGTCTTGAAGCCACCGCTATTATTAAATATGCTCGATGCATTCCGCGAAGGTTGACGACTCAAGCTGCCGGCAACATTCCGCTGAGCCGTTGACAAACGACCGCCATAGCTAGATGAGGATGCAGATGTGACGGCTGCAGCTGCTGCTGCCGTGCGCTGCGAGCGACTGCGTGTGAAGTGAGCCGGCGGCTTTGGATTGTAGTTCTCATCGCTATAGGCATCCATGTAGGCCTGCGACGGCTGATAGATGTTCGGGCGCTCCTTCATATAATCGTAGCGCATCGAGAAATGCTGCAAAATTACACGTTTCACGGCCATTGCAGATTCGGCAAACTGCGAGATTTCACGAGCCGACTGATGATTGCTGTTGAGTGCACAAAAGCAAGCCCAGTTATATATTTATAAACAAAACAATGCAAAACAATCATATGAATTTACCGTCGTATGTTGCTTGGCGTTTGCAGCGCCTTGTGGCGACGCTCCTTCTTGCTGGCCACTGGCTCCTGTTCGCACATGCGTACCCAGGTGTGATTGAGCACCGCTTCGGCGCTGAGACGCTTCGATGCCTCCTTAACCAGCAGACGGCAAATTAAATCTTTGGCCTCATCGCTCACATCATGCCACTCGGCTTCCGGAAAGGAAAAACGTCCTGCAGCAAGCACAAAGAAAAGAAAATGAAACCAGATTCGAGTGAGATTAACACAAACACAAGACATACCTTCTTGAATGGACTCGAAGAGCAGCTCTTGGCAGGTGCGACAGTTTTCACCGCGATTCCAGCCGCAATCCTCGCCGCAGTTGCCCGAAAACGGCGGATAGCCGCACAATAAAATGTACGCAATAACGCCCAGGGACCACAAATCGCAACGCTTATCATAATAGTTGGCCTCGCCCACAAACAGATCGACGACTTCGGGCGCCATAAACTCGGCGCTGCCGACCTGCAAAAATACAACGAAAATTAACATTAAACCTTTAATGGACTGCTTTCAATACATACTGGTGTCAATAGCTGCGGCGTGGCGGCTGGCGATGAGATATCCGTGGTGAACTTAATGCCAGAACCCAAATCGAAATCACATATTTTGATTGGGCATAGCGAATCGGTTTTCACGCACAATATATTCTCCGGCTTGAGATCACGATGAGCAATGCCCTTCTTGTGCAGGAAATCTAAACCAGATGCAATCTCCTTAATGATCTGCGCCGCCTCGTGCTCCAAGAAACAGATATGCTCCTGGATGCGTGTTAGCAGAGGGCCGCCATTGATTTTCTCAAACACCAAATAGAATTTCTCATCATCCTCGAAGAACTCAATCAATTGCAAGATGCCCGGATGGCCATGACAGTGATGGAATGTCTCCACTTCCCGAAAGACACGCGCACGCGCATGTCCCGGTATCTTATCAATAACCTTCACAGCATACTCCAGATCGGTGTAAATGTTAACGCACGTTTGCACCGATGCATAGGCGCCCTCGCCAAGTATTTCACCCGTCAGCTTGTACAGCTCTAAGAAACCAGAAATATACTTTAATTAAGTACAACTCAAAGTGGTAGATGTTTTGCTTGCAGTGCTTACCCTGAAACGTTGACGAGTGCAGCGAGGAACTGATGCGTTTTTTACGTCGCTTCTTTTGCATCTCCTCCTTGTGCCGGTTGAGCTCCGCCTGACGCTCCACTTCGGTCATATTGGGCGCTTCGCTTGACTCGTTGCCAGACACATCTTCGCTGCTATAGCGCGTTAACTCATTCTGACCGTCTGCAATGTGAGAGAAATGCAATTAAATATTTTATAATGCTACACTCTACTGTTTTAAAGTACACCTTAGTCTCGGTTTCAAGTATGATGAAATATGTATGTAATATGAGTACTTTAAGAGGAAGTGCTTTTGCTAAGTGCAACTGCTTGGGTCAACGTTTAGAAGCGAACTGAAGCTATGCCACTCAAACTATTGGCGACCTTATTGACGCGGCCCAAAACGATCAATTCCAATTATTAGTTTATACGCAGAAAAAAATTCAATATATGTTAAATGTCTTCTAATAAGTTATGATATTTAAATATATAGGATACAAGTATAGTTCGAGTAATTTCCAATACCTCTTATCATAACTTTAAACACCGTGTAAACATGTTCTCTTGTCGCTCAATTAGTTTGAGTCATTCTTTTAACAAAAAATTTGCTGCTTTCTGTTCGATTCTCTTTTCGATCGTATAGATTAGAGACAGCTGTTTGCAAATTCTGATGAAATCTTCTTGAGTAAATATATTAAATTGAAGCCTCTGGTGCCACATGATCAATGCAACAACAATACAACTCCAAACAGCGTATATATTGTTCGTCTCTATTCGATTTTTTGCTATTCTATAGTTCAATGATCATGTCATTTGAGCATTTGTTATTGTGCAGCCCTATCCAATTATGTGTGTGTGTGTGTGTGTATATTGTTAGTTGCGAGCATACTTGATTGGCACGTCTGGTCGGTTTATTTATTTTATTATGCGTTGCGTCTCATCATCAACGCCAGGCTGGCAGCCAGTACGTACTCAGAGGCCAACTACCTCTGGCGCTGAAAGTCCAACACAAATGCAACGATGCATATCAGCATTAGATTTATTACAAGCATAGTGTACACCATTCTGCCTCTACTCCCCCCACTCCACTCTTTACTTGCTCACTTTAGCATATGCTGCTGATTACAACGTTTTACAACACCAACATGCAATCGGCTATTGGGTGGGCCAGCGATCTATTCTGTCTGTCTGTCTGGCAACTCCTTTATATGCAACTCCTATTGCTTACACAGTTGAACACTTTAAAGTGGCCAGACTGTTTGCAGTAGCTGCTTTGTTCTATAATTAGAACATTGAATGCACTCCCTGTGCCTCGAGTTTTATGACAATTAAAAGATAAAAAAAAAATACACGTCGATGACTTCTCTCTTGCTGTTTAAAGATCATTAATAATAAACATAATGATTATTATTCGAACGTCGCCTTTTGGGCCTTGCTCTTAATTCCCTCTCTTCCTCTCTCTCTCTCTCTCAGTGCATTTTTACAATAAACTTTTTGCGTACATACATATATGTATATACATACATATACTTTTGTTTTAGTATGTATTATTATTATTTTTTGCATCGTCTCGACTTGTTTACGACACGCGATTTGCTTTCTACGCAGTTGTGCTAGAAAAAAAAATTATGTACTCGCCGGATCTATCCATACAAAACCTATTTATATACACTTTTATGCATTGATAAAAGTTGAAAAGCAACAAAACAGTTGAACAAAAATATAGGCATACAAATATGGCAAGTGGTTGCCGATAAATGTGCGCAAATATTTATTGTGTTTGTGCAAAAGTCAAGATAGAAAACCAATGGACAAAACAATTGTTTGTTTTGTTGTTCTTCTTGATAAGGTATAGTTATTTGTTTAACATATTGTTGTATTTATTCATTTAACGCTTGCTTGGAAAAAAAATTCAGAGCAAACAATTAAATTATCACGCTGAAAGATATTACCAAATATTTCAAGCAAGCTTGTTCTTTAATCTTGTTTTAAATCACAGTGGCTTTAGGGGATTCACATTTTTGATATAGGTTAGTGAGAATGTTTTATGTTTCTATTATTATTATTATTAACATATAGCGTTGTCTATGCTTAGTTACTCTTTTAGTCAGCATTTGGCGTTCAATTATTCTTATCGCTTTTCTTCTTAATCCACCTGCCAATCACACACATATATATATATACTATATCTTATGTGACCCAATTTCATTCTAGACATTTCTTTCTTTTCTTCCGCCTTCTAATCACTAACAACAACAACAACAACAAAAACAGCAACTATTTGTGTAGAACGCAACACGTTGATAAACAAATGAATAAATATTTTTAAATATTTAGACAATAAGCATTCATTTCGCTTGTTCCGGTGCAGCACACAAAAATCTTTGCAACATTCGCCTTTACACACACGCCACACACACACACATATTTTTATCATTAAGACTTTGTCAGACGTCGATTTAGTTCATTTGTGTCTTTCGCCTTTTGCTAAATATTTGGCTCAACGCCCACACACAAACACACACACACACACAAGTAACTGTAAACGTTTCGCGTCATTCTGCGCTGTCACGCCCCTTGCACACTTTCGAACGCCCACTTGGCGCACAGACAAACAAACAACAATAAAAATCGACTTTGTTGATTCTTATCTAAATTTAAATTTGGCCTATTTCTTGCTCAGCTTTTTGTGATTTCTTCTTAAATTCTTATCAATTACGTAAATTGAAACAAAGAAGCGTGCTGCATTGTCTTCTTCTTCAGCATATTATTATTATTTTTATTCTTAGCTATAATTTTTCTGCGCATTTCTTTTCTTAAACAAAATTTTTGCAAAATCATTTTGTTTATTAAAACGAAATTTTTCTGGCTTGTTTTTTTTTTACGTTTGTTGTCGTAGACAAAAATTAATTGAGATAAATTGTTGACAATTTGTTGCCGAAAGATTTTGTTTAATTACATGGATTTTAGTTTTGTTACGCATTTAACTTTGAATTTGCAAATACTTTGTTTCAATCTTAATCGTGTTGTTTGTAATCTATGGCAGCAACATCACCTGACTTTCAATTGAAATTAAAATCAATTATAGAAAGAAGCGTTATGAAACGCTATCATCATATTTCATCAGCTAATAATAAGTCTGGCAACACCACCAACAAGAAGAGTCTGAGACATTGTTTGTTGTTGTTTGGATGTCTGACCGAAGCTTATCTAAGAGAGCTTAGACAAGCAGAGGCGTGACGCACAGAAATGTTTTACAGTTTTTCGTCTCTCGTGTCGTTTTTGAACTCTCTCGTGTCGCCGATTATCGAATCACAATGATCCTTATAACTGACCGCATGCATGGGCCAACAACAACAATATCGCGTGTTTTTTTTTTCGTTTCGTTTTCGTTAGGTTTCGTCAAACGTCAATTGGAAGCCGTAGAAAACTGAAACCAAAACAAGCTTAAAATAGTTTTGCTTCTCTTATTTTCATCTCATTTCTATGCCTCTTTGTTTTGTTGTTTTGCGCAAAGCGTAAACAAAAAAAGCAAAGTAAAAAGAAGAAAACTTGCATATAATTGCACAGCTATGCTTTGCCGACAACTTATCTCTGACGTGTTTTGCCGGACGGCAAGCGGGATGCGGGGTAAGGTTGCAGATTACAGCGGGGCTTGTGGCGATGCCAGATGGAGGCTTTAAGTCACACAAGCCCCTACAACTATTAGGTTCTGCTTGTTCTAGTCTGCTTTGACATTTTTGCTCGTGTGTGTGCGCGCCTTCAGACTCTATTTTAATTAATTGCGTCGTACTCTTTAAAGCTGTCAATGTATGTATGTATGCATACCAACATATACATTTTTGTTTTTTTTTTTTATTACTCTCAAGCGAATAACAATAACCAAAAACAACAACAGCAGCGCAAAAGTAAATTCAAATATTTGTAGAACTAACAGTAGGGAACCCAAAATAATAAAAGTATACATATATAAATAAAGAAGCAAAAAAAAAAACAACCAAAAGTTTGCATGAGCTGCCCCAAAATGGCAGAAAAATAACAATAAAATGCGATGCATAACAGCGACTATGGAATACTCTATAGTCAGCTATAGTAACCTCTTATCTGTTTATGCAACTGAAATGCAGCGAGTTACATTTACGTACAAACAAGCTTAATCCATGTTTCTTTGCTTCTATAACTAATATACCCAGAAAAAAACTGCGCTCACTTTAAGAGTATAACAAAAATGCTGCCGGCTATTTGCACAACACGAAAAAAAAAGAAAGAGAGAAAAATGTTTTCGTTGCAGTCTGTTGTCTTTTTTGTATTAAATTGCCAGAACAACTCTATAAACAAAACTATGCAATAAATATTTGCAAAGAGATTGCGTGTGTGTGTGTGTGTAGATAAGTACATACAAATGTACATATATGCAAGAATTAATAAACTGCGTCTCAGATAGAACGCCTTTAATGCGATCTAGTATGAAATAAATAAATATAATACCAATAATTGGTGTCATGTGCTATGTTTGTCCAAGAATTGCAAACTGAAACAGTTGTTTTTCTCTATTTCTATTTCTGTTTTATAGCCGGTATTGTTGCAACGTGTGCGAAAAGTAAATAGTTTAAAGCGAGCAGTAGATAATGCATTTCAGTTTAGCTTAGGTTATGGCACTTGAAACGCCAGAAATGCCTTTAAACTAAATAGTTTAGTTAAGTTATTTTATTTCCAATAAACGTGTGCTTGCTGTTTTGAATATTATTAAGCTAGATAACAGAAACTTAATGCTCATAAAGAACTCAAAACAAGGTCAGACTTGAAAAAACAAGTCACTTAAAAATAAACAAGAGTTGGGTTAAATTTGTGTGTGTTTGTTTTTGATTTTTGGTCCTACCTGATTGGACTTGTCTGGCATTGTTTTTTATTATAGGCCTCAAAGGCTTCTGCCAATTTTTAATTGATGGCCTTATCGAAACGAAACGAAGCTGATAGCAAAACAACAATTAAAGAACAAGAACAAGAATGGAAAAACAAAATATAAAACACAAGCACAAAACAACTTTGAAAAATTTAAGTTAACGCTGCAAGCAAAAAACAACAAGAAAAAAGTAAAGTCAAGTGCCATATAAATTAAGAGAACCAGTAAAAAAAATAACTAATGATGAGCTACTGCTCACAGCAAGAGCGAGAGCAAAGAACTAGTACATAAGATTAGCAAGGCATGGCGAAAAAGCACAGATAAAAAAAAGAAGAAGCAAACAAAGCAGTACACTACAACTGCAGCAAACAAATGAAATTGTTGAACAAAATGAAAAAAAAGAATGCTTGAAATTTAATTAAAGTTTTAGATAACTCGACACAAGAAAGTGCCGAAAGGAGAAGACAACAGCAAAAATAATAAACCGCATGCGGTCAAAGAGAGCGAGAGTGCTGACAAACAGGCTCTCTTAAGTGCTTCTGCGCTCTTTTGGTATTACTTCATAGCGCCATAACAACAAGAACAACAGCAAACACAAAAACAAAAATTCACCCAAAGAAGAAGAAAATTATTGCGACGCAGAATGAAATTGTAAAAGCAAAAGTGGAATAAAAATGGCGAACACCAAAGAAAAAAACAACAGCAAGAATTTAGTAAATACTGCAAAGACAGCCTATGTATGTGGTTTTAGTATAAAATAGCAAAAACAACAACAAATTTAAAATGCATAATTATTAATATAAATAACAATATATATATATATACGCAAACACACACTCACGCACTCACAAAAGAGTACATGAATGAGTATTTGTGTTTGTTTGTGCATAGGCCTGCCGGCGTATCGTTCAAGGTCAAAATGTGTCTAAGCTGTAGGGAAGGGGAGAGCGCTGGCTGCAACGCTTGTCTGACTATTTTGAGGGTGTGTATTACACAGAGAGTAAGTGGGAGAGAGAGAGCACTTCATTCACTGATACTCTCACTCACTCACTAACAGCTCTCGTACACTCTCCCCCATCCAAACCAAGTGGGCACATGTTGAGCCTGTTTGCTACAACGCATATTCCTAATTTCCAACTTAGCATGTGTAGCTGGGCTGTTGTGACTATTTAGTATGGCGAAAACATTATGTTGTCTAAATACAAATGCCTAAATGTCACAATACAAAAGAAAAGCCGCATATTAACGTAATTTATGTGTTGTGCGTGTAAATAGAGACCGTAGCGAAAGAGTCCTTGGCCTGGTTTGTGCGCCCAGAGACGTATTAAATGATATTTGAAGCTAAAATATCTTTTGAGGAAGTTAATGAAGCCCAAAACCGGCGCTAACCATGCCCAACTAGTTTAAGCCAACATTTTCAGCTTGTTTTGTTACCGAGTACTAAAAAAAATTGTTGCAATTCTAATAATACACTACACTCACTAAAATCTCTAAGTAGCGCTGACTGAAAAAAACCGGCTATATGTAAAATATATATTTTTGAGAAGTTCCATGGTTCGTGGGAATTTTCCACTAACAACATGTTTTAATTATGTATTGGCTTTTTTAACGACACATTTGCCCAGAACTTTCAATATACCCTTAATATTTCCATGAATTCCATTGTGTTCAAGTGCAGTTTTACAGCTAAGCTACCTTGGAATAGTGCAATACAGAGGCATTGGCCCCTTCCAGTATATGGCTATTGTAGTTGTTGTTGTTGTTTGTTATGAATTCTAATTGGAATTGCAAAAATTTGTTTACCGTTTATTTTGCCGCCGCTCATGCATATGCATATCAGAATATCACATGCCATTCTGCTTTGTCTTATTGTTCTTTCACAATGGGGAGGAGCAGCAAGTAGAAAATAATAACAGTAGTAGCCAACAAGGAAATGCAATAGATGTTATGCACAACAACAATAACCTCAGTAGCAGAGCTAAAGCAGAAGCAGAGCAAATGCCAAACAACAAACACACTCACTCACTTAAACACACACAGATGCACAAAAATAGCGGAACAAAAGGCAAGGCACAAATGCAAAAACCGGCATTTTAATCGATTCACTTCATAAATTATATGGGATATGGATATGGGATATAAGTATACATATGTACATATGCATGCATACATATGTATGTACATAATATAAAGCTTAAAGCTTCTATAATAGGCAATATATAGTGGTCTTTTTGTTTTTGTATTGTATTTACCCAACATGTTTGTTGTTGCTGTGTTTTGCTTTTAGCCGCAACGCAATTTATCTAAGCAACGCCCGCTGCTCAGTCAACGTCGCTGCTGGCGTCCCACGTTTTAATTTTTTTTTTCTTTTTCTTCCTTTTCGGCGTAGATAAAACTGCGCACACTTTTTTTTATTCTTTGTATAGTAACTGTTTAACGAATAGTTTTTTCTATCGTTTTTTATAGTCCAATTTTGACTAAACGTTGTATTTAATAATGCACAAAACGGTAGCCGTCATCTTCAGATGAAAAACAATTCGATTTCGAATTTCGGGCGGACCGTTAATGAATGAAACGAATGTTGCCGAAAGCACGCGGAAAATCTTTAGGTGAGTGGGAGGCGACGACGTGGAGTTGTTTTAATTTTGTAGTGCTGCGGCCGCTGCGGGAAATAGGTTGTACATTTCTGATAAAACCGAATGGTGAAAAATATAAAACAGAACAATTCTTAAAACACGGACAAAATGTAGCCGGACCGTCGTCGCGCGGCGTAAACGAGGAAAGAAACAAACACGCGTTGTCGAGCTGCCAACAGCAGCAGCCCAAAAACTACCGAGGCGAGAGCGTCTGAGAGCAGCAGCAGTAAGACAAAAAAGAGAGAGAGCGAGAGAGAGAGAGAAAAGCACAAAAAAGCACAGGGCTGTGAGCAGAACACAGCACTGTGGAGTGACAAACGCATTTCTAATAAGAGAGTACCGGCCAGACCGCCTGTTGTCTTGTAAAACGACGGGTGGGGTAGGAAGGTTGGCTGCTTTGGTTATTTATGCTGAGCTGTGCTCTTTGCACGTGTCAAAGAGAGAGTTAGTAGGGAGCATACAAGCGCTGACGTCGCAAATGTTTGTGCATATTTTGTGCTTACGTGACTTTTTTGACACATGACGATGTTCAAGACATGCACGTATGTACACATTGCTGTTACATACATACGTAATATCGATAAGTGTCTGACCAAACGTAAGCTTTTGCGGTTTTTGTTTACACAACGTTTAACACAAGTTTTTTTTTATTTAATATTTATGCATAGCAATTGCAAAAGTCAACAGCCGGAAGCAAGGCAAAGCCGGTTTACAAATTTCAGTTTAAGAAAAATATAAATTAATTTGATTAAAAGTCCTTAAGCGAATTGTTGCAATAAGCTTAAAACAACCTGTTGTATTCGATTACTTAACGGCATAATTGACCCCCCATTCTGTGGGGGCAACATAAGCAATTAAGTGCCTGAGCATGGAAAGTTTTTTAATTTAATTCAATTAAAAGAATCGATAGACGACACTTGCACACACACATTCATATGCATAAAAGTCGTAATTTAAAAATAAATTCAATTCAAAAATCTGCATAGCAAAAAAGAGCATCTGAATGTGGTGTGAAATTTTGCAATAGACGCCAGTTGGGCGTGTGCGAATTTGGAAGCGGAAGATGAAGGAAGATAGTGTTCAGTGTTTAACGAATTTAAATTGCGTTCTATTAAATATATTGCAATTTTCATACAGTACAAATACATAGAAAGATGTTTGCCATAAACAACAGCAAAAGCGTAAGAGTATGAGCAGACAGAACGAAAGAGAGCAGATGACGGATAATAGTCGAAATGATGGAGACTGACATAATCGCAAAGCACGTTGTTATTTTGTTTTAATTTGGCTGCGCGAGTAAACACAAATAAGCAGAGAGAGAGAAAGAGACACGAAAAGCCAAAACATAAGCAGCTGAGCAATAAGCGACAGCCGCTTTGTCGCTGCAGCTCAAAACAAAAACAACAGCCGATCCAACCCATCAGCAGCAGCAGCAGCAAAATAACAACAAAAGCGACAAGTGGTGGCTCCAACAGTCTGATGGAGAGGGAATAAGGCGAGCCGAGCTAAGAGAGAGGGAGAGAGAGAACCGATTGGGTTGCGCATTGAAAAATACCGGTATGACCACGCAAAAAGCAGACAGCAATCAGCAGCAGCCAGCACCAGCGAATGAGCGAGCAAAAGGAAAAACTGAATAAACAGACAAGTTGCCTCTCTTTAATTTTCGCTCTCTTCTTTGTACCTGAAATATATGTAAGTGTGAGGTATACACACAGGCACAATATCACGTAGGCTGCTGACGTGCTTTTGTTGAGGGCAACGTGAAAAACGAGGTTAACGCAACCATCGACAAAAACATACATTTATGCATACAGACACACACAAGCAGAAATATCATCGCCTGATATGCGAATTGCGTACAATAACAACCAAATGGAAGGGCTAAACAGCAAAGCGAAAGAAAACAAAAACAAAAACTACTTTTAATGAAGCTTTGTTTTCGAAAAGAAGAAAAAAACAAAAGCAAACAGCAGATAAATTTGTTTAAATGTTGGCTGCGATTTCTTTTGCTTTAAAACACTGCACAGCGTTGCCATATGCAAGAAAAACTTGGTGCTCAGGGCAACGTTACATTTACATTTACATGCACATAACAGACCAACTGTGTGGGAGCACTAGAGATGTGTGTGTGCGTGTGTGAGAGGCTGCACGTACGCATAAAAATTTGTTTCTTGTTTGACTATTTAAAAAAATAAAGCAGAGATCAACGCAGGCTGAAAAACCACCCACAAAGTGCCCACCAAAGCATTGTTTCTGTCTGCCGTTTTGTCCCGTTTCAACTGCAGCGACAACTGCGGCGAAAAATGAAACTTTCATTGTTGAGAAAAAAAAAAGAAATACAAAATAAATTAACGACAGTGCAACGCCTGCATGCGTTACAATCCCGTTTTTTGCAGCTGCAAATTGCTGAATTTACATGTACACTTCGTCCGACCCCTCGCCAAGAGAGCACTGCAATTTATATGCATTCAGCTCAGTTAAGGCGCTGATAAACGTGATTTTTATTGTTTATTTTTTTTTTCTAATCTTTTTTGTTTTTTTTATTATTGCCATTTGTCCGTAAGTTTGTCATCATCATCATCCGCTGTGGCTGACGGTTGCTTAGCCGCAACACGTCAGCAGACGCCTGCCTGATGGCTCGAACTCGGTCAGTGTTGGAGCGCAACGTCGTTCGAGTGGGTGAGCGGACACGGGGGTGGGGTGGAGGTTGAGACAGAGAGAGAGAGAAACGAATGCGCTCTCATTGCTTTGTTTGTGTGGTGTTTGCACAACGTTCGCTCATTTTGTTTGCTCGCTTGCTTTGGCTGTCGTTCTATTTTGGGTTGTTGCGGTTGCTGCTGCAGCGCCAAAGTGCAATAAACGTCATCAAGGTTATATGCTGCCGCAGAGCAGCCAGCGTCGCTGCTGCCGTTGCAGTTGCTGTTTTCAGCGCTAGTTTCGCTTTACAGTTTATTAACACTTTGATCCGTTTTCATTTGCTAAGCTCTTTGCTGGTGGCTGTGCTTGCACACACACACACACACGCATACATAGACAACGCTTTTGAAAAAAGCTTGCATGAATCATTTTTATTTTTTTAATTGACTGCTCACACAGCTAAGATAGCTAACACGTACACATATATACACGTCTCACTCGCACTCCTTTTGCTATTTGGGGTATTTGTTGTTTATGTACCATTAAAATGCAAATGAATTTCGTCAATTTGTCAATTCCGGAAATAAGCCTCGTCGCGCAGCTAGCCCAAAGCAACAACAATAATTCATTTCAAGCTGCTGCCCACACATCGCTGCCTAAATCACCCTCTCCGCACCCCACAAACTCTACGTCTTATATGTTTCTTCGTCATATTCTTGTGAAAGTTTCTTTTTTGACTTGTCAGCTGGCCATTTGCATTTAGCTGTTTGTGCCACTTGAAGACACTGTGCAAGGCAGCGTATCTAATCGTGTGCACTCTTTATTTTTTCCTTCTACTCACTGCAAGAGATAAACCTAATCGATTATCAATTTGAAATATTCCACTCACATAGTTGTTGGTACAAAGGAAGTTGTTCATTAAAAAAAAATGAAGAAACAAACAGACGAAAGCTATTTTACAGAATTGCTCGTTATCACATAATGAAAGCTATACTATACTATACGGCAATCTTAACTATTTATTCATTGAAAGCAATCAAGAAAGAGAAGTGTTTGAATTATATGCATATAGTATACAAAAACAAGTGAAAAATTCTTCTCAATAGGCGCTGGCTGTGCCGAAGCAACTACATACGCATTACTTCTAGGAACAACATTATTCAATGGATTGTTGCCAAGGGCCTCAGCTGTTTGGCCGAAACACTAAAAATACAGATTGAATATGTGTGTGTGTGTGTGAAAATGGAAAACAGACACACACACATGCACATGCACAAGGCAAGTGCGATGCGTTTCCAGAACATTCAACAGAACAATAAGAAGAAGAGCGTTAGCGGCATAAACACGTAACGCAAGAACGTAAAACCAAGAACAAAGTGGAAGGGGACAGCAGCTAACGAGCCAAGCAAGGTTTTGGTAAAGGGATGAAGGGCGCCGAGCTATCTGCACACAACATACATAAGGCCATCTCACTCTAACCAACAGTGCGTAGCAGTGCACGGCAGCTGCAAAAAAAAGTTTCAATGCACACCGTGGAGCAACAGTCGCGTCAATGCATTGAAATTCAATTGACAAGGGAAAGCCAGAAAAGAGAACGAGAGAATGCGCGCGAAAGAGTACAGCTAAAGGAGTAAGATAAAATAAAGAAAAAGAAAAACATACGTGTATATGTAAAACTTGAAATTCAACACTCACCTGATTGACTTTGGCTGCAGCTGTTGTCGGTGTTGCTGCAAGAGACATTGCTGCCGCCTACGCCGCTGTCCCCAGAGCCGCTTGCGTTGTTGTTGCCGCTGCCGCTGCCACTGCCGCTGCCTGCGCTCTGTTGCAGCGATGCAAACTGCTTTGCAGCAGCAGCTGTGCTGGCATTTTTCTCCTCCAAAATGCGTTCAACCATCATGGCTTTTTTCTTCTTCCTTTTTTTTTTGGCACTCTTACAGTCTTTCAGCTTCAAACACAAGCTCAAATGAACGCACTGTTATTAAGAATATTTTATTTTTTCCGGTTAACAGCTGCAATACGTTGCCTGCAACCCGCTTCGCACCGCTCCCCTCGCTAATAAGAAACAACGTCGACGTCAACGTCGTCGTCGTCGCTGCTGCTGCTGCGTTGTGCTCTCGCTCTTTCTGCTACTACTGTTGCTGCGGCGTTTAGTTTTTGTTGTTGTTGCTGCGCTCATTCAAAATGGTGGCTGTTTAAAGATTGTCTCTGCCTAGATATTTGGTTGTGTGAATTTGAATTCTTGCTATCGATGATGTTGTTGTAGTTGTAAGTGCGGTCGGCTTCGTTGCAAATTGCGCAGCATCAAAAAAATTGTCGCAGGAAAAATTTACGTTTGGCAAAATATAAACTTTTATCCACTGTACGGCAGCTGCACTGTTGTTGGCTGCGCTGCACGATTGTCGGTCGGTTGTTGGTAGTTGTTATTGATGGTGGTGGTGTTGGGTACGGATTTTCTCATCACACTGGCCAAGCAAGCAAAAAAATATTCCTTCTGTTTTTTTTTCGTTTCAACTTATACTCATTGGTTATATTTTTTTTGCTTTTCACCTTTCCTTTGTGGGCTCTTACTGATGGGCTTGACTGTGATTGTTGTTGGTGTAGTTGCAGTATAATTTCTATTGATATTGCAAGAACGTTGTAGGTTATTGCCTGGGACTAACTGTTGATGGTGTTTGGTCGTTGTAGCTGTTGTTAAAAATTTTCTGCTGATTACAACACAAAAAAAATCGCTGAAATAGCGGACAAAAGCCGTTTTCTTTGCGTTTTTCGCTTTAAATTATCTCTTCTAGCTACCGATCCATTTTTTAACGTACGAAGATGATTTCCGACTGAATAAAATTAGCGATGCATCATCATAGGTAAATCGAACTATCGATATACATTTTCGTTTTTTACCGATAGTGAATCGATAATGTTAAAGTCGATTGATTAGTTAACAGAGGTATCTTATTTAGCAGGCATTACTCCAATTTAATAACTAATTTTGTTAAGATAGTTTAAGATGAATGAAAGTTTAGCATTGATATTGGCAAACCAATAAGCATTAGGGTTGTATAACAGTATTGATAGCTAGTTCTGTAATGTGTGGAGTAAGCTCTGTTAAGTGTGGAGCGAAACTGTGAAATGAAAATTCAGGACGTTTCCCAGCACAGATTTAACGTTTTACATAAATAGAATAAAATATTAATATAAGAATCCTGTAAAAATGTAATAAATTTGCTTCAAAACTTGTATGCTTCGCTCCGCCCCTAAAGCAACCCCACCCTGTGGGCGGAGCTAGCGCTGTTGAACCACCACCAATCGCATTGACAAGGACTTGCCCAAAGAACCGTTAACGAAAGCGCCTGCGTAAATCAACAAAGCGCCAAAGAATAATTTGCTTTTGAAACAATTACATCAGCTCAAGTGTTTCCAAAATTTAGTTTCTTTTCGCTTCGCTCTAAGAACGTTACAAACGCTTGCAACTTTCCACAATTAACAGTTTTAATTGAAACGCCATGGCCGATGATATTGTTGGCCAAGTTAATACAAAACGCGCACGCATCGCTGGCAACTGCAAGATCGCGAAACCAGCTGAAACCAAACCCTCGAATCGTGTGCCCAAATGTGCCCGTTGCCGAAATCATGGCATCATCTCCGAGCTGCGTGGCCATAAAAAACTTTGCACCTACAAAAGCTGCAAATGCAATAAATGTGTCCTAATCTTCGAGAGGCAACGCATTATGGCTGCCCAGGTATGGTCTTTACTTACTCACTATTGTCTATTGTCTTTAGATTAAACAAAGCATTGCTCTAATTTGAAAGATCAACATTTCCCCGGGCAAAACTCCTTCCAAAGGCAAACAAACTTTTGTCCAGATTTGTTTTGGCCTTTTTTTCTGGTTTCGCTTGCTGCTGTTGCTGCTGTTGTTGATGATGATGGAAAGTTGTCAAAGCATACGAACAAATCGAGCGAAAATATCCGCTTACCAAACTGTTTACACAAGTGTTGCCGGGGTTCGCATTTCATTCGAAGGGGGATTGGGTGCAAGAACAGAAAAACTCGGCTAATGAATTCAATATAGTTTGCAGATTGCAGTCGATTTGGTGTTTTGAGCTAGCTAAGTTTTGGGTTTCATAGGCCGGGTTTTTGGGAACAGCCTTTAACTTCACCCCTCGTCTGTGTGATACCCAAAGGAATTGTCTATTGTTGTTTGTGCAAGGCAAAGGCAAAGTCAACAAATGGTTTTGTTGGAGTTTTGTGGCTGCTGCCAACACTTGTCGCATATTAATTTCAATTGGAACATTTTGCTGCAGGTTGCCCTGAAGCGTCAGCAGGCGGTTGAGGATGCGATTGCGTTGCGCCTGGTGGCCAATAAGACTGGACGCAAAATCGATGCATTGCCGCCGGGCAGCATATTTGGTTTGACCGTAACGCAGCCCAAGGAGCAACAACAACAATTGGAGGAGCAGCAGCAGCAGCAGCTGGAGCTGGAGCAAACGTTGCCGCCAAAGCCAGAGCTGGAGCCGGAGCCAGAAGCATTGGTTGTGCCACAGGATTTGAGTGGCAAGCGGCGGGAGCAGGTTTCCCAAACGGCCATCGATATGCTGGCCCAGCTGTTTCCACAACGCAAACGTTCCGTGCTGGAGCTGGTGCTCAAACGCTGCGATCTGGACTTGATACGCGCCATTGAAAGCGTCTCGCCGCCGGCAGAGCAAGCGACCATGGAGCAGCAGCTGCAGCTGCCGCCGCCGCCACCACCGCCAGCGCCGCTGCCACCATCTCTACAGCTAGCTGTGCCCACGCGCAGCAGCGCCTTTCGACCTGTCATCGCCGAGCAGGTAAGCTAATCCTGGCCAGCCTCCATGGCCATACTATACCCTCTCTGCTTGCTTACAGTTTGCCGGCAAGTCGTCGACCAGCGCCGGCATTTGTGCCTATCCCAAGTGGTTTGTGCCGCTTTCCTTTCCGGTTACCATGGGTCATCTATCCAATCTGGCGCCACGCTGCACTCTGCCCAACTGCAATTGCCTGGAAAGCTATCAGTTCCATTAAACAAATTATACGCTTACGCAAAAGGCAAATTATATTTATTAAAACTAAATACAATAAAATAAACAAAACTTAAGGTTAACTCAAAACTGGTTTGGCAATCTCCTCCACATCATCATCGTTGTCGTCGTCGTCCTCCTCATCATCATCGGACAAGTACATGCGATCTTCCTCATCGCTTAGCGGCACACTGCTGCGGCTTGCCACAGACCGACTGCTGCTGCTGCTGCTGCTATTCGAACTTTTTGTGGCAGCAACATTTGTGGCATTCGCCACATTGGCGCCACGTTTGCTTTGATTCGCACGTCGCCATTTGGCGCGTCGATTCTGAAACCAGGTCTTCACCTGGCGATCGGTTAGCTTGAGCTGCAGCGCCAGGTGCCTGCGCTCCTCGGGCGACAGATACTTGGAGCTGGAGAAACGATTTTCGAGATTTTTCGTCTGTTGCGAGGTGAAACGGATTTGGCCACCTTTGCGCTTAACCCCAAAGTTGGACATGTAAAAACTGGCTGCCGGATAGGCAGTATTGCAATACAAAGCGGCGGCAGCAGTTGCTGGATTGCTAAAACCTATAAAAAAAAAACAACAACAAATACTTTCATTAATCTCAAGCAAAAGCTTTGTCAATTCTGATTGGTCAGGCTTTGGCTGAAGTATTTGCGTCTCCTTCACACTCACATGCACGCCCATTTACAAATGGTGGGCAGGGCGTTGCCATACTTGGGCAATTGTGGGAAAATCAATTGCCATTATTCTTATCAGACGGCAAAATAGAAAGAAAAAAAAACGGAGCGACAACCAATTCGATTGTATATTATTTGTGGCCTGATATTCAATGTTGACGGAAACATGCACTTGGCCATAACTAAGAGCCATCATATTAAGACGCATTGACCTAGGCGTAGCATTTAATGTTTAAATATATTGTACAAATACAATTATTTTGTGGCGATAAACTTTGAAAATTGACTGAAACTGACTAAACCCCAACCAATGCACAGCACTTGAAAACAATATGTTGTTAATCGTTCAAATATTGAATGAAGAGGCGACGGACTAAAAAACAGTCGACAGCGAACGCTCTTATCTCAATCTGAAACTCAATCGAATGGCAATTGTCGCCAGAAGATGATGGACAGCGCCTTTTAATCGCCGCTAATAGCATTCAACGTTAAGATAAGCCTATCAAAAACAACGCTAAGAGAAACGAATAGAATATACTCTATTGATTATATTCTCACGATTCTTAGCTGCTAAAGCCATAAGATTGAGCTTACTTGCCAGCTGGCTTAGTTGGATGGATCTCACCTGAATTTTGAAATGTTTGTCATGTTCGATAAGACTTTATTTTTAGGGTTGTCTGCAGCCAATACATAGGGACAAATAACAGACAGACATGGTCTCTAATCTGGCCACTGGGAACTGCATACAGTGTGTGTGTGTGTGTGTGTGTGTGTGTGTGGGTGAAAGGGTTTGAATGGGGGTAGATTTCAAGTGGACTTTGGCGCCAACACTTGACTTGAACAAACATAAATGCACATTAATCATGTTTGGATGGGAATGGGCGGAGAGAAAAGGAGTTCGATGTCTTCATTTGAATATGGTTAAACTTAACTTAAATTAACTGTTTTGTTAGTTGCATTGGACTTTAATCTAAACGAAATTCCGTCTTAATTATTAATTATATATTTAGATAGCTCGTTCATTATGCTTGCTGACTCATATCCTGTATGAATGTACGAATGATAATTGATTTTTTTTATTTTTGGACTTTTGCTCAATGACAACAAGGCAACAAGTGTTTGCCCAAATGGCGAACATGGCTTACCTTCACAATCCAGAAATGGCGAATACTGATCACAGTAGGCAGCTGGCTGGGCAGCGGCTGCAGCGGCAACAGCCGCAGCTTGAAAGTGTGTCATAAAGTGGCTGGAGTTCTTCTGTAGATTCAGCATTTGCTGATAGAACAAGGAGGCGGGATCTGAGTAGACGGGATTGAAGCGTAGCGTTGTTGGCGACAGCAGTGTGCCCGCATTGGGCTCCAGATTCTTGAGAGCATATTGCGCGGCGGCTGCCTCACGTGACATATCATATATGGATGCTGGACTGGTGGTTGAGGCGGGTGTGGGCGTGAAGGCAGTCACTGTTTGTCCTGTGACAGGACTCGTGTGTGTTTGTGTGTATGTTTTTTTGTCAGTTAATTGAGTTTTATGCTCCAAGATGTTGTCAATGGAGAATGCTGATTTGTTTGTCTTAAGCGTATGATTATCCATGTTGCTGGCTCGATCCCAATGCGCCGGCCGAGTTGGTTTTAACAGGAAGCAATCACGATGCGACTTGAACGAACGCTAACGGTGAACTAATTGGTCTGGACTGTGCGCAGTGCCCAATAAATTGTAGTAAATCAGATTTCACAGAATATAATAGATTGTACATATACATATAATGTTGTGCTAATGGGTAGATATCTATATTATAACAATAATATAAACGACAACCGGCCTATGTAGATACGAATTGTACATAGATAATGAATGAGTCTACTATCATCGATAAGGTCGCTTGCCTGTTCGCCAGCTCGCTTGCTCGGGTTTTGGTAGCTGGTAGCGGTTGTAGACCCAATCGCCGATCCACCAGTCATATAAATCAAAACACTCGGAGCTTATTAAACACATTGCTAACGGCAATGTGTGTTGCCATCTCGCTTGCACCGCTTGCATTGTCGGTACTTTTGATCGAGTAATTGTTAATCACCCGCTTATCGGTATCGACTCGTATGTCGTCGTTTATCGTTAAGGGCTGTTGTTGTTGTCACTCTCATAACTGCTACTGCTTCTCATCCTACTCTTTGCTCTCATCCTGCTGCTAGTTCGTTATACCCTGTAATTTAAGTAGGGAGTTTTGGTGTTGTGTAAAAGTGCTTACCTAATTATTTTCGTAATAAACTAACTTTTTTATATTTATTAATATAAACTTAAAGTTTTCGAAATGCTCAATATTTTATAGAGTATCTAACAGTCGATGCTGCAGGCATGCTTGGCTCAATATATACTTGTATTCATTTATTGTAGTTGTAAACAAATTAAAATCACCAATAGGCTCTCACTCGTATGCCGGCGCCTCCCCGCCAAGCTTTGCACCCCTTTACATTCCATAAATGTTGTCATCGCCATCGCTTTTTGATTGAGTAATCGAGTTGTTGTTATGATTTGAGCCCCTGCGTATGCGTGTGTGTGTGTTTTATTCTATTTCTCTTCTTTTTTTTCGGCAGTTTTGTGGACTTTCGAAACAATTTATGCGTTTGTATAGCTACGTTGTGCGAAGGGCGGGAATGTTGGAGGAGCTGTCTCTTATCAGCTGTAGTCGGGGTCCCCTTAAAGCCTTTGAGATGATGGATTACTTTTGATTTTGGGCATTGGCGTTTGCGATAAAAAAAAAACATAAACGCCTAATTGTTGTTATTGTTGGTGTTTACTGAGTGCGATATTGTTTTCAGGTCGCCGTTGTATCTGTTAGATACAAGTATTTAACTAAATTTAAGAAGGGGCTCTTTTTAAAGTAGTTCAACAAAAAATTCAATAACCTGTTTCTGAAGGAAATATTTTAAAGGCATTTAACTATTAATTGAGCTTCTATGTTTAACTAAATAAACTCGATCTTTCGCAAACCCATTGAAAACTCATACTAATAACCAATTAATCGCCAATTCTATGTTAGTCAAGTGCTCTATATTTAGAAAGTTTATTGGTTAAGTTCGTAGAAACAAAGTTAATTTTGGTGATTCTATATTTCCCCATGACGAAAAAGCTAATAAAACGCGCAATTGGCAATCAAAATAAAATAATGATTGCCCGAACTGTATTAAAGTCATGATAATTTTGTCGTCAATGCTATTGATAAATCAGAAAAGTCCCTACTCAAAACACCAACATTAAGGGACTAAGACAATATATATTTTTAGGCGTTTCTTAAAATATTTAGTTTTGTTCGCACATCACTAGAATTTGACTGTCACATCTCTAATAACACAAGTGCAACGGGATCAAAAGCACAGTTATCCAGCCTCTCTCTCTCTGTAATACCAGAGCTGCCAACTTGCACTAAAAGTGCTGCTTACCTTAATTATAAACTATCAATGGAAAAATATTCTAATCAACAATTTTTGTTTTTAAATACATGAATCACAATATAGTATTTAATGTGCTTATGGGCATTGAATCGTATGACAATCGCTGCCTTCAAGATTGCTGCATAAACAAGCGCCAACAACAAACACAAAAACTCTGCTTAAACAAATTACCAAATAACAAACCTTGATAGAAAAAATACACAATGCCTATTGATAAATATATATGTAGATACATACGTTTATGAATGTACTCGATTCGTTTGGAATTGATCGCTGTGGGCCATGATAATGTTTTGTCGTTGGCTCGGCTTAAGTTCGTCAAGTGACACTAAATTATTAGCAATTATCAGAGACAAACGGTTCGAAACGACTTCAAAATTGGGCAAAAATTTGCAGTACAATAAAGGGAAAAGAGCTCTTTTTGAATTGATAATGTGTCTCAAATTGAAGCCAGACCAAGTGATAAGAGGCGTCAAAAAATCCAATTCTGATAGGCCAAAACAATGATAATTGGCTTGTTGTGATAGATACATCAAAGTTCCATCATTCATGTTAAGAAATACATATTTTTGGCTCTTTATTTATATAACTTTATTCATTCTCATGCTTCATCATTGCGTTGCACATACATACAATTTCCAGTTAGATATTTAATAAATATATATATTTTGTAATTGTATTTATATGTGTAAACTAATTGATTAAATTGTTTGCGTAGCATTTTAAATTTTTCTTACTTTTTCTTTTTCATAACATTAATTTATTAAATAATGCATACGAATAAATATTTATATTTATATATATATATATATAGCACTATGTTGCTGCATTTAATTGGTTTTTTAAGCAGTTTTTATTTATTAAATTGTATGAGTTATTGCATTTGCTTTTTGTGTACAGTATTTTAATCTATATTTATAATTATGTTCCATTTATACGTTTCTTGTTTCTGAGAAAGTTGAGTATTTTGCTTGGCTTTTTGTGTGAAATTACATAAAATTAAAATGCGAAATAAATAAATTATATTATAATTTCACAAGCACAATTAGGCATGCACACATTAAGTTTACAATTTCAACATTAAATTCATTCTTTATTTGTTTTGTTTTAGATTAATCTTTGTTTTGGTTGGTTTGAAAAGCACTACAAGTTAACATGCTGACAAAATTGTTTGAGTATTTGTATTTTCTTTTGTGTTGTGTGTTAAAATTAAGCGGCCTAGGCATAGAATAAAATTAGTTTATTAATTAGTAAGAAAATTCGAGTAGCAAAAATTAGTATAGTTTAAGTTAGGAGCTGTTGAACTTCGCAACGTTGAATTTTGTTTAAAAACAAATTCAAGTAGGTAATTAAGTAAGTTAGGATAGGTTAATAACGTTTACATATATGTATAAAATATATATATAGGCATACATATACATATGTAAGTATGCTCATTGGTATTGGGTTAGTTTTGTTGTTTGGACCTAAACGGTACAGCTATCAAAGCGCTCTAGACCAGATTGGCCACATGCGTGGTGTCCATGTGTTGGATTAAGACATGTATAAAGGACATCTCCTTGCGCGCATTCTCCAGTATCACCTTGGGATCATCCGAAGTGCAGCGCAAGCAATTTGGTGCAAATACCATGGCCAGATTCGATGAATCCATTTTGGTGCAGGTAACTACCTCCGGTACGGAGAATTGTTGCAAAAAGTGTATTAAATACGTTAGGACCTAAAAACCGTATAGAACATATAGTTAAATGAAGCAGAACAAGAGTAGATGGTAAGGACTGACCAGTTGATTGATTTGTGGCAACTTATTAACTATTTCTTTGGCTTTATCGGGATCCTCGGTATTCACGCAATCCTCGTAATAATCATCGGGTATAAGTGGATCGTATAGCTCACGATACCACAGCTTAAGTAGACTAGCGGGCGCATGTGCATCAACTGTTGGAAGATATAAAAAGTGTTTATAGTATATAAAAGAACTATTTGGTATATGGCCAACTCACTCATAGTGTTCTTATAGTCAGGAACATCCCACCGATCCAAGCGATTCTTCATGCAATTGACTTCATCCACATCGGCAGACACACGAAAAATACCCTCCGTTTGTTTGCCATTAAGCAGCAACACCTGTTCAAATATAGGTATTACGATTGTTAACTAATTGTCTGCTGGAACTGCCAAGTTATTGCTTACATGCTCTGCTAGCGTTGTTTGTATCCATGGCAGTTTGCGTCCCGGGTATTTATCCTTTTGCAGTTCCATTATCTCGGATAGTGTATTGCCAAACATGCTATTGCGCAGAATTTGTTGCTACATTAAGAACATTAATTAGTAAGCGTATAGTTGATTATAAAGCACGTTAAAGCCTACCCGCGCCTGTTCCACCTCATCCTCGGTGGGCTTCTTGGCCAAGCGTCTGCCGCTGCTGCCAATGCGATCCAGACGACGACAGCAAACAGTTGCATAATGCGAGATTTGCACATGTATTGGCCATTTGCAGACCTCCAGAAAACCAGTGGCAAACGAGGGATCACGATGACGATTCACATAACTGAAACAGATAAGAAAACAAGCATTAAATTAATCGCAAGATTGTTTGCTTTAGTTCGTTTCGTTTCGTTACTTGAGCAGCGTAGGTTGAAACGTTGGCGAGGGCGGCACAAAGGACAAACAAATGGCCATTAGCTCCCAGCCGCGTATAAGAGATTCACGCTTGTGATTCTCTGTGGTCTGGCGGCACAGCTGTACATAAAGCTCATCGCGTAATCTGCAAAAATAAAATACAATAAATATAACAAGTAATTTTAGTTGGTTGAGTTATTTAACTCACTGTTGCTGTGGCAAGGAGGCGGTAATTATGTCAATGGCCACCGAATTGAGGCTCATGCCAATGCGCGCCTTGCGATCTCCCATGTAGATTTGCACCAGCTTGAACAGCTCAATGGCCGTCTTCTTGTCGGCCTTGTCGCGTGACAGTGCCAACATGGGCCGACTAATGGCCTCCGCCGTCCAGCTAAGCATGTCGCGCACCGAGGCCTTTTTGCGAAAGATGCCCTTGGAGTGCAGATTCAGATTGTCGGCGGCAAACTTCTCAATATCACATTCCTTCATGCAGGCCAGCGTTGTGGCGCCGGGCGCACGTTCGCTGGGCGGAAAGATCTGCTGTATGGTGGGCTTAAGTGATGGTGGCGCCAACTTATGATTGCCGCCACGACTCAAACTGCTGCTGATCGTCGGCTGTGCGGCATTGGCAGTGGCCAAGTGTTGCGGCTGCTGCTGCTGCTGTTGCTGCTGCTGGCCATGATTGGCCTCCTCTTTGGTTAGCTGACCGGCGACTAGGCGCGAGATTTGACGATTGGGCGAGGGCAGCGTCTGTGATTGCTTCTGTTTAGCGCTGGACGCATCGCTGGGATCCAAATGCAGCTGCTGCTGATGTGGCGGTGGCGGTGGCTGACCCAAGCCATGAGCATGACCCGTAAACGGATATGATGGCGTATTCGAATACAATTGCTGATTGTGCTGCTGATTATGATTATACGGATGATGGCCCTGACCCGCCGACGATGAGGGGCTGTGCGAGACGGTGTCATAGTATGAGATCTGATAGCGAGGCTTTGGCTTGGGCGCTGCAACGGGCTCCGTGTTGCCACCAATGCCCTCCAGTACGGCCTCCACATTGTCGGAGCTGGCAAAGAAATCAAAACATAAGTATGGCATTGTTAAAGTAAATGTTAGAGCTTACATATCCTCACGTCCGGCTGGATCATAGGGCGGATACTGATAGGCATAGTAGGAGACGCTATCGCCCATATTGGCATAGTCATCGATCATGCCATAATTGTGCTCCAAGTAGCCGCCATGCGTATCCGAGCCACCATCCGAGTCCTCATTGTCCGGCTCATGGCCCGACAGCGAATGCTCCGACTGACTATCCGAGTGATACGAATCCGAGTCGCCAGCACCATCTCCATCAGCGCCATAATCATAGCGACCAAAGAGTTTGGCCTGCTCAATAATATAGTGCTTGAGCGGCAACAGATGTGGCATCTCCTGGCCACAGTTGCTGTACAGCGGCGATATATTGCCATTATCATACTCCACATCGCTGTTATCGGCCTGCAAATGCTGCTGATGCGTCTTCGAGCGACGCGAGTCTCGTTTCTCGCCAGCATTTTGCAGCGGATGATAGCCACGCTTGTCCAAGCTGGAGCTGGCACTGTGCCGCAGCGAACCCTGACCGGTAAAATGATGCGATTGCGAACGATTCGCTGTGGAGCTATTGGACTTTTGCCTTCTGGCTGCCGAGTCATTTGAGCCACGCGACGAGTGCGTCAGCATGCCCAGATTATCGGAGCCAGCGCTGGGTGAAATGGGCGCTGCTTTACCCAAAGACATGCGCTCCAAGCTCAGCAGATCCAAGCCACTTGGCTCCTGGATGCGCGGCGAATGCTGCTGCTGCTGCTGCTGTTGCATTTGCAATTGTGGCGGCGGATTTGTGGCACTTGTTTTGGCCTGACGCGAACTCTTCGTCTGCGGACTGATGGGACTCTGTGGACTCGAATCACTTGAGTGCTTCTTGTGACCACTGCTGTTGCTGCCAGCCGTGCTGGTTGCCGTATTGCTGCCACTGGCAGCACCGCCATGACCCTTGGCATTGGTCGTATGCCGGCGCCGTGAGAGCGGCGTATTCTCCACAGACTTAAAGTACTTTTCGTGCATTGAATCATCGCTGGCGGCACCGCCATAGCTACTACCAACACCAACGCCGCCAGCGCTGCCATTTGCCTCGGCGCTGCTCTTGCGATACGATTTGCTGTGATGTCCAGCAGCGGCTGGATTGATGGAGGAGGACATAAAGCTGCCAGAGCGTGCCAATGAGACTTTATATTCGCGATCTGTAAGTGTGGAAAAGTTAGTTAAGGCCTACTTAAACATGGCGTTCTTTATTTACCGCCCATAGCTGCTGCAAATGCTTTGCCTGAAGTGGGTGGAGCTCCTCCGCCTCCTCCTCCTCCACGTTGTGCGTTGCGTTGTTGTTGTTGCTGCTGCTGCTGTTGTTGTTGTTGTGCGTAATTGTATTGACGTTCGGCATCTGGTGAGATTTTCTTCTTCTGCGCCAGTGGCGTATGTATCGAATGTGTGGGTGAGGCAATATCGGATGACTTGGAGGAGCAATAGCCCTGCATATGGCTGGGCAGCAGCTGATGATCAAAGTATTTATTGCTATCGACGACACCAGCACTACTACCACCAACAAACGATGAGGACGAGTTCGAGCCATGCGGTAAATTATGTGAACTGCTGCTCTCTTGCAACATTTCGAAGCTGATGGCGCAAAAACCAAACGGGAGAGAGAGAGAGAGAGAGAGGAGAAATACAATGATTAAAGCATGTTAGTGTGTGTTGGTGTCTTAATTGAACAAATGAACTTTTAGCTTTGATTTTGAACTTATTTAAGTTTAAGTTTTTAAAGGAACTAAACCTTTTCTATCTATTATTACCAAAACCAATAAATCCTTGTCAAACAACAAAAGCCTTTAGCTACAAACTATTGGAAACTTACGCGCCATTATCCTTGCCAGTGCGTTGATGTTTCTGCAAGGAGCCAAGACGCAATCCATCATTGGGCACAACACTTGCACCATTTGCGGCATCATTGAAGCGGCGATAACCATGCGCACTGGACAAACTCGAATCGCTTGACTTGCCCGATTCCTTGTAGTGATTGCAAGAGTCTGTAAGACATGGAAAACAAAAGCATTTAGGGTTTAAAACAATGAGTCACAAAGCGAGTTTCCCTGTTACCTTGTGAGCGTCGAGAGGCGTAGCCCTGTTGCTGCTGTTGTTGTTGTTGAGGCGACGATTGCTGCATGTCCATTGAACGGGATGAATCACCCGTGCCAACGCTGCAAAATATGCGACAAATAAATAAATAAAACAGAACAAAGAACAAAAGAACAAGAAGAGCTTACCGAAAACTTTGACGGCCTCGTGGACTAGAGATCATTTCGTTGGCAGCCAAACTGCTTAGTTTCTCCTCGGAACTGGCCACAACACCATTGCCGCGCTGCTGACTGCCACGCCCCTTCTTATTAGCTGCCGACATGGGCGAAGGCTGTTGCTGCTGCTGCGGCGATTGCTTAGCCAACGATTGCTTCTGTGGCGTTGTCTGCTCCCGTCGCTCGCTGGGATCGGTGTTCTGTTTGAGCGTTTGCAGCTTGGCCAGCGGTATGATGTCACACTTGCTCGGCCGATGCCAAACTGTTTTCTGCGTGGCCGCATTATAGTAATAGAAGCGTTGCGTATTCGTATCAAACAGTTCCCACCATTGCGATGAATCTGTACGCTTAATTGGCACATCCTGTTAGAGAGTCGAAACACAAGAGCGAAAGAGAGAGAAAGCGAATGAATTAAAGTGAATTAGAACGGTAAATTTCATATTATTTGTGTGTGTGTGGGAGGTGTTATGATTATGCGCTTTATACAAACCCTACGCTTAACAAAATGAGGAAGGTGTTAACTAACGAGATTTCTCAGATATAAACCAACACCAAATGGCAATTTGTAGCATCAGCATAAGGCAGATAACGCTTTGCAATCCATGCTTCTGAGCACGTTTGCAAAAAAAAAAAGAAAAAAACAAGCAAAATCTGCCCATTTTAAATATTATGTTTCAAGTGTACTGAACATAAACGTGCTTCCCCTCGTCGTTTGGCTATAGAAATGATTATTTTGACATTTAACTTGAAGGGTTTGCTTTGAGTTAAGCGCTTAATCAGCAATTTGTAAAGCGCCCCAAAGTAATCAGCTGCATCTTGTGCTTTGGTTTTGTTAGCGATTTTTTTTTTTTGTGTCATTATTGTCACAAGTTGCAGACATGCTATCTCTCTCTAACGCGCTTCGTCTGCCCAAATCATATAAAAGCTTTCTCTGTTTGTTTCGCTTATGGCCGAAGTAACGGTTACATATCAGCTGCTGCTGCTAGCACTGACCTTGAACTTTTCTGCTGCAGCTACTGGCTGCGCCCAGGCCCAGCGCCAGCGCCAGTCACAGTCAGCAGTCGGCTGCAGCAGAGACCGAGAGACAGGCCCTGACCCAGGCTCACGTATATTTCTTTTATTTTTTCTCTTTTAATCTGCTGCTGCTGCTGTTCTTGTTGTTGCTGTTTTGTGGTCTGATAAAACTGTAACACAATGCACGAACGCCCACACAACCCCCTCACACACACACCTACACAGCTTTCAGCTCGGTTGCTTTTCATTTCTGGTTTTCATCTCCATTTCCATTTCATGCGTTGCGCGCTTTGTTGCATAATTTTTTAGTGGGCGCAGCGAACACGCTTTGATTGGGACAAGGCTGCAGCTAACTAAAGCATCGCAACGTTACGCTTTTTGCATTGTTGCGCTTTCAACTGTCAGTTTGTCAGTCAGCCAGTCATTCACTCAACCATTCAAGCTGGACAGTACGCATAAGTGGGTCTATTTTGTTGTGCTGCCTGTTCGCCCTGTGAAGCTCCTCTTGTTGTTGTTGTTATTGGTCTTTAAGCAGGCTTGTATGCTCTTACTGCTGCTTTAAATACTAAATATATCGATATATTTGGTGTAATAGCAGCCAATTAAACTAGTTATCGATTGGCATTAAAGGTGGAATGTTATTGCTAGGGCTACAAACAACTTTTTTTCTTATTTTAGGATTAATAGAACTGTCTCTTGGTTAACTTTTACTTTAATTGTTAAAATCGTTATTTTAATATAATTATATCAATAAAAAGTATGAAACAAAGTTATTAATAATGATCATACCGCTTCCAATAGTAAAGTTCTTTAAAATTTATGGTTTAAAAAAGGTTTTGTATAGTTTATGCTTAAAAAAAAACCCCCTAACAACCTCCCAAGAGCATATTAAAAAAATATATATATAAATTAATGCTCGTCTACCTACAAAACAACCTAATTTCAGCCTTGTGTGTAATTATGGAACAAAAACAACCGCAAACAACTTTATCTGCTTGAGTTGTGAGCGTTTATAAATGAAAATATGAAATTAGAACACAACGCACATTTGCTTTATATATATGTATATATATATTTGAGGAAAATCTGTCAAAATTAATATGCATGAATGAAATTTATTTTGCACAAAGGTTTTAAATTGATGAGAAACTGACAATGTTAAGAATGTTTCTTACTCATGCAATGAGTCAAAAGTATATGTTATTAATTCTAAAACAAGAAGATCAAATTGAAATGTAAAATACTTGTAACTCAAGGTATTCTATTCTTGGCCGTTTTTTAATTGCTTTCATTTAGCATTGGGCCATTAGAAATGCATTAAATTTGCTACTTTTTGGCTTATTGAAAAGCAATTGGAAGCGTTTTAATCAGTGAACAAAAAAAAGTAAATGGTTCCATTGTCTTGAGACATTCGAGCACGCACAAATGTAATCAGTGAATGGGGCCGTTTGCCTATCTGCGCCTATTGCCGAGGTCAGTAATGGACCCCCACCAGCCACCACCACCCGCCCTCTCTTCACCTACTCTCTCTTGAAGAAACCCAACCGACATAAATGGCCAGCACCATCTGTGAATCATGCTCAAGCTAAAATACATACGGGGAAGAGAAGATGGAAAAAATAAATAAAAAAAATCTACACACACACACACACACAGGCGTAGAATATTGTTGCTGGTGTTTTATAAATTAGGTCATCATCGATATTTAAAAAAAAAAACAAAAATAAAGAAGAAAAAACAAACATTCAGAGCATAAACTTCATCAAGCGCGGCACTAAACTAAAAATAACATGAACGATAACATCTGACTGCAATGAAGACAACAACAATTGAAATAATTTAGGCATTTTTATTTGCAAAATTCATTTGTCAGCAAAAAGAATGGCTAAAATATTGTTTTTCAAACACTTTAAAGCGCATTGAAAAGTCGCATAGACTCGAATGCGACACATTTTAATTGCTTTAGATTGATAATGAATTGAATTAATGGCGCGTGTATGCAGTTGTAAACAATAATTCCATTTAAAAACCACAATATTGTAAATGGTTTCGGTTTTATAATCTAGAAATCCCTTTAAGGAACATATGTGTTGAAAAATAAACCTCTTGAAGCTTTCTATGCAATCCAAAAGAATCAATGAAGTTGCTTAAGAGCCCCAATGACCTGTATAAAGTTTCATTCATGGCGCAAGTGTGGCACATATGAAATCAATTCGATTGACTCAGCGAGAATTGCTGGCTGGATTGCAAGACATTTTTTTTAAAACAAATTTGATTAATGCTAGATACTATTCGTTGTGGCTTGTGAAATCAATGAACGAATCTTAAAAGTCGGTGTAATCAGTGAAAACCATAAGCATTTAATTGCCAGTGTAATTACCAACAAATTTATGCAGGCCATGCAACAGCTTTGGCCAGGCCCATAACCCAATTGGCAGCACAAAACAAACAGGAAGCAATAGTGGCCAAAAACGGTAATAGCGATAACTATGCGATAGTCTAACGATAAACGTTCAATGAAAAGAAAAGAAACTGAAGCTAAACATCAATTTGAAATATTTCAACGATTACGTAGCCCTCTCAGAGGCACCCAAAAGGCTGAAAAGTTTTGGAGTTAGTTTGGCGGACGCACGTAAACGGCGTCTTTCTTTGCGGCGTTTTGTAACACTAAACGTGCATGTGGGTAACTTTTCTGTGCTTCTTTCTTAACCGGAAGTTTTACAAAGGCAAAAGAGCAAAAAAAAATAGTATGAAAGAAAAAAGCAGACCCGCAACAAGCACCGAGTGGAAGTAAGCCAAGAGTTATAATAAAAAGTTTATGTTAAGTTCAAAAGTGCCAATCACGACTTTTGCCTACCCTGTAATTGCTTTACTTAACTGTAATCTCTTAAGAGTATGCTCGCCAATATAGCCGTTATCTTTCGATGTTTACAGGGCATAATAAGTAGACAGTGGACTCAACTTGCTGTGCATAAATTTCAAATCACGTACAATAAACGCTGCAATTGTTGCTGTCTTTGTCTTCATATTGCTGCTGCTGCTGTCGCTGCCGCTGCTGCTGGTGACACCAAAAATAAAAGAGCAACAGTGGAAAGAAGAAACAGAAAAACAGACGAAGAAGCGTCGCAGTGACAACGTCATTCAAACAAAAAGCTGCCAAAGGTAAAAGCTTTGAAAGCGACAACAACAGAAAAAAAAGTTGTTGCTAATTTAAAGCGCGTCCGCAGCTGGGTGGGCGTGCAAGTGCACAAGAGAGTGGGGTGAGCGAGTTAAGAGAGAGTTGAAAGCGAGTGTGTGTGTGTGTGTCTGTGAGGGTTATGCTCCTTTTGTTTTGTTCTGTGCACGCTGTACTGCATCAAATGAATAGATTTTATTGCGCAGCTAAAAGGATTCTTCATTCACTTCCTCATGGCAACTCGACAATAACTGCAGCGACATCTGCGTCGGCGCCGGAAACATTGCTACAGTTGCATTTAGGACAGATGTTAAGGGCTTTGCTCTGCTCAGTGGTGGACAGTGAGGTTCTTAAGACATGTGAGTAAATATATAAAACAAGTTGTGAGCCACTGCAGCTCACAATACAAAATATTTGGAATTTGCAGTGTATTGAAAGCTTCGACGTGTTCATGTGACATATCAGATGACGCTCACTTCCTGCAGCGCCACACGCGGTCACACAACGAACCAGGCGCAAGTGTGCTGAAGTGTAGGCGATGACTCAAAAGAGAGCGAGAGTGACAAAAATCCCAATACCGATGGGCAACCACACACACACACACACAGCCACGCACACTGCAGGCAAACTCAAGCACAGAGAGTGCACACAGAAGGCTTCGCTGTGCGACTGCATAATGTGCGTGTGCATGTGTTGATGTGAGAGTAGCTGTAAAATAAAAACAAAAACAGGGTCGCAATAAATCACAGCGTCAAATGGACAATAAAACCCAAGTGAAGCCAAAGGCAAAGTAAGCGCCGTGTGCTGCAGCATATCCTGGACAAAAAGGGTGCTGTGTTCTATGCATGCTAAGCCTTTTCATTAAGGCCACATACTAGCACGTAAACACACACACACGCACACGTACACATCAAACAGTGAAACGGGGACGCAGTCGAGGACATTGCAGGGCAACAGCAAAATCAATGAAATTTTCACTACTTCCGGCAACGGCAAGGTACAAAGCAGTGCAGCAGCGTGTGTTTGCTTTGAAGCTTTTTTCCTTGGGCCAGACATCTAAAGTTATTAGTCTGCGACACCTTTCAGTAAATGCCGCATTAGTCAAACACGTGCAATGAAAGGGGAATAGACAAAGACGAGCCAAAAGGAGCTGTGCAAACAGCAGTCTCTCTCTCTCACTCGCTCTCGCTCTCGCTCTCGCTCTGTTGCTGATGATGTGTGCTCAGAAAGCAAAAGTTTGTGAAGCCAAGGCAAAGTAGGGTATTGCACATGTAATGACAGATGTACTCACACATACACATTTAACATACATGTTAAATATCTATTATGTGTAAATATTAACATGGCAAATATATGATATTAATATGCCATATTGATAGTCATTTTAGTCATGATATTAAAACATTGAACTAGGGAAACCAACAAGAAATACTCAAAGAATTAAATACATATTTTTCACGTAGTACAATTAATTAACATTGTTAAGGCCATTGACGAACTGGGTCAAACAATTTTACATATACGAACAAATAATTTGCAAAATAAATGACCCATGTCAATTAAGTAACAATCAAACAATAAAGATAAGACTTTTTGTTGTGTCTACAATGAAAATATAAGAGTATTTACTTTCAGTTTCAGTGTTTTAATTCAACTATTCTATAAATAAAACATGAATTGCTTTTGCTTTCGAAAACCTTGATAATCCATGCCTGCAATATATATATATATATATATATATAAATATATGTGCAAAAGTTGTATTATACACGACAAGGGTATACTATAGTAATATAGCTGATAAGAAAAAACGCGACGAGTTCATTAGCCCTCAATGCTACTAATTGCGACATTTGGCAATTAGCTTTTGAGTGTTAATGAAGCTGTTTGTTTGTTTGTGTTGCAATAATATAATTAATTAGATTATTTATTGACTCGTTACGTTAACTTACCTCGGGTGGATCCCAGACGCACTCGCCAGTTGTTAGATTTGCGTACATATGCTCCTTGGTGCGCGGCTCGATTATTTCCACCCATTCTATTCTGTAAGCCAAAAAGAGATAGAAACACACACACGCACACACACATGGAGTGAGGGTGTGTTAGAAAACGTAACATAAATAAAGATATTAACATGCTGCTATTTTAAAGTCAGATGGCATCTCTGGAATGCAGCATGAGACGCACTGTAAAAAGTACAACGTACAACAAGAAGCAGAGAAACGGCAGCAAATGACAACAAAAATTTTGGCGCATACGCAGATAAATTTCATTCAATGTTTCACTCACTCATTCATTCATTCATTAATACACAAGCCCGCAGATGTATTGCAAAAAAAAAAACAAGGAGCAAGAAAACAACAAACAGAAAAAAAAGCCCAAGCATAAAAATACCACCCACTAAAAAAACAAAATAGGAAAGAATCATCGAAACCACCCAAATTACCCTGTGCGTGAGTCAAAGTCGCCCTGTTATGTGCTTGCATATGTGTGTGTTGTGTGTTTTCCCCATGTATTCCTTGTTTTGGGCTTTTCTCTATACACACACACACACACACATAAACAAACGCAATCATACAAATAAATGTTGTCAAACATTTTCCGGTTTTTCCTTTTCCAAAGCTGCAGTTTATAACGCCGCGCCGTCCTTACACATATACACACACACACACACATACACACCAAGAGAGTAAGAGCAGTCGCTCTCTCTTTTCCGTATCTCTCTATCGCTCTTTCCGTATATGTACTTGAACGGCCGCTGGTGCCAAACAAAAACGACGCTTGTTGCCGCGCCTTGCAAGAAAATCGATTTTGCAGGCCAAAATGCATAAATTTGGATCCAACTAGCATTTAATTAAGCGAAAGGAGCTGGAGGAGCAGTGCAACCCACTTGCACGCACCCAGGCGCACACACGCACATGCATTCGCAAGCACGCACACACAGACAGCTGCGACTGGCGTTGCCAGCTCGCCCTAAAGGGGAGGGGCTCATGCTCTACTATCTATTAAGTTGCATTGCGTATACATTTTCGCACTTCCCCCCTCCAAACACGCACACACAGACAGACACAGACACTGTTTAAAAGCAACTTATTAGGCAAAACAAAATTAACGCCCCGTTATTGTTGTTGTTGCTACAATATTTGTATACACATTTCGACATATTTCGCTTGGACTGCTGCTGCTGCTTCTTCTTCTTTTTGTTGTTGTTGTTATTGTTTCCAGTGCTAGTTAAAGTGTAACGGCACACACCTTTCACAACTTGAACTCATTTTTCCAACGCTTTATTACTCTCGGCCGTCGTTGCTGTCTCCTTTTGCTATTTCTGCAGCTGCTGCTTCTTCTTTTCTTTACACATGCACCCCACTTACAATTTGTTCACAACTACAAATACACTTTATTTTCCGTTTTCTGGGGGCTGGCAGCGAAATGCAATTTTTCTTCTTTCAATTGATTTTTTTCTTCCACTCGCACTCCTTTTTTCACTCTGCCTTTGCCTCCGACGCGTGGTCAACACTTTCACATTTATGATATAATTTATAGGCCATATTTTTGCTTTGCTTTTCGCTTGCACAAATGCATTTTCTATTTCAATTATTTATGTGGCCGTGTTTATAATTAAAAATAATTCATCCGCCTTGCATTCACACGCCGCCGCCGCTGTTAACAAACTGTAAGACGTCAGCTGATTTCGTTTGGCCACACACAATCGATTAGAGGAAGATATCGATTAGAAATCTTCTATCGACACTGTTAAATCTTAACAGATGTGTAAAAACCAGATGTTCTTGTCTGTTAACATTCAATCAGTTATCGATAGCAATAAATAGCTCTTTTGTCACAATTAAGGCGCTTCATTCAATTATTTAAACTAAATAATGTAGATTTAAAATTTACCATGAGAACCGCCTTACCGCTTTGAAGCGCAATAAAACTAGAATTATTTCATATATTTTACGTTCATTGAATTTTATTGAAATTTTGCGAGTTAATACAAAAAGAAAAAAACGAAAACCGAAATTATTGCAATTAACATTAAAAACGCCCGCACACCATTACAATGCCATTGAAAAAGGTTTCTTTAATACTATGGTTAACTGATTTTTCTTTACAATTACTATAAGAGTGTCTCGGTTCTTGTCTACAAAAATTATTATTATTATGTTTTTTGTTGTTATTAAATAATAGTCACATTTAAAATTGCATAATTCTAGACAATTCTAGACAAGTGATGTTCGATTATGACGTACATATTGTTGGAGAAGTTCTCATGCATAAAATGTTTTTATTTTTTTTGGGTTTTTTTTTTTAAATTTTTTAAATCGTCTCCCGACGTAATAATTTCGAATAATTATGCTTTTATATGCTTGAAATGTTATTGCATTTTATGTAATTAAATATATATATATATGTATATAACGTACATCTACATCACGAATCACAGCAAAACTTTATATTATTTATTTATTTTGTTTATTTTTTCATATATTTTATGATAAGCTTTTGATTTTATTTTTGTTTGTTTTCAAAGTGTTTTCAAACTATATATATATAAAACCCATAAAAGTTAGGAAAATTTGTTCTGCACACCTATAAAAGTGCTATTATTATTGTAATTTCCCGAAAGAGGTGGCAAAAAACCAATGAATAAAAGGAAGAAACTAAAGGAAAAACCACTTTTTTTCAATGTGGAAATAAGCTTTGGAAAAGTGTTTATTTAAGCTGTTTGTTCTGTTAGTTCGGTTGATTGAGATTTGTTTTCTTTTGTTTACTTGTAAGTATATATATATATACTTGTAGGTAAGTATGTCAGTGCACGTATAAAAGGTATTCAATTCATATTCATGTATATATATATTTTTTGTTTTTGTTTTTTTTATAACGTTTCTGTTTGTTGTTTTATTGTGACAAAAAAATAAACATTTTTTTTTTCTTCTACTAATAAAATTCTAGAAAAGCACAACACCTTTATAATGGTCTTTTGGAAATACCATTTACATTTATGTAGATTTAAAATAAATACACACACATTTCACATACATATATATGCTGTTTAGTATATATACTAGGTATCAAGAATTGTTTGTTTTATGCATAGCATTTATAATAAAGATTGAAAATGTTATTGTTTTTAATACGTTTTTTTTTTGTGATTTATTGGCAAAGTCAGCCTACCTAAAAACGGACCCCAAAATAGCAATGTATTATATTTGATTTTCTTTGGGTGGGTACCGGAAACTGTAGAACCGTGTTCAAGTTCTTGTTTTTTGTTATTATTAATTGTTATAGCAGCATATAGTTAAAATAATAACGGGTTGGAAAAAAAACTCATTATCAACTATGCTCGTGTTAAAGTTAGTTAGTTAGTAGGCTTTTGAAAAAATGCTAATGCTATTCAAGTTTAGTATATATATATACTATATATATACTATATATGTGATATAAAAACGTTCTTTCTTATTTTTGAGTTAGTTTCAATGGTTTGATACGAATGGAGGGCAGGAATCATTTCAATTTACTTGGTATTTCTGTATTTAAGTTAAAGTTTTTGTTACTTGTCAATCGTTATTGTTATGTTTAGTATTATTATTATTATTATTATGTGTGCCGCTTAGTATTAGCACTTTGTATATTGTTAAAAACGTACGGATTTACAGGCTAGTTTGAGTGCATGTAAATATATGTATATATCGTACTATAATACACCATTATAATAGGTAGAAGAAAACTCTATATGTATGTATGTACGTATGTATATATGTATGTATGTATAACTACAAATATGCATCTGATGCTCGGCCAGCGTGCTACTTTTAATAGACAAGTCACATTGATTCAAATTCAAGGAGGTTTTTGGTGTAAGTAATAGTATGTATGTATGTATGTGTAAGTATGTACGAGCTACGAAACTTGGAAGCTGCCGGAGCTCCATAATTGCCTCTTCTGTCCGGTTAAATGTATGTGTATGTAGCAATTGCATTAGAACGAACGCACACGTCTACGACATAACGGTTAAATAAGCCCACCAATATAATTGTGTATATGTATATGTACGTATTGTATTACGACACTAAATTCATATTCATATTATGCATGCATGTATATATGTCTGTATGTATGTGTGTATGCGTGTGTATTAACGCACAATTTGTTTGTAAATACTATAATTATGTTGTTCTGCGTTAAACGTTACTCATTGTGGTTTTTTTTTTGGTTTTTAGTCGATTTCAAAGATTGCTTATATGTTTCAAAGTTAGTTGCTTTGTTTAGAATAGATTATATATATATATATGTAGTTATGTTTACTAATTTAAAAAACAGAGTTTAAACAGTTGTAACGTAAAAAGTATAAGAGTTGAATATCCTTTTTTTTCTTTTCTTTGCTTGGTGCAAAAAGAAGAAGTACTTCTTCAGTGGGTTCAGTTCGTACAATATACAAATTTTTTTTAAATTTTTTTTTGTAAGTATTAAATAAAAATGAAATGCAAATATTAATTATGTTTGTATGTATGTTTATATATATAAGAAAACATAAAGCATAAACAAGAACAAATATATAATTGTAATTTTCATATTTAATTTGCAATAATAGCGTTAATTAATATGTAGGTATGTGTGTGTGTGTGTGTGGACAGCAACATTTTTAAAAATACACCATTCAGTATAGGTAATGTGTTTGTTTTTTGTATAATATAGTAATGCACTCATTTTTTTTTTGTTTTTTCTTTTTTTTTTAATGGAGCTGTTACACATAATGCAAGGAAATTATAAGCACAGGCGGCAGTTGAGTTCCAAAATGTCAATTAAATCACTTTATTGACTTCTTGTTTGTTAATTTTGTTTACGTTTTGTTTTTTCCTTCTTTTTTTGCACTGTACTGCCTGAAAAACAGTAGTTAATGATTTTGAATTCACATTTTTAACACATTTAGCAAAACTATCGATTATCAATTATCGATATCGACAATTATGCACAGTATATGTATATATATATTTTATATATATATATATGTATGTAGTAGATATTACTTATGTATGTATGAAATCTTGGTGGTATGAATATTTGATTATAATTACATTGTTAGAATTTACTGTGTTAACCATTACCATTACTTACATACAACTACCGCCTAATTTATAGTACTACGACAAGCTATTGAAGTGACCTGGCTTAAAGGGAAGCGATTTGGCAGTTGGATTCGTTGCGCGTTAATTCAATTATTCAAATAGGCTAACTGTGAGTCTGTTTGTGTATCATATATATATATATATTCCTTTTGTATGTGTGTTTTTATGTATGTTTGTGTGTGCATTTCCATTATTTGCTGCACCTGGACGACGTGGCGAAAGCGTTTGTTTGGTTTGCTGGTGTTGCTGTTATTGTTACTGTAATATTGCTGGGTTTGCCGCCTTAAGCCGCCTGACTCTGTTGCGAATTGGCGCCGGCAGCGGCAACTGCTACTGTTGGATTATTGCTGGCCGTGGCTGTGTTTGAAGCGCTGCTGTTTGCTGCCGTTGTTGCAGCTGCAGCTGTTGCTTGCGCCTGCTGGTGATCGGCACTGTCAAAGTAATCCGAGGCATTGCCACGGCAAATGGGGCATGTGCGATTTGACTGCAAAGCGAGAAGAAAATATGTAAGTCAAATGGTTGCCAATAACTAACGATGCTGCCAGCATGCACAACTTTAGTTGAAATGCTGGCAACGCCCAATTGTATTGATCGATAATTCTTATAGTTGTAGTGTTAATCGGCGCCAATTTAAAGGTTGTTTTTTTTTCTAAACTTACGCGTAACCATTTGTCCACACACTTGGCATGGAATTCGTGAGAGCAGGGCAAGACGCGCAGCATTTGTCGCAGCTCAAAATCGCACATGCAGACCACGCAGGAGGATTGATCGCCTGTTCGCAAGCAATAAAAACATGTTATAAATGTTTGAAATTCGATTAAATGGTTTAGCTTTTACGTACCATTATGCGCCTCGGGATTGTACTTGTAGCTGGGCAGCTGATCAATTTCATTGCGTGTTAGACCGCGTGGCTTGGCCTCACCCAAACGCTCGGCCAGACTGAGCAGTGCCTCATAGTTCTCCGTCTCATTGGTATCCGCTGAGCTAAGATCATGTTGATTATAAGGCGATAGTGGGAACATGGCGCTGCAACATAAGACAAAATTAGACTCTATGACACAAGATAAGAGTGAGATGCACTTACAGGAAATTGAGCAAGAAGCCCGGATTAATAATGCCAGCGGTGGTTTGGATCTGTACGGGCGCCTGATGGGCGGCCAGCGATTGCGGCGGCAGGACATGCCGATGAGGACCATGATTGGCCGGCCAGAAGCGCGGCAGGCGCCGATGCGGCGGGAATGTGCGTCGTTCCGATGATATTATAATCTGTTGCGGTGCCGCCGACATCTGTGTCACATGGGCAGCAGCTGCTGCTGCCGCAACGGCGGCATTGGAATGTAACTGAGCGGCAGCCGCGGCAGCTGCGGCACTCATCGAGGCGATATGAATGTGACTCGCTGGCGGCAACTGATGTGCATGCGGATGCGGATGCGGATGCGGGTGTGAATGCGAATGCGGATGTGAATGCGGATGTGGCGGTTGTGCAGCCACTGGAACCGATGCTGCGGCAGCTGCTGCTGCTGCCGCTGCTGCTGCGGCTGCTTGATGTCCATCCAAATGATGAGCACTTTGCGGTTCCAGTGTCAAATTGGCCACCGCAATGGCGGTGACATCACGTTGTTGCTGCTGTGCCGTCATTGTCGCCTGTTGTATCATGTGCTGAGCGGCAGCTGCAGCTGCAGCAACCTGTGTCGGCGTTGGCACCTGTGCCACTTGCAGCGGCGTGGCTGCCAGGCCGGCGGGTGCGGCGGAGAAGGGTTGCGTATAGATGCCATGCAGATGGCAGGGTGCAAGACGTGCCTGAGCCTGCAACGGATACGTGCAGAAGGAGGCCCAGATGGGCTCGTGTCTTAGCGCCAAATTGAGGTCAACCATTAGCGAGGTGGGCGGTGGTGGCGGTGCTGCTGCCGCTGCTGCGGCGGCGGCTGCTGCTGCTGCTGCGGCCACAGCATGTTGATGTGTGGATGCCTGCTGCGGTGCCTGCACCTGTTGCATCATGGCGCCCACACTGCTGCTTGTGCTGGGTCCGCCTGCATTGCTACCGCCATTGACCACAGTTGGATCCCAGGGTGAACGGTGTGTGTGCGGGTGTGCAGCAGGATGGCCATGTTGATGAGATGCCTGCTGCTGTTGCTGTTGTTGTTGCTGCTGTTGCGCTGCATAATGCGACTGAGACTGATGATGATGCATTGCATGATAGTTGTGTGGCGGCTGCTGTGGCGCATATTGCTGAGGATGCGATTGTTGTTGCTGCTGCTGCTGTGTGGAGGTGGCAACATCACGCAATCTGGGTCGACGCAGCGGTGGACTGCCCTGTTGCATCTGCAGAACGGTAAAGTAAGAAAGTTAAAGCCAGTTTTCAACAAATATTTCATAATTCATACAATGACACGCTGTGAGCGTCTTGGTTCCCAAATAGCTGGCGGCGATTGGCTGGGTCTTCCCGAAATGCGGCGACGCTTACGCGACGGACTATCGGAGTTGAGGCCATTGGGGCCGAGTCCATTATTCAGCGAGAGCGTTGAGCCCGACAAGCCGGAACCTGAAGGCGCCTCGCCCATCAGGCCGAGACCTGCCGAGGATGTGGAGGCACCATTGTTGTTGTTGTTATTGTTGCTGTTACCATAACCATTGCTCATGTGCTGATAGTGAGCACAATTGCGTCCATAGCCACCTGTATTGCGTCCAAAGCTATAACCGCCATCGGATCTATTGTCCAATCCCTGATCTGAGTTGCTGTTGCCAAAGTGCTGCAAAGTTGTTGGAAACTTAATGAAAAACCAATTGCTTGTAATTCAGTTCGAAACGAGAAGAGCGAGAAGCTTACAAAAATACACTCTAGATATAGTTTAAAGCATTCCTGTTAACAATTATTAATACTATTGTACTTTAAATAATAAGTTATATGATAATGATGATGAACTGACTTGCTAACTCACATTATTGTTTAGATTCCTGTCGTAGCGACGATTGTTGTTGTTGTTGTTGGTGTTGTGACCATTGCTTGAATTAATATTGTTACCAATATTGTTGTTATTGCTATTGTTGTTGTTGTTGTTGTGATGTTGCTGATAAGCGGGACAAGCACGACGATAATTCATATAATCCGGATTGTTGTTCACATTGCTCAAACCGTTGCCATTGGCAATGTTGTAGTTGCGATTGTTGTTATTGTTGCTGTTGTTGTTGTTGGTGTTGTAGTTGCGCTGATTGTGATGTCCCACCTGTGGTCCCGTGGGTCCTTGGCTGTGGCTATTGATGGGTGCATTATTGGATGCATGGTTAATATGAGTATCAGTCAAGTTTATCATAAGAAGCGACGGCGACAGTTGTTGTTGTTGTTGCGTTTGTGATCGTCGATGTTGTTGTCGTTGTGAACACATTTGTTGTTGTTGTTGTTGTGGCGCAGTTGAACCATGAGGAATTATATCGGTACAAGAATTGACATTCACAACATCAGTAGAGTTACTATTTGTTGTTGTATTGTTGGAATTGAAAGTTGTTGCGGTTGTTGAATTTGAATTCGTACGTGTTAGCGGGAGGGATTGGCGATTAGTCGGTTGTTGTTGTTGTTGTGGTGGTGGTTGTGGTGTTGGGTAATGGTGTAAATGAAGATTGTGATAACTGTTACTTGTATTGGTGCTGTGTAGATGAATGCTGTGATATTGATGATTGTGATTTGGATTGTTATTACTGATATTAATGAAATTCTGATTAGCTGGAAAGGATAGCAATAAGGGTGTGGGACGGCGTTGCTGATTGTACGTGTTTGAGGCTGTCGTTGTATTGCTGTTCGCTGTATTTGTTGGGGCGGCAACAGTTAAACATAAGCGTGCTGGATTCAATCTGACAACGGACACGGACATTGTACCAAAAGCGTGAGGCGATGCCAAACTGTGGCACATTGCTGTATCATAGTAGCTGTGATAGTAACTGTGATTCACAATTGGACTGATTGGATTGGGAATTGTTGGTGATGTGGTTGTTGTTGTTTGATTGGGATTGTGGTTTTCATTGTTGATGTTGGTACGAATACGAATGCTACTCAGATTATTGCTAGTGTTAACAGTGCAATTGTGGTTGCTGTTGTGCCTGTTGTGTGCAGTGTTGGTAATTGTATGATGATAGCTGTTATGGTTGTTAACATTATTACGGTTACTGTTACTGTTACTGTTATGGGCTTGTGATTGATGACTTTGTGAATTTGTATTGTGATTGTGATCGAGGTTAAGGCTGTTGTTGTGATGATGCGTTTTGCTATTGTTATAAATACAAGTTCCGCTAGAATTACTTGTTTGTACATCGCTGGATTTTCGATTTAGGTTTGCATTTGCGTTTTGTTTTTTTGTAATAATACATATAATAAGATAATGTATAAATATATATATATATATATTTTTTTTTTTTGGTTTTACGAGATACATTTGAAAATTGTTCAATCAAATCAATGCAGTAGCAGTGTGGTGGTAGTATAAACACAACCCATATATAGTTATTTTTGTATGCATATACATGTACAGATAGTAGGTAGTAGTAGTAGTAGTAGTAGTGTATATATGCAGTAGTGGTAGCCACACATATACGTTATTATATAGTTTTTTTTTTAATATTATTATTTTGCAGTTTTTTTTCGGTTTTTTTTTTTATGAAGAAGAAAGAAAAACGAAAAAGATAAAAATAATATATATGTAAATGGCAAAATGCAATAATTAGATTATTAGTTTAATATAAATATATATATATATGCACTATATATATATATATATATATATATATGTAATTATATAATATCAATATATACACACACATATAGTTTATAATAACAATAATGGCAATGCGTGTATATGTAGTGAGAATTGTTGCTGTTAATATTATTGACTAATTAACTACATATACACACATATACAATATGCATTTAGTAGAAACAAATACGTACTAATTTTGCACATAATTTATTTATTATTTTTTTTTTGTTTTTCTTATTGTCTTTGTTGTACTTATGCATATAAAATAGAAATTTGTTGTTAGTTTTGCTATTTTAATTATTTATTTGTTTGGCTTTCGCTTTAATGCACACTACGCTTACAAAAACAAATGAAGAAAATTAATTCCAAAAATTAAACAAAAAATGCGAGTATCACAGTTTTAAGGACACTTTATCAACGTAACGCTGTTCACTAGCTAAACATGAGAGATAGTTAGAAAAAGAGCGTACTTATAGTAAAAAACAGATAGATAGAGAGAGAGAGAGTGCTGTACATGCTCACAAAAAATATACAAACGAGAACGTAAAGAAACGTAAACTGTTATTTCAAGTACGTGTACTTGTGGGTGCGGCGCGCTGAAGAATCAGCTTTTGTCACGCAACGCACAACGTAATCAACGTTAACGTCAACGTAAACGTAAGCACAACAGCATGCGTATGCAAAGCTTTTAAGAATATTGTATATATTTGTTAAGGGTGACACACACAGTGATCGAGTGATCGAGCTGGGATTTAAGAGATAATACTATATACATACATACACACACACACAGAGCAGCAGTTCGAGTGGGCGTGGGCCGTAAGCACCAAAGAAAATCAAAATACGTTAACGTTTAACACTTACGCACTAATTGCAAAAGCTGCGACTGCAACTTAATTTGTTTGTGTCGTAAACTTAAGAGGAGAAAATCAACTAAATATATTATTGATTTTTATTGCACTCACACACACACACACATAGAATATAGTATTGTTAAGTTTAAAGAGAAAAACAATAATGATATAGTATACGGTTAAGAAAATAAAATAATAGTAACGCATTTACTATAATTATATAGAGCTTTTTTGGTTTGATTTTGGATTTTTTGTTTTCTAGTTAAGGTACATTTAAACTGTTCATTAAACATTCTAAGCCGCAGTGTGCATAATGCAAATAAATAAGTAAAACATTAAGCTGAGTTTCTTGATCATTTAATTGTTGGTTTAGATACAATTTTTTTATTTTTTTATTTTAAACCGGCACCACAAAAAAATGCAGTTAAGCGATAATACAATGTACACCAATCTATTATGTCTATTAATAACAATCAATAAACTCAACTAAAATGCAATTATTATCATTCATAAAATGTTGAATTGAAAGAAATATTACAACTAAGTAATTACTGTTTACGGTTTGGATAAAGAGGAAATTTTGTAACTAAATTTTATATATACTTGGCTTGCACTTTGACGGTTGCATTTTTAATAGTATAATCACAATGGCTTTAAAACATCACAGTATTTGTTTTTTTAAAAATATATTATTTTGGTTGTTATTTTTTTTTTTTTTTTTTTTGGTAAAGTTCATTTAGCATAAACGTGAAGCAAAACTATGCGCAAAACAAAAATGGAATATTTAACGGGTAGGTCAAAGTATAACAATAACAAAAAAAAGAATGGTAAAACAAACAAAAGCTCTAAGTGAGCTTTTTCTACCTTTTGTAACTAGTTTGCGTCTTTATGTATTGGTTGCTGTATTTTTCTCTAGATATGCATGAAAAGCACTTGAAATCAATCCTTTGCCTGCTGAAATCCTACTTTTAGCGTAATTAAACCAAAAAGTTTAAATAATTTTCAATATAACTGTTTCAATTCCCCAAATTAAATTTTATTCCACAGTTTGTTCTATTAGCTTTTGTTTTTATATCTATAACCAGAACCGTTAAATGTATTCAAAGGAATGACAAACTAGTTTTGTAAAAACAAAGCAAATAAAAAGTAATATGCAAATTGCAATTGTTTAAAATATGTTTTGTTTTAAATCAACTACGAGTACGAGTACAAGTTTACACAGAGTTAAATATTTGGGCGAGTGGGAACTCGTGCCAAGAAAATTGCTGGTCCACAACTTGCAGAAAATATATTTATATATATGTATATAACATATTCTTAATATTGTTTTCAAGAGTTTGGCATGCTTGGTAATTCCGTTAAGCGCACTTTACATATGTACGAATTAGAAAGAGAGAGAGAGAGTATTTAATAGTGTTGAGTAAGTACGTAAATTAAGAAGCTTTTTTTTTGGACAACAAAAATCAATCAACTACTGAAAAACAAAAAATATAAATACTTAGGACATTTGCTACGTATAAACTTTTTGTTCCGTCATTTTCAAGTGCTCTTCATGCATTTTCTTTGGTTTTTTTAATATCTTGGTTTTGTTTTGTTTGTTGGAACTTTTAGAAAAGTTTGAATATGGTTGATAAAAATTAAAGAGTTTCTGATATGTTTGTTATCTGTTAGATGTATAGATATAAATGCATCTACTACGGTATTTTGCCTGGTAAGTATACATATTTGTAATTGAAGCGGTTAGAAAAATGTACATACGATACATTAAGGAATGTATTTGTATTAATATTATTATATTTGTAAGAGCAAAACGTAAGGTGTGTAGTTTCATTGTTTTTGATATATGTAAATGCAGAGAGATAATAGTTACAACGATAATTAGTAGGTTGAGATAATACATAGTATGTGCCAATTGACAAGAACAAAACATAACAAAATAAATGTACAGTACGAAAGAGAACGAAAATTACAAATGAACACGAATATAATAGTTGTAAACATCAAAACAGATGCAGGTGGCAGCACTGTGCCGCCCCGTAGGCACCGTTAGAGAGCGACAGACACAGAGAGAGAGAGAGAGAGGATGTGTAGTGTGAGCTTGCTCTCTGTGTTTCTTAGAGGGCCGCCGCCTGCAGCTGTTTTGATGTTGATGCAAGTTTTTAGTGCTTCGAAAATTCAACGGTAGAGGGGCCAAACAATAGTTTTGGCTGCGTTTTGCTTTTTTTCTTGTTTCATTATTATTGAATTTTATGTTATTTGTTTTGGACAAACACGCGATTAATTACAAAATTCTCCCTTTAGCCTAAAAGCGATTTTCATTCATTTTTGTGGTGTAGTTACGTTGAAGTAGTTAGATATATATAATATATATATATAGAGAGAGACAGATAGATAGATAGATAGAAGAGTAGAGCAAACTGTTCTATAGTTGTCGTGGGGAGCGTGGGGAACGAGTTACAAGGATGTTGTTGCTGTTGTTGTTGTTATTATTAATATTATTTTTATGGCAGATCGTTTGGCATAGTTCGGTGTAGGATTAACGGCGGGATTAAGGGCTTTTTGGGGTTTGAGGAAGGGGGTGGAGTAGTTAGGGTACTTCAAATTCGCTTTTAATGTCACTTAAAGCTAACGTAATTTCTGTATTTTGTTTTTTTATTGTAAATACCATAAGCTGCACGGCTCTTACCAATTTGAGTTTCTGCCATCGATTGCATCTTTATTGGCATTGTTGTTGCCGCTGTTGTTATTGTTGTCATTATTATTGTGCCGATTCAGATTGACATTGCACCAGGGACTATGACCGGCCACAAGGCCATTGTTGTTATTATTCCTCATCTGCTGCTGCTGTTGTTGTTGTTGCTGCTGTTGTTGTTGCTGCTGCTGCTGTTGTTGTTGTCCATGTGGATGCGGTGAGAAGAGCATGCGACCGCGATGAGAGCGAGCCGATGATGAATTACGCGAAAATGGCCGACGGCTGTTGCCCGAATGATTCGCATTGGAGTTCAGCATTGTTGTTGCTGCTGCTGCTGAGACTTACTTGTTGTTGTTGTTTATGAATTGTTTTTGGTTGTTGTTGTTGTTTGGTTTTTGAGAGGGTTATTGTAACTTTTTAGTTTTGTTCATTTAGCTGCAAGTTGAAGAAGTACAAGAGGAAAAACGGTAATGTTTTGCGTTTTTTTTTTTAAATTATGTTTTGAAACTTCAACTAGATTAAGTTAGGTTATGCGAGTTTTGTTTAAAAAAAAAAGCCGCACCCGCATTCCAGTACAAGAAAGCATAATAAAACGACCAATAAGCCAACATGCTCCAAAGTAGATAAGTAAATATTGAGAGTAAACGCAAAACAAATAACAAACATTTATGGAGTACAGGGTATACAATAGTACTAGTACTTACTTAAAGAAAGAAAGAATGTATTAAAATCAAATGTTTTTATGTGTATGTATGTTTGTGTGTGTGTATGTAGAGTATATAAATATTTATATATGATTTGTCATAAATAAAACAGCAACAATTTGATTTTGGTTTTTAACAGTGTAGCTTTAATAGATTTGTTTTTTATGTTGTCAATAGTTATAATAATAAAGAAAAATAATTAACAAATGGAACTGAATGAGAGATATACGTGCTGGGTTAGTCTCTGATAACTATATAGAGTACACAATATGCCTGATATATGGATAGGAAAACGTTCATTTCTTTTTAAATAGCTAGTATAGTATTATATATATATATATATTTAAAATGCATGGTGGTGTATATGTGTGTGATAATATAATAATAAACAAAACACAATATTAGTAAATATGTATTCAATATTTTTTTTTTTTTGTTTGTTTAAGGAAAAGAAGTTTGTTTACAAAATGTACTTATCAGTTTGTTTGTTTTGGGGTTAGTACTATTGAGAGCATTGAAACTTAAAAAGAGAGTATAACACTTATCTTACATGTAAATGTATGTGTGTGTGTATGTATGGTATATATGTGTGCATCAATAAAGCGACAGTCCAACTTTGATAATACATACAAAAGCTATTACAATGGTATCACAGCACAGTACATTTATCGTTATATTATATAACATAATGGCAGTCTAACATGTTAACATGGTATTTTTGGTTAATTATAAACATTTAATGTAACAAAGGCTTTGTTTTAACTAACTTTACATAACGTTTTTACTCTCACTTTAGCCAATCCCAACGATCTCATCTCCTTATAACCATAAGCTGCTCTTAACAGCGACTTAACATAACAGTAGGCGAAAATGTTAACATTCCATTCGAAAGCTTTAGCATTTGTGTTTAGTTTTACAATTATATCAAAGTTGTTCTGTAGTTAAAAATCTATATATATATATATATATATGTGAATGTGCAAAGAAACAAAACAATGTGTGTTGTTGGATGGTAAAGGTTAGAGCAGTTTCGGTACCAAAGAACATAGGACAAATACAAATAGGTATATAGAATTACAGGTGAGCTAAGGCTAATGCCAAATCAAATACGATAAGCATAACGGATCATTTTTTTTTTTTTTGGTTACGCGCAGCCTGTGTGTTTTAAATAATACATATTCGTTAAGATAGTAAATATTATATATATGATATGTTTATAAGAAATTTACAAACAAAAAAAACCAAGCTTACAAACTAAAGCCGAGACTGTTGCCAAGTTGCAGTAGAATGTTGTTCTTGTTGTTGATGGTTGTTGTTGTTGTTGCAGTTACAGTTGCTGATATTAGATTATTTGGAAGGCGGTACGAGGAATAATACTTGATATTTAGATATATATAAGTATATCGTTTACATATATATTATTATTTTTTTGTAACATGAGCTTGAGGTTTGTGCAGTTTGAGCTTGCAGTTGCAGTTACAGTTGGTCAGTGAGATACATATACAGATACACGCGCGGCAAATAATGGCAGTCTTATATATCGTACTTAGTATACATATCGGTTTAGTTTATGTATGTATTTATATATATATTTTTTACATGTGGGATAGTAGTAGTAGTCAATAGAAAAACACTTGATGATTGGTTTTTTTTTTTGTTTTTTTTTATCATTGAGAGACGTGTATTTTGTGTGTTAAGAAGCGGGCACGTCTGGCCGCGGCCATTAACAAATGCAAATTTACCACCAAAACCAGCAATAAAATATTTGTATGTATGCTAAAAACAAAGAAAATAAAAGTAAAAGAAAGATTTGCAATTACATTCAGTTGGTTTTTCTTTTTTGAGACTATTTTACGTTTTTGAATGGTTTAGTTGGGTTAGTACAAACTACATAGTACAGTGATCGCTCGCAAATGACAACAAACAGCATAAATATAGATAAATAAAGTAAAGTAGTTTAATGACTTTATGTATATTAGCAATATAACTGAAAACGTAAGCGTTATTGTTTGCGAGTGACCACTGTACATATGTAAATGTGTGTGCTTTGGACGCATATAGGAATGAATAAAGATATTTATATATGAATATAAAGCGTGGTTTTAATTGCCAAATATTTAAATGCACATGGTTATATTAACTAATAAACTATTATAATATAAAGCAGGCAGTTAAAATATATTCATGTATGTACGTATGTTTAATTGCATGTATGTTTGTATGTATGTACGCAAACAAATGCACATTGAGCTCAGAGGCAGTGTTATTAAACTACAAACAAATTTCTTTAGTTGCTGCTTACATACATAATATGTATGTTTGTATATGACTGTGTTTATGGCTGAGGGCCATACACATACATAAATACACACACATGTGTTCGTAGAGTTGAACACACTTTGCCACCCTCTCAAAATTAAAAACAATAAATTATCAAAAGGAAAATATGTATGTCTATAGACATGTACATATGTATGCATATACATCACTTGCCTTTTACTCTCGCCAGTTCAAAGCCACTTTATATTGAAAGAGAGTGTGAGAGATAAAGCAAAACCCAAACAGACGGACAAACACAAACACACACGCATACAGCTTCAACTGAATGAGAGTGCGACGGCAATGAGCAAGAAGAGAAAAGCATAAACCCACCTAACGAAGTCTCGCTTCTCGCTGATGTCTCTTGTTGTTGCTATTGCGTAGTCATGGTAGTCCAACTTCAACGACGATTGCTCTTTTTAGACACACACACATATATACATCGATTATATGAATATGTGAATATGTATACTACAAAAAATTGTTTCCTGACTTTTGTTAACTATACATTTACAAACTTATTATTACGTTCCAAAATATTGCTGTTTATATTTGAACACTTTTACACCATGTACACACGCATATGCACTAGCACACAACGATTGCAAAATAAGACGGGAAAAATAAATAATTTTACACATCAACGCGAGCGAGAAAAATACCAGCACGAGAGCTCGCTTGAACAGACAAAGAGGTAGTGTGGCAAAATGCTCAGACAGACCATTTATTTGCTCCCCCGTTTGCGTGAACTCTCACTACTTGTGTGCCTCTCTCTTGTTCGCGTTGTCCCTCTCACTACATCTCTTTCTTTGAGTGGGGAGCCAAACCGTATCAATTGTAAATGCGTTGCGAGTATACATAGATATGGGTAAAAAAAAAAATCGAAACTCTGTGCCCCACAGAGGCTTTGAACCGCTCCCCTTTGGTCATAGCTCACTTAAATCAACACAAGTTCACGTATGTGTAAGTGCGTGTGTGTACACATACATTCAGACACGCATACGTACGTACATACATATGTATATGAATTCACAATGACAACCACTTCGTCACCATCCAGATAAAAACTGGCATTAAACAATTGCGTTTTATATAATATCACTACGTAAATGCGATTAGATCGACGAGCACAATTTGCATTACACAACAGCTCAAGTAAAATTCTACTTTTATTAACAAATTACACTTTGTAGAATATGTATCTTGAATTTTTTATGGGAGTTTACCTCTGCGTTTCTCGACCTGACAAAGCGCTGTATATGTATGCACAAATGTATATTTTACTTCATCAAGACGGTCACACTTCTATGTCCATCGATATTTCCTGAACAGAGGCGCAACCCATTATATCGAGTGTATTTGTAAACTGTCTGGATTAATCAACTCAACTACAAATCATCGTGTGCTCATTTATATCGATTTATTTTCGTCACTAAGAAAAATATACATCGATGCCAGAACGCCATTAAAAATAATACTTAGCTATTCAGAACTTTAAACGTTTTTCCAATAAACGCACTTGTAATTTAAAAACTTATCACTGAACATCTCATTTAGTTAAAACGCAAATTGCAAAATGTAAGTAGAATTGGTGTTTCCAAAGTTCTACTCAATGACCAAGTTTTTTCTTCCACATCCGTAGGGCGCGTGCCCGGTCTCCCACCGCCGAGGGCGAAAAAGAAAATAAAGAGAAGGATATAAAAGAAAAGGAAGCCAAAGCCGCTACATCGAATCCTTCACGCAGAGAGCGTGAACGCAAACGCCGTGGCTCTGCCTCTTCAAGCAGTGACTCCAGCAGGAGGTAAGACCATTTTAAAATTCTTCCCACTACCGGCATAATTAAGTATTGGCTGAAAAATAAAAAAAAAAATGTATAAACTTTTGCAGTTGGCAAATAAAAGCAACCCTATAATTTAGAATGCCATTTACAACTATCTGTAAAATATCATGCGATAAACCCTAAACTGGTGCAAGAAACTTTTTGTTTAAAGTTTATTTAAAAATATTTTCTTTTATCCTTTTTAGCTCGTCAGGCAGCTCCTCATCGCGCAGCAGCTCGGGCTCAGGTTCACGCTCCAGCTCAAGTAGCTCCAGCGATTCATCGAGCTCCTCAAGCTCGTCCACTACCGATTCCGATCGTAGCGGAAAGAATCGGCGTCGTACTGCGGCTGCAGCCAACAAGGATGCATCTCGCTCACCACGCAGATCGACCAAATCGCCAAGGGCCAATAGCAAGGTACGCAAGGAAACTGATCGCGAGCGCTCCGATCGCGATAGGGATCGCATACAGCGCACCCGCAGTCGGTCCAGGGATCGTGCACGTCGCAGTTCTAATGATCGTGGCGGCGTCGCCAGTGGCGCCGGAGGTAGTGCTAGTGGTGAGACAAATAACGTGAATAAGCGTGAACGCTCTCGTTCCGGCAGTCGATCGCGTTCACCCCGTCGTCGTGGGCGTGGCTCCCTCGAGCGCACGCCGCCGCCAAAGCGTCGGGACCGTTCGCGTAGCCGCAGTCGAACTCGTTCGCGTTCACCCACCCCTAAGCCGGTTCGCATTCACGTGGGTCGCCTTACACGCAACGTAACCAAGGAACATGTTATGGAGATCTTTAGTAGCTTTGGCACCGTTAAGAATGTGGAATTTCCCACAGATCGTTATCATCCGAATTTTGGACGCGGCATGGCATACGTTGAGTACACCACCGCCGATGATTGCGAGTCCGCTATGAAGCATATGGATGGCGGCCAGATCGATGGCCAGGAGATAACAGTATCGCCAGTTTTAGTGCCCAAGCAGCGACCTCCAATGCGTCGACCATCGCCACAGATGCGCCGTCCCCAAGGCAACAGGTGGCGTTCCCCACCCCAATTCAATCGTTTCAATAATCGTGGTGGCGGCGGCGGACGTCGTAATTCACCACCACGCGGTCGTCGCAACTCCCCGCGTCGTCGCTCACGTTCCCCAATTCGTCGTCGGCGTCGCAGCAACAGCTCGGACAGCTCTCGTTGATGAATCTAATATATAGTTAACATCAGTTTCAATTGACAAATGACATCAGAAAGGAAATAAATAATCATCAATTAAATTTTATATATAACCAGAAAACAATTATTTAAAAGTTAGACACAAAATATATTAATTTACAAACTAAACCTTACAAGATCTTATTTCGAATACCCATACAAGGTATAAGCTATTAAATGAGATTGTACTCCAAACAACTACAGCAAATAGCTCACAAACATTTTGTTTATTTTATTAAAAAAGGCTAGCGATCCTCTTTTTAAAACAAAGTATTTATTTATCACACAATCAGTGTATAAAAGTGCATTCACTTTCGTCCAACGGACAACCCTGTGGATGGTGCAGCTTAAAAAAACAGGGTCGTTTCTTAATTGTCATTAATTTGCCAGCTGATTTAGTTGCAGCCGTGGCCCTTGGCTTACGTATGCCAATTTGATCGCTGCCACAAAACTCAAAGACTTCATGTTTATTTCGTAGGAGGGTTTTAATGCCGCCGCACTCGGATTTAATGCCACTCAGCTCCTCCTTGGTAAGTCCTTGTGCAATTTGGCGCATGGATAAATGCTTTCCTGTCTGCCAGGAGGTATTTTGTGTGGATGCTGACTCGTTGCCCAGCAGCATGTGAAAAATTTTCAAAACCAATGAATCTAAAATGCTTTTCTCGACTTGGGTGCAATTTCTAACGCTCTCTGCTTTCTCGCGAAGCTTCACTAAGTTTGCCGCATCATCTGCACCTGCTGTGTACTTTTGCAGCTCTTGCTGCACAAAATATTCCAAGTTCTGTGTTGTTCTTCGTGTTTGTTTTAATCCAATTAGGGCTAAGCGCTTGGTGCTCGGTATTTTTAGGCGATCCTGCAGCGTTTCAAAGCCACATTTGTCGGAAACTTGACGTGTGTACTGTATAAAATCTTGGTAGGCGCTAATTCCAGTATTGCGTCGTTGGAACTTTAAGCCCGAAAGCTCAAATGGACAACAGGGAAGCAGGAAAAAGCTGGTCTTTAGACGCGCTGCCATTACTGGTAGCCAAGGCGAAAGCTCATCGGAATGATTTCCAATGAGCCAATCGATGCCATTGAACTCCGGACTAAAGCTATTCGGCTCAATAGTTTGTTCTATGAGGCAGTCGGTGGTTTCTGAGGGATAAAGTGACCATAGTTTACGCTTGCGCACATCGTAGCCATATCCCTTGTAGCCTTCTGCATTGAGCACATGAACCAGCAGACCGTTGCCACAACCTAAGTCGGCAAATGCCGTTGGCTCTGATTGTGTACAATTCCATAGGGTAATCAGATAGGCAGCTATTGCCAAATCCTCGTAGATAAATTTTAAGGGATCTGTGGATTCATTTGCCGCTTGCCAATACGTCAGAAGACGCTCGGCGTGCTTTTGCTTAAGTGTTTTGTACAAATCGTTATACTTTTCCACATCCAATAGACGCAACGATTTTACAGCGCTTTCATCACGTTTGCTTTGCGACCAGCTGTAAAGCTTTGGCTTTAAAACAAATTCTGCCCAGCGAGAGCTTTGCTTTGATTCCAATTCCAGTCGCTGGGTCAGTAGAGCAACTTCCAGCTGGCCAGCATTTAAATGTACAGCAAAATTATCGGAAGCATCCTCGTCTACAAAATGGCATTCATAGCTTTGTTTGGCAAAATCTGAAAAAAAACCGTTTATATATTTTAGCTATGGACACTAAATTGAACAGATGTCTCACCTACAGTGGCGTTGGCCAAAATATTCGCGGTCATTTTTTTGGTCAACATCTTGAAACTGATCTTAAAGGCTTCACATGTTCTTGCATTAGCAACAGCTTGCAGCTGCTGTTCCAGCTCATCTTCGTTGGATTCATAGAGTTTGCCTTGTTGTTGCTTTTGCACTTGTGTTATGAGCACTTCGAATATCTTTTTATTCAAGGCGTGATAGTTTTTTATTAATATTGCAATTGCTTGCCAGAATTGCGTCTCGTCGATCTGCTCAGCTGCCATTTTGCAATATTTACCAACACTCTGTGGCTAGTATGCTAATCACAAAGAACACGAGCTAAACATATAATTGCAAATCAAATAGATGTGCTACATTGATATTTTATCCTGAATGTGTTTGTGCAAAGCAAATGACCAATAAAAAAAATAATTTTACATATGTTAATTTAAGACATTATAATTTTATTTGAACTTTTCAACCGTGCAAAGGTTATGTGCTGCATACCCCGCTTAGCTTCATACCTGTTGCGTAACGCAGCTGATTGTAGTAGAAGAAAGACAACAGAACACGCAGCCATATAATTAATAAATATATTATTATTTACCTCGAGTTTCTTGTTCCTGTTGTGGTTTCTGTTTTACCTAAACATGTCATTGCTGCGCAAATCAGTTAAGCTTCTGAACACCGCAAACGCTGCGAGACAAAATGTCAAATTGGTATGTGTTCTGATTGGAAAACACAATTGAGAGATCACAGGTTACTTATTGCTGTTGTTGTTTTCATGATTTTAGCTTGTTGCACTTAGCGCAAAACGCAGCTACAGTTCTAGTGGACAGGCTGCGGCAGAGGAACGCTCTTCGTTTCCAGGTGCTCGCGATGCGCCATTCGTAAATAATCTTAAAATGGCCATGCCCGAAGATTATGCGCCGATACCAATTTATCGGGTATTAGATCGCGATGGTTATCCACTCAGTGAACAGGAGGATCCGCAGCTTAGTCAGGAGGTGGTAGAGAAAATGTTTCGTGACATGGTCCAGCTAGCGACGATGGATAAAATTCTGTACGAATCGCAGCGACAGGGAAGAATCTCCTTCTACATGACCAACTCTGGTGAGGAGGCCTCGCACATTGGCAGCGCCGCTGCTCTTGAGTTGCGTGACATCATCTACGGCCAATATCGCGAGGCGGGTGTTCTGGTCTGGCGTGGCTTTCGCATTGATCAATTCATTGATCAGTGCTATGGCAACGATGATGATATGGGCCGTGGCAAACAAATGCCTGTGCATTATGGCTCCAAGGAGCTGAACTTTGTTACCATCTCTAGTCCATTGTGTAAGCAGTCATTTGTACAAGCAGCCGGAAGATTATTCATTGAATAACTTGTTTTAGCCACTCAAATACCACAGGCTGTTGGCGCCGCCTACGCATTGAAACTTAAGCCCAATAATGATGCTTGTGTTGTGTGCTACTTTGGTGAGGGCGCCGCTTCCGAAGGTGATGCGCATGCAGCTTTCAATTTTGCAGCCACACTAGAATGTCCAGTCATACTTTTCTGGTAAGTGTTTTCAACTATCGCAAAGATAACGAACCAATAATTGTATGTATATATTTTTAGCCGGAACAATGGCTTTGCCATATCGACGCCCTCAAATGAGCAATACAGAGGCGATGGCATTGCTGGTCGTGGTCCAATGGGTTATGGCATTGCAACGATACGCGTTGATGGCACCGATGTCTTTGCCGTCTACAATGCGATGAAAAAAGCTCGCGAGTATGTGCTGCGCGAGAATAAACCGATTGTCTTTGAGACAATGGCCTATCGTGTGGGACATCATTCCACATCGGATGACAGCACCGCATATCGTTCAGCGGAAGAAATTGAGGTGTGGAATACATTGGAGCATCCTATCTCAAAGCTAAAGAGCTATATGGTGCACAAGGGCTGGTTTAATGAGCAGCACGAAAAGGAATTCGTTAGCGGTGTGCGCAAACAAGTTCTCAAGCAAATTGCCATCTCGGAAAAGAAACTAAAGCCCAACTGGCGTGAGATGTTCGAGGGTGTTTACGATAAAATGCCCGAAAATCTGCAGCAGCAACAACGTGAGCTGGAGCAGCATATCGAGGCGCACAAGCAGTTCTATCCACTCAAGAACTTTAAGCACTAACACTTTCGCCAATATCCTACCGAATACTACAAAAACTTAAACGGAGAGACTCAATTGAAATGTGCATTTATTAAGCTTAAGCAATCTTTGTTTTGTTTTATTGTGTGGTTTTAAACCATTTAGACAGACAACCCGTAGATACTGGTTAAATACTTGATTTTGATTTATTTTGAGGCATGCCATGCAAAACCGTTGTAATATACTTAAGCAATATAGATTTTCTCGAGCATTTAGCTTAGCTATAATTACAATTTGTATGTTTTGAAAAAAAGGTGTTAAAATTTATTAGTTTGATTTACATACATAATACAAATACAATACGATGAAAAAACAATACATTTCTTTATAATTATTGATATTCCTGCAAACGAGTAAATAATTAATTTTATAACTCAGTAAATAGACAATAATAAGCAAGAACTTTTTATAATTTTGGGCATTACATTGCATGCATGGAAATAAAGTCTTGTTGTTATAAATATCTTAAGTTGCTAGCAAACAAGCTTTTAGTTTATTTTTTACAGAGTTCTCAAATTTTGGTATCTTTCAATAAGTACGCAATGAGCTGGCTAAAAATATTTTTTTTAAAGAAAAAATTTAATTTACTGAACATTTGCAGGAACACATTCGTAAACTACCATATATATATATACTTTCGACTTAACGCACATGTAAAGGTGAAGAAGCTATCCAACATTCTCTCAACTCATACTCCTACTTATACGAGACGAAACAAGAGAAAGAAAGAATGTGCTTAAGCTTGGCTGGAATGTGTTTGTGTGGATCAGTTTGTCCGCAGTTGATAGTCTCCATTCTGTGTGATATAGCGAACCCAGGGCAACGCCTGATATCCGCTCTTCTCAATGATCTTTAGATAGCGCACTTGAATGCCTGACGTAGTAAAATAGGGTATCTCAAAGCGCACCTGTATTGGCGGCTTACCCTCAGTATTATCCTCGCTTTCCACACTAGGCAGACCAAAATGTGCACGCATTAAATACTCCTTTCCGCCCGGAAACGATTTCACTGTCCATATGATGGCATTCTGCTCTGGCGCATATTTGCAGCTGCCTATGGTTGTCTTGAACTTCGGCGAATCTGCATCTGCTGGCACGGGTATAACAATTTCAACATTGTTAGCCGTCGATCTGCGTTTAAATTGCGATTTTGCCTTAATCATGTATTCTACGCGCGAATGGGCATGTCGCTCTATGACTGATTCAATCCATATCAGGGGCTTCACCTGTTGATAGAATAAAACTTATTTTTACCAAACTCTGCAACTATATTTAGCTGTACTTACATGAGTGTTGAGGCGATAGGACATCAGCTCGAACTCACCATCAGGCGGTATAAACGAGATTGTGCGATCGTTTTCAAAACGAGACAGACGCACACACTGATGGAATTTGACATCCTCTAGCTCCACGGATTTGGATTTACCACGTCCAGTACTTTCGAAGAGCACCTTATCGTTCAGGCCCAAGCGCAGTTCGGGCATTCCGGATAGATATACGCGCATTTTGATGGCGCCAACAATTTCGCTGCGCAGGACATTGCCATTGGCATTGGCCAGAAGATTTACCGACTCGATAACGTCGAGAAACACCTCATTCTTGCGATATTTTATGCCTTCGGAGCGCCAGGAGACGGCATTCGTAACGGCAACGGGAATGCGCGGCTGCAGCTCAAGTTTGTGACCCTCCTGTGTAATATATTCCTGTAGAATTTTGGAGTCTGTCGTCTGTGGATAGCCAAAATCAATAAGCTCATCGAGCAACTCGTATATGATGACAAAATTATCCCTTATGGATTCCTCTTCCAGCTCCTTGAAGTACTCGACAAACACCTGTGCGATTTTGTGCAAGAATACAAAGACCAATGCGATATTTACATTCTTATTGCGTGGCGTCGTGGAGACAATATACAAATTATTGGTCTTAATGTACGCAAATGTTGTCTCTGTCGTTTGTAGGATGGGCGTGACAAGACCCTCCTCTTCCCGTTCCATGAGCAGCGGCATGAATTTATCGATCACCGCCATGTCAATATTGTCGCCACGGTAATTGCGGGATATTAACACCTTCCCCTTCACGTCCAGCACAAATATGGCTGATGAAGACATTGTTCCGTTTTAAATTTTGTTTTTTGGTCTAAAATCTTCCAGCTGCCACTTGTTTTTGTTGCCCCAAATCTATATAGTTGTCAAACTCTTGTGTTTGCGAGCCTGTGAAGTGAATGAAGTGTTTTTTAATACCTTCCAGGATCTGATTGGCACTTATATTATTTACATTTTTATGAATATAACTGGGATATTGTTCTTTAACCACGAAAGTGGAATTAAAGTTTAGTCACACAAGAAAATTACTTACGTCGTCGACTGCTGCTTCTTCTTTATACACTCATTCGCGTAAAATTAGCATTTGTGTTATTTTACAGCACTGCTATTTGCTATTATTATCTGTAGGCTTATCGATATGTACTTAATATCATTTTTCTCTAGATATACACATCGCTAATAAAAAGTATCGAATAAGACGCTGTTTCAACAAATGTAAGAAAAATAAACAAAAGGGAATAATATATTAAATATATTTGGAGCATGCAAATGAATCCGAGCATTACAATCGAAAGAAAACGCGTTGATTGTAACGCATTACCAAAAGGCTGGCAGCGCGAAGAAGTACATAAGAAATCAAGCTGCAACTCGGGCGTTGATGTTTTCTACTACAGGTAACCAAGCAAAATACGCGCTTGATCTTTAAGAAAACACAGGTACACGGTGAAGGTGAAGCCTGGCAACTAACGTTAACTGTAATATACACAAAACACACAGAAAAACACAGCGACTGCACGTGCTATAACGAAAACGTTGTAATCACTCTCACTACTATTTTGTTATTACATTTACCACACAAACACACACATACGCACAAACACTCACCCCCACCAATCATACCTGCCCCCGTCCAACCTATTTGGAGGTGTACAGCCCCACAGGCAAAAGAATTAAAAGCAAACCGCAATTAGCACGTCAATTAAGCGCCGAGATGTTTGACATAAGTAACTTTGATTTTCAAACCGGCAAAATGCAATTGCAACGGCAAATGCCTTCACCATCAATATCACTGTATCGCTGCAATGCAGCTGGCGCTATTATAAGCAATGCTGGCCTAGGTGGCAACGCTGCTAATGCACTCAAACGTAAATACAGTCGGGCTCAAGCCCAAGGCTCTAACAACACCAGCAACAACAACAACCACAGCAGTAGCGGTATTGGTATTGCAGCATCAATAACACCAACAGGATTATCAGGATCGGCAGCAGCAGCAACAACAACAACTACTGCAGCGGCAGCAGCTAATCTGCGTCAACAACAACAGCAGCAGCAACAACAATTTGAATTCAGGTAGAGCCAAGCTAAATGTTCTTGGCTCCACGAGCTCCTGCATGCGCCTGAACTATACATTTATGAAGATTTCAATCTAACCCACTCAAAATTTCAAGAATCATAACAATTGGCCAGTTTAAATGTTTTCTAGCTGTAGTTTTCTATCCTTTTCCTAATTACTACTTTTCTGTATCTATTTGTGCATGTTCTTTTCAAGTTCGTAACGTTTTATTGTATTAATTTAACAAAAAAAAAGAACAATAACTTATGTACAAATGTTGTATGTATAACATAAATGTATTATTTTATACAATGTCTATTGGACATTTATCAGGTAGAAGTACTGTTTACAATTATTTTTTTGTACAAAATTTGCAGTAAAAGACTAATTTAGTTTTGCCTTTGCAGCCGTGCTCTGCGCACAGATGTTTCCCTGGTGCCGCCAATACGACAAACAGCCTCCATATTCAAGCAACCGGTGACCGTGATCCGAAATCATGAGCCTGGCAAGGTAAAACATGATGCAAAACACGGTGGCCAGGAGAAGCCAAAGCAACTTTTCTGGGAGAAGCGTTTGGAACGCTTGCGTGCTTGCCATGACAACGGCGAGGAGCTTGACGAAATATCACTGCCAAAGACCATACGAACTGTTGGTCCCAATGTCAATGAGCAAACGGTTTTGCAATCGGTTGCAACGGCGCTGCATATGCTTAACGCTGGCGTCCATGGACAGAGTTCTTCCAAGGCTGAGCTGACCAAGAATGCAATGGCATTCATGAATCCCGAACAACCCCTAATGCATGCAGTTATCATATCGGAGGATGACATACGCAAGCAGGAAGATCGAGTGGGTGTGGCACGCCGAAAACTACAGGATGCGCTCAAGACATGAGTGTCTAGGATAGTTGACATTCATTTAGATATTCCAGTACGGCTAAAATATATATTGTATAACTATATTACATATAATCACTTCCAATATATCTCCATTGCTTGATTTCCGTTCCCTCTTCAAATCGATGTGACAAATATTTATTACTAAGATTAGATTTTAAATAAACATTTATGTCAAGCAAAAAACACTTATAAAATGTATTCAAGGGGTTTTAAAAAGCAGCATTTTCATGGTTTGCATATTTCATTTTTAAAAGTGTACATTAGACGCTCGTAACACTAATTTAAATGGAAATAATGTACTTAATAACTTTACATATGACTTCAAATTAATGAAAATAACGTTATGTAACAATGTTGTCAACAGTCTTCCAAAGTAAAAATCCTGACTTCAGAGTCAGCAGAGTTTGAAAGCTTAAGATTTCTTTAAATAACATAAACAGCGTCAGTTGCACGTTTATTATGCTTTGGTTGCTGCTTTAGCTGGCTTTCTAACACACAAATTTTTACATAGGGGTAAATAGTTTAAGATTGAATGAACAATTGATGAGTGCATTTTCAATACATGTGTGAATGTATATAGCTCTAAATTCTATATACTATTATGCGTGTCTTGAAACGAGTTGCTGATGGACATTTGACACATGGGCGCCCGTTTTGTTTCACTATCTTCCGTGAATGTTATCAATATACATAGACAATTGGAATCTACAAATCTGTACAGAGCAGTGACTAATCCAGGACCTCTTCTATTTCATCGTCCTCATACTCAATGCCGTCGTAATCCGTTGACGAACGTGTTAGCTAAAAGTACATAAAATATTTTAGACAATGCCAAAAACATAAAAATGTTATAATTTGTACCTGGGTATAAATGCCACGCCAAGCTGCAAATGCGCCCATTGCTACCACAGCGCCAATACCGGCGACAATCTTTGTATTTAGCTCTGTTTCCAGAAACTTGCGCTCCGATGGCGTTAATGTACTATCCGGATGACTGGAAGCTTTCGTTAACTTTATCGAACTATAACATTCATTGCGAAATATATCCTTGGTGATGCGATTTATGAAGTTAACTAGATTCTGACTGCCTTTTATGTGATTCTGTAGCGGATTATTTGGCAACGTTATTTTATAGATAATGGCCAGATAACTGTAGACAATGGCATCCAATTCACTGTAGGTATCACCAAAGAACCAAACCTTGCGTCCCAGCTTACGGGACAGCAGGTTGACACACTTTTTGGCATTTGCGACAAGCTAAAATACAATTAAAGCTCATTACATGTTTTAGTGTCAAGTTATTCCAACTTACATAGTCACCCTCGTGCTTGTCCAGCTTATCGTTAATGTCGAAGCCACCCAGAACCTGAACCACATCACAGGCATCGCGTTGATACGTTGATGGATAGTAGAAGTTGAAAGGGAATGGTGTGCGCTTGGCGTACAAGCCACGTGTGGTGGTTTCATAGTTATGAGGATCACCGTATAGGAAGTAATGGTAATAGGCATGCAGCTGTGTGAATACCCAATTCGAGTATGTGGTGGACAGATGCTTTTGTTTTGTATTTAAATGCGCATCAACTGGGTATCCCTGAAAGACATCAAAACATACAAAATTTCAATAACAATTTTTGTCAAGTGAAACCAATGCGCAAAATAAGTAAAAGCAATTAGCCTGTGCCTATAAATAGGCAACAGGTTCAATCACCCTATGCAGCACATTGTGTGTTTTTTACAGTGTTTTCTGTTTTGTTCACCTTGAGATCCAGCACGCGTTTGATCTCCTTGTATCCAATAAATTTATCATTGCCTATTTGAAGATATGGCAATTTTCCTGCACCTGATCGCAATGGATTTGTGTTTGTTTGTATGTCCATGGGGCAGCGGGTGAAGCGTAGCAGACACTGTATGGCAATTTCACCAATTGACAATACTTTGATTAATACATATTTGATATCGCTGATAGGAGGAGTTGTTGCTGATTATGATGCAACTAACTTACCAAAGCACGCATACATTCGAAATCAATGGTCGGCAGTCCCCACTCGCCCTTATACACATGAAGTTTGGAGCCCAACTGCATTTTGTTGTTTTTAATAGATACTGCTACTTGTTGTGGTTGGTTCAGCAATGCGCGTGCAATTGCATTGTACTCAAATATTAATCAAAAACCTAATAGATGTGCCAAAATGTGCCGGACTATTCGGAGAGAGACTTTTGACTGACACTCACCGCCAGTGTGACTGTAAATTTGTATTTTGAAATGAGCTCAAGTATTTTTTTGCTTTACTTATTGATAATAAATACCAACTTCCTTAACATATTGTCCAAGTTGTGGTTTCAAAATAAAAATATATGAAAAAATGGTAGAATTAGAATAAAATATTGCTGGTGTGTGTTAGCATCTCTTTTACAAAACTCTGTAAATAATTGTAGATACTAAATCGAATTTAAAATATATACATATATGGTCACACTGCCCTTCGCCAAGCATTTGCATACCCGGCAAAAGCAGTTTCTTAAGGCTCACACAAATATTAAATAAGTATTTACTATAACATTATGTCACTTGTGGACTACGGCAGCAGCTCAAGCTCAGATGAAGGTGGCGTAGAGGAGACACCTGTTGCTCCAGTCATACTCAAGAGGTAATGTTTGACACCATAAATATGCAATTCCTCTGACATCTGTAACTCGCTAGACCGGCATTACCCACAGCTACCTCCTTGTTGGGCGCTAAGTTAGCAAAACCTGCCATCGAGGATGATGAAGAGGATGCCTACGACAATGCGGCCTTGCACGGTGGGCGCATACGGAGCTTTAAACATGAACGCGGCAATTGGGCAACTTTTGTGTTTGTTCCAGCTGTAGCCTGTGTCGAACAGCTGGAGGACTTTCAGTCGGAGGTTATCGAAAGGCTGGCGCCACAAGTTGAGCTGCAGGCCAATGAATCACTGCATCTTAGTTTAAGCAAAACTGTCGTTCTGCAATATCATCAAATAGACGAGTTTCAACGATCGCTGCAGCAGGCGCTAAACAGCTGCGTTGGGTAAGTTTTTTAAGGTCTTCATTGGATAATTAAATAAAGAGACTTGTCTATTTTCAGGTTTAGCAGCACGCTGCATTTGGTATGTTTATTAAGCATTCTTAAGGATAAATCTTTTGTATTTAATTAATATGTTTTTATTTAGCTTCGCATCTACACAAATGAGGAACGCACGCGTACCTTTGTGGCCGTGCAGCTGGATGCTGCTTTTACCAGCAAAATGTCTGCATTATTGAGGCCCGTAGATTTGGTTATGCGTGACTATCGCCTGCCACTATTTTATAGCCCACCATCGTTTCATGTCAGCTTGTTGTGGTGTGTTGGCGATCACCAAGTGTTTCTGCAGGACAAGCTTAAGGAACTGCAGCAGTTACTCGATGATCATGAGACTCTTAAATTGGATGTTAATCAATTGAACTGCAAATGCGGCAATAAGGACTTTACATATAAACTAAAATAGGAATAGAAATTGTTATATTTATATGTCTTTTCTGATTTGTTTTGATTGTGGCCTAGTTCAAGCCCTTCTTTTTGTTGCCATTGCCTTGTTTGGCCTGCTGTGCCTGCTCCTCAAGCAGTCGCTCCTCTTCCAGCTCCAAAAAGCGTTGGCGACGTCGACCTAGCGGAGTTTTTGACCACCATGATTCAAATGCCTCCTCCTCCTCGCGATAGACGGGATCTTGTGTGCTGCAGCATATAACATCAAATGAGCATAGCTTTTGGTTATGATTCCTACCTCTAGCACCCACCACAGCACATTGATGAGCTCGGCATTTGTTAGCGGCTGAGAGCGCAGTTGAAGTTTGCGCTTACAAGTCATCACCTCACGCAGGCAGGCATCAACTGAGCCTATGGTATAGCCATCCGATATTTTCGCCATGGCACTGGTGTCCAAGTTTGAAATGCCTCCAGAGTAGTCACTGTTTGAAGTGTGAGAATGTTCAAATTGATTCATAAAAAACAGATCTTATACCCACTGCAGCAGAGTTTTCCAGGCATGCGACATGGCACCGTAATCTGGACGTGGAATGTAAATAAAACGATTGTAGACGGACTGCAGCAGCTTTTGGTCCGCCTCCCAGGGTAAATTGGAGGTGCCGACGAATAAAACACGATCCTCGGGCGCTATATTCTTTATGAGCTTAGGCAAATCCTTTTTCAAACGCTTGGGATCAGTGCGATCTGTTTTGGGTATTTTCTTCATAAACGGACGCTCTGCATCGCCCATATAAATAACTGCTGGCTGTAACAAGCGGGATACCTTCAGCACCAAATGTATGAGCATGATAAGGCCAGATTTGCCTGGATACTTTCCCACAATATTGGCTGGCGTCAAGTCGAACAGAACGGCGCCAACCTCTGTGCAGATGGCATGGAGCAGTGCCTTTTTACCTGATCCCCGTGGACCCGCCAGCAGCACGGATCTTATCAATGGCGTACAGTTGTGTATGGCCTCGGAGCCCAGTGGCAAGATGCAATATTCGGTAAGCACTTGACGTATATCACCCGGCGAGGGATTCGTTCCATTGCGTGCGGTTAGCGCCTTGTCGCCAAGAAATTGCTTCAACTTAAGCTCCGGATATTTGCGTATAATACCATTGGTGACCAGCTCCTCGTACAACGACTCTGTGGTACGATCAGGCGTCAAATCCTTCTCCTTCTTCTTTTTGCTCTTCTTGCCGGAGCGACGTGTTTTCTTGTTGCTCTTCTTCACCTTCTTGCCCACCATGGTCTGGAGTAGTTCCAGTTCCTGACGCATCACATCATCGACAGCTCGACGAAACTCTAGCTCAACTTCTTGATACTTTTCCGTATAGATCATATCCTCATTTGCCGCCTGACTAAGCACACCAGTTTCGTCCTTATCTCGCCAGGTGTCATTAAAGCTGCAACAGGCAAAGAGTAATTAAGTTTTTCCCTTGTTAGATTTCACTTACAATTCAATTTCTGCTCTTATGTCGGGCAGACAAACCGAAGGTGCCGGCTGGAAGTTAATGTCCTCCTCCTGGTTTTCGTTGACATTTAAGTCACCGCTGCGAGCTGGTGACTTGGACTTATCCTTGGTCTTGCGTGACTCCTTGGAGGAACGTGCCGAGGAGCGACTGTGCTCGCTTTCTGTGCCCGGCCGACTGAAAATGTGAAGCGAGCCGCCCTGATCTTCGGATGGAAAATCCGGCAATTTGCCCGTCTTGTCGTAGCAATCCTTGATCCAGGCGCGTATCTCATCGGCAATATCTTCCTTCATGCTAGGGCCATGTTTTTGCCTAATCTCCTCCAGTATGGTGGCCTGGCGTGCCTCAAATTGTGCTGCATAAGTCTTTTGTGCCACATGTCGTCGCCGGACATCATGCTCGTTGTGCTTCTCCAGCTTTTCGGCGCGCTCCTTGAGCACTGCCGCCGGTGGTGGCACCATGCCAATCAATATCATCTCATCCATCTTGCGGCGTCGCGTAATGCGACGTGCCGTATGTCCACGCCACATTTTCTGTATCTTCATGGCGGCCATAAGGCCAGAATCACTTCGTTCCTTATCGCTGCGCTCCTCCGACTTACCCTTCTCCTTGCGTATCTCCTTCATAAAGTGCGCCCGCAGACGTCCTTGACGTGCACGCTCGTGCATCTGCAACAGCCGTATGGCCTCAATCTCGGTTAGCGGCTCCTCCAGTGCGTGCTCCTCCAGCCAGCCCAGCTTGACGAGAATCTCATGCATGGTCCGCTTGCGAAACTCCAATTCCTCTTCGCGTTCACGCAGAAAATAACGTGGAATACGCAGCTCTGTCTCCATGGGCGTTAAACGTAGACGTTCCACGACATCGTCATTGTAGCTAAACTCCATTAGATCTATGCTCACCAGATCATGCTTAAGCTCCACCACGCGTCCCAGGCAGGCGTCCAAAAGCTTACGCACCAATTCACGTTTCTGGGGCTGTATCATCTGCATGTTGAGCCATTAAAACCAAGCTCAAAATAAGTATTAGTATTAAAGGTTTGTTGATACTTGCATTATCGTAAACCTCCTCCAAACGATTGCTCAGACATATATAGCGCAAATAGAACTCATAGAGACTGGCCTGAAGCAGGGCTTTGGCATCGGCAGCGGCTGCCACAGAGCTGGCAATGACGCCAGTAACGCCGCTAATTGTCGCCACTGTTGTGTCCACATTCTGATGCTGTCGCTCATAGTCGATGATGGCCAGTTGTTCGCATTCCTGCTGAGATTGATGCCAGATCTCGTTAAAATATGAGCTGGACATGACTAATTAGATTTTCACAATGGTTGTTTTATTTGATTAATTGCAAGTAATCGCTTAGTAACCAATAAAACCGTTGTCATGGCGGAGGATAAAACATTTTTTTAAGCTACTTATTACAAAAGGTCGTCAAAATTTAAAGTTATCAGTTTATTTATAAAGTATTATACACATTTATAGATATATATTAGGCATAACAATTATAAGCGAAGATAAATTGGTTTTAAATAACACAATAAATAGTTAACAAATAGGAATATATTTAGCATATTTGTATATAAGATGGGGAATGCGCTGAATTGATTTTAAAGGTTGTCTGGGGAACAATACTTAAGCATGGATTTGGTATGTTTAAATTGTGTGCCACTTGTGGCAGCGAGTGCCTCGCTAATAAAGCTCTGTGAATTGTGAATGGTGGTGCCACCAAGAATGATCCTATAGCCAGCATTATTTAGCTGATGCACTGTCAGGGCCTCCTCATAGGTAGCGCCACCAATAATGAAGACAACAACCTCTTGTGGCGGTCGTCGGAATGGCACAAGCTCTGAGTTAATAGCCGGATAGTGTGGATCTAGCTCGCGACCCTTGAAAACATCCTCGAGCGTTTCCTTAAGCAGCGGCGTATGTTGGGTAAAAACGTTTTCCACACCCTTAAGACCTTTGATAAGGATACGAGTCAGCTTTACGGCATCTGTGATGCGCACCATATTAAACAAATCACCCTGACGCATGTGCATGCCCGCATACTCGATCAAAGCGGGCACAATTTGGGTGTTTCCACCGCGACTCTTGATAATCTGCAGCAGGCTGGAAGTATCGCAATTGGCATGACGCTCGTAGCGTAAGGCATACAAGGCCACCAGTTTGATGGCATCATCAATGCTAACGCGTTCGTCGGCGATCAGTTTTTTGATGCGCTGCAGCTGTGCCGAGTGCTCCGCCTTGCAGGCCATTTCCTGCTCCAGCTCGGATACCTCAAATAAATTCCGTTTATTCGTAATGCTTGACAGTTCGCCCATGACGCATAAATGTTTCTGCACTGTGCCAGACATTTTCTTGAATTGAGGATATGATTCGATAAAGTTCTTCATATCGGCAATACTTTCGACTTTCTTGTGATCGTTCGCCTTGCGTTGGAATTCCTCCATTAGCTGCTTTATGGTGCTACCGATTTCACCGTAATTTGCGTACATATTGTTGCCGTAGAAGTCATCCTGATCGCCGGAAAGCACCAGCTCCTTAAACTCCTTGGGCACACTGGGACGTTCAGACAGATCTACACGATTATTTCGAATTTGTAGCAGTTCATGTACCATTGCCTGATATGACCATTGATGTAACAGTGGAGTTACTGGATCATCACGGCGATCCAACAGTAGCAGCATTGGCGGCGCAGCGCCATCCACATTACCTCGAAAGTCAAATAGCGAGGATTCCTTAGTGATTTGATCATAGATCAATTTTGCCAGCAGCTGTGCAACCTGTGAGCCGGCTCGATAACGTATAACCGGGTTTAGTTTGAGGGATAGCAATACGGCTGTTATGCCCTGCACGCTGCGTGTCAACGCATCCGGTAGCCAGTTTAGATTTGTCATGCAGTTGGGCAGATTAAGTGAAAACAGATTGGGATTAACGCACAAATAATCCGCGTACAATTCCTTAACTTCCCTTACTGACTCCGACTCATCGCATTCAGCCAAGTATTTGATATCAGTGCGTGGTATTATGTTGCTAAAATCTGTTAAAAAGGCATAACATTAGTACGTTATCTAGGTATTTGAACATACTTACATATAAAATATGCGCTGTATTTGGGATTACGCAGCTCATTGGCTAGCAGTTGAATGTTTTGCTTGGTGGGGCGTATAAAAACTATGCACTTAAGATACTTTAAACGCTCATTGGAGCGTCCAGAGTCCAGGCGCTCGAAGAGATAGACCTCGCGCTGTAGCATGTCCGACTGGCTAAACGCCATGGATATAATACTTGTCTAAATATTGTTAAAGTAAAATTCAAATCAACTTCAGGCATTTAAATCAATAGATATTTGCAAACACCTACCGTCTCCTTATCAAGTAGTATAATTTTCATGCCTGGTCCGGACTCTGTGCACATCTTTTCAATGTACAATTTGATACCACTTATTAAGTTCATTATTGAGTGAAAATTTTACCGAGCAAAGTTTTAGTTGTAATATTTTATGAATGCAAACAGCTGTTGACGGCGATGTGTAGAAAAATTACCACCCACTCCAACAAAAGTATTCGATTGCTATCGATACTTATCGACAAGCATTGCGCGATGGCATGCATTTAAAAAGCTCATTTACATTACAATCTACTATCTACAGATGTATATTTATTTTCATTCGTTTTTTGCTGTTGACAATAATCACAAAGTCAATTAATGCTACGTGCAGTTAAGATTTAAACGAAGCCTCCAATGTTTATAACTTAAACATTACGAATCACGTTTGTAAGGCAACAGTGAACCACAGGCATAAAAAATGGTCAGTCGCTTAAACTAATAAAACACAACTTAATATATGTAAAACGCAATGAGGTCCGATAAGCGTCTGTTACGTTGTTATGTGCGTATCTACATTCAAGGGTTTGTGCATCGTACAGTGACTCATTGCGTCACTGCGGGTTTTTCCTCCAGTTCTTTCTTGAGCTTTTCCTGTTGCAATTGATAATTATAGGCACGTCCCAGTTGCACTATTTGCGTCAAGCCAACAAACAAGTTCACAGCAAACAAACTGTAGTTCTTAGGTATTATCACCAGCGAGTAACGAGACCAAATAATGCCCGTAGCCGCCAAAGCACCGCAGCTCGATACAGAAATTGTGTCCGCCGGACGAGCCAAATCACTGAGACCAGCTGCGACGAGACCCTACAAATAAATAACAACAAAAGTAATCAAAATGTACACTAATTTATGCTGTGATTGTAGCTCAATTATCGTGAATTCGACACGTGCACAAATTGTTACCACTTCGCTCTCTTTTTTAACGAACAGCTACTTTATAGCGGCAGTTCCAACTGGTTTATTGTGCTCGAATAAACAAATAATCGTAAAAGGCAACCACAGCAGACGTCGGCACACACTGATTTGTGATTATAATGTCATTTAGAATTTGTCTATTAGCGGCACACGGCAAGAGATAATGCAAATGTCCCAAGGTCACCTGTCCTAATTATATAATAGGCTGTTTGGATTGTCTGTCTGTCTGGTGACTTACCCATTTGAAGACTGGTGCCCAGAAGAAAATCGTTTTTGGACCTAAAAACCATAATGTTTTTGAATTTTGAAAGTGCCACGTGGTAAAGTGTTTTATTTACCTGCTGCGTGCATCCAAAGTGGTCGCAATTTGGCAGGCACAAATTTGTCACAGACTCCAATCATGCCATTGTAGATCTTTGTGTGGATGCCCTTTCCAGCAGCAGCAGCAGCTGATGACGGTGGTGGCGTTGGCGGAACTGGTGGTGGCGGTGCTGGTGGTTGAACGGCTGTCGAAGACATTTTGCTTGTGCGAAATTGAGAGCGATACCACAATAACAAAAATAAATAGATTTTCCACGCAACCACGAGCGCTGACTAGCGTACGGACAGACAGTTTCTCCCGTACTGAGAAAATGTTTTCAGGGTGAATAACAAAAGCGTTGAGTTGATTAACATAAGCTTCGGCGCGTTAAGCTCTCTCTTTAGGTATGTATATTTGTGTGTGTGTGAGCAAGTGGGGGCGCGAGAGATATGTACGAATATACACATTCTTACTCACCTTAAACAGCTGAGAGAGCTGTTACATGAGCGTTTATTTGACTTTCTATAAAAAGACCAAAAAGCAAAAGAGTCTGTTTATAGATAATATTCTCAAATTGATCAAATTGTAATCAGCTCTCACTTAATACTATTTCAAATGCAACGTACTTGGCCTTGATATTCACACGCAACATTTGTGTGACATTGACATTCGTGTACTGCCTGCGCCAATTTCCGCAGCGTAATATTGACGGAAGCATTGAGATACGCATTTAACTGCATTCGCAATGCACATTTCTAAATATAAAAATCTCACTGTAGTGAGACGAGACTATTCGACTCTCCCAGATGTTTTACAAATGTGAACCATAATATGTAAACAAAGTTGACGAAAATAAGTTAAATAATACACATATGCGAGTGAAAACTGAGTTGGCTGTTATTCTAAAGTTATCTTGCTTCACATGGAGCTCCTATCTAAATGTGACATAGAGCCAAATAATTATCTCATATACATTTTTATCAGTTATAATAAAACTAACATTAAAGGGTTATTATAACATGTTGGGTGCCTGAATACATACTTAGGACAGCGCCTATGCACCAAAAATTTGGTAGACAAAACAATACTCACTATTTAGCTAATTTTTATGCAGCCAAAAAGAACTCTAAACCAGTTTCTAAAAACCATTTTGTTGTTGTTCAGACATTTTTACAAATTTTCGAAAGCCACTGCTCGCTGCCAAATACAAACAGTGTGTTTAATGTGTAACATGAACCGATATACATATATCGATAGTCGTTGCTGATTTATAAACTAGCCAACACTTATCTTGACGGTTACACACAATGTCCTCACTAATAGCTGTATAATAAATGTATGTATGTTTCGCAATCTGAAAGTCAAAATAAATGATTTTGAATAAACGCAGTGTGATTCACACATATATATCACTAGAAAGTTTCTCTCCTTCTTTCAAATCTTTTAGTATAGTGTGGCAAAAGATATTTGCAAATACATACATATATATTTGGAATCTGAACAGACTATTGCGCATCAATGAGAAAGATATTGTTATAATTATGACGTATTTATATATACTGATTCGTATGATCGTGCATATATTTATAAGTTAGTTGATTAGTTAGTTCCCCCACCTATTGAACAAGTGTATTTTTTGCTTATCAGAACAAGAAATGTTTATACCAGTTTAGGTTTTACCTGTTAATGAAATATAAAACCGGAGCAAATGCTGTTTTTTTTATTTATTGTTTTTTCCATGTTAGAAATGTTTATGTAATTTAAATTACAAATCAAAGGCGTACATTTCAATTAAATTATTCATTACAACTCAAATAGTTCTACAATTTATATTATTCCTGTCTGTGATTTTGTTTGTTTGCCGTGTTTAGCACATTTTGTTTGTTGCAGTTGCAATATTTCGCTTGCGCCTTTGTAGCCCGTTTAAAGAAATATATACTTATTTATGGAAGATACCAACTATGAAATTTGGATTCTTATAAAATATAAATAACTTAAAAAGGTTCTTTAACTATTGCAACATGCATCAGACAAAAGTTTAACATATTAGTTGCTTTGATTTGTTTTATATTTACATACATTACTTATGTATGTACGTATAAAATTTAACACAGAATTTTAAAAGGGTTGTTTGCTGCATAGGTTTTGCGTTTATCTGGAGTTTATGTGTATGTATGTTATTGTATATAACCAAATTGTCATATATAATGTGCATATATATTTTCGTTTTTTTGTAATTGTTGAATGGGCACAGAGAGTATCGCTCGAAATCTTATTGCTATATGCTATCATCATTGGAGTTTACACAAATTTGTTGTGTGTTTGTGTATTTGCTCGTTCATGGAGTTTTAAAAGTTGAACGAGTTCATTGGTAGTTTTTCTGTATTGGGATCAAAGTTGTATTCTGTGCCGTCCGAGGTCGGTGCCAGGTTAGATTGCTCGCCCTGTAATTAGAAAGTTTAATTTGTTTTTAGTTATATTTTATAGCCATTGTGTTGTTCGCCACTTACCTCTGTAAAGTATTTCTCGATTATCTCGTATGCCAGCTTGTAAATGTCAACATTCTCATGGTTTTGGAGGCGCTCAATTTTGGCGAGGCCTTCGCACTCCTCAATCAAATTTGCAACTTCCTCGACATGTGATGCGGCCACCTTGAGCATATTACTAAGACCGTCGAGCACAACCTGCAATGTCACAATAGTAGAGTCAATCGTTGTTTTGTTGAAAATCCGACAATAAGCAAGTAATTAGAATACTTACACTGATCACTTGTGTATCCTGGCATGAGAGCAGATCGCAGAAGGGGGGAATGACGCCCTCTTTTATTAATGTGAACACCTGTTCAGGTCTGCCGCTAATGGTCAGGTTACTAATGGCCCATGCGGCCTCTTTTTGCGTTTGGAATTCGCCCTTGCTCAGGTTGTCAATGATTTTCGGCAGCAAGCCGACGTTGATGACAGCCTGCACCTGTGACTCGTTGCCAGCGGTAATGTTGGAGAGGAACCATACAGCCTCCTTGCGTATCTTCTCCTTTGGATGCGACAGAAGTGCTGGGAAATACGATAATGCTTCGAAATTAAGCACCACTTGTGTCTGTTCATCTGATCCGGTTACAATGTTGCCCACAGCTCTCAATGCTGCCGTCTGCACCTTTACCTCGCTGTTGCCCAACAACGGTATCAGTTTCGGCACAACGCCGCTGTCGATTACCATTTGAATTTGATCGTTGCCACCATCGGTCAAATAGCTGATGGCCCAAACCGTATCGACCAGGATGTTTGTGTCAGTGTGATGGATCAGCACATTGAGTGCGGGCAGGATTTCGTGTATTGTAGCAGCTGGTGGTGGCGGATCCTTGTTTCTGCACAAATTCACAATCACCCAGGTGACATTTCGCAAGAAAGATATGGGTATATCTGGTTTGATAAACGATAACAGCGGCTGCACAACGCCAAGCTTAATGACATAGTCACGCAGCATTGGACCATCGCCAATAATATTGCCCAGAGCCCATACGGCTTGCTCGCAAACATTTGGTGCGGGTGAGTTCAGCAATTGAAGGAAGAGCGGAACGGCTCCGGCTGCAACCACCTGCAAAAATACAACGACAAAACATGGCATTCAATAAATATGAATCTTGTAGCGTCTTTCAGTTCTAAGCAGGTAGTTGATATATATGTGTGTTTATAACAATAAAGGGGAATTAAAGATATTTTGCTATGCATTGAACCAATGACGCAGAAAACTTACAAATAAATATATCTTTTCTAAATCCTACCTGATTGGTTTGATCGGATGTGCCTGATGCAATGTTGGTCAATGCCCATGCGGCTTCGAACTGCAGCATTGTGTGATTATGTTGCTTCAGACATGCAACAAGAATGGGTAATATTTTGCTGTTGATCAGATCATCGATGGGTGGGTTCTTGTCGGATGATAGCAATTTGCGTGCCGCTTGAACGGCGGCTAACTGTTGCTCTGGGTTTGCTGGATCAGCAGCGGCCAAAGCAAGCTTCTTTAGATTTATGGAGTTCGGCAACTGTTCGTCCTCATCTGTGTTCGAGTCCAGATTGGGCACATTACGACGCTTTAGAATTGTCTCGTCGCGCTTGCTTTTGCGCAGCTCAACCGTAACTTCATTGCGGCGACGACGCATCTCCTAAAATTTATTTTTATTAATTTTAAATTTTTACATTTTTATTATTTATAACTTACATCTTGATCTTTTCCTTTGTTTTTAAAGTTTTGTAAACGATTTTGTTCCAGCGAAGTCATTTTCACTGTTTTTATGTGTTTTTATTTGTTTGCGTCTGCCAATAATCTTCAATTAAAATTGAAATGCTTAAGCTGTTAATTCCAAATAGATCGGAGATATTTTCGTTGTCCTCTTCTGCTTAGATATTTCAATTATACTAGCAACGAAATTTTTCTACACACACAGAGATGCAAATACCGACACAAACAAAAGAACAGTAGATGCACGGGGCAAGGCAGAGAGCAGAAGCATAGACGTCCATTCGTTCCAACAAAATCGAAATTGAGAGAACCAACACAATTACACGGCAGCACGCAGCACGATGACAATGACAGTCGTTGAAGAGGGCAGAGCCAGGCGAAAAAAAGAAATGGCGATTACAAATGTTCTGTTTTCAAGTTATTACTGTTTCAGACTAGAAAAAATAGCTTTTCTAAGTATTTACTTACATTTCCAGCTGTTTCGACCCGTATTTATAACTCGACTGACACTTTACAGCCCTTTCAAAAAGTGATTAAACCTTTTTGATATATAAAAATTGCAATTCGTGACAGCGACGTGACTAAAGTTGGCTGCGCTTGGCAACGACGGGGCTGACAACTTACTTTAAAATCAAAGTTATCGAAATGGATCCCATTACCATTAGTTATGACATACATTTGTAATATTTTGACTAGCTGAACCTATCGATTAAGATGGTCAAGGCGTGCAAAAAAACTGGACCATTTGTGTATATATAAAATATAATGAAATTTATTTCGTACTGCCACTCAACGCAGCTGCGGCAATGACTGAAAAGACAGAGAGCGCTAATGCACTAGAGACGCAGCAACAGCAGCACCAGGCTGTAAACGACACTGTGCCTATACGGGTAAAAAGTGAGAAGATTGATTCCGAGGTCGAGGCGAAGCTGCGGGCCATAAAATCCGAGAGTGCTTCGCCTCCAACGGGGACACCTTCGGAAAGTGATAGCAACGATTCTTTGGTAGAGGATAAAAAACAAATAGCGCCTGTTAAATCATCAAATGAAATTCTCGCTGAGCTTTTTAGCGTATTCAATGCGGCACCACCAGAGGCGCTCTTGGATGACAAGAACCTGCAAAGAAAACACAAAAAATCCAAGAAGGAAAAGAAGAAAAAGTCACGCAGTAAACAAGAAAAGTCGGATGGCGAATGCTCTGATACGGATGTAGCATCTAGTAAGCACAAAAACAAGCGTAAGAAACACAAACATAAACACAAGGATAGCAAGGATAAGCATAAGGATAAGGATCGTGAAAAGTCCAAAGAAAAGGGAACGGTCACAATAAAACAAGATGAAAAATCGGGAGCAAGGAAACGACATGCCACACTTCTGGTGGATAAGGTACAGGTACCTAAAAAGGAGTCGGAGCCAGTTTTCGAAAAGGAAAGAGAAAAAGAAAGAGACCAGGAACGAGAGCGAGAGCGTGAACGGCAACGTGAACGCGAACGAGAGCTTGATCGAGAGCGTGCACGAGGTCACAACAGTTTTTACAATGGCTACCACGATGGAAAGCGTCCACGGTCTAAGGAGAAAAACATTAGATGCACAAAAATGAAATTGGAACGTCGTCAATCCGATGAGCTCTCGCTCTCCGATGAGGAAACATATCTGCGCGAGAAAGCTAATGGGCGACGAACCTTCTATGGTAACTCCAGTAACTCCAAGCCGGAGCCCAGCAACAATAAGCGCGACAACAAGTCAGCACGTCAGCCGAATAGCTCCAGCGCACGACAACGCTCACGCAGCCGCTCCCGGTCCCGTTCCCGTTCCCGATCACGTGACTTGGGTATTGATAAAAAGCGGTTGCTGGAGATAGCGCGTCGTAATGCCATTACCATGTTTAAGAGGGGTAATATGGCTGGCGTTGCTGAGATGTCGCCAGAGGTGAAGGATAAGGTGCTGCTTAAGATGCGCTACGGCGGTCGCAGCGTGCAGGATTTAACGGACTTTTGTAAGAAGATCTCCAATGGCGAAATGTTGTCCGACCTCAGTTCTGATGAGGATTCTGATGTGGACAAGAATGGCAACGCCAAGGCTTTTCATCATCCCTTCCAGCTCAAGGAGCGCGAACCCATCGTCATGCACATACGAAATTCAACGCCCATTGTGCCGTCCACACGCCGAGAAGATCAAACAAAGGCAATAACAATGCAGTTTCCCGTCTCATCCGGTCAGGTGCATCGCATGTCTGAGGTGTGGGTGCCTGTTGATCCACTCACGCCGTTACCTTCTCTACCGCCCGCCAAACAGTCCACGAATATGTTCAAGGATGTGCAAAAAAATGTATTCGCTAAGCCGTTACCACAGCAGGAGCTGCAGGAACCCGCTTTTAAGCCAACCTCCAATCTGTTAGATGCCGCCGGTACACCCGATCCTGGTAGCACTGCAGCTGCAATGATGCCGGCGTCGCTGCCCCCGCCTTTACCGGTGCCTGCACCAGCTCTAAGCGCACCACTGCCAGTTTCAGGCCCTACTTTTGTTGCTACTCCAGTTCCTCCGCCACCCCGGCCGCCTGTTCCCATAATACCATTTATACCGGAGGTTCCTATACCTTCGACAGCGACACGGCCCCAAGCAGCGCAAAGTGCTTCCATTTTCCCACAAACCCAGGCGCCCAACAAGGATGTGTCCAGCATAATAACACAGCGACTAAGTGCAATAAGGCGATTACAGGTAACATAAGGCTAAAAGCTTTAAGAGTCTATTTTTAAACTGATTTACTTGCAGGATAACCCCGCCGACTCGGAGGCACTAAAAATGATGTACAACGCACAAAAGGACATGTCCTCTTGGGCGTCATCAAAGTTTCTGCCCGGCCAGTTTACGGGCAGCACTGGTGCCCAAGTGATGAAGGTGCATGAGCTTAATAGCGGTCCACAGTTGTGGGCGCGTCGAGATCAACTGACCTCCACAAAGCCCGTGACCGGCGGCATGGGAATGGCACTCCTGCAGAAAATGGGCTGGAAACCGGGCGAAGGACTGGGTCGTACCAAGACAGGCTCTCTGCAGCCACTCCAATTGACCGTCAAACTGGACAAACGCGGTCTGGTCTCTCGGGAAGATATCAAACAGCAACCGCCACGTCCAACGGGCGCACGTAACGTCAACAAGAACACAAGTGCTTCGAATATTGCACAGGCTGCGCTTACTGCCCAAGACAAGCATCCCGTCTGTGTGCTCAACGAATTGACATCGAAGAACAGGTGGACACCGCCGCAATATACGCTAAGGAATGATTCAGGGCCATCGCATAGTCGCCTGTTTCTTTTCTCTGTGGAGATTAATGGACAGTCGTATACGCCTGCTCAGGGTTGCAATAGCAAAAAGGAGGCCAAGATGAATGCGGCCAAATTGTGCCTACGAGCTTTGGGCATATTGCCGCCCAGTTAGTGACAATTCTTTGATTTCGTTTTCCAAAGCTGATTCTTAGATTCTGCCTAATTTAAGTTAGTTAGAAAACTGTATGTATATGCCTGTGTATATAATTATCAATAAACTAAGAATAGTGAAGTGTAAATGCCTCTTAATACATATAAGCTAATAAGCTAAAGAGAAAAGTTTGAAACAAACCAATAATTGATTGTACGTACTTTTGTAGATAACTTTTATTTATTGTTAATAATCTATAATGGTCAGAATACCTGAATTTAATATAACGGTAATATATTTAAAATCTATTGTTTTAAGCAAAAGCTTTTTGCTCTTGCTGTAGGCAGAAAAATTGAACGGTTCAAAGTGGGGCAGAATTAATTAAAATGTTCTTTATTCTTGGTATAAACTAAATGAAACAAATTTAATAACAATAATGAACAACAGAAAAAGTATGCTGAAACAGATTTGGACAACATTTTGCCTGCTTACCCCACAAACAAAGCTCCAGCTTGTTGTTGCGAAAATTGCAAGCTTTGTAGTGGTTTAGCTTTTGCGCAAGTACACAAACAAAGCAATAACAGCTGAGTTTACATTGCTGGTAAGGGCCAACACTGACACATGCGCTCCATTGCTGCAGTTACATACATACTTACATACATCTGTACGCATATGTGTACGTTCGCAGAAAGATGTTAATGAGACTGGGTGCGTGGGAATTCAATCTCTCCGCAATGACTTGAACAAACATTGAAGGTCAGTTTACGCGGGACTGTGCTACAGACAACATCTCGCAGCTGCCCAGGATGTGCCAAAAGCATATTTATTCCTGCCACTCCGTTTGCCTTCACTAATGTACAGGCACAAACGATTTTTCAGTGTCCCAGGTTCAAGCAGCATCCCAATTGCTTGAACTTTATCAAATGGCACAGATGTTTGTCCGTTAATTCAGCTGTAAAATTTGCCAATCTCTGTTGTGTGTGTGTTTTAATGCGAGTTATTTAGTGGAGTTGCATAACTTTACATGGACACAATAGAAGCCAATATGCAATCGTCATTACATATGCTTGCACGTGTGTGTATGTTTATGTATGTATGTTTGTCTTTGCTGGCTAACAATTGCAATTTCAATCTGGGCGTCACGGATTGATGTTGACGGTTCAGTTTGTTTATTGCCGCAGCCATGGAAACGTGTCGCACTTGTGCAAGGTGCGATTTCGAAAATGGCAACAACAACTATTGGCTGGACTTGTTCCATCCAGTGCGTTGGCAGAGCGAAATGGCGCAAATACGCTTAGAGTTTGTCAACTGGAAGTTACAGGTAAACAAAAACAAATACAAAAACAAACACACAAAAGTTTTCAGCAAATGCAATTTGTGAAAGTTTTGTGTGTTGCATTTTAATAAAGCTTTTGGATCGCGCAACGGTGGCTTACGGGTATCGATACCCGTTTCATTACGTTATCTATCGCCTAATCTTGTTTTTAAAGCTTGACTAATATAATTTTATCGTTATAGATCTCACCTAACGATGGACTGCCACAAAAAATATGTAGCGATTGTTTTACAAAGTTTTGCTCGATTTACACGTTTCGCATGGCCTGTCAGGATGCTCAATTAAAGCTTTCGAATATTTTTGACAATATCGAAGCCCATATGCTGTACGACAAGAACGAAGATGCTGAAGGCATAGAAACAGCAACAAATATAGAAACAACAACAACGACAACAACAACACAAAACACTGCCATTATTGAGGAAACAACGCCAATGCCCATAGAAATATATGTGGAGAGCGTTAATATCAACGAAACATCAGAAACCTTACCACAACTAGAGCAGCACACCGATCTAGCTGCAGATTACAACACATTAAACATAAGCTTTGCTTGTAAATTCTGCCACAAGCCACAGGAGAGCTATGAACTGCAGCACATGCTGCTGGAGCACATCAGCAGCGCCCACGATCCGGATCAGCCCTACAACTGTCCGGATTGTGCTGAATGCTTTCAGGATGCTGCCTCGCGTACCGTGCACATGAAGAGCGCCCATGTCGTCAAACACTATGTGTGCGATGTGTGCGGCAAAAAGTACGGAGATCGTCATAATCTACAGCATCACATTGAGAAATATCATTCGGAAACCGATTTCGAGTGCAGCATGTGCGAGAAGCGTTTCTTTACACGCAAAAGCCTGCACTATCACATGAACTGGCATAAGCCGGAGCGGCAGCTAAGATGTCGTCACAATGGCTGTGACAGGCTGTTTATCAATCAACGGCATCTGAAATGCCATGAAGCAACGCATTCAACTGGTTCCCGCAAAAGTGAATACTGTGGTTTTTGTGGCAAAGGTGGTTGGGCGGGTTTCTATGGCCTGGTTGAATATTCATTAATAATATCTAATATTTTTGCTTATAGCTTTTACACATGTTAAAACTCTACGTTGGCATATCTATAGACAGCATGGCGGTGAGAAGCCCTTTAAATGTGCCATTTGCACCGAGGGTAAGTTCAATCTGTGCAGCTTTTAATGCACTCTAGCCGAATTCTAAACCGGCTTAGAGTGCTTAGAGCTTTAAACAGTTCTTTCATTATGTGTGCTTTTAATGCTAATACATATAAGCAGTCATTAATGCTAAACATTTGTCGCATCATCAAAATAATCATCGCTTTAAGTAGGCCATTCTCATCTCTGAAGAAGCCAATCTGCTGCGGTTTTTTGTTGTGTCTTTTGTCAAGTTATAGTTCTATATGTGCTATATGCAATCTAACGGTAAACATGGCTTAGCTCTTATTTATACATTAATAATTACAGCATGTCAACAAACATTTTTATCACTTTGAACACCATCTTAACCAGTTTGTTAATCAACCAATCATCCTGCATAACCAATAGAAGTCCACAGTTTGATATTAACCTTGGAGCGCGGCATGCAAATATCAACAATGTTCGCTTGTTAACTTTAAAAACTATTACACCAAAAGAAATTAAGATATTAATTTACATAAATAATTCGTAAACTTCATCAAATCGAGCGAACACTGTACTTCCTCTTCACTGTGTCATGTCAACCCAATGCATAAAGTTTAGAGTTTTCTTTTTTGTATGTCCATATATCAAATAATTAACAAGTTGTAATATTTCTGGTTAAGTATTCGACTCGTATGCCGAAAAGCGTATACACATGCTGGAGCTGCATACGGAAAACCTAACACATCAGGAGCGCAGCGAATGCATGTTTCAATCGTGTCGCCAGGAGTTTGACAGCGAACAGGAGCTCATACAGCACATGACTGCCGAGCATTTGCAGCGGGAGCCGGCGGCTCCCGTTATAGCAAACAATAAACGTGTGCTGCAACGGAAACGGGAACGCCAATATACGGGTCTCTTCCAATGCGGAAGCTGTTCGCAACGGTTTAACATGAAATCCGCACTGGAGCGGCACATGGCAGTGCATTCGGCGGATCGACTGCACGCCTGCAGTCACTGTTCCAAGCGCTACAAGCGTGCCCAGGATTTGAAATGGCATATGAAGACTCATGCCAATGAGAAGCCCAATGTTTGTGATGTTTGCGGCAAGGCATTTGCCCTGAAATATGTGTTGACCCAGCATATGCGCAGTCATGAGGGTAACTTAACTAAGCCAACAACAACAAATTGATTCCTAATTGTAATCCATTTTAATTTAACAGTTCTTGAGAAGAACTTCAAGTGTGAGACTTGTGGACGTTCATATCTATTTGAGAAGTCTTTGCGGCTCCATCAACGTGTCCACACGGGCAACACCTACTACAAGTGCGATTTGTGCCAGGAGCGTTTTGTGACGCACATTAAGTTTAAAAGTATTGAAAATATATCAGTTCTTTATATCTCAATCAAACCATTCAAGTGACTACTGTATTCGGATTGTATGATTATTTTAATACAAACTCTTTTTCCATTTCAGCTCATATGAAAAACGCACATGATACAAACCAGTCGCATACCAAAGATTCGCTGGATGATTTGATTAACATTGTGATTTCCTAAAATGTACCACTTAAATTAATTCAAGAGGATCAGCACAAAACTAATATTGAGATAGCATAGCATCAAAAGTACTATAAAACTATATAGTGGGTTAAACACTTTGAAAAAGCCTAACCCAACTCAACTAGAACTTTTAAATCGTAGCCCTTCCACTTACATACATACATACATAGATAGAGAATACATACATACATTCATACATAAATGAATCTGGCACAGGGTACGTTAATACGTTAGGTGCTAAAAGCTTTATACTCTGTAGGCAGAACACATAAAACTGAAATATTTTTCGGTATTAATCGTTTATATCTTCAACTAAACTCCAGTAGCTTTAAACTCTCACATCCAGAGATAGAATTTTATCCATCATCCATCCAGATCTTGCAACATTTATATATATTTCTACTCCTCTAACATTATGCACTTGACCATTTGGTGACCATTTTAGCTTTAAGTATGAAATTGTTATAAGACGTATTTAAGCTAACCGACAAGCAACATTTTAATGCTCAAAAAATATTGCATTTATTTAAAAAGTAAACAAACACATATTTACAACAAAACTTACGAGAAAACCCATATTTTAAGAAATATCAATATCTATAAAATTCAATGTATATTAGTTGAGGTAGTGCAATATTTGTATATTTACTAAATTCGAGTTCTTGCATATATTAAATTTATAAAAAGCCTGTTTCGTTATTTTATTAGAAATAAACTAATTCGCGTATACGATATATATCGTCAGCATCGCGCGCCTTTAGTTAAACAGCCCAGTGTTTGTGTAGTGCTGCCAGATACTGCTCACACAAATGCCGCCGCATTGTCTGGCAACGCCGTTTGCTTGGCCTATGTAGTTCGCATAACACGTCAGTGTTTAGGTTTTTAAACAGCAAGTTCTACTAAAATTTAGGCAGATGTTCGACTGAAGAACAATAACGATTCGGCTTCCGATCCAAATGAACACAAAGCAACATATTGCGCTGGACCATAATTAACTTAAATAAAGCAACAGTAAAATTTTTAGTTTCTTCCTTAAACGGGCTCAAAATTTACTGCAATCGCGACAACAACAATATCAACTATCACCTACAAGGAAAGTGCAACGGTAAAGATTAGCAGCTGTGATACACAGACAAGAAGCTCTCTGCCACGCCAAAGCTTTTATAATCATAAGAGTGACGTGTGTATGTAAAACTTTGATTTTGATCACACATTTGCAATTGGCTAAGACGCACACGCCCACGTCTACACAAACACATTTATAGGCAGGCAGCATAATGGCCTTGCCATTAAGCGATCTGCTTCCGTTTGGCAGCGGAGAAAGAAGATTGGCCGCCTGTGTGCTGCTGCTGCTGCTAGAACTATTCATGGAAGGTAAGAAATATTACAGCTAACAACCATAGTTTATTTAAAGAACACGTCTATTTGTGCAGGAGCTGATGCGGTATCAAATCAAGCCGATATAGACAATCATCTAGAAATGGGCAAAGACTTTCTGGCACGCGGTCAGCTGTCGGATGCACTGACGCACTACCACGCAGCTGTGGGTAAGTAAAAGTGTTAGAGCAAAGATTTTAAGAGCGCAGTGCTGCCAGAGTTTAACAAAATGAACCTATTGTGTGTTTCTTTCACACTAAATCACACGGTGATTATTACCAAGTAGCAGTTTTAAATAAGATATTATTTTGCAGAGGGCGACCCCAACAATTACTTGACTCTGTTCAAACGTGGCACTGTCTATCTGGCGCTGGGCAAGACACGCTTTGCCATCCAGGACTTTAGTCGCGTGCTAGAACTAAAGCCAGACTTTACAGCAGCGCGCAGCCAAAGGGGCATTGTGCACATGAAGAGCGGCGACTATGATCTTGCCTTGGTGGACTTTGAGTATGTGCTTCGTGAGGAGCCACAAAATGGCGCTGTGCACGAGCATTATGCGCGACTGCGTCCGGCCAAGGAGCAGTGGCAGCTGGTGCAGCATCTAATGAATAATAATGATGAACAGAATGCCATTGGCATGATTACCCAGCTACTAGAGATCTCACCTTGGTCCGTCGCCTTTAGACAGGCGCGCTCCGATGCATATCTAAAGGTAAACGATCCGCTTGCAGCCATTGCGGATCTGCGTCAAGTTAATCGCTTGTCGCAGGACAGCACCGAAGGTCACTTCAATATAGCACAGTTGTTATATAACATTGGACATGCAACCAATGCGCTAAAGGAAATTCGCGAGTGCCTTAAATATGATCCAGAGCACAAGCTCTGCTTCCCCTTTTACAAGAAGCTTCGTAAAGTGGAAAAACAACTGGTGACAGCGGAAGCGGCGCGAGAGGAGAAACAAGCGCCCGAATGCATAACCGCTGCAGAGGCCGTACTTAAGCATGAACCTGAAGAAACAATGATACGCTACGAAGCGCACAAGCTTCTTTGCTCGTGTTACACCTTAGATGAGCAATACGGAAAAGCATTGTCACAATGCAAACAGGCACTGGATATTCTGAAAGATGCCTCGCTGTATTGTGATCGAGCTGAAGCGCTGCTGGGCAGCGAAATGTATGACGATGCCATACACGATTTCCAGTCCGCTCTGGAGATGGATGAGAACAACTCACGTGCCAAGGAGGGCATACAGAAGGCGAAGAAGCTGCAAAAGCAGGCGGAGCGACGGGATTATTACAAAATCCTCGGAGTCAAGCGTAGCGCCAGCAAACAAGAAATTGTTAAGGCGTATCGCAAGGCAGCACAGAAATGGCATCCCGATAATTTTAAGGATGATGAAAAGAAAGTGGCTGAAAAGAAGTTTATTGATATTGCTGCCGCAAAAGAAGTGCTCACAGATCCTGCCAAGCGACGCGAATTCGACAATGGTAATGACCCATTGGATCCGGAAAGCAACCAGTACGGCTCCCGCGGCGCAGATCCATTTGCGCACTTCCAACACGGCTCGCCGTTCCAATTTAAGTTCCATTTCAATTAAATGGGGCCAAAGTTGCCATTGTTGAGCATATTTTCTGTTTGTGATTACCCTTGTTGAGTTAGTCATGTTTTACAATAACCCTGCTTACTATCCAATCCTAAGCCCGATTCCCCCCTCTATTCGTTCACGCCCAACAACTACTGCATTTTGCCAACGCCTGTACGATTTTACACTTGTTTGTGTTGCAACTATTCAATAGCGTGTAAATAGTAGCCTAAAGACAATGTCCGATAACTGAAACGCAAGACACAAAAAACACAATCAATGAAAACATTTAAATATAATTAGTTTATTTAATAAAATAATAGTAATGTAGAACACTTTTCTAATTATATATATATATATATATATAAAAAACGATTAAGCGAAACGAGAACAAAAACAAAAAAAGAATTTTTAATACTAAATTGAGCAATTATCAAATGGGGTTACGTGTTCTCCAATACCAATTGTGTGAAACATAATGGTTATAATGGAACTTGTTTATTAAAGGGTTTGGCCATTGAATAAAAAGAACAGTGTATATATTGCTTTGTCAACACCTTTTTATTTTCTATAGCTATATTGTTAAATAGTCTATGTAAAGGCATATCATTTCTATTAAGATAACAAAACAAGAGAAACCAAATGTAATATGATTCCTGATTTAAAGCGTCCAAAACTGAAATAAATTCGTTGGTTAGAGATTCACCTATGAAAGATTCGTATATAAAACATGTACATACCATGCTATTACATTTGTTTAGTTAATTCACATAGTGTTTTTTTATAACCATAACCCAAAGTATAAGATTCATAACGTCCTTAGGGTGTTACAACCACATACACAAATGTGGCAAACACGACGGCTAATGTAAGGAAAAAATAAAATGTTAGGTTATATTTTTTATTCACAGCCCCTACAAGTTCGCGAAAGTGCCGCATGGGTGAGTCTGTATCCCGCACTTGAATGTCATTGCGAATATGTGGTCTGGCTAGGGGCGATGAACGTTTGCGTGCATCTAGTTGACGCGAAAACTGGCTGACATATGGCGATTCAATTGGGCTGCCATGTGAGCGCTGCAAGTTAAGCTCCTGCTCCGATTCGCTATCTGTGTCCACATCCATGGGCTCTGTTGTGTTGCTGGGCTGATCATAGAATTCATTAAGTTGTGGATATAGGGTGTTGACTTGATAAGTAGGCTGCAGCAGACGACCTCTTGCTACGCCACTGTTGCCAATGCTGTTGCGCTGTCTCGGCGCGTAGGTGAAGCCAGCGCCTGAATTAAATGGCGCTGCAGAGCCGCTGTATGTATTGCGTGGAGCATTTTGAATTGGGTGCTCATTCGTGTCGTTAGAATAGCTGGTTGAATTCAGCTGAGTTTGGGTCAGACTTTGCTTGGAAATTGCTGGAGCATAGGACCGTTCGATGTGTGGTTTGTGGACGGGCAGCGACTGTACTGGGGCTGCTGCTACCTGTGGACGATGATATGTGTAGCTTTGTGGTAGATCGACCTCTTCTTCATATTCTGGCTGATGACGCTGCTCTACCTCGCGAGTGTATGAAGTAGTCACGACACCGGATTTGGATAAAGAAACCGAGCGACGCTGACGCTGTGTATCAGCTTTATAGCTGGATAATCTGCTCTGAATGTAATCATCATCCTCTGACTGTGAACCCAAATCTGATACGGTTGTTGTTGTTTCAATAGAACGCACAGAGGAGTTATTAAGCGGATGATATTCTTTCGGCGTAGCAGCAATAGTGCGGCGACTGATGTTGTTGTTGTTGCGGCTAAAAGGTTTAGTTGCTGTTCCTTCTTTAATGTTGCCTACCTCAGCAGCCGGTGTCATCTTGCCATTGTGTATTGTTTCTCGTCTAGGTGTTTTCTTTGTTTTTGTCGCAGCATTTTTGCCTTTGTTCAACGGTTCGCCAGAAATCGCTGCCTGCAAACGGCGCAGAATAACTCGGCGACTGGAATCAGTAACAGGTATGTTAGGTAGACCAAATTCTAGGCATAAGGCATGTATTTGCTTGTTTGAAAGGTTTTCCAGATTTATCAGCTCCGACATGTTTGCGTGGTCTTGCGAAATTTGTGTTTTGGGAAACAATAATAGCGATGTCGTCACCGTTAGGAATGTGAATGACCTTTGTTGAAAAACGAGTCAAACGATAAATTTAATTAAATTAATAATTTTTTAACAGCACAATTTACACAGAAATATACATTTTAACAATTAAATTTGTCACCTTTTCAGCAAAAGGAAGCTTCAGCTTAAAAATAACTTGACGCCTGTGTGTTCTTAAACATACTAATCGTTGGCTCAAGTACTCGATAGGTTTTTGGTATTTTACAAATAATCGACATCTGCAGCGATTTGGCATCCCTGGTCGCAAGACTTACCTATCGACAAATAAAATACCACAACAAAACAATTGCAATTCTGTTTTCGACAATTTAATTCGTGTGCCGCAAACATGTCGCTAACAATGCGTATTTTTACAGCATCGCGCAATGGTTAGTGACTCCCAGAGCATTTAGTTAATAAAATCAAACAGTATTGCCTGTTGTTAATTTTATTCAATAAGGTTATGTAACCTTATGTCATAGTAAATCATTCCGCAATTTTGGCCTATTTAATGATCATTGAGGATGTGCCAAGTACAACACAATAATAATATGTTTTGTATGCAGGTCAGCGCATGTTTGGCACTACCGGCGTACGCTTGCTGGCCGCCCAGAAAGCCGAACCCAAAGACATTGTTGCCGTTCCAAAGGGCTACGTATATGTAAACAACAAGGAGATCAGCATGGAATTTGAGGATATCACAGATCGTGCCGCAACCACAATGTTCTTTGGTGAACTGTTTCGCGGATTTGCCGTTACTCTGGCTCACATCTTCAAAGAGCCCGCAACAATCAATTATCCATTTGAAAAAGGACCACTGAGTCCACGATTCCGTGGCGAACATGCTCTGCGTCGTTATCCAAGCGGCGAGGAACGTTGTATCGCGTGCAAACTATGTGAGGCAATTTGTCCAGCTCAGGCTATCACCATTGAAGCCGAGGAACGTGCCGATGGCAGTAGGCGTACCACGCGTTACGACATTGACATGACCAAGTGCATCTACTGCGGTTTCTGTCAGGTAATTAAACATTCAAACAATAATTGAGGAATCATATCATTGTGTTTCACACAACTTTGCAGGAGGCATGCCCAGTCGACGCGATTGTGGAAGGTCCCAACTTTGAATTCTCGACAGAGACACACGAAGAGTTGCTCTACAACAAGGAGAAGCTACTGTGCAATGGAGACAAATGGGAATCGGAGATTGCTTCCAATCTGCAGGCCGATCATCTGTACCGTTAACTATTATTGTACATATTAGAATTTTTGTTTAGAAAGGTTTTCCAATTAAAGAACATCGTTGCCCCGGCTACACTTATAATGTGAATATCTGTGTGTGTTTGTGTTAATATTTTTATATAGCTGACGGCGAAAATTACACTGTAATTGTAAATAATACAATTCGATATTGGAAGAAAGCACTTGTAAATTCATTACTAGAGTATTATTCATTTATTGGCCTGGTCCGGCAAGGCTCTTTTCCATGAACTTCTTTTTGGCAAAGCAAGTCCACCATTTGTTTGGTCTACCATCCTCAGTGCTGAAAACCTTTTCCACAACGCGATTGCCGGTCTCATGGCGCAGCTGCAACAAATACTGACGCATTAAGTCGGCATCCTGTGCGGATTGTGGCTTGCCATAGACAGCGTTTAACGGAAAGCCAGCATCGCCTGGTATGTCAAATTTGGATATAGCCAAACTGTACATCTCCTGTTGACCCTGTGCCTTGCTGGTGCTGCGTGTCAGTCGCTTCAGACATTCAGTTATATATAACGTTATATAGATGAGAACTCGATCAACTTCCGACTGCAAAACAATTATAATTAGACATTTAAAGAGTGCTACTTCATTGGTTACCCACCTTAACTTCGTATGTGCGAAAGAAAACATTGGCTTTGAAAAAATAAAGTGACTCATCTATGATGTCGTTTTCCACATTAGCACTTGGGGCTGGTCCTCGAACTTGGGTACGCAATGGCAGTATGGCCATGTTGCCCACCTGTTGACGAAACTCCTTGATTTGCGAGTGGTATGCCTTATTAAGTAAACAAAAGATAACGATATAATAATATGCGCTCTGCGTGTGGTCTAGTTTTTGACAAAAGCTATGCTCAATTAATATTTAAAGCATTTGGGTCTTTTGATGCATTAGAGAAGAATGTTGGCTACTTACCGGCATTCTGGAATTTATTTATAGCTAAGCTTCCTTAAATTGAAGTATTTATGTTTTCTCTAAAACAGATATATGTATGGTTGAACACCCACTAGTAATAAAAGTAAGTATGAACGCGCTTTGCGTATTTAGAAATACCGAATTTAATAAAAATACCAAATGTTAAAGCTAAAATTTCGATTACAAGCAAATTTTTGTTCAATCGATTAAAACGCGAAGAAGAAGCGAGCCGCGAAAACTATTCCTTGATGTGCGCAAGTTTAAAAATTGTGCCATAGTGAAATCATAATGAATCCACCACCAGCTGGACGTGGACAGTCTAGGTTTGTGCGCGGCAGAGCTCGCGGCGGGGGTGGCTATCGTCCCTATTTTTATTTTCGACGCAATGGTCGCGTGATTCCCGCAGGCGGCAACCGCCAAGGAACAACAACGTCAGGACAAAACCCTGCTGAGAGAGGCGCAGCTACGCAGCCTAGAGGCTGGAATCGTTCACGCACCGATGGCGACTCACGGCGCAAACGTGGATCAAATGTTGCCTTGGATTGCAGCTATTTGCGGCCCGAGAACTATGTAGCTCCTGAGGATGCACTTCAGGTGCAGAGTTTGCTGGTGGATAACCCCAGAGCTTGTCCCGGCTGGCGACTGTACTTCCTACGTGAGCAATATGCCCCTGATAGTGAACTTGCCAAGCGTATCGTGGCTGTGGAGGCACACTATCAGCGTAATCCCCAAAAGTATGATGTGGTCCTGATACGCCAACGTGGCTGCTTCCAACTGACTGCTGCTGGCATTGTGCACGACGAGCAGTTAAAGACGGTGTGGCCAACGCTAACTGAGGACTTGCAGCAGCAACCGCTGCGCACGCTCTCTACCATTGCGCTTGCAATGCACACGGTTGTCGTCAACCATTCCCTAGATGCTGCAGATGAAGCAGCAGATAGCATTTTGCCATTGGTATCCACAAAGGATTTGTATGTACCGCGCAGTGAACGCACGCGCAAAATCTACGCCCGTCCCGAAGACTTTGTGCCCGTCGAGCTGATCAGTCAGATAAGTCACGCACGCGTGGACAGTTTGTTTGCGGTCCGCGGCATTGTAAGTAGTGTGGGTGAGCCTACATACAGCCTGGCCTGGCACGCCTTTCGCTGCACTCGCTGCCATACGGAGCAGTCGTTACGACAACGTGGCTCCTACACGCCACGGCCGTATCACTGCCTGAAGCCTCAATGCGGTGCCAAGGATAACTTCTTAGCTCTGCGCAGTTCACCCTACACACGGCTCGCCGTGCGTCAGATTATTCGACTGGAGGAGTCCAGCCTGTCGCTGCTTACGGACTACGATAATACGCTGCCCGGTCAATTGGACATTGAGTTGCGACACGACCTTGTTGATGCCGTTCATGTGGGTCAGGAGATCATTGTCACTGGCGTTCTAAAGCTACACGCGCTGTCCAGCAGCAGCGATGAAGCAACAACTTCCACGGCTAATGGGGACTTGCAGGTTTATCTGCGAGCATGCAGCGTGCTGCAGGCGAGACACGTAAAGCGTGAATTCAACGAACGTGATCTTGAGGCCATTTCCATGATCAATTCGGAGCCGAACAGCTTTAAGCTGCTCGTGCAATCGCTGGCGCCAGAGCTGCACGGTCACGAGATGTCCAAGGCAGCATGCCTGCTATCACTGCTGGGCGGTAATATAAATGTGCTGCTTGTCGGTGATCCGGGCATTGGCAAATCCCAGCTGCTGCGACAATGCGCACAGGTTACAGAACGTGGTGGCTATATCAATGGCAAGCGTGGCGCCCAAGCAGCCAATCAATTGGGCATTACTTTCAGCGGTCGCAATAAGCGTGTCATGGATACCGGCGCTCTGCTCTCGGCCAGCACTGAGGGTCACTGCCTTGTGGATGGCGTCGATAAGTTGGCCTCCAAACAGGCACTGCTACTGCAGAGTATGCAGTCGGGGCAACTTAACATGCCGCTGCCAGGCGCCTTTGCATCCTTTGATGCGCAACCCTCCATTATTGCCTGCGCCAATCCACAGCGTGGCCAATACGATCAATCGCGTTACTTGCTGCAAAACATACGCATCACAGCTGCCCTGCTTAAGGAGTTTCATTTGGTGTATGTCCTCCTGGACAGACCCTCGACCACACGTGATATATCACTGACAGAGCACGTGCGTGCCCTTCATGCTGGCTCCAAGAAGCGTTCACAGATCACAGCACGTTATGCGCTCAAGCCCAAGACAAGCGAATCAATCTGCGAGGGCAGCTTCTATGAGGCACCTGCTGCTGCGCCAGCAGACGAACAGGATAGCATACTGCAGCAGGACTATGACTTGGACAAGCGCCTTGAATACGATGTGTTGCAAGATGTCGAATTGGATTTGTTGCCACCGATTTTGATAAAGAAATTCATTGCCTATGCTCGTCAAAGTGTGCAGCCGTTGCTCAACGATGCGGCTGCCAGTGCCATCAAGCGACACTTTCTGGAGCTGTGCCGGCGCAGCGAGGCGGAGCATGAACATAGCCAATTAGGCATGGGGTAAGTATTTCTTTTACTTTGACTTTATTTAAGTTAAATTACTTACAATTAGAAATTTTTAGCATAAGTTATAAATTTAGTTTTCAACGATGACATTTGCCTAAGATAAGGCTGCGACTTTTAAGCAAATGTCATTGTAGTATTAGTTTGAATGCGTTTAACGCAATAGTTTAAGAAACGATGATACAGGTAACTCTATAAATATAGCCAGAACTAAAGAGCTTAAATACGAAGCGCACAGCACGTAGAAAATGTAAGCAAACTGAAAAGAAATGCATTAAGAGTTGAGAAAATATTTATTCTTTTTTGTTGCTTACCATTGTACCCGTGCCGAAGAAGATGGGTTCACGCACTGTGGCTAATGCCACACGTGCCACAATAAGATGCACTATAAAGGCGCCATAGGTCAGACGACCCAATATGCGAAAAATGGGCAAGCAGGCGAACTTACGTAAGATCCCTGGAAAATCAAAGACAAGATGCAAATATGTTCAGTGAAATAATAAAACTCTACTTACAACCCACTTTTGCGGCCATGCCTACAACAAATATGCCCAAACCAAAAGCCCACAAGTTGCGCTGCACAGCCGCATAGATGGCGCCCCAAAAGCGTGGCATCTCCGCATAATAATGCTGATAGATTGGATGCGCCGTAAAAAGCCACAAAACGCCAACTGGAATCAAGGCAAACCACAAAATTTGAAAGCTGCGCAACTCTCGTAATTTATACTGCTTTAAGGATAACTGATCGTAGGCAATGGCCGCCAGAACGCCACAGAAATAAGCGCCAAAATTCATTTCAAAGGATGTGTAAAACTCGCTGAACTGACGATCACCAATAAACGAATCCTTTTGTGTTCTGGAAAAGGAAATGTGAATTTACAACTTTGTAGAGTTGTTGCAACTGTTGCAATTCTTACTGCGGTGTTGGCAAAAAGATGGGATAATAATCCAAGGCATAGGTCAACACAGCAGGCAGAAGCATAAAGAGAAGCAAAACAAAAGCATAAATCTGCTTGCTCCAGCGACCAAAACGATGTCCCAGCATCAGCACAATCAAGCTCAAGGCAAACGATTGCGTATCCGCAGCTAAGTACCAGCCCTGCAGCAGGCACTGCAATTAGAACAAAACAAACACTTAAACTAAGTCCAATTAATTTTGCAGTTGAACCTACACGCTCATCGGTGCGCACAAAGTTGTTGATGAAGAGCAGATTGGTCCACCAGTTCTTGCGGCACGTCAACTGTTCCCGCTCGTAAATGTGCCGCCACAGCGGACCGGCAGCATTCTCAAAGTAGACACCGCTAAGCAGCACAACAAAGGCATAGGGCACCGTCAGACGCACATAGCGAAAGACATTGAACTTGACAAAGAGCCCGGCATACTTGGCCAAGCTCCATTGCTCGGGCTTGTGATCGTCTATGGCGCGGGTGACGGCCAACCAATTGATGGTCAGCAATAGACCACTTATTACAAAGAATGTTACGGTTATCAGTGAGCCAGAGATGAGGAGCGTGCCAGCGGTGGTATGCAGCATTCGTTCCGGATCCTGTGGATTGCTTATGGCGCCCTCGTAGATCACCCAATTGGTGTGCGCAAAGATGACCAGAAACATGGCAAAGAACTTGAAGCAATCGAGAAAACGCAACTCGCGTCCAATCTTGCCATTTGGCTCCTGATTCAATCTATACCAGTTCCTTGCTATACTAAATGTCAACAACAAACGCGTGATCAGACTGCGTGGCGGTGTCTTGTAATGATCGCGTTCCTTGAGCATTTTGTCATGACGACGACGCTTCAGGTGCAAATCGATAAGACTGCTTAGGCAGGAGAGCAGGATCAAGGCACACACCAGGACATAAAAGATCACATTCCAGGCATCATCTGTAAACGAAAGATTAACAATCTGCCCCATTATCATAGCCGGCCCAAGGCAGCTCACCTTCTTCGATGACCTTGCCGGCTGTCAGCGACGTATCACAATACTCGATGACACTCTTCGCTTGGACTCCATAGTTACGTTGCTGCAAACGCATGTTGATGCAGGCATTGCTTAGACCATTATACTGTGCCCGATGGCTTGCCTCCATGGCAAACAGTTGCAGATACACGTTGACCTGCGGCGATCAATTCAAATGTTTAACAAAGAACGCATCATCAAAGCGTCATTAAATGCCACAGCCTTGGCCTTGAAGGAAATGCAAATGCTCCAATTTACATCTGTTTTAGTTTTTATTGCTACCACTAACGTGCGTCTTTTGTGTAGCCTCAAAAAAACAAATGTTAAAATGCAGCTATAAGGTTGATGCTACTGCAGCCAGTGGGTTTTCTCTTATCTCTTATGTATGCAGCAGACGCACCCAAATGATGCCAAACCGTTGATAAGATTTTTGGGCCAGATCAAACACCAAATTGCACTCAACAACAAGTATCAGTCTCAACTTGAGTTGAATAAACTGTGCTCCGGTTAATAAACGCCCAGAATAGGCTAGCTTAACTTGGTCAAACACTTGGTTATAGTCGGACTGATTAGTCAAAAAGAGCATACGTTCGTTGTGGCAAGCAAAAGAAATCAAAGCTTTGTTTATTTGTTGATATTTTCCGTATGCATTTGGTTTTTATTGTTGTTAGTTTATTTTTCATTCAACACTTTTCGTTTCGTTTCGTGTTTTTGTTCGTTTTTGTTTTTTTTATTATTTTATTATTAGCTGTGAGAGATTTTGTAATTTTTTGTTTTTGCTTTTTTCCAGCCAGCGGTTGGGCAAAGGCGTAAAACTAAATTAAATTGTGTGTGATCTTTAAAATGCATTGAAAAGCGGTTTCTTTTTCTTCTGTTTCTTTTTGGTGCAAACAAACAAACCATTCAAATCGACAGAATGCTGCTCATTTGTATATGGTTAATAAATACTAATAAAACGCTGAGGGTGAAATGACATTGAAAGGAACTTACCTTGACATTGTCCATAAGAATGCCCGCCTGCAGCTGTTCCAGCTCATTGGCATCCAGTGCAGCCAATTGCTGCTCACACTTGTGCAAACAGAGACCAAAGTTAAGCTGGCTATGATCGAAATGATGTCGATCATACTTAGAGATCTCTCGAATGGCACGCCAAGCGGCCGTCGAGTTATCCGGCACAACTTGGGCGCGCACAAAGCAATAGGTTGCTGTGCTGCCACCCAGTTCCTGCAGGCAACGATCGTAGTCATCAATGTCATACAGCTGTGGCATCTCATAGTACTGCGTCACTGTGCGGATGGGATCATTAAGGAAGTTAGTGGCATGATTCAGCGAAGTGTAAACTAGTTTTTTGTTGCAATAAAATTCCCACTTATCAGCCAAGAACATGCAGCATTAACTAACTCTATCTGTGCTGTGTGTTCGACCAAGTGAAAGGGAACTTGTTTTCCTGCCAGTTAAAAAAAAAAAGGAGAAGACTTAGAACACAAACTTGAACTTGCATTCCAGGTCCTTAACCTTAGAGTATATTCTAGAAACTGCAGCTTTCGAGCTAACTTCAAAGAAGACAGGTCAACAAACTTGAACTTAATATACAAAATCCTTGAACATTTGCCGAACTTAACGCTCATTGAAAAGAAATGCGTTTAATTCACACTTGAACTCACTCAAAAGTGCTCACAATATTTGAATATAAATTATGATGGTATTTTATTTGTTTTGCGCTGCTCAAATTGTTGTGTAAATAGTGCAATGTCATCATGTTCCTTTGGGTTGGGGGGAACTTTTTAGTTGCTTTTGTGACGAGTGCCAAAATGTAAAAGTTAATAAACTATAATTTCTGTCTTTTGGGTTATTCTCAATCAAAACAAGTCGATCAAAACAAACAACAAATGTGATAATTATTTAGTACCAAAATTCTGTATTGTAAACAATCATTTCGAGTAATAAAACATTTTCGAGTGGAATGTTTTTGTTGTTGTTTTTACTTGTATAACAATTAAAATGGCAAATTGTTTTGAAGTATATGTGTTATGGATTTGTCAATTCATTGTTTATTGTCATAAATCTTTCATTGTCACCGTTAAGAACTTATGATCTTTCCTTCATTTTTGTTTTGTTTTTTAAGTTATATTTTAGCATACTCTGTTTGTTCTGCAAATCGAGCCTAAACAGTGGGTCGTTAAACTAGTTTAGTAAACAAACTATGACGTTCTAGAGAATAACCCATAAATAGAACAACTTTTGTATGTTTCGTTAAGAACTGCGTCAATTGCCAAAACAACGCTTAAACTAAAAGCCCTTTTTTTGGTTTTGCAAGCCGTAAACATTAATTTTATGATCTAGCATTTATTGTTAGAAATAATTAAAAAGCTTTAAAATCCCTCATTAGAAGAAACTAATTTTTATGACACTTTTACAAGCGATTGTAAATTGTTAACTGATTGGATAGCCATTAAAATACATGCATTCCACTCAAGTACTTGTAATAACAATTTTAATGATAATATTTTACTTACTATTCATCCGAAAGCACTGCACGCCCGCAAGTAGAATGCTTGGTAATAAAATAAGATTTACTAGCCACATGATGATAATAATTATAAATTGAATTTGCTGCACTTTTCAAGAGTTTATGTTTTGTTTTTTTTTTCACTTTAAAACTTGCAACACAACGATCAAAAACTAAAAATCAAAATAAATGTCTCTCGCCGCTGGCCAAGTTTAAAATTTCGACAACCACAAAGACAACGACAACCTGAGCACATTAAACAAAAGCTGCTTCAATGCCAACTGTTTGGAAATTGCGCTCTGCTTTCAATACGCTTTTCCACAAACAAATCGATGGAAACCGTCAATCGTAAAACCGCCAACTCAATTCCAAAACCAAACCGTATCGCGAACCGCGAACCGTGCACGCCAACGTGCGAGCCGAGAATGAAAATACAAAAATTGATAAATTCAAATGAAAGATGCGTGTAAATGCGTTGCGCGCCGCTGTCTGGGTTCGACAACAACAACAACAACAACAACAACTGGTCAATCCCGCATCTTTGTAATATAAATGCTCATTAAGCGTTTTCTTGTTTCAAAACGCTTCGATGCATTGGAACATGTTCGATGTTCGCCCACGTGCAGTTGATTTAAATTGAATCCACAAACCAGTTGCGAATCCTAAGTTATTAATTGACCCTAAATATGGTCTTGCCATGGTTCTATGGTTCTAGCAGCCAAAAATTTGTTTACAACTTGCCAAAACAAATTACCAAAGATACACAGAAGCAAAAAAAAAAAAAAAAACAGGTTGATTTTTGATGTCATAGTTTAGCCTCAAGCCATAGTAGCTTAATTATAACAAAGAATTTCTCTTTGCTCTGTCTTTCAGCCAGCTGCTTGGCCTGATCGGCTTGGCGGAGGCACGTGCTCGCTTGGATCTGTCCAGCGTTGTGACGCCGCTGCACGTGCGCGATGTAATCGCTGTGCTAACGGAGAGCATGGCACAGACACGTCTGGGGGCAGGTCATCCGGATGCGTTCGTTGGCAGCTGCGGCAAGAGTTCGCAGCTGCAGAGCTTTGTGCGCATGATGCAGCTGAAGTCGGCTGCGTTGGGGCGACGCATCTTTGAGTTCGAGGAACTGAAGGAGATGGGCACGCGAGCGGGCATCATGACGGGCATTACGAAGCTGGTGGAGATTGCCAATATGGGCGGCTATTTGCTTAAGAAGGGCGCAAACATGTATGAAGTGGTTCCCGACTGAACAAAATTGCTATGTAAATATAGTTGCAACAATGTTTGTTGTTAAACAACAAATGCATTAAGTTTTTCAATTGTCTGGAACTAAGTATTGAATTTAAGTTCCTTGTTTTATTTCGATCAGTTTACTAAATAAATATTTATCTAATGTTAAAGTGTTTTCAATTAATTTTTTGGCGCAGCTTGAACAAGCTTGTAATGTGAAACTGAATTTTGACGGGCCATGTATGTTATCAACGCCATCTATTGTTTGGTAGTTGCGACTTAATTTTCATAAGTCATTTAATACGTTGCATACTTTTAGGAAGCTTATGCAAAGTCAAAGCTGATGGTTTTTTTTTAACCCAAATACAAATAAAACAAATATGTCTTGGTTTCATTTAATACTTTATTCACTTTGTAGTCATAAAATTACATAGAATGTGTGTCATGCTAATTTTAATAATACATTATCAAATATAAATATGTATATTAATGCTTAAAATCAAACTCATAAAATGTCTTTGTCCTTACTTAACATTAATGTTCTTTCTTCAATACATTGTGAATTGATCTACGTTTATGTTTAAGCTTGTTTTAAATGTATTTCTTGTTTTCGGTACGTGTGAGGCTTTAAAGTTAGTAACTATGGTATCTTTTGTGTGTATGTATCGTATATCAAAGATTCGTTTACGTTTTATAAAGTACAATACACCACAGTTAGTGGCTTAGACTAAGTGGATTAGTTTTGATTTTGTGTTAGAGCTATCTGTTACCGTGCCTTTAAGAACTATATACAAAAAACCAAGCGAACAGGCGCCTTAAGTTAATACATGCTAATGTAATGTATCAATATTTGGCTTAGCTCATTTTAATCCTTTATATTTTTTTTTTGCTATTCAACACGTTTGTCAAAAATCCTTAATCTCATTCCAAGTGTCTTTCTTTAATTGAGTTTATATTTAAAATGTTAATGCCATAAATTCTGCTAAATAAGCATACGTTAATTGTTGTTTTGCAATTATTTTAAGCTAATCAGTCTAAATAAATTATATAGAAGGCAACAAAAATTTAACATTTCTGGCTAAAAATGAACAATTATTTTGCTAATACGCTCACTAAATATTCATGTGCTATAAGATTTAGCTAAGTTAACTTAACAATTATATATAAATCGAGAATACATTTTTAAAGAGGCTTGATTTAAATAAATTCTGCTAACAAAAGGTAATTTGTTTAAGTTAAAAAAACATATTGCACAGAGAGTGGTTTAAAGTGTTGTTTGGCGTTACAGTTGTTAAAACGGAATGAAGTTGGGCAGTAAAATATACTCTTACGTATCTGTACGTCAATAGTTTTGGTTTAAAATGTATATGTTCTAACTATGCTATGGGTTTTGTACTAAAAATATGTGTTATAGTTGGGTAAATAAAGCTTAATATCCACTTTTTCGTACTTATTAACTAAATATAGTCTAAACTGAACAGTTAATAAATAATATAAATACAAAACTTCTTTCGATTTAGTTACAAATGAGATACAACGCGAACATAAAGTCTACTACTTCTACTACAAGCTTCTGGCTGTGCCGGCGGGTTTTTACAGCTCACCGCTAAAGGTGAGATTAAAGGTGCGCAGCTCCATTGGCTCCAGCGTGATCTGTGACAAGGAACGTATTGTCTGGGACTGCATCTGCTTTGGCAGACCTGTCAAACTGGTTGCCTCAATGGTCTGCAGACGCAGCTCACCAAAGCGTACGGTGCCAAGACCATTTCCCATCAGCGGACACAGGCTGCTCAAATCCAACTGCTGCGAGCTGATACTGCAATCGTAGCCCTGACGATGCAGCACTAGCAGCGCCGATGCGGACGGAAACAGCTGCAGCTGTGGCTCGGAGAGTGTGCGCAATGTTGTTAAATGCACATCACAAGGCAGCGCACCGTGCGGCAGGAGACGAACAAGCGACTTTAGCGGCGCCTGTGGCTGCTCAAAGTTGTTCAGAAAGTATAGACTCGGTGGGTAGCGTAGCCCATTGGCCAACTGTTGGGCCTGTAAGCTGAGCACCTTATAGCTGGGTGGATTGTCCACCTGTTGGCTTGGCGGCATGTCTTCCACCAGCAGCCAGAACTTGTGACGCGTTAGGCGGCTGTCAACAACGCCCTCGCCCATGCCGCGATAATCATCGTATAAGGTGCGACGATCCAACATCACCTCCAGTTGGCCGGGCTCGTAGCTGGCGGCGCCTTGTGCATGCGTTGTGAGCAGTGTTAGGCGCAGGCGCGCATCCTGTAAAAATGCAGCGGATGTAATGGGAAAATAGTTGCCTTCAATGCCAATGGCCGGCACCTTAATGCGTCTATTTTGGTTGGGAAAAACGTTAAAAAATATATGTTTTAAAACCTTTATTAAAGTACTCACTGATGAAATTGAAAACCATTCTGATCGGTATAGAAAACAGGCAATTCGGGCACAATAGTATCCGTTGGTTCCTTCAAAGGATCATGCTGTACGGGCGCCGGCGCAATGTTATCAATGTTCGTCACCAGCCGCATAAAGAGTTCCGTTTCCCGATTCTTTGGCGGCGGCTCAAAATCAATGTCATTCTCTATATAGATGGCAGCATCCAAATGACTGCGTGTATTGAAAATACGCACTGTATGCGCCATGAAGGGACCATAGATAACAGTGACGTCGCTGGCAATGGGACCGGAGGTAATTATAATGCGTACATCCTCATACTGTTCCAGCACATCACGTTCGGCCTCACTTTGCTCCGGATCCGTTTTAAACAGATAAGCACCAGAATGAAACTGAGCACTGCGATAAGCAGCAAATTTGATGGCGCATTGCATGGGCTGAAGCAGTTTCTGTTGCTTATTCTTCCTGGTAATGGTCTTAAGGAAGCCGGTCTTCTCGTCGAACAACAAACGCATGTTTAGATTCTCCAACTGAATGTCACCTGAGGTAGGAATGTTTGGAATGAAACTAGTGATTTGGAAAGAGTTTTGATAGAGGTTTAGTACTTACCCGCTGGTTTTGCTTTCGCCTCGAATACCACCTCAATGGTTGGGCTGGCAGTGCCTGAAGACGGCTCAGTTGGATTTGACTTCTCCGTACAGTCGTCGCAGTAAATGGTGGCTATGTTGCGCTTGTAATTAAACTCATCCACCTGAATACGATAGGTGCTCAGTGAGAGCGGCTCCAGTTCGGCTACGAACATGACCTCATATTGCCGCGTGGAGGTGCGAATGCGTCCAGCACCGCCGTTGTTTGCCTGCGGCAAGGCATTGAAGCCCTGATCATAGACATCAGTTATGTTCCACACGGGATTTATTTGTATATGCTTAAGTTCCACGCCTTTATCATTGTAGATGCGTACATTGGGCTGTTGGACGCGCAACGTCACAATCTCAATGCGTTTCTGGGTGAGCGCGTTGTAGAGCACAAAGCTGGCCTCGGCATTTTTGGACAACGGCCCATTAGACTCTTCGCCAGCGTCAGCTGTGAGCGTGGAGCTGGCTTCATCGCTGCCAACTGCTGGATATGACAGCGTAATGGGCATCTTTCGTGGCAGCTTGCTGAAATTATCACGTTCGAATTCGCTGAGCACAAAGCCATGCTCATGTGAGCTACCATTCTTAAGCAGCAGCTCCATGCACGCCTCCTGCATCTTAACCATATTCTGGGTGCTATCAAACAAACGCATTGCATAGTCACGCATCACCGCAGCCTTGGAGGTGCCTGTGATGGCATCGTGATGCTGAAAGAGACCCAGATTGCGACGGGCGTGTATTATCTGTTCGTAGTTCTTCTCGTAGATCTTGATGGCATCCTCGTGCCGTGCCTGACGCGCCGTATTGTAGGCAATCGTAAAGAGTATCTCGGCAGCACGCAAATTGTGCTCCAGCTCAGCGCTGAGCAGCTTGTAAAAGGGTCTGGTGGTAAAGTAGCCCGACCAGTAGGCGGGTCTGCCCTCCGAGAAGATGTCCGAGTAGACAAAGAAGTCACCCTTGAAGCTGGGGAATGACTTCTCGCCCATGCGTTCCTTTATGGCTGCAAAGTAATCGCTTGGCGTTCCGAATCCTATGTCCACATTGTAGAGACGCTTGTTGGCCATAATGTGGCTGATGAGCTTCTTGTAGTTGCTATACTGCTGATCCACTTCACGCTCCTTGTTGTAGCGGAAATCATCGCCGACGGGTATAAGCGCCACATTGTGCGGAAATAGCGATGCAGTGCGTGCATATTGATCCAATAGCAATTGTGCCTTCTCCTCCACATTCTCATCCGTTACGAATTGTGCCTTCAGCGAGTACTCTGTATACTCGCCGGGTATTTTGCGAAAATCAAAATTAAGACATATCGATGGATGTGGTCCACAAGAACCCTTTATGGAGTAGATGTCAAAGGGCATGTTGTGCGTTAGCAGCTTTCCCTGACCCGTTGGCGAGCGCCAGTATGGTGTCCAGATGAAATCGCCCGTCTGCTGACGCGCAAACCATTCTTTCCAGGCATAGTGTATACGTTGTATAATTGCACCTTCGAATTGAGCACCGGATAGCAAATAGGGCACAGTGCTGCCATGTCCAAAGGGATCAATGGACCAGCCCACTTTGGGTGTAACATTCAAATTGTTCTTCAGCCACTGATGACCCTCGATAAGCTGATCCAGCATGGGATATATATGAACATTGGCCTCGTCTGTCATGACCCAGCCACCAGTTGTGATCTCAATGCGTCCGGAGTTCACCAGGCGCTTGAGTGCACGCTGCTTGGTTGGATGCGCCTGATCCCACCAGAGCTGCAGAAAACTTATTTCCGACCAGATAAATGTCATGTCCTTATACTCTTGCATTTTGGTCACTAACAGATTGAGAATCTGTCTGGAATCCGATTGAAAGTAGTTGACAAATGTCTTTAGCCAGCCAGGATCGTTGTGGGAGTGCGGCACCACAATGACCTTTAAAGGCGGTCGCTGCTTATCCTTCTTCTGTGTCTCATAGCGCTCCTCAAAGCCACGATCCCAATACTCCTTGGAGCGCATCCATTCGGGCTAAGTGAAAAAATAAAGTATGAGCAAAAGAGCTAAATGCTGAAGACAAGTTGAATTCTTACCTGAAAGTCAAATCTGCTATGCTCCTCGTTGGCTGTTATATTTGTTTTGCTTTGGAGCAGCACGTAACACTTGTCACCCCAATGGACATTCCGTTGCGTCTCCGGTTCCAACTGCTGCAGATGTGATTTTTGTGGTAAATGTGGCAGCTGCTGTTGTTGTTGTTGTTGTTGTTGCTGTGAGGCACTGCCACCGCCCACAATAAAGCTATTCAGGGCTGCCGCAGATGGAGCCTGATTGCGACTCATGGACACGGAGAGGCCAACCGCAGTGGCATCCTGTATGTGCGCCGGATTGGGCTGGCCAATTGAGATATAGTAGAGGCAGAGCAATATGGTTACAAATGCTGACAAGAGGCCAATGCAGCGCGCCGAGCCGCGTCTAAAGAGCTTAAAGGACATGGTCTTTAACTTGCGCTCCCGCTTCCAACTGTCGTTGCTCCTTAGCTGCTGCTGCTGCTGCTTGTGTTTAGCTCTTTGGGGAATGCTGTGTGTGTATGTGTGTGTGTGTGTGGTTACCAACTCAGCACTTCATCTGCAAAAAGAGAATAATCAGCATTAGTCAAATGCACAAGAAAAGCCACAGAATCTTTTTTATCACAATTTAGCCAGCGAACGACTGGGAAATGTTTTCTTTAACAAGTTAACTTGTCTTAGATATCTTTAAAACGATTCAATTGTCCTGTCCGCTTATTGTTCTGCTCAGTTAAAGCTGTTGTGTAAGCAAATACTATGAAATGATTGTATAATTCTTGGAACAAAAGACCCAAAAGTTATTCATTAAATGTAAAGATGTTGCCGCGCCTTTGTGCCACTGACCAGCGCCGCCTTCGCCTTCGCCTCCCACACACCGCTCAGTGCTGTAATATTTCACAACAGTTTGCATATTTTATGCACACAATAAGCGAAGAGCCGGAGCGCTGACGAGCAAGGATATGGCAAGCAAGGAGCTTGCTTTGCTGGTTGCCTGCGAAAATTTAATTAAGGCACAACCCAAAAATGCTTTGCATGTCTGCCACGAATATTGTGCATACATGTGGCAAACACACACACACACACACACATAGTTTTTGGGGCTTGCGCGTTTTGTGGCAAACATACATATAGATAGATTTGGCAATTTGTAATGCTTTAAATATCAACATTTTACTTGTATTTCTAATCGAAAAATTGCATCTAATAAACTGGAAATAGTTTGAGGGCAAAGTGTGTGTAATTGCCTAATTATTGGGAAAGCTCGTTACAGACAAATATGCTAATACCAAATAGAAAGAGCGTAAAACACGCTTGAATATTTCTAAACCAATGCATTTAATTGTTCTACGCTTTCGTACGATTAACGTGTTATTATAATATTCCGTTTAAATACTTAATGGCTCTTAGTTATGAGAACTTTACATGCATTTTATGTTGCCAAAGCACTTAAAAGAGTTTTACAATAAATTTAGTTAATGATATCAAATGCATTAAATGACAGCTCATAATTTACCACATTTATTACACATTTATTATTAATACTTTATGCACACACACATTGTAATTTCTGCTCGTGTCGGCAGTTAAAAGTGCTGCAAATAATGCAAGTTGAAAAAGTCAAGAAAGTCAGGGCAAGCAAATTAGTTTTGCCTTCGTCGAAACTAACGAACCGAAATATATTCAAAAAACCTCAAAACTCAATCAAAAAGTCTTCACACACACACACACACACGCGCGCGTATACTCGCATAAAGTTTATCCGAACTTTGGGCGCAAATTTGTTTAAAATGCGGCTGTGCACACAGTGCGTATGGAAAAGCATTAAGCATACGCCATGCGAAACAATTTTCAAATCATAATTTAATAGCCTAGCCTAGCGAAAGAGAGAGAGATACGGGTGTGGATGAGTGTGTTTGTGTGTGTGTGTGTGTGTATAAATGTGAATTGCATTTAATTTAATCCAAACGGAAAGCAAAAAGCTTAAGTGTCAAAGCACAGCAGCACCTGAAACTGCAATCCCTTCCCCAATGTTTCAATTAGTTTCACCCACACACACACACACACACACACACACACAGCAGCAGCAGTCCCTCGCACATGCTAATCAGCGGCCATTAAAGTGACATTTGCTTCCACTGCCGCTTCGCACCTCTGTCCCAATGTAAATGTTTGCCTCTCCTCTTGACACGTAGTTACCTTAAACGTTACCCTACACCAGCAAGAACTGACTGTCACACACAGTGTGAAGAAAAAGTCTTGGTTAAGCTCATTAGTGCTGTTTAACTGAGACTGGAACTGGGTTTGTTGGAGACCGTCTTGGTCTTGCCCCTTTGAGCGCCTTTCAATTGACATTGAAATTGCTGTCATAACTTTTTCAAGTTGAAGAGAGCAGAAAGAAAATTTAAGTGGTTTCGCAAAGGCAAAAGACAACAATAATATAAAGGAGAGAAATGTTGAAAGCTTAAAGTATGTGCTTCACTGTAGTTCATTTTGGGATTTATAGTTTAAAGTGGCTTCAAATTTCCATTCACATTTTCTTTCATCTTTCATTTATGCTTACTCTAAGAGGAATAGAATTTATTTTATACATATAAACAACTACAAGTTATTGCTTGTTAAAAAGACTTCCTTTTGCTAAACGCTAACGTCTTGAACTATGCAAAAGTTTCGAATGATACGCAAATAATACTCACAACTTGCCAACTGTCTGAAAGAAGCTGCAAAAGCTGGGAAAAATACCAAGCGATTTATTTGTTTGCTGGATGAAACAGCGCAAAAAATAATAGAAGTAAAATGAAAAACGAAAACTTTTTGTTTTTTTTGTCAAATTTGCTCTGGCCATAGCCAAGGGACAGACAGTTGCTTTCAGTCTAGCGTCCGGTTGATGTCCTTTTTGACATTTTTGACATGTTGTGGCCAGTTGTTCGTTTCAGCTGGTTTCTAGTTTGTGTGTTGTTTTTTTGCCCTATTTGCATATGCCGCAGGCATGAAATGATTGTTGAAAAAATAAGGGAAATTTTGTACCCTTAAGAAAAAAAAGGCAGGGCAACTGCAAGTCGTTTAGTTAAACTTTTTGCACTTTTTCTGGTTGCGCGAAAAAAAAAGATAGAAAACAGTTTTGCATGCTGAAACCCAAGTTAAAAAGCAAAAGTCGTCAAGTTTTTCTCGCCATTTCCTCTACAGTTGTTGTTGTTGTTGTTGTTGCCAGCAACAAAGTCATCGTATTGCAGTTCAAATTTCCCATATGTAGCTTTACTGAAACAGCTACAGAAAAAACACACGAGTAAAATACATTGATTGCTGGCAACCAGAAAAAGAAAAAACCGAAACGAAACAAACAAAAAGTTACGATTTTGTTTTTAGTTTTGAGCGGGTTTTTTTTTCTTTTCTTTCTTCTGTGTCTGTGGCTTACCAGAAAGTTTTTGAAAGTCCTCGAATTCAATTTTTTTGTTGCTGTTTGTTGTTTTGTTTTTTACAACTTTGTTGATCAGAGTTCGCAGTGTATGTTATGCACTCTAAATAGTTGTTCTTTGTTTTCTGCATGCGAGTAAATTTATATTCAATTGAATATTGTTTGCACAAAATTGTTCTTGTTCTATGTCAGCAGAGGGAGAGAGAGAGAGAACAACTAAAACGATGAAAAAAAGAGCTAAAAGTATTAAGGTTTTTTTTTGTTCGAGCAAACAATATATTCATTTTCACCGCAAAATCGTTTATCTTTAAAAAAAAACTACAAATAAAAGAAGAAGAGAGAAAACGAACAATAACAACAATTTGGCATTAATCAATTGCAACTACTGCGGCGCCACAGAAAGTTGCCAGTTGCCAGAAAAACTTGGAAATGAATGACACATGGGGATTTGGGGCGTTTGGAGTGGGCTCTGCTGTTGACACGGAGATAAACGCACTGTGCAACATGTCGCAAGTTCAAGACTTTCAATTAAACAAAGCAGCGAAGCACTAAAAATCGAGACAAGAGACAAGAGACTACGGCTACCGGTAACAGTGCTTAAGATAGTTAGTTGCCTTTTTTTCGCTCTTAACTACGAAAGTAACAGATGGCTGTGTGCCACTAAAAAACAACCCATTAGCATGGCCAACGAGCTGTCAAAAATGATTAAAAACAAAACGACAAAACTTTAAAAGGCCAAGAAAAGTATTTTATTATTATGTCACGTCATCAAATTAATTACTTTAAACTGGAAAATAACTAAACAAAACTGTCTTTATATTATTGTTTGCCGGCTTTAGGCCATAATCTGGGCCATGTTAATTAAACTCTTTGGCGCCCACCCACGACAATAGTACAGGGTCAAAACAACAGTCGTTAAAACAACAAGAACACAAACAAATTGCTTTATGTTGATGTCAGTTGCAATCGAGCCAAAAGCAGATTAAACGAACTGAACAGCGCAATAACAGCAGCAACAACAACAACAACGACAATAAAAATAGCGCCATAGGGACTGAAAGCCGTTAGACGCACACACACACACAAACAGTTACACATATACATATACAACAGAGAACCGTTAGTCATTTTTCCAACGCCGTTTTGTGACATTAGGACAGCGAAAAACAAAAACAATAACAAACAACGATTGACATTCGACCCAGCCGAAATTAAGCTTTGCGAAATATGAACACAGCTACAAAGCTCAAGTTGAATTTATAACATAGACAGAGAGAGAGAGAGAGCGGGAGAGAGTGTGTGTTGAGATTTTAAAGCTCACATAGCAATCGTGTGCAATGCACCTCAAGCGGTTTCTGCTCCCTCTCTCTCTATCTGCACTTTCGTCTCATCTTATAAAAATAAATAAGAATACTTTGCAGCTGTTTGTTTTGTTGGTGGTCCGCTGTGCAACGCTTTTGTGTTCTTTTAATTGCAAATTATAGCTATGCGGTCAACAATGTTGTGTTAAAACAACACCCTGTTTATACAATATTGACCCAGCGCCGATGTTGGCAAACAGAAATCCGATCCAATAATCACGCTGTATGTGCATTTCATTTTCACAATTCCCAAACGTTAAAAGTGTAAACTTGATGAAATGATTTGACATGAGAATTGATAGCAAACAATTTTTTTTTTAAGGGGAATTTGCAATTGTGCTGCTTTAAACGGAATGTTGAAGTTTAAAATTGTAAGATAGCTTTTTTGTTCTTAATGGTAAAAGAGGGCCAAGTGATTGTAGTTCTTGATTGTTTTTTTCTCATTTTTCTTTGTTGCTTTCAAAGCCATAAAGTCGAATCGGCCATAACCGTGTGCCCCCAAATGGCATTAGCTAATTACTGTCAATGTCTGTGAAAGTGGCTCAAACATAAAAAACATTTCCATGCCAAGTCGACGAGTGTGTTACGAGTGATAATTAATGCATATAAAGTGCAGAAAATGTCGATTGGTAAATGTATAAATATAATTGCAATGGCGCTCTAAGAGGTTAATTGGCAGAATAACTGTACAAAGATAGAAGGAAAATGATGTAGAAAGTTAAGTGAACAGGGAAAGAGAAAAAGAGAGTAAAAACAGGAAATATAATGAGTAAGCAACTATAATTAATAATAATACGAGTGTGATGATAATTGGTATTAGTTATATTTATTTCTAAGAAGTGTACAGCAGTGTAGCGTACTTAAATAGGAAAAACACACATCAAGATTCAGCTTAAAACCACTTAATTCTTGGCTTAATAGCTCTTATCAAACCTAATCTTAGTTGTAGCACTGTATTGTGTGCAAATAACTAAAAAAAAAACCCAGTTCACAAGGTTCTTTAAGTATTTAACGACTTGCAATTATGTTTCTCATGAAACGTGAAGAACACATCAAATTAACATTAAATTGAGAGTGAATTACCAAAAGCTGTAAAAGACATTTAAGTGCTCTTGCATTTAAGCTTTAAGCCCAACAGCAAACTGTTGATAAAGCATCAGGAAAAAAACAAATAGCCTGCTCATAAAATATGCCCCAAAACTGTAGATGCAAAGGTTATTAAAAGTGTATTTCAACTTCGTTAACCCCAACAAAATGTTCTTAGCTTTCCATTAACGTTCTCTTGTGGCTTGAAAACACACAAAAAGCACAAACAATAGAGCTGTTTAGTGCATTGATTATGAAATTTTTCTTCTGGTTTTTTTTTTTTAATTTTCATGCTATTTAAGTGCTGGGAAATTACACAAACACACACGCAGTTTATTTGTATAACAGGTTTACAGTCTATCATGTAATTATAAGTAAACATGTATGTGTGTGTGTGTGGGAACTGAAAAGTATTTCAATACGTACGTAGAAGTGCTTGAAAAATACTTAAGCTCCTTTGTCAAGTACTGTATGAAGTACTCATTAGCAATTGATTCATTAGATAAATAAATAAATGATCCGAGCTAAAAATCAGGTCAGGTTCTGCATTAGTTGAAGCGTCTATTCACAGTAGCTGCTGTATTCAGTTAACTGTAACTAAGTGAACATTACTCGAACCGATAAGTGCATGGAACCGTAACACTCGGCCGACATAGATACCATTTTGGCCAAATCATGATTTTCACTACACCGCTGCACTCCTTTTGCCCGGCTAAAGCACTGGTTGGTTACGCACCATCAGCCAAAGAGTTGTTATAACAAACAACTAAAAAAAAAAAAGTGTGGTAGTTGTAGTTGGGGTAAGTTGTTGATGCCGTGACCGAAATGTCTAAGCCAAAGCTGTCGCTGATGTGATGATTATATTGCGCGACGCAGTTTATATGGTAAAACGATATGATTGCATGATGACATGACATATAATAAAGTCTATTGAAGAGACAGCAGGCACAACCACACACACACAACCACCGAGCGCCGTTAGACAATGAAAAAAAGGTTTCAATTAGAGATGACAATACTCTACAATGGATACGCACCAAATCTGCATGCGTGTTCTAGTCCAAAACGAAAAACACGAGATTTGCCCATCTCAAATGTCAATCAAGAAGAAAGAAGCAAACTGCAAACGGCGACAACACCGTAAAATTGACAGCACGCCAAACAACAAAGCAACAGCAACAATAAGCGAAACAAATGGAAACACCAAAGAGTCGCGAGCGAGCGCGCGCGGGAGAGTAGAAAGGGTCTGGAAATCCAAGTATGAAGTAATGGAATAAATGGAACACACACAGCGTGCAGGGAGTGCGCCTAATGTGGGGGGTAAGTCTAAAGACTTATTTTAGTGACACAAGTTATTAGTTGTGTGTGTATGTGTGTGTGTGAATGTGTGTTTAGCCATAGCTAAATAAAGTAATATAGGTAATCGATAATATGCTCAATTCTTTCGAGCCGTGGGGGCTGGTTAAACCGAGCAGATAAATGGCTAAAGAGTATTGTTCAATGATATTAAATGGAGTGGTAAAAATAGCGTGAGTAAAGAATCAAATAAAAATGCAGTAATAGGAGAGAAAAAACGATTGTCTTGGCAAAGGAAACAGCTTATTTTACATAGAAGGTAAGACATATCTAGATCGAAATTTATGTGGCAAAACACAAGCACACCTTTGTCTCTCTGGGATTTTCGATAGCACAAAAGGAGCAACATTTAAATGCAAATTGTAAAAATGCCAACTTACACATAAAATCAGAAAAGTTGTTGCTGCAACATTTAATGCCATGCCACCGAGTCCTGGGCTACCAGTGCGCTATTTGCCAAACCAAGGACAAAGAGAAAAGTAACAAAAAAACAATCACAAACATAAATCAACACCGCAGAGACACCGAAAGTAAGTGTAAATGGTAGACAAGAACAATGCAGCACTTTGAAACGGTTGCACGTTATTGCAAGCTAAAAGATCCGCGCCACTTAATCCACCGTTAAATCAAGCGTAATTGCATTTGCACGGCAAATAATTAAAAGAAATAAACTTTACCAGGAACAAAAGCACTCGAACTCTTCGTTTTAGATGGCAAATTTCGGGTTAAGTGTTACTCGTTACGAAGGTGTTGCAGGTGCAAGCACAAGCAATTAGACAACAACGTTTAGGAGCCGAAGAGCTCTGCGCTTTACGAGCTAAACCAACCGACAACGATGCCGCACAAAACGCAACTGAGCGAAACGAAGCGAACCGAACGAAACGCAGCGATTGTATCAACTTCGACTGTGACTTCAACTTCGCTCATTGACTCTCGGCTCAACGACGACAACGACAGCGTCAACAACAAGAACAACAGCTGCTCTCCTTTCACAGTTGCGGGAGCCCAAACGCTTGAGGTTTGCCTCAGCAATGCGTTCTGCTTGGCTATTTGGCTGCTTTTGTTCAATTGTTCGTGTATATTTTTAACTGTGCCTTTTCGAGTTGTGATTTTAAAAGTTTTTCCATGCATAAGTCATCCTTCATGTAAACTGTCCGTAAACATTTCATTGTGGCAACCAAAAGTGGTTCTCAAGCGGCATTACTTCTGTTAAAGCTTTAATCATTGCATTGTTAGGAATAGTATTTTGAGTAAAAAATTTGTTCTAAAGTTCTTGAACCTTGTTGGCTATGCGCGATTTAGCTTTAACGCCAACAACGTGGAAATCTTTACCATGGTCATTAATCTGCGAAACGCTTAGCGCATTGAGTACATGTCTTTGGTAGATTGTCAAGACTCACGAGTGCGCCATGTTCGCCTGAAGGAGCTTGAAGCTAAGCTTTAGCTCCGTTAAGTGCAGCAATTAACTGAGTGGCTCCAAAGGGCTCTAACTGGGCATAAGAATAAAAGTAGCAAAGGAGCTTACGAATAAAAAAATACAACTTTTAAGTGGAGAAGGTCGCTGTTTATTGATTGCGGCCAGAGACACAGCACTCAGCACTCAGCACTCAGCACTTGAGCATAAAAACCAAAACAGACAACAAGAAAAGCGCCCACAAAGCCGGGAATTGGCACAGGCCCTTGAAAAACAAGCTGTTGCCCACGCAAAATGCGACAAGCCGCATACAACGTGAAGATGACGAATAAGTGCAACTGGCATTACTGAGAGAACAACAACAAAAAACTTTATTATACGTCGGTCTTTTGTATGCTGAATGCTTAAAAGTTTCTTTTTCAAAAAGGTTTGCTGCTTATAGGGCTTAAAGGCTTGTAGCAAGAAGTAGCTTAGCTTAAGGAATATTTTTTTATTTATTTAGTTGCCCGATTTTATTACATTAATAATTATCTCTTGTGCTTTTCAAACTTGTAATTTATCTTTTACTCATTTGCTCATTACAAAAGTGCTCAATAAACATCAAGCTATGGCAATAAAGTTTGTTCCTTGGCCAAATAAATGACTTAGACATTTGTGTGGAAAATGCATGCGCCCTAAAATCGTAAACGTCAATGCCCGGCAAATGGCAATACAGAAGGAGACTCTTTCGAGTGCTGTTGCGGCATCTTAAGCAGTTGTCCTCATTGAACCAAGTGGCACACACAACACACACACACACTGACAGAACAGAGACGTAATAAAGCGTAAATGATACAGTATGGCAGGACATTTTAGTATTTTTTCACTTGATTTGCAGGTCAATTGCATTGCAGACACCAGTCGGTCACTGTCCTCATTCACGTTCACGTTCGCGTTGTAATTCCCAAGTTGGTAATACACAATCATTACCACTGGGCACGAGCACGGGCACAGTCACAGGTCTGGTGACAGTTGCACTCGACTAAAACGTAACGGTAGAAGGGATAGACAGACAGACAGAGAGAGAGAGAGAGAGAGAGACAGTCTGTGAGTAGACGAAATGCGTGCAGCGTTTGTCAAATTGCAAAGCAAAAGCAAACGATTTTCCCATAACCGCCAACCCATGGCATGGGACTTAAGGTGTGTGTGTGTGTGTGTGAGTATTTGCCGCAACCGGTAGCTGCAATGCCATCATCACAGTTGACAAAACTTAACCAAGCAAACGGCAGCAAAAACAACAACACCAACAACAACGACCACAGCATTTGTAATGGAAATTCCTGCATTGAAATCTCGCTTTATTTGCTTTGTTGTTGTTCTCTTTCTTTCTTTTTTTTGCGGTTTAATATTGTTTTTCTTTTTTACTTGTTCTATACTCTATTTTAAAGGGTATATAAGATAGATTATTTAAGTTGACATAGTTTTTGAATAAATCAATAAAAAGAAATGGCCTATAGACTTTATACTAGTAATATTTTGGTTTTATAGAGTATTTAAACTTCGTTATTGCCCTTAATGTTGTACTTTCTTGTTATGTTTTTGGTATTTTAACTGTAAGTGACATTGCCCGTCAGTTGTTGTCAACGTAGTTGCCGTTGTCGTTGTTATTATTGTTATTGTTATTTTAACTGTTGCAATTTTCGTGTTGCAAGCCAAACGCGTCTCCTGTGTCGCAAAGCCAGTGAACCGAACAAAGTTTCTTTTCGTTATTTACTATTTCACACAATTTAAGTCATGCTATATATGAAAATGCTACTCAAAAGTGTAATTCAGTTGTATTACCAATATTGTATATTGGTAGCGTTTGATTATTTGTACTGTGTTCTTTTGTGTTCTTGAAACTTTCAGTCCGATAAGAAAAGAACATAGTTTTTTAATGAAATATACCATTTAGGAGTTTCTGGAATGTTAAATTCAATTATTTCTAACAAGTTTTAAAGTTATCTTGTAAGTTAAGGTGCTTTAAACATGTTCCTAATTAAATGTTGAGTTTTCCAATCAGAAGGCTTAACAAATATTTCAAAAAACATTTTTTAATTATATAATTTTGCCTTTTTTTGATGCTCCCAACAATTCTCGCATGTTGCAAGCTTGTTTACTGTTTCTGATGCATGTTTTAAACATGTTTAATTGTTAATAGGCATGTTAATTTTTTATTACTGCCAGCCAAGTAAGCGTGTTGCCAAATCGCTGTTCCAAATCGTTAATTCGCATATTGTTAATTGAAAAAAATTGGTTTATTTTTATGCATTTTTAGCGTATCAGTGGCAAAAAGTTAAGCTTCGTTTTTCGTTTTGATTGACTGCTTAAGCTATTTAAAAATAAACTAAACACAACTTTAATTGACATGATTAACTTAAAGCCCAGAAACATGATTATTGCCAAAAAGGAGGAATTTCACTTTTTAATTCATTGAATTTCATTGATACTTTGGGCAATCAAATATTTACTCAAAACATTATCGGACAAACAAGGCGCACGTACATATGTACATACATATGTATGTATGTAAGCTTAAATTAGTATGCGAACTACAAAAACAAGAGCATCAAACAAGCACTCAAACAACGACAACAACAAGAACATCGCCGGAATACCTCGGCGAAAGCAAAGATTAGAAAAGGAAAAACGAGGTTCAAGAGCACAAATAAGTAAGTCTGTGTAGTTGTGGTGAAAAAAAGGTCAAAGAAAGCAATAACAAAAGGGAATGTATTGTATATGTAAGTGTGTATGCATGTGTACGTATAGCGAAAGCACAAAGAGCTGCAAGTTTTGCAAAAACAAAAACCAACTGCGAACAAAAAAAAACGGGAGAAAAAGGTGCTAGAGATAAAGAAGAAGCAGAAAATCAATTTAAATTGAATTATACAATACGAAAACGAATGCATTGCATTGAAACAAGTTGGGCCACAAGGCGAGAATTGAGCAAAGCAAACAAAACTCAATGAATGAATGAATTAATGCGAACGAGAATGAGTAAGCAAGAAAGCTAAATAAAGATGAGCTGCTGCTGCTGTTGCTGCGTAAATTAAAGACGCCGCACACGCCTGATGTGGCCAGCAATTTTGTAACAATTTGTAAAGGCGAAAAAAGAAAAAGGAGATGCAAAATATTTTCTTGGTCTGGCCAGACTGTGCAGTCTGGTTTTGATATTATTTTTGGCCCAACCAAATTGGATTCGATGTGTTTAGGGGCAGCAGGGTGGGGGGAAGATAGCTGATAGACAACCTTGACGTACGGCGCCAGGTGCGTTGTAACGGTAATTGAACGCGCTTATACAAACACACACACACACTTAAACAGTATAACCACAAGAACAACGACATGCAGCAATTTTGTTAATTTGATTTAAGTCAAGCACAAATACAAATTTAGTTGTCTCGTCTGGTGAGTTTTGTGTTTGCCGCTCAACTAAACTTGAATCCGGTTTCTGCGTTGGTTTTTTTTTTGTTTTGTATTTGTGTCGGGATTATAAACGGAGGGTTGAATTTTTATGTGTGTGTGTGTGTGTGTGTGAGCGTAATGTATCCGTGCCTCTGCTGTCAGGATGGAAATACTATTGATTGTTGTAACCTGTGCACATTTTACGCACCTTTTCCTTGCGTAGCCAGGCACTTGTTATATGTGTAATAACGTTGTCGGTTTTAGTTTAATTTCTTTATAACGGTGCTGTATCGTATAAAATGACTTAAAACACACTCACAAACACATACACGCACACACAGACACCGTCGTGTAATCCTTACAGCAACAACACGCGTTACACACCTGCACACATGGGAATACAAAATTCACTGGGAACGTTTATAAAAAGAATTGACAAATAACCGTTACTGCAGCTTAATACTTGTGTTGTTACTGTAATTTAATGTAAACATAACACTTAATCAATAGAACGCGCAAAGTGCGCGACACTCACGTTGTTGTTGGGCCAGACTAAGCGCGAGACTGCCTGGCAGCGTGAACGTATTGTGGAAGCGGCAAAACGACACAACAATTGTTAAATGATGTGATATCGATGAATCGATTCTCTTAATAGTATCGATGCTTTGAAGTACTCGATTTTCAAATATTTAAACTTACTAATTGCAGCGAAAAATCTTTTATCTTTTTAAGCACTCACATAAGATTATTTACCTTAATGACAATCTGATACTTGAAATGTATTTATTTTAGTGTAGGTATTACAATAACAAACTATTTTTAAAAACTCTTTGGATTTATTTCGACGTGTTGTAAATGTTTACATCTACGTACAGTGTTTGGGAAGTTCCAATGCCTATCAAAAATTAGTCAGACAGAAGTTCATTGCCGGTATTACGAAAACAATAAGAAAAATCATAACAAAAACCCCAAACACACCTACAAACAATTGTTAATTATAGTCAGACTTCAGCTGAAATCAAGAACACAAACTGATAACAAAAAGAATTGATAAAAATAGCAAAAAAAAAAAACCTAAGGTGAACCTTCGGCAAGAAGAGGGCTTGATTAACAATACTCCAACGATGCTTAACAGCTGTCGTTCAGTTTGGAAAAGTCAGCCACGCCATGCGAAACACAGCTCCACAAGTTACGCTTATATTTTCTCTCCTATGGATCAATGGATCAGGCGGCGCTGCAGCAGCAGCAGCTGTTCAACGTCGTCCCGATGGACGCATTGTAAATGGCCAGGAGGCAGGTGAGGGCGAGTTTCCGTATCAGGTCTCACTGCGTCGCCTCACCATACACATCTGTGGCGCCTCGGTGCTGGATGGCAGCTGGGCCATAACAGCGGCCCATTGCATTGATGGACATGAAAATGAGCCGCAGGTATTCACCTTGCGTCTGGGCAGCGTAATGCGTTCCAGCGGAGGAACTCTGATGACTGTGCGCACCATCTATAAGCATCCATCCTACGATGCCAAGGACATGAACTTCGATGTGGCTCTGCTGCGCACACAGCTCGGCGCTCTGACAATGGATCCGAATGTGGCACCAATTGGCTTGCCCGAGGTTGGCGAGACAATTCCAGAGAACTTGTACGCTGTCGTCTCGGGTTGGGGCTATATGAGCAGCAGCGAATCTGTGCTATCCTCTGTGCTAAAATATACGACAGTAAAAACGGTTAATCAGGAAAAATGTCACAGCGATTTGAGATATCACGGCGGTGTGACTGAAGCGTAAGTATCATTAAAGCAAGATACGCGATTCAATGAATTTACTTGCTTAATTAATATCTTATTTTGTGTACTGTTAGCATGTTCTGTGCCTCAGCACGTAACACGGATGCCTGTCAGGGTGAGTAGACTTTTGATTGCTTGCGGAAATTATTAGATTACTTTTCACAGAAGTGAAGAATATGGAATCTTCTTTTGCTTATCAATTATCTTTAATTTTTTTCAGGTGACAGCGGTGGACCACTTGTTGTTCAAGGGAAACTAATTGGAATCGTTTCCTGGGGTGTTGGATGTGCAGGTAGGAGTTGTCTTTTTTATGGATATTTTTATTCCAGTAAAACTTATTAATTATTTTTAGATCCATATTATCCTGGTGTTTATACACGTTTGTCCCATCCATCTATTCGCCGCTGGGTGCGCTTAATTTCCAAACTGTGAATGATCTTTAATAATAAAATATGATAATAAACTGCGTGATAACAAGTATACACAATGATTTTCATTTAAATCACCTTTAAAAACGCGCGCTTCAATTTGCCATTGCGTGCCTGTTATCGATAGAAGCGTGATTTGTTGATAGCATGTGCTCATCGCTAGTCTGCTTTCCTATTGGAAAATTTACGCACAGACCATTTCGACAGTGATTTCAATTTAACGACAGCTTTTCGAGGACACTGTGGCTATTGGCAAACGAGCAAATTGGGATTAAAATCAAAACGCGCGAACTGGCCATCAATTGAAATACAAGTGCATAAATAAAACCGACAAAAGTGTCAGCACAAGAGCAAAGCTAGTGAGTGCGAGGGAGTGGCAACGGACGGTGGTCGTTCGGCTAGCATTCTAATTGGGGTAAATTTACAATTACCAACAAACTAACCAAAACAGCCGTTTTATAAATAAACCACAAGAACAAAAACAAGAACAACAATAACTAATACAACTTGTATCTGCATCTCTTGCAGTCTTGTTAGTGAATGTGGTGGCGTTGGTGTTGGGTGTGCCTGAAAATGATCTATAAACTATTGTGCTGTTCGGTGAGTCTTGTCTTCTTCTGCTTCAATGTGCTGTGGTTCTTCTGCAATCTGGCAATACCCTGGTGCACACTGACGCTGCTCATCATATGTGTGGCATCGAAATTCGTCAAGCTACAGCGAAGCCCCAACGAAAAGCGTTTACTTAGTCTGCTTAACACGCCAGACGATTGGCCCAATTATTGGCCCATTGCGAATCGTGGTGCCGGCTACGATGCGCCCGAAAACTCAAAGGCAGCGCTCAAAAAGGTAAGTGTGTGACGTCATCATTCGCTGGTGGTGGTTGCTGTGTCAAAAAATCAATAACAACCCTCACCCAGTGTCTCGCACGTGGCTACCGTAATGTCCTACTAGATGCCGGCATAACGGCCTGCAATGAAATTGTGATTGCCAATCGGCTGACTGTGGAACGTGCTGGCTTAACGGGCAATCTGTCGCATCATACACTCCATGAACTGCAACAGCTAAGCATCACGGAGCATCATCCCATGGGGTAAACATATACACTGGTCTTGCCAATTACTCTAGTTCAGTACAAGAAAGAAATACTAATCATAGGTTTAAATATTTTAGCTCCCAGTACGAAGCGGAGTCGGTGGCTACTATCAAGCAACTTGCCGATTTCCTGGAGGAGCAGATCACATCGCCCACTTTGTTTCTGCATCTGCAGGACAGCAGCGCCATTATGATTGATCAGCTGCAAAAGTTTATGGCCACAAATGAAACGTTTACGCAGCGCACAATTGTCATAAGTCGCTCGCCGCTGGCCATTTATCAGGTAAGCTTACCTACCTAGTGTATGTGGCAAACCTTGGATTGGATTGTATTTATTGCAACTAATTAATATATATTTTCTTTCACTGATAGCTGCGCAAACTGAGACCTGAAATTATCTGTGGTCTTTGGCATGAGAGTTGCCTGTCGCTGTCCATTCTCAAATCCTCAACGCTTATTACCTCAATCTATGGTGCAATTCTGCGTAACATTATAGCGCCTGTAATTGGCATAAGTGTTGTGTTTCTCAACAAAGAGGAGTTTAACTTGTGAGTTGCTTTGCTGTATTTTTTATTCAGTATTAATAATATCCGATCTATGTTGCAGGCACATTGGCGATCTGTGGCGCAATGTGGGCGTGCGTCCAATTGTCTACATGGTGAATTCGCCCAACGAGAAACGCTATTTTCAGAGAACAATGAAAACTCAATACCTCACAGACTCATTGCGCTCCGAGCCGCATCTATTGATGAAAGCCTAAGAACGAATCAGAACAAAATTACAAAAAAAAGGCGCACAGAAAGAAACATGAACACAAATCATTTGCATTTAGTTTATTTTGTTTAAACCATATGTGTTTTTAATAGCTATTTACTTCATTTTGTAGTGCGCAAAATTTTACTCATATGACATGTGTAGCAAGTAGTTTTATTTTTATATACTTGGAAGCTCTTAAAAGTATTACCCAGTGAAATGTATGTTTAATTGTTTAGTCAAACGTATTAAGTTTTATTGTGCTTTATTTGACTTAGATGCTATTTATATATTATTATTGCTACTTTTATAACATAAACGTCCTTTTTTTATTTTGTATTTTCATATATTTATTATAGCTCTTTTTTGTTATGTATGTTTTTTGATATTTTTTATAAGTTGGCACAATTTTCATATACAAAAATCCTTTGCCACAACATGTTCTCAAGCCTTTTAAGCTAAGATCTTTCGATTTGTATACTTAACTCTATATATATACTCAAATTATATGGGCAGCTTTTTTACGCAAACATTTACCCCATTTTACTAACATTTTGTAGCCCCTTGTTATGTAGAAAATCAAACCAAACCATGTTTCTTGAATTGAAAAAGAGGAGATTCAATTAACTTAAATGCAACAATAGGCATGTAATATTGTGGATTACGCACAAACTGAAACGAATTAGTTATACGATTATACCAAAAAGCAAAACTATTTTATACCGACACAATTGATTAAATATTTATATGCGTGGAAAATGATTTATAAAAATGCAATAAACAAAGCTAAACATCATGTCTTTAACTTTCTTATACGTTTTATCCGAACCATTATTTCTTAAAGCCAACAAAGCTTAACGAAAAAATGTAATCATTGAATGGAATTGTTAGATTTTTCTTTATTAGTTAGATGATCTTTGTGATAATCCTTACAAGGTAAGTTAGTCATGCAATAATATATATATATATATATGTAAATGTTTCCATATGTATAATATATATTTTAAGATTGTGTTTGTTAAGTTATTTTTTATCGCTTTATTGTAAAGTTGAGCATGTCTTTAATATTAAAATCATAACTCTACTCATCGTTCAATTTGATTTTTTTTTATTTAAAAATTAACAATACGTAACTACAAGTATTAATTTACCAAGCTGAAAACAATTTCATTCCTTTGTACACAGGAGGTATATAAACAATAAACAAAAACTTTAAATCTTAAAATTCAAAACTAATTATTTGCGGCGCGAGCGTGTGGCACGTTTTGGCGCCTCCGACTCTGCCTCAGCTGGCTTTTCGGCTTGTTTTGCCTCTTCAGCCGGCTCGAAGTGCACTTTGCGTCCGCGTCCAGTACGTGGAGTCGTCGTTGCCGTCTCCTGCACGGCTTCTGCTTCAGCGACCAATGCAATGGCCTTGACGGCACGTCCACGTGCTGCTGGCGCTCGCTTGGTTACCGGCACTTCCAGTATTGATGGCTCTACCACATCGACTTCGCCTGCATTAGTTGGCTCTATCACCGCTGCTGGCGTTTTGGCGCGTGCACCGCCTCGCAACTTTTTGTTGATCGGTTGGTCATCGTCTTTCTCCTCTTCGACTGCTTTGGCTTTGCGCGCGTTGCGCTTAACGGGCTGCTTGGGCACTTCGACCACTACCTCTGATTCCTCGGGCTGACTGGTGGTGCTCTGCTTGCGGCTACGTGGGCCACGTTTGGTGGCTGTCGACTCAGCAACTTCAACTGCAATTATTTCTGTCACTTGAGCTACTTCAGCAACTTTACGACGAGCAGCTGCGCGAGATTTGGCCACGGGTTGAGGAGTAGTTTGCTCTAATGCCAGTTTTTTCTCTAGCGGTTCGTCAACATCAGCTTTAGCCTTGCGGCGCTTAGGCGTTGCAGGCCGCACTTCTAAGTCCACTAGCTGCTCGACCGCCTTGATAGTCGGTTGCCGCATGCGGCGACCGCGTGAAGTACCTGGCTTCTCGTCGTCGGAGGTCTCACTGTAGTTCTTTCGCGGTACATTACGTCCTTCGCGACGCTGCGAACTTGTGGGTTCTGGCAGTGTGCTTGGCACAATAGGAGTTTGTGACACAACAGGTTCATCGACTGGTTCCATTGTTGTCGTCTGCTTGCCTTGGGTAGGTTTTGGAGTTGTCGGTTTTGGCAGTGTTTCAGTTTCAATAGTTTTGGGCGGTGTTGTTGTTGTTAAATTCGCTGTTTTAGTGGCAGCAGGCTTGCGTCCTCGGCGTGCTGGAGCGCTTACCTTATCTTCATAGATTGTTTCATCATAGTTTTTGCGTGGTAAATTACGTCCCTCGCGACGCCGCGGTGTCAGCTCATCTTCAGAGCTGGCCAACTGCTGTGGCTTCGGGGATATCAAAACACTTATAATTGACGCTGGTTCCAGCACCTGTGCGGTCGGCTGCTGCTCAATAGGCTCCTCACTAGCAGCTGATGGCGATGCTTTGCGTCCACGTCGCGCAGTTATCTTCTTAACTTGCGGCAGCTCATCCATGGAAGGCTCGACATAAGCTGAAGGCTTGCGACCGCGTCGTGTCGGCTTCTTCTCGGCGGCTGTTTCCTCAGGTGTAGCAGTCGATATTTCTATGGTATCCAGCGGAAGTTCACTTGGGTGTGATTCATCAGAAGCCTTTTGACTGCGTCGCTTTGTCTCAATCTCAGCTGTCCCAACCGCCTGCACGATTGCGACATCAACATCGTTGGTCGCCTTACGGCCGCGTCGCGGTACGCTCTTTTCACGTGAACCTGATGCCTTGACAGGTTCCAACGTTTCCACGTGAGTCTCTATAGCCACAGATGGTCGACGGCCACGTCGTGTGATTTTGGGCTCCACTTCTGACACGGTCAGCTCCTCCAATCGCGGTTTCTTTTTTTCTTGCTCGGCATCTTCCACAATTTTTTCCAAATGCTCATTGGTCAACACTTGGTTTTCCTTTGTTTCCGCTGAAGCTTTGCGTGTATGGCGTACGGGTAGTGTGCGTTCCGGTGTTTCTCTAACCTCCGCTGAAGCCTTACGACCACGACGCTTGGTTTGCGGTGTTTGTTGACTTTCGACTTCAACAACATCCGCCGATGGTTTGCGAGTACGTCCTCCTCTCTTTGGTAGGTCCAAGATGATTTCTTCTGGCATTTGCGGATTCGTCTCTGCCTGATATTCATTTCTAGCAATATTAACTTTAAGTTTCCGACTACGACCTTTTGGTACTACCACATTGAGCGATTTGTCCTCAAACGTCTCGGTATTTTGCCTACCTAAAGAAGTTAGGTCGATAGTTTCGTCTACAGGTGTGGCGTCCACTTTCTCTGTAGAATGCTCAGTTTCGGCAATATCTGCAATTAGTTTTCTACCGCGTCTTTGTGGTTTCTCTGGAGCTACCGTGTCTTGTCCGGCATTCTCTACATGCGTTTTGGTTTCGTCAACATCTTCTTTTAGTTTTCGTCCACGTCTTTTTGGTTTTTCTAAATTAGTTGGTTCTTCAATTACCTCTTCAACATGCCTCTCCGTGTCAACAACAACCGGCATATTCAAGTCAATTGGTTTTTCTACGATTGGTTCTTCTTCCTTATTCTGTGCATGCGGTACAGATTCATCCGTAGACGACGGCATAGCTTCACTTTCGAGACTAGTGGTAGTATCCGCAGTTGCGTTTTTTCCACGTCGCTTTGGCTTCTGTCGCACCTTGCTTGTTTTTTCCACTTTCTTAAGGTCCAATTCTAATGTTTCTTCCACTATTGATTTTGTTACTTGATTCTGTGCGTCGTGCACTTCTGTTTCATCCACGTCAGCAGTTGATTTTCTTCCACGTCGTTTGGGTTTGTGTTGCTCATTTGCCTCTGTTGAAGGTTTTTCCGTATGCGCAACTATTTCTTTGGTGTCATGCTCAATGACAGTTGGTTCAATATCTGCAGTCGGTTTTCGACCGCGTCTCCTGGGCTTTTCAATATCAGTGGTGTTCATATTGGATTTTGCTTCTTCTGTTTTAAGTTTTCTGCCACGTCTTTTTGGTTTTTCCACTTCAATTGTGTCATCGGACGTAATCTCAATGTGTTCCACAACAGATTCAGCTGGAATTGAATCCGTTTCTTTTGATAGTTTTTCAACATTCAATGCATTATCTTCCACAAGATCAACTAGCTGCACTCCTACTTCCTCTACATGGGTTTCCGAAACTTCCCGTTCACTTGTTTTAGCAATCGCATCCGTTGACTTGCGTCCAGCACGCTTGCGCTTACTTTCGTTTTTATGTGATATGGCAATTGATGCACTTTCAGCGACGTCTTCAGTTGGCTTTAACTCGGCAGACGCAGCTTCAGCATCTATCAGCTTTGATGGATTTCGACCACGTCGCGTAGTTTTCTTTTGTTCTACCGTGTTGGTTTTTGAATTTTCTGCAGTGTTTTTCCTCTCCTCAGAATGCAATGTGTCAACATGTTTTTCTTCAGCTTGAACTTCAGATGCGCAGTCTACTTGATTCTCATTTATTGGTTGGCTGACAGTTTCTGAGGTCAAAGCAATGCTAAGTCCGTTGGCAATGTCTTCCTGTGCGGTAGTGGTATCCATCACCGACACTGTTAGGCCTTCTGAAGGCAATTCTTCAGAATCAGCTTGAGGATTATTTGAGTCAACTGCTGCAACATTGCTTTCGCTGTATACTGTTTCCTCTGTAGTTTCTTTAATTGTGGAAAGCTCCTCTTTTTCAATGGTATCCTGGCTTATTGTTACAGATGGTTCTTGTTCCTTATCCTCCTCAACTTGTCCCTGTTGATTAAAAACTTCGGACGTATTGTTTTGTTTTGTCTCAATTTCTTGCGTATGAATCGATTGATCAGCTAAAACAGATTCTTTAACAACTGATGATGTATCTGTAGCTTGTTGCTCTGTATACATAGATGATCTTTCCTGATCTTTAGATTCCAAGCGATGTGAACAACTTGCATTCAAATCAACAACGTCTTCAACTTCTCGAATTTGTATTGATTGTGCATCCGAAGACTTTTCATTATCTTTTGTTAAATTGAGCGAGCTAGCTTCTGTTGAAGCTTGATTTTCCTCTTCATTAACATTTAGTTTACTTTCAGCTGCTGTTGATGACGATTCGTTAAATGTTAAGGATGAAACATTACCCTTCAGTAACGACGGTCCCGCTTTACTTTCAGTATTGTACGAAGCATCCAAGTCAATCATGTCATCGTTGTTAGTTGATTCTAAGACTTGTGGTAATGGTTCCTCAGCAGGTTTTGAGATAGAGTCAATATCCTTATCTTTTTCCATTACACTTGATTGATCTTTCATTGATACATCCAAAACAAGCTCATCTTCGTCTTTATTTTCTGATTTCGGGGAAGGCGATGGTGCATCCAAATCAATAACGTCATCACTGTTGGCTGATGTTTGTTTGACAGATGATATTATGGAGTCATTAATACTTGATTGATCTGCAACTGAAGATTCCATTAGTAGCTCCACCCGATCTGTTGAACTGTTGTGTTGCGATGGTGATGGTTTAGCTTCACTTTCAATAACAGGGACAGTATTACACGAAGCATCTAAGTCAATAGTGACATCATTTTCAGGTGATTCTTCAGCTTGTTCGTCTGATTTTGCTATGGAGTCGGAGCGCACATCTTGTTCCTTGATATTTGATTCATTTGCAACTGATGAATCCAATACTAGCTCTATTTTATTTTCTGATATGTTGGGTTGCGCAGACGATGGTTTAGTTTCGCTTTCAACATCACTGGCAGAATCGCACGAAGCATCTAAATCAATAATATCGCCGTCAGCTGAATCTACGGCAGGTTTTGTTGTAGAGTCTAATGCGTTCTTTTGTTCCTTAATAATTGATTGATCTTTAATTGATGCATCTAAAACAAGCTCCGCTTGATCTTCTAAACTCTTGGGTTGCGCAGGCGATGATGGTTTAGCTTCGCTTTCAATAACAGTGGCAGTATTACACGAAGCATCCAAATCAATAACATCATCATTGTCGGCTGTTTCATCAGTTTGTTGGGCTGGTTGTGTTAGAGAGTCATTAATATTTGATTGATCTGCAACTGAACAGTCCAATCGCTCTTCTCGATCTTCCGATCTGTTGGGTTGCGCTGGTGATGGTTGAGAAGTAGAAGTATTACACGAAGCATCCAAATCAATAACGTCGTTATTGACGGCTGTTTCTTCACTCTGCGGCAACGTTTGTTCAGCTGGTTTCGTTATGGAGTCGGAAAGCTCATCTTGTTCCTTAATATTTGATTGATCGTCAACTAAAGAATCTATAACTAGCTCCGCTTGATCTTCTGCACTATTGGGTTGCGCTGGAGATGGTTTAGCTTCGCTTTCAATAACAGTGGCAGTATTACACGAAGCATCCAAATCAATAACGTCATGATTGTCGGCTGTTTCATCAGTTTGCGGCAATGTTTCTTCAGCTGGTTTTGCTATGGAGTTCTTAATATTTGATTGATCTGCAGCTGAAGAGTCCAATAGCTCTGCTCGAACTTCCGAACTGTTGGGTTTCGCAGGTGATGGTTGTTTAATAATAGTAGAAGTATTACACGAAGCATCCAAATCAATAACGTCGTCATTGTCGACTGTTTCTTCACTCTGCGGCAACGTTTGTTCAGCTGGTTTCGTTATGGAGTCGGAAAGCTCATCTTGTTCCTTAATATTTGATTGATCGTCAACTAAAGAATCCATAACTAGCTCCGCTTGATCTTCTGCACTATTGGGTTGTGCAGACAAGGGTTTGGTTTTACTTTTAACATCAGTGGTAGAATCAGACGAAGCATCCAAATCAATAACATCGCCATTGTCAACTTGCAGCAATGTTTGTTCGGCAGTAATTTTAGTAGAGTCATCAATTGCATCATCATTTTCAACCTCGGAGGTATTTGTGTCATTCATTTGTTCCGCAGATTTGTGGTTTGCATCGGTAACTGAACTATCCAATATCTCAGTTGTGCTTTCTTCTAAGACCTTTATTGCCGATTCATCCGAAGGTGCATAGCTAACTTCTGCAGCTTGTGGCTCAGCATTAATACATTTATTATCAGCTGATGTTTCAAGTTGGACTTCAGACTTACTTTCAGCTTCACTATCAATCTGAGTATTATTTGGGCTCTCACTTACAGAGGAAAAATCTACAATGTCAGCATCTTGATTGTTGGCCTGATATAAATTAGGTTCTTCGGCAACAGATAACGACCCATCAGCCGATTTTTCGACAATTTCAGAAGCCTCATTGTCGTCCTTTGTTATGTTTGGTTCAGCAACTACTGCTAAAGGTTCATCAGCAGATTTATCTACAATTTCAGAAGCTTCATTATTGTCCTGAGTAATGTTTAATTTCTCAGAGACAGATACCGATTCATCAGTCGATTTATGTAAAATTTCGGAAGATTCGTTATTGTCTTGAGTTATGTTTGGATCCTCAGCTGCTGCCAGCGATTCATAAGTTGATTTATGTAAAATTTCAGAAGATTCATTATCGCCCTGAAGTATGTTTTGTTTCTTAGCGACAGATAATGATTCATCAGCAGATTTTTCTAAAATTTCAGAAGCTCCATTATCATCGTGATCCATGTTTGGTTGCTCAACAAAAGTTGATACTTCAGCAGATTTCTCTACAATATCAGATTCGTTATTATCGTCTTGAGTCATGTTTGCTTCATCATCTTTTTCAGCCACAATTGAGGCATCCAATTCAATTACTGACTCATTTGCATCCTTATCCTCAACCAAAGATTCTGCAACCGATGTCGAAACTACTTCAGGAACTTGCTCATTGACTTGATCCTCTGATTCGATTAAAACTGATGCATCTAGTTCAATCACAGACTCATCATAATTGCTTATTTCCGCTTCATTTAAGTGTGCTGTTGATTGTTTTGAAGAACTGGCGGTGATATCAACGGACTTATTACTAATATCCTTAACTGCGTCATCAACTTTCTCATCCTGATTTATTTGTGGCGCAACTTCATTTGTAGTAGTAGCCTTTGATATGTCTATGTCATCTTTTAATTCTTCGTTTTGTGGCACCTCAATATTAGATTCGCTGCAAATATCTGAACCATTCGCAGAAATAGGTGGCTCATTCGTAGTCGTTTCAACTTCACTGACTTGAGTTAGAATAATTTCAGTTTTATTCACTTCAGAGCAAGTTTCTGCTATAGATTCGTTTTTATCTTGGTTCGCCATTGATTCATTATCGAATGACGTTATAATTATGTCAGGAATTTGTATTTGATTTAGATTTTGTTCAGGTTTGTTAGATTTCGTCCCCGACTCGTCGAAATCACTGGCTGCTGCAACTGGAACCGTATTGTTTTTCTCTGCAGATTCTCTTGTAGTGTCTGTAACTTCCACATCTTCCCTCATTAGGCTTGCAGTTTTACATTTGGCTTCTAAGGAGCCTGAAACTTCCAACTGCGCAACTATTGATTCCTTATGAGTAGAGTTTTGCAGATTATTTTCATCAGCTTCTATTAGTTGTTTTGAATTATTGGATGTTTTAGAATTTCTTTCACCAAACAGCTTTTTAGAATCCAATATTTCATTAGACGGTGTTGTAGTTAGAACACTTTGGTCTTTGTTAGATCTACTGGACATTTCAAGAACTTCTTCAATAGATACTATCGACATATCATCAGCAGGTGAAATTTCATCCAGCTCTTTATCTAGTCTATCAAGAGCAGAATTTTCACTACCTGCCCCTTCGTCATCTTCGGCTGGTACTTCCAATAGTTTGCCTAGATCTTGGCGTAACGACTCCTGTTTAGGTAATGATACGTTTGCTTCAAGTTCTGGCACCTTCAGTGTTTTAACTGCAGATTTATTTGCTGGGTTTGTTGTGGCCTCTTCGCTCTTACTTAAAGATGCCTGGCTTGCGTCGATGGGATAAATAGTAGATTTACATTCATCAAGGCTATGTTTTTCTGCACTCTCCTCATCATCGCTAAGTACCAAAGGCTCGGCTAAGCCAACCAAGGAATCTGTATCAGAGCCGTCTTTCAGCAAGTCCTGTTTGGGAGTTTGATATGGCTTATTTGCGATAGCATTTGTTTCTTCCAAGGTAACGTCGCACGAATCCACCCCGGTGACAATTAATGGCTCCGAAAACATGGAATCGGTTGATTGGTCCAGTAGTTGTATGCCGCTAACTTCGCTTATATTCATCGACTTTGCTCTTTCTGCATACAGCTCATCACTAGGATGATCTGCTGTAGCTGACGGTTTTAATGCGGTGCTGGTTAAAGGATCTTTGTGGGAGCCATTAAAGTCTCCAACTGACATCATAGCCTCAGAGTATGTGCTTTTATTTGTTGCTGCAGATGTGGCCAACGGATCAGCAGCGGTATTGTTGACAGTACTAACAGCAGTAACATTAATTTCGGCTTCCGAATCATCAACTGCGATTGTGGGATTTGTTGTCTCCGCTGTTAAAACGTCATCAAAGATTTTGTCCAAGTGCAGTGGCGCATTTGTTGAGTTTAAATCGTATTCGATTGTTGTGGCCAGTGAATTTTCGCGTGTTTGCAACACAGCGCTTGCTGGCTCATTGGGTATCATAAGGTTTTTGCCACGTGGCGTTTTGAAGTACACATCCTGTACATCGCTAGATGGTTCAGATTGTGAAATATCCAAATTTATACGGTTAACAGTTATCTGACGTTTAGGTGTTCCTGGCGCATCATTTGACTTGCCCTCCAGCAGTTCTTCAATGTTACCCAGCATGGGTGATGCTGCCACCTTAGGAGTGCGCATCATTTCGCGGAGTCCTTTAAAGCGTGGAGTACTGCAGCTTTTAGGAGTCTTTAGTAGCTCTCGCATGCCGTGATAATCTATTTTATCCGGCTCATCTGCATTCGATGAAGGCACTTCATGGCCATAATCCTCATCCGCTGGCAATTCGTCAGCTATTACATATAAAGTGTTTTAATACCCTAATTTTGAAAAAGATTTAAAACTTACATGGTGCTGTCATCTCGTCCACAATAATGCCCATATCGCCCACAGATTCATCTACTGGCAAAACTCTTTTTGGAGTGTTTGCCAAAAGTCGCAGCGATTTACGCGTTGACGTTGACATTTCCTCAGTCAGGCGGCGTTTGCGTTTCGGCGTGGCAAGCACACTGCTCTTTGCTTGATTATCCACTGCAGCAGAACAGGAAGCGCGCCTCGTGGGCTTTATGCTTAACTCCATAGATGGACGACGTAAGCTGCGTCTTGGCGTTAAGGTGACGCTCTGCTTTTCCATTAGAAAGCGTCGCGAACTGCGTCTAGGTAAGGGCGTGTGGCCAGGCGGCGCTACTTCTACATCGTTCTCTTCGTCCTCCTCATCATCATCGTTTTCCTCAGTTTGATGATTGGTAGCATCTGCAAATATGTAGAATTTAGCTGAAGTAACAAAGTAACACTACAACGAAAAGCTAACCATAATCTTTGGGCATGTGGACCTCAATGGTGGGCACTTCCTCGCAAATCGTATCCTCGTGTAGACGTATATGTGCTATGGCCACTGGATCTGAGTTCAAAGATTATAACTGTAGATATGAAACTTGATATTTAAAATAATTTAACTCATTGCCTACCATCTTCATTTGTGGAAGTTGTGGCCACCTCCTCGCAAATGTTATGCTCAATAACATCTAGTGCTTCAGTTGGAAGTTCTTGGTGCGCAGTTGATTTGTTACAGCTATGATCTTGTTCAGAAGCTGCATGGGGAATATTATTGAAACTCTTATTTGCCTGATTGCTGCTAATCAAAACATCATCTGCCGTTTCTTCGGATTTGGGTGCATCAAAGGTTCGGTTTAGTGCCTCTCTTTCTGAAGTATCGTTGGAACAAACAGTTTCAACACATATTGAAGAGGTATTTGGTGTGCTGCTCATAATTTCTATTGCCGGAACAGATTCATTCAAATTTGTTGGTTGTTTTTCATTATCTGTATCAGTTATTAAGAAGGCGATTTCTTCTAATGCTTCAGCTGTTGGGCTATGATCCATTTTATCCTCACCTTCATTAAGGGTAAATGTTCGACTTAGCTCGGCCGACGAATTCTGTTCACAAGATGGTGTTAACGAATCATTAGGGGCAAAGCTATCTGATTGTTTTGTTTGCGGCGAGGCAGCTTTGGGTGACCCAATGCGCTGTGGTGAGTTTTGCTTAGGTGAAGAGTTTAGAGCTCGGCGGGCATTGGCAACCAGCTTGTTGCTCCTGCTTAGACCTGGGTTCATCTTAGCAGATGCAGCTAGTGTCTTTCGCATTTGCGAGCTCTTTGTGTGACGCGGATTGCTAAAGGATATGGACTGACGCTTGCGTGGCGATGTCAACGGTGCTTTAGCAGGTAGTGCGGAGGTCTGTAGTCGGGCTGGTGTTCGCGCCTGAGGCTGTGGGTGAATAGGCAGACGACGGGGCGCTGTAAGACACTGACGTCGTGCCTCCAGCACAGATTGCCGACTGGGCGTTGTAACCGGCGTTGTTCTGAAGCTGTTATTTGTGGGTAATTGCTTCTTGGCGCTGGTAAGAAGCGCACGTTTCATTAGGGATTGCGGTGTGCGCTTAGGCGTGGTACCCGCCGCCAGCAGCTGATCCTTAGGTGTTTTTGCAAGCAGAAGTTTCTTTTGTTTTGTCATAGATGTGGAGGGCGTGGACGTGTTGGTAATGTCAATCACCATGGGCGATGCATCTGAGGATTCGTCGGTGGAGTCAACACTTATTACTCCAGAGCTGGCAGGCGTTTGTTTGGGGGTTGATCGCAGCCGCTGCGGCGTTGTCAAATCAATTAAATACATTGAAGATGCCCGCTTTGCAGCTAAAGCTTTTTTGGATGTGGATGGCGTGCTAAACTCCAACATATCGCGACTGCAAGTGTCATCGTTTAGCTCTGAAAGCACGCTCTTGGGTGTATTATAAACGCTTTTCGGTGTTGTTGGCACTGATAACAATCCGGAAATTGTGTTTGGTTTTATAACACGCGTAAAAGATTTTTCTATTTTCACGCCCGTTTCGCGCGGTGAAAACGAAGTGATTACAACGTCTGAGCGAGCACACAATTGCAGCATTATTTTATTGCTTAGAGTGCTCGTATTCTCCTTGTTTTGTGTTGCTTCCAGTAGATCCACTTTGGGCATACTTTCCTCCAACTCTTTGGCTGACGCGGCAACGTTAGGTTCCGGCTCTGCCGCATTGCTGCCTGTACTGATCTCCAGCTCACGCAGCTCAATGGAAGTATTGCCCTCATCATCCGAATTGATTGAATAGCGAAAGCTGCAAGCAATAACATATAAAGAAGTTATATTAAGCTACGATTATAATTAGTTATATTCTTTTATGTTTTATATTTAAATATCTCTAGGTACCTATTAATATTACTTTGCTTATAACTTAATAGTTATATAAAATAAATAATATTTACGTTCACATATGCTTTGGTCTTGGGAATGCCTTAAATTGGTCTTGATTTTGCTGTGTATTTTCTTGACTTTAGCCTATGGCAGGGCAATTTTAGGGGTTAATTGTGCGTTGGACCTTTTCTGACTACCTGGGTTCGCCCCTGCTGCCTTTTGCTTGCTGTTACTTACTTGTGCACGGTGAGGCGACTGTCAAATTGTCGACGCTGCCGGTGACCCTGTAAAATGCGCGCAAACAAAATATATTAGCGTCTATTGAGACCCTTAAGTGCGCACATACTTACTTTAAAGCTGGGCGATGAGTTTGACGCCTGCTCCGGCGGCGGACGATCCGGCGTAGGCAGTTCATCGGATTTGGAAAATTGCCAGTTGTAGACATCATTTAGAATTTGAATGCGTGCACCATGCGTCAAAGGACGCTTGGCTGTGGCATGCACAATCTGGTCGTTTAGCAAGATGGGCTTCTTGCGCGAGTGATTGTATATTGTTACCTACAAGACATAATCAATAGAATAAATAGTCGTGTTATGGCAAGCTGAAACGGGCGGAAGAGGCGCGCATTTACGATTACACTTACAGAAACACATGCACAAACACACACATAACTACACACGCTACTCACCCTGCCAAAGGAATCGCATTGTATTTCACAGTGAAGGCGCTCTGCGTCGGGCAGCACCAAATCGCAGCCTAGATAGGAGCCTACAGTGAATTTATTTCCCTTTGCCGTATAGGCTATTGTAGTTCCAGCTGCGTTCACACAATTTAATTGCGCTCCATTAAGCGACATTATACATTTAGATTTTTAATGCTGCTGCGAGAAAAAATACAGAATGTGGGCGGTATGAGTGTCGGCGTTGTCGGCGACTATGGCTGCAACTTTCGCTTGGTGCCAAAACGAAAAGAAAAAAGGAAGCCGCATGCAAAAAAGCTAAGACAGACTTAAGCTTGTTACAAATAAACAACAAGCTTTCTTACTTTTTCACTTTTTTAAATTTTTGTATCAAGCTTTATTTGTATTTTCTGCACTTTTATTGTGTGTTTTTTTTAGCGCAAACAGCCCGGTTTTCTGTACAGGAATTCTTTTTGCAAGGGACGCGCGACGCAGACATGCCAATCTAACAAAAACTGCTGTTAAATTCAAACGCTCGTATTTTCTATATGTTTAGGTGCTGCTAACTTAACTTGAATTGGTTATCGAATTGTACAATTTATCAAAAATTCATTTAGACAAATGTTTCCGGATTTCGAGGCCCTGGGCTTTACTGGTTGCCCGGTTTAATTTATTTTATATATTTATTACAGATTAGCTGCTTAATACAAACTTTTTTTAAATAAGCAAAATGTCGAAAATTGTGATGGATCAACTTACGCATCCGCAGCGCGTGCGCCTTCTGTACAAAACAATATTAAGGCTACATCGCGGTAAGTGAAACACACAACATAAACATCAACAACTTTCCATTTCTTATCCAAAACATTCTAATTTTTAAGGCATGCCCGCTGAACTACGCGCCTTGGGCGATAACTACGTACGCGATGAGTTCAGACGACATCTGAAATGCAATCCTATGGAGGCACAACTCTTCATGACCGAGTGGGCTGTAAGTTTTACGTAAGCACGTCCACAAAGGCATTCTTATTGCTGGCTCTTTTTCTAGCGCTACGCGTCCACCATAACACAACAGCTGGGACTGCGCGGCAAACCGAAGGGCGAACTGGGCGAGCAAATGGATCCCCAAGCAGTAGAGATGCTCAAAGATGATCAAGTGGTGCAGCTGTACGAACTGATGCTGGCTGCCAAGGCCCTTGAAGGCGATACGATAACAGCAGATGATGTGCTTGGCCGAGGCAAATAATTTGTAGCTTTTATTATTATATGTTATTGTTTTTCCAAAATCTTATACACGTATTTAATGCCATTTTCCTCCTGCTCGCCATGTGGCATATCGTCGTCGAGCGTTACCTCTTTAAAGCCATCTGGTATTCCGGGAAAGTATGTGTCGCATTCAAAATTCTTACGAATTTCTGTTAAATAAAGGCGATGGCAACGCTCCGATTCCATTGCTTCAGCATAAACCGAGCTGCCGCCCACAATCCATACGTTTTCCAACTGATCGCGCCATTTCTTGTTCTCTATGGTGTGCATGGCTTCCTCCAGACTGCGGCACAGCAGCACGTCTTTGGGTAGATCAGTCGGAGACATTGTGGTACTTAGCACAATATTAATGCGTTCGGGCAGCGGACGTTTGCTTTCCGGGACGCCCAAGTAGGTGTTTTTGCCCATAATGACGACATTGCGTTTAGTGGGATTGCTCACGCGCTTTGTCTTCTTACCAAAGTACTTTAGCTCCGATCTGTAAGATGCATACGTATTAACATATAGTATAATTAAATAATATTTTGCTTGACTTTGAAACTTACTTGAGACTCCAAGGCAGATTGCCCTTTAGACCGATGCCTAAATTTTCGCAAACGGCAACAATTAAATTATATTTTAGCGACTGGCCTGACATTTTCAACTAATTTAATTTATCTCAAACTTATCTTTATATCATTAAAATCTCTATAAAATTTGAATACAAATCTTCAAGGCAAGAATAAAGTCTGTTATCGGGCTAATTTTCCATGACGTTGTGAATGATATTTTGCCGCCGATAGTTATTATCGATTTGTTAATTATCGAATATTTAAAATACCATATTAAGGCTGCTTATTTGTGCGATTTGCGAATAAATAACAAATGTTGAATGGTTCTACGAGTACTTTATTTATTTTTGATTATTAAAATGATATTATGTAATAGTGTTTATTTTTCTGGTCCATCCAACAGCCAATACGTTTCCATATCGCCCTTTCCCTTAACTTTAACAAAACCACGCGCCTCCACTTTGTAGCCCACTTCACGCACTTTCATGGCTGTGTAGTTAGATAACTGAATCTTCCATGGATCGCAGCTGCTCTCCATGCGCGAGGCTGTATTAACCGTATCTCCAAAGAGACAATACCGTGGCACCTTCATTCCAACCACACCGGCTACAACTGGTCCAGAGTTGATCCCCACACGAATAGAAACATCTGCCATGTTGTGAGCCTTTACCTTCTTAATGACCCTTAACGCCATGTCGCAGGCATGCTCGGCATGCAGTGGATTTATATCTGGAGCTCCAGACACTGCCATGTAAACCATGCCCACAGTTTCCACCTTGTAGACAAATGGTGATATGATCTCTTCATCAAGTGCCGAAAACACCTTGTTCAAAGTGTTAACAGCTTGCATGGCATCCTGTATATTGTTTGATCCACTGTCGTAGATGTTCATTACCTCAATGAAAATAACTGAAACCTCTTCGAAAGTCTGGCAAACGTGCTCTTGGCCTAATCGCATTCTTTCGGCTATTGGACGCGGTATCATGGAGTATAAAAGCTCATCGCCTTGACGCTTCCAGGAGTCGGCCAATTCCAAAGACTTCTCCAGCTCATCGGAGCGCTGTTCCTCTTTCTCAAACATCATTTCTAGTTTGGAGCAATGTTGCCAGCCAGCCATGACAAGCTCTCGGCTAAGACCATGTGGATTTAGATCGTTTACATACAAGCCAATTCCATGAAGCTCATCAAGATTCTCTATCAAGGGACTGCACAAAAAGATCAATGAGTCCACATCTTTAATGTAGAACATCTGTCCCTTTAGTAAAATTGAACGCAGACCCACAGAGGGTCGCCGTTGTCCAGTCGCTGCATCGATTTCCTCCTTGGCAGCCGCCACTTCTTCCTCATCCTTCTCATGCTCCTTTTCAAACTCTTGAGCCTTTGCCACTGCCATGGTCTGCGCCTCATTCAAGCTGTCCACGTCACAGTTATCGTAGTCTGCAGTCAGAGCAGCATCATAAGCTGCTCGACTATGTCCCGTACGTATTAGTTCGAACTCAAACAGAACAGTTCGCATTTGTAGAATGGTCTCCCATTCGACTTTAGTATCCTTTGGTCGTCGACACTTGAACACATCCATGACATGTGTACCAATAAAGTTTTTGGGATTAACGCCTGGGTTGTGCAGAATCCAGGTCTCAATAATCTTCTCGCCAGCGAGCGTTATTTTCATATCATGATTTAGAACAATCGTAAAGGGAAACAGCTCCAGGAATACCTCCAAATCCACAGGTGGCATCTTCATCTGCGTTGGATGAGCCACAACATTGACACGCTTGGCCATATAGTCACGATTGTCAAAGTCCAAGCGATACTTGACTATAACCGCCAAAGGATTTTCTGTCATTTTAATGGGTCCTGCAGTGCCACCGCATATATCGTTCTGACTTTCAATAACATAGGCTGACATCTTCAAACCATAGAACTCCCTTGCCACCTCTGTCATCTGCCCGATAAGATATTTGGACATGCCCGTACGTCCACTACGATATAATATAACCGCTCCATTATCATCCATGCTGGTCAGCTGCATGCTTGGCGACTTCATTTTCGGATATGTAAACTTCATCTGCACATGGATATTATCGATGGACTGCAGGAAGTCACAAAAGTAACGACCCGTGGAGCGAATTATCTTATCATAGCCAAAGTTACTGAAGAAACGCACGAAACATTTTCCGAAGAAGTTCATGCAAAAGTCAAAGGATTCGCCCGTCACAGCAGATAGAGCGGCGGCAAAGTCTGGCATCAGTTTATCCGGGTATATTTGATGGGTCTTAAAGCTATTGTGTTTGCAATCGACTATGTGACACATCTTCGTCCAGACGTCCATGCCATACTCCTCCTGCACATAGTGCTGTACACTCTCATACAGCATGCCATACATGGTAGCTGTTGTGGTCTGGTGGTTCGGTCAATTTACGTTGTTCCCTTGGGTAGGGAGATAAGGGACGCCTTGATGTTTGGTCAGGTGGCTCACTGAGCGCTTAAACTGTTTGCTTCAAGTTTATCTGTAATGAAGGAAAGTTTGCACTTATAATTAGGAAAGCATATAGCAGTAAAGTTTTTCCATTAGAGCCTTGGGGGAAAAACTTAAGTCATTTTGCCAGGGATTAGCTAAGGTCAAGACCCAAAGGGAGATTAGGCAATAAGTATATTATTCCCTTGCTATTGCTTTAAACTTTAACATTAATCAAAAGTGATTGATATTTGGCTTATAAAAACCTTTTCAAGCCAAATGATAGATTAGCTTACTTAGATAATTGTTTCAAGATTTCAGCTAACCCGTTTAACCCAAGCTGTCAAGAATACAATTTAGCTACGAGATGTGTATGAAAAATGTCCCACTCACATAGTTATTTGGAGCTACTTTACTGCCTGTTTAGAACAGAAAACCCTGTCAAGTATATATCTTTTGCGGCACTTCCACAAGAAGCTAAGCAGCTTTTGGCCTCAAATATCTTTTGATTTATTGCTTGTGTCAGTTTAATTTTACTTTTACGCCATTGCAACAAGCGCTTTCGCCTGTTTCCGAAGCATTCTGCTTCCCATTCCCTCTGGCGTGTCCTAACGCCAGTCACGTTTATGAAATAACTTCTGTTCACTGTTTGCTTAATTTATTTCGCGTTGCTTTCGTTTCGAGCTAATTTCTTATGTTTTGCTCTTTAATATTCTTTAATTTGCCTAAAATAACTGAAAACCTACACGAATTTCATATGACGAAGACCAAAACTTTATAAATTTATTACCGCAGTAATTGAAACAAAAAAGCGTCATAACAATCAAATTAATCTTACTTTTATGTCCTACAGTCCTAACTTAAAGAGTCTATAAATTAGCCAAGTTGCTATACAACTAACTATTACTTTTGGTAATAAGCTCCAAAGTCTGTTTTAAAGAAAACATATCATAAGGAAAACTTCTTGATATTGACTGTTAATATATTTAAATCAGGAGATGCTTCTTAATCCGATAAATCCACAGGTAAATCAAACATATTTTTCCTGCGGCTTGCAGCAAAAGAAGCCTTAAATCACTTTTGTTGTATTCACTTTATTGCGCTGACATTAGTTTTATATTTATCAATGGTGACCTATGAGCATATTTTATTTATAATTTACTGAAAGCTGCCATGCAGCATATGCTGTATGGGAAGCTACACCACACACGCACACACATACAGACACATATACACAGATTTTGTTCGGAATTGTCGTGCTGTTTCCCGTTGTTTACACTCTGTGTTAGCTGTTCACGTACCGTCGCTTTCGGCTGCTGTTGTTCAACTAATTTTTGTTATTCTTCTGTCACAGCGTTTGCCAATGCTTTCCACTTGTGCTTTGTGTTCGTGTGTTTGTGCTGGATGTTGTCGTGTATCTTCGGTTAACTGTGTCGTGCGAATGGAGCGTGTATCGTTGTCGCCCACGTCTTTTATAGCCGGCTATAGACCTCTGCCTTGACTTTTCCGCGCACTTTACTCCTTTTTTTTTGTTGCTGTTTGTGAATGTTGTTACCCCTAGCTCCCCTGACACAACTTCCACAACAGTGCAGGCACGCACACTTCGTCTAACTGTTCCTGCCCGCATCATCATCGTTAGTGTTTCATTTCATGTCAGTGCTCTACCCACACCCCCCGCTTCGAGCCTTCAGTCTTTTTCCAGTGGGTTTGATGCCAATTGACGCTCGCTTTAGAATAAAGCATCAAATGAAAGCGAGTTTATTCCTTGGTTCCTTTGCCATTACGTGCTTATGCGCTCTTGGCATTTGCTAGGAAATGTTTTCCTTGTCTCTTCAAGTGTTGCAATAGGGACGCGTACAAGAAGAGGGCAATGGTTCTGTGTGTTCAGGGAATCGCATTACATCGTCATATAATAGTGAAAGTAAAGTCAAAATTGATTTCCTTTGAAGTTGGTAGGGAACATAAGCATTTCGATACTATATTAATAGTGCAACTAATTGAACATTAGACCATGGAAACCATTTGTTTCCTTGATAGTAATTCCCGTTTCATAAGTCTGTAGCCCTGAAATTTTTGTCCCTTTTTTTTGTGACAGTTCATGAAACGTATTATTGTTGTAGCCTTTGACTTTGCTCGTGTGTGGGTTCTGTTTGGGGTCCCTCTGTACTTAAAGCCCTCCCACTTTAACGCATACTCATAAAATACACAAAGCACAAAGTTATATATATGTATGTACATGTGTATGTGATTATTTGGTCCTTTAGCATGTTGAGTTCTAAAGCAATTCAAGGCGAATCTCTGGCATTGGGTTAACCGAAGTCTGAGAGTAAGCAAATGGGATTTCAAGAATGTTATGGCACAGTATTTCGACTGTCAAACTTATGATGTTGATGATAATAAGTGTGTGGATGGGCCTTAAACGCTTTTAGTTTCGTTTTCTTCGGTGTTTTACGCAATGGAGAAAAGGAATAATGCAAATTATGTTTATTTGCGGACGTTTAAAAGCTACTCAAAATACCATTAAAGGAAGACAACAAGGAATTATGCAAAAACAATGTCAACAACCTCTTATAATAGCTAAGAAACTTATGATAAAAACGTCAGCTCTGAACCTAAGGAACTTGAACTCAAGTTAAAATTAATTGACTCAACTTACTTCAAGTTTTACGTGCGACTTGGAGAGTTCTTTGGTCACGCAAAATATCTTAATTTAATTGCCAATTCTTGTGACACATCCCAGAAGTACAGGGGTGAACCACAATTGCCACTTAAATTTGCCAGAAAGTATGCTATGCTTTTATTAAAGGGTCTTCTCTGGCAGTGTCAGTGTGTTGTTGGTTGACACGCGAATAGCTCATAAATGTTATTAACAATTCTATTTGTATGGACACCAGCATATCAGGGAGCACGGATAAAATACAGGTGCAGTTACAGAGACCCTAACAAAAACGGACATCAGGTCATTTTGTTTTATGGCACCCAATGATAACATTCGTGTTCATTAAAGCTACACAACAGAGGTATAAAACCTGCTTTCCTTTTGAAACTTGATACGAAAGGGAAACATTCCAAGAAACCATATGCAACATTAAGCTTTAATTCTTGAGTGCAAGGTGCAGCATATTGTTTGTTTTTTGGAATAAGTGCAAAACTGTGTTTATAAAAGTACACTAATAAGTAGAAACGATTATTTGTCAGGTCCTGCCAATAGCCAAAAGGTTTCCATTTCGCCCTTGCCTTTGACCTTTACAGTTCCCCGCGATTCCATTTTGTAGCCCACAGAACGCACCTTCTCGGCCGTATTGTTGGACAATTGGATCTTCCATGGATCACAGCTGCTCTCCATCCGCGAGGCTGTATTAACCGTATCTCCGAAGAGACAATACCGTGGCACCTTTATGCCAACCACACCGGCTACAACTGGTCCAGAATTGATCCCTACACGAATTGAAACATCTGCCAGGTTGTGAGCCTTTACCTTCTTAATGACCCTTAACGCCATGTCGCAGGCATGCTCGGCATGCAATGGATTTATATCTGGAGCTCCAGACACTGCCATGTAAACCATGCCCACAGTTTCCACCTTGTAGACAAATGGTGATATGATCTCTTCATCAAGTGCCGAAAAAACCTGATTAAGAGTATTGACTGCCTGCATAGCGTCTTGGATATTGTTCGAACCGCTATCGTAGATGTTCATAACCTCAATGAAAATGACGGAGACCTCCTCAAAGCTCTGGCAAACGTGCTCATGGCCCATTCTCATGCGTTCCGCAATGGGACGGGGTATCATGGAGTATAAAAGCTCATCGCCTTGACGCTTCCAGGAGTCAGCCAACTCCAATGACTTTTCCAGCTCATCAGAGCGTTCTTCCTCTTTTTCAAACATAATCTCTAGCTTGGAGCAATGTTGCCAGCCAGCCATGACAAGCTCACGGCTAAGACCATGTGGATTTAGATCGTTTAGATACAAGCCAATGCCATGAAGCTCATCAAGATTCTCAATCAAAGGACTACACAAGAATATCAAACAGTCCACGTCTTTTATGTAAAACATTTGTCCCTTGAGCAATATGGAGCGAAGCCCCTGCGAGGATCGCCGTTCGCCTGTGGCCGGATCGATTTCCCGTTCGCCCTCAGCGGCCTTATCCTGTTCCTCCTCATGCTTCCTATTAAACTCCTTGGCATTCTCCAACGCTGCTGTCTGTGCCTCGTTAAGAAACATATCATCGTAGTTCTCAAAGTCCATATTGAGCACTGCATCATAGGCGGCCCGATTGTGACCCGTACGTATGAGCTCAAACTCAAAGAGGACTGCACGCATTTGGATTAAAGTTGCCCAATCTATGGTGGTGTCCTTGGGTCGACGGCAGTGAAACAGATCCATGACATGGGCACCAATAAAGCTCTTGGGATTGGCACCCGGATTATGCATTATCCATGTCTCAACAATTTTCTCGCCCGCATGCGTTATCTTCATATCACGATTTAAAACAATCGTGAAGGGAAACAGCTCCAAAAACACATTCAAATTTACAGTAGGCATCCTGTACTGCGATGGATGAGGCTCCGTATTCACACGCTTAGCGATATACTCACGATTGTCAAAGTCCAAGCGATACCTGACTATAACCGTCAAAGGACCATCTGTCATCTTTATAGGTCCTGCTGTACCGCCACTTATGTCGTTTTGACTCTCGATCACATAGGCTTTAATTGGCAGCCCATAAAACTCATTGGCCACCTCCGTCATCTGGCCAATAAGATACTTGGACATGCCCGTACGACCACTGCGATACAGAATAACAGCTCCATTTTCATCCATGCTGGTCAGCTGCATGCTGGGCGACTTCATTTTTGGGTATGTAAAGCGCATAATTAAATGGATATTATCGATGGACTGAAGGAAGTCACAAAAGTAACGACCAGTGGAGCGAATCATCTTGTCATAGCCAAAGTTACTGAAGAAACGCACGAAACATTTCCCGAAAAAGTTCATGCAAAAGTCAAAGGATTCGCCCGTCACAGCAGATAAAGCTGCGGCAATATCTGGCATTAGCTTGTCTGGATATATCTGATGGGTCTTGAAGCTATTGTGCTTGCAGTCGACAATGCGGCATACTTTTCTCCAAACATCTATGCCATACTCCTCCTGCACATAGTGCTGGACACTCTCATACAACATTCCATACATGGCAAGTAACGATTTTTGATGCCTAGAAGAATTTTTAATTCAAATATTATCAAATTTTTAGTCGTTTGTCTGCCTTTAATGTACCTCTTTAAATTATTAATTTATTTCCACTTACCTTTTGTGCTGTTTTAGTTTATAAAAGCAACAGGTATGCTTTAAAATTGAATATAAATAACGAAGCCTTTCACTTTTATACTGCTTTAACTTTTCTACTCATTTCCCAGTGCAATTATTTATTTATAGCATGAACGAAATTAAATTTGCTAAAGCACAGCAAAATTCTTAATGTAATTTCCACAGCAGAGAGATTTTTTATTTTTTGTTGTGTGTGTTATACTTTGAGAGTAGGCATCCTGCGAATGAAGCGCTTGCCATTGCTGGCAGAGACTTTTATAGTCCGTTGGCTGGCAAACATTTTCCATTCACAACCCTTTTTAGCAGCACCCCCTCCCCCACAATACCATTCAGTGAATGCTCGTTGACAATGTTTCATAACATGTCATTGCTGCTCGTTGATGCCCATTGACGCTTACTTAGCCAATAAAGTATAAAAAATTAAGTGTCGTCCCTTCTCGAAATTATTGCTTTTATGCGATAATTCACACGCACATTTAAGAGTTATTTGCATTTCTTATCTCTTTAATATTTATTTAGGGGTTAAGGACCATAGTTTGTTGGGTTTAAAGTTGGTTTCTACGTTTTTGAAGGAAGCTCAATGTTTACAAGTAGAATTAAGAATGCTGCCAAATGGTTGACAGTTCAAGTTGACAACGGTTAAGCAACAAGGATGTTACACACAGCCGCTGGTTAAGGTGACAGCGCACTTCATTTGCGACATTCTTGCTCGACATCGATTGGGTAAGCACGTCATCGCACTTGTAGCTCATGTTATATGGATTTATATTCGCACGCAAATACCCAACGAAACAACGCAATGTTGATTGATGAGTATCAATTAGTAAAGTAAGGTATGCACTGGTCAAACATTCACAATTTGAAGTATTTATATTTTAATGAATTCAAAGTAGTATTTGAATATTATAAAAGCTTAGCTTCCAGTCGATGCGTGTTTATTTGCCCAGGCCCACTTTGTTGAAGAGCTTGTCCTTAACAAGTTGTGCCATCAGACCGTGAATGAGCTCTATGGTTGAGCGGCTGCAGTCGCGAGTGGCTTTGGATAGCTTATCCTCGGAACGCTTCTCGTTGACATCAGTGCCTGTTAAATGGAAAAAGACAATTATAAAACAAAACAAATCATGTGAAAGGGATTAAAGCATGTGTATGTACCGCGACCTAAAAAGTTTTCACTTTGCTCCAGCTTCTCAGACAAGTCCATAATTTGGCCGGTGGTGTATTCAGTATTGGTTAACAGGCCAGAGCTGCCCAGTGTATTCACCCAATACTTGTTCCACAGCGAATCGAGCAATTTGCGATCCAAATCAGACTTAAAGTAGCTTATCTCTAGCGGATAGTACTGCTTGCAGTGCACACCAAAGTCCTCGATTTTATTAAGTGGAATCGTTTGATATTCCGATGGCTCCTCATTGGGTGGCTTGTAGCCCTTTGGGTATGTGCGGAAAGCACCCAGACAAACTTTGCCAGCGGAAACAGTGCGCACAGGATCCACAACAATAGCCACAAATGGCTCTTGGTAGGTCTGATTGAGCATCTGTGTGGAGACATCGATGCCTGAAAGCCAACAGCCATAGCCAGGATGGCTGTGATACCAGCCCACAGCATGCTCGAGACGTCCAACTTCTTTGGCAGCTTCCATATAGGCTGTCATATACTCATAGGCCTGAGCCTGGGCATTTACCCGTGTCTCAGTGCCCTCCACGGGCAAAGCAAATGCGTCCATTACAATCTACAATAAATGTTCAATGTGTATCCCATAAATATTTGAGAAATTGAAGCACGCTCTTGTGTTAAGTTACCATTGTGTTGTCTTCCACTTTGCCTAGCATAAGGCCCATGACCTCTAAGGTGCCACCAGAGCGAGCATGCATGACCATCTTAAGCAGCGCCAGAGCAGATATTTTAATATCCTTAAAGTAATGTGGATCCTTTTCCCAGGGTTTGGCGTCAATTATTTGACGCTGTTGTTCGGAATCATGGCGAAAGATTTCATCACAGCTAGGCAATGTCTGTATATTATTCTCCAACTCCCAAGTTTTCTGTGCAGCATCAACATCCATTTTGCACTTTATTTATGTCGAAATTTTATGTTGCTAGTTTTACAACTTTATTTTTCCGGCTCGCTGTTTCTTTTTGTTGTTCTTGAATGGGAATGTCACCTGAAAATAGTGGCAACGCTATACAGCTTAACAGTCTCAGTTTTGCGTTTACAGCATTCAAAACTGCGCTTCGATTTCTGTAATCGGAATTGGTCGAATGATTAAGGTAGTCTCGTTTTCGACAATTGTATTTAAATTGATTGCAAACAAAACAACAATACAGCGATTCTAACATTAATTTAAATATTTTTCTCAAGCGCCTCTATGACTAGTTTTAAAATGTTTGTTTTTAGATCAGCAGCCAAATGCGGTTTGATCAATCGCATTTGATCAGCCACAAAGTCGCCAAAAATTTGAGCTGAATCACGGTTTTGTTCTTGAGCTGCATTTGTTTGATTAGAAACTAATGGTTGCGGCTCTTCGTTGTTGCTATTTCGGATCGTTCGCGTCGTCAGCGATAATGAGAAAGAGGAGCTGGTGTCCAAATCCTCAACTAAATGTGAATCACTTTGCAAATCGAATGCTTCAGTAGATTCCGGATTAGTTGTAGAGCGCAAATCAAAATCCATCTTAAAACAAAATGTTTTTGAATATTTGATTTTATTAAAGCTATATTTAACTTACCGAATAATCCATGGTTTTTGTGTCCCTCTTGTAAATTGTACTCAAAAAGCTTAAGATCTCGTAGTACTTCCACTTAATGGAAATATTTTGAACTGATTTCAGATAACACGTTCGATATTGGGCTCGTAAATGTTCCCATTTTGCTTTGCAATCGTCTATTGTGCGATTCATTTCTTTGGCAATTATTTGAAATTCGCGTTCGCGTATTTTCCTATCCTTGTAATGATCATGGTTTGGATCCCACAGAAGCCTTCGCGGCTCCACAAGTTGAATAAGCAATTTAATTTCACTTGGCAGATATTTTGATTCGATTGTCCTTGCTTTGCGTTTATTGCTTTCCATCTATCAATCAAAGCATATTTATTAAACACACTTCTCTGTTAATTCTTATATTAACTTACTATTTGAAATGTTTTAATAATTCTACTTTATTTAACAAACTTTGGTGTTAAGCATTTGTTTAATGTCAAAAGTTTCGCAAGGCCCTGCCGGACTTAGCCAGACTTATATGGCACAAGTAGTTGCCAGATGTTGCTTGACAGAGCCGTGATGCCAGAAAAACAGCAATTGAGAATTTAATCTGTAAATCTAACAGATTAAGTATTATTTTAAAGATGACGCGATTATATATTTGTAGTAAAAGAATTTACAATTCCATTTGTTTATTTTTTTTCTTACCATGTTTGTATACATAAATATATTCATATATATAATCACAAGTGCTGAATCTACAGAGAAAAAAGGAAAAACTTAAAGCACACTCTTGAATCAAACAAATTTTCACCAATAATAAATACACAATCCACACACGTTTGAATTAACTTTGGCTAACTATTGCACGCCATACCAAATAAAGTATATGGCATAACTATCTCTGTCTTCCTCTCACATTATGTAACTAATCGTAGCAAGCACCTAGCGACAGGTGGCAAAGGGTTTTTAAATGGGTTCTTTTCTTGTCCCAAATGCTGTGTCTTTTAAGTTAAAGCGCATATTACACAATTCATTAACAATTTGCTTGCTTGTTTGGTTTTTGTTTGTTCACTTATTGGTTGTTATTGAGCTGCTGCTGCTGGTGGTGCCTGTTCCGCTTCCTGCGGCGCATCGTTGTGATCGGGCTGAGGATCTTGCAACATTGGCTCTCCTTCTCCGCCCCACATGAAACCACCAGGACGATCTTCTGCAGGTGCTTGATAATTGCGTTCAATGTGCTCGTTGAAAAGTTTTTTACTGCAATCAATTATACAACATTTACACTGTTTTAGAATGCTTTGAAATTACATATTATATATAATTGGTTTACTTACAGAAAGTATGGCGTCTTAATCAGTCGATAGCCATTAGATAGCTGCGGGTAAACATCTTCCAGCACATAGTAGATGTGTCCAACGCCCATGCCAATAATATCCACCCAAACTGTGTTGCCCAAGATCATGGAACAGCAGAGCAGCACCCAGGGTAGATAAGGCGCCTGTTTTTATAAATAAAAAAAATATATGAAAAATAAATGGCGTATACGCAATTAAAAACTCACTTGAAAGTTAAGTACTCCAAAGAAATTCATTGGCACCAAAGGATTACGTCTGGACCAGACATAGACCAGCATTAACGTGAATGACTGGCCGAGGAAAAGCAAATTGACAAAGATGCCAAAGAAGGTCATAAGAACGCCGCCAAAGATAAACATCATAACAAAGTCGGAGCTGCGACCGCGAAACGAACCATCCTCAAGCATCCGACAATAGCGATATGTGAAGACCATATTGAAGAAGAAACTTATACCGATTGTGCCAAAGTATAGGAATGTGGTGGCCAGACGCCAGATTTGATATTTGCGAATGATCAGTGTGGGATTGAAGTAAAGCCGCAATGGTGAAACCAGATCCAGATGCTAGAAAAGTAATGGGTACACGTCAGCGTGCAGTGATTATAAATCAAAATAAACTTAGAGCAACTTACCACTGCCAGCGTTGTGAGCACACATACAGTTGTATAGGCTCGCGTCACAATTGGAATTTCCATATAAAACTGACGAAGTGCATTCATTTTGAAGCCGTTTGCAATTCTGTTCTTTTTTTTTGTAAATTTTTTATTGGTGGGTTTAAGGATTTGTGCGTGTTTTGGTTGCGCTCTGGCAGCGCGAGAGTTCACATTTGCTATAGTTGCGTTCAGTCCGGCTTCAGTTTGGTACGGTTTTAAATTGTTGGCAGTTTGCAAATTGTTAAGCACTTTAGTTTTGCTTTAATCCGTTTATATTTATTTTGCTAAGTTCTAAAGGTTCTGTGGAATATGAGCGATAGAAAAAATATTACTGTTATCGTATATTGGTGAGTTTAGATATCGCAAACAATGTGACCAACCTTGATTTCCTATCGTTTGGCGGTTGAGTACAAACTGCAAACGTCACAATATATATATACTTGTTATCCACACAACTCAATAGATAGTTAAGAAGTTATATATCATGAAATGGTGTTGACAAAATAGGTTCAAGTTTTGTTTTATTGGATTTGATGTAATCTTGGTCGTTTATAAGGAATACCTGCAATAAATGAATCGAGCGCAATAGCGGCGCCTAAAAACATCGATGATTTCAGTGTAGCACGACCAAACATCGATATAACACCTCCCATTGTTCTTATCGGCTGCAAAAGTGCTGGTCGCCATTATCGATTTGTGGCAAAAAAAAAATAGAGAATTATAGATCGCGTTACAACGTTACGCACCGGCTAAAGAGCGCATTAAAACGCGGCGTTAAATCGAATTGGGCAGCCACTGCAGCAGAAAAAACATTTTGTGCACAAACAGCGAGTCTTAGTTTTTCGTGTGAAACAAATTGCCACACAACAACTAATCAATATCAAAACGTCTCCCAGTTTGCCTGTGTGTTTGTGTGAGCGAGTGAGTGTCTGTACGTGTACTCGCAAGTGTCACAGTGTGTGTGTTTTTTGGTCCATTCTTTAGTGCACATAATCAAATTAGATTACAAATAAATTATAGTGTTATTTAAGTAAAAGCAACAAGAAAAACAATAACAACAGCTTCATCATGACTATGGCTGGGCAAACAATAAACGACAGGCTGCTCGCAGCTCGTCACAGCCTTGCAGGCCAAGGACTGGCCAAATCTGTGTGCAAGGCCACAACTGAGGAATGCATTGGGCCGAAGAAGAAGCATTTGGATTGTAAGTGAAATACAAATAATATATCAAACAAATGCTATATATTTGCTAAATGAGAAACAGAAATGTCATATATAACGGTTATCTTGTGTGCTTACATGCGCACGTACATACACACACACATATTGAAAAAAAATGTTGTCGTCTTGTCAACATTTTGCCATTCATTCAATTACACAAAGAAGCATCTCTCTCTCTCTCTCTCTCTCCTTCCTCAATTTTTGTGTGAAATGTAACGTTATATATGAACACAAGCAAAAATAAAATAACCTATGTGACTATGACTGTATGCTTGCATTTCTTAGGACTCCAGGCTAGCGTTCACTAATAGTTTATTTTGCCCATGGATTACTGTAAATTTAATCACAGTCAAACAAACCACAGCCTTTCTGCCCGCATTTAACGCCCACTCAATGTATATGTTTTTTTTATTGCTCTGCACCTGCCGTCTCAGCTGCTGATTTGCGGTCTTTCCTTTGAGCTGCTTCGTCATTCATTGCTCGCGCTTAGTGCTCTGGGCCTCTCTTTCTAATGTTACGTCACTCTCTCACGGCTGCACGTGTGTATGATTTACAATAAGAGTGCCTGCGTGTGTGTGTGTGTAAAAGCATTTGAAATTTTTGTTGGTATTAAAGTGTGCGTCGTTTGATCGGTGTCATTGCCTTTTAAATTTGTGCACAAGTAAAAATTTAAGCGTGCCTATGTTTTACATTGCATTTTTGATTGGCCAAACAAAGTGATCTTTTATGTCTTATTGGATTCTGTTTGAGAATTTCTGCTGCTGCTCTTCACTTATGTGTGTGTGTTTATGTTGACCCGTTTCTTATTTGAGTTGTGCCGTTTATTTGGCACGTTTGCAACTTTGTTGTTGTCCAATAAGTGCGAAATGACTCATAAGAAATGTTCGTTAATATACATACATACGTGAAAATGAATGTATACACGTGTATGAGCATTATTTGTACTTATTTGACACATAATGAGCATAGCTCTGCGCTTGTGCAATAAAACTTGAATAGAAATTGGCCTGTATGTGTGTGTGTGTGTGTGTTTGTTTGTTTGTTATTGTTGTAATTAAGGAAATAAATAGAAATAAATCAAGTTAAAGCCTATGTTGGTCTTTGTGTACCCGCGTCATGCTCCAGTTCCAAGCAAAAGCAAAGCAGCGTTGACCCCACACAAGTCGTTCCTTCTCAAGCGGAGTATGCAAATCGAAATTTTGGTTGTTTATCATGCAGCAGTGTGACCATTGGTTGTGTGCAAAATCGATACATTTATAGGTGAAACTTGTTGCTAATATGTAATTGCATTTATCGCAATGTATTTGTAAAGCAGATATTGTAGGTTAGGGTATTGCACATATGCATCAATGAAAACTTGAACAAAAAAAAGAAGAATTGAATTAAGACTGAAGTCAATCAAAAGTTTTGCCCATTAAAAACGCGAACAAGCTATAATTTAGAAAATAAGTATGAAAGAAAGAAGGGAGAAAAAAACCTGTTCTCGGGTTACATTTTGCTATAAAACAGCAGGTAGATTGTAAAGAATACACTTTATATCACATTTCTCTCTTCCATCCTTTTAACCGTTTTCGGGGCTAGTTACTAAAAATAACCAAAACACAAAATAAAACCAGTTGGAAATTCGTAGAAGTAGGGAAAATTAAACCAGGAACTTTAACTCTGGCATTTAACTTATGTATATGTGAAAGCTTTATATTACAAATATATATATTTTACTATTAATAAAGAAAAAGGTGTTTTAAGTCCAAACTTTGTTTGTAAATAAAGAGCATTACTGTTCAGAAAAATGAAAATAATCAATTCTTGTCAAGCGTTCATTAAATAAATAAACGTTAAGAATTACCATTTGGTTTCATACTGTATTTCAATTTATGTGAATACGAATTTCAATTATTGAATTGAATCAAATGATGCATGAATGTGTGCTTGTATGTGCGCTTGTGTGTGTAAGCAATCATCGAGTGCATTTATAGACTTTGGCGAGTTGATATTTAAGCATCTGTTTGCCCCATATGCATAAAAACAAAAAACAAAAAAAACGCCCCTCTTAAAATGTCGATAGCAAGCTATGGAAAATCAAGCCATGTTACTTATATAATATTTGCATTATACATACAATACATACTTTGTATACAAATATCTGTATACTGCATATAGTTTATGCATTTCTTTTTGTATACGCCAGAGACAAGAGCTTATCATATTTAAATGACTGGCGTTGAGTCTTGTGAATTGTGAAACGATAAGAACCGAAACAATGAACGATTAGGGGCTGTATATATTAACGATGATAACCATATTGTTTATTATGCATTTTGATAGAATTTCTTTTTGTTTTTCTGTTATAATTATATACTTAAACTTTAATCTGACATATTTTCTTGTTTTGTTTGAATCTTGCAGATTTGGTGCATTGCACAAACGAACCGAATGTCTCGATACCGCATTTGGCCAATTTACTTATCGAACGTTCACAGAACGCCAATTGGGTGGTCGTCTATAAATCGCTGATAACCACACATCATTTGATGGCATATGGCAATGAGGTATGTATCGATAATAACCTACAAAACAATACAAAAAAAAAAAAAAAACAAACAAGCAAGTTCACAGAGAAACTTTTACTTTTATTCTTTTCACTTTTCATTTGCACGAACGTAATTGTGGGGCGTTGCTTTTATACGACAACTATGAAAGGGTCACGTTCGTTATCGCCTGTATTTGTTATTTTGCTTTGCGTGTTTTTTAGTTCTTTATGCTATCTTGACGCTTATGTACAATGTTGTATGTTTCCTCTTTAAACGTTTAGCTCTTTGCTGAAAGATTCGCTAACTTCCTTTGCTTTGGTATTCATTAATTCTCTGCTCTTTTTCTTTACAGCGTTTTATGCAATATCTCGCATCGAGCAACTCAACATTCAATCTCAGCTCCTTTCTGGACAAAGGAACTGTGCAAGGTATACAACAAATGCTTCACTGGGTCAAAAATATACTGATTTTCCCAAAGAATTCGAAACATTTTGCTGCTTTCTAACATTCTTACACACACGCAAAAATCAAAAAGGAAACAACATTTAACTATATACAACTTAACTTATAAAGAACATTTGATACTACATGCTTTACTCTCTTCTCTTCCCTTTCTCTATACTCACACTCATCTTTGACTTAATCACATGTGAATGCTGCAATTGCGATTTGGCTTATTCATTTGTGTATTCGTTTTGTGCATTGATAACATTTCAACAATAATAATAATAATATTGTGCATCGACTTTAAACTTGCAACTTGCAACGCTGCTTACTCATCAAACAAAATAAAACCATTATATAATAATTTTGAATATCATACCTATACAAATATATATATATATATATATATATATATGCGATTTATGAACCTATACTACAGATGGTGGCATGGGAGTTCCAGGTGGCAGAATGGGTGAGTATATATTTGATAAAGAGTTTTTTGTAGCGATTAGCAGGTTTAGAAACAACAACACAAATAAAACAACATTTTTTACTAACTATTATTTGGCCATGGCTGTGATCTATAACCAAAAAATCATTTTCAAAATATATAAAACGACCAACAAAAATTTGACTAACTTACTAAAAACGAAAACATTTTTCAAAAACCTTGTATTTGGCGCTCAACATTGACCGATTTGACTGGCGTTTCCTTCCTAATGTGGCTTATGTTTAACCGATAATGGTTCTAATAATACCCTGTAATTGTCATATTCAACAGGTTATGATATGTCGCCGTTTATACGTCGCTATGCCAAGTATTTGAATGAGAAATCGCTCTCCTATCGCGCCATGGCTTTCGATTTTTGTAAAGTGAAGCGTGGGTAAGTTTAAACATTGGGAAATATACATATATATATATACAAATACTAATCACATTTGTTTTAAAAATATAGAAAAGAGGAGGGCTCTTTGCGTAATATGAATGCGGAGAAACTGTTGAAGACGTTGCCCGTGTTGCAGGCCCAATTGGATGGATTGCTCGAGTTTGATTGTCAGTCCAATGATTTAACTAATGGTGCGTCTTATACGGATTTGCTCTTTTGTATAGCATTAACTTTTGTATGTTTTTTGGCTTAACAGGTGTCATTAACATGAGTTTCATGCTGCTGTTTCGCGATTTGATTCGCTTGTTTGCGTGCTATAATGATGGCATCATCAATTTGCTAGAGAAGTACTTTGATATGAACAAGAAGCATGCACGCGATGCTTTGGACTTGTACAAGAAGTTTTTGGTGCGCATGGATCGTGTGGGTGAATTCCTAAAGGTGGCAGAGGTATAATAAAATGCAATAGAAAGATTTAAAGACTATGAGTTTAATCATCAAATGTATTTTTTGCAGAACGTTGGCATTGATAAGGGTGATATACCCGATTTGACAAAGGCGCCCAGCTCTCTGTTGGATGCTTTGGAGCAACATTTGGCCACATTGGAGGGACGCAAGGTGTCCGCTGCCAATACGCCCACACAATCGTCTAGGTTTGTTGGTTTACTTAGAAATAGAATATGTTTTTTTTTTTGTTTTATACATCCTTTTTACTTCAAAACGTTGCAGAAACGCATAGTTTTTTATTGATTTGTCTAAGTTATACATTTTTAATTCAATTAGTTTATTGTTTTAATTGAATTATGTTTTCTTTCTATTTCATATTTTCTTTTCGTATGATTTTTCATGTGTTTTATGGTCATTTGTATGCGTAGCTATCAACGCACAAATGTTAAATCCGCTGTCTCTGCACTCTCTTCAACTAGCTCGGCGTTTGGAACTGCGGCTGCGTCCAGTAAATTCGATACCACCAATGGCATTGATGAGCAGCTCAAGGCTCAGGTGCTTGCCGAAGAGGAGGCCGCCATGAATCAGTACAAAGTGAGTAGCGAATGCAAATCGATGTTGTTTACTTGCATTGATGGATATTTAATCAATTTTTTTCTTTTTTTTTGTGTATCCTAGTCCAAGTTATCGTCGCCCACTAGTAGCGGTGCTGCTGGCGCTAGCGCTGCACTAACAAATCCATTCCTATCGTCACCGCCAGCCTCACAGGCTGGTCAGCCGATAGTTGATCTGTTTGGTGCCGCGTCGGCACAGCCCGCTGCTGCTGCAGCAGCTGCGCCCCAGGCGCTTGCCACAAAGGCATCCGACGACTTGCTGCAGTTGGGCAATCCGTTCGCTGATATGTTTGAGGCCAGTGGCGGCAATGCTGCTGCTGCCGCCGGAGCAACAGGTGCTGCATTAAATGCCAATAATTTATGGATGCACAATAATGGTAGCATGCTATGATTTTCCTATTATTTACTTATGTACGATCCTATGTTGAATGCTTTAGTTCGTTAAGTGCTCACTAGTTAGTGGCTTAAGTGTTGTTTTTTTCACATTTTACTTTGTTTTATATATAGTCATAAGTATATCTTTATATATGTATATGTATTACCTACCTACCTACCTGCCCACCTGCCCATGCTGTCTTGTAGCTGTCTCAGACCCAAAAGGCGCGCTCTACGTCTAAGCTGTTTTACTGACCCACATCTTAAGCACAATTTCTTGTTGCACATTCTATATGTATTTATTATCATAATTTATTTATTTATTTATACTTTATAATTATGTATCATATATATTTTTATGATTATTTTTTGATTCTGATTTTTGAATTCTTCTCTAATGTATTGTTACTCTTCATTTTCATCACTTGCTTTCTTTTCTCCACCCAACAAAAAAAAAAAAAAAAAAAACTCAAACAACTACAAATCCAACAACAACATCAACTACTATAACGTTAAACATGACTTGATAACTATTCGATATAAAAAAAAAAAACCATTATATGATCAACACATAAATACACAAAAACTCAAATCAACAACAACAACAAAATATATGTTTAAACAAAACCATAAAAATAGGTTTCAATGGCTCTACAGTTTCCTCCGCTGCTGCAACAAACGCGTTCGTTTCCGATAGTAATTTTACGTCCGTTTTTGGTAATACGGAACCAGCAGGTAAGTGTTCCAATTCACAGACAACAAGCCAATCTTATTTCTCTCATTAAAAACAAACAAACAAATGCATTGCAATTTAATGTAAATTATTTACATACATATTAATTACTATTACTACTACTACTACTAAGACTAAGACTAATCGAAAGTTCGTATTTATTGGCGCGGTGCTCTTTTAACTTGCACTTAAAAACAAATTTTAAATATTTCTAAAACTATTTACTCTAATTAATTCTTAATTAGCATGTTGTACTAACAATAATGATTAAAACAAGTTTAAAGCTGTTTTTGTTCATTTTTAATATGTAACATAATGGTGTTAGCAGAAACCAAAAAAAAAAGCTAGACTTTACTGCAATATTCCTTTAGTAGTTTTACAAAACCCCAAACACACGATTCTTCATTGTTTCTTTTTGTTCAAATCCGTATGCGTGTTACTCAATTCGCGATTATTTTTTTTTTGTTTCCGTTTTTTGTCAGTATAATTTAATTGATTTATTTTATGGCTACTCCCAACAAAAATCCATTCAAATTTGTTCGATTCAATGCAATCAGCGTCGCCAGCATTGCCAAATCCATTTTTCGATGATATGCAGCCCATGGGCGTGCCCTATGGTCATTATATGGAACCTATACCACAACAACAATATCAACAACAGCAGCAGCAACATCATCATCATCAGCAACAAACAGCCGCATTGTTTTATATGCAACAACAGCAGCAGCAAGAGCTGGCTCTATTACCAACTTCCACGATGTCACAATTCTCCACAGGTGAACTTTTGCGAGAAAAGAATAAAAACAAAAAAACGAAACACAGCAGCATACAATTTTTACGTTGCGCGCTTTGTTATTGTACAAAGCTTCAATCGTCAACACTGGCCTCATTATCTTGTGCTTGTAATGCTGCGAATACATTTACACACAACACAACACACAACACACACACACACAACAATGCCCAAACATACGCCCAACAACCCAATCATCTTCAGATCGTACAGTCTTTGCCCTGTATAAAGTATTTCTGTGTATAATCAAAGTCTTGTCTTATTGTACTCAAATAATCATTCGTGCAAGACTTGTATATGTTCCTTGAATTCCTTATATTATATTAGTTTTTGGTTTTTTAAATATACATTTAGTTCATTTCGATTAATGTTATTTAAATGTTGAAAACAAAAATTGTGTGATTGTCTCTTTATTGTGTTGTTTGGTGTACAAATCTGCCAGTTTAGTTAAACAATTTGAGCTCGAAAATAAAATTAAAGAAGTATTTTTGCTACTTATTTTAATATATTTTTGGTTATAAATTAGTTAAATGATTACAATTGTTGTATTGTAAAATGTTGTCTGCTTTTTTGGTAAAGAATTTTAAATTATAACAAAACATTTAAACGCTTAACAATTGCTTTAATAATCTATGCCGTTTTTTAATAATTAACATAACACATAACAAATAACTCATTATAAATAAGCACATTATACACAATAATATTTAAATATTTATATATATATATTCACATTATTTATTTTGTCAATGTATTTTTTTTTCTCTTTTTCTTCTTTTTATGTTCTTATGTACGTAACATAAAAAAAAAACATGTTTACAAAACTTTAATGTTGGTGGCACAAATTCATTAAATATAACATAATTGTTTGTTTTTTTTTTGTTTTTTTTTGGGTTCAAAAACATAATAATATGTATGTGTGTTCAAAACAAAACAAATTGCAACGGACAATAATCCAATATCAAATCATTACAAAAAATTATTGTGGGCTTTTCCATTTGTCTCATGCGCTCTATATACATAAAACTGTGTATGTCTCTTTGTGTAAATGTCTGGCTAAAATGGTGCACTGGCTATATCTATCAACAACAAATCATGCCGAAACAAAAAAAAAAAACACGTTACCAAAAAAAAAAAACAACAAAAAAAAAAAGGCTTTGATGCTTTGGGTGATGTTATGAAACCGGCCACAGCCAACAGCAGCAACAGCAATCAAATGAATGTTGTAATCGCAGGTGCCGCCTACCAGGGCTACAATAGCAGCAGTCCAGCCCTGACGCTACAACAGCAACAACTACAGAACTCACAACACCAGCAGCAGCTACAACAACAACAGCAGCAGCTACAACACCAGCAGCAGCAACAGCTACAACAACAGCAACCAGCTGGCAGTGGAAAGATAATAACCGGCGATTTGGATAGTTCACTAATGTCACTAGTTGATAATTTAAATATTAATAAAACGGCAAGTGCAAAGTGAGTAGACAGAGACAATTGCAACAAATAGTGTGAAAGAGCTGAGAAAAATGCATCACAACAAAAAACATTGTTCATCAACAAAAAAAAAAACCAAATTAAAAACCTCCTGCTCCTTGACCAACCAAGCAACCAACCAACCAACCATAATGCATTCCATATAAAACTCCCAAAGTATATATATTCATGTTCCATTTGTGTACATATTGCATAGTTTGAGTATAAAAGAGACTCCTTTAGATATATGATTAGAAACAACGAACTCAAAAACAATACCAATGTCATTGATTTCGTCTCTCTCTCTCTCTCTCTCTCTCTATATATATCATTACTCTCTTACCTTACATTATATCTCATAGACCCGTGCAATGGAATTCACCCAAAAATACAGCGAAACCAGGTGCTAATTGGACACCACAACCAATGGCGGCTACAACTGGTGCTGGCTATCGTCCAATGGTGAGTTATGTCTACTAACTCTCTCTCTCTCTCTCTTTCTCTCTCTCTCTCTCTCAACTCAACTCGACTCAACTCAAAAACAATTCAAATCAAATCAATTCAACTCAAATCAATCGAAATCCTACAACAATTACAAACAACAAGAACAAGAAAATACAATACAAATGCGATTAGCTTCAATTGTATGAGAGACAATATGTAAAATCAAGTTTGTTAGAGTATACGTTTGTGTATGTGCCTCTAAAAAAAAGAAACGAACACATTAAGGATATCAAGAAAAGATTGTGTCTCACTTCAACACTTTAGGCCTCACCGACTAGCTTCATGTAACATACAAAATGTTTTTCTTTTTTATCTTTTTGACTTTTATTCATTTATTTTGTATAATTTAATTCGACTTATGCATATGATTTTCAAGTTGCACAATGCATCAGCTACTTGGTTTTAAGTATTTATTGCCTTGATCTGTGTGAAATTTATTTTTTTTCTAAACTAAATTAACCCAACATTTTATTAATGCAAGGCTAAAATTCTAGATGTTGTGGTCATATTATATTATATATACGACTTGAATTGGTATAAAGCTATACAAAACTAAGAACAAACCAAGTTGTTGCAAGCTGTAAGATTTATTTACTCTCAACATATCTCAATTATTAATATTATTATTATTATTCAACAACTTTACTATAAAGGTAAAGGTCTCTCATAAACACTAAATGCACACCACACACAATCACAGCAAGAACAACAAGTACACTAAGCACTAGGGCTAACTATTGTGGCACACCTCGCAAGTGTAGGCAAAATTTACTTTTAATACAGCGCAACCCAACAAAATACTCACTCCAACTCGTTCATACATATTTCCACCATTATGATTTGATTAATATTTATTATTTTGATTTTACTATATATTCATATACATATATATGCATATATATATATATATATACTATCACTTTCTTATCTTTATTTTATATTGCTTTATATATTTCAACTATCCAACGCATACCGCAATATCCAAATCAAAACATATCAAAAAATGATAATATTCAAAATAATTACACCAAAAAAAAATTGATAACAACTCACGATGCGCCTGTGTTAATGCTGTTTGTATGTTTGTATATATATATATAATATATACACTCACACACACACACTCACACTGTATATATTATGTATTTATATGCATATATATATATATATGTACCTAGGCACATGGCATGACAGTAAGTCCTGCGCCAATCACAATCAATCATCCGTATATACATGCTAGTTATCCTGTAATGCCAAATTATATGCAGGTAAGAATGATGCAAAAGTTAAAAAAAAAACAAAAAACAATTACTTAAAACAAAAAAAAAAAACAATCCCAACGTACTACTACAAAAGAAACTTAAAACAACATAATCAAATATAAAATAATGTGTTTATATATTAACTATTTATTGTTTTGAGTTGCTTTCATTTTTTATTTTATTTAATCAATATCGTTTCAAATATATAAATATACATGTGTATATTTTATTTTTGATTATGTTCTTACATTTTTATTTGAATTATATGTTTAATGCCAACTATCTTTATTTACAACTTCACTATCAAATCAACCTACGCCTGTCTTCTGCCTATGCACAGAGCTATAAGAACTGCTGCCTCGAGCTACCCCTCTCTCTTTTATATATATATATATGTTAATTAAATGGTTATGGTATCTCTAACTCTATCTCTATCTTTAAATCTATTCTATGACAGTGTCTCCTTGGCATATGTTTTGAAAAAAAAATAAATAAAATACCTTTTCGAAATCCCCATTTCTGAGTTGTTTTTAAGGTTATTTATTAGCTCTTATTTTTGCTCAAAACTGTAGCGTTTTTGTTGACTATTTGAATTTGAATTTGTTATCCTTTGTAGAAGTTCACTTGTAATCGAGCCTGAAAACCAGATTATATGTATATGTAGCAGCTCACGGCGAATCTCCTCTAAAAGCCAATAACTTTCTAACAACAACAACAGCTCTGTCTAGTCCCATAACCGAACTAACCAACCAAAAAATGTAGCCCTTTGGCGTCTGTCTTAGCTGTTTGATTACCTTTCGCCCAAAAACTGCATGAGTTTGAATTATTTTTTAACACTTTGCCATTTACTGTATTGTGTACTTATTCAACATTCTGATAATTGTAGGGCATGCCGGTGATGGGGCAGCAGTCGAATATGCTGGCACAGGCAGCCCCTTTGACTGGGGGGCAGCCGACGATGATGGCAACGACGCAAAGTAATGCGGGCGCAGCGACGGGAATTATGCAACCGATGCAGGCGACACAGAATGGTGGCAATAAAAACGTTCCACTCGATCCATTTGGGGCGTTATAAGGCGCCATCAACAATAGCAAACACACTCACACACTCAATCACATATACACACATTAAGCGCTATAACCTCATAGACAAGGAACATTACGAATACACAAATAACAAGAAAAAACAACAACACATAATTATAATATATATAAATATATATTTGCAGATATTATATAAATGAAAATGTAATTCATATGAAGACAAAACTATGAAATTATAAATGTTTACACTATGCTACAAACGAAATGAAATGCTAAAAAACAAATTCTATTATAATGTTGAGCATTTTGAGAGAAAACCCATAAATAAGAAATTGCTATATACATACACATATACAAATATTTATATTATTATTATAAACAAGAATATAAAATGAGTTTAACTATTTATATGTATACAAACAATTTATATAAACGGTATGCAAACAATTCCATAAATAGCTAAAGTGAAACAAACGAAATACATACTTACAAATATATATGTGAAATATACCTACATATGTACATTTATGTATTATGTAAGTGTTAGCAAAAAATACCTGTAGTTGTGTCCTACGCCAATCACTAAACCTAAAGCTAGAAATGCACACAATATGTTGCATGCATGAAATCTGTTAAACAAAAGTTTTAAATCCATTTCGTTGTAGACGCCATAATGCTATAAATTATATTATAATTATGCTTAAGTGAGAGCAAATCTGAAAGAACATGTCTAAGCGCCTCGTAACATTTTGCAATATTTTAATCCGTCTATTAACACTAATACTAGTTGCTTATTGTTAACCGTAGTCTATTTTTCTTAGTTTCTTGTGTGCTACCGTACGGTTTCTGTTAATTGTTAAAAAAATTCTTTGTTGATTTCAACGGAAACGGCAGTATGTGGAAAATGGATAAAGTGAAAATTTACTCGTATTTGTAATGCATTCCAAGCTAGTTTCAATTTGGTCCCAAATTCAATTTGTAAATGTTAAGTATTATTTAAATGATTTTTTGAAATGAGATGCATTATTATAATTGTATATTTAAAAAAGAAAAATTTAATAGAAATCAACTAAATATATATTTATGTTCGTATGAAACAAACTCCAATCAAATTGTCTATTGATACATATAGACAAATATATATATATATATTATACATAGTTCATTTTTAAATTGTGTAAATACCATTTAAGGGACGGCATTATGCTGAACTATGTTCAAATAAAAGTCGCATATAATACACGATGTACCAGATTTCAATTTGTATATACTTTTTATCATAATTAGTTCTTTTTTTCAGGCAAACTATTCAAATCAAAGTCAAACTTTCAGCTTGAAAACATTTTAAAATTATCAAAAAATTGTTCTCACTTAAGATAAATTTTTAAGTTGTAATTACTTGGTTATTTTCATTTTAAATAAAATTGTACCTAAAAATATTTCATAATTATTTGCGTTATGCCTAGAAGTAGACAACTTCATATGTTGAAAAGCGGGATGCCGGAAAGTAGGCAATATTAAGACATAAATGCATATATCAATCGAACAATATTAGAGGCAACAATCATGCATAAAATGTTTCTGCAAACAAATCAATGTAAATTTAGCTAAATTATACACATACTATTACAACAATGTTTTATGACAATATTTGTACGCTGCTGTTCGAGCTAAATCTTACTGGGAGAGCAGGAAAAACTCATACTCTAGGCCTAACATACTAACAAGAACTATCTACACAAATAACATAGTTTGTGTCCATAACTGACACGTTTAAAGCGACCACTTGTTGATGTTTTCAATAACAAAATTAGCTTGCAACATTAAAAACAATTATTCGAATATTTACATAAAAAAAATGGAAAAACACAAGAAATTCCATAGCCCTTTACATCGAGATACATCTAGAAAGAGCATAACAAGCATAGAGAATAACTTTTAAAAAAATTGTTAAATGTGTTTTTGAATTTGTTGTTTATTTTTTATTTTTTGTCTTACCCAGCGATATAAACTATACACCAAATATCTTCTCAATTAACTCATTTTATGCAGACTCTATAAGTAATATTAAATAATTGCATAAGTACAAGCATATTTACATTCTCAACACAACAACACAAAAACAACAAAGAAAATACTTAAAACATTTTATGAATTGTATAAAATTTATGTTGATAAAACAAAAATCAAAGCATAGAAACGAAATAAAACACAAAAAGAAATGTTAGTGCAAAATAAATGTGTAAAATAAACTCAAATTGTCTTTTCTTAAAAGCAACTACAATGTATATACATATTATATTTAGATCTAGCAGTCCTGCTATAGCATTCAGCTTGATGATATTAACAGAAAACATTAAGTATACATTATTCATTCGAGACATACGCACAGAAAGAACAACTTAATACAAATACATAAATATATCTATATATTCACAATGCCGTGTTTTAAGCAAGAAAAGAGTTTAGAGTTTCGCTCCCGACGCGATAAAACCAATGACCGGGATCCAATGGCGCCCAAGGCAGTGCGTCCACGAGGCATGAGATACCACGGACTCTTTGGCATGTCTATTGCCACACAGCATTTGATCGTTGATGAAAAGTGGTCGCCCAACTCGTTGACTGAACAATTTATCAAATTAAATGATTTGCTACGTATGTTAACTAACAACAAATTGCTAGTTGTTTTTTGTCCCAAGCTCAAGCTATTCCTTAGGGACTCGCGTAATCTATAAACGACATGAGACTCAGGCCAATCGCCGGCGACTTTGTCGCGAAAGTCAGCGTATCAAGTCCCAATGTGCCGATGGTCGCCTTAAGCTGCAAAAGATTTCAACTGGCAACAATGCACACAAGATACGTAATTTTCTTATCCAGCACAAGGATATGCAGCGTTTGTACCAGAAAATGCCCATTCATCTGATTGTGGATAACATAAATCAGCGTACCTTTACAATGCGCAAGGAGCGAGATCGTCTGGAGTCTCGTTTGGTTCAGCTGAAGCACAAATACAAGAACTTACTGGTAATTAATGTTGTTGTCTTTAAATCTTTTGCTTACATTTATTTTGCAGCTGGATCGGTCCGAAGTACAAAATCGCATTAAATATGAGAATATGTTTGTGCTGCAGGAGGAGATCAATTCACGTGTTTTTCTCAAGAAAATTGAGAATTCAAATGTGCGCTTGAAGGCTGTAAAGACCATCAATACGACATATAAGAAAATGGTACAAGTCCTAATGCAAGATGAAATATTTTACGAGCCCATCTTACGCTCTCTTGACGATGACATGATGGATCAATCGAATTTTATTAAACATATTCTCTATCTGGGCACGCCTGCCATATCCAGATTCAAAAAGCTCAATAACGAGTTTCGCCAGTTGGACGAAAAAAGTCGAAAGAACATTCAGGCCAAGTTAGCCATATTGAGCTCGCTGAAAAAGCCACTTGCCATTGGTCCGCCAGATGTGAAGATCAAAAGGATAGCAACAGCCGATCCCAAGCGTTATGTGCGTGATACGGCGAGCATGACATCACTTAAGAAAGAGCTAGAGCTGATTGAGAAAACGATTAAGCGCTTAAAACTAAAAACATTATGCTCGCAGGCTAAGGAGATTTATCCACGGTACGTGAAGTTTAGGTAATTGCAAAAGTATTTGTATTAAATTGATTCGTTATAGCGTCAAGGGTCAGATGGAGAATAATAAAATGCTGCATCGCATAATCGAACAAGATTGCATGCGCCATGAAATGCTTAAGAACAAAATGAAATATTCCTCGGTTATGCAGGGAGTTTTAATCAACAATCTATCTCAGGAGGAAATTAAGTAAGAAATTTATATAAGTTTAGTTCATTTTATATTAAATTGCAATAATCTACTCAACAGCCGCCTTTCGCGCATAGATCACCTACGTAAAATAATAAATGCAGATGATGGTTTCACAGAAGAAACTATGCAACATATAAAGAATCGCGCTGATGCTTATGTTGCAATGCGGTAAGCCTTAATAACTGTCAACTTAAACATAAACTTTTATATTATTCTGCCATGTAGCATAAGTCTTTGGAATCTTAATGAAATACTGGTACATGTAGATAAGAATCCACGAACATTTCGCCATCACTATCAGAGTTCGTATTTAAAGTTGCCATTGATCAAATTCGATATGCTCGATGTACGCGCTGCGGCACCGGAACTTTACGAGGAAAACGGTAGAGTTAGCTGTTTATTCTTACTATATATTAAACTGTATATATCGCTGTTAAACAGTTGATGAAATAATGCATTGTCTGAAGCGTAAGGTATACAAACTAATGAAGGCTTACAGAGCACAAGTGAACGCTGTTGATTTGAAGCACAGTCGTGAGAAGTATCATTCCGATTTCTTGGCTAGCTTAGCAGCGGATGGCAGTCAGGAAAAGAAACACTCAATACGTGATTTCGATGATGTTATAGGCGAGGAAAAAGTCTATGTGAATATACCGGACCGAAAGCATATTAAGGCACAGAGTGCCAAAGTAATTGAGGAGTCGCTAAGACTTTTGGATCAGGAACATTGAACGTAGTATGAGATTTTAACTTTTTTAAAATCATGATTGTATAATTGGAATATTAATAAATAGATATGTTTAATTATTGCGTTTAATTATTTTTCGTTCAATATACATTATTGAAAAGCATGCCTTGGAATACTTTTTCACATAATGACTATTATTTCCGAAAATAATTTCATTCATTATACATACATAACACCTTACACATATAGGTATACTGAACACGATTATAATCCCAAATAATAAATAGATAAATCCAAAAAAAAATAAATAAATTTACAATGCCGTGTTTCAAGCAAGAAAAGCGCTTGCAGCTCCGCTCACGTCGGGATACCACCAACGACAGAGATCCAATGGCACCCAAAGCAGTTCGACCTCGGGGCATCAAGTACCATGGACTCTTTGGCATGTCTTCCAGCCAGCATCTTATCGTTGACGAGAACTGGACGCCCAGCTCGCTGCACGAACAGTTTACGGGCATGACCAATTTGCTGCGTAAGTAAGCCAGTTCTATAGCAAACCACTGAGTAAACTAAAATGAAGGGCTTCTTAGAACGTCGTATCGTGTACCACCGGCATGCGATGAAAGCCAATTGTTTGCGTCTTTTGATGGAGAACAAGCGATTGAAATCTCAATGCGCCGATGGCCGGGTTAAGCTGCAAAAGATCTCGCATGGAAATAATGCGCATAAAATTCGTAACTTTCTGATCCATCACAAGGATATGCAGCGTTTATATCAGAGAATGCCCATACATTTGGTGGTAGATAATATCAATCAGCGTACTTTTACAATGCGCAAGGAGCGAGATCGCCTGGAGACGCGTTTGTTTCAGCTAAAACATCAATATCGAGAGTTATTGGTAATTATTGCACAATGCCACTGATTTTGCCACTAAACACCCTTTAATTATAGCTAGATCGTAGTAAGGTTGAAAACCGTATTCGATACGAGAATGAGTTTGAGCTAGAGGAAGCGAGCAATTCCTGTAATTTGCTTAAGAAGATTGAGAACTCAAATATGCGCTTAAGTGCCATAAAGACCATCAATACCACATATAGGAAAATGGTACAAGTCCTAATGCAAGATGAAATATTTTACGAGCCCATCTTACGCTCTCTTGACGATGACATGATGGATCAATCGAACTTTATTAAGAATATTCTTTACTTGGGCATGCCTGCAATATCCAAGTTCAAGGAGCTGGAGCACAGATTCAAGATGCTGGAACATAAATCGCGAAAAAATCTTCTCGAGAAGATTAAAATATTAGCTTCCTTGAAGACTGTAAAGCGTATAAGTGGCGTTCCTCCGTCCAAGGCTAGGAAAACGCTATCAGCTGATACCAAACGCTTTGTACGTGATACTGAGAGCATGGCTGCAATGAAGAAATTGCTTCAGACCATCGAGAAGACCATCAAGGAGTTGAAGATTGTGACACTCTGTTCACAGGCCAAAGAGATATATCCGCGGTGGGTACATACTTCAAGAAACATGTAAGCAATGTTTTGTATATTTCTCTTCAGCGCCAAGACTCAAATGGAAAACAATGAGAAACTCCGACGTAAAATCGAGAATCATTGCCAGCACCGCAATATGCTTGAGGACAAAATGAACTATGCAACATTGCTGCAAAACGTTTTGGTTAACAATTTATCGGAGGAGGAAATAAAGTAAGCTTTTCGTCGCTCTATAAACTCATTATAATAATATATCGTTATACTTAACAGTCGCCTCAATCGCATAAAAGATTTAAAGAGAATTTTAATAGATCGCGACGAGTTCAAACAGGAAACATTGGAGTATATCAAGAATCGTGGAGATGCATATGTTATGCTACGGTTAGTTTCTTTTTCGATCCATTTATTCGACCTATACGTTTGCTTTTCATTTTAGCGTGAGTCTGTGGAATCTTATTGAAATTCTGCGACACATTGACAAGGATCCTAGAATGTTCCGCTCGAAATATCCCAACTCGTATTTGAAGCTGCCACTGCTTAAATTCGAGATGCTTACTATGTATGCAGCACCACCGGAACTTTACGAGGAAGACAGTTGAGTTGTTTCAACCCTATGAAATTAGCCTCTTTTGAATTTTTAACTTTTCGTACACAGCTCAAAAGATAATAAGCCTGCTCAAACGTAAAGTTTACAAGTTAGTCAAGAGATTCGAATCTAACACACATACTGATATAGCCGGCAACAAGGAAAATTATCATATCGCATTTTTGGAAACAAAGACCTGTAATGCTGCCATTGAAGATGAGGACGGAATAGCAGGCGGAGAAGATCTATTGATAGAGCAAAAGAACATTGCTGGTGTTCCCGGTCGCAAACAGATTAAGGCGCAGAGTACACGACTTATTGAGGAACATGCCAAGCAGGAAGTATTATAATTTTTTGCATCAGTAGATGCATTTGTACATTAATAAAACTTACACTTCTGTTCAGCAGAAATATGTTTTTTTTTTTTTCAATTTCAATTAAGTGTAAGGTAATTAATCAAAGCAAGCTTTCCATTTCTCCGTTCCAAAACATCGGAAAAATTGCTTCATTCAATTATTAGACACACACCGTTACTTTGTTAACATACATGAAAAAACCAAAAAAAATCTAAAAAAAACATAAAAAAAAAATAAACAAAAAATACACACAATAAAAATGCCCTGCTTTACGCGTGAGAGAAGCATTGGCCAGCAAATGAAGAAGCAAACTGATAGAGCCGTAGTGGCGCCCAAGCCAGTGCATCCTCGCTCCCTAAAATACCATGGGCTCTTTGGAGTTTCCTTTGTGACCCAGCATATGATAATTGATAATCAATGGACAAGTAATTCTTTGTCGGAGCAATTTGGCGGGATGACCGATTTGTTAAGTAGGTCATAAACTTTAATACTAAATCAAGTTTATACAAGTATCTGCGATCCTTTGTAGCACGTCGTGTAATTTTTAAAAAGCATGAGACGAAGGCTAATCGACATCGTTACATTTGGGAGAGTAAGAAGTTAAAGCTTCAATGCCGCGATGGACAGGCGAAGCTGCAGAAAATCCTAACAGGAGATAATACACATAGGATTCGCAATTTCCTGATCAATCACAAGGATATGCAGCGTCTCTATCAGCGAATGCCCATACATTTGGTTGTTGACAATATTAATCAGCGTACTTTTACAATGCGTAAGGAGCGAGATCGTCTGAAGTGTCGCTTGAATCAACTGAAGCATCGTTACAGGGGAATGCTGGTTAGTTTCCGCAAAATGAATTAACTGAAATATTAATGCTATTCGTGTATTATTGTATTTAGCTTGATCGTTCAGTGTTGGAGAATCGCATCAAGTACCAGAATGAATTTGTTTTGGAGGAGGAAATCAGATCGCGTATTTTCATGAAGAAAATTGAGAACTCAAACGTGAGCTTGAAGGCCATTAAGACCATAAATAATACGTACAAGAAAATGATACAAGTTCTGCGGCAAGATGCAATTTACTATGAGCCCATCTTGCGCTCACTCGATTCTGACATGGAGGATCAGGTTAATTTCATCAAGCACGTACTGTATCTGGGCATGCCGGCATTATCAAAGTTCAACAAAATTAATACCCACTATACCCAACTGGACAAAAAGTGCAGGAAAAATCTCTTAGAGGAACAAAAATACTTATCCTCAATATCTGCTGTGAAGCCATTTGACTCGGTTGTTATTAATGCCAAAACCGCAAACGAAATTGCCATATCAGCAAACCCAGCACGCTATTTGCGAGAGACGAAGAGCATGGTAGTGCTAAGTAATATGCTGAAATCGGTTGAGCAGATAATTAATGAAGTTAAAAGTGGGTCACTTTGCTCACAGGCCAGAGAGATTTATCCACGGTATGTATGCTGCAGTTGTTAACAGGTTTCTTGGTTTAAATACTCGCTTGCAGCATGAAGACGCAAAGGGAGAATAATGAAAAACTGCATCGCCTTGCCGAACATCATTTAATGACTTTTACGATGTTAGAGAACAAAATGAAATACACCAAGATGTTGGAGAGTGTGCTAGTTAACAATCTTTCCCAAGAGGAAGTCAGGTAAGACTAGATATATATTTTGTTCAGTACAAACTAATGTTAAATGACCCACAGTCGCCTTGAGCTTATTGCAGACCTAAAGAAACAGATCAATGCTGCTGTGGAATTTGAGGAAGAAACTCTGGAATATATAAAGTATCTAGGCGATGCATTTGTTATGCTACGGTTAGTTTTTTTTTCGATCCATTTATTCGACCTATTCGTTTGCTTTCTATTTTAGCGTGAGTCTTTGGAATCTTGTTGAAATTCTGAGACACATAGATCGTGAGCCCAAAATGTTTCGCTCTCACTATCCGAACTCGTATTTGAAGCTGGCACTTCTCAAATTCGAGATGCTTGATATGCACGCTGTGGCACCCGAGCTTTACGAGGAAAACAGTTGAGTTTTTGTGACTTTTAACTACGAGCAACTATAATTCTAATAATTTTACCTTTTATATAAAGCTGAAAAAATAATGGCCGTAATAAAGCGTAAACTTTACAAACTTGTGAGGGGCTTCCACGCAAAGACACAGACGGAAATCGATCAGAGCAAAGAAAAGTATCATAATGATTATTTGAACACCATCAATATGTACTTAAGCGATAATAATGAGGATGGTGAGGTAGCGCCTGTCGGTGAAGAACTATTGCAAGAACAGAAGACTTTGGCCCATGTACTGAATCGTAAACAGATTAAGACGCAGAGTACCAGAATTATTGAAGAAGCCAATAGGCGAGAAGAAGAAAAATAAACTAACAACAATAAACAATATGAAAACATCTTTTATTTTGCAAGTTACCAATGAAAATGCTGTCTATGCTTTATATTAGTTAGCTTTAGTTTCTATTTAGTTCTGTAGTTGATAATTTACTGTTTACATTGTTATTATTTTTTTGTTTTTTGTTTTTCTTTTATAAAATAATTATATACACATTGACAATGCCTTGCATTGTGCGCGAGAAGAGCCAAACCCACTGCCTTCGACGGGATAAGCAAAATGATAGAGATGTAACTGCTCCAAAGCCAGTGCATCCACGCGCCATACGATTCCATGGACTCTTTGGCATGTCCTTTGTGCGCCAGCATGTAATGGTCGACGAACGATGGACTCCCAACTCCTTGACCGAACAATTTAATGGCATGACCGATTTACTATGTATATAATGCAACGATATATATGTTTCTTTTCTTCGAGTTAAAGTCTGTCTTTCATAGCACGTCGCGTGGTCTTCAAACAACATGAGACGAAGGCTAATCGGCAAAACTACTTTCGGGAAAGTAGGAGGCTAAAATTACAGTGCAGCGATGGACGGACTAAGCTTCAAAATATCCTAACGGGTGATAACAAACATAGGATACGCAATTTCCTGATCAATCACAAGGATATGCAGCGTCTCTATCAGCGAATGCCCATACATTTGGTTGTTGACAATATTAATCAGCGTACTTTTACAATGCGTAAGGAGCGAGATCGTCTGAAGTGTCGCTTGAATCAACTGAAGCAACAATACAAGGAAATGTTGGTAAGTTTGTTAATAACACCTTCTTTAAGGACACCCTTAAGTGTCAATAATTTTATGTAGCTTGACCGTGCCGTGTTGGAGAATCGAATCAACTATCAGAATGAGTTTGTATTGGAGGAGGAAAGTAAATCGCGTGATTTCATTAAGAAAATTGAGAATTCAAATTTGCGCTTAAAAGCTATCAAGACCATAAATAATACATATCAGAAAATTATACAAGTGCTGCAAAATGATGCAATCTATTACGAGCCCATTCTGCGCTCTCTTGACGTTGATATGGAGGATCAAGCCAATTTTATTAAGCACATACTCTTTTTGGGCATGCCAGCAATAGCCAAGTTTAAGGAGCTTAACGCTCAATATCGAAAGTTGGAGGTCAAGTCGCGCAGAACACTTCAGGACAAACTGCACATCTTAAGCGCGTTTAATACTAACTTTAAGAAGCAACGGGAGAATAGAAGCACGCTGGGAACTCGTACCAAGCCGAAAGTGGAAACTCCTCAAAGCGTTGATCCTAAACGCTACTTACGAGAGACGCGAAGCATGCTGGTGATGAAGGTAATGTTGAAATCTGTGGAAAAGACCATTAATGAGGTGAAGTTTGTGACACTGTGCTCACAGGCCAGGGAGATCTATCCACGGTGAGTCTACTCTATATCGTTAAAGTATCAATCTAACATTAAATTCACAGCATGAAGAGCCAGGTGGACAACAATGAGAAACTGCATCGTTCTATTGAAAGTGACATGGTGGCTCATGAGATGATCGAGACAAAATTGAATTGCGCCAATGTGATGAAGGGTGTGCTGGTTAACAATCTATCCGAGGAGGAGATCAAGTAAGGCACTCTTTAAAGTTGGTTTGTACACTCTTAAAAAGCTTTTCCTATGTAGTCGCCTGGAGCGCATAAAGGACTTAAAAAAGATTTTGGAAACCGAAACGCAGCTTGAGAAAGAGACCTTTGAATATCTAAAGAATCGAGGAAATGCTTATGTTATGATTCGGTAAGCATTAATAGTTAACTATGCTTTGAGAAAGTTTATTGATTTGTTCATGCTTAGCGTGAGCCTTTGGACTCTGGTTGAGGTTCTGCGGCATGTTGATCGCCAGCCAAAGCTGCTGCGTTCGCACTATCCGAATTCATATTTGAAGTTGCCACTTTTAAAATTCGAAATGCTAAATATGCGCGCTGCAGCACCAGAGATTTACGAGGAAAACAGTTGAGTTAAAAATCAAACATTTAAATATATTACTCTTAATATGTATATTTGATTTATTTCAGTTGATGCTGTAATGCACATATTGAAGCGCAAGGCATACAGACTGATGAAGAGCTACTTCGTGGAGATGAAACCGGCATTGATAGCTCGCAATAGAGAGGAGTATCATGCCGATTTCCTAGCCAGCATCGATTTAGACAACCGAACCGATGATGAAGACGAACAGGCAGTGTTGCCAGAAGACGATCTACTGGGGGAGAACAAAACAAATGCCAATGTGCTGAATCGCAAACAGATCAAGGCGCAAAGTGTCAAATTCGTGGAAGAGCAGGCTAAGCGCTATGAATAGGCCCACAATCAAAGGCTATGTAGATTCCTGTTTCGCTTTACCAAGGGGGAGCAAAATTTGTAATGTAAATAGTGATCTGTTGGTAAAGTAATGCAATGAATTTGCTCATAATAAATAGCAACAAGAAACCAAAAAAAAAAATGAATAAATCGTGAGCTGCATTGGACAATCGCTGGCCAAAAACACTAAAAAACAAACAAAACGAAAAAAAAAGACACAATGGAAGCGTTGAATCTATGACGATCGTCTGCAGAAGTCGCTAGTTAACTTCATATAATTGATCCGAAATTGCGGCAAACAGTCGCTGTCTGGGATTTCATCGCCTCAACTTTGGCTTTTGCTAGCTGTACTGATGCGACGCCCTCCGGGTTTGTTATTTCCCCCCCAACAACTCTCCCTCTCTTTTTCCAGTAGCACCGACAGCCGACACAATTGTAGGAGGAAGAATTGCACTGCGGCGCAGAGTTGCCACACAATATAATTGTGGACGAGAGAGTCTCTCTTTATTTATGAGTGGTTTATCTGTTTAGCTTTTATTGCAGGCGAACTGTAATTATTCTTGTAGCCAGTTGAGGCTGCATTGGAGATTAGAAATGCTTTGAGTTCAATGTAAATTCTTTACGATCAATGACATAAGAAACATAAATATTTTTATCACCATCAATAAAACACAACTATAATATTAAAGATCTACAAATCCTAATGATGCACACAAGCATAAACAGTTTAATGGCCAACCATTAATCATTTCCTCGGACCAATACAATGCAACTTCCTCAATGAAAATACTAAAAATATATATATTTATCTTTATTCATGAGCAGCTAACTCGACAAAAGTGTCATAAAAATGTAACAACTTTATTGACTCAAACGAAATAAGTGTTGCCAACGAAACGTTCAGCGTAATCTTGGGCTCATCAACACCAGAAACTTGAGCTGAAACAAAAACCCAAACCTTTTGAGCGGAGCACGCTTCAACTAAACTCGACTCAAGTGCACTTGTTTGTGTATTTGGTGGTTTATCTGCGTACACGATATCACGCCGACGCCGACGCCGACGCCGAGGATGGGAACACGCGAACAGCACAACATATAAGGCACACAAATGAGGTTATGTAAGTTCGCTTAGACAATCAAACGTGGCTCAACAGCCTCAGTGCCTTCATCCAATGTTTATTCATACATTTCGTACGCCCCTTACACCTTGTTGTCGTTGTCAATGCTCGGATAGAGGAAGGAACGGGCTCCCGATGTAACAGCAGTAAAATTGGGCACATCAAGTGCTAAAAATTAGCTGATGATATTTTGCGGTTGCCCTTAAAAATTAATGGCGTTGCCACTCAATGAAAATACAATTTTTGCTCAATCTACCTGCATGCTCTAATATAAATTGTTTGCCGCGATTCATTTCTTTTGTAAGTGCTGAAATTAGTATGTTGTGTAAATATAACTGTAAACTGCCATTGTATGTGTGCGCTCATAACATCAAAACACTGCTCGCCATTTGAATAGGTACACTTTAAAGATTAACAAAATTAAAGATTTTTTTTTATAAAGTTTCATGGTATATTCTTTATATATTTAAAATCGTTATAAGGTAGACATTTAAAACAATTATATAAATATAACTTAATATAAGTTTCTATTAAAGTGACTGTAAGTGTACACATTAATAGATAAATGAGGGCATCTGTCAGTTGTCAGAGTAATTTTTTGTTGTAGTTTTGATTGACCTGCATGCAAGAGGCACACAACTATATTTGTAGACATTAGTAGAAAAACGAATTTGTTATGGCTCGCCCCAAATATGCTAAAGTACACATACATAATTCAATTATAAACATATTTATCAACAACACAAAGCCCAAGCGTATCATAATAAATCATCAATAATAACGGAAGTATTGAGTAAGAGAACACGATCAATTAAAGATCGCTTCTGTAGCTTTAGTTGTGTTGCTACAAAAACAAAGTTAAGTGAATCATTTCACATGACCCGAGACAAACAATAAGCATACAAACATTATAAATAACCGTAGCGAAAGCATTGCAATTGTCTCTGCCCACAAAGAAGACCTATTTAACCCGATACTTTGCACTCTTGGCCCAAAAGCAGCAGGCAAACAGCAGGCGCCAGCAGGCGGGCAGCGGTTCCAATTTAACTATCCAGACGGTTACAACATTTTCAGAAGCCACAGCCCACAAGAGCTGGCATGGCTTGGAGCGCAACAGCACAAGGTTTTGGGGTTTGATAATTATGAACCTTCTTGAATGTTGGCGGCAGTTTGTGTTTGAAATTATTCCGTGAAGGAGTCGCAGTTTCGTGGCTAAAACAATTGGTAGTCAGTCAACTTAACGCGAACTGCGAAACTAGCCAATTTTATGCTTTTCAGCCAGCCGAATCGTGGCCAGCGTTTTTTTTTCTCCCAACTTCTCTCCTTCTCATACAATTTGTAAAACGCAGACGGACAGTGGGCATACAAAATGCGGGATACTCTGCGGTTCCTGTTTACTCTTTAAGTATTAAAAGTAAAATGGTGCATGGCAATAAAAACGTTCAATAAAAAGTTAAATACTGCTTTTAAAAGTAGTATTTAGATAAAACTTATTACCAACACTTTAGCAAAGTTAAATAAAAACAGAGTTTCTTCATTTTTATAGTGTATTTAATGGGATTTACTGAAGTGCATGCAGCTCCTAGGAAATTATCTTGTCAATGGCTGCGCTTCAATTGCGGTCCAGCTGGGGCTGGGCCCCATTGTGCACTCCATATGTGTGTGTGTGTGTGTGTGTTTGTGGATAGATGGACGAGAGTTTGGTAGGTAGGTCGATAACTCAAGGCAACTACCAACTTAAGCTTCCCTTTTTGGCCTCTTGAAAGTATTCATTGGAGTACTTTGGGGTACTATATGTACATATGTATATTTTGAGGTGTGTTCCTTCTCCTTCTCCTTCTCCTGTGCATGCGATAGATGTTCGATTCGTATTCGTGCCATATTTCTTCTTCATTTGCTGGCATAATTTACATATGGTTATGTAAGACGCATTCGTTGCAAGAAACCAAGCAACCAATATACCAAGATACCAACTGCGGCATGTTTTATTTAATTGCCAAAAACGGCAAAATGGTCAAAGTGAAAGAGCCATAAATTGGATACACATGTCAGACTAATATATAATAATATTCAAACCAAAAACTCATGCAGTTTCAAATAGTTTTCGGGGTGCGTACACAGCATGCAAACGATTCAAACGAGTTCTCAATTAACATATTCCCAATGAAGCATTCAATTGTGTACTACTTTCCAATTGAAATGGTTTTTGCCTTTTTGTATTTCGATGTATTTATTATAAAAGTTCTTGTCGCCACCATTTCTTCTGGGATGTGCGACAAAAATACAAACCGGCTTTTTTGGCACAAAGCAAAACTTGACAGATCTTCGCTATAAATAAATCGGTGTCACCCAACAAAAGCCCAACAAATGAATACATTTGTGGCATTCATGATTATGCAATTTATAAAATTAAATAAATGCGAATGTCAAACACGCAAACGAACTGTGTGGTTTTGTGCCAATAAACTTGCTTTGGTTCTAACTGTGTTTTAAAAATAAAACAAAAAAACAACTTTCCCAGCACTTAGCCCAATGACTCAGGCAACGAACTTGGCAATCAGTATTGGAAAAATGCCATGCATAAATATAGTAATAGTAATAATCTGCCTAATTAAGTGTGCCTCATAAATAGTCAAAATCACAGATTAAGACATTTGCCAATGCAGACGAGTTCTTCAAGCTTCACGTTGTTGCACGTTCCATTTCGTGTTGGGATGCCATTAAACAGAATCGGAGGCAACTTCAGCTGACCGCCGAATTTAGTTCTATGCGCAAATGTTACGAAATCACTCTCACAGAACTTACAATATAATAATGAATAATAATCCGCTGTGTGAGCGTTATAACTACTGATTATTTTAATTATAATCTTATGATAAAAGACAAAGCCAAATAAACGCCCAGTTGTCAATGGTAAAATGCCAAAAAATATATGCTTATTATACCCTGGAAAAACACAATTAACTAGGGTGTTTTCTTTAGATTTGTTTATTCAAATGCACAGGGTAGCTACAAAGTCGTTTGGAGTATAAACTCTTTGTTGCATTATGCAATTGTTGGATAGACTAGTACAAAGTATGTCTTTCAGATTCTCGCCTTCAGCTGCTGTTCTATGCAAATGTTATGTCTCTATGCCGATGCCAAATAATTATATATACAGCTGTTGGTTGTTTGTTATCAGCCGCCAGAGATAGAGACAGAGAGACAGAGAGAGAGACAAGACCTTAGACCCCCAAAATACATTGTCGATTGCAGCAACGCCCACGAATTTGGCCAAGTCAAATGCAAGGCAACAGCAACAAAATTGTCTCGTACCATTTGCCCTTCAACCAGCTACAGCAGCTGGCAAGCATTGTTGTTATTGTTGTTGTTGTTGTCTAACTGTAAAGCGTGATAATGCAAACATTATACACTTCATTTCATTTGGATTGAAGTTTAAAGTACTTGTGTAGTTGTGTGTGTGTGTGTGTGTGTGTGCATCGCCTTGTTGTCTTTCAATACCTCAATTAACTCATTATGCGCATGCGCAACTTCTGTTTACCACAAAATTTGTTTGTTGCTTTGTATGAGACAAGATGCCTATCAGTCGGAAGCTTACACGACCATTTTCCAGCATCTTAGATAAACTTAGATAGTCGGAGTTGCTGCCGCTGCTGCTGCTTGTAACTATTAGAACTATGGGTTAGTCAACGATTTCGAAATCGTGAGTTGTTTGTTCCGTTTTAGGTTTGTACTTGAGATAATTATGGATTAAGAGCGAATTGTCAGTTTGCATTATAAAATTTTATTGCAATTGTTTACAATTACATAACTTCGCCATCGTTTAAGAATCTTAATATTGTGCTGCATTTATATTGCAACTTTAGCTGTCATCGTAACAGAGAAATGCATATGGAATATGCTGAATGACATCGGAAATAAATCTGTTAGTAATAGCCATTTGAGATTTGCCAGTTGCTCATCTCATAGTCTGGTGAAATTGTACAAATATATTGACCCGGGACAACATATGTTTTAATATCAACGGAAGAATCGCCCGGTGGCATATATATCTCATTTTCAAACTAATCAGGACAGACCCGACAGTTCGTCGTTATGAATGACGTCACAAACAATGACTGGTTCATCTGCCTCAACGACAACGTAATGCTGCTGCTTCTTAAAAACTTGCATGCCACAGGAAATATTATATGCATATATCTAAAAAGACTTGGTTGTAGCTGGTAGGTTCAAGTCCTGATCCTGTTCTTTAGTGGTATTATTCCACAGTTGGGCAGAGATTTCATGCTTTTCCAGCTCCGTCTGGCCAGTCGTATTTACTATGAAAAGCTGCTGCTGTGCTTTTCTTTTGCACATAAATAGTAGGCGACACCATTCCGAAGGCCAAAAGCAGGCAGTAGTATGCCTTTTGTTAAAATCAGTGATATTCCTTCTATAATAATGTTCTTGGACGCGTAACTGATGTATTTTGTGCATGCGGGATATATCCTCATAAGCCATGAACAGACTAACGAGGAACAACAATGTTAATAGGCCCAATATGATAAAGAAGAATATATCCTGCATCAGTGACGTCAGGCAGCAAACAATTCTGTACATTAGCCCAGATGAAAGTTTGGGCTCCATTTTGGGCGACTCCATTTGTGTTAACCAAAAAAGGTTCTACAAATATATAAACTTTCTCATGAATATATATTTTTTGCGTTATATATTTATTTGTTTTCGAAAATTATTATATCTGAACGTTGAATTTAGGGCAAGCTTAACAAACTGAATGAGGTTCAAAATTTACGAATTTACACCCGATATACATTGAGTTTGTTTTTGACAGCATTTACAATGATAAGCTGCGAAAATCGTAGCTTCAATTTTGATTTTTTTTTTTTTTTTTAGCTAGTTTATGACTAGAAACATGAATCCGTAGAACCTTTTTGTAATTTAGTTTCATATATAAAAACGTTTCCATTAATTATCTTTCGTTTTGGCAGCATGATTCGGCTGTACCAATTTCAACCTTCCGGAACCCATTACAATGGCAATTATCTTTAACCCCAATTATTCGTAAGTAATAGAATGCACAACTTATATATGAAATTCAATAACGTTTATTTATACATTTAACTGTTCAAAGCAGGACAGGGACCCGAAGAAGTGTTACAATCGTGTTTAAAATATGTTACAAGCTGTTTGTGGTTAGAGGGAAGACATCGAGTAATTTGTTTGGGTTAAAGCTAAGAAAAAAATATGAAGAGTTTATTAATTGTTTCTGTATTTCCACGCTGCATATCGTACCAACTGTTGGGCGTCAAAAACATTGTGGGTATTGGCCATTTGAGAGTTGCATGCTGCGCCTCTCATAGTCGCGTTTTCTTGAATGATGTGTGTTTGGTTTATATTGACCCAAGCCTATATCTCTCGTAACGAAAGACATTTGCCTAGTGGCATATTATGTTGATACTTCAAACTTTGTATCAGGAACGACCCGACAGTTCGGAACATTTTTGGGAGTGACGCCACAGTAACTAGTACGTTGTGCCCACTGACAAGTAAGGCGATGCATCTACATATACGGACTATTATTATAATCTGCCGTTATGTGGTTATCTGCAAGAAAGTACATCTATATTTAAACAGCAAACACAATAAACAATCTTACTTACCGAAATATTTAAATTTGATTAGCTGCGATAATTGCGATGCTGGCTGCTGCTTCTGCTGCTGATCTCTTGGCCTGGGATAAATACTTAGGGGAAGTACCCATCCATTGGCCTCAGACAACAGGTTCAAACGGCGCCATGAAAATTGTTCATTGCGTTTAATATTAGAATTTTCAGCAGTTCGCGACGCATTGAGAAAAAAAATGTTTTACAAGAAAATAATTTAACTTAACATTTTACCAAAGGTTGGAGGCCAAAAAGAAAACAGGAAATGTATTTATTTTTTATTTATATTTTTTTTTGAATTTTGAAGCCGAATATAAAGTTGTTTACAGCTCGGGCTGAGCAACTAGAATGATATTGAACTCGACAAGGTGAACAGAGCTGTTTTGTTTTGATTTTCTCGAAAATCAATGCCTACTGTGTCAGTTAAGTTAAAATTCACATGTTTTTCACCAAACTTTCTCAACATTTGACCAATCTGCAAGCTCAATTGCTGTAATTGAAAGCCCTTAACGGCGTTTTAGAGTGCCATTAGAGTGGCGTTTGATGTGATTGAATTATTGGACACTTAAAAGGAAAATGCAACGCTAGGCAGCCAAACTTGGGGAAAAAGCGTGAAAATGCTTTAGCTCGTTTAGCAACTCACTTTGGCCCTTGAGCTGTTAAGCGTCAACACATCTTGGCTTATTGCTTTTCTCTACACTCCCCAGCCCAACCGCACACCCCGCCACCGACACCGCCACCGCCCGAAATGAAAATGGAAGCCTCACATATCGTATTATTGTCGGCGAGGCTGTTAATGAAGATGTTACCGAATGGAGGATTGGTGTTGGCAATCCGTTCATTAGTCCGGAAGTGTTATACATGTTGGAATCTGCGCATCTGAAACTGTCGAGCTGGCTGCATGTTTGAAGTAATTGGAATTTAATTTGATTATAGCATAGCAGCTTACATAATGCTTGTTATTTAATAGCCAGCAACGATCCAAGCGATGCTATCATCAAACGTGTTAGTTGATATAGATTGTCTATAAGCATATTGTAGCCGAAATTAAACGGAAAATCAATCTATAACAAGCGGAATTATGAAATTTATTGGTTTAGCCCATCGGAAATTGTAACAAGCAGTTATAAACGGCTGTCAGATGAATTAACTACTTGAATATTATTTCCTTTCAATTGTTATTGGTGGAATTCAATTGCGAGCACACGTCTGCACTGCGGTTATATCATTTAGTTTCTGGGCTTTTCTGGCTCCCTCGAGTGCAATTTCGAATGCAACCAAAGTGCTGATAAGCAGCAGCCCCAAAGAGTTGTTCCAACAATGGCAGACCGGGAATCGTTGCACAATAACCCACAAAAGAGCCAACCACACAGACCAGACCCACAGCCCAAGTAACCCAATAAAAAAATAGACAAAAAATTGTCGTAATACAGTTTACAGCATTGAGCTTCTAACAAAAAGAAAAACAAAAAAAAAAAAGCGTTTGTGTGTGGGAAACGACAAATAAATTACAACAATGCTTAAGGTCAAGTGATTTGTGCAGAAAATAAGGCATATAGAAAACACATATTGTTTGGAAGCCCGAGAAGATGCCAGCCATGGCTGCTTTTTTCTGATAACCAAAGAAAACGAATAGACAACAACGCGACGGCTGCAAAGGAAACGTGGCTCTAACTCCAACTCCAACTCCAACTGAAAAACCGCTTGGGGGTCAAATGCCGTTAAGGTAACGAGTCGTTGGATCATCGCATTTCAACACCATCGCCCCAACACGTGGTTGAGTCTTTAGAGCGCACAAAGTAATAGATATACTCGTCAGAAAAAAAAAAATTGATTGCCACTTTAGAAGGTCATTTGGCTGCCGCATGAATCAAGAATGTCTGGCAGCTCTTTTAAGTTCATTGAGTGCAGATTTACTCGTTCACAGTCATTACCTTATTCATTTTTTTTTGGTTTTTTGGGGAGTGGTAAGTTTCAGCAAATTTGTAGGGCGTCAATTTGTAGTGTGAGCGCTTATTAATTATATTCGCATTAGCTTGCCAAATTATTGACTGGCCGGGGGGATCAATTGTAAATTATGTGAACTGGTTAGATGATAATTAGTATCTGGTTCTCAAATGATGGTAATTGTCTTCAACTCTTCTAGATTGATTCTCGTAAGTGGAAATGCTTGAGAAAACAATTTCTTTACTTTCTGCAATTGATTTTTATTATTGCTTATTAGCAGTTGATTATTCAATCGCCCACAACAAGGTTTGCTTTTGCTTCCTTTGCATTATTGAACCAAGATTTAACAACTCGAATTTGGTGTTTAACTTTTGTATTTTGACCGCGTACACAAAAACTTTTTTGTTTTGTTTTGTGCCTTTGTATTTACAATATTTATTTGTACCGTTCCTTGAAAGATAAATAAAGTAAAAAAAAAACAAACTCTACAAACATTATCACAGGCAGCAACGTGATTTCCGGAAGTTAAAGCGCAACAAAAGGCGCCTGCGCAAATGTCGTCGCTGTCGAATTGATTGTTGTTGTTGCTGCAGTTGCTGCAGTTGCTGTTGCTGCAGCAACAACGAAGAAGCTTAAAGAAGAAAGTCGTGCGGCAACAGCTGCCGCAGTTGCAGTTGCAGTTTGCAACCTCAACGCCATAGCCATCCTGTTTTGATTATTTTTTTTTCTCGTGCGAATAATGCCATTTGTGTTTGTTTTATAACCAAAATTACAACAACGAGCCAAAATCAACATGCAGCCAGCATAATTGCCGACACGCTCGCATGCGAATGGTCGTACTCATTGGATTGTTATTAAAGTCAAGAACATTTGTTATATGGTTAGGTCTGGTGTAAGTGTAAGTCAAGCTTGTGTCTTGACCAAATTCAGTTGGCACGCGGCAGCTGACAGCTCGGTTGCAGTGTCAGTTAAGCTTTGGGCTAAGACCTCACAGACGCCAACAGTGAAATTAGCTGACAACCAGGCAACAGTTTGAAGCAAACACCTGTCTTTTGTGTGTTGGTTTTGGCTTACCTTTAGCCATGTGAATTTCAATTGTTGTTAGAAAAATAAGTGACCTACTGTAACGACTTCCTTATGGCTTGGATTAGAATTTCAACTTTAAATAAACTTTCTCTTTTCAACTTTCTATTGCTCTTAAGAACGTTGCTTATAGCGAAAGTTACAACTCAACTTTCGCCCCTAGAATTCACTTACATCATCAGCCACATTAATCATGACCTTTGCCTGATTGCATAAGCCAAAGTCATGGTCAAAACTTGGGTAAAGCGCAAAAGAAAAAGTTACGTAAGCTGTTTTTGTTAGCTTTCTTAACTTCGAGATTAATTTCGTATTAAAAATTTTTTTTTGTTCTTTCTAAAGAAATAAAGCTGTCAAGTTGGCAACATAAATAAGAATTATGGAAAATAGTAGAAAGAGCCCATCAAATTGAAAGTTATCGTTAGCTATTTAATTAGCTCTTAGGCCAAGCCAAATGGTGTTGTTGCCCTCTAGACCATTCTTTTGATCATGTCTAATTTTATGCTAGTTTATAAGACGCAAAATCCCCAGGAACCTCAGAGTCTGGCATTTAATTAATGTTCTAATATAAAAAGTTATTATTCTCTACCTGTCGACTGACTTAATGACCTTTTTGGAAGCTGTTGTCTGGCTTCAAAATAAGTTTATTAATTATTATTGGCAAACAGTTTACAAGGCAGCCGCAACGAATATAATTTAATAATAATAAAAAGCAAGAACGAACAGCAAACAACTGAAAGATACTCTGTTTTCTGTACAGCAAAAAAGCTAAAAAAAAAAACGTTTGAATAATTTTACTTTAATCATATGTTCCTCACTGTTTTAAAGAATTTTAATGAGGAGCAGCGTTAATTGTATTTAATTAATTACAAGCGTGGTTCTTAAAATGGCCAAAAGCCAACCTGCACCATCCTGACTATCTATACTCATGGTTCATTGAAGGTCATTGCGCATACCAAACAAATTGAGTTGAAGCAGCGCATCCGCAAGAGACGCATCCAACAATTGCCAATTAACGCACAGTTTTGGGTTTGGGCAATGCCTTGATGAAGTCTTCACAGTTTTTAGCTTTTAACTTTAACTCAATGCACTTCACAGTCACTGCCTTAACGCTTGACCTTTCAATTAATCATGGTTAATTTATACACAAAACAAATTTTCCAGTTTTTTTTTTTCCATCTTCTTCAACGGTAGCTGCTGTCAGTTTTGTCTGGCTTTTCATAATTTTTATCGAAGCATCTATTTATTTTCACACCAACATTCAGGTTTCTTAAAACTTTAAAGTTAACTTTGCTGAGCATATTTGAATATTTTATAGATTGTTTTTAAGTTTCAATATGTAAATAAAACTAGTTTAAGTTTAGGCTTTTTAAAAGTTCAATCAACTCTTGTTTTGACACAGAAAATTCAGAAATGAGTTACTAAAATAAACCGAATAACTTTTAAGTAAGAATCTGAGATTTGACTGTTGAGATCGTTTTAATTGAATTTTTGAATAACATCTTATTGGATGTAAGATTAATGAATCTTCGTCAAGTAGTTAAATAACGAGGCAAAGATATTTTTAAATTATACAGATTTGCAAGTAATGTTTCTTCTGCCATTCTATCATAAAATTATTGAAATCATTAGCATATATAGCCATTATCGAGTAAGCAATTATGTGCACCTTTCGTACACCTTTTTGTATCTTTTTGAAAGCAAACCACTCACATACGATTGTATAATAAAAATTCCGTAAGCTCCGTCTTGTATTAACAATAGTCTAAGGGCCATTGATAAATGTAGTGCCACGAAATTAGAGCAGAAAAATAGTCGAAATTATTTTTTACAATTGCAAAAATTGATTTTTAGACAATAGAAACGTCGCATCATCACAAAACATAATCATTATAATAATAAATGGATACGATATTTGCAATGACACAATAAATAAATCGAGAAACAATTTTCGTTGGTAATTGTGTAGAAAATGTTCAAAAATTGTTCCGCTCTCTTGCAATTTCAAGAGTTATCAATGGAGATCAGTGGGTGAATGGCATAACGGATATTGCCAGTGTTGCCACCACACACACACACAACTATGACACTTATGCATTGCAAATGGCCTATTAATGGTCAGTTGGCGCATAGGCCAGGCTCAGACAATGGGCTGTATTTCGTTGTTGTTGTTACTTGCAGCACTTTCTTTAAACAACCAAGAGGTAAACAATTGAAAGCTTTGAAACCACAAATCAAAAAACCCTATTTAACAATGAGAAATCGCTCGCATTAGCTGGCAATTGTTTGGCACTTTTGTTGGCAGCCAATCGAAATTGCATTTGGCCACACACAATGTTAATGTGCTGGAGGCAAGCTTTTTAATTGTGCCAATAAATATGTAAGACGTAATTGGCACACATTTGTCCATACAGTTATTATAACAACACACACGCCCAAACATTCTCGTTCAGCGTCGCACTGAGACTGACGCTTCGATCAGTTGTTCTGTTATTCTTTTTTGGCTTGCACTTAACGAAGCCTTCGTTTTGTTACAGTTATGTTTACAGTGGAACGCCTGCGACTATTTACTGTTACAACATAAAACTGAAATAAATGTTTAATATACAATGTGGGGGAATCTTCGTAGATTTCCGGCATGTCATCCGCAGTGGGAGTGCTTGAGCACTAGGTCAATATATATGAACGCTTATCAATACAATCAGCGCTTGCAATTAGCTGAAATTGCATTTAACTGCTCGTAAGTGCAACAGCTCTCAAACAACAAAAAACATGTTATAAATTCTCCGAGTTACGGTTAATTTCCGCTCGTCAGCAGCGGTTAAAGCGGTTTCCATTTAAACAGCTGAAGGCTTAGAAAAAACGTGTGAAAATTATGAAATGGCATTTGTAGACGCTGCTGCACTTAAGTAAGTGGATTGCACTCCCGAAAAACGCCAACAACCACAATAGCACTAAACTAAAGTGAGTTTAATTGTGGCCTTTGTTGGTCTTGTGTGGTGCTCAGTTCATTTATCATGTCATACGATCTACTAAGATCTGCCCAAGATTTGTGTGTCCTGTCATAAAGTCTTTTTCTCTCTCTCTTTCTCTCTCTGGCTGTCGTTGAATTTGGGCTAAAACAAAACGTAAATAAATAATTTCTCGCAATTTATGTGTCTTTGTTTGTTTGCTGATGCGAATTCATTAATTCGCATTTATCATTTCATAATCGCAAAACAGCTACCAAAAAGCTGCCATTTTTCTTTGCGGTTGCTTGCTTAAGTCAGTCAGGAACTTATAAATTGCAGCCTGCACTTAATCAACAAACAATTGCATAAGCGTGTTTTAGTCTTGTACTGTTTATTATTAACACTTTTTTTTGGCCGGCTTACTTTCACCATATTATAGGGCTTTATTGAATAAATTGTGCAATTTTTATTTGAATTACTTTAAGTCATGTTTTTGTCAAATAAATTTACGGTTTTTTAAATATTTTTATCTGCAGCTTAAAATCATATTGTTTTGCGTTTCGACTTTCTCCAAACAAAATTAGTTAATATATCACAAAACGTCAATTTACACACACAATAGGCATATAACTAAGCTTAACAACAACAAAAAGCCGCAAAATAAAACAGAAAATCGAATTAAGTTCAAGAGTTCAGGATGAGCCAGGCCCTATATATTTTTGTTGTCTTATTTCTTTTGATTTGCTGGCAACACTTGAGTGAGTTGCTTTGACGGCAATGTCTTGACAAGCGACGAGTACTCGTAATACACACACACACAGACACACATGAAGGTAATCCCAAGCCGAAAAAAAACCCAAACTTATGCAATAAGTTTGGCGATACACAAAGCGACAATTTGGCGTGGCCGGGGCTGGGATTGAGTCTGTTGTTGCTGAAGTCATCTCATCATCAATGATTTTCACACGCGTCAACAATTAGTTCGTCAGCTGTTTGCCTTTGGTCTCTGGCAAAAATAGACCCAATATGATACAACCAATGCCGCAAACCGTGGCCGACATGTACATTGTGGCAGGCAAACCGGGGCCAAAGATCATAAGCGGATATATTTTGAGCGAGACAAAGATGAAGATGCTCAACGTGACCATGCAAATGGACGTGCCAAGGGAGCGTATCTGTAAGGATTAGGTTATGAATAAGCTTGTCATAAATGATTTGTCTAACTCACCTTAGCGGGCAGCTGTTCAATAATAATCACAAAGATGAGCGGTATAACGCCCAGCGATGCAATATATGATACAAAGCACATAAGCAACAACGAGAGCCAATTGTTATCAGCCAAAAACTCTCTAGATGCCAGCTCCTTGAGCAGACCAATGGCCAGTTCGCCAAGACCCATGCCTGCCATGGAGGTGAGCAGCAGCGCACGTCGACCCACCCGATCCACCAAACTGACGGCACACAATATGCCCAGCACCTGCACCAAACCCACAATAATGGTGCAGGTATTTGCGTCAATTTGCGTCTGCAGCTCCTTGAAGATATGCGAGGTGTAGTTGTACAGAGCAAAGCTGCCCGATAGCTGATTGCAAATGAGCAGCGTAAAGTTGAGTCCAAAGATCTTTACGGTTGGCCAATTGACTGTAAAGTTAAGCACATACATAATCCAGAGCTTATCATGTCTAGTTGAGGCAAGATAATACTTACAGAAATCTTTCCAGCTGACATCTTGCCGCACACCGCCACTGAGCACTTGTTGTTTGAATGTCTCAAACTCTTTTTTAGCCTCATCATCGTTAGCTGACTCATTGTGTGAATGGGTGTCGGGTAGATTCTTATAGAAATAGTATGATTTCTCTGCCTGAGCATCGTGTCCCTTGCGCAGCAGGTATTGTGGCGTCTCTGATAAGCCCCAGATGGAAATTAGATATATGATTGGCACTAAAATAGCTATGCATGGCATCAGATAATAGCTCAGATACGAGGTGAGTATATAGCCCATAATCATGCCAAAGCTAACATACATCATGGCCATGGAAGAAAGTGCGCCACGTATGCTGAAAGAGTCATAGAGGAATAGAAACTTATTCTTATGCTTTTTTCCTTTGTATTATAGACAAATGTTGAGCTTGGTCAAGAACTGATTTAACAGCACTTTCATAAAGTGTTTCTTAGTTATCGCAAGTGTATTATAATACCTAAATTACTTTCTATCTAAATGCGTGTGAATTGCATTGCCATAATCAGTTAGATAAATCGTGAGTAAACATTCACTTACTTGTTATCAGAAATTTCAGCAACGAATATTGGTAATACCACATAACAGCCACCGCCTGAAATGCCAGCTAAGAAGCGACCAGCATATAGATATGTCACATCTTGAGCCAAATAGATAAGTATCCAATAGGTCTGTATTCAAATAAATAGAGACTTAGCTAAGCTATTCCATAATATTTGATAGCTACTTACCATATTGGGTAAGGCTAGGAAGTACATGCACAGTTTGCGGCCCAGGCGATCCAGTAAAAGTCCAAATATGATATTACCCGCCAATGCGCCCAGTCCAATCAAAGAACCCACCCAGGAAGTCTCATCGATGCTGAGCGGGCGGTTAAGCGCTGTCTGATCTGAAGCCAAATATGGCAGCGAAGGCGCCAACCAACCGACACCAATGCCATGGGTCAAGGTCATTAGATGCACTATGTTTCGGTTAGAATCGTTTATAACAAGAATCGTATGTAGTTGTTAACTTAACACACCTGTCATGGTGGCTATGACCTGCCAGCGGTAACAAGCACTGAGCACACTTAACTTTTTCTCACTGACACTGTATACCATTTTGCTCACTATTTGACGTTTCTCAACACTGATTAATATGCAACACGTTCACTGGTTGGGTATCTACTGAATACTCTGAATGCGATTCATATATGATTTTATAGTAAAAATTCACAGCTTGTGTGTGCTATAAACGCCTTATAAATGTCATTACTAAGATTAGATATGTGGGTAAGGGTTTACGTTAAATTTTTTTGACTACTGGCTGGTACCCTTGGTAAGAATGAAGCCTGAACGTGAGCATTTTGAGTGGTTGTTGGGGAATTTCTTAAAAAATATATAAACAAAAAGTAGTAAGCCAAACAAATCAAGGATACATTATGGATCATTTTAATAAATACTTGCGATACTATCAGATAAGATAGTTTGTTGTAAGTATTGGTTTGCAATCGTACAAAACGCCTACTCGTTGTTTTTAAAAAAGATAAACTTATAAATATTATAGTATTTAATTGTTGTAATTACACTTTACCTTTCTATATTCACATCTTTACTCAAGTGTCATTATCTTTATTGTTGTAATAACAACAGTTTCTGATATATGTACTGCTCAAGATTATATCAAGCTATCATATGTTTTCATAACGCTTATCTAAGTATAACTAACAGCTTCCCCATTAAAATGATATGAACTTTGCTCATTTAAGTTTAATGTTAAACCAAGTTAAACACTTTTATTTCGTAACATTTTGAAATGAAAAGAAATAACTTATGCTCTCTACTGATAAAATGTGTGAAAATGTATATATACTTTTTTAAACAAATAACTTGATATGATTGATAAGGATCTTGAGTTGAGTTTATATTCTAACCAGAAAAAACATACCCGAATCTACTGTTCGCAGTGAAAGTCGCACACGTTGCCTTATCTCAACAGTTGCTAATTCGGTTATTTGTTCAACACACAAATGACAATATAAAACTCATAAAACAAGAGAGAGAAAGACAAAGCATAATGAGCATAATTCGCATTGGCAATTCAAAACAAAATGACTTGACAACACGATGAGGTTAAAGTCAAAATGTACAAAAGGCAGAAGACACAACAAGTTGGCAATGCAAAGATTTGTTGCATTGATAAACTCACAAATTCAGAAATTGGTGATCGTGTCACAATAAATGATTTTCCTGCGATCAAATTGTGATTAAGGTACTAGTAGTAGTTCCTCGTCTGCGATCCCACACAAACTTATGTCGTTCGATAATGATGGATGTGTCGCTGTGCTACCAGCCTTGTTGCCAAGCCAACTCTTCCAACTCCATCGATGCACCGAACTTGCATAAATCTGCATTGCATTGCTTGCTTCTTTCTTTTTCTTTAACTGGCGTCCGCATCGTGATTCGTGGCCAGAGTCTGTCCAGGGTCACAGTTCAGACCCTGCGGTCGAATGTGCAGTTATAATGCTCAATAAAAGATACATTTTTGTTGTTGTGCCTCTTGTTAGCCTGGAATTGAGTAGCCATTAAGCCCGGCTCAACATGGCATATTATGTCGCCGAGTTTTATAATCAATATGAGCAATAGTCTGGATTTTTTTTTTGGTTTTTTCTCTCTCTTTTTTTTTTATTGCCAAACACAACTACATGATCTTTCATCATTAGTTCACGATTGTTATATTATTTGCAAATGCTTAGCTGTCACTTTCGATTCAGACTGGTTTAGCTGAAAAGCCCAAGTTGTCACTTGTTAAATTTATTTTCAATCGTTTCTCTAAAATTATATTCACATTGACATTCTCAGTGGATGATGTTCGATTTCAAGTTTACTTTCAAAGCATTAGATGCTTAATTAAAGATGTGCTGGATACCAAATTTTATTGTTTAATTGATAAGATCTAAGTATGGTATTCTCGAAAGTTCAGCATAAAATATTATTCGATTGAAATAGCTAGTACTTAGTTGTTTATAAATAAAAGACAGTAAATTTTAACAAATATTTTTTATTCCATCATGATAATGTATTTTTAATGTTTCTTTTTCTTAAATTATTTTAAAGCACAGAAATTTGTGTCACTTTTGAGAACACCATAAATCAAAATGTTTCTGCTTATCTTTAACTTTGATCTTGACATTTTTGGGTCTCTAAGCAGAACAAAGCCTAAACTCCGACATTTTTTTTTGTCTACAACTTAATGAAAAGAATTTTTAAAATTCTGGCTGCATGCATGCTTTATAGTATTAAAGCTTAGCTTGATAATTATCAAGAGGGTAGGGCAAATGACAAGAAAAAAGAAAATCCCAAGACCCTTGGCTCGTAAAAATTTAATTAGATTAATTGCAGTTATTTGCAATTAGCTCAAGCAGCTGTTGAAAATTCTACAATAAAATCAACAAATTGCCACTGCCAGCGTTGAGCTAGAAAAACCTAACGTGCTGAGGAACTGACGGCATGAATGGATGAGTAATTGAAGACAGTAGCGAATTTGTGTTTTTTTGTTGATTGTTCTCATGCTGTGACTGAGGTCTGAACATGTTGACAGCAGGCGCGACAAACGCTGCTGCCGCTGCGGCTGTGGCGCGGTGTGTGGGTGCAACATGCTAGTGGCAGATACAAAGGGTATCTGCCAGATACTCAGTGGAGGCCACCATGTGCCGCCAGCAGCACACCAAAAATCGCACGTTTCTATGCAAATCTTCGTTGCTTTTCAATCTTGTTTCTATTATTATTTTTATTTTTTTTATTCGGGTGGATTCTCTCTCTCTCTTGCTGTTGAATTTTGGTGGCCTGTAGGTAATAATTATCGCTTGCATTACGTATTTCGGCTGGTAGACGCTTTTGTTTACGATGCGCCTTTTACATATATTTTTCTTCTCTAATACTCTATGTGGCAATCCTACAGCTTAGCTGCTGGCATAGAAAACGAAAATGGGTGTTAAATGGTTTTTCAATTCAACAAAAAGAAAAAAAACTTTGCTGTCTTGCATTCGATTGCAAGCATAAAAAAACTACACGAGAAAAAAAAGAAGACCTCGTTCCATGTACTTTGATGGATAGTTTTGGGTTAAATATAGGTTAGGTTATGGCTTCTTAAGTGCTACAGCGATGATTTGACACATTGCCCGCAAAATGGCAAACGACCTTTTAAGGTTGTTGCTCAATCTGCCCAAGCTGCCATACATTCAAGCATTCAAGCGTTAAAGGCTCGCCGTTAAAGAAATACGGTTGCCTACAAAAATGAATTAATTAATTTTTGTTTGGAAAATACAAATCCTAGAACTATTTACAGTTAAAAGTTAAGTTATTGTCTAACGTTTAGCCTAATTTGATTGGCTTTAGCATTTATTTCTCAATGTCAAATATTAAATAGTTTTTAGCTAAGCGCGTGCATCAACATAATTATGATTAAAATACTCGTAGAATCAATTAAATTAAGCACATTTAATGCCGCAAGCAAAAACCAATAATAAAACTTGCAAAGATATTTTATTGAACGACAAAAAGATACCTTTTACAATACAAAATGTATTATTTGATTGTGTTATTGTCGTAGTACAAAGCTATTAAGTTAAGTTCTATCGTATACTGCCTTTGCTTTTTAAAGGGTATGCAAATTGTTCAATGTCATTTGCCAGCAAATTAAAGAACTGTCTAGCTGTTCGTGTATTATTTGGCGAGTAAGAAGCCAACCCAAATATGAAATGCAGAATCAACTCGCTATTAAAATCACGTTAAGTTTAAGCATGAACAGCAAGTTTGTTGCTGCAGTCTTTCGTTTTATGTCTTTTGTAGTGATTACCAGCGTCGCTTCTGACGATTACCGGCGCTTTTAATAGAATCCAATGCTGATTCGTTCATGTGGCAGACAGTCAGGCGCTGCTGATGGCTGGAAGTAGATAGCTACCACCAAGAAAAACACAAAAAACGATGGAAAAAACAAAACTCGTGGGAATATTTGTGACTGCGATTATTTAAGCATTTCCTATGGCAAAAACATAATCGAAGGCGCAATGCAATGCGCCGTGTAGTGCTGCCATCTGCTGCACGTGGAGGTGGAGGGGCGGTGCCAGAGATGAGGTTGCAAAAAGGAGCAGAAGCTTCGTTGCTTTGCCCAAGAAGACGCAGCAGCAACTGAATAAACTCAAAAAGTAAGTTGTGCAATGGCGGCGCTTGTCAGGGCTGCGACTCGCAACCAAAATCACTGCGCCCGTCATCCTCAAGAAGCTAGCAAATCATAATAATAGTAAACTGTCCACTGTCAACGCTTCAGCTGTCTTTCCTCTCATCCTCTAAGTCTATCTTTAGCTCTGTCTATCGCTTGATCGCTATAGACAGTGGCCCATAAACAGAAACCGACTCAAGTCATAAAGTCGTCAATGACAGCGTTTCGAATCAATAATTGGTATTTGTTTTTCTACACCGCACTTCAGCGGCGGCTTGAGGGCTCTTCAAGAGCGCCCATTAATGATATATCTGCACGCTTCCCTTTCCCATCATTAATTGTGTGCGTCATTCGAGTGTTTTTAAAATTATGATTAATTTGAATTTGTTTTTTGTTTGCTTGGAATTTGCTTTACATTTGTTGTAGCTCTAATTTCTTAATATGTATTATACTAGCTAAAACTTTATTTAGTATAAACTTGTATTACTAATCTTTTGTATTAAAGTTCTGCTTACAATTTATCTGTTAAGCTGTTAACAAAAACTTATCTTAACAGCTAACAGCAATGTTAAAGCTTAACAGTTTCGTCCACGCCTCTGTCTCTCTCTCACTCTGTTTCTGTTAACTGTCACATTCATCCACGCTCTTGCTGCTCTCTGGCATAAAACAGCTGATCGCTGGACCGGTCGCAAAGTCAATTGCATTTGTTTTTTTACTGTTTGCTTTTTGCTTTTGCTTTTGTTGCATGTCTAATATGAAAAAGTTGTTGTTGCTGACTTCGAGGAAGATGTTCGCTTACTTCGGGGCCTATAGCGCAGATTTGCGGTTGCTTCGGTGACTTTGCCGACTGCTTTTCTTGGCTGACTTTGCTGGGGAGTCGCTTTTGTGCGTTTTCGCTGGAGAAGAGTGCGCCGAGTCGGCATCGGGGGCCGAGTTGGAGTCGCTCAACTACTAAAGTTGGATGCCGCATTTGCCAATTGAAACATTCAAATGTGAATATCGTACGGGTGAAGACGTCTTCTGTTCGGCCTGGCTCCTCAGTTAGTACCTAAAACTTAGAAGATTTTTTCAACACTCTATTAAATAGCAACTCGAAACTGTTGTGTGCTTATACAAATCAATTGTGAATTGTTTCAAGCGAATATTTAAAAATAAAAGTGATATAGCTTGGAACTTTAGTGTTGGATTTGAATTAACAATAAATAATATTTATGCATAATATCCAAACAAAACGCTGTCAAAACTAACAAAATCACTTTAAAATAAAATTGTTTTCGTTCAAAGAATTGTTTTCAAGATTTATAATTACTCAATTCTTAGACATATCCTAAAGATTATTTTACCTACGAATTAAAGTTTTAAAGTGATTTTGTTTTTATCTTTGGGCTAACGACAACTTAATATCTGTGATATCTGTGTAGACAAACAAATCTAGTGAAGAAAAAAAAACACAAGTTAACAACGAAACAGCTTCAAAAAATAATGCAACATTATAACTAATATACAACCAGAAACGAAAAAAGAAAAAAAAACTTAACGAAACAGCGGAAAACTCTATAAAAGCAATTCAAAACATATTACTTCACTCACGAAACCGAGAGCAAAAGCACTTTGCGAGCACAGGAAGAAGTTGCTGCCACAGTTTTGTAGCCACAAAATAATCTGACATTGAGTCTTGTTGCTGATGCTGCCGCTTAAAGGTAAGTGATTGCTTAGAGTTGCCTGGAATCTTGGCAGCTGTTACTTCTAAGCTATTCATAAATGCCAAAAAATATTTGCTTTCACACAAAATTCGACATGCAAATGGCATTAAGTGCTTTTGGTTTTTAATAAACTTCAAGTTTTAAGAAGGACTTAAAGTAGTTGAGTTTGATTCAACTTAACTTGAACACAAAAACTATAAAACTTTAAGATTCTTTGATCACCTGTCCATAAATTATTTTGTATATTTTTTCCTGGAATTTGGTATAATATAGTTCTGAGACCAAAAGTTCTCTTAGTTGACCTTACGTTGCCTTGAGTTGCATGCAACATTGTCCTTAAAAAGAATTTGTTAATTGCAATTTCAAAATGCAAATGCAAAAAGCATCATAATGACACAATGTCATCACAATTAAATGTGAGTAGCATCTGCTTGTTGTGTTAATCAACTGCCTGTAATTAGCTAAGATAATTGTTTGCATATGCTTTGGCTAGTCCATGGTATGTTTAATAAATAAAAAAAAAAATAATCTATGCTTAGCATTAACAACAGAATTGATCAGTCTTTGATATTGATGGCATACATTTCAATGATTATAATTTTGTTTTGGCTATTGAAATTTTTGCTAGTTTTTAATTGTGTATTTGTTGTTTTCGCGCTTTTTACCGCATAAATTTACCATTGCTGAAATAACCACAGCTGAGTTTTTTTTTTCTTTTTCTTTTGTTTGGCATTGTTATTAAAGCATCTGAGATTAAGTACTAGTAGTTCAAGGATGCACAGCAGTAGCTAAAGCAGCAGCAGCAGTAGCTAAAGCAGCAGCAGCAGTCGTAGTTGCTCAGAATAAGCTGCTTGGGGGCAGCATTTTGGGGCAGCTGCAATGCTTGGTTAGATAATTTATTGTGTTGCAGCGCCCAAAATTACAGTTGAAGCGACAGCAGACACAGAAAGTACTTACTTGTGCAGGAATTAGGAAATGCGGCTTAAATGTCAAAGAGTTGCTACAGATATTTCTTCTCCAGCCTTGTGGCGCAAATGAACAAAAGAAAAGCGCAATGTTGCTGCAGACATTGCTTTGGAAAATCAGACAAATTTAGGCCAAATGTGTGACTTAACATCTTTCACATCACACACATACAAACACACACTTATACACAACAAAGCGAAGGTGTTTTTAGTTAGTATTTTAGTTTTATGTGGCAGAGGGTTAAAGTTGAGATGGGTTAAAGAAAAGAAATAAAACTAGGGGGAACAGAAAAAAAAACACAAATGCCTCTATACAATATAATTTTGTTGTTATTGTTGCTGTTGTTGTTGTTGTTGTTGCAGATGACCAGATAAAAGTTCAAAATGCGAATGTTGCCTGCCTGGTTGGGTTTAGTTTGGTTTGGTTTGGTTTGGTTTGGCTTGGCTTGGGCCTGAGTTGGTCCGCTTTGCTCATTAACGTTTGCCAGCAAAGAAATGGCAAATAAATTTAAAAGTCATTCAAGCAACAATGCCCAAAAGCAGACCCCACGCACCCCGCCCCACCCCTCCCAAAAACACTCACCCGCTCCCTCTCTCTCTCTCTGTCGCTCTCTCTCGCAATCAGTATCAACTACAAGTTTTACTTTGTTTCATCTATTTTGGTTGCTGTTAGCTGTACTTGTATTCGATTCAAGTGTTGATGCGTTAACTGGCGCTGCGTGCGCATCGCTGAAAAGCCAATGAGCCGCATCTGTTGCCGGCTTCAGTTTGCCACAGCAGCGTCTACGATCAAGTAAAAGTAACCTAATGTATCTTGTGTTGTTGTTTTTTGCTTCTTGCTGTAACCCCCTCTGTAACCTTAGTGCTATTTTTTTTTTAGTGCCCATCTTTAGTGATTAATGAAGTGTGTAAATAATGTACATGTTTTCTGCCTTTGATGCTGCCACAAGATTTCAACATATTCTAAGCATCAGGTTTGGTTCGTTTCTTCTCTACTCTTTTCATCTGTATTGTGTTGTTGTGCTGTTTGTTATTCTTTAAGTGCGCAACATGTTTTGCTTTGTCTTGGGCGCTAGGCTTTGTAACAAGTTATGAAAACACACACACTTGGCTATACAAAAGACTTTGACAGCGAACTTGCAAAGCGCTATAAAAAAAAACCAGCAAAACTAAATAAAACATCAGCTCGCGTCGTTTGGTCGAATGTCGGCTACGCTTCAAGTGTTATAACCAAATCGATTGTCAACCTTTTTTAATTTTGGCTGCTGCACGCAAGTCTTGGACAACGAACTTGAACTTTAGTAGTGGAGTATAAATTTTTTTTTTTGGACCTAGCTTCCTTTCAAATTGAACTTTAAATCGAGCCATCTGCAGATGGTCTTTAAGGCTCACAAATATTGTATTTCCCCTTTCAAATGCATGCGTAAAAGCGTAAACGATTGTATTACATCACAAATTCATTTAACTATAAAATGCCAAGTTCTTAAATAACAGTTAACATAAAAGAAGATAAATCTGCACATTCATCAAGACGCGTGCGTTGCAAATTGCGTAGCCGCAAAGGCATCAGCTCGAATGCTTTTCGTTTTTATACATTTACCATGGCACACAGGCAGACAGGCCGGCTCTTGATAAACGGCCAGCAGCATGTGGCTAAATGTCAGTGCAAAATGCTGACCTCCATGTGGCTGACAGTCTGCCATTTTAGGGCTGCCATTGAATGGCATTTGCTTTGACCAAAACTTCAGATATTGCCAAAGATATTTTTTTCTTTTGGTTTCTTAGCAATTGGAGCATCTTTATTTATATATTAAACATATTTTGCTTGTGCATAAAAACAATAACTCAATGCCAGACAATTCTTTATAGAAATAGTTTTAAGCTTAAGCCCGCATGACAAATTGTATAAAAATAATAATAATGTTTGGTTATTCCCAATAAATGTTGTGCAACAAAAGCTAAATGGATAAATAAACAAGAAGAGTATTTTAACATATATTAAATACTCAATTATCATCTTTAATGTGCGTTCTGGAGAACAAGTTTAACGCTACAATATGTAGAAATATATCTGATTTGTTTTGTTTCGAAATGCAAAAAAAGCTTTTACAGTTAATGGCAATAACAACAGCGAGCAGAACTTGTTTGTTACTACGCCTCATCAGGATCTATATATAAGCTAATGACATCATTATCAATAACATCATTTACCAAAGGATCAAGCAGCATGAACGCTCTAGAAAAGTGTTGAACCGGTTATGAGTAGGGTGATTCATGATGCTATTTATGCTAATAGTCTAATCAGGTGTCACGCTCAGTAGGTGGCTTCAAATGATGCGACATTAAACTTAGCTCTTGTTTGAGTTGTCGCTTAATCTGATGACCCGCATTGTTTAAAAATATCTATGGTCAACTTTCAGTTCCGTATACATTTTTCTCAGCCTGACAGCCATCGCCAACTGCTTGTCATTGTACTGGATTTCACGAGTTCTTAAGAGGATGCTGCCAATGATAGGTACATACATTAGACAACTACTTAAGTAGGCATTATAAAGTACTATTAGGCGGCTTTGGGCCAATTAGAAACGCCTTAGCATCTGGAGAAACATAAATCAAAAGCACTTAGCATTATTTTTCTCATTCGATATGCTCGGGTAGGTCATTTTGATTATGTGCTTGAAGCACAATTAAAAGCGCGAAGGCAACGCAATGACAAGAGCTCTTAACAGTCATAATCGAGGCACTTTGATGTTTTCGACAACTTGTTCGCGTTGTCATCATTCAGAAACAGAAAACAACACAAAAACACAGTGGATCTAAGCAACAAACAGTTTTAAGACGTCGTGTCTGCCACAGTCAAGTTCGATACTTAAGTCTTTTGTTGTTGCTTGTCTTTTGATTTCAAGAATTCGCCAATAAATTATTATTTTTAGCTGGCTTTCAATATTTGTTTACTTTCATTTGCATATTGCAATAAAATTAGGAAAAATAATTATTATTTAAAACATTTCTCGATGATATTCTAATAGTAGTTAAAAATGCCTTAAACTTAAATATGTTGCAAGCTGTTTAAGCATTGTTATGTAATATGTTATTGTATTCGTTTGTCTAATAACAATATCATTTGGGCTTAACTTACTCATTATGTGAATTGTTATGACCATTTATTTGGATAACTTTTTAAAGTTAAGCTAATAATGACATACATTTTTCAAGCCATTTCCGCTTGTATTACATTTTCCGCTGCTGACCCAAACAAAAGCAGCAAAAACAACAACAACAACAACAACAATGTGCAATAAAATCATAACAAAATGAATATCAAAAGCAGCAGACTTTCGTTTACAAAGCGAAAACCCCAAAAAAAAAAACATACAAGAAGTAATACAGAGATAGATAAAAAGTCAGACAACAACAGCGGCGGCAACAAGAAACAATTACTCCAAACAATAAGCGACTAATTCGCAGCTTCAGCTTGAGACGTTGGTGGCGTATGAGCAATGTATACATGCATACATATATATTTGTGTGGGTATACGTGTGAGTGTGCGGAAAGTATACGGAGATGAGTGCGAGTAATCATAAAAAGGCCATCACGATGAGGAAAAGTGCGCTGGTGTTGTATAAATTAGAGAAAAGCCGCATAAGCAAGGAAAAATTGTTATCCATTGTTGTTGGTTAATTAATCAGCAGCAGCGACAGCAGCGTCAGTAAAGCCAACAACAAAAAGACCAACAGCAGCTGATTATTTAACCAAGTGACATAAAACTCTGCAGTTGGGATGGGAATGAAACACTGACCCACATTTTGTGGGTGGTTCATAAATCAGATATCGGTCGAAAGGTAAGAAGGAATCATAATGCAATGCAAGAGTTTCCACCAGTTTTACCTGCGGACTGTGGCAACTCTGAACCAGACAAACTGGCGGCAGAACAACAGCAATTACCTATTAATTGTTGCTGCTGCTGCTGCTGCTGCTTGTGCTGCTGCTGTTGTTGTTTTGGTTGCTGCTCGACAGCTGCAATTGTTGACGGCGTGTTTGGCGCCGCCTTTGCTTGTCATAAATTGCGGCGTCGCTTGTTTTCGCTTTGCCGGCGATTGCCTCATATCAATTGAAACTGCAATGGTGCAGCAGTCGCGGCGTTTGTTTGTCTTCTTGTTGCAGCTTTTCGATCTTATTTATCTGTAGTTTAACATTTATATATTTAGTTTCTTTACCGATATGTGTTCACATGAATTATAGTTATGTCTATTCTTTAACGAGTTATTTATCTGTGAAAGATTCACTACATAGTTAGTGAATATCTCATACGATTAAAGCTGTTAATAAACAAGTTCGTTGCCTGAGTCTTTTGTCTACAGCTTTCTGTTTTAGACATTTGTTTAAATTCTTGTTTCAAAATGTTACGATTTGCCAGAATGCAAATAAATAAAGGTTTTTATTGGGCGCATGTTAAATTTTTTAATGTCCATGCATTTGTGCTTAATTTTTAAACTCATAAACAGAATTTGATTGAGAAAACGATATTTAATCTTAATTAGTTTCCAGATCATAAATTTGTTATTATAGGCATAACATTTAAGTAATCAGCAGCAGCAATTATTAAGAAATTGCTCAGATAAAATTAAAAGGTAAAAAATATTTCCAAAACAAAAATACAACATAATACTTTGCATACGCAATAAAGATGAGCCAAAGAAAACCAACAATTTTCAACATCACAAAATGGGCCGATTGTTGGCCAGCGGAGCAGAGCAAAGCGTACAGCGGGAGACGGGCAATTAGCGCCCTTCGGCGAGCGGTCAATTGCTCTCCCGCGGGGCACAGCAACGGTTGCATGAAATATGTGCTGCGGCGCCGTGACCCAAAACGCGGAAAAATCTAAGCGTTAAGTGCTCTGGTTTGCTTTACAAATCACAGACGAGCTCCAATTTGCCACTGCGCACTTTTACAAACAATGTTTAATTGGTATGGTATGGTTGGCCTGGTAGGCGGCGCTGTGGGCGGTCCTGGCCAGGGGGCAATGTGTGAAACATGTGCGGACAGGCATGCTGGCACGAAGCGTCGAACTGTCTGGCTGGCATCCACCTTTTTTGCTCTGCCAAACTGCCACACTGCCACACAAATTGCAAATGAGCTGCATGCAAAAACTGCGCTGCGGATATGCACAAGAATTCTTGTGCAAAAAAATACACACACAAAAACATACCGAAATCGTATCAAAGGCAGAGCAAATCTTTAACAAAAAAAAAATGCCGCTGGCTAATATAAAGATGCCCAAAAAAAAAACTTAAAAAAAAAAAGAAGATACAATTGCATATGACCTCAAAATCTATTAGCACGTCGAACTCTGGCGGCTATGAAATGCAATCGTAGCCGCCGCCTCCCTTAGGCCAATTTTTTGGACAACGCTTTTTGTGGCTGCGAACATTAATGTCCAAAAACTGTGAAGTTGCCCCAAAGCCAAACCAACGCCAACAACAACAATCATAGCTACCACAGTTACTTCAGCTGAGCATCTGAGCGTCTGTCTGAGCATCTGAATCTGTGGCACGTAGGTCAACGCATCAGCAACCGCATCGTATACATCGTCTGGCTGAGGAGCAACCAACTTTGTCTGTTTATCTGTCCATTTGTCTGTCTAGCTGCCTATCTGACGGCCTTTAGCTACATCTTCAGCATACATAAAATGAAGTTTAAATTTTGTTATTGCAAAATTTACATGGTTTTCTTTGTGTGTTTCTTACACGTATTCACACCTGACTTTGTATCTTGTTGTGTGGTGGGCACTCAACTTCCACAAAATTAGAAGTAAACGCCAACTTATAGTCAATATTTATTTAACTAGAGTTTGCTGTTTTTTGTATCTTTTCTATTGCAACTTCTGACCTTTTCTATTATATTGCACTTCTTGGTGTTTTGAAATGGTATTATTGAAATTTTTGTTGTTTATCTAAATAAATTTGTAAATATTCAAAGAATTGTTTTTAAATTATTGCAAAAATGTTGCATTGCAAAATTCCCCCCAACAGTAATTGAGCAGTGTTACGCACACTTGTTGTTTTTAATTTTAGAAAGGTACACATCTTATACATATATATATATCGTGAATTGCATGTTTAGCATGTGTTGTTGTTGTTGGCTTTGTTTCGTTGACCTAATCATTCATTCGTTATCTGTGCGCTTGATTTACCGTTAATAACAAAACAACAACCACAATTTAACCCGATTCACAGGGCTTACAACATCTCCCGTTAAATTATTCAACTTAATTATAATTATAAATTGTGAAAATATTTAAACGCACATTAGCCTAACGTTTAGATAGAAGACAACAAAGTTGTATCGAAAAGTACGTCACAATTGTGAAGAGGTTTCATCTTTGCAAATGTTGCCAATATAAAATAAGCTTTTAATTGCTCAGCTCCTAAGCTCCCAGCCAAAAAATCGCCAAAAAAACAAAAAAAAACAAAAACAACAGCATCATTTGCAAACTCCTCTCTAAAAACAAAGTGAATAAAACATGGCATATACAATGGTTTTGGGACTTTCAAAAAGTGTTGTTGTTGCTGCCTGGGAAACGTAGCGCAAGTTAAGTTGTTGGCGCGCTTTATGCATTTATAATAATATTTTTCACACAATTAATTTAAAGCGCAGGTAGAAAAACAAAAAATAAACACAAGAAAAAAAAGAAGAATTTTAAATATTAACATTTTAATTTGTATTGTTTTTTGAACAGCATATTCAGTAGTAACAAACAAAAAAATAATGTTGATATTGATAATTAATTATAGAAATTAACATATTTGAAAGTGTTAAAACAAAAGACCTAAGAAACGAACTTGAACTTGCCAAACTGCAACTTAGCTTGAAATTAATGTGCGATCTATGAAAGCACCATAGCTGTTATTCCTGTATCTTTAAGCAACATATTCACTCTCACCGTTGGCCAAAGCTTTCAATGACCAGCTGCATCTTGGCGCTCCCACATCGAGTCAAAGCATTATCTTTAACGTTTTCTTTTTTGGCGATTGCATTGAAGATGCGGCGATTTTATGCAATATTACCAACAGGAATTGTCAGCATTTGCCTGTACGCGCCTCTGGCTGCCGTTTCATAATATGGCAAATGCAGTAGGTGCACATTTCGTATGCCATCGGATAAAGGTGAAATTTATTTGACATATGCACACAGATTGCACACAATAAAACAACACGAAATTGATATAAAAACAATATAATATATACAAATACTCTATTCGAGGGTAGTATAACAAAAGTCACATACAATTTTTAGTTGCTCTCAAATCAGCATTAAGTTAACATGTACATATTGCTTAAAGATATGCCCGTTTAATTCATATATACCATAAGTGTATCAAAAGCTTCGGCATCCAGCGGTTAGCTGTTTTCTTTTCTTGTTTTGCTTAGTTAGCAGTTGAGTGGGCCACACAAAGATGCTGACACAAAGGTTCGCTTGAGTAAGCAGCATGTGGTGCGGCGCACGAGATAAAGCCTGGCAAAACAAATAAATCAAAACTACAAATAACACGTAGACGACACGTTGCACAGGCATAGACAAAAGACAAAAGGCAAGCCAAATATTTTGACTATGCCGAGGTATGCCTTAGTTTCGGTTGCTGCTGTTGCAGTTTCAACACTTGGACAGACAACAGAAAGCACAATAGTGGGGGAGAGAGGGGGGATGAGAGAAAAACAATACTGAATGCTTCCTTCATGTCAGCGCCGCAAGCCGTAAAGGTTAAGCGGCAACTTGACAAAAAGGTTAAAACGATTTAACAGACACTTGGCAGCGATGTCTGTACGTAAAGATTGGACGATGCATGCAGTGAACACCCGCATTGCGTCCTGTACAACAACTAGCCAGCCATTTATTTCTCTGTTAAAGGCGGAACAAATTTTTGACTCTCGTTGCCCGTTGCTCGCCTAATGTAAGATTCATGCCAGCGTGTATTTATTAACAGTTTTTCCAAGCACCTGTTGCTAGGTTGTTTGTGTTGACACTTTTTTTTTCTGTAGGCGCCATTGCTGCAGTTGTTCAAGCCAACTGATAATGATTCAGCAGCAGCAGAAGCAGCAGCATCATCTCAGCAGTTGCAACTTCCTTATTTGTCATTGTAGTCTTTCATTTCTCTTAACTTTCGTTCACCTGTGTATGGCCAGCCAGCAAGTCATTTATCATTTGTAGAGTTGAAGATGATGAAGATGATTGAATTGAATTTCTTGTTATGCCAGCGCATTCGTATTGTGTAAACATTTTGCTAGCAAGTGCAACTAATTAAAAATTGTGTATATATGTTATTAAATGACAATTTAATGCTGCACTGCTAAACTAATAAAACTAAATTTTGCAGTAACAATTTGCTTTGTTTTGCATCGATAGAAATCTTATCGAAAAATGGAATGATCAAAAACCCAAATATAAATGTTTAAATAAAGGAGGTAAAAATAAATTCACGTTCAATTCGATTTGCCGATGCCGTTAAGAGAAACCTTGGCAATGACAAAAGCTCTTTTCGCGTAATTGCAAATTGAAAAACGTGCTTTTGGCCAACAAACGAATTGCAACAATCAAATTATATATATTAAGATAGTTATTCAAGAAGCATGCAAGCAACAAAGACTTGAACTTTAACTAAATGAGTTGTACAGTTATTTATTTGGGTTATAAAAACGTTTCAAATGAATTGCGAATGCCAGGTGTTTGTTTATTTGTTTGCTTTGATTATGTAATTAATGTATTTGATGAAATGAAGAAGTAGATATAATGAAATTAAATTTAGTTGTGAGAACAACAAAGACAAACAAGAACCCCAAAACCAAGGCAAACAACTAATTTAAATACAAACAGCAATTTCAGCAGCACCCAGAGAAGAATTCAACCAGACAATGCATAAGAAATATAAGAAGAAGAATATAACAAAACACACCACACCCACTAACTAACTCCCTCTCTCTGGCTCCCATCGGATGCGCCTGCATTTAATGTTAAATTGAAATTTATGTGCACATAAAATGTATTTCGATTTGCATTGTTATTGAAAAGCGAAAAATAAAATAGTTGAGAATTGATAAAGCTTTTGAATTAGCGAAACTATTGAAAAATTGTTTAATTAAATACAAAAAGAGTGTCACATGTTATTGTTGTTTTTGTTGTTGTGGTTGCTATTGTTGCCAGTTGTGCAAATTTCAACAATTATATGAAATTATGCAAAGTATGCAGCAGCAACAATAACAACAACAACAGCTGCATAAATGAGCTGACGGAAGTGACAACGACGCCAAAGTGAATGTCTGCAGCATTTGCTGACTGACTGACTGACTGACTGACTTACTTGGTGACTAACTAACATGCCACACAGCTGTGGCACACAGATCATTTCTCTCATTTCTCTCTCACATACGCTCTGTGGCGAGCTGCCTTGCACTATATGCCACAGGTTCGACTGAGTTATTAGCTAATTAAGTTGTCGCCTCCCACAGTTCTTGTCACTTGCTCTTATTTTATCTCACATACGCCCCGTTGTAGCGTCATGTTTTATCTGCTTTATCTATGTATATTGATGTTCATCTTGTACCTATCTATAACTCGTCTATGGTGGGTGTGTAATTGCATTATGTAATCAATCTTCAGCAACTTTTGTACATGACGCGCGTACGCTCGCACAATTATATTGTTGTTGTTGTTGTTTTGTTTTTGGCGGATTTTTTTGTATAATTTTCATTATTTAATATGCCAGCTTGTATGGACTTTTTGGCCATCTCACGATCTGTGGCAATAAATATTTATAATTTCGTTGGCAAGCATCATTTTTTAATACATCTTATTTTGTTTGTGTTTATTTCTAGGCAATTCAGTAAACAAAATGCGGCGCACACAACTACATTTCCTTTGCTGTGGTAAGTTATTAATCAATAGTATTCCGCTTAGAAACAGGTCAAGTTCAGTTAAAGTTTGCTCTAAATCAAATCAAACAAAGGCATGCAAACATTTAATAATTTATGATGTCATTCAATTTTTGTTACAGCTTTGCTGATAAAACATGCAAATAAATATGAATGATGTCGCCTACGTTTGGCAACAATCCTTGACCTTGTCAACGCATCAAATCAGATTCCCACAATCCATTAACGTTAACGGCACATTTCAGCCAGACTTAAAGCAAGGCATGACGCATGGGGCACAACGCATTCGCGTATGCGTAGGCAGAAAGTCGGCAAAGAAGAAATGAAAACATAAAAAAGAGATGCATACAAAAGAAGGTGTCTTTGTTTTGTGCCGAAGTTTATTGTTTGCCGCATGCGACAGAATGACAAAACGTGATAAGCTGAGTTTAAGACATATGTTTTGAGGCTTGAACATGTTGTTAATTAATGAAGCTGCGACCAGGTGAATGCCTGGGAAATGCCTAGAGGAAATGCCACAGTTTAAGCTTCCCATTAGCCATTAGTCGACCCAGACCCAAATGTCAGATGCTAAGCAGAGATGTTGCTTGCCTAACTAAGCGTCTCGAATCAACAATAATCAACACCGAAATAAAATTAAACAATTGAACAATGCAAATATTTGTGTAATTGACAAGAGTCCGTGCCGCCTCTCCATCTTCTATTTAACGCACGAACTATTGATTTGGCCACCTGGCGTATGCTTAATGTCTGTGCATTTGGTTCGCCTATTTGGCGTTTTATTTTTTGGGGCGTTTCAATCACCGTCCACAAATTATAGGCAATTGTTTAATTATGTGAGGCAGCAACACCCTCGATAGCATCTTCGGTTACTGATTCATGGACAATTGAATAATGATTCATATAATCACGACGATTATATTGCAGCAATCGAACCTTGAATCTTGTGGTTACGTCTTTCTAGCTTTTTTTTCTTGTGTCGTCTTCATTGCAGCCGCTAGTTAAGTTATAATACAGCGGCAACTTCTCTCCCCCTCTTCTGAGTACCTCATTCATTTAATTGTTTTTATGGTTTAAATATTTAATTATTGTTTTGGCAGCCTGAGGTCAGTAACTTGCTACGCAATCGCAATCACAGTGACAGTCACAGCTAGACGGTGATTGTCACAGTTTTGCGAAATTCGGCAATGAATAAATAAAAGTCAAGGTCTGTTTAGTGCAGCATTCGGGAAGTTAATGTTTTCTTATATTAATATTAATTTATCTTAAGTTTCAAAACATTTTGAACATAATAAACGAGACAAAGGAGCAATTAGTCATGTAAGATGACTTCCAATGATATAAAACTAACACCTGAACACTTGCTAAAAGTTGACAAACTTCATTAAGTAGACATAATCTATGCTTTTTTGTGTATGAAAAAGATATTAAGATAAAAGATCTTTCAAATTCCTAAGATAATTAAGTAATTATTTTTAAATTCTTCTTTTCGCAGCGCTACTCCTGCTGGCATATTTTAGCCAAATCAGCGCAGAAGCCAAGGTAAGAGGTTACTCAAATCTTTTGTTCTTTACTCGATCTCACAAAGTATCTTCTTGCAGCAATATCGCACACCAGCTCGCATACTAGCCAAGCAAACGGGTGCCACACAGTTCGAGGAGGAGCGCTATGAGACGCATGCGAACTGCAACGACCACAAGCATCATTTGAAGAAACGTGCCTCTGATGAGGATGTGGACTATGAGGTATACCAGGGCGTTGTCGGACGTCCAGGCATTGACTTTCCCATCTATCCACGCATCCCAAAGACCACATTCAGTTGTCGCTCCTATGGCAATGGTTACTTTGCAGACATGGAAACGGATTGTCAGGTGAGTTCGCAGATCCCTTAGATCCCTTATATTCTATCAAATATTTACACTATTTTTTCTTTAGGTCTTTCATATTTGTGAGGAAGGTCGCAAGATCTCCTTCCTTTGTCCCAATGGCACCATATTCCAGCAGAGTGAGCTCACCTGCGACTGGTGGTTCAAGGTCAATTGTTTGGGCTCCTCGGGTTACTATGCCGAGAGCTCTGAGATCCTTAGCAAGCAGCGTGTGCAACGCGTTCGTCCCTCGGTGCCTGTTCAGGGCTTTAACATTGTTGGAGGCGGCTTGAATATTAAGCCCAAGGTAACACCAGTGGCGGGTCAGGCTCGTGCAGGATCACGCTCTGGTAGTAAATCTGATAGACGCATTGATTCCACAGAGGATTTGCATGCATCGATAGAGAGCGTTGATTTCGATGATGTCTCTGGAGAGAAGCAACGCAAAGTGCTGCCCAGCATTGACAACAATAACAATGACCACGAACACGAGACACAGATCACTGCTGAGAGCTCATCGTTTGTCAGTGGTCCCGGCAAACGGCGCACCAACAACAATAATAACCACAACAATGCCAATTCGAATAGTAATGATGATTTTAGCTTGTTGAAGCCAGCACGTAGTCGTAGCAGCTCATCTGCTTCCTCCTCTTCGCCGGATCGCAGCACACAGAAGCGTGGTGAGTCAAGAGAACGTTTGCGTAATGGACATCGTGGACAGCAGCGCTACAAGGATCAGGACAGCGATGAGCAGCCACACAGCAAGGAACACAGCAAGGAACACAGCAAGGAGAAGCTAAAGGAGAAACCTGAATTCTTTGAGGCACATTCCACACGATCCGTGCAACATACAACGCCACATTATACGCCAAGCAGCTATGCCACAGCGCGTCGCTTGGAGCCCAGCAAAACCACGCCCTTCTACACGCCCACAGTGCCCAGCGTCTCCAAGTCCAAGACCACGGAAGGCAAATTGAACTACATTAAGGGAGGCCATGCTGCAACCACACCAAATCCAAATCGTTTTGGTGGTCCATCGATTTCTGGGCTGTTTTTGGAATCCTCCGTGGCACCCAAGGGCGTCAAGCCCACAGCTGATACTAAGGTCGAGGTGGAAAGCACCTACAGACCCGTTATTATAGGCATGCGTCATCATTATGATATTGCCAGCTCTGGAGAGCTAAAGCCGCCCAAGAAATTAACTGAAAGCCGCGACTATTTGCCTACAACTGCAGCGCCAAAGGCAACCAGCAGTGGACCTACTTATCTGCCCAAGATTGGTGCAGCGGCACCCAGATCAAGTGCAGCTTCAGCTGGTGAAGATTCGCTGCTGTTTGCGCCCAATCCCGTTAAAGAGGAGTCGGTTTATCGCAATGTTCAAGATATGTTAAAGACAGTTAGCTTGCTTAAGGATAGATTTGATGATGTTGAGCTGAATGCACAGCCAGCGACAAATGCACGCGCTGGCCTGGAGATACCACCCTCATCTGGACCAGATGCGCTCGTCTCACTGGCCAAGTACTTTGCCCAGGAAACCAATGAATCCGGCAATGCCCTAGGCAAACCCGAAAAACAAGTAGTGCAAACAAAGCTATCCATCAAACCACCATTGACATTGATAACGCCCACTGCGAAACCCTCCGATACGACAGCAACGCTGACCACCTCCGAGATGCCGCCCAGTATCAGTGAGCAGGCAGATGACATCAAGCAGAGCCTGCTTAGCGCCAAAACGGTGCAGAAGTACAGCAATCTCTTTGGCCTCAAGGCAGTTAAGGGACGTGGCCAAGCTGAGGATCAGGCAGATATCAGTGCTGGATTGGTTCCACAGAATGAAACACAAACGCCGGGCAAGTCAACCGACTACCAACCCTTTCCTCAAATCGGCATCACTGGCTCCACAATAAGCGCTTTGGCTGAGAAGCCAGAGTCACGCCAGATTGCGCAAATCTTTTCAAATGCTTTGACCAGCTACTTGGATAATCCCAACAGCTTTAAGGCAGAGCTGGCGGCACGTGCACGACCCACAGAGCCACCAACTTCCAAGCTAGTAACTACAACAGACTCTCCACTGTTCAGCGATGGCACCGCCAGATATTACTTACCCACGAAACCTGTACGAGATACAACCACGCCTCAGAATATTGCGGTGGAAATCAATCATAAATTCGATTCAACGCCAGCGCCAGACCTATCCACCACCACAGAGTTGTACGAGCTGAGCACAAGCCGATCACAGGACTCCGAGCTGGAACTCTCTGCAGAGCTATCGCCACCCAGTGCCGACTCCGGTGAGGGTGATGAGTTCCTACAGCAACAGCAGACGCAATCCTTTGTCAAGTCACGCAACGATTTGTTAAAGGATGGCCGGCCACAGAAGCTTATCACAACACACAAGCCTACAGAGCATCCTTGGGCGCTGAAATCTCAAACCGACTTTCTGGATCCTCTCACCATCAATGATGCACTAATGAAGGATCGCACGACAAGCACAACAACTACAACAACAACCAAGTCGCCTTTTACCTATGTACCGAGAGCATTGTCCGGTAGTGGCCAGCAGACGACTTCCTCTCCCTCGCGCTATGAGTGGGAAGATATATTCCGTAGCTATGATATACCACGTGATGCCCTGCCCTCCAGCAGTGGACTTCAGCGCATTGCCAACAAGCTCTTTGGTGGTCTCAACGAGCAGGAGGCACTGCATCTGCGCAATGTCATGGCCAAGGCCGAGCATGATCGTCAAGTGCTGAGCCTTTTACTTCTACTCATTCAGACCTGCGATGATCACAATGGTAAAGCGCTAGAACGCTCACGCAAACATCTGCTCAATGCACTCATCGATATCGACAGCCAGTTGCCCGCCAGACAGAAGCAACAACGATTGGCAACGACAACGTCACGTGTGCCAGTGACCACATTCCGACGAGCTAGCAATGCGGATTACTACACGAGCACAACGACGCCACCGTCGGGCTATACAACCACAACGGAGCTGCCGCTGACCACGAGCACAACGGCGCCGGGCAGCTTTGAGGAGACAACGAAATTCGAGATACGTGTCGAGGATGTGGACGATGTGGACTTGGCGGCGACAACGCCAGCAGCGACGTCAGCGCAGCAACAGCAGCTGCAGCAGCTGCAGCAGAACCCGGAAGTTAATTCGGATCGTCGTGCACTGGAGCTGCTCAAGTCATTATATTCGCTGGCATCGAAGTTTAGCAGCAGGCGATAGAAGATTGCCAATTCCTAATGTATGGCAGAGTGTTTTAATGCTTAACTTTTAGTCAACTCTATTGCTACCGTCCTTTCTAACTATTCCATCCAATTGACTCGACACTGAGTATTTTAGTTTAAATTTGAATTAACTATATTTTGTATGCCCAAATGTTTTTGGAGTTTGCTTCTTGTTGTTAATGCAATTTTCGCATTTTAGTTTGTAAATATGCAAAAGTTCGAAACTGGAAATACTCGATAAATATCTGAATAATACTCGAACCATCAAATACTGTAAACATCTTTCAACGAGTTGTATTAATTTAATATGTTTTAGTTGTAACTACAAATTACGAGTACTTTCCAAGACCAATTCCCACATAAATCAATTGTGAACAAGCTATATGCCTAGAAATTGATACATATAAACATCTGTCTTTATGTCTTGCTCTTTTTTGTAAATATTTATTTAACGTTAATAAACTACATATACAAATAAATAAAAACAAAAAAAATTATAACCCAATGGATTTTTTTTATTAAAAATGAATATTTGAGAGCAACTTAGCCATTTTAGCTACAAATAAAAGCTTACGCATAAAAAGATTATGCAGCCATAATAATAAATCAGCTAAACATAAAATAACTCAACTTGGATAATCGAAAATCTTAAAACCAAAGCGATTGTCAAGTCCGCAGTTCAAACCAAAGTCTTATTCTAGCGGGCAAATCGGGAAAGGTCAAATGAAACAAAACGCTATAAAATGCTCATGTAATCAGGCGAAAATTTAAATATTTTTGTCATTTCAAAATACAAAAATTCGAATGTTATTGGCAATGCCTCAAGGGCGCTGTGGTGGCATCAGATTTCAATTGCATTGCACTTGAAAAGCAAGGCATATTTAATTGAATAACGTTAACGTAACGAGGCGAAATATTACGTAAACATATCTGATAACCTGGCAACAATGGCCAATGCACAGTGTCATAAATCTGCTAAAGCGCAAGCACAAAACCAAACTGACGAACTGTCATCAAACTGGCGAACTGACGAACTGACGAACTGACGAACTGTCGAACCACATAAACATAAATTTAGCAAAGATGCAGCAGCGGCATTCAGCTTAGAACATCATCTATAAATGTTTCTAGCCGAACGTTGCTGAACTGCAGTTTGTTCTGACCAGTGAAGCAGTTCACAGGCAACAAAAAAAAAAAAAGGTTAAAGGATAACAAACGTTACGTTAAAGTACAAATAGATTGCCTAGCCATGCTTGTAAAACGCTGCGCCGCCGTCTTGGCAGGTGAGTTAGCCAAACACAACTGCAGCTCGAGGTCGGTTTCGCATGTATAGAGAAGCGAGAGAGAGAGAGAGAGAGAGAGAGACTTAGCGCGTAACTCAACAGTGACCGACCCGCCTCATCACTATTAGCACTTCCTTTGAAGCCAACTGTTGTGGGTCTTGTTGTTGTTGCTGTTATGGGCGTCTGTCTGTCTAATTTTTTGTTGCCTTGCATATTTACGAGGCATGCGTCTTCTTTTTAACCAAAAGCTAACAAGCAATCGCAATTCTTGGCAGCCAATTGATGTTACAGTGCGTTGTTGTGCCACAGTGGGGCAAACAATTGTCATTATAATGTTTCAAGAGGACTTTAACTTAATTAGCTTTAATTTCAATCTTATCACAAATTTAATTGAACAAAACAATTAGTTCAGTTTGGCTTCTGTTAGTTCTTTGTATGCACACAATAAGCTGCACTCGCACCACTGTGCCAGACACCTGAGTAGGAAACTGATAAATAAAGATCGCATTGTGGAACCGTCCGCGTTTGCTATCAGTGCCAAGAATCGCAACAAGCAACGTACTTGGCCCTAAAATGGACATTTGCGTGCCTCGTTGTCGAAGCTGCGGTTTAGTTCATTTCATCTTGTTGCGTCGACTGGTTCGAATCTCGGAGCTTAAGGCCAAATCTCAACGAGAATTTTGCACAAATAGAAAGCTTTAATGTTAAATCATTACCTTGTTGCAGTACTACTGCTGATCTGGAGCGGATGTGGCGCCCAATTACAAGTGCAGGTAAGTGTAGAACAGCAGGCTTAAATCGACAAAGTATCCTTAAACAAGTGCTCTGAACAGGCACAGAGCGGCTATAACTATGTGCGTCCGGAGCTGACCACCACAGGCGGTGGCGGTGCTGTGGCAACACGCCTACAACCGGGCACCTTTCCCACGGGCACAGCGTTGCCTCTGACGCCCGCACCAGCAACAGCCTATGGCGCCAACAACCTCTTTCCATCGACAGCTGTGGGCTATACTCCCAGTGGACAGGCAACAACTGCATTTGGCGCCCCTGCCGCTGCAGTTAGCAGCGCCACCAATCTGCCCAGACGACCCACAGGCACGGGCTTGCAAACTGCACCAGTTGCAGCTCGTGGCGGTCCTTATGGTCCACAGCCACAGTATGGCAATGCAGCTGGCACACGTGCTTCGTCCATTGCTGATGACTACAATGATGGCGCTGATGGTGATTACTCAGCCATACCTGGTGTGGCTGGCGTGGATTATCCCATTTATGCCCAAGTGCCACGCACCAATTTTGATTGCAATCAACAGCCACTTCCTGGCTATTATGCAGATATTGAGGCCCAATGTCAGGTCTTTCACATATGCGCACTGAATCGGACATATTCGTTTCTATGTCCCAATGGCACTGTATTCAGCCAGGAGACGCTTGTCTGTGTTTGGTGGAATCAATACGATTGTGTCTCGGCGCCCAGTCTGTATGCGAACAATGCATATATCTATGACTATAGCGGAAGCAGCAGTTCTAGCTCCAATGTGAATGCCTATCGTGGTGGTGCAGCTGCACAGCCAGCGAGCACAGCCTATGGTGCAGTTGCTCAATCGCCCTCTGTCGGCGGCACATTGCGTGCAACTACTGCACCTCAACTAACTGGCTATAATGCACAACGTGGCGCATATGCCCAGCCCTCACCCACGCCAGCACAAACTCAATCTCTGTATAGCCCTGGCGCCATCATACGCCCCGGTAGCGTCACTGGCACTGTGCCTTCCCCAGTTGCAAATAGGATTGTGCCAGCTACAGCTGCTGCAGGTTTAGCGGCAACTGCTGCAGGCATCTTGCCTGAGAATGCTGTTGGTAGCTTTGCTCAACCCGTCGTTGGAGTCGGTAATCGAGAGTATCTGCCGCCAAACAGCATCGGACAACAACGTCAGCAACGCACTCAAGCATAGAGAATCTAACGAATCGAAACATCTGTACCCGGTTATATGGCAATAGACTCAAATGTCCCTTAGGCTTAACATTATTAGCATTTACATTCACACACTTGGGAGCTCCTCATAACATCTTTTGTAGTTAAACTTACATTCATTTAAATACAAAATATAATTTACGTTTGCTTAAAAGTGTATTTTGCCTACCTTTCTCTTTAAACATTCCCAGTTAAAAATTGGAATTGACATTTTGAAGACTGATTATTTCTCTTGTTTTGAATATTTACAGTGTCTTATCAAAAATGCGTTTAACATTTTGCGTTAAAGTTAACAAAAATGTTGTTAAACGTTTAAGAACTATCGTAACAGCTAAATTACATTATAGCAATGATTGTAATTTGCTAAACAAATTTAAGCAATGGTTTGCTCATTAGATTAGTTTCTATTAATCTATCTAAACTCAATGCTTTTTAAGTTCACTTAGAAAATCTAATTGCAGCAAATTCTTGGTTAAGTTTCGTTTTGTTCTACCATCCTTAAGCAATTGGCTATAGTGTTGCTTGAAATCTGAACGTATATACATTTGCCTGCCTCGCTTAAGCTTGGGTTCACCCTGTTTGGGCAGGGGTATTGTGGGATTAAACACCATTTGTGAGCTGTCGTACTGTTCAAATAGTTCATGCGCATTGCTGTAAACAAGAAAGACAATTAGTACAATTAAAGTGGTAAAACATTATAAACAAAATGGCTTACAGTTTTCCAATGTCTGTGGGCAGGGCGCCTTCTCCTGAGGCAGGCACGCCGTTAGCTATATGCGATGCCATGCGACGCACTGTGGGATGATAATGACGGGCCAGTAGGGAGAGCTCAAAGAGCGATGTACTTGCCGCATTGCAGAACTCGGGATCGTTGAGTTCGGGGTCGTAGCGACCAGAGCCAGTTGTGGCATCCGTATCTAACAGCGCATCCAGCACCGATGTCAACTGGAATGTCTGCTTAATGGTGCCCAGTGTAGCCAATGTGCCATTGTGTAACAGATGCAGACTGCCCGTCAGTAGGCGCTTGACAAAAGCCATAAGCCGCTGTTGGCTCATGTTGCGGCGTCGCTTAACAAGCACCTCATCCAGTGTGCGGAGTATTATTTTAAAATCATTATGATTTTTGCCTGCCTGGACGACTAGCATGTTGCGATAGAAATGCTGATAGAAGCGTATGGGATCTATGTTCAAGACTTCACCCTGACCCGAGAGAATAACAAAGATGGTCTGGATGCAATGGAGCTGCTCGCGGTAACCTAAGTCCTGCTCCTCGAGTATGCGATTTAAGACATCAATGAGATCCGCAAAAAACTCCAGATTAATGACATGCGCAAATCTGTAAAGATTAAAGACTTAGTATATTTGTAATACGGCTTGCGAGTTTATAACTTACTCCGCCAGACCCTCGAGTATTGCACTAAGCACACGAGATGTGGGATCATTCTTCAGCACACGGAAATATATAGTGAAAACCATTTTAATAATTTCTGTCAGCTTGTGGTGCTTGGTCTGTTTATTTTCTTCGGCACGAGTCTCCTCCAGCTCCCTGTTGACCTCAGTGAGTTTCTTGCGACGCTTGCGCTCCTTCTTGGACAAACTGAGCAGGCGCTGACGATGCGATTCCAACTTCTTTTGCTTTAATTCATTTTCCTTCTCTGCATCCAGATTAACATGCTTTATCTTTAAGCCCATCATGCACGTAATACACTCGACATTAACGTTATTCTGCTTGGACTTGATCAAATGATTGATGCGACGCACTATAAACAGAGTCATGTCTAGCTTCTTATCATTGCTGAAGACCGTGCGAAAGCATTGATTGACTGCCACGCGCATCTTTCCATAGTTGCAGTTAAGCATATAGACCAATAGTTGAGCAATGTTTTGGACATAATTGAAGTACGGATGGGCAATCAGCAGATCACACATACATTGCACCGCCACGCTGGCCATTTTGATGGATTGTGGCGTCTTTTGACCACCACGTTTATTCACTTGCGCCGTTAGATTTTCCATCTTTTGAAGAAACTTTTTAAACTGTTGCAACAGCGCGTTTTCAAACGTCACACGCTCTAGTGTAGCCTTGCGAACTGTTTGCATCTTAGTGTCCACCTGACCCACACGATATTCAGGCAGAATGTCCTTAAATATTTCCGTAACTGAAATGATTGCTAGTTTTCGAACAGCGAGGAGATTGGGCACACCTGTTGTTGCATTGATCTCGTCCATCAGTTCGTAGAGAGAATTTAAATTTCTCATTTTATCTTCTGGTTTCTCCAAGATTCCAGAACAAATAATACCAATGCGATATTTTTGTCGCTCAATTTCCTGTTGTCGAGCAATTAACAAATCTGTGGTGGAGATTAGCTTCTGTTTGGGCGCAGGAGCTTCATCATTGACCACATCATCGTCGCTATCCTCGTAGACATCATGATCACTGTCACTAGCTTCGTCAGCATCCTCATCGTCAACCTCCTCCACATTCTCATCCTTTGTCTTTTGCCTTGGTTTGGGCACATAGTCTACTTCTGTGCTGCGTGTTATTATCTCACCATCACGCGACTTAATTGGCAACAGATTGACCTTAATTTTTTTTGTTGCCTGCTCCTTCTTGCTAGCTGTCGCGTAGGCCATTTCCAGACCTACCGATTGCTGCTGTTGATCATCTACCGGACCAGCTTTGGCTTTCCGCTTGCGTTTGTTTGCCTGCAGCAAGGCCAAATCATCGCCGTCCAACATATCGGCCACATTGTCGAGTAGCATATCGCCACCGAGATCATCTCCATCCTCATCCGCATCTAGGCCCCTTTGCAGGCCGAGAGACTCACGTTTGTTGAATTTTTTGCGTTGTGCTAGATTGTCACGCTTGTGCGCTTTCTGTGAGAAGATGTTTTGACCATGTTCTCGCTTGGAGCTCAATTGCTCTCGTTTTTGTTTGATCTTTTGTTGTTGCTGTTTACTAAGCGGTGTTTTCTTTGCCTTCAAATGGGCGGCCCGCTTAACCGAGCTAATTTTCACTTTTTTCTGTAAAAATCAGATGTTAATAATGTTTTAAATGATTTGAGAATGCTATTTCTGCTACTTACTGCGCCCATGTTGTTTTATTTAATATAAATAAATACGTTAATTTACTGAATGTCGACAGCAAATCTTAAAAACCGCGAGCACATGGCATACCTGGCAGCTAATAGTGATGGCACAATTAAATTGTGCGATGGCATCGATAAAATATGCAGAATATCGAAATTCCTCAACAAGCGATATTCCCTGGCTATTACAGTTCAGTGTTAAACAGCTGAGCGTTAGTTTGTTTACATTTTGCTCTGTTTATTGCATTTAACAATGTCTGACGATGAGGATGATTACATGTCAGACAAATTTTTGGCTGGGTAAGTTAATCGACGACACAGGCGATTTCTAATACGATAATTAAAACCAAATTGGCATATAGTTTGCAGGAAGTGCGTCCCAGTTTGGTCAACAACCGCGCCAAGAAACGTGAAATCGAGGTTCAGGCAAAGCGGGAGGCAAACAAGAAACGTCAACGCGAGGCTGCTAGTGCTGCTTCAATAGACAACACGAGCCTGCAACAGTCCCTTAACAAGCCACTTGCCGCGGATAACAAAGGCTTTCAACTTATGGCCAAAATGGGCTACACAGCAGGAAGTGGACTGGGAAGACAGGCAGATGCACGCCTGGAACCTATTGGTATAAGCATCAAAAAAGATCGTGGTGGACTGGGACGTGAGGCAGCCATCGCTGAGCTTACAGCCAAGCGGCGGGAGATGCAACGTGAACATCTGCTACGCAAGGCAGGCATAGAGTCTGGTGAGGAGATAAGTACTGAAGCATATCGGAGGCGGGCAACGATAAGAGCCGAGGAGCGCAAGCTTAACTATGATATCAAACGTTGTCAACAAACGTGCGAATCACTAGACTTGGCCGCCGGAGTGGCTGAGCCAGAGCTGGAATTCTTCTGGCCACCCAAGCCTGTAGTACCAAGTGAAGAGGAAGAATGCAATGAGGCAGAACCCGATGATGCCCTGCAGACGGAGCTGGAGGACGAACAAGAGGAACAATACAGTGCTAGTGAGCAGCTGGAGCTGCTTATAAGTTATTTGCGAACAGCGTACACATTTTGCTATTGGTGTGGCACACACTATGAAAGTGTAGAGGATTTGGATAGCAATTGTCCCGGCTTAACGCGAGATGAGCATTAATTCACATACAAGATTCATTATTTAGATAGGTGTAAGTTTTACAAAATTCGTGCACATTTATGTATATTACAATAAAACGTAGTCAAAAACAGTTATATATAGCGGTGTACTAGGATTAGTTCGGAATTGAGGCTTTTTTTAAAAGCGCATGCTGCTACACGCGGCCTTCTAGCTTCTGTATAAGATCGTGCGTCCGCTCGATGACGCTGTATATAAATGGGCGTTCCATGGGATCGATGCGTAGCATATACTTAATAAGTTCATGCATATCCTGGCAATGTAAAAAGTTATTAATGATTTTATAAAAAATATATATTAAGCCCTTACCTCTGTATATATAGAGTCTTCTGGAATATTAACGTTACCGCTGAGCACGGCCAAAGCAACGCTATCGCCACGCTCATATATGGGATCGAATGGACTGTTAAAGTAGCACATGGCATAAAGCACGCAACCCAGACTCTGAAAGCAATAAATGGGCATTAGAGGAAGATAAATACATATATAGTTTAAGTAACTCACCCAAATGTCCGTGCGTTCATCTATGGTGCAATACGTTTTGACTGTGAATAATTCGGGCGCGCGATAGACAATTGAGCTACGCTCCTCGGCCTCATCTTGAAGCCGCTGCGCATCGGATTGGCCACAGATTTGCAGCCGAGCCTCTGTCATGGAGCCAAGATCAACAATGATCGGCTCAAAAGAATCGGATAGGCATATATTGGCAGTTTTTAAGTCACGATGGGCCAGCGGAACGGGCTTTGCCTCATGTATTGCCCGCAAACCCTCACAAATGCCCAAAAATATTTGCAATATCTGTGCCTCGGGCATATGATCCTGTTTCCGGGCGCGCAGCTGCAAATGATCCAATAACGAGCCATGCTTGTAGTAGGGCAACACAATGAACAGTGTGCTCATCGTGTTTATCACAATGTCTGCCTGACCATTTAGCTCGTAGTCCACTACCCGAATGACATGCTCTGAATCTATTTTACGACAATTCTCTATTTCACGCAGGGCAATGTTCTGATCCTCGATGCTGTGGCAAGTGATGCGCTTTATCGCATAACAACGCCTCGTTGCTGCATTCTCCGCTAGGTCAATCAGACTGAAGCCCCTGCAGATAGTAAGAGATTAGATAGCATTATCTGTGTAACGGGACTATATATACCCTATTCGAAGAGGCGAATTGGGTATATAGCTATTAAATAACAAAGTTTATCAATGAATGGTTAGCATTAAAGTTTTTTACAAACTACACAGTATGAATAATCAATTTAATTGGTTTTTGTAAAATTATTATTATAACTATCAATAAACGACTGTTTTTTTTTGCTATACAGTTTGTTCATGGAATTCAGTTAATAAGCACTTTCTCCCTAGGTGACTTAGTTTGTATGCCTTCTGTTTTAATATCAACTGTACATTAAATAAGAATATGAAAGAAATGTATTTCCTTTGGTAAAGGATAGCTAACAGTCCTTAATTCATTTAATTGTTTATTTTCAAGTTTTTTTTCTATTTTTTTTTACCCCTGTGCGAGTCGCTCGCGAACTGTATAACGGGAACCATTGATGTTGAGCCTTTCCCTGCTGCAAAAACAGCCACGTTTCACAATGAGCGTCCATCCAATGCTGTGCATTTTGTACTTTCTCTAATTTATAATTTACGAAACGCACAAAACTTCGAGCTTAACAAACTAACTAAACAACAACAACAATAGCTAATTAGTGTCGCGATGCACAGCTGATGGCAAAGACAGGGTGGTTGAAAGTAACACATGCAGCATGTTGGCGCAGCGTTGCCACCTCACACAATCTAACATACTGAGTGTTTACTCCGGTTTAATTTCTTTTAAAAGTAATTTTGAACGTTTTTTTTAATTTATTAAATGACAATAACCCCAGATGATGCTTGGCAGGATCTTATAGGCATCAGTGCCGATCCGCCAGACATGCGCGACAAATGTGAGCAATGCAAGTATGTGTATAAAGTTCAATTGAATTTCTTATGATGCACGGCATTTGTGTTTTAGACGACCCGTTGTTGTCTGCTGGTGTTGTGCCCTACCTCAGCCACCTGTTATGGTAGCCTCGCAAATTGTGATACTTCAACATCCCGCCGAGGAGAAACGATCGCTACGCACAGCTCATATGCTGCAGCTGGGTCTGCAGCCCGGCAAATGTGTCGTTTTCAAGGGCAAGCGTTTTCCCAACACCCGCCACCCAGCAGAGCTGCAGCATTTGCTTGACTCGCCACAGACGCTGCTCCTCTACCCCAGCAAAGATTCAGTGCCTTTAGAAAAGATCGATCGTAGCGCAGGACCATATACGTTGGTGCTTATCGACGGCACTTGGCCCCAGGCAAAGGCCATTTATGCGAGCAGTCCGGCACTACATCGCCTGCGTCAAGTCAAGCTTATTGCGGTAGGCACCAGCGATTATATTATACGTACACAGCCTACAGAGGGCTGCTTAAGCACTCTAGAGACTGCCGCGCAATGTCTGGCTGTGCTGGAAGCAAAACCAGAGCTGCGCCAGCTGCTGGTCCGCCCGCTACATGCGCTCTGCAAATACCAGCTGGACAATGGAGCTGTTGAACATCAATCCAAGGAGTTTCTGCTTAAAACCAATCAATATCAAAAACCCATTGGCAAGAGGCTAAGTCGCTTACTAAACAATACAACGTGTAGCGGTGGCAGTTCCTTGGAAGCGTTTACACCGAAATCTTGATAGAGAAAAGCAATATACATATAATTAATGCCTTTTATACGGCCATTGCTGCATATATATTTAGTAAATACTATAAACTATTTGTACTTTTCTAAGAAATAATGTGGTTATTTAAATGTGCGTATGTGCATAAGTTATTAAAATGCTTTTCTATAGTTTCTGGATATTTAGACCATGGGCTTGTTTCTGGCATCAGTTAAGGCCCGCATCATGCAGCATTGGGTTATGGCATAGGCTCTCACACAAGCATGCTCCTCATCCTCTGCAACATTAGTTTATGTTAGTTTTTCTATTAAACTTATTGTTATTATTTCTACTTACTGCCTTGCTGTTCACAGTATTCAATGGAGTCACCAGTTGCTGGCCACATGTATTTACGCACCAGATCCACATTTAGCTTGTAGTTATTCAGGATGCCAGACTTTTCAAAAAAACAGCGAAAGTAGCACTAGAAAAGAGACGATTAGAATTCTTTGTTTTATAATTGCAATTAGCTACAAACCATGCTTGTTTTATCAGTTTCATCCAGTAGTTTGCCCGTGGTATTGAACTGCAGCACATCAGCTATAATAGAACATTCATATACATATACATATTTAATCAAATAATATCAGAAATACATTTTTATTGGTTGCTGCTTGAAACTCACACATTGGGGTAACAAAACTCGAATTACAATATTGTACAACCGCATCGATATTAATATAACCCTCTTCCGTGGGTGCTGCAGTTGTGGTCGATATGTCATCCACATCGCCATCGAAGCTATCGTAGTTTATGATAAAGATATCACCATTATCTCTGGCACGATCGCCCAAAGCACTTATAAAACCAATGCTTAGGCTAAGTGCAATCAAAAGAGCAAGAGAAATTGGAAGCTTTGCAAACATATCCGGAACAGTCAAGACACTTTAATGAGGAGCTAGGAACTCGGAGCTGATTTTATATGGAAACTGATGTTCCAATTAACTAAACAAACTTATTGTGCACGCAATATACAGCTACATTATTTATCACGCGCTTAGTTTGAGTAAATAAATAACAACGGAAATAGCGTGATAACAAATTGGTGCATTTTAAACTAAATGGAAATAAAGATGTGCAGTTATCTCAAACAAAAAATAATAAATCAAATTGTTTAGTGTTGATTGAAGTTTCTTGGAGATCAACCTTAAGTCTGATATGATCCTGCTTACCATATGGAAGTAAAAACTCTTTAGCGCAAGCGTTCCTTATAACACGAAAATGTTCGAGAGTTTTACGTTGAAGCTCTGGATCATCTGGTTCCGGCTGCACATCCTGTGCAATCATCACTTTTACAATCCGACCACAAACCAGCAGTAATAAAAATGATCGGAAATTCGACATTGTTAGCTAAGCACAAGACTGAACTGTTTAGCATTGTGGTAAAAGGCTTCGCTTTTATAATACCTACCAACCCAACAATCTTGATCGATTTCAATGAGAGATAAACGTTTAAACTAAATAGTTGCACTTTAATCGAACAATAAATACATGCAATAGCAATATTCTCATTCATATAATACAAAATTAATAATATTTAAACGATTGTTAAACGAAATCTACAAAAAAATTAAATGGGTGTATACAAATTTGTTTTGCTCTTCAAAAAATTTACGAAAATTAGTTAAAATAGCGTAAAGTTAACTTAATTAGTGTCTGGAAATGTAGAATAGATCGCGCAACGAGGTCAGTGCTTAGAGTGAGGATCATAACATATGTATGTATTGAAATTGTTGAATAAGTATAGCCAAAGGATAAAATTTTTAGTGATGATTAATTATACAATATGTAGAATAGTTTTTTTTTGTATTATTATTTTGTGTAGTTTGTAGCCTTAAAGATAATTTCGCTTAATTTTGTATCCGCTTGCAGTAATTTTCGAATGGAATTTCTGCTTGTATTAAATTACTCTATGCAGCGTCCACGTTGCATCCACACGTCAGACCTTGGCGCCCCAGGCCCGTTTCAGCAGATATGCACCCTTCTCGGCAATCATTACCGCCGGCGCATGCGTATTGCCCGATGTGACCTTGGGCATTATGCTCGTGTCCATTACACGCAATCCTCGAATGCCATGGACTCGCAACTCGTGATTGACAACGGCTAGTGGATCCTGCTGTGGACCCATTTTGCAGCTGCCCGCTTGATGATTCTCCGGGCCCGTGTTTTGACGCACTGCACACTCCCAGTAGGCATCGCTGCCAAAGGTTTGAGATTCGCAGCCCTTGACAACCGTTTTGTCCAGGCGCATGCCGTACTGCTTAAGGGAAGAGCTTTGCGAGAGTCTGATGGCAAACTTAATGCCCTCCACCAGGGTCTTCACATCATTGTCATCGGTCAGATAGTTGGCAAAAATGCGAGGCGGATCAAGCGGATCTGAGGAGCGCAGGGTGATGTAACCACGTGAACGCGGATTCAACACAGCCGGAAAGATTTGTATGGAGCGCGAATTGTTTGAGAGCAGTTCACCCACTTGACCTGTGCGTGCACAACTGGCCAAATAGCCACCAAAATACATCTGCAAATCGGGCAAATCCGGTCGCTGTGCCCAGCGCGACGAGATCTTAGCTGTCACATCCGAAATACCCGTACCCGACATCAAGCCATCGCGGAACAACAAATACTCCATGGCTGTTGCCCAGTTAAGTGGCGCTGTGTCCGCATCATCGATGAAAAAGTTTGTAAAGAATGCCACGTGATTCTGTAGATTCTTGCCAACGCCCGGCAAATTGTGCACACAACGTACATTCACCTGCTTCAGATCCTCCTTGGGACCCACACCGCTCAAGAGCAGGATCTGTGGTGAGTTTACTGCGCCAGCGCTAAGCACCACTTCCTTCTTTGCCATAATCTTGCGTGTGCTACCAAACTGATCGCTTACCTCTACACCTAACACGTTCTTAGTGTGTGGATGGATTAGAACCTTCGTGACAGTCGTATTCAGCAGTATGTGTAGGTTGTTGCGCATGCGAGCGGGTCGCAGGAATGCCCTAGCGGAACTATAGCGAATACCATTGCGAGCAGTCATCTGGGCAATCATAAAGCCCGTGGCATTTTGTCCATTGAGATCTTGTACTGAGTAGCCCATCTCCTCGCCAGCCTTAAGAATGGCATACGATAGTGGTGGATTATATGGGAACTTGCCGACAGGCAGAAGACCACCCTTGGCATGATACTCCGTGCCAACCGCATCCAACTCTAGATTATCTTCTGATTTCTTAAAGAACGGCAGCACATCATTGTACGACCAGCCGGGATTGCCTTGTGCCGCCCAGTCATCATAGTCCTCGCGATTGCCTCGAATGTACATCATGCCATTCATTACCGAAGTGCCGCCCAGAACTTTGCCACGTGGCCAATAGCAGCGCTGCTCCATGGAGGAGAGACATGCCATGGGTTCTGGCTCTGTGTTATAACGATAATCAATGTCGCTGCCTATGAAGTTAAGAAACATGGAGGGTATTTGTGCACCAACTGGTTCATCGCCACCTAGAAAAGAAGAAGATTATGATAAGTTAAGGCAAAAGAATTCCATTTGTACCATTGTTAACATTGTCTAAACGTCATTATTATCTGATTTTATTGTTGTTGTTTAATTTTGAATCAGCGTTCTAGAATTTCCGTTTTTTGCATGCACCCACGAAATTTGGGTATTTCAATGCCCATCAATTAATTAAATCAATTTAGATAAAAGGGAATTGATTGCTATTTAAACCGTGGGAGCTAAAAATTGTACCGCAAAGCTGACCAAATAATAATTTAGCTTGTCATTTTGTTCGGTGGTATAAGGCCTAAAACAAACAAACTGCAATTGCCACAAATTGCGGTCGATTCAACAATCAGTTACTTCAACTTATAACTCGTTCTACAGGAAAGAAATAAATGTTTTTAGCATGTTAGTACAACAAAATAAAATAAAATCAATATAAGACTATAAAACAAGAATCTTTCACAACTGAATGCCGAAAATGTTGTTTAGTGTTTACGTCGCGGAATACTAAAATAAGCAATTAGCACACAATACTTGATTGAATTTAAATATTAAAGCTTGTAGACAAAAGGTATTGAACAACATTTTGTTAAAAAAAAAAAAAAAAAACAAATATGTCAGGCACGAATGTTTCTCGATATTTAATGTATGTAAATTCCTATATTTTATGAATAAATGATAGCGTTGACATACAAGTTAAGGAGAAATTCAACAACAATACGCACTTAAAACGCATCATAAATAAAATAAGCAAATTTTTACCTGATATAATAATTTTGAATCAATCATTCGTAGCAATGATAAAATAAACCAACTCGAAGCAACTAAAAACAATGAATTAGGAATATTATCTTACACTGTTTCATATATGAAATATACAAATTTATTTGAATCACACAGTAAATTGTTTATTGGTAAACAGAAGAACAAATAACACACATTTGACCTCTACGAAATAAACATTCGCTTGCTAATGCACAACATTTTTTTTAAAGATTGTTGACATTGAAAATGAATAATGAACCAAGAAGCGAAGCGACGCATTGCATTGTCTATTGTCAGAATTGGGGCTTTAAAAGTGTCAACCCAGTGATTATACAAATTATGTGTGCAACCAAGTGGAATTAACGCAAGAGCCGCTTAACCACAAGCACGAGCACTTAACAAGCACTCATGGTAATATAGTATTGCCAACTAAGTTATTGCAATAATTACACACACTTAATTACACATTAGGCATTGTTAGATCTTTAACACCAACGCATTGACAACAACAAACACATATGAACAACTCCATTTATATATATTTTTAATTTATTTTTTCATTTTAGTTGGCAATTATTAGAAGTAACAAATAATTAAAATGGGTTACAAACAACAATAACCCCAAAAGCAAGTCAAGCAGTGCCAAGTACGTCAACTGATAAGCCAATGCTAATGGACACTGCCAAGGTTAAGATATTTAGATAAATCATTTGACCAAGCGTTGAGTAGAGCCGTGTAACGAAAGCATGTTGCTAACTACCAAATAATCCTCCCTATCGGTCTGTGACCTACAATTTTCGCTGCCTGGTACCGCCTAACATTGCAAACAATTAAATTAAATATATATGTTTTATTTAGATTAATGGTCTTCTTGCAAATAAAAATAATCTTAGTGTCATGGTGACGAAACTTTTTGGTTTTTGTTTTGCCATTTAGTTTATTTTACTAATAGCATCTGTTCTTTGATCTTAATGCATGTTTAAAGCTCTTAAAACTTGTTCCATAACAACACATATCAATCTTGCTCTTGAATTTCGCTCATAAATAAACCCCATTAAATCAGGTTGGTCAGTGTTTTTTTCGTTCTTCATAAAGTAACTAGACTAGTTAAAAGCACGTGAGCAAAGTTCAAGTACTCATAAAGTTGTCTTTAATCCGAGTGAATGCCCTGCATTAAAAAATAAGCTATATATGTATATTTCCCCCTCCGCTGCTCACCCTCCATTCATGTGCGTTAATTATGCGCATATTAATTCATTCATAAAAAAAATGTGTAAAATGATACAAAAACATTTGCCAATTGTTAAGTGCAAAAAATCATTTAAGCGTTAAACAAATAACTTTGCAGCTGGACTCTGTATGTGTTATATTAATGTATCGCATTTATACAATAGTTATTTGCATAGGCTCAAGGGAAAGGGTGAAGCGCAATGTGTAGCAAAAGAGTTGGGGGTAATGAGGGTGGCAGCTCGTTTACTTTACATAATGCTCAAGGCGGTTGCGGTTGCTTCTTTGGCGCATTGTTGTTGGTGTTGCATGTTGTTGCTATTGTTAAGTGTTGCTCAAGCTGCTCATTAATGTAGTTGCCTTTGTTTTCGTATAGTTGTTGGTGTTTGGTCTGTGGCTGTTGCGGTTAAGCTTCAATTACTTCTAAACAAATGCAACATAACGCGCGTCTAATTGCCCAAAGCGTCCCTAGCTGACAACATAGTAGTATGTACATATGTATATAAACATGCAACTAGCAACATGTTGCCGTTAGTTGAACGGCTGTCAAAATGAATTGTTTATCACTTACCGGCTTCAATGAGCAGCACTTTCCACTGCGGCACCTCAGAGAGACGGGAGGCAACCACAGAGCCCGCCGAGCCGCCGCCAATGACAATGAAATCGTATTCATAATCCGGCTCCGAACGAAACTGCATAATTGTTTGATTACGTAAGTTTCTTTTCTCTCACACTCTCTGCAAGTTGACTTACCCGTGTGCTGGCACGACCGCAGGGATCTTCCAGATCGCATTGGGAGCGTATGAATACCTCGAGCAGACCCATGAACAGCATAAATGCGCTGCCGCCGCATGTGGAGGCAAGTGTTGGGCCGGTGGGCACGCCCACCAAACAATCACACGCTGATGTGCTGGTGGACATGTTGTTTCAATCACTGTAAATGGCATTTACATAGACAAAAGAATTAGGCAACTTAACTTAACAGGCTTTAAAATAACAAAAGACTTTGGTAACGAACTTGGCTCGTTATGACTAAGTATTGCTTATTTTTATTGCCTTTGTTTGGCATATTGCTGTTAATGATCAATAACAATTAAATATACATTTATATATATAAGTGTGTATATAGTTAACAATTGATATAGCCTTGCAATTGCAAGGCAAGATGCGAAATCCCAATTTATTTTAAGCACTCAGTAAAACAATGACTTGGCTGCCGTCGCTAAAGAGGCGTCGCCTGTGCACGCGAAATGTCTATAAAACGAAACAGTATTTGGTACTTTTCAGCCAAATTGCCGCCGGCATTAGTGGCAAACAACAAAAGGCCAAGTTAGGCAGCAGTCAGACAGAAGTCATAGCTCATCATCTGCGGAGGTCCCAGACAACTTGGCCCATTGCTTAGCTATTTCGTTGTTGTTGGTTTTGAACAAGCTCTGCATAGTTTCACATGACCTTAGCCCAATGTTGCTAAAGTGCTTGCTGTCTCTTATCTTATTTCTACTTTTCGCTTTTGATCCCTCCCTGTTGTTTTTTCCTGTTTGTTTTTCTGTTTTTCTGTGAAGTTTCAAAACGTTGAGTTCATGGCGCTTGTGCCCAATACAGAAGCTATGCAATTGTTGAATAATTCGAGTACTCGCTGTTGGCAACAACGATTGAGTAATAATAATGCCATTTGTTGATCCAGTTCAATTTTCGTGTGCTGAACTCTGAACCACAAGGTGAAATCGAAAGCAATGATTGTGGTTTAAGAATAATTTTGGGGCTCACAAAGCCAATAACTAGGCTTAGCCCATGCATTATATTTCTTTGAGTTAAACCAGTAGCGATGTAATTTTTAATAGTGGCAAGAAACGTTTGATGGGGAGAGAAATGTTATTCTTTCAAGTTAATCAGCCTAATGTATTTAGCATTAAAGAAAATTGCCTATTCATTAGTTGCATATCCGAAATAACTCAATTTGTTAGCCGCGTCACACAGCTTCAATAAACAATTACAGCCACAACCGCCCGAAATCAACAACAAAAGTCATTTGGTTGTTTTTGAATCTTCTCAGTTTTAATTTTGGGAGATGTCTTCAACGTTTCTGACCTCAATTAGACTGAGCCACTCAGTTGATTTGGATACAGCAATCAAATTGCAATTTGTAAGCAAGCCAAAACCAAAAACCAGAAAATGAAACACCAGAATCAAAAACGATAAAACTAAAACTAAAAACAAAAACTGAAATTGAGCAAATTTGAGATGATCAAGCAATTGCAATTGTTCGAGATCGCAACATCGATTTGCCACAACGATGGTGTGCACATTTGACATTTCAAACACGATTTTGTTACCATTTGTATTCGATTTTGGCCTCCATCTCTCTCTATCCGTTACAGTTCCAAGCTCATGTTTGGATCAACGCCAAAGTTGAAAGATGCCTCGAAAGTAATGCAAAGCGTACGCAGCGTTCACAAGAGCGTGAAAAATCAAAAAGAGAGGCAGTTGACCTCGCAACAAGTTTTTCCACTAAGTCAGGCCAGGCCAGGCCATGCCAAAACTAAACTAAAACAAATAACAACCAACAACAACAGTTGACTAAAAAACAAATAACCATGCGAACTTCAAAGTGCAAAAAAATGCGTGCAGAAATCGTTGACTGTTATATCCATAAAAAGTAAATAAAAGCATATATGCACTTTAAAGTTGTCCTGAACAACTTTGGCGCGCAAATGTTTTAGTTGTCTTAAAAATGGGTGGTTTTTTGACAAGAAAAAATAATATAATAAAACAAAACTAAAAGCGGTTATTTGACTTTTAAGAATACTTGTTAAAAAAATTGCAGCTTGGTTGGCATCACATTGATTAAAAAGTATGACACTTTATGTAAGTGAATTTGAAGTAGATATTTTCGACTGACACCAGTTTCAAGCCACGCATTAGACTGAAAACTAGTTTAAAAATGCTTTAAGTAAGTACATGTTTATGCAATAAAAACTTTGACATAATTTTCAGCTTGTTAATAATTATGTACTTTCTGCATTGATAATAATGATTTTAATCTTTATGTTTTGCACTTCCTTGGCCTGCCTTTTAAATCGTGTCATGATATCTTGAGCGCCCTACCTAATGAGCTGTTGTAGATTTGTATCCATATATTGCCAGGGCGTCTAAACTTGTGCGCACTGAAGCGATCAGCGATGCGCCTGTCGATTGTGCGAGTGCCACATATCAGTTGTTGCTGCAAGTAGAGGTGAATTGCATTGTGTTCGTGCTATGGGCTATGTATGATATCTTCATTGATATGGTTGGCATTGTCTGCACTGCTGTTGCGGCTTTGAAGGTTTCTGTCTTTTGTAGCCACTACGTCAGTGAGTCACTAAGTCAGTCAGTCAGTCAGCCTGTTCGGCGTGTTGGGCTCGTGCTCATTGAAACGTTTCGTTGGTGTGAACAAGATAATTATTATAAGAAAGATAATACGATTGCAATCTGGCATATACATAGTTACTTTTTTTTTTTTTGGTTGGTGGTGCTTATTAGTGTGGGAATTATGCATTTATTAGAATAATAATCATAAACTAACGGAATTTATGCGTGCCATGACAATGGTTTGCGTAATGTTGTTGTTCGAGGTCTATAGAGACAGGGCTGGTGTAGGAAACGTCTAACTCAGGGTCTTTCAATTATACTTAACGCCATTCTATAACAATTCCAATTGATTGCAATGCTCCAAACGTTTTGCAAAATCGAAAGAAAACAACAAACTTTAACTATAAGGTCTAATCTTTAATCGCTATCTAAAAGCCGTAACCAATTTAATGGTCTGCACATTGAAGTGATTAATTTCACCAATATGACTTAATTTGGGGAGCTCTAGTATGAGCTGAAACAGGTTTTACAAATCAAAACTAACTGTTAACAAGCAACAAGCAACAAATACAAAAACGAAAAAGTAAATAAAAATATAAAAAATAACTCGGGTCATAAAGTATTACACGTTCAGGAGCGTCAAAATGACAACCTGGCAAAGTAAACGCATAATTTAAAAGAGATGCAAATAAATGCGAATGACATTAAGAAAAGCCAAAACACAATCATAATGCCCAAATAAGCCACACTAGAGTTGCTGCTGTGCCAGTGCCTAAAGCGGATCTATAAATTAGTGGCAACATCTACGACGCGAAACGGTAGCTGCAGCAGCTGTGAAGTGGCAAACAAGTAAATGCAATGCAAACATTTGCAAATGTTGCAGCGGTATTGATAACAGAGCTGCTCTACGGCTATTATGTGGCAGCAACGCCGGCGGTTGGCCATTAGAAATTGGCCAAGCAATCAAATAGTGTGGCGGCCAACAGCAACAACAACAGCCAACAACAACAACATTAACAGCAAACAGTAACAAGCACACAACAATCAACAACAAGCTGATACAAATGCATTCGCAAACTTAAAGAAAGCAGCCGCGCAATGTACGGCTTAACTTGGCCAATGCATCTCACAGCTTGTATCTGTAGCGAAGTATCTGCGTCTTTATAGTTCGGATGCCGGTGCCGCTGCCGGTGCCGGTCTCCCATGGGTTAACTTCCTATTTTCACTTTCATACGTCATGCGACCCAGGCAACCTATCTATAGAAATGCAAAAACAACATCTACTAAAGTGCTGCCAAACTGCAAGGCGAATGATTTGGCTTTTCTTGTATTCATTTTTTGTTTGTTTATTTTGATTTGTGTGTGTTTTCCTTTTGCGTATTTCGCATTGTCAACGCGCCTTCAACAATGTGCGAATAGTTTTATATGAGAATTTGCCAATAGCTTTTGATATTTTTATATATCTATTTTGTTGTTGTCATGCCTATCACGTAAGTTTGTTTTCGTTTGATCAATGCACCGAGTTTTATTGAATTTTCGGGCCTTCACACAATGGTGGCTTGTAACAATTTGTAAGTATGTGTGGGGAATGTATTTATAAGTGATTTGCTTACGTTGTAACGATTTACAGAAATGCTTACTATATTAAATACATTGACAAAGCATTCTATTTATCTTTATTTTATTGTGTGTTAATTAAACAGCTTGGCATACACTATTGGGTTTTTCACATTTACAATCGTTAAAAATATATCAGAATTCAATAAAGGCATAAAGTAAGGCTCCAGCAGAATTATACGATTGTACAATTGTTAATTTTTTAATTATTTCCAGTTAACACAGACCCATAATTTACATAGCACGATTCATTTTTATAGACTTATTTTTTTTTTTGTATAAGCCAGAAACGGAAATGCCATAAACAATACTTAAAATTTTCTTCCATTTCAAAAACAAAACCGAAAAAAAAACCAGCTTGAAACGTGAATTTCTGTTTTACATAATTTATTTAAATTTGTTGCTATGTTGCACGAACTACGTGATTGAATATTTGCAACATTTCGCTGCATTTAAATTTTCCCCAAAAAAAAACAAAAACAAAAACACAAAATTTCAGTTTCATTTTCTTGGAGTTGCAACAACTGCGATTGCAACTGCAACTGCAACGCCATGTAATACCCTTGGCTGCCCAATGCACGGTCGCTGGGCTGATGCTTGCCAATTACGTTGGCACTGCCAGCAACTAACAACAACAACAACAACAACTGGCAACTAACAACAACATCAACAATGTGACCACAATTAAGTTTAAAGTGAAATTCTGCAAATGCTGGCGCATCATTTGAGCAACGCCGAGATGAGCTTTGTGCCTTTGATTGATCGTTGGTTACGTGCTAAAAATGGAAAAAAAAACCAGCTATACAGTAGTGGAAGCAGCAGCAACAATAACAACAACAACAACAACAACAGCTACAGTAGCAGCGGCCTGCAGGCGGATGCAAAAGTGGGCAGCCCGTCAACGTTACTCAGGAGCTGCCAGTCAACTGTGATTCACTGTGGATGTCTGCCAATGGCTAGACACTAAACAACACTTTTAGTTTCATTGCTAAATGAGTGCATTTGTTAACAGATTTACTGTTGTTGTTGCTGCGGCTCCTGTGGCTGCTGCTGCTGTAATTGATGTTTAGCTCAAATTTCTCACGCTTGTCGCTAGGATAATGTTTCTAATATAAGTCGTGTTCGGTTAGACAGACAACCAGACAGTCGGACAGCTAGAGATTGTGTGTATTATGTGTTGACAAGTCAGCTGTTGTTGATAATAATCAGCTCTGATAATATGAACATTTATATATGTTTAACAGCATGCAAATGCGATTTTTTTCAAAGCCAACTCGTTAAATATCATGTGGAAATTTTTGAAAATATTCAATAGAAAAGAATTCAAAATGGGCATGTACTAATTAGAGATATTAAAAATATAATAATACAAATAATAATAAGCCTTTTGACTTTCTAAAACATAAATATGCATAAACTGATATGCTAATCAAAAATGTTTAAGGCATTCTTTAATGCCAACACCAAGACGAGAATAGACTTTAACCAATTGCCCGTCTAATGTGACCCAGTTAGGGTTATTTTTTTTTACTGCTGTCACTAAAAAGTGTGCCACTTCTTAGCTAAAACAAAATGTGCCATAACGAATTGTAAACAAATAGAGCTCCAACCGATGATCATTCAAATGGCAAAAGCCAAATGATACAACAACAGCAACAGCAACAACAACAACAATAACGGCAGCACAAAAGGAGCTAGGTAAAAGGCAAACAGATCGTAGACACAGATGAATGAATGAATGAGTGCTAGCCAAAAAAGGGAGCCCCAGCAAACAAGGCAGATGAATAAACAAACAGCTAGCAGCAAAAAATCAATCGTTGCCGTTCAAGAGTAGCAACAATAGGCAACAAAAATCCTATAAAAATAGTTAACAAAAACACACACACACACACACAGCAACAATAACAATGGATGGTAGCTTGTACAGCATGCTCCCAAAAAAACACGAGGAGGTACAAATTGTATCTTTAGCTGACATTTCAACATGACTTCAACTTCAACTTCAACTCCAACTTTAACTTCAACTCCAACTGTGACTCGTGTGTGTTTTGTTGGCAAATACGTTTTTGGTTTAACTACATGCCAAATCTTTGAAGACGGCGCAAAAGAAAGCGGACATCGAGCTACACTTATGGCGTGGGTGTCTGGCGGTCAAAGCACTCGGCTATTCAATATGTAGCTGGATTCATTTCATCGCCCGCAGCCGGCACATGTTTGAGATACCCTAGATAATGAGCATACATACAATATAGATTGCCAATTGTTTTTTAACCACTGTTTGCCCTCAATAATAAAATGTGATTGATCATCGCGCTTCACGCTACACTCTTTACACTTCAAGATCGCTCTCTCGCATATGAAATCACCAAATTTGATATGCGGCAATATATATATATATATAAGTTATTGTGCTTTCGAACTTCTGCTTAATGAGTTCAGGCAACGTCATAAATTTGCAAATTATTTTGAATATTTAATATTCCTGTATTTCTCATTTTTACTTTAGTACTTTAATCGAAATCAAATTACGCATGCGATGAGTAAAAATTCGAATGGATATGCAAAAAATGTTTTGCAGAGCAATTTGGCTACGTGTTATTCTTTGCAAGCAGTTTCGAGATAAATGGCATAAATTGACTTATTTGACCATGAAAAGTGTATAAGCTTAATCTATAAACTTAATTTTTGTATTGTCAAGCAAGCTTTAGAAATGTACCAACACATTTGTGGGTATGTGTTAGTTAGGCAGCGCCAACCAGCATACTCTTACCTAATCTTTGTTCAAAGGTAAAATGAAGCTATAGACGGATATTCACATGCATTCAAATCGATTGCAGATCTTTGGCTTACATTTTACTCACACTAAATAAAGTGCTTTGTAGTCTTTTACAATGCCTCAAGCTTCCGTTGGTGCAGAAAAACTAAAACCGGGCTAATTTCCTATTACTGTCATAATCGCTTTATTAACTGTTATAGCGCAACACCCTAATACGAGTACAAAACGACGTTTTTTTTTTTTGTATGTCTGCTGCACATTTGCGAGCGAGAAAAATCAAACCGATTAATTATCATAAATGTATGTAGGTATATAAAAAAAACCCGTACAATGGCCAAAGCGTTCAAACTAAAATTAGACACATGGCTTAAAAAAAAAAATCGTGAGGCATGCACACACACACAGAATTCTCAAGAATTGTGTTAACAAGAAACTTATTGACGTGTTTTTTTCGATTCTTTTAGAATGTAATAACTGCAAAAGGTTGCTAATGCCACAGCGAAGTTGACTTTGCAAAGTTCCCTTTCAGGGTTATAATTGACGCTTCCTCAAATGCCATAAAAATTGGCATTCACTAAATAAACGTAACTTACGTTTTTTATGCCCGTGTCTAGTGATTGATCGGTTTCCTTTTTGGTTGCAAGTGAATACTAAGGCTTTTGGATGGTATTTATGTCTTGTGCCGCTCCTTATGGGTAATGCCTTTTTGGCCAATTGCACAATCCGCCGAAGGTGTCCACAAAAATTTGACAGAAACGACTTTTTAAATGTTAATCGGAATTTTTTCTTCGTTTTCTTGTGACTTTTATTTTATTTAGCACACACAGTAGCACTCACACACCCGAATAGTACTTCGTATTGGTTTTTTCTTACTGCTTATACGTGCAGCTCACTAGCCAGATAAATGTTTAGGCTAGGCAAAAGATCTTTGCAACTTGTATCGAACTGCGCGCAATCGCAGACCGTCAACGACTCAGTGTCTGGCCGTTAAGCGCGGCTCTTTTTAAACTCCACTCAAGAGCAACACAAAGCTTAGTTCGTCGTTGAGTTGGTTGAAGAACCACTGGTTCAGTTGCGCTCATTTTGTGTAGCTCAAAGCTCGCTTGTCGCTCTCTCAACGATTTTGCGTGGCGGTAAGTTTAAATAAGAGCTTTTGTTATATTTTAACTGGTTTGGCAAATACAATTTTGGTTATTTGCATAAATAAATAACTAATAAATGTTTAACGAATAAAACTTTTGCGCTTAGTTAATATTAAATACCCAATATTCCAGAAAGTTCTGTTAATGCTGCAAAACATTATCACATCACACCCTCGGTATTCTTGTAATAATAATACGTCACAAGGCTTTCTCAACCACCGTTTGCAGACAAATTGCCAGGCACCGACTAAAAAGCCCAGCTCGCTGAGCAACCCACACAAAAAGCAACGAGTGTGGTTAGTGCGCCGGCGCAGGATTAACGATTTGCAAAAGCGGACAACGAGTTGGCTCAAGACACTTGAATGGCAAAATAAGGTGCAACTGCTGCGTTACTGCGTTGTACAATTTATACATTTAAGCTGTGGAAAATAATTGTTAAATTATAAAAAAAGGATTTCTTAGACAAGTGAGTGGTATAATAGTAAGAATCGCATAGTTTAATATGTTTTCAAAAAGCTTGAAAGACTAATTGAGACACAAAGGCTTTAGGCAGCTGTAGCAAAATAAATAAAAGTTAATATTATCACAAAATCAACAATAAACAGTGCTTTAAAGCATCTTTTATATAGGTTGTTGAAAGTGAAGGCCAAATTTTTTTTCCTTTGTGTGTTTTAAATAAGTTAAAACGTGATATTTTTATTTTATTGAACCCGAAGAAAAAATACACACACATAAAATGTAAAACAGGCTGTGCTTTGGTGAGGGTGGTTCGATGAATCATGCGAATTGAACATACATAAGTATGCGTGTACAGGTTTCGTATCTGTGAGTGTATGTGTGTGTGTGTGTGTGTGTGTACTGCTCAAGTAATGACAAATAACAACAAGAGTGTGCAAAAAACCTGAAAATCCCAAGGAGCAGCTGGGGGAATAAAAAACAAGAAGCAAAACTCTAGCACAGATTTGTGGTAAAATCGATGTGACAAGACATAAGACAAACTTTATTTATATTTTCCTATTTTCTTTGCATGAAGTTAGTTAGAAGTTCGTGTACTTATTGTAACTAATTGTTATTCTGTGCAGCTACACGACACTTCAAAGCAACTGGAAGCCAACGTGCAGAGCGGCTCTAGCCACAAGGCGTTTAACATGGCTGACGAGTATATGCCAGATGTCAGCATGATGGACACAAGTAAGTACCATATTGTGGCGGAAACTAATGGCTCATTAGCTTAACGAAGCGTTAACTTAGAAAGTATCTGCTTAAGTTCAGTGTCAGCAGATTTAATTACTAAACTAACCAAAACTAATTAGTAGACAACTTTGAGGTCATTTAAGTGCTGTGCATAGCACAATAAATATAATATAAAGTTTTACTTTCAATTAAATTTTAATAGCTGTTTAGGAGGTTTCCATTAGGCAGAGTCAATAGATGGTAATTTTTTAGATAACCAAATACAATAGTATTTAATACTAAACTAAAGTAAATGTTATTTTTTTGCATCTGCTGTAGTTGTGCCCGCTATACTGGGTCTCACCGCGGCTGCAGTGCTTTCGACGGTGGCCTGCATCTGTGCCAGGCAGATGCGCATTCGGAACAAGAAGCAGAATCATCATGATGCGTCTTTCCCATTTCAACCAACGCGACGTCCGACTGCAGTTCGTTCGCCAAGTGGCCAACCGCCGCACTATCTGAAGAAATCTCCATCGCCCACTGGGGGCAAGCAGATGAGCTTGCTCTCACCCATGCAGGATCAGTCGACATCGCCGATACCGCCGCAGAAGTATAGCGAGGAGGATGAATCACCGCCACAGCAGATGGCACAGCAGCAGCAGCAGCCGCATCATCAGAACTCGAACCAGCTAAACGTTGTGGACAATGCCACGCATCAAAATCAACACCATTCGCCAGTGGAGACCATTGCCAATGGCAATGTGACCATCACACTGGACGATGCACACTTAAATGGCAAGGAGCTGACCATTAGCGATCAATACGGCAAATTGGGCACCATCTACTTCAAGCTACGCTATTTGGCTGAGCGAAATGCTTTAATGGTATCGATTATTCGCTGCCGAGGATTGCCCTGCAAGGGTGGGCCTGGTGGCACTGGCGACATACCCACTGGCATGAATGGACGCACTCAGGCAGCTACTGATCCGTATGTAAAGCTCCAACTGTTGCCGGACAAGCAGCATAAGGTTAAGACTCGTGTGGTGCGCAATACCAGAAATCCCGTTTACGATGAGGACTTTACCTTCTACGGTCTAAACATGAATGATCTGCAAAATATGAGCTTGCACTTTGTCATACTCAGCTTTGATCGGTATTCACGTGATGATGTCATTGGTGAGGTCGTCTGCCCCCTGACTTCCATTGAGATTGGCGATATATCCAAGGAAGCGCTCTCAATCAGCAAGGAGATTCAACCACGCAGCCTGAAGATACGCGCCCAAGGACGAGGAGAATTGCTCATCTCACTCTGCTGGCAGCCAGCAGCTGGACGTTTAACTGTCGTTTTGCTAAAGGCACGTAATTTGCCACGTATGGATGTCACTGGTTTGGCTGACCCTTATGTCAAGATCTATTTGCTATATAATGGCCAGCGCATTGCCAAGAAGAAGACGCATGTTAAGAAGCGCACGCTGAGTCCGGTATTTAATGAGAGTTTCGCTTTTGATATACCCGCTGCCGAGGTAAGTGCAATAATAAATCACAATAATAAAGCTGTTGAGTTAACTTAAAACAGCTTTTAACACAACTTTCATATAATTTCTTTATTTATTACAAACTTTGCAACGATCCTTACCCTTACTTAACCTATTTATGCATATGTTTCAGGGCACTGGCGCCACCTTGGAGGGCGTCTCGTTGGAGTTAATGCTACTCGACTGGGATCGCGTGACCAAGAATGAGGTAAGCTGCTAAATGTTGTTCAAAGTCAGCAGCTGCTTAAAAGTCGCTTTCTTTCTTTGTCCATCAAGGTGATTGGTCGTTTGGAGCTGGGTGGACCCAACTCGAGCAGCACAGCATTGAACCATTGGAATGAGGTTTGCAATTCGCCTCGTCGCCAAATTGCCGAGTGGCACAAGCTGAATGAGTAAACGCATAAACCTTATCAATTTTGGGGGCAGCGAGCCGGCGCTGGCGCCGCAATCCCAACAAAAATAACAACCAAAGGCGAAACAATATGTTTGTTAAGTTTGCTTGAATTTAAAAGTGCTTAATTTTTTTTTATTTACAATTGACATATTCTTTTTTTAACTATATATATTGTGGATACAAAGAAATTATTATTTAATTTTTATTATATTGTGCTGAACGTTTTTATTTTAAAAGTTTCTTTTTTTTGATGTGAAGCAAAAGAAAACAAAGCAAAGAGTAATATTTACCAAAAAGAAAATTATCTAAATTAAATGTATTAGAAAATGTTTAGTATGTAACAATGCGTCTTAATGTAAGATAATAAATGAAAAACGAGACATACATATATGATAAAAGCTAAAACAGATACACACATATGTATTTAAAACAAAACTTCAATATCTTGCTGTTTTGGGCTGAGAGAAATTTATTTTATTCAACTTAAACTTAGTATATTTTGCATTTTAAAATTACGTCTTACCTGAAATACAATTTATTTGTAGTCCATTTATTAAAACTCTGCCCACCATAAATACAATTGGTATTTGTTTAATGTGTATGTATTTATATTATATCAAATAAACTTTACAGTTTAAGCATTCATATTTTTATTTTTATATTTCTCACAAACTTAGTTCGAAACACAAACCAAATACATATACAATGAAACCAAAATAAAATTAAATAGTGCTATACAAAATATTTTCAAAATGTGTCGGAAATGTGTATACCGCTAAACGCTTTTCACTTTATAGTAACATATTAACGTACATTTAAAAATAAAATGAGAAAAAACCAAATCATAACAAATCGAAATGAAAACTTGAGAGAACACGCAGCAAATTGCTTAGGCACCAAAAAGCTACAAAATCACACACAAAAAGAACGAAACAAGTCAAAACCCAAAAACTAAACACACAATAGAATAGTACTTATAAGAGCAAAATGCAAAATGCAAAAAAAAAAAAAAAAAAAAAAATACCAAAGACATATTGTATGTAGAAACCACAATTAACAATTAAATACATATATACTGTAGAGTTACGAGATACATTGAATGCATAGCTCAAAATGAAAAAAGCAGAATCCAAAAGCATTACTACAATCTAAAGGCACTTACTAAGCATATTTCTAAAGATCTTTTCAAACATAACTAAGCAAAGCTTATAGCGCAAAGTCTCGCAACAAGTTGACCTATCTAAACACTTAGGCATATATCAGCCGATATATTTGCTATATTTTGACAGAAAAACAACATTTTTAAATACAGAAGAAGAAGAAGAAGAAACAAAGCAAAAACACAACTTTAGATGCGAGCACAAAATGCATACTATAAATATAAACATACTCCAAAAACGAAAAGTAACGAAAAATAAAAAAAATATTTCAATTTGTGTCCACAATCAAACTTCAATTCGTCTAAAGTGCATACAATAATTAACAACAAGCAGATTTTCGTATACATAAACATATTTATATGTACATATAAGTATATAAAAGTACATACTTCATGCAAATAAATATATATATATAATAACTACAGACATAAATACATATAAAATGAAATGTATAATTCTATATATACATATGTAATAGGAATGGTAAGCAACATTGAATGGTTAATTTCAGTAATAAAACATAACATATAAAATAATAAAAAAAAAAAACAATTAAAACAATACAAAGTTTTCTTACTGACACTTAATAATAGAATTAAGAATTTATTAAACTTCTGTTTAAAATTGTATTTCAGCTCGTTTATTATCGTGTGTGTCTTTTGCATATTATATGCTGTGCATATCGCCACCTGTTGGCAGGTAGATATACTTCGCTTTAATTTCGACATAATGTCGTTCAGAAGCTTCAGGCCGTCAATATATGAGCATCATTTCATATAAATCGCTTGAAGCGATCGGATCGTCTTAACAAAAGCGGTTGAATATATAATTATAAATATTTCTTATCAATTTGGGAGCATAATGCTATCAGCTATACTTTTGCCGGCATTAGCTGTCTTAATTTTTGGTAAGAAATATTAAAAACATATTTATATATATTTATATATATAAAAATGAAATAATTGTTAACAGCACCCAACATAGCATCAGATATACCATTTAATGGTTGTTTTTCTAACCAGTTTAAATGTCAGGATGGGGAATGCATTATTGGCTCTCGGATGTGTGATGGTGTCAACGACTGCAAAGATGGCAGCGATGAAATATTTAAAACCTGTTACAACACCACCTGCAATGAAGGGAGTCTCTTTCGTTGCAACTACGGCGGCTGTGTGAATAAAATGAAGCAATGTAATGGCGAATACGATTGCTGGGATAAAAGCGATGAAAATGCATTTTTGTGTGCCAATGATGAGGAGCTTGAAACTTTGCTAGCCGACATGCAGGGCAATTGCAGGTGCGTTTTGATTAACTGTTAGCGAATGTAAATGGGAAGATAATGTGATTGTTTGTAGCTCTCCATATGCGTACCAATGCAAAGGCAACTATAAGTGTTTAATGTGGAGTCGGATTTGCAATGGCCAGAGCGACTGTCCCGATGGCTATGATGAATCAGCGGAGATGTGTGGAAACAGTTTTTGTCCAGCTAATTCGTTTCGCTGTGAGAGTGGTGGCTGCATCAGTGCCAATATGCTGTGCAATCACGACATAAATTGTGCCGACGGCAGTGATGAGCTACCTAACATTTGTTCAAATGACAATGTGTGGATGGCCAATTACTGCCGACTGATTCCCATTAGAGGTATGCATGTGACGGATTACTTCTCGGACTTCAGCTTTCGTCCCGATGCCCTGGTGCCGGATAAGACCATTGTGGCTGTGACCTGTGACAGCGGCTATGAGATCTTTGGTCCCAATTTAAATAAATGTGATAACGGCGAATGGCTCAACAAATTCATCATCTGTGTGCCTGTGTGCGATCAAAGTGTCTACGTACGCAACGTTAGGTACTCGACACAGTGCTTTTCCAATGGCACTCTGGTCGATTGCCAGCACAACACGCAAATACATGACACCAAAATGTTGGTAAACTGTGCGCCTGGCTACAGAGCTAGCTCGCAATCTAGCCAGGTTGGTAGGCATAGCTGCAATGAGCATGGCGCCTGGTCTATTGAAAATGAGAATCCCAACTGTGAGCCCATTTGTGGTATCAAGTCACCACAGCATCCAGATATCACTCCCTGGACTGTGAGCATCTTTAAACTTGATTCTAGCACAGAAATGAACTATAGCTTTATGTGCTCGGGCACTATTCTCTCGCCATTTACAGTAATTATGGCAACTGAATGTTTTAGCAATATGTATTCCATGAATTTTTATCTGCACTACACTATTGTGGAGGGCAATCATAGTGTGAGCTTTACCCTAGATGAGGATCATGGCTATGTTATGCACAACATTTTGGACATACTTATTAATATGTCGTATGTATTCCAAATATTCAAGCTTATTTTTGGTCTAATCCTTGTGACTTTACAGCAAAACGCAGTACAAGGCAGTCATACTTACCCTGGTAAAGCCATTTAGGTTTGGTGCACTTGTACGTCCCATATGTTTGAATGACATACAGGCTACCAATGATGATGAGGAAATGGCCAGCGCAGAAGTGTTTGAAAAACTAACACAGTTAGGTGAAGATCTAACCAACTACAAAAATAACAAGCATACATTGACGCAAATACTGGGCCGCGAATTGAAGATTTATAATATCGAAGCCCTTGTCAGATTCATAAGGAGCCGCATTGCAGAGAATGAGCGGAAAATTCACTTTATTATAGTTTGATTTAAGAGCTATAAATAAATGTGAATTTACATTAACTAAAACACACAGACATACAAATCTACTACTTGGCAATTACATAAGTATATAATATATGTAATTTATATTTTTACTTAAATTTATTTCTTCTCAAAATACAGTATTTGATGTATATTTATCTTTTTTAGCTTCGGACATTGACACAACTTTCTTGAGGCATGCTTTCATTTGCTATGCTTAACTTCAACATATTATGTTTTTCTGCGTTTTCGGCTTTCAAATTATGTAACTATTTCGCTTTATTATTTGATTTATACATTGAGATTTGCGGAATTAGACTCTAGCTATATTTGTTTTGTTTAATTTGTTGTCGAGTTTAACGCCATACAACACTTTTAATGCGATTCTACGTGTTAGTTAATTACTAACATTTAGTGTGAAAATTTAGGACACATTTTGTTGAATTTTCTTAGTCAATATTTTGTTTTTAGTAGAAATTTTAAATTTAAACATCTATTTAAATTTTGCTCTTGACTTTTTTCAATTTTGATCACTTCAGTCTTACCAAAAATATTCACTTTAACAGTATTTTCTTGTAGTTTTAAACATTCAAAATTTGTTTTTGTTTATTTTGGTTTTGTAATAATTTCTATGCCTTATTTAAATACTTCTGTTATTTGTAGCATTGTTTTAATAATAGTTTGCTAACACATGCAAATATCTAATGCTTAACTGTGTTTGATTTGAATTTATTAATTTTTTCCCCATTAGAAAATTTTTTGTTTAGAAATTTTTGTATTTAATACACGTAAATATTTATAATGTATAACGTTATGTTTTGCCAGCTCTAACTTTAGTAGTCGTATATGTACATATCTTTTTATACCTTGTAGTGTATAGTTTACATTAGCTTTGATTTTAACGCTGCCATTTGATTTTAGATGTTACTGCGAGATCTGTTTTGGGCATGAAATTAAAACATATATCTTAAAAAACGTACCGCTTGGATATTTATTTACATATGCAATTCAAGAGCTTAATGGCTTGAAACAGTTTTCAACCGCACATTGTACATTTTCCCCATGCAATACGGGTTTACAGCCCATGGCAAAGTTTTTCATATGTGAGCTTGAAATAAAAATAAAATAAATATGGTAAAGCAGTTAGACCATTTAAGCAACCAATATGAAAGTCTTTAAGGAAAGAAAATGTCAATATTATGAAATTTACTGTCTCAAATATAATCTCTATGCATCCATAGTAGCTTCACACAACTCACCAACCTACACAAATTCAGCAAATATAATTTAGTTAACAAACAATCCCATTCTATCGTCATTAATTGCGTGTTGGGATTTTAGTTTAGAAATTAATTGGACGGTGTAGTAAAATTAGAATAATTAATACGAATAATTGGGTAATTTACAGTTTTACTTATCGCGATTTAAAATATATTCATAATTATACATATACATAAGTTATAAATTAACTGTGTGTGTGTGTGCTTTGCTGTATGTATACGTATATTTAACTTAAATCGAGCAGATAGTACGCACTAGGACTAACTACGAATTAATACTGTACAGGATACGCGACTGCTTATATAGAAACTAATAAATGGGCCTTAGCTTGTATTGCATACAAATCGGCGGTCAACACAATATCATATATATGCTATATTTATGTATGTATATTATACATTCAAAGTATCATTTAGGTAGGTAATAATTTAAGAACGGAGGGAAGGCATAGCCAACTTAAAAGTACGACGTTAGCTATCCTTTATCCTTGCCGGGCCCAACACTAACGCCAAGCAAATGCTCACCGGCCATTAGACCCGCCGGCTGATGCGCATAGTTGCGTATCTGATGCAGCGAGATCAGCTGATTTGGGAAGGCATTGGCATTGTTCTGGTTGACATTCTTGTTGGGAAAACTGATGGCATCGTAGAGATAGGGACGCTGTGCCATCGGATGGTGGCTCAACGAATTCAAATGCGGCGGCATCGAGTTGATCGGTGTAAAAGCCGAATTGCTGCTGCTCTTCGCTATAGATGCCGCATCATACGGCCCCACAGCTGTGGGTGTGGATACTGTGAGAAGGCATGTCATTAGCTTAGCTTAATTTGGTTTTTATATATTAAGAAATTGACAACTAATCGAAGAGACGAATTCAATTCGAACATATTAAGCCACAAAAGTAAATGGTACTTGATCAAGTTTTAAAATTAGTTGTCAATGTACTGTATTGTAAACTTACCAATATCCTCGCGAACCGGTTCGGGCATGATACGATGATGCGGCTGCAGTTGCTCTGGCGGATGACCATTGCTCTGATTGCTATTGGGCGCCGTTGGTTGTGTTACATAGTGCGCCTCCATGCTATGCTGGGGCGGTGGTTGCTGTTGTTGCTGTTGCTGAGCTGCATGCTGCTGTGGGTGATGGTGCTGTGGCGGACCATGCTGTTGCGGTGGTACACCCAATTGTGTGTGATGATGGTGCGGCTGCTGCTGCTGCTGTTGTTGTTGTTGTTGCTGTTGTTGTTGCTGTTGTTGCTGTTGTTGCTGCTGCTGTTGCTGTTGTTGTTGTTGTTGCTGATGCTGATGCATTACTTCCATGGCATTGGCAGCAGCAGCCGAATCGGGACTTACCTTTGGCCAATAGCTATTGTCGCTGGGCGCTATCGAAACGGGTGGTAACACCAAATTATTGCGCTGATGCTGTGTATTGCTGCCTGCTGTTGCTGACGACCCATTGCTACTTTGACCGCCGCCACCAGCAGCAGCAGCAGCAGCAGCGGCTGCGGCAACAGCAGCAGCGCTGCCCTGTACAATGGGTGGCCGCTTGTCCGTGCGCTCCGCATGCTTCTGCATGTGCTTGGTCAGATAGGTCTCCTGGGTGTACGACTTGCCGCAGTACTGACAAATGTGCGTCTTCAGATGCTTTGACTCCTTATGCTTAGGTATGTGCTCCAGCAGCGAGGGCTCATCAGAGAAGCACTTGTAGCAGGAGTTGCATTTGAATGGTTTGTCCGTTTGATGGCAGCGCGAGTGCGACTGCAGATTGGAGAGCTGGGAGAATGCTTTCTGGCAGCCGGGATGACGGCACTTGTATGGCTTGTCGCCGGTATGGGTGCGTATATGCTGCTGTAGGTGCGACAGCTGCGTAAACTTGCGCTGGCAAATCTCGCAGCGGTATGGCTTAATGCCCAAATGGATGCGGGTGTGCTGCGACAGATACGATGAGTTGGCAAACGCCTTTGAGCATTGCGTGCATTTATAGGGCTTCGCTTCGCGCATATGGATCTGCGTATGCAGCTGTAGATCAGCTTTCGAACTAAAGATCTGTAATGGAAATTTGAAGAGTTTTAAGAAACGTTGCAAGTGTGGCAGATTATAGGTATTTTGTAACTGTTTTGCATAGCACTTGCTAAAGTTTCGAAACTCTCCAACACTCTCTTTTTTCTAATACTTTAACATTTTAAAGGTAATTTATCTTTTAACAATATTTTTTAAAACTTTTAATTCTTATGCAAGTTTTTACAATTATGACAGATTTTGACACACTCATTTTGTTTGTAAAATTGTGTTTTTAAGCTTAGTTATTCTTATAGAGCAACATTTAATTTGGTTTTCATAATCCCGCTAGAATATATAATACTTATTTTTGCCCAAGCCTTCACCTTGGAATCCTTCACATCATTTGGCATATGATGTGGCGAACTAGTTGAAGATGAAATGCCATTGGCATTGGCATTGGCATTGGAAACGCTGCCACTAACTGGAGTCGTATTTGGAATTGGAATCGTATTCGAATTAGAATTGGGATTTGCTTGGGGATTGCGTTCATTGAGCGTTGCATTCTGCATGCGTATGCCACCGTTATCCACACTGTTGCTGGTCACAACAATATGTTGATTGGGATTCGGATAGATGCGAGATTTGCGGCCACGTGTGGAGCCAGTGGGTGCTGTGGTGCCGCCACTGCTCCCACTGCCTCCAGCGCTGCTACTGCTGCTGCTGACGACAGCTTCATTAATTTGTAGCTTGGAGCTGTTGCTGACGCTGCCGTCGGCAATTGTCAAGGTGGAGCTACTCTCCAGCGATTGCTTTGGCTGGTGCACTGATGCCTCTGCACCGCCGCCACTTAAGTGATATTGGTGCTGCTGCTGTTGCTGTTGCTGTTGCTGCTGCTGCTGCTGCTGCTGCTGGTGTATTGGCTGCTGCGGCACCTGTGGTTGCTGTTGCGGATGTTGGCTATAGCTAAGCACCGAGTTGCGCAGATCTGGCGTATTGGAAAAGACACTCAACGGTCCGAGGGCCACGCGTTCATTTAAACTGTTGCGCAGATGATCAATGGAGCGGTGCACGGCATGCGAATAATCACCGCCAGCGGGCGGAATCTCACCAATTAGCGGTGAATTGTGATGGTAATCGAGGCCACCGCCAATCGGGCGATATTCAATTAAACGTCCTTCCATTGTTTTTTATATATATTTTTTACTTATTCTGTTCACTCAAGTAACTTTGTTTAAAACCGATTTAAGTAGAGTTATATACGCAATGTTGGATTAGTTCTGTTAAAAGCACAATTTTTTTAGCTGTTAAACCCAAATAGAATGCAAACTTTAAATAAAAATGGCTTTATTTATCCGCGGTGGTATTTAAGTTTATTTTTATTTCCCAGGTTTTACACTTTCGACTTGTGAATGAATAACAAATTATAAGGCATATTGTATCTGTATACCATTAAAAAAAAGTATTCATACATTAATAGGTAATCAATAAAAGAAGTAAAAATGTAGGATTCTCATTATTCCCAACCTAAAGAAAAACTTTAAAACTTCCTTAGGACTATGTTTGCTTAAAAGCAGCGAAGATGTCATCTTCTGCCTGTTGCTTTTTGCATAACTCTATTTTTTTTTGACCAATTTTATAGGTGTTGGGCTTAAAAAATTCGAAATCTGTGAGACAAGACCGCAAAAACGTTTTTGCCTCGCCCCGTTGCACCAGCAGCTCGTTTTTTGCCCGTTTTGTTATTGTGTTTGTCCTAAATCTAACGGCAATTTTACTGCGTGTGTTTTTTTATTTTGCATTTTCAATTGCTTAGTTTGCGTTGCACGTTGACAATTTTTTTCCGTCGCGCAAATATTTTTTTTGCCATGCATTTGACTTTTCAGATTTTATGCGCTTTCCCTCCCATCTGTGGCCAGGAGCAAGCGTTTTTTCAATTTGACTATTTTCTATTTTCTATGCAGTGTTTTCTTTGCTTATTTTGGAGCGCTTCGATTAGATTTTCACCATAAAAAATACGCTGTTTGTTTTCCTCTCTCACTGACATTCCCTTTTTTTTATAGCATTGGATACATATATTTTTTTATTTTGTAAACATATATATATATATATTTTTTATTTTCATTTTGATGTTGTAGGGCAAGTCATTGAAGCGCAGACAAGCAGCAGACATCCTGCGTATTTGTCAGGTGAAAGTCCTCGTTTGTTTTTATTTCCATTTCATGTTTTTTTTTTTCTACGTTGGAATTTTTTCTATTTCTAAACGCGGCGAATAATTCATTCAGTTGTTGCATATTCAAATTTTTTTTTTTTGTAGCTGCTGTGATTGCTGATTTTTGTTACAAATTCGAGTAAAGCGCCAGTAGTCGCAACAGATTTTTGTTTATTTGGCGTTTAGATGAAATTGCAAGTTCGTTTGTTATTCACGACAATGACCTTGAATGCTAAATTTGTGGGTTAGAGTTCTTGCAGCGGTAGCTACGGCAACTATTTAGAATGAATTATTAATTATTTGGATAATGCTAAACATTTTTTTTTTGATAATATAGGATTTTATAACGACCAGTTACTTTCAAAGATAAATACCTCCATAGAAATATTAAGTTAACTACATTGAAATACTTGTGGCTACAATATAAAATAAACCTTAAACCCAACTAGAAATTTCGCTTCAAGCTCAATGCTGAAATTGTTATAATTTTTGACAAGTGAGCTGGATATGTCATTATTTAATGCTATTCAAATGCAATCTTTAATCGAGCAAAAAATGCATCTATGTGAAATAGAGGGGCAGATGTTATGTACATTCGTATATAATATTTAAATGCAATACTCTTTTTTTTTTAATTTGTTAGCTAAATAATTATTTGCGTACAAATTGCGACATGCATTAAAAATGGGATCTTCCTTTAGTTTTTTTTTTTCTTTTTCTGATTTTAATGGTATTCAGGGTGTTATATAAAACGGTTTATGTATAAGTGTGAGTCACATACAGTATGTACACCTACACATATTAACATGTACATAATTATATGCACTGCACATAATGTAAGCCCCGTCCTAAACCGAATTAACAAAGAAACAAATAAAAATGCAAAAAATGTGAAAAACTGTGGAATGCTTTATTGATATATGCATGAATGTGTGTAGGTGTGTGAGTGTGTGTCTATGTGAGCTTATGTTTGTTTTGTGGGTTGAAGTTCGGGTTAATGCATAGTTCGGGCTTTTAACTAATTAACATTTAGCGGTTTGTCCTGCCCCCATGTCCCACTCTTTAGTTTGTTAATATTAATTGAAAAATATGTAAAAATGGGAAAAACAGAGGAAAAAAATGTTCGCTCTTTTATAATTCATAATTTTTTTTGTTATTGTTGTTCGCTGATTAATGCATTTTTCACACTACTTTTTAGTTGTTTTTATTAAGTTGCACAAAATCACAAAAATGTTTTCCGTTTGAATATTTTTTTCCTTATATTAAAATATATATAAATATTTTTTTTTTGTGTTCTCTTGTCGGTTGGTAAAATATGCACTGACTGGTGTCATACGATCCACAGATATATTTTTTATTCATTTAATTATTATTTTTTATGCATTTTAATGATATTTAATTTCATATAAGCTCTGCCTTTTTTCCTCTTGTTTTGGGCACCACGCTTGTTTGCACTAATCATTATTTTGTTTCACATCACTTCAAATATGCAATTAATTTATGCTTCGCAGCTTAATTAAAAATAATATACATATTAATACGAATTAATATAATTATCATTAATGTTAGAAGCGTACGCCCGAAATATTCCGATTGTGTTGTGAACGCTCCGATTGCCTTTGATTAACTGATCGAACGCTGGCGAACTTTACTCTGTGACCCACAGGCTCCAAAGTTTTTTGCATGTGAGTGTGTGTGTGTGTGTGTGTGAGGGTGCGATAGGGGCGTGGCATAGCTGTGAACGCACAGCTGCGTCTCATTAACGGGCTGTGCAGCGATTTGTGTGGCGCTTGCTTTGCATCTTCTCAGCATATCAGATTTCCTATACTTGCCCAGATCCTTCACTAGCTAAGTATCATGCGTGCCTCCGACTTGGAGACTTGGATTAATATTCAGGTGTTTTATGCTGACCAATTAGTTTAAGCTCGATTGACTTTCGCAAAACTCACAGTTGCAATGACACAGGCAACCAGCATCAGATCGAGTTAGTGTGAAGTCAGCTTGAAAAAGATGCACGATGCCTAAGTTGGTGTAATCGAGCCAGAGATTATGTCAAATATGTGTCTTAAGAGTGGCATAAGGATTTTAACATATATGTCAGCTTGAATCGATGAGTTAAGACTGTTCCTTAAGCTCAATTGATAACATAAGGTAAAAGTAGTTTTATTTGTTTGAAATAAATTTAACCTTTGATAGAAAATCAAAGGTTTAAATTAGGTCAAGACTTTAGACAAAGAAAACAATAGTAAATAAGCTTTGGTACAGCTGTGTAAAAAGTAACTCATATTTAAAAAATTTTAATTGTAAACGTATTACGTATTACTTATAGTTTTCAAGCTTTTAAACAATATATTTGTATCTGTGGAATATTTTCTTAACAAATATAGTTTGAATTGTTGGCCAAGTGAAATGTAGAAGATAAACATACTGTTGACCTTGATATTGAACATAGGAAACAGCTGATAAGCAACACACACGAGTATATCTACACACACCTACAGGCATTGGCAGTGCCGTGAAGAACACACACATTTATTATTTATATGCGCGCACACATATACATATATATACAGTTGGGTATGGTTGTAAGTATGTGTTAAGGAAAACAAAGCCAGCTGCTTCACTGTCAGCATCACTTTCTTCTCTGTGCCAAGGCACGTGACGGTGTACAAGGAGGCAGCGCATTAGAAGTTCGCGTATCCTTAAGACGCACACTCACACGTACACACACAAACACCAGCAAAGTCACACACACGTAGGGTGTTTGTGTATTGCGGCAATGAATAAACACACAGCGCGCAATTGAATCGAAAGGCAGCAGCCGGAAAAAAGTCTAAAAGCGCGCACACATTTAACCGGAAACGGAAACCGAGTCAAGTGCGAGTTTGAGTTTGTTTCTTTATTCTCCATTTTGTTGTATTTTTTTTTATGTTGTTGCTCGTTTCGGTGTTGTTTTTGTTGTTATCGCTGGAATTGCGACTTTTTCTTAGCGTTCACGCGACGACAACTACAACAAGAACGACGCAAGCCGAAGACGATGCACGTTTTGTTTGTTGTGGTTGTGTTTCTGTTTGAGGCTGTCGTAGTTGTTGTTGTCTGTTGTTGTTATGGTTGTTGTTGTTGTTGTTACTTTTATTGGCGGCGTCTCAAGGAACATGTTGCGCACACAGAAAAACACACAGCTGAACTGAAAAGTCGCGCGCTTTAGCCCCCTGTCGAGCATCGAAACAGAATCAAAAGCCGTCGAGTGTCGAGCGTCGCTTTCGTTGAGCGGCAGCAGCAAACGTGTGCCGAGAGCCGAGAGCACGATCCGTCACCAATGTAAAAACTCAACTAAAGCGATGATGAAAAAATCTGAAACAATATATTTTTCGGGGGGTCGTACACACACACTCAAACACAGATGAGATGCAAAGCAACGCAGCGGCGACGGCGGCGGCATCGACAGCCACGAGGTGGCAACCAGACAGACAAAACGCGCACTAACACAAACGCAGCAGCGGCGCTTCAAAACGCAGCAGCAGCAAAATGTAGTTGTGTGTGTGTGTGTGTCAAAGTGGGTGTGGGTGGCAGGCCAGGCTTACTAAAGGCCGCCACCGGCCGACACAGCGGCAATAGCAACATCACAAATAACAACAACAACACGAACACACACATAGAAAAGGGGCAAGCGCTAACACACACACACACACACACACACACATACAAATGGGCAGCAGCAACTTCGCAAAAAAAAAGCAGCGGCAGCACCAACAACAACAACCAACTAAACGGGCAAAAAAATGCTACGCATACACACAAACACAAGCGCACACAGCATAAAAAGCAGCAGGCAAAAAAAAAATTGTTTTGGTTGCATAGGCGGCGTCGCTGCTGGCGCTATTCAAATGCTGCGCGTTGCGCAGCGGCAGCGCTGCCAGCGTCGCAGCCACCTGACAGAGCAGCGCCAAAACAACGATAGCAACAACAGCAACAACAACAAAAACAACAACCAACAGCAGTCGCCGTCAACATTGACCCAAACTCAATTTGGTATGGGGCAAGTTTGGAGCCGACCGATGGGCTCTAAAAAACGCGCAAAACCAAAAAAAAGGAGCAAAAAAGAATGAAAGAATTGTGTGTGTGTAAAAAATTTAAAAAAGGGGAATTTTGCCCACGCATACATTCAAAGCGGCAACGCGCGCACACATACACACACACACACAAACACACACATAGACAGGCAAACGCATGGAATTTTTTCGCTGCCAGCGTCGGGTTAGCCTTTGCCGCCCCCAAATTTGCTGTCAGTTGCCTCCTGCCCCTTTTAAGCTCCCCCTCAAACCAATGGTCTGACATTTTTTTCCGCATTTTGTTTTGTTCGACTTTGATGCTGTCTGTTTAATTTCCTTTTTTTTTGGTTTTGGTTAATATTTTTTTTTTGTAATTTGACTTTGCATATTGCGTTTGATTTTAGTATTTGGCATGTATTGCTTCGTGCTGTGATAAATAACCAAAATTATATTGAACCTGTTTTTATAGATATTTAAAGTAGTATACTACTTAATTTGTAATAATTTTGCTAAGCGATTAAAATTGCATTTTAATTATGCGCCCAAAAGTAGGCAACACTCTAAAATAGTGTTGTCAACCACCGCTTGGAGCACTCCATCAGCCTGGCGTCGAATTACGCCAAAGAATAAACCAACAACAACAACTACTATAGCAAAAATTTAGCTTGAAAGCGCAGGAGAACTAAAAAATTACAAAAAAATGCTTCACAGGCACACCTTCAGGCAGCCTCCGCCCTGACCTAAGCCACCGCGTGGCTTAACTGCCAGCAGCAAGCCTCAAACCCATACAACAACCTTATACACGCACACGCTCGCTCACACATGCACATACACACGCACACCACCCACACTCACACACACACACACACAGACAGGCCACAAAGCGCACTCATGCCGCTGTGTTGCAGCCGTCGTTTGTCTGCTGCTCTTCGGCGTCGTCGACGTCGTCGTTGTCGTTGCTTCTGCCGCTGCTGCTATTCCTAAGTTTTTTTTTTTTTTCGCTGCTTCTGCTGCTGCAACCTTGCCTCGGCTTCTACTCCACTCAACTTGCCCCTCTCTTTGCGCATTTTTCTATTTTTTCCATTTTTTTTTTTTGCATTTCTTCCGTTTCCATTTGCTGTGCATTTTTTTCCACGCAGCCCCCTTCAAAAAAATTTTTTCCTGTGGCCGCCTTGTCACAGGAAACAATTTTTTTCCATTGCCTGTTGCCATCTCGCTTGCGCGCCGCACTTCTGACCCGCTCAAAAACAGTATTTTTTTGTGCTCTGTTTTGTGTTTGGTTTGCTTTTGCGCCATTTGCCCCTCCTTCGTGTTGTTGCACTTGATTTTGTATTTTGCATGCTGTATTTGCCTTTGCCATTGCTTTTAGACTTTGTTTTCTAGTTTTTCGTTTTTTTTTTTTGTATTGTAACTAGAGGATGTTGAGCGAGGGGAAAAAAAATCGTAGAGTTGCCATTGAAAAATGTATTTATTATAAATTGCCATTTTTAGTGTTATAGAATTGGGTTAGACAATTGAGGCAATTGAATGTATTTATTTCAAAATGTAGGGTATGTAGCATTGACTTTTTTGATAGGAAGCTTAAAATTATGTATTTATATTAAAATATATATTTATCTCGCCGAATCTTACTGAATAAAAGCGAATAAAGCGCAATTGAAGGTAAACTTTTACTGAAAACAAATCATGTCATATAAAAATGTGATAACTAACAGGCTTAAACTGCATTGAGTGTTTTAATATATAAGTATCATCTCTTTTATGATCATTGCCAAAGATGTGAAATACTTTTTGCTGCTCCAATTTCATTTGATGCCCCGAAAAAACGTTTCAATATTTTTGCTTTTAGAAAAACTGTGGCATCTTTTGTGTGTGTGAAAAATTAATTAACACCACGTGGCAACACTGTCAGTGGATTTTGATGTAACATTTCCTCTTTTTTTCCCGTACAACACGTGTGTGTGTGTTTCGCTTCCCTGTACTTTTTTGCATTCTGCTTTGCTGCGTTTTTTGTTTTCTTTTTTATTCAATTTTGTTTTTTTTTTGTTTTTTTTTTCCATGTCACAGAGATTTTTTAGTTGTTTTGTTGTGATGTTGTGTTCGAACACAGTGGACAGTCGAAAACACACACACACATGTAGATATTGACAAGGTGGTTTGGGTGGTTTATGGTGGTTTTTTGGGGGCAAAGCCCGCACATTTGCTATGGTTACTTGCATGGGCTTATGCCGATGCGTGACTGGCGTTTGTGGACTTTGAATACAAACAAAACAGACGCATACACTCAAACACACTCTCACTCAAACTTGGGCCAGTTACCCACACACACACACACAAGCACAGATGTGAACACATAGAGAGCTATGTAGATATGTTGATGTATATACATACACATGTGCATTTCAATACGCATTAATAACTACGAATTCAATGCGACGCCCATCAGACTCTCACACACAAACACACAAATAAGCAGGCACCCCATCCAATCCAACCTCATGTACACACACACACACACTCACACGAATGAGTGCTGCCGCTGCCTTCGGCGCTGCTGATGCTAAAGCTGCAACTGACGCCTAAAAAACGGCAACAAAATATAAAAATCAAATTTTTTTGCCTTTTGCCCGCCTCGTTCGTTAATTTTGTCTGTTTGCTGCGCCTCATTCGCACTCCCAACCCTTACCCAACCCCACAAACAAACAACATGAGAATATATTTTGCTCAACGCTGTGGCCGTTGTTCGTTTAAAAATTGATGGCAAAACGCTGCGCCGCCAAGTATGCAACACATTTGTCAGGCACCAAAAACCAAAATCGAACAAAAATTTGTGACATTTTTATTTGAACTGAGCTTAGGTCTAACATTTACGCTTTTTGATATGTACACCGAGCGCTGTGCCTTTTTGGTTTTGGTTTTCGTTTTCTTTTTGATTTTTGATTTTTATTTGATTTTTCGCAATTTTTTAGACGTATTTTGTTTGTCGGCCACAAAACGTTTTTCCATGAATTTTTCATCCATTCAGCGAGACCATTGAGCCATTTTCAACGCGCTTAGAATTCATTGATACTTTCGCAAATTGTTTTCCCATCAGATTTTTTACACCAATCTCTGTGGCATGACATTGAATACTCGAAAGTGGCAAACAAGTATTTGCTCTATTTTTAGTTGAACTTTAAGGATTAAACGGTGTTCAATGTCACCATGTTGTGAGTTAAATAATATATAATAAAATACCACAATAAACATAAATAAAAGTAGTAGAACAGCTTATGCCAAATTTTGTGTATAATTATTTTATCTCAAAATATATATAAGTCGAATAAATAGAAAATTTGATACCAACTGTAAGCTTTATACACCACATGATAATATGATAGAAAAATAAACATTATTCATTACGGTTTATATAAACAATTTAATGTTTTATATGAAACATGTGCTGCTCAAAAACATATGTCAATCATTGCTTTTATTTTGATAAAAGAACTAAGACATCTTTTTTGGAAAGCTTTGATATTTTTGTCAAAAAAAAAAAAGAAATACCTTTAAAAAATATAAATTTTGTTGTATAAACAAAGTAAAAGGTAACTATAACTAAACAGTGCATTTAATTTAATTTAATCTTAAAAAACGTTTATTGAATTGCTTTTGCAATAGTATCAGCAACTTGATCAAATCGATAGCAGAAATTCACTTTCAGTAAAACGGTTATCTGAGTTGCTTTTCAAGTTTTAAATTGAAACTTTTCACAGCTATGTGTGCATTGCTTCGACTTGATATACAATTGAAACGACGGACAAGTTGTCGCAGCCGCGACAACAAAAACAAACTGCAACCAAACATTCAGAAAAGTAAACTTTTGCTGGAAAAATATTGGCCTGCCAGTTGACTCAATGAAAAGCGACAGCTGATTTAGTCAGAACATACAATGAACAAGTGTATACATATAAGAATAGCCTACAGTGTATATACATGCATACATGTGCAATCGTATCAGAAGTTGACGATAGCTGGGCGAAACAGACGTTGTCGTCGAGTTCTGTTAAGTTTAGGTTTTTACTTGTTGCCGCAACGCTTAGCGATACAGTTGATGGACAGAATGAGACGTGAATACAATTCGTATAGTGACTTGAGCGGAAACTTTCGGCTGTACGATGAGCAGTCAATGGACTCGCTGCTCAATGATCACCTGCGCATCCACATGAATCCAAATGGAAGCGATGAGGAGTCACTGCATCACGTCGATAGTCATACATCTATCTATGCTCCTGCCTACCCGCTGCTTCGTCATCATAACTTTAAGCTCAAATCCTATTACTCGAATGTGGGCAACTGTGTGCAGTGCAACAAACGGTGAGTCGTTAAGCAATTGTAAGCTGCAGCCAAGCTATAATACAAAAAATATCCATAAATGGCTTGTTGCTAAAAATGGACAGCAAATAGAAATTGTGATTAATCCAGAAAATTCAAGTAAAAGTTGCGAGAAAGTTTTTAACAAGATTTGGGCTTTTATTTTTATGCAGCATACGCTTTGCTGTTCCCAGCTTAAAGTGTCGTGATTGTCCGGTGCGCTGTCACACTGAGTGTTGCAGCCGGCTGACTGTAAACTGCATACCGCAGCCACTGGTGAGCACAAAAAGCGGTCGCCTGAGCGACTATGTGCCACATGTGGCGCCTATGGTACCTGCCCTGATCGTGCACTGTGTGACGGAGATTGAGGAGCGTGGCATGAAGCAGGAGGGCCTCTATCGCGTCTCCTCCACCAGAGAAAAGGTGAAGCGACTGCGTAACAAGCTGCTGCGTGGCAGCACAACGCCGCATTTGGGCAACAAGGATACACACACGCTTTGCTGTTGTGTCAAGGAGTTCCTGCGCTCTTTAAAAACTCCACTCATACCCATGTACCACAGACGTAACTTTGTGCTGGCCACACAGCAAACTGATCCGCTTGTCGCGGAGGAGCAACTTTATCTTGCCATGGACGATTTGCCCCAAGCACATCGAGATACATTGGCCTTTCTCATGCTGCACTGGCAGCGCATTGCGGTCAGTCCGGCCGTAAAGATGTCCATCAACAACATTGCCGTCATATTTGCGCCAACACTTTTCGACGATATCGATTTGAATCTAAGTAATATTGTTTTGTGGCAGCAAGTGTTGCGTGTGCTGCTCCTGCAGCCGCCTGGCTTCTGGTCGCAGTTCCTTGAGGTGGAGCCACTGCAACCGGCATGCTCATTGGACGATATTGTGTGGAAACGTGAGAGTAATAACTATTCACCTAGTCTGCGTTGGCAGTCGGTGAAGACCTATTTTAGATCGATGGTAAGTTATCTACATTTAAGAGAAATACATATGTTCCAACGAACAATTCTCTATATATTGCAGGTTAATCTGGCCGATTGTGGCAATTGACACGATTATTGATAAACTATATACTTTAAGTATATGAGCAGCAATAATAATTTGAATTTTTGTTAAATTATTTACTTGAGCTCAACGTTTATCGTCAATAGCCTGGCAATGCAACTGGTTTGGTTTAAAAACATATGTTACATATTAACTGAGAATGGTATCTACACAAATTATAGCATTTTTTTTGCGAGTTACACACATCGCAATTATTATTTTATCTTAACTTATCAACATATGGCAAAAATGTTAAGATATTACAAGTAAAAGTATAAAAATTTGCAAAGTGCCGTCTGTTTAAAAAAGGAATTTCACATTCAAATGAACAAGATAAAAATTGTTTGCATGGAATGTAAACAAAAGTATCAAAAAAAAAAAAAATGTTTTTAGAGCTTAAAACATAACTGATTTCAAATCAAAACTAATAAGATGTTTGTACTTTGGTTGGCTCAATAAAAATGTCTGAAACGCTGGCTTTATATTAATACCAATTGTTTAACAAGAGTTTCAAATTAAATTCTATTATTGTAGAGATATAAGAATGACATGCACAATATAAATATAAATATTAATATGTCCGTAAAATTAATTGCTGCATGTTGATTATTTATATTGTTTTAAGCAGTAAGCAAAACATAAGCTAAAATATTTGTATGAAAATAAATAAGTTGCCCAAAGCGTTAATACAATAATAATAAATTGAAATTTAATAATAAAAAACCACTAGATGACGGTTTAAAAACAATTTTCTGAGTATTGGATAGTGTGCAAGCAAAAAAAAAAAACTGTATGATTTCATGCAATATGCAAAATACAAGCAAAACAAAACAAAACACTTAAATGCAACGGCCGAATGCATACATAGACAAATGCACACACACACACACAAACACACGTGTAACACATCAATGCATTGGAAAAATAATGTACATATAATAAAATTAAAAAGAAACAAGCTACAGACTGCACCAAACAGAGATGGCAATAGTTGAGCAAGTGAGACAGCACTCTTAGATTTTTCAATGCATGTGTGTGTGGTGTGTGTGTGTGTGTGTGTGTGTGTGTGTGTGTGTGTGTGTGTGTGTGTGTGTGTGCTCTGTTGCTAACCGCACTAAAAATGCATTGCCATTGGATGTGAGGCATACTTTTTTCGGTCGATAGAGGGCGACACGCGTTAACATTAACCAAATGCTAATGCCAAAGGCCGCTGACCAATACACACACACACACACAAAATACACAAACATCCTCCCACGCACACACACGCAGGGGCAATGGCAATATACAGGGGCCACCAATACCGTCGCGCAAAATAAAGCAAAAGCGTAAAAATAAACCAAAAAATAACAAAAATCAACGACAACAATAAAAATAAATATAAAAATAGTTTACATAATTCATGCATTATATCGGATAAAATTTTAATGCCAGGCGCTTGGCATGCGTACACACATACATATAGATATGTGTGTGTGTAGGTGTGACTACGCGCAGCTTGACAAAAAAGCGTTGCCTACTTGGGGGCGCATGTTAAAATTGTTTAACAAATAGCACGCACGCAATGTATGTGCTTTTATGTGTGTGTGTGTAAGTGTATGCATAATCGCTTGCAGTTTTACCTCTTTTTTTTAGACTTTTTAGCCTATTTTTATTGCTAATTAAATGAGGGGAATTACAGGCACACACACACACATATATTCTCACAAACTGCAGTGTGCATATGCGCGAGTGTGCGAAAAATTCCATTTTTATTTTCTTTTTTTGTAGCTTTAATTTTTCTATTTTTTTCTCTAACGTGGCAAAACATTTTCGCATGTAATTTCACTAATTGATAGTGTGAGCTATTTGAAGAGGCGCTGCCCCCTTCGTGTTGCCCTCTTGCGCTGGGCTATGCTGGACATGTTCAGTGCTTCAGTGGCTATGCTGTGCGTGTGTAATTGTGTTAGTGCATAGCATGGAGCTGGGCGGCCAAAGAAAGATGAGTGAAAGCAAAAAGACGCAAAGAAAAAAAATGACAAAACTAAAAAATTTCAGTTAAAAATAATAAAGGGGCATTACGCGTGTTGAGTTGCGGTGGTTGGGACTTGAGGGTTGGTGGTAAAAATTGTGTGTTGCACATACAAACGGGGAGATAAACTCACATACACACACACACAACATGTATGTGCGCTAATAAGAAGTGGGCGCAAAAAATGTTTTGCATGCTTTTGCGCGCTTTTCAGTTAATTCTTCTTTTTATGTTGAAAATTTATGTAATCCGAGCTTCTTTATTTTTTGGTCAAGTGGGCGCGGTTACGCCCATTTTTTCATTATTCATATAAAATATTTGCGTAGCAATAAAACATATATGCTGAATTTGTATTAAATAAAGCAAAAGTTTCCTTATACAGATTGCGATTTTTTCAAACTGAAATTTGTACTTAACGAAAAGCTTAACATGAGTAAGCTTATATAACAACCCATACTTATATTTGATTTACTTGAAAGGTCAGATTGGTTTAGCTGCATTTTCAATCAAGCATCGGGAACAATCATTGCATTAATTTTACCCAGCAATATGCTTGCAAATTATTCAAAAATAATTAAATAACACCGAAAAGTGAAAAAAGCATAAAAACATATACATAAGTATAACAGCAACCACCTGCTCACCTCTATCCATCCCACACATTATTTTTGGCCCACAAAAAAGTGTAAAAATAACACTTGCCCCTCCTTTGGCAGAGTTAAAAAGCACAGTAAAAAAGTATAGGAAATGGCAAAAGGAGGCCAGAGCACACTAACATGATAGGCTGGCTGCAACTGTACCTCACAAACACACACACACATACACATTTACTCACAGAGGCAGCCCACAAGTGGACATGGTGCTCTATATGCTATATGGATACGTAGATGTGGCCAGTCAAAGGCATTAAAGAAGGCATAAAAAAGAAGAAGAAGCAAAAAAGAGTGGCTCATGTTGCTGCTGTTACTGCTGTTACTGCTGTTGCTGATGTTGCTGGTACAACGCAGATGTGAGTGCCAAGTGAAGTAATTCCAATTGAAGCTGTAGTTGCATTGGCAACAACAACAGCAATAGCAAGGAGACTGCCAAAGCAGTACCGAAAAAAATGCCAAGTGTGGGTAATTAAAAACGTAGCAGCAGCCCAGCAGACGCTTTTGAGCGTAGAAACGCACTAATTTTCAGTAGTGCAGCTTACACACATACTAACACCCACACTCACGCTCACACTCATAAATTCATATGTATGTGTAGGGGAGCTTAAAAAAGAAACACAAAATTGACACAAACATACACACACACACACACACACACACGAACACCAATGCAACCATCCACACACACTTGCACAGCAACTGTGAATTCACTCGCACGCAGCGGGAGCTACAAAAAAATATTGCAGCATACTTTTAGGCATGCTGCTATTTCACTTTGCCTCGCACAAATGAACACCTCTTCACCGCTGCTCGTTGTTCTTGTTGTTGCTTTTGTTGCTATTGCTATTGTTGCTGGCTTTTCAGCAGCGTCATCAACATCACCAGTCATGTATGTGTATGTGTGTGTGTGTGTGTGTGTGCGTGTCGCTCATCAGCGCACGCTGCAAGAGCTGTTAGTTCTGCACCACAATTTGTGGGCGTTCTGGGTGTGGCATATCTGGCCAACATATCATTCGTCCAATGGACAACAAATTTTCGTTGTCGTTTCAGCTGCGCTGCTGCTGCTGCTGCTATATCTGCCCCAAAAATATGCATAACAACAACTACAACAAAACTATACCAATTTTTGAGTCTATTTCTACAACTGTCGTTTTTTTCTGGGCGTTGCTCAATTTACTTTCATTTGTTCGATCTGCCCTATCGAAAGCAACCAACACATATAGGCTGCATGCAGAATAACTAATATGTAATGCCCCAAGAAGCTTAGCAAAGAATCTCGGAATAGTCGGAATAAACTAAGAGCTGAAGCATCAATTGGGCGCTTCATTAAAGACGCTCTTGAAGTACCAGGCCCACCCGGGAAAGTGTCCCACGCATATCACTAACTGGACGTCACTAAAATCTGAAGCGTCCACCTGCCACTTGCCACAGGCAACAGCGAAAAAACGAAACCGTTAAAAACAATAAGCTCAATTAGCTGCAATTAACACGCTGATGAATACAAACACACTCTCACTCACACACACACACACACACACATACATAGGCGCATACAAGTAGACATGTAGATATATACTGATTAAAATACATATATGTATATGGGACAATGCATAATTGACATTTTATGAGCAGCTGCAGCATCTGTTTGGCCTCAACTTGAGTGTCATTAATGCCGGTTCTGGCCAGTTGTGTTCAGTTCGGGCCAAGTGCGTAGGCCGCCAAAAACTGAGGCTGAATGAAATGTGGGAAAAAATGCACTTGATACAGGGACACATACAGAGTGTGGGTAAGGGAGAGGCAACGTGTAGATGGCTGGCCTTCTGAAATTCGAAACTTTGTGGCAAGCAAATCAACTGGAAAATTGTAAACAAAAGCCGTCGCAACGCGTCGCCTCTCTCCCTTGCACTTCATTGTCCCGATCTCTTGACAACGTTTATCGGTGCTAAATAGCAGCCAATTTGCGATTCCAAGGCCTGACGGCGAAACCAGAGTTTTACTGTTAAACCTTTGGCCTTAACTTAACGATAACGATATAAAAGAAAAAAAAAAAACAACAGTACAGACAGTGACAGAACACTTTGGTCAGAACTCACCTGCGGGCACATTTTGCATTGATATTTGCGTCCACTGCCGCCACCAGTGGGTGCATGTCCACTGCTGCCTCCAACGCCAGCTCCACCCATTTTACTAGCATTGATGGGCTGGGGCACGACAAGAAGAGCTGCAGCTGATGCAGCTGCCACAGCATTGTTATGATGATGCGCTGCAGCCGCGGCAGCGGCTGACACATGATTGCCATGATGCGAGCTGCCACCTAAGCCAGAGTTGCCAGCACCACCACCACCACCACCACCGGCAGGTCCAGCGCCATTGGCGGCGCCACCAATTCCCAGGCTGCCTGTTGAGCAAAGTTGGAAATTTACGTTAATTGAATTAAAATCAACAAATTGCTAATCATTTGTAGAGCAATGAAATTTTGGCTAAAGAAATAACTTAGTAAATAAGATAACAATTGTAAATCTTTGTGCGATATACGCTTAACTAACTTAAGTATAAAATTAACTAAAGTCTCTGTCTAAAAGCCGAACCTTGGCTAAAAGAGTGTTCCCATGAATTAAATTTCAGTTGTTTAGTTTTTAGCTCAGTGTCTTTGCAAAACGAAAAAAGTATTAGAAAACTTGTTGACAAGTGTCACAGGACCTTAAAAGGCAACCTTTATGTTGAAGTTGAAAGATACTTACCTTGTCCGGCGACCGCCGCATGATGTTCCAGACGATTGTCATCCAGAAAGTGACCTGCAATTGAGTTGTTTGCTTCAGTTGCTGTTGAATTGTGTCAGCCGTGGCGCCATCTAATGTTGCCACGGCTGTCCATCAGTTTCTAGCTGTTGCAAGTCGAGTCAAGTCGAGTCGAGTCAAGTCTAGTCGAGTCGAGTTGAGTCGAGTTGCCGCTCGCCTTCTATGTTGAAGTTGCCGACGTTCACTCACGTCATGTCTGCCACCTGCCAACAGGCCAGCAAATAGAAGCTGCTTGCCAGCAGTAGCCTGCTATGCCGCATGCCTCACACTGCCTGCTCCTTTGCCGCCGGCTGCTCTAATTAAACTTGGCCGCACTGATTGCCACTGGGAAATCGCGCTCGCTCGCTCGCTGAACTGAGTTAGAGTTTATGTGAAAATAGTTGCACATTTTTTTAAAATATCTTTTTATGCCTGGATTCCATCTATCTAAGCCACCACATCAAACTATCTAACCATCTATCTATAATTGAGTGGCCAGCGCATTTGCGTGCAAAAATTGTGTGAATCCGTTGATGAGCTCAAGCGGATGAGTCGAGTCTCCAGCGATTGGAGTGGATTATCGACAGCACTGTTGCACTGGGTGCCCCATGCTGGCATGTCAAAAGCATTTCTAATAAAACATTTGCAGACAATTGTTGCCACCAAATTGGCAACAAACATTGTTAGTGTTAATAATGGGCGGGCGGATGGCGCCAGTACGGCATAAGTTGTCTAAACTGAATGAACAGGCCATTCAAACGGATGCACTTAACAAAAATTTTCCTTTTCCCTTAAGACAATGGACAAAGCGTAAGATATCTCATTTATTAATTTAATAATAATAACAGTAAACCATTTTGTTTTTTTTTTGAGTGCAGCGAGATGAGCTACAACATACTACATAGTAAGTAGTTGCAGACAGGCCAAGTTTTAGCCAAGACTCTGAGTCATGGCCAGCATAGTTGTAGCCGTTCGTATTGTTAATTTGTACAGGTAAAAGCGAACAGGCATACAAGCAAAGCTTCAATACATCGCATAGATACATCTACATCTACATTGTTGGCCGCAATGTTGCCGAGATGCTTATCGCAGCAGCAGCAGTAGCAGCAACAACAGTAGCTGGAGTAGCAACAATGTTATTGGCCAATTGCCTAGCGTTGACATTATCGGGCTGAGATCATTGCCGCCAACGGAGTTAAACTGATATCGAGCTCGAACCCGAACCCGTTTAACCAAAACCCTTTTTGGAGCGTGTTGCTGTCAATGTTGCCGCCGTTGTTGTTCCTCTTGTTGTTGGTGCTGTTGTTGGTGGTTGTTGTGGGGCTCCACAAAGATGTTGTTTGCATTTTAGGAATTTATGTAAACATGTTGTAAGCAGCTTGTTGCCAATTGTTATTGTTGTTGTTGTTGTTGTTGCTGTTGTTCCTCTTGCTGTTCTCTCAGTCAGTAAAGGTCAATTTTTCGTGGGAGTATCTGGGGTGTATCTGGCCGTAACTGAATGGCCCAGGCCACATTGTGCGCTTGCTTTTGTCTTTGCTCCAACCAACATCATGCCGCACGCGTGTTGCAATTTAACTTGTAATGTATATGTATATGCAACGTATGCATTTTGATGCCAGATTACAATCTGCAACTCGCGCGCGCCCCTCATATAAAAAAAAGCCCCGTATATCTGCTCGAGATTCGTGATTATCGTTTCTTGTTTTTCTGAGCAATTAATTAACCAGGAGACCACTATACGAAGCAGTTACTTTGTTTGCCTGGGTCAGGTATTACAGTTTTTGGCGCAGGTCATTGCGGAAAGCAGCGTCTATTGGTTCGGTGTCTTGGTATTGTTACCTACCTTTTTGCAGATTATTGTGATGGTGGTGATCATTCATTTTGGCCTAGAAAGTAAATGTAAAGGGTAGATGATTAAATTTGCCGTAGTAGTATTATATCTTTTTAAATATAAACTGTATAAACCAATCACAATTATTATGCTCTCTGCACAGTTTCAGTATTTAAATGAACTTCAAATGTTGAATATATCACACGCATTATATTAACCAAATCAACAAACGTTTAGCATTAAATATGCATTTAATAGTCGCAGACTATCCCAAAAATTGCTAATCAAATGCAACTGTCACAATGTATATGTGCATATTTAATGATTTTGCATTCAAACTCAAATTGAAGCATAAACGAATTATCAGGGTCTTAAATAAAAAGTCGGCAGCAAAATGGTATGAATTAATACAACTATAAAATTTTCAATGTGGCTGTCAAAGCGATTCCAATCCAGCCAAATCCGAATCGAATGTGCGACAAAATGCACATCAAACACACAACAAAATAGTACAAATCAAATGCAAACGTGAATACAAAGTGAATGAAGAAATGTGGTGGAAAAGCAAAAAAGAAAATATATAGATATTAAACAGACTTCTGCTTTCGATAGCATGCAAATTGTGTATATAGGTTAAAAGCCTCGAGACTATCTAACACTCACTCTCACTCTGTCTCTTTTTTCTTGTTAGCTCTTTGTCTGGTCCAGACATGACCTAGGACACAAAGCAAATAAAATGAAATAAATTCCATGTCCCCTCTATGGAGTAAAAAAAAAACCTCTCTAAATAAATGCCGCGACTGCTTTTGCCTAAATATTTTCGATATGTTTAGAGAAAAAAGAAAGCCCAGAACAAAAAAGGAAAAGCAAAACAAACTACCGACAAAATGCAACAAGAAAACAAAAAGCCGAGCCAACAAAAAAATACAGTTATTTGTATACAATATTGCCCAGAGCAAGAAAACAAAACAAAGCATGAAATCTAAATAAAAAGGCAACAAATCCAGAAACGGCAAACGAGGCACGCGAAATGTTTAGAAATGTTTTTTGTTTGAGCTGCTGTCGTTGGTGTTTGCTGTTTTTGTTTTTGTTGTTGTTTGAGGTGGTATCGTTTTTTATGCATGTGCCATAGAGTAATGCCCGCAATCTATGCACATTTAACGGCACTTACTAACACCACTTAAACCACTGGCAACACTTACCTCATATTCCTGTTTCAGGGACATCGGATGATGTTCGCTGGCATGCTGATGTGAGCGCGGCGTTGGTGGCCAAAGATTGTAATCGCTAATATCCTTGGCATGCTGCACATATAGTTGCCATGAAATTAGATGAGAATTAAAGGCAATTATTAAATTTTTGTTATGAGAATTAGAAAACAAGTGATGAGGCGAGATAGCTCAAAATATTTTTATAGCCAATAGTTGTGTGATTAATGAAAAACAATGATTATAATATTTTCCCAATAATTGAAGTGAATTATTAAAAATATATTTTGCTAAGACTTGTATTACAAAAATATATAAATATTTTTAATAAGCTTCAATTGAACTGAAAACAATTTCAAATTCCTGATTTTTATTACAAGCACATACTTTAACAAATTTCTATCATTAATCTAAAGGTAATATGCGTTATTAAAATAATAAAATTCTAATAGGAAAAAACTCTATATTCGCATAAACGGCGGTCACATATCTTTTGACTTATCGCAATTTAAAACCGATGGCTAAAAAAATCGAGATGAAAAACACAAAAAGCGGAGTAATAAACTATGTTTGTTTGAACAAAAATTCTATGTATATGTTAAAACATAGAAGAGTATCAATTGAAATAGAAAACCGCATGCTACACACAATCGGAGGTGTCAAAGCGACGGTTTTGGCGAGCGGCAAAAGTGCGGCGGCTTTTGCTGCAGCTACTGCTACTGCTCCTGCTGCAGCAGCTTCTGCCACCAAACCAAAAATAACAACAAAAAGCTGGCTTAAGGCAACAAAAAATTGTGCATAGCGCAAGGGGAGTTGCCACAGCGTGTGAAAACGAAGCAGCAGGCGAGCGTGTGTGTAAACCACGTAGCGTTAGTTTCATTTTTTTTCTGTTGCTTTCGGTTGCACCATGCCCAAACTCTGGGCCAGTGTTGGAAAGTGTGGTGTGCATGTGAAGCGCCGACTAGTTAGTAGGTGGACAAACGAAAAAGTAGAAGAAATGTCTACAAAAATAAAAGAGGAGAGAAGAAAACAAATGCAAACACAATTACACACACACACACACACACACACGAACGCACACACGCATTGAGAATGTGCGATGCTGCGTTGGCAGCTGCTGATGAAGATGACCAGAAGAAGTAGAGCCAGCGCCAGGGACATGAACGGAAGTTTCCTCTAACCAACATGCCAGCCAGCCAGCCAACAACAACAACAACTGGCAGTAGTAGAAGCAGGCGGCAAATGGCCCACACCATCTTTAAACCAGCCGTCGCTTACGGTTTGCAGCAGCACGCAGCAAAATGGAACAAAACGAAAAGTGGCGAAAAAAAAATAAGTAATATTGGAACAGCGCAGCAGCAGCGCCGCTCTCTTGCTATCTCGCTTCTGAACACTTTCTGTCCCACTCTCTTTCCCTAGCTGACCAAAGCCAAAACATTTGGAAGAGCTGAGAGCAAGACAAAACAAAAAAATTTCTTCTCTGCTAGTGGAAAAAAATCAAAACAAAAATTTTTTTAACCCCTTCACAGCGACAGCGACAGCGACGTCGACTGCAGTGCTCACACTTGGAGCTCGCGCCTGTCGTTTTGACCACTGGGTGGGTGTTTTTCACTTCCTTTTTTTTATTCGCTTTACTTTACTTGGGGTGGTGCAGTTTCTATGAACAGTACGTTGTCTAGCGCAAATAAAGTAAAAACGATAAAAAAAAAATAAAAAATAAAAGAAAAAAACAGAATTAGGCGGAAAACGTGAATTTTTTTGCAATTGCAGGTTCAGAACTCGATGCCCAAACTCCAAGCAAAGCGCGTTTTGCACATTGTAGCAACCTTTTGGTCGTTCCAGACTTTAACTTTACATTTTGTAGCTTGTTTTTTTCTGTATTTTGGAATTCTTTTTTTTTTGTGCATTTTGGTTTTATTTAACTTCTTTCGCCTTCATCTTTTTATTCATGTTGCTGCTGTCTGCTTCTATTGATTTTTTTCGCATTTAGTCGGCTAGAAAAAAGCATTTTTTTTGTATTGTTTCCATGTACAAATGTTTGACCATTCCCCGGTTCGACTTCGGTCCGCATCCACACATCCTTGGCTATGGCCTGAGGTTAGAATTTCGTGGCTATTGTTGTTGCTGCTGTGTGCAAATTTGTTCAACTTTATTGCAATTACTTTAAAAATTGAAGTTGCCAGCGGTTCTCGCGGTTTTTTGGTTCAACTCGCTCTTACTGCTGCTCCAACTGCCCTATCCACAATCAATATCGTTTCAAATTTGGACTGGAACAGCCCTGACTGACGACTGGCCCCATTAGTCAGTTTCAGTCCAGTTTTTAGCCTCATTCCATGTTGCGCTTTTGCTTCCGCTTAGCTTTTCCATTTTCACTTTTTTCTGCTCTTCACTTTAGCTTCACGTTGACTCTTTTCTAATTGAAGTATATAAGTATTAATTGCAATGCTTTGTTGTGAGGCGTGCTGTGGTTTATGGTTTCCTTTTTGCCTCGCCTCACTGCCGACTGAACATTGGAACAACAAACTCAATAGCGTTTTAATTGAAAATTTAAAGTAACCTAGAATTGTACTTTTTACTCTTTCCTATATTAATTTAAACACTTTTGAAACAAGAAAGAACTAAGCGTTAAGTCAAAACCAATTTGAAGTCAAGGTACTTTCAACTCAACTTGAAGTTGAAGTTGATAAAATTAAGTGCAATTGCTTTCAAAATTAATTAGTAAACTTTGCATCTGGCTCTCTACTTTGCCCTCTCCTTGTTTCTCTCTCTAGCCAGAGACTAACTAATTTCACTAATGCAAGTGACAACAAAAAAAACAAACTCTGCGATTGTTGGCTTCAAGCTCAGCACTTGCGTATATTGTTGTTAATTAACTTCGCAGAACCTTTAAGAAAAAAAAATTTGTCGTTGGGGCGCGACGAGTTTTTAAATTATTTTTTCCTTGGCCAAAGCAAAGAACGCGCTAACGAGTGCTATCGGGAAGAGAACCCTTCCTCGCACAATTTGACCCGACGTTGTCCTTGGAGACAATCAATCTCCATTCAAAAAAATAATTTCAACGCACCAAAAAGTGAAAAGCGAGCCAATTCAAAGAAAGCGGGTTAAAAAGAATCCAAAAACGAAAAAAGAATGTGTAAAAAATCTAGATAAAAAAAATAACAAACACACACACAAACAAAGTTTGACGCGTCGCGCAAAGAAAAACTTGTTTACATCTTTAAAAACGAAAGGCAAAGTTAAAAAAAAATAAAACACGCGAAGTAAAAAATGCAGCAGCAACAAAAAAAAGGACGTTTTTTTCTGTGGCACGCGAGAAGCGAAACGCAGTCAAGAGCAAGGATACTTATGGAAGGAGTAAAAGAAAAGGTACGAGAAAAATGTGCAGTGCGGGGGAAAAAAGTACAACAAAAATATTGGGAGGATGCTGCTCAAAGGATACCTCTTTTTTTAGCGTCGCGTCTGTCTGCACAGAAGGTATGGACAAGGAGAAGCCGAGAATGGAGGTTAGAGCTCTTATTGAAATGGACTTAGACTGGAGCTAAAAGAGGAAAGAGAAACGATAACAGGAATGGGTCTGGGACTTGAACTGGAGCTAGCGATGTGTCCAGTGCTCTATCCTGTTCGCGTGGCAACAGACAGAAACGGTTTGAGTTTGGTCAGTTGTCAGCTGAAGTTCGTCGAGTGAAAGTGCAGCGGGTTTGGTAGCGGTTGCTCAACCGAGGTTAGACCATGGTTTTTTTTTTTTTGTGGGTTTGAGTTCTTTCGGGCGCTTGGGTACGGTCTTACCATGCATAACTTGGCGGCAGAGTGGAGTTAGATATTAGAGGTTGTGGCAGCGCGGTAATGAGCCAGCCTGGAGTTGGCTCCGATACTTTTCACAGTGGAAACAGGTTGCTCAACATGTATTTAAAGCAATATTAGATTTTTCTCAATAGAAACTGAAATAACTTGATTGATTGTACTACAAAAACTCACTAAATAAATATGGAAAGGGTCATAATTTTGAGTTAACTTTCTAGTAAAGCAATCTGCCTTCGATTTTTGAGATGCGCCCATTTAATTCACTTAGTTCCAACAAGTTCTAGTGCATATTAATTATGAACTCTCCGCTGTCACACGCATTACACTATTCCCACCATCCTTTCAAGCTTAGTCGAGCCCTTTTGTAGGCACCACTCAGCGACTAGCAACTGCCAAGTGCAGAACTAAGTGTTCAACTTTTGCAAAAACTTTGTTAGAGAAAAAAAAAAGAAAATAACAGCAAACTTTGGCACGAAGTTAAGATACCCTTGAGTTAATACCCTTGTAATAATGTGTTCTTTTGTCTGGTATGTTTAAGCTTTAACGTTTTAATACTCACATCGACATTGCCATTCCACATGTAGTGCATGCCAACAGCGGCGCTGGGATCGTGATGCGTTTGTCCAGTCATATGCTCGGCCATTACGGCGCTCATCCAGTGGACGAGGCCCTGGGTGGGATTCTGTCCCTGCACGCTGCCGATCGGCATGTTGACAGCGGCGGCAGCAGCAGCGGCAGCGGCCACAGCAGCAGCAGTTGTATTACTGCTATTACAGTTGTTATTGTTGCTGCTCTCGTGTGTTTTGCACGTTGTGGCAGCGGCGGCGGCCTCGGCGTCGGCGGCGGCGTCTGTTGATGGTCGAGCGCCTGTTTCCGGTGGTGATTTTATGGAATTGCCGTAGCCGGGACGTGTTTGTGATGCGGGTTGATTCAAATTAATTGCGGATCCGGACGCTGTCGTTTGGCTGCCGTCGACTGGCGGCGTTGGTGGCGTCGCTGGCTCTAGTCCTGACCCTGGTCCGGTTTCGCCGGTTTGCTGTGAAGTATGCTGATTGTTGTTGTTGATGACTTCGCTTGTTGACCAACCGTAGCCGTTGTTGTTGTTATTGTTATTATTGTTGTTGTGATGGGGTTTCTGTAAAAGTAAAAAAATTTGTTGTTTTGTTTTGGATAAAAAGGGTTTTTTTTCGACATTGAGCATAAAATATGAAACGATTTTTTGATCATATTTCAAGTAATTCATGTTGTTGTTGCAGTTGTTGCCGCCACAGAACATCGGCAAATTTTTGGGCTACCCATAATTAGCGAAAACAAACAAACCAAATTTATATATACATAGACATATTTTTCTTACGCTTGCTTCATTTTCATAAGGGTCAGACTTGCAGTTTGAGACGGGTCACCCTTATTTGGGAGATGAAAAACTGTAATTGGATTTTAAAGCTAATTATGACTGTTTAGATGAGCTGGAGAAAGGCTTAGGTCAAAATTGTATGAAAGTATTTAAGATTAGCAGTATTTGTTTATTGATTAGTAGGGGATAACATTATATGTATACCTCAAATAACAAGAGGCAATAGACTTTAAGAAGTCTTAATGTGTGTTAAGTTTTTAAAATAATATAAAAAACAAAATAATCTGTTTGTAATTACATATCTTTAATCATTAAAATGTAAAAAAAAATTATTCAGGGTTAATAAACAAATAATTTATTTATAAAGTTGTAAAATACTATATTTGTTATAAATAATAAATTAGAATATTATTTAAGTGTGCAATGTATAAAGTATTATATGTTTTCTTATTTAACTAGTAAACAAAAATCTAATTTACTGCGATTTAACAACAAACCGCATTGCTTAAATAGTTGGCAGCAACTTTTGCGCAAACTTTCATACTAACATGCTCGGCAATTTCCACTTGTTCAACTTTTTCAAGGCCATGCTGCGCATTTTCTTTCGCATCCTGCGGCCTCAGCTCTGCCTTTAGCTGGCTGCGCTTCGCTGACTCCACGGCGGCCACACACACAGCGGAGAAGAGCAGATTGCTCGACAGATGAGAACATACAGCGGGAGGCGGCGTACCACTACCCATTGCCTTTGTGGGTGGCGTTGGCGAGGGGGTTTGAGGATACCAGCGATTGCCATCGCAATGTTGTTGTTGCTGCTGCTGCTGCTGCTGCTGTTGCTGAAGAACGGCGCTGGCGAAGAGGCTTTTGTAGAAATCGGCTGGCGTTAGAAAAGTTGCGGGGGTAGTCGGGGCATTGCTAAGCGCGTCCATATAGCTGCCCAAGTCCTGGGTGCGTCGTCGCCTCAATTGATCTTTAAGCATGATGGCGCTCAAATGTAGGCAACACTTTTTTTCGCAAATCGCCTGTGACACTTTTACTTTCGCTAGTTACCCGACAATTTGTCTAACTCATGCGCCGTTTATTTCGATTTGCACATTCATACAAAAGTGTGAGCTGCCCGCAGGCACAAAACAAAAACAACAAGTGGCATAAAACAAATAAACACAGAAAACTTTTCCCTCTCGAGCTTAGCGGCGTTTTGTTTTTGCCTCTATTTTATTGTTGTTTGTTTTATTTCTTTGGCTGAACTTTTATTTTATTTAAGGGGCAGCAGCAAAATAAAGTTTTTGTAAGCACTTCATATGCTTTATTTGTGGCTGTGAAGCGTCGAGTTTTTCGCCACACTATTTTGTATTTTTAGATGCAGTTTTGTAAAACAAAAAAAGCAAATAAATCATTTCATTTACGCCCAACGCAACTGGCTACAAATGACCTTGAAAAGTGGTGTTGCGCGTAGAATTTGTGAGGCGTTTTTCACAAGTTTTATTTTATTTTTGTTCGCCTATGTTTTTATTTTGTACCCCTTTTATTTAGTGTTTTTTTATTGTTGACTTTGTTTAGTTTACAGCTCGTTGAGGATTTGTGTATGAATTATTTGATACTTTTGTTGATGTTTGTTTTTCATTTATTGCCGCGTTTTGTGGCTTTTTGCGTGTTAACTTTTAGTTTTTAGGTTTTACATTCATAGATTGTCTGAATAGTAATTGAATGCTCTTTAGTTGAGTTGTTTGAGGGATCGTATGATATATTTAATAGTCTGCCAAAAGGTTAAAAGCTTTATTAGCTAAAAGCCAAATTGACAAATATTTAGCTTATTTTTAATATTTTAGTTTAGTTCTTTTATTATATATTATATATCTGAGCAGTATTATTACTTGTAGATAAATATTTTTCAATATTTAGATGCACTTTGTGCCTTGTTAGGAACTTTTTTTTGCGTTTGTTACACTTTTCGTTTTGTTTAAGCTTTATTATATTATATTTTCTTTTGTTTTGCACTTGATTTAGGAACTTTTGTTGCAGTAAAGATTGTGCTTTCTAAATGAAAACACACGCTGAGCACATTTTGGCACAAATTAGGATGATTTTGCGCGTGGCAGTCACTGTATCACGTATACGCCACCGAATGTGCACTTGTATTTCTCTCTTATAAATCAGTTGTTAGATATCAGACATATCAATTTCGCTGATTTCTTTTTGTTACACTGTTGTGGAAGTTAAAGTGTTAGTTGTATGCATATTACGCATACGACGCGATGCTGCAGCTGCAGCTAAACGTTGCTGTCTCATGTCTCACGTTGTCGTCCATGTGTGTGTGCTCGTTGAACTGTGTGTCTGTTTGTGTGTGTGTGTGTGTGTCGAGTCCTTGTCTCAGTCCCGTCCGTCTCTGTCAGGCAGTCAGCGAGCGTGGGATAGCTTGCAACAACTGAACAACAGAAACTCAAAGTGCAGCAGCTGAAGCTGAAGCTGAAGCTGCCGCAAAAGAAATTGCGAGCGCGCGCGAAGCAGTCAAATATGTATACAAAGAAATATACACAAACTCACACAAACACACACGCACATACACACATAGCCTCTATGTGTGTGTGTGTAAAAAATGTTTTGTATGTTGTGAATTTTTTTCTTTTTGCCATTTTGCTTCCTTTTTTTTTTGTTTTTTTTTGCTGTGCGCTGCGCTCTGCTGCCTGCGTCCCTGCAATGTCAGAGCCATCTCAGACTCTGCTTCTCTTCTTCTTGTTGTTTAGCTGTATTTCTTTTATTTTGCTTTGGTTTTTTTCTTATTTTATAATTTTTGCTTCTTGCTTCTTTTTTATGAACGCTGCCGTTATAAAGCCATACATTTGCAGCGCACTGCAGCATTTTCTTGTAAGAAAACGTAGCGTATACAAAAAGAATATAGCTGAATTTGCGCGATGTCCTGTTGTCTGGGTGGTGGGAAGGGGGCAAGACGGCGAGGGCTGGTCTAGTGGGTTTGCTTTTGCCAGGACCTTAGCACGGCAGATTGATTTTCTTGTATACGGTTTGCTCATGTTTGTGATTTTTATTCTACTTTTTTTTTATATTTATTTTTTTATTTCATGTCGCTGTTATTTTCTTTTATGGCTGTGTGTGTGTGTGTGTGTGTGTGTGCGCGTGCACTTGCGTGTGTTCTTTTGGGTGTGTGAGCTAAAAAGATCTTAAACTCTATTGCTATTGTAACTGAAAAGATGTTGGTGTAAGGCTTTCTATGCTCTACCACGCATCGTGTGGCCAAAAATGATATTGTAGTTCTTCAAGAGAGTTAAGGACTTGAAATTAAAGCATTCCGTAAGCTTTTGATCTGTTATCAGCTTAAAGCCTTTTGCTTTCACGTTTTTTGTTACTCGACAAAAGCGTCTTAAGAGCTTCAAGACGATTTATATTCTGGTTCATCAGCTGCAGGCAGCAGCTGATTTTGAGTTATCTGTGGCCAGAGTGGCAGTGGCACTTGTAGCTATGCTGGTATCGTTTTTAATTGTACTGTTTGTGCGTGTGTGTGTTTTGTCAGATGGCGCCACCTAGCGTGCAGTAGCAGCAGTTTAAGTTTAAGTAAAACGCGACGCTTTACGCGGCACGTCGCGCCGACGACCAATGGATTTGGCCAAACGCAAGCGAACTGAAGACAACGACAGTTGCAGCGCGCCAAAGGCCACGGACACATGCAACAATCGAGGAGTGACTGCGACGCTGGCTTCGGCTGCGCTGCAAGCAGCAGGATAAAAACCAGGGCGACTTATGCCATGTTTGTTGTAAGTAGCAGCAGCAGCAGCAGCAACGGAGTAGTAGCAGCAGTAAAAATGGCGCGCGCGAAGAGTACACTCAAGAAGTAGAATCAGCAGCCGAGGCCCAGAGCCAGGACACATACACAAAGGCCACACACACACACACAAGGCCACACACACACATAACAACAGCAGGAGCAGCAATAGCAACATAAAAAAATTCAAGAGAAATTGTATTTTTCTTTTGCTTTTTATTTTTATTTCCGTTTCTTTTTTTCTTGTTTTTTTTTGTTGCCTTCACATGAAGCAAAAAATAGCAGCGACTGAAAGAAAATACATTGGAAAAGGCGGCGACGAGCAAAAAACGAAATAATAACAAAAAGTTGTAAAAGAAAAGCGAAAACCGTGTGATGTCCTGGCACACACACATACATACTCCTGCCAGCAGCAACAGCAGCGCGGCAACTCCGACGACGACATATCGAAGAAAGGATAAAAACATTCAACATTCAAGCGAGCTGCTCTGCCAGCAGCAGCGCCGACAACAGCGTCGACGCCAACGTCAAGCGGCAGCGCTTGGCCCGTTAACATTTCATGAGCACCAATTGCTTTGCCGTCATTTTGTTTATTATATGTTATTGTTGCTCTTTTATTCCATCCCCATCCCCGTCCACAGCATGCTGTACTTGTCTATTGTTATCCTTGCTAATTTTCCTTTGCTTTGTTTTGTTTTAAAATAGATCTTACATTTTACATGATGCTAACTCAATAATCAAGCAACATTGTTGTCCTTCATCCTTGTTTCAGCTTCTTAGCTGCAACTCGTCTCACCCAACCACCTTTTTGTTTCTTTTCACCTAAGTAAGCTTCCTTTTTCGTTTTTGTTTTAAGCGCCTTAAAAGCAACTTAACAAACGGAACAAGAAAACTTTTTGCCAGAAACAGCACAAGCTACACACGACGCCAACAGCACTGCTAACGTCGCAGTCGCAGTCGACGGCAGCGTCAGCGTCGTGAATGCAATGCGCGCATTGAGCTGTTAAGGAAACAAAAAGGAATTCAAAAAACAAGTATCTTGAATCGGGATCTGAAGCTTATGTTTTTATGTGCGTTGCTTTCTTTTTATGTGCAAGGATTACGTTTTGTAACGCGAATGCTCCTTTAACGGCACACACACTCGGACAGGATAAAAGGTTCTTCAGCTGAAATAGCTGATAACAGCTAAGAATATGCTGACGTTGCTTTTTGCATTGTCAGGTTGCAGCTAAACTGCAACTAAACTGCTGCCTATTTAAGCGTCTTCGGGGGTGAATAAGTGATAAGGGAAGTGCTATAATTATGAGTAGTAGGAGTAAATCTGTAATAGTTACTATTTATATCACAAGTAAATTTATTTGGCATGCTACCGCAAACAGGTTTTGGCTATGTTTACCTTTTTAAATGTGACTATAAGAGTACCATATAATGAAATGCCAAGCCTGGTCTGGTTTTTTGTTAAAGCTTACTTTTGATCTGAAGTCAATTTGTTGCTAATTACATAAGCACGTAGTTGCATTTAGTTTATTGCTTAATTTATAACTATAACAATCTGACAGTAATAAGTTTTATTGCATTAAAAGCATCTTCCACTTAAAAATTCATTTGAGTTTTTTACTCAAAGGCATAAACTGACCTGCCCCTCGCCAAAAGTTCTCACTCTGAGCCATGGCATTTGGCTCCACAAGTTGTTTGCCTCTTTGCCATAAAAGGACATTTGATGTCTGTATTAAGCTCTCAACAGATAACAACCTGTTGCATTTGCAAAACATTACAATTTCTTAGCCTTTATGGAGCATAACTCAAGCAAATTCAATTCAAAGCTCTTTGTGCAGAGCTTTCAGGGAGCCAACACTTTCGCTGCATAATTATGGCATATCCTGTGCACGAACCATCGCAGTCGCATAGCCGCAAAAAAATAAATATCCCTATGCCATGGCCATAAAAACAAGCTTTACGCTCAAGAGCGGCCAGAAGCAGCTCAAATATTGGCGATGCTCTTTGTTTGATATTAAGAGCATGCACTCTCTTTTACTGTGAGGGTGTATAACTATCTGTGTGTGTGGGTGTGTGTGTGTATTTGTGGGCGTGTTTGTTGTCATGTTTTGGTTTTTTTTCTTTTAGTTTTGCCCTGTTTTTTGCTTCGTTGTTTTTTGTTTTTTTGGTTTTTGGCTTTTAAGTGTTATTGGATGATTTAATGAAAATTGAATTGGAGCACGCCCCCTTTTGTGTTGACGAGCATTGCAAGTGTGGCAAGCAATGCTACTGTACTTTAAAATTACAACTCACCCGAAACTGATGCTCCACAGGACAGTCCAGATTCAGGGCATAGTCATCGACAGCAGAGTTCAGCGTTGTTCCACTTGTCTCACCAAAAACCTGCTCAATTTTTATGCTTCTTGTTTCTGTTGCTGTTCCTGTTCCTGTTCCTGTTCCCGTTGCAGTTCCAGTAGCACTTGGATTTATGCAACCGACGGCGGCAGCTGCAGCGGCTGCAGCGGCGGCGGCCGCAGCAAATGTTCCCTCAACAATTATTGGCGACGCCTCGGCTGCGTTGTGGCCAAGTTGAAGTCCATGGCTGTTGCTGCTGGTGCTGCTGCTGCACGGCGTACAGGGTGTACAGGGCGTGGGCGTACAGGGTGTGGCCGCATGTCCCTCGTGATAGGGTGTCACAACAAAGGAGGGATAGGATCGAAACTGATTATGATAATCGGTGTGTGGATGATGCGCCAGCTGTGGTCCTTTGTACCAGCTACCATGCATAATCATTTAAGCAGATCAACTCGCACGTTAACCAACACTGACACTTAACACTGTTTTTCGATACTCGAAATCACAAGATTAACTTTTTTAACGTTTTTATGTACGCTTTTGCATTGATATTTGCTTTGAATAATCCATTTGCTTAATTATTTTGAACTCTTCTTTTAATATATTTTGTTGAATGTTGACACTTTTAATGCTGTAAACTGGGTAAAAGGATTGAATTGAATTGAGTTTCTTTTAAAATCTTAACCATCCGCATGTGGTTTAAGGCTTTCCGCTGCTCTTGCTCAAGTTTCTCTAATAATCTAAGTTTTTAGTATGCTTAATAAATGAATCTTTAGCGAAGCATTTTTAAGCATTAACCAAAAATATTCTATAGTTTAGTAAGTTTAGAGTTGTATAAACTCTTTTTAAGTTGGACACATAATATCTGGATTATATTTTATTGATTCCTTCTCTGTTAAATCTATTTATAGTGTATAAATAATATAAATACATAATAAAAATAAAAAGATATCTTAAAGTTTACTGATTTGAATAAGAATCTGATCCATCTATCTAACAAAACTATCAATAAGAATATTTTTATTGAGGAAAAATATTAGAAAAACTTTTCGTTTTAGTACAGATGCTAGACATATAAACTTAATATTCTTGTCTTTTAATATTAAAATGGTATTTACTTGATTTACACTTTGGTCACACACAAATTGTTGATTTGATTTTTTTATTTCTATGTTTAATTGACGGATTTTATGTTAAAATCAAAATGGCGTCATTAAAATTTATTCGTTTCACCGGCGATTTATAGCTCCCACGTATACATAACACTCGCGAAATACGTTTAACTGCTTTTTTTCTGCGCTTGCTTTCTTTTGTTGTTGTTGTTGTTGGTGGTGTTGTGTTGCTGTTGTGTTTAACAATATGTTGCACTTGTATTTGCTTTGCTTCTCTGTTGCTGTTGTTGTTGTTGTTGTTTTTGCACTTTTATCGCGCTTGTTAATTGTGAATGCAGGAAAGCAGCTGCAACAGCGGTATGGCGAAAATGCGTTGCACTTGGCGACTGCAACAAAATTCTTAGCGTTACGCGCAAAAAAAGCCAAAGTCTTCGCGCGCGCACTTCAGACTGGATACGGAATACAACTGTGTGCTGTTAGCTGTAAGCTGTATACTGGATACTAGTACAGTGGCTACTGGATAGTCTGTGGCCAGTCAGTCACTCAGTCAGCTTAATTTGGCGCTCGGCGTGGAGCAGCTACTGTGTGGAACTAGTAGCTAGCAGGCGGGCGCAGGCAAAAAAGTTTGCTGCAAGCTCGCAAGAATTCCGAACTCGAATGCTGAGTGCGACAACGAAAAAAACATTCAAATGCCTTCGCCGCCAAATCGCAGCCACTGCGACGGCAACGACGACGACGACGCCAGCGACGACAGCCCCACGAGCACTCGTGCACACACACAAGCACACGAACACGAGCCCACAAGAACAGCTTGTGCTTGGCTCTCTCGTCTTTCGGCTCTCGGCTGCTGTGCTCTCGCTCTGACAGTGCAGTTTTTTGTTTGTGGGAGGGGGAGCAGTGAAGGCGACGCATGCGCAGCTTTTTACTCCTTTTTGGCTCGCGCAACAAAGCAAATAACCAGCAGAAGCTAACAAAAAGTCATAGCGTGCGCTCTCGTTCTCTCTCGCTGCAGTCATGTTCTCTCTTGCTGCTGTACGAAAAAAATTGTTTGTGGTTTTTCGTGTTGCTTTGGTGTTATTTTTTTTGTTTTGCTGTATTGCACTCTTGAGCAGCTTTGATTTGATTTTTAGACTTTTTGCTTGAGCGCATTTCACTTTGTACTCGTCTTTGAGCATGTTGTTGGTGTTTTATCCTGAATAACCCAATAGTAGGCCAATTTAATAAACTCAAGTTGAATTTTATTAAAATTGTATTAAAGATCATGTTTTAATAGAAATTATTTTTTAGAATTAACAGCAGCAAATTTAGATTCTAATCATGGCTGACAACAATCAAGGCGATCCAGAGCCACCAGCCGAGGAAAATGAAGAAGATCAACAGTCGAAGAAGGGTTCTGTGGCTGGTCAAAATTCAGAACCCCAAAGGGATACGACAGCTAGTCGCAAATCAGATCCGGCAGAGCAAGAGGGGGAGGGCAATGGCGAGGAGAACTTACGCAGATCGACGGACAAGCGAGCCAGTAAAAGGGCATCCAAGACAGACGATGCGGAGATAAGAAAGATAAGGAAGATCAGGAAGATCGGGAAGATCAGGAAGATCAGGAAGACGGTGAAAAAGGTGATGGGAACAACAAATTGGCTTACGCATTCCAAATATCCCGTGCAGTTTTTGTCTTCTTTCTGGGCTGCTACGTGACCTGGGATCTTACAGGGGTCTATCTTTCAAAAAGCCTGGAGTTAAGAATCTAAGCAATCTAACCAATCCATCGAGTAGTTTGCAATAAAGTTAGAAACTAATATGTAATTGATATTGGATTAACAGACTGCAATATAACAAATTAATAAAAACTCAACAAGATGCTGCATATTCGAGTTCATTATTCATTAAAAGTGGGCGTAAGGTAATGCCCCAAAAAAAAAAAAACAACTAAAAAGACATCCGCTGAATTGGACACACATTAGCCCATTGACCAACTTATGCGGATCGTGCAAAAGTAATGAGTTTTTAATACATGTAGTATTTAAATTAAAATTGCAGGCAACAAAAAAGACGAAAATAAAAACGAATATCAAATACATAACCGTATAAATGTGTTTTTTTCTATCTTGTATTGAGGCAATAATCGCACGTATTCATTTCAAGTGCACATAAAAACACTCAAACGAAAGCTCAAGAGCAGGCGAGGCAAAAAAAGCACAGCACAGCGCTCTCTTAAAAAAAGCATGTTCAAGCGAGGGAGACAGACAGAAACAAAGGCAGCAAATACAGGCGCTGTGGTGCGAGCAGTGCAGCGTACGCAAAGGCGGCGGAATTTTTATTGGAGCACTTGACGTTGCTGTTTTTACGTAGTTGTTGTTGTTGTCGCTCGCCTTTGGATTGGCATTTTTTTGCGTACGTTTGTAGCGACTGCAACGTCGGCATTTTTTTGTTGTTGTTATCTGTCTCACTCTCTTTTGTTTTTGCCATGGCTGCTTTTGTTGGGGCGGAATTGAAGAAGATTTTCGGCTCGACAACTGCAACAATTCCGTAGGGAAAAAGTATAAACAATATAAAATAAAATGAATAATCGAGCAAAGAGTCTGACTACATGGACATTATGCAATGGCAGGTTAGTTAGTTAATCAATGCAACTGCAACTGGAACTACAATGTTTGTTACCTTAGGGGATTATGCTGCACTCCAGTTTAAGTTTCAGGCCGCCCTCCGCTCCCTCCCATTCTTCTCAATCTCGTTGTCTACACATGGAATGGGAATGCGAATTGTTTGCAATGTTGTATTACTGCAAAATGACTTTATTTAGCTACTCGATTATGTAAGCAAAGCGACGGCATAATAAATAAAAACTCCAACAAAGTATGGCAGCACTTATTTTAATGTCTGGCAGCACTGATACGCATCTGTTTATCGGCTAATTTGATTATTTCATTAAATCAACAGCAATTAGTCTCGACTCTTTTGCCCCTACTCTTTGTAGCATGTTGTCATTTGTTGTCCATTCACATTCGTGCTAAATTTCCATTTGTTTTTGAGGCCTTATCGCCAAATGTGGCTGTCATTTCACTTGTTTGCACTGTCATCAATGCAATTTTAAGCAGAGCTATAAAAAATATACATAATAAAACTATAAATGATTCGATTCGGATACATTGTTGACTAGGGAATAATAAGCAGCTTATCGATTCAAACATTTAACACAACTTTTCCTCCATTAACATTGCATATAACAAACAGTTATTCTGAGCTTGTATCAATCTGTTGCTGTGTAACCGCAAACGGCTTTCACGCAAACAAAAACTCAGATTCTTAACAATTTTGGTTAAGATAACTTAAAACCCGTCACATGCAAACAACTTTTGTTGTTTGTGTAGTACTTTGTTTAAGCATACAATTAACAGTTACATTAAACCACAAGGTGAAATCTTTGAGATGCATTTCAAAGCATATTGCAAGTATATGTATAAATATTTAAATTGCAAAGGGCCAAACCGCAGCGAAGGCAGGAACCGAAGCAGCTGTGCGGCGGGCGCCATTGACGACGATGCAAGCGAAATGTCAAAATGCGAAGCCGCAACACATTCAGTTTGAGACAGAGCTGAAGCTGGAGTTGGAGCTGGAGCTGGAGCTCGTCATGGTTGGTCATGGACGCCAAATTGGTTGACAGACAGGCTGGCAGCTGGCAGAGCGGCAATGGCGCAGGGCTGAGGTACCCTACAAGCACATACATACATATCTATATGCGAGATAATACAAGGGAAGTGTAGCAGGGCAGCGAGGAAGCTTTTGTGCTCCGCCTTTTTTTATGCGCGCACATGGCGAGCAGACAGGTTCGAGACGCTTTTTGCCGATTGGTGGAAACGGGTTGAAACCAGTCTGCAAGCGAGATGGCAACGCCACGCAGTGACGTTTCACTTGAGTGCGAGCGAGCAACAAGACAAATGGACTTGATAGCTCTGAAAAAGCAACGTCATTGGAGCTGTGTAAGCGAGAGAAAGAGTGCGCTTGTGTGGTTTGCCGACAAGCAGTGCAAGCGGGAGAGCTTTAAGCTTAAGAGCGAGCCCAAAGTGTACGCTCTCTTAGTTGACAATGCAGAACACGTGTTGTTGTTGTTGCTGTTAACGTGCAAAATATTTCGAGTTTTTGTGTGTTCGTTATCGGTGGCGTATTTTGTTAATTTAATTAAACAAAAACGTTTTGTTTGTGTTTTTTTAACGCTGTTGTTTTTGTTGTCGATTCGAAGTCAGCGGCTTTTTGTGTGTATGCACACAACTTGTAATTGGTATCAGCGCAATTTGATTGTCCGTCGCGACTCTCGCACAACTTTGAATATGTTGGGCACACAACACACACACACACACACACACTAACGGAGATAAAGTTGTAAAATGTACATGTTGTTTGTGTCATTTAATGAGTTGTGCCGTTAGCTTTTAATTGAAATATCACACAATTGCAATTACAATTGCAACTGTATTTGTAGCTTTTATTTTACTTAATCACTCTTTGCTTTTATCTTTGAGTTTCTCAGTAACCGTAAATTGGGTGTGGTCCATCGAGCTTTAAGCTTTACATTGCAATGATCAAGACTTTGAAGTCGATCAAAAGTGACAAAGTTCTTGAGAGAAAACCCAGAAAAATTATATATGTTTCAACAATTTAACCTAATTTTGTCTAATTAGATATTAGAACTAAATTGTAACATAACGGATAAAACTTCAAAAAGGCCAATGAAAAATAAAATAATATTTGGGTTAATTTCAAACGGAAAATCAAAGTGTGTAAATGTTAAACGGAAGCCAAATTAGCTTTAATATAAAACTTGCATGTTAAGGTATCAAAATAAAACAAAGTAACTAGAAAAGTCTTGACGGCACTTGAAAATAAACTAAAGCTTCCGCACGTGACTTCCGTAGCCGAGGCAGCTGATTATGAGCCAAGGCAAAAGAAAGCCCAATTGTAACTAACGATGGAGTTGGGAATTACTGAAGACATACAAAGAGAGACAGGTAATTGGGCATGAAAGCAATGCAGGTGAGGCGTAGGCGATTAAAAGGCGATTAAATCAATTGCGCCACGACAGCGCTGACAGCGATGGATGACCAGTTACCAGATACAATAAACAAGTACCAGCTAAAGACTAAACACTGACAAAAAGTAGAGCTATGAAAATCGTTCCGTAGAAGTACTGAAAACATTTTTCTCGCAGTGCAGTTACAGATACAGATACACCGCTACTTCAGCTGATGCTCTTTCTTGGGGCATCCGTCAGTAGCTGTCAGCGGAATCGGCTTAGCTGCTTCTATGTTAATGCGCCCCAAAAACGTTGACATTTATTGACAGTTATTTATGGTGGGCATGGCCCGTGCTCCTGCCATCGTTGCCATCGATGGTGCTGCACTGGCTTAACACCTTTTTGGTGGGGCAGCAGCCAACAACACCAAAACCAGGCAGCAGCTGCAGCAGTAGCAGCCGACTATGGAAAACTCTGGTAATTGCAGTGAACAGGCGACGTTTAGGTGCCGCATTTGGCACATGCGCTGTGGCACGCGCTGTTGACGCTCATTAGAACTGGGTCCAACACTGATGGTTGACACAGAGGATGCAGTCATGTCAAGCATGGCTTCATAAGGAGCTCTAGTATCTCTCGCTCCAAGACCATAAATTTATTATTATTAATTATGACAATTTATGAGTAAAAGTGTTTGTACTCTGGCGCTGCCTTAACGGTTGTTTCCCAGGGGAACTGGAACCAGTTCCAGTTCCACATCCATCGCTCAAAAGTCCCATGTTTGATTGTCTAATGAGTTCATTAGCATTTCCATTTGCCTGCATTGTATATTTAAATTTTTTGCATTACTCTACAGCCTGCTGTTGTTTGATCTAGTTCTTGGAACTATCGGTCTGGCAATCGGGAGCTGCTGCTTGGCAAGACACGTGCCTCGAGTTTACCTCTCAAGTTGGTTCTCAATGGCAAGCCATGTCCATATTGGCTGGTGTTCGATTTGTCGCTGCCGCCCATAAACAGATCGAGCATACCGAACCAGACCCTACACACACACACACACACACACACACACACACACACATACATTGAAGTTAGGAGAACACATATATTTCAACATAGACTTGCAGTAGTGGAATATATATTCTGTATACAACAATAAAGTTCACAATTCATCTCTGGCAAATGTATAGCGTTCTTTTGATGGCAATAGTTCCTTGAACTTTGAGATAGAAACCTTCTGAATCACTTTCTCCTTGGGCTGCTCCTCGCTTTGTTCACTTTCCACTTCGTTATTCTCATTAAAGTGGAAGGACCAATGCAGCTCACCTGTGTGGAGTTGGGCCACAAACTTCTTGAGTTTGCCGGGCCTATGAAGATTAGCGTATTTGGGAAACACATACATATGCTCAAAGGAATCGATTGCTATGAGAGGTAAATCCGTTAATGTACGCTCCATATGCTGAAGTGGATTGATAAATTGCTTGCCATCGGCTGTCAGAAAGTTAACATTTTCCAATTCATGACGCAGCTCTTCGTTGACGAGTTTGGCAAAATCTTTTGGTGATGCGACATCCTCTTTGTGGTGAAAGAGTATAACCAGTGGCAATCCCTCCTCAGTTATCTCTTCCGCATTGTTAAATGTGAGCACACGAACCGCCGGCATGCATTTCTCATGAAGCCATTTAAGTAGTTCAGTAAAGTTAGACAAGTTATACGAATAGTCCAGTTGTGAAGCCTCATGATTTATATCTTCTCTAAATGATATCCTATTTGGTCTATGCTGCTCACTGAACTTGACAAAGTAGTGACAATGTTCCTTAACGTTGCTTGCTGCCTTGCGATATATATCGTACTCGGAGTGATCCTTACTCTCAAAATAACCAATAACCATATAACGCGAGCTCATTGCCCTTCTTAGTTCGTCAAGTGAGTCAAACTCTTCGATTGGATCTTGCAGTTCCTTGATGGCAAATTGTATAATAGCCTCTATGGATCTTTGCCCTCGATACTCTTCTCTGCCCACATGCGTATGACGCACGATCTTAATCGTAGGATATTTGCCTACATCAAATTGACTTTCCATTTCGTCTTCTTCCAGACAGTTCACTTTGCCCAGCGTCACTTTGCCAGAGTCCCCGAATCGAGCTCGTAATTGATCAGCGGCTGCATCGAATATTGGCATCAGGTTCAAACTGAATTTGCATCGTGGCGAATGGAACATGAGTAGAACCAGTTCATTGGAGTGAAGTATATCGTACACATTCTGACTGTTCACAGTTATTGATTTAGCAGCTATGGGCTGCAGCCAGAAGAGAACTATAAGCAAACAGCTGAGTTTTAAATACATTCTCAGAAGCAAACAACTAAGCAATGTTTTAAACTTTGTAAATACATAAAAATTATGCTTGAGAAATCTTCAAGGTTCATTTGTTAGGGTTGTAAAGCTATTAGCTTTGCAGGCGTATCGAAATCATACTTGTTCCGGTTCATGGAATATAAATAAAGCCAATTTGGCGTTTTTTCTAGTGGGGAAAAGCAAACTTTATTGAAATACAAATTTTTGACTAGTTTCGATAAGCAAACTTAAGTTTAAAGCAATTCAGGATTTCAATCATATAGTTATACAATTATAATAAAAAAAAATGGTTTGTTTTTTAAAATCTCTCACATTGATCAAATTCATGAACCAACTGTTTTATGATGCTTAAGAAAATCTCATTACAAGAAGCGCATCTAATGAAATGTATGAAGCTATTTACAAGCCTATTTTAATGCCAATACTATTCCAATAACAATTTCAAAATGCAATTAAAATATGCCATAATTACAACTTGTAGAACCGGCTGGGGTTTCCCTTAGACTCAGCCTCAGTCTCAGTCAGAGCCTAAGCCAGAACTGGAAATAGTCTCGCCACAAGTAGCAATGTTAATGACATAATTTTGCCAGGCATTTCATGAATAGACATTGCCACAGCTTAAAGACACTGGCCACGAAGAGTTTAAAGAACGAGAGGTACTTCGAAAGAGAGGTTTGATTTGAAATTCAAAGTGAAAACATAAGCTAAGGTTCCGCTGGCTTTGACACTAATTAAATGCAACAGAGGCTCTGGACCATGTACCATATCACTTATTCATTTATTTACTTTGTGTTGGCATAAGGATTAGAAAAATGTTATCAACTAGAGAATCTTTAAATAAAGTAAGGGCTCTACCAACACGTAGACTCTAATCAGTTTTGTACAATCTGGGATACGCCTTTGTCGCTATTTGCCCCATCAGTGCCAAGAAACTATTTTCAATTACAAAACTAAGAACATGGCAAACAAACACACCTCCGATATCCGTTTTGGATGGTGGATAGTGCCAAAAAAGATGGCATAACAATTTAAACACAGCATGTGGTCGGAATATCAAATTTTCGGTATCGAAACCAAATAACTCATTGCTGAAATGGCAAAAGTCAGCAATTACTTAAAACGGCGAGCAGCAGCATCAGCCTGCGAAAAGGATAATAGTGCTGAGACGAACAATTTGCTGCGCTCAGTTGGAATGTCTCCTATGTCGTCCATGACGGCGACTTGGCATATTTATTTATACACCAGCAATGTGTGTGTGTGTGTGTGCGGGCAAAAGACGCACATAAATCACTTGGCAGGACCTGCAAAAGGATGTGAATTATATACAAATAATTTGACATGCCGTACGCTTGTGGGCGCCAAGGACACAATCGGGTGCTGGGTCGTCCTCAGTACGCCGCGGAGACGATGCCACAGCACTAGATAAGCATAACTAGCAAATATTTTCGGTGACATTTTGTTTTCCTTTCTTTTTTTTTTTTTGCTAGTCAGTTGCAACCTAAGTTGAAGACAGATATGAACGTTTATCGTGTTTGGCGGCGTGTCACGAGTATTCTGAGATTGCGATAGTATTTGAAACAGATGAACTTATTATAAATATTTCTTATAAAATGAATATTTCATCATATAAGAAGATAACATGTACCGATTTATTTCATTTTCCTATCGTCATTTCAAAACCAAGGGTTTTTTCTCTCTCTCTCTCTCTCTGTTATCCGCCTGCTTGGTCATATTTCATATTGCACAACATTTCATAACTTGTAAGCACCACAACACAAAAGTAACAAACGCAACACTTTGGAATGCAAATTTTAGTAAATTGAAAATCTGGGCCGCATTGCAAAACCACAAAAGCCATCGACAAATAAGTTTTGTGTATTTTTTACTGCATATGGGAGGAGGAGGAGGAGGAGGAGTTGTCCACGTTAAGGTCCAGCGTAAAACTTCAAGACGAGCATGTGCATTTGTCATAAATTAGAAACTGTAACTGTAACTTGGGGTGTTACCTTTTTTGCCTTTGGGGCAGCCGGGCACAAGCATAACACTTAAATTTATTACAAATAACTCTTGCCCTGTTTTTTGCTAGCTTTTGACCATGCTGCAACCTGGTGGGGGGGCATTATTTTTTAGCTAAGCTAAGCAAACTAATCAACGCTTGTAATTTGGAACCCGGTCTATATGGGCTTGGAGTTCAGTTAGGGCCAAAAGGCACGCGGCTAAATGAAGTGTGCACATTTCGAGATTCTCCCTTTCAAATGAACTCACTGTGTTGGGGGTTGTGTGTGTGTGTGTGTGTGCATTCAAAAGTAAACAACAACTTGGCTATTATAAATCTTGGCCTAAGTGTTGTGGTCATTTAGCAAATGTCCGGCAGCAAAAGTTGTGGCTGCAAATGGAAACTGTGGCCAAAAAGGATGAGCAGCTCGGTTGTTGCTTATGATTTATAAAATATATTAATTAAATGTTGCCCAAAATATAGCCAAAGATTGTGATAGCAAAAAGAGAAAAAGACATAAATATTCGTACAATTATTAAAGCTCTATCTTAAAGAGTTTTAAAGTCAAATTTAACAGACATTAAAATGATATAATGGTCATGTCTCGACTCATACTACACACACACACACACATGCACAAGTGTTGGTGCTGTCAAAGTCAAAATAAACGCAGAGACGAATAATGATTTATGTGCCATGGCAGAAAAAAAAAGAAGAATTGCCAAAAGGCAGCCAAGTAGCGGACCCTTTGCTAAGGACTTAAGTGGTAAAGTGTGGGTGAACTGCGGGGGCGGTAATGCCTAATGGCATATGAGAGAATATTTGTTGATATGCTAAAGAATGCTGCTGGATTGTGTAAGGGAATTCTAGTTGCACCCCTAAGATAGCAAAGAGCGCGACAAATCTGTGAATGATATTAGAATATGGCCAGATTTATTAAATTGCTCAGGCGTGCAATAAATCTTAGCACAAGTTAAAGATACACAATTAGCATAGTCATGAAATCAAAGAATATTCTTAAACTGTTGCCGCACTTTAAGTTAGAACAGATAGCGTGTAATAATCACAGCCAGAAATTGCCAATAAAAACTTTTGGCCAGACAATAAGCGGACAATAAAAGTTTTCTCCCTTTGGGCGGCAAATTGTCAATGATGGTTGGTCATAAAACGATTTAGATATTGACCCTTCAATTCCAAATATTTATTGAGTGCCAAAAATAAAAAAGAGTTTGAGAAAAAAGTTGCTGTTTGACTGTTAACATAATAATAATCGCAACAATTCTAGGAATAGTGAGAGAATTTATTGCCTTTAAATTTCAAGCAATGCTTTAAACACAATGCGCAGAATTTAAAGCACTTAATTGATTTTTGGAAAACAAAAGAAAAAAACGCTAAAATTGAATTCAAATAACACACACTTCAGCCACAGACAGCAAAGTTCCAATCAGGTTGTCATTGCCCCGATGTAGACCCCCCAAGACACAGCCAACAGGCTCAATATCCATTGGATGGCGTGCCAGCTCATAAGGCACAGAAATACAGAAATGCAAAAAACCGCCATAATAAAGGATAATGTTGGCGCATATTAAATAAATGACTTCCGTCGTCGTCTAGGTCTAGGTCTGTTGTGGTGCCACCGCCACTCTCCACCCCCGCCACCCGCTCTCTTAGCACATTCAACGTTTACTCAATGAAAACAAGCGAAAGGATATTGAAATGAGTTGGTGAAAAATGCAAATTCATTCCAATGGCAAGTGACGTGTGCAGAATTTCACAGGCCAATGATGAGGCAAATTATTGTAAGTAAATAAAATGCACACTTGTAAGTGTTTAATTAAAAACTTTAAAGCACTTGCCACAACATTTAAAAGTAAATTAAAGGTGCACAGGAAGTGTCTTTAAATTTATGAACTTGTACCTGATTTTTGGCGCTCCTTATTGACCTGTTGGCCCACAAAAAAGTGCTACGTTCTCACAGATGTTAATTACACATAGCCCCATAGCAACCAAAGCCGTCTCGGAGCTTAATCGCTGTTTAAGTACACGGTCGTGGCTTAAATGCGAATTACGCCCAATGCGCTCACCCGACTCACTCGCCCCAGACTCATGACCATTTAATGTAAACAATAATTAAAACCATCAAGTGCTTGACGACCAAACTCCAGTCCCCCAGTCTTTAAGTCTGCCAAGCCTGAGTCTAAGCCACTCTTTGCGCTCCACACAGCTTATGGCTTTAATAGCCGTAAATGCAGACGCTTAGCGTCCAGTTCTTTGGCTTGATTATATATATTTACAGGTAGCTAAGACAATGCTACGATGTTAACTTGCCCATAAGGTTGCTCTTTACGATTATTAGTCATTCAGCGGAACGTTATAGATATTTCAAGATTGACAAGCATATTAAGCAGTTAAACATTAGTTTAGTTAATTTAAGAAAATCATATATATTATTTTCTATGATTAAATGTTTACAAATATAAATCTGACATGACATGAATATATATATTTTTTTTATAAATTGTTTAAGCAACGATGCTGTGCATTATCAATGTCAACTTTGTTGTTTGCATTAAACGTGCTTCTTCAGTTTATATATAGAAGATTTAGAATAAAATAGAAATTAAAATAGTTTCAGGTTTTTGCTGCAGCTGCAGCTGGCGTTGCTACAAATCTACATTCGCTTACTAAATGCACCCTTAAAACTAGGCTGCACTTTAGGGGCGTGGCCAGACACTGAGTTGGCGCAGTGTTTTGTGCGCAGCCAAAGTTCTCCTCCAGGAAAAGTAGGCGTCTATGCAGATTTTGCAGACGCTGCAAGTACCCTCAAATATTGTTCTGTTCTTTGGGCAACGCCCACAACAAGGACAGAAATTGCTGTTGTTGCATTCACCGGTTGTAAAATTTATTTAGGAACTTGCATTTTTGACATTGCAGCTGGCTGCATAGTTTTTTTGTTTTCTTACTTTATTTGGCCATTGTTGTCTTTGAGTCTACGTGGTTTTGTTTTTCTTTTTCTTCTGCTTTGTGTGCTTTCAATTAAATTAAACCACAAATTAAAAGTTGCTTTCATGCCTTAAACTGTTTGACAGCTTTAAAAATAGTTAGTTTAACGTTCAAAAGTTTTCAATTATTAAATGATATGATTTTATTCCATCACACTATTTAACATAAATAAATGTATTTTCTATATTTAATTATTTATTTGCTGTCACAAGCTAAGGAAGACCTGAAATAACCCCTTGCTAAATTCAAACTGAAAACGTGTGTTTTATTATCTCTCAGTCCCCCTGCTACTAAGACTAAGCCCAACATGAGCTAACCAAGTTAAACATTTATCAAAACTATTCGTACGTGCCGGGCCGAGTACTGGAAACTGAGGTTGAGTTTGAGGTTTTTCTAGATACACCAGTTAGATCTTTGGGGGCAGAGAAATAGATAGAGGTTAGAGTGAGAGTGCTGCCCCAAGGAGCAGCTAGTATGGCTGGGCTCTGGTAATCGTATTTTTCAACGAAAATATTTTTGCATAAATTACAATAACAGAGACAGCAGCAGCAGCAGCAGCAGCAGCAACAACAAAACAATAAGCAAGATGTCTACCAGGAATAACAACAGCAACAACATTCTTGGCATATAATTTAGTGTCGTTTATGAAATAAACTTATCTAAGCGGAAATAAAAAGACCTCTACTTGAACAAACATGCATGAAGATACATGTGTGTGTCTTGGTTGTGGGCGAGCGTGAGGGTGAGTGTGACTACAAACAGGTTGTTGTAGCGCCAACATAGCGCATAAATTTGCTGGATGTGCTAAAAAAAAATGTATCTTAGAGACACTCTGCCAGTATCTGTGGTATCTTAAGGTAGCGCAAGTGCTTAAATTTAAATTCCTTAGAAAGTCGTAAATTATTTTTAGTGGTTTATCAAGTCAACCCATGTATAAATATGTGCGTCTGTGTAAAAGTTGAGTTTCCCGTGGCATTAGTCAGTTGGAAAAGTTCGAGTTGAGTTCCAGTTTAATTGCCATTTGTGGTTTGACGCTATTGCTTGAGTAACTCATTACAGCTTCCGCTGTGACCGCAGGCGCTTATGCACTCCTTGACAAATGCATATGAATAGCAACAATCATCAGGGGACGTGCAACATTGTGCCGCATCTCATACGTTCATTCATCAACAGCAAGAGCAACATTGTGTGGAACATGCGATGTTGCCAATAGCTGTACAAATAGACAGACTTGCACTGGCGACTAGTAATTAAGGCGACAAAACACTCATAAGTGGGCGTGGCACACACCGTCTGGCATACAGCGTTGATGTATGGTTCCAGTCACAGCAGCAACAGGAATCTGCAACGGCTACCGATGCTCAACGTCGACCTGTACCGCAACTCCAGGCGCCAAGATTAAAGACATTTTTCTGTGATTTATTTAACTGCAGGCGCTACTGTCCAAACCCCATTACTCCTCCTCTCTCAGACCAGATGCCAGAGACCGGAGACCCTAGAGTTGAAAATTTAGTTATTAAAGATTACTCGCACATACTCTTAGCTGAGTCATTTATTGAGATATAACATGTAAACCTTACATCTTTTACAGTATTTATGCAACTTACTTATCTACAAATGGGTTAATACACTTTGTGCCCATTATCGAGTGGAAAGTTCAAGGTATCCGAAACCCATGCTTCAAGCATTTTTTAGCTTCTGTGCAGAATTGATTTAAATTCAATGACACATTAAGTGGCGCTACAAGGCGGCGCATTTAAATCAGTTGCAAAAGTTGTGCCGAAGTAAACACATGCCGGTGCCTTGAAAGTCAGCATGAACCCTAAAGAGCGCCACGCAGCCTCAGAACCAGACAAACAGACAGCCCAGAAGTCGAGCGGTTGTTGGGCAGAAAAAAAAGAACGAATACGCAATACCCTGTAACTTCTCAAACTGATACACAATACATATATCTGTGGTAAACACTGAAAAAAGAATATATTCAAGTCGAGCACTTATAACTGGAGCATACTTAGTTGTTTAACATAATCCTGTGCCGTAAGGCTGACAAAATGCGTCGGCAATTTGTTTATTGGCGCTGTCGTTGTTGTTGCTGCTACTGTTGTTGTCGGCAAACATGCCACAAACTACGCGCTGCAAATAAATCACCAAAAATATTTCAACTACACTCGCTGCTTCAAGTTGGACTAGGGCTTTTGGAAATGGCATTGAGTTTGGGTTTGTAGATGTACCCACACCAGAGGCATATGTTTTCGCCAGTTCCTTTGGCAGTCGGAAGTTTGCAATGTTTCGACAGGAAGCGTTTGTATGTTTGCCACTGTGCTTGTGTGTGCGTGTGTGTGTGTGTGTGTGTCTGTCTTTGACTGTGTTGTTGCTTTGTCAGTTTGTCATTCTGCACATTCTGTTATTTTGACTTTGGCCTGACACTTTGACTTTAGCATTGAAATACACACATTGTATGCGACATCATTTCCCATTCGATGCTCTTGATGTGCTCCAAGTGAATTGAGCTAATTCATTTGTCAAGTGCCTTGGAAAAGTTATGAATCATCAATGTTTCGATGCTCTATTGTCTGCTCATAGATTTGAGAAATATGACTTTGCCTCAATAAAGTAGTAAGGCGGAGTATACTAGACCTGCAGCTTGCTTTAATTAATAATTTTATTTTTATTTTCTTAAATTGAAATTAAAATGTGCTTTTAACAGTTCTTGGACTTTTTACACATTCAAATGAAATTTTTAAACATTTTCCCATGCCACATTTCATGCGGTTTTGCAATCTCATAAATCAGCGTGAAATTCTTTACCCAAAGGTAGCCCTGGAATTTTTGTGTGCTGCCCAGCATTTTCAAATTTTCCTTGCATTGTTTCTAGAACCAAGTTGGTTTTTTTTTTCTTCTTTCTTTATCATATGAGTGCTACTTTTGCCAGGTAACATGTGGCACATAAATTATTAGGAACAAGAACACAGAGAAATATGTGTGATTTAAAGCAGCGGAAAAGTAAATGAAATGCTAGCTGAAAGTCGACCTTCCTTAACTCCCCTCCAGATGGGGTTGTGACGCGTAACATTTTTTGTTTTGTTTTAATGAATGTGTGAAATCCTCTTTTTAGATCCTTGGTGATAAGCTGCTGAAACGCAAAGCGGCTTTCTGTTTAGGAAGCATATTAATTAACGAAAATTGTGTATCTTAGACATATTTTCTTATCTTAAGAGAAGTGTTACCCCAAAGCTTAAACTTTATTAAAATATGAGCAAACAAAGTAGTCAACATTATTTAAAGTAGCATTTAAGACTGTTCTAATCCACAGCGCTCCAAAAGCTAAGTCCCCGGGCAAACAAAAGCTACCAGGACACAGCCACAGGCATGTCACACACACACACGTGCCTATCTATCTATACCTGTGTTTGTGTGTGTAACCTGCCCCTTTTTAAACCGCTTAATAAAGTCACTTAAGCCCGACCTTTTGACTACCTTACAATTGACACGAGCAGAGTGTTCTGTGTGTGTGTGTGTTGACAAAGGCTGTCCTGTCGCGCTGCCATTGTGTAGTTACAAGAAACACACACACGCAGCCACAGGCAGCGTGACATCATGTCTTTTGTTGCGGTCAACCGGAAAACTGCAAAACATGTCGCCCGAAAAAACAGGCCGCGTTCCCTTGCCCTTTAGCCAGTCGCTTGTCCTTGCTGCTGCACGTTTGTCATAACAACAACAAAAACAACAACAGCAACAACAATGACTACAAAAAAAGGATCACAAACAAGTCTGTCAAGTTTTCAACTTACAAAATACCTGTCGCCGTTGCCTATGCGAGTGTGTGTGTGTGTGTGTGTGTGTATGTGTGTGCTGCACACTCAAATGTGATAAATACGCGCTACATAAAATTGTGAATCATTAATAAAAGTTGCCCTTAATGTGGGGGTTGCAAGCAACCCTCCCAGCTGCTTGTAGTGTGTACAATCCTGCACAATGATCCTATATAAACAACAGAAGTTGTGTCCGAAATGATTTCGTTTTGTGGGCAGACATTTGGCAACTGGACTCAAGTAATTTGTACGATTTTTCAGCAGCATCATGTGTTTGTTATCAGCCATAGCCTCAACGATGATGTCCTTGTTGTTGTTGCTGCTGCTGTTACTGTTGGTCATTACGGTCATTAAGCTGCGGCCGTGGCTGTGGCTGAGGCTGTGGCTGTGTCTGCTTCTGTATCTATATCTGTGGCTATGCCGGCGGCTAACGCAACACGCGTCTTAATCCTTGGCCCATTTGACGGGTTATTCTCGGAGAGAGCTGAACGCTCGTTAGACAGCTGCACTTGTGCCTTGAGGGGGCCCCGAAATAAGGGGCCACTTTGTAGCTGCTAAGCCCACATCTATTACATTATGACGGATTGTGTTACCTTTATTCTTATCAGATTTTGACCGCTAGAAATATTGGCCATTCAGCATGGATCTGTGTTAAGTGTAGGCATTTGCACGACTAAGATTTGCTTAGTATTTGGCCAACTCTCACATTCGACTTCTTTCTTACACACTTTCACTAAGAATTCTTGCCAATTTGGACATTTGGTGGCAGACTAAGGGCAACCGTCTGGATCTTTTGCAGCTTAAACTAACAATAAATGTGTGTCGTTGCGTGTCGCAAAACATCAAAGTCAACTCGTTGCGAGTGCAAACTGCTGGCTGCTCAACTGTTTTGATCATAATCGTGGGCATCATGGCTGCAAAATGCTTTTGTGAGTGCCGCCAAACTGAGCCGAGCTGAGCTGAGCTAAGAGCAGCTGGCAGATAGAGTGGGTTGTAGCAATAGACTCGGTTTGTAGCCCAGTTTGGTCTACGCATAATTAGTACAATGTTTTGCTGCTCATGATTAATTCGGTTTAATTAGAAATGCAGACGAATAACAAAATGAATTCAATAAAAATTCCGGCTCTTGTTCGCCCAGCCCTTGAAAACTATTTGTATTTCTTTTCATTTTTCTTTACTCATCTCATGTTGCTGTGCCCTAAAGATAGCTATCTAATAAATTATCATTTGCACTGCAATCGTCAATGTCCTCCGTAGCCTTCAATCAAGCAAAGCGGCCTTTGATCAGCTGCCGTGCTCCAGGCTCCATCAGCTCCTTGTTTTTTGGCCTGATCAAAATTCTGACCAGATCGAGTTCGAGTGACAGACGTTTACTTAGTTGTTATAATTCTGCTCGTGTTGATGTTTTATTGGATTTCGCTTGCTTGGTAGTTTGGCTACCTGCAATACTTAGGTATAGGAACTCTCTTCTCTTTTTTTTTTTTTTGGTAGACATGGCACATTCCTGCCCCAGTCTGGTAGCAGTCGCTATACGCAATACGTCACTACAAAATTTGATGATCCTTTGATGGATTTCTGTTGCGTTCCAAAGCGCCGTTAGCTGCGGCAAAAGTTGCGCTAATCTAAAGCAAAATATTTCAAATATTTGTGGCGGTCAAACACAAAAAAAAAAAAAAACAAAAATAAATACAAAAACAGAAACAGTAGCCAAAAAAAATTTCAAAAATAAAGAAAGCAAAATGTGTGGCATCCCATGTGAAGGGCAAATAAACAAGTATTTTGACGGTCATTTGGTCGGCTCTTACTTTCCGCACTATTTGCTGCTAATTTTGAAAAAGGTTTAGCCAGCTCTTTAGTTCGAGCAGGCCAAATAAATTGTAGCCGCACTCAATTGAACAAATCAACAGCTTTGCTGATGTTGAGTGGGTGTTGTATCTGGCTTACAACAATAGAATAACAATAATTTCAACACCTCACGCTGTGCTGAACGCTGTTGCTGCATCGTTGAGTTTGTTCCACACCTCGTCTCATACGTCTAATTGCCACACTTCCTACTTCCGTTTTTTTTCTTTTTTTTCTACTGAAAAGTAGGTTTTGCCTATCGAAAGTGGTTTGGCATGTTGGCAATAGTTGCATTTATATGAAGTACTCGTATGTGTGACACTTTCATTTTCATTGAGTTATGTATCTATTTTACTATACATCTTGGGGAGCTTAAGTAGAAATATATTACTATTTGATTGGTAATTAATAAAAAATTGTCAGATAGTTTAATATTATACCATAAAAAACACGAAAAAAAATTAAATCAACAATTAATTAATTAGCACAATGCAGCAGTAGTAGCCAAACTTCAAACAGCTTCACACAATCCTTTTATAAGCATTTTCACATGTCAATCGACAATATCTACTCAATAATTTACCATGTGCCACTGGACTTGGCGCCAAGTAAGTCATGGTACTCATACTGTTACTTTAACTCAATGTTGTGAGCGTATTGGTAAAAGTTTTTGCCAAGCGCTTGTGGCCAATATAGCTGCGACTCATATTAAGCTATGAATTTTCATGTTATTGCAGCTAATTTTCATTTAATGCCTTTGCTACAAAGTCACACATCCAAAGGTGTGGTCCAAAAGGGAGCTTTTCTGAAATTTTTATAAGTAAATGATATAATTTCAAACATTCGTTATTTGTAATACAATTTAAACATTAACTTTGCTTAACCCCCCTTAAAGATTGCATGGCTACACCCCTGGAGCTACTGTTGTGGCCAGCCGACAAACGCGCAATTTTAATTGTAGACCATAAACTATCGAACGTATCTATCGCTGCAGTATCTAATGCCGGTCGAAACTTGTTCGCAAAGGAAATAGCTCAGACTTCAGACTGGCTCAGATTCTCACAGTTAGCAGACACAATCCTGAAACTTGGTCCAACGGACGTTGTCGTCGTCGTCGTCGTCGTCGTCGATGTTGGCAGCCAAACGAAAGTGGCAGCACCTGATTTGAGCGGCAGTTGTCCGCCGTCTGTCACTCAGCCACTCTGGCGAGCGGCCATTCAGACAGTCAGTCATTCAGGCGCTCATTCATGCATGCTTAGATACTTATTGAAGTTGCAATTGCTTGAGTGCTGAGAGTGCTTCAACCGGAGGCATAATTCAATTTCCGTTGCAGTTGGATTGTTGAATTGCTGGCTGGATCTCTAGTGTATCAGTTACCCATATTGACACATTGATTTAGTGCTTACATGGCCGGTTGGCCATTTGTTTTGATATTGATTTATATTTTTCAGTTATTGATACGTTTCGTTAGTTTAATCATTATTTTATTTTTATGTTTTTTGTTCAGCTCAATGATTGAGCGATTAACGTTGCGTTTACTCGTAAACTTTGTCAATTTATGTCAAACTCCTGAAAGCCTTCAGTCGCAATAAGAACTAGAAAGCTCAGAGTTGGCCTTAGAGTGCCTTTAAGAATAACCATTTAAAACTTGGCTTTAAATATTGAATTCATGTGCTTATCCATTTCTAATTGCATGTATAAGATGCTTTGCCATAGCTAATGATTAGGTTGCAACTTAACAAAGCAACACCTCCGAACAACTATGATTGTTAGCTCTGCCGCTTGATTATTGTATGCGTGTCTATCTAACAGAACGTCAACAGCAACAAGAACAATAGCAACAACAAGAACCTGTAACAAACAGCCAACAATTTTATCGCGTGCAAAGTGCGAGACTCGTGCTGTCTTGTTTGGTCAGCAGTTTGGGGTTTGGTAATGATGATGATAGCTTTTTGATGCTAATGATAGACAAGGGAACTAACACACACACACACACATACTTGAGCAACTATTGTATGTATCTATTTGCACCATGTGTGGGCAACGCAATCGGAAGTGACTGAGAGAAGACATTGATTGAAAGTGAAATTTTGCATAGCCAAAACGAATGATAATCGCTCAATCAATTAGGGTTAATTACAATTTAATGCAATTGGGCAAAAGCAACAAATTTGGTCATTTTTTGTATTGTTTTGTTGTGTTTTGGCGCATGTGAAAAACAAAAAAAAAACATTTGACGCCGATTATGCAAAACTCGAGGCGAAGAACAGTTAGTTTTGCAGCCGAAAAACGCGATGGATCAACAGCCAATTGGGTTTTTTCTCTTCTCATTTTTAGGCAACCCTTTCGTGATGTACCATCATTTAAGGCTAAAGCTGCAAAATTGCAGTAGCCAAAAACGTTGTTCCAACAAAAAAAAAAAAAAATCGTCTATATGCAAGATATATTCTAATTTTTGCGTTTTTATGATTTATAATTGGAAATTATTGGGCTACTGGCTTTTGAGCCAGCGGGCAATTTTGGCTGTGGCTCATGCAAATTTTGCTTATACCCTTACCAAAGGAATGAAGAATTTTGATTTTAATAGAAAGTATTTCATTGAGTAGTGGCTAAGCTAAATAATGATTTTTGTTTAATGTTCTTGAAATTCCTTAGTTAACAGGTAAAGGGCATTTACATACTTTAGAGATTATTTTGATTAAAATATAGGCAACGGTTAAAGCAGAGTATTGAACATTCGTTTACCAAAACTAAGCTGCCTTTTCATGTCAATTTTGAGAAATCTTTCGGCGCTTCTAACGGTAATGCGTTTTGGGCCAAGTCACTAATTGAACGCTGCGTAACGTTTAAGGTTCTGAAAATATGTGTTTATCTGTCTGGATCATTTGCATATACTAAATGATAATTGAGAAGAAACCCAACTTAGCAGTGATCTTAAAGACCTTTCAAGGTTATCAAGAAACTGCGAAGAATTGAAATATTCCAATTCTCAAGTGCTTACAACAGTTTGCAATCAATGTGCGCTTATCTCGGGAACTCCCTCGATTATCCACTCCAGACCTGACCACTTCCCAGCTAAATGCACAATTAGCAGGGAGAAGACACAAAGAACAGAAAACAAACAAATGCGAACCGCAAAACAAATTTAGTTACAACAATGAGAGCAGTAAACGAACCTGGGGCAATATTTCAGGTTTTCTCGTATCACTTGATGATTGTCAATCAGAGTGCAGATGCAGATAGAGCCGAGACTTAAACGAAGGTTAAGAGTTGCATACGTTTAATCTGACACAACGAGGCTGGGGCCAGGCCACAAACCGAATCATTGAAGCGCGTAAAACGTAGCAACGGATGCTGCAACTGCAACCCACCACACCCTCTGCGCCTCCTGCTGCATGGTAATGATGTTCGATGTGATAGAGATGCGGCAGCCGTTGATTGCAATCGTTGCTGTTTGTATTTGTGTTGCAAATTTACCGCTGCAGCAGCAACAGCAGCAAGGTCATACCGTTTGCAACAAATTAGCCGAAGTGATGATGCGTTAAGTGGCAAAAATGGCGCAACCACTAACCACCAACCACCAAGCAACGATACGGAAATTGGTTTTAGCGGTTTTTTTTTCTATAAAGGCGCATGGGAAGTTTTAGCTGGCAGCCATGTCACATTTGTGTGACAGCTGCTAGGCAGATACGCCCACATTTTGGCACTTTGTCTTTGCCCAATTAAAATCAAATTTCATAAATTTTAGACAACTTTCGTGCTTGCTACATTTTTGGCACTGATGACAGTTTAATTGCCCTGCCTCAAACTCAAGCTCTTGCAGTAGAGAGTTCAACAGCTGCTTTCACTTTGGCCAGGACATTTACTCATCACTCGTTTACTATGGTATCATCATCAGCCATTGATGCCACGTTGATAGCGATCTCAATAGAGCCGCATCAGCATATATTTTTGACATTAATTAGTTTCCATTTTGTGGCCACTTTAATTTCTTCGTTTATTTTGTTTTTGCCAACGTCATTGTCATAATACAATAAGCAAGGGGTTCGCTTGGGGTGTTTAAAAAAGGGTAAATTAATTTTGCTAGGTTTACATTTTAGAGTGCAAATTTATTGCCACATAATGCAGGATATGTTTAATTAAAATGTGCATTATCTTTACCTTGGGTGAAGTTAGTTTACGTTGAGTATAGTATAAGTTACTCAACTTTTACAATAAGGCAACATTCTGTTGCAATCACAAATCAACTTGCTTTCTCTTTTAATAAGCATAAAGCTGTTCGTATGACTGCAATAAATTCATAAGCAATTGGCCAAAATTGTATGAGAATTGCCAATAACATTTGAATGCAACTCTGTCAGTTAAAACAATACAACTCTTCTGCCGTCAGTCTAACTAAAGACGTTTGCTCATTAGGAGGAGGAACTGCCTGAAGTTTAAGTCGAAGTCAAAGCCAAGTCCATTAGCATGAGCGAGAAATGAGAGACAGTCTTTCAGCACCTTTAGCTCAACTTAATTAGCCAAGTTGAGATCAAAGAGGCGAAACCACCCAGAAGCTCAGACACTTAAACAGTAGTAGCTACCGTCCATCTTTGACACAAATTACCAAGTTTAATGCGACAGCAAACCAGGGCCAGACAGCCAGACAGCCAGTGAGTCCTCTTTGAGTGCAAAATTAACATGACAACGGCAATACTTCAATAGCCCGAAACGACAAAGCACCAATCCCCCAAAACCGATATTCGGTGAGAGGCAGCAGTCACATGTTGGCGGTTTTTGGTGTTAAAATGTGTATAGCTGCATTTTATTATGATTATTATGATTCTCTCTACTGGCAAACGGCGAAAAATTACAAATCATTGTACAGCGAGCGGCACTAAAGTCATCAGACAACAGACAGACTGACGGACAAACAAACTGACTGACCATCAGCAGAACCATCAAGAGACCCATCAGCAGCACCAACAAAACAGCAGCAACATTGCCGCCGCCGCCAACATGAGCAACAGCAAGAGCAGCCGCTTTAGCGGTAGCAACGGTAGCCGATCGAGTGCAAGCCAAACGGCTTTAATGACCAACCTTTTGGCATCTGCACTAAGAAAAAACAAAGTGAAGATTTTTTATGCAAATTTTTGCATATTTTAATGCAAAGCTTCAAATTTTGACATAATGTATGCTCTCATATATATAAATTAAGCTAACCTAAGTTAAGACAGTTTTAGATGAGTGTTAATCATCTTAATTGATTTTTCTCAGTGTATCGTTGCTGGGGTACACTTCAGCAGACTTCAATGTGAATTCCGTGCATTTGCAATCGCACTTGACTGCAAACAGTACGTCCGGTCGATGGGCCCGTTGCTGTTGCTGTTGCTGTAGCTGTTGTCGGGGGGGCCTCGGGGAGTTGTTGCTGTGCTGTTGCTGTTGCTGATGACGACGTTGCAAAGTTTAACGCGTTTTTCGCTTTTGTCTGATCATTATCGCAGCATTCGCTTTACGCAACTTCTTCTACAGCTCATTTGGCATTTGTTGCTGGTCTCTGCTGTTGTTGCAGTATTGCCCCGTTGCTTTTTGGTGATCCATCAATAGCAACTGTTGCTTTTGCTGCTGCTTCAATGATGTACGCTCATTGCATTCGCTTTAGTTCTGTTACCATTTGGGCCCTCTCTCTCCCAGTTGATTGCATTCTGTTTGGTGGTATCAAAAACAAATAAAAGCTTAAATTGTTTTCGGATCATAAAGCCGAAAAGGTTTAACCCTGATTGCCATTTATTGCCAAGCCCCCTGAATGACCAGAACCACAATTGCTTGATTTCGGTGGTTTTACAGCTTCACAGTTATTGGGCTAATGAGCCGCAGTCTTTGGGCCTTCTTTTTACAATCTATCAGCGAGCAGTAAATATGAAAAATATCAAACAGCAATCACGCCCACCTAATGTTATACAAGCACATATAACGTATACGCGGCGTATGTAATTAAATGCCAACCAGATGAAAATTGGCCCGTCCAGACATTTACGAGCCATAAACTCATGCCGCAACTACATTGTTAAGAGCACTAAAAACAGCAACAACAACAACTAATTGGGTCACGGCATAGGATAGCAAGGGGGGCTGCCATGGCACACCTGTTTTGGCAGCTGAGCGCGAAAAGTTGACCGCAAGTGACGTTTCACTTAGGACCGGCACTCACTCTCAAAAGCTGTCATAAATAAATAAGTATTCATTTTTTCTGTTTTTTTGACCTGACAGCAAATGGGTGACAATAGAAATGATGACATGACGCATCACTTTTGTTGTGGTTAGTATTGTTGCTGGTGTTGTTGTGCAATGCACCTTTACACACCAACCAGTTGCTTAATTGCGTCCTGCAAACGTATTTTGGGGCTCGGCATACAGGCAGCAACCAAACACAGCAACAAGCAAATGGCATAAATTTAAATTTTAATTTACTGCGCTCCGTCCTCAATTGAAGTCGTGCGGAGGCACTTGGTAACCCCGCACACACAGTCAGTTTCACATTCACATTCAGTTTCCATGTGCTGGCAGCAACTTTTATTTCATTTCATTTATTTATTTTGAGCTACTTGCAAAATAATTGCATAAATAAATATTTTAAGCCAAAGGTACGTTGTACAAGAGAGCATAGCTTTTCACTGCTGCTGCTGCTGCTGCTGCTGCTGTAGAACGTCCGTCTCGCAGTCTCCCTGCCTCCTTAATTTGTTGCATTTTGATTACAATCGCTCTGCAGGTTGTCCACTGCGTCCTCGGCAGATGTAGCTCAGACGCCAGCCGCTCACTTTTATACGCTTCCCTCTCTCTCGCTCTCTCTCTATTGCTTTGCCTTTGCCTTTTTCACTCCTACTGCCTGATTGAAGTGTAGTGATTATTTGTGTGTGTAACTGACGTTTGCTACCTGTCCACCTATCAATGTTACTTCTCTTATTGCTGCAACAACAACAACGACAACAACATCAACATCATTGTTTGCCATTCTGTAGACAATTTATCAATGAAACGATGGATTTGCTGCGGATGTTCTCAGCTCCTTCGCGAGCCTAGCTGTCATTAGGTGCATGTAAATTTTGGCATAGATATGCTAATACGGGCCACAAATTGAGCCAACTCTTTGGGTCAACTAAGCCTAATGACGCATATGCTTAGCTGTGTTATTGCAACGTCGATTGGCTTTGCATTAAGACTAAAATTAAATACATTTTTCTCTCTTATATCTGTATGATAATCTGTTATTTACCATTTACGCCAATTGGCTGTCATAAGCGGCAGACACAGACAGCTTAATCCACAAGCTACACACAAGTAAGAGAGAGGGAGAGAGAGAGAGAGAGAGAGAGATAAGCACACTTACACACATGAGGACAGGCCATTGACATATGCACACACGATTAACAAGTGTTTAAATCACAATAAAACTTTAAATCCCCACAGATGAAGCCATAAAAAACTTATGAAAACAAAACAAGTCAAAAGAAACGAATCGAATCGAATCGACAAGCAAATAAACTGCCAAATGGGGCCAGGGGCAAGCAGCATGCAAAAACTCCCCCCAATAAGCGGGAGTAAAATACAGAAAGCCAAAAAAAAATAAAAAATAAAAAGAAACTTACGCATCCAAAAATTGGTCAATAAAATCAACGAGAAAACTTTTGTTTAACTGGAGTACAAAGGACACCCAGTCAGGCAGTGCAATGCCGTTCAGGACAGGGCCAACACACAATGGCAGAGATGCGAGTGAAGGCAAAGGGAAAAAAAAGCTTTCGGCGGGGCGTGTTTGCGTCTCTCGCACAATGGTGGACAAAAAACATTCCCAGGGCAATAAAAATGACAACAGTTACAAAGTGGCGGCGGGAGATACATATTACAAAGGCAAACAAACAGACAGATAGACAGACAGAGAAACTCATACAGACAGACGTTCACACACTTGTGCAGATTAAGCCAATTTAACAGATGCTTTAAGTCAACCGTTCCATAATCTCGTGTAGGATTAACGCGTGGTAGTGTGAACTGCAAGTGACTTGTCTTCGAGGTTGCGAAAAACATATATGATTCAAACGCAGTCACGTGTGTGTATGCGTGTGGCACAGAAGGTGAGTCACATGGGCTGAAGATAAGGTATGAACAGCATAGAGATACCCTGTTACCCTTAAAAGACTTGACTTGGTTATAGACTTTGGTGTTCTCTGACTTTTGACAGCAGTTCGGCTTGCATTTATTTCACTTTTCATTTATGCTGCCTCTTTCTTAACTTATTTTGCCAAATCACAGCATAAATTCCGAAACACACACACACTCACAGAAGTATACAGATGCAGACAAAGCGACCTCAGCATATCTTTTGCCTTTGCCTGTGCCCGGCAGCCTTACAGAGACATTTTTTTTTTGTGTCTTTCCTGCAAAGTCTGCGCTGGCAAATCCTTTAGACGACGTCGCATGTTTGCCTTTTTTTTGGCACTCATTTTTTTATACGATTTCATTTCATATATTTTTTTCTCTGTTATATTTTTTGTGTGTGTATTTGCTTGAGTTGCCCATTTGCGGCGTTTTGATATGTTACCCGGTAGCGGCCCTTTATTTTTTTGTATTTTTTTTTTTTTTTGGTGTTGCCCTTCCCCTTGGCCTTCTGGTGTTGCTTGCTTGCCTGCAGCTATGTCGTGGCCCCAAACCTTTATCGGGATGCCCGCACAAAATGAGCCACTTAAAGCGATGAGATTTTTGGCGTCTGGCAAAGTCGGCGTTTATCAAATAAATATCTTTGAAATATATAACAAATAATGAAATGCAGTTGCCAAAATTGGTGTTATTAATTGTGTTCAATTGATTTGATTTGATTTGTTTAAGGCTGGGAGTGAGCAACAAGGCATTTAACGTCTAGATACATATATATATATACCAAACATAAAATAGTCCTTATGTGTGGCGCATCATTAGCGGCTAACCCCACAAAACACAAAACACAAAGCCACAAATAAATTAATTGAAACATTACCTAAGCAAACTCGTCGACATTGTCCCAACAACTTGGTCCAATACCATTGGTTTGCCTAATTGAATTTCCTCCACAAAAAGGTCGAGTCAGTGTGTCCTTCCACGTGTCCTGCCGCTCCATCCGCACGCTACTGTTTGTTCACTTGTAGAAAAATGAATGTCTCGCATTTTAAGTGTGCCTCGCATTGTCTCTGCTTGGTGTTTTTTCTGATTTTTTGTGTTTATGTGTTTTCACGCATAAAAATTAAAGTCCTTGTGCTTTTGTTTGTGTTGTCTTCCTGTGGGTTCTCTGTTGCCCTTTTTACGGGCCACAGCCACAGCCACTGCCACTGCCACCTCTCTTCCATCTTCATCAGCTTATTGCAACAATTGTGCTTTGTTGTAAATGTTGCTATCATTAGTTTGCTGGCTACTTAACACGACATTGATGTAGCTTAATTATGCCTGAGCTTTAGACCGCGATGATCCAGCTGAGCAGAGCTGTTGTGTTTCGAGCGGATTGCATAGAACTTGACTTACTTGAGTGCTTTAAGAATTCAAGTTATTCCGCATGGAATTATACATTCTTTTAGAAATACTACTTGCTGATTAGTTTTAGTTTGGTATTAGATCTTTGTTATCCCCTTTTGCTGTTTGTCTGTAACGCCGCCTCTGTGCTTTTGCTGCTGATTACACGCACAAGGCAGATTTACTCTTAGGCGTAACAATCCACTGAAAGACTTTAATTAGATTTAGACCAAAAACTTTTGGATGACCAACGAAACAATTCATTAAAGCTAAACTGACCAAGTGGCAATAGGTTCATAGCAATGAGTTCAACTATGTCCAGTCACAGGAGGAAGATGAAGGTGGAGCTATGCCACACCCCCACCAAAAGAGCCTTAATGATGTGCACCATGGTAGATGATTGCGATTGTGCGAAACGCTTGAAGTTGACTGAAATGAGATGGATGAATGGCTGTAGAGCAGGCTGGCTAAAATGAAATGTCTAGCTGAAAAGATGTCTGCTACCCGGTTTGACATTGAGTTCAACTAGCGGGCTGCATCTCAAGATTGACTAATGGCAATGGAAACTGCGGCGACGACAGCGTTACCGTTGATTGATTGTTTTTCCATGTAAATTGTGCGACAAATTAATCAATGCTAATGACACTTTCAGACCGACCAAACAAGTTGCCATCTTCAGGTTTTATCCGAAAAGCGGAAACGGACACCAAAGCAAACTGTTTGTTCTGAAGACAAGTAAACAAATTGCATTTTAAGCGGCAGCATTCTTAACATTGTCCTGTTGCAGGATCTGCTGGTATGGCTCTGTATGCCTCTTGCTCTATGCGATTTCTCAAAAAGGCTTAAGATAAAACTGATTTACTGATTTACACTAGCGCAATTGTTAATTACCCCATAAGATGCTTTAAGATACCTAAGCATCTCTGGCACAGAGGCAAACGCATTCGCAACTCGCCGGCATAAATTTCACTTATCTTAACTCTGATTTTATGCTAATGTGTCGCAGCGTCTTGTTAGCTGCAAGATTTAAAGATAAAATGCGCCCAAAAAGATTCAAAACTTAACTAAAATTGGCCAAAACATACCATACTTACCAACACCAATATATACACACAACAAGCATTACACGCTTGGTGCGTCTGGTTGACGCCCACTGTAGCTGGGCAACATTTGCATTGTCAACCCTTTCTGCACTTTCTGCTGCCTGGCAGGTTCGCACCCTGAACTCTTGAGTTTTTGTTTTTGTTGTGCCTAAATGCAAGGGTTGTTGCTTCGTTTTGTCGTTGTCGTGCATTGCACTTTTGTGGGCTGTGGCTGTTGTCCGTTTGCTGCTCACACAACAACTCGCAGTACATCTATAATTACGTCACCTTGGCGGCGTCTCTCGACGTGGCAGTAACATACAAACGAATTGACTGCTCTTTAAATTGCAAGCCAATGGCAGTAGCCAGTAAATGGTTGTAAATCTTTGTCTTAATCTTCTGTTTAATCACCAACTGAAACTAGTCTTACTTTCTTCACTTTAACGGAACGAAACGAATTGTGTTAACCACAACTAAGCGAAGATTGTGTCAGACTCAGAATACATCTTGACCACAACACATACGTATCTCAAAGAACGTAAGGGTGATTTTTGGCTACTTAGTTACTTACCTATGCGTAAGGTCAATAAGCCGCTTGGAATATATTACTATAAAATTTGTAAGCTGCTTGCCAGGAATAAAAATAATATATATATATATGTTGTGAATGCAAGTCAACTTAGGCTGTCCGCAGCAGCAGCATTAGTAGCCCAAAACTTTTTCTGTCTCATGATTTATATATATGTTTGAGATACGGGTATGTGTGTGTGTGTGTGTCTAGCTTGGGGTAACTTGGCGTATACGCAACATAGCGTTGACACGTCTTGTGGTCAGGCAAAAGATAATAACATCCTTGAAGTTGGCTGGCACCCAGTACAACTGTGCACCGGCCTAGTTTTTCCAGCAGACAAGGACTACTCACAACACTTCGCATGTATTCAAACCAGAAGCCAGTTATCACAGTTTTTCGCCAGCGAGCGTTTTGCTTTTTGCTGATTTTTCACACTTGTTCGCATATCGCCCAGCTGTTGTCCAGCGCCCTTGTCAGCCAGCTGGCACCTTGCTTTTTATTATTAACTTTTTGCCCATTTTGGTCACGTTTGATAAGCTGCAAGCGAATATTTCATGCATGCGGCCAAGAGCAGTTGTGGCCAGCTGTTGCTGCCTCTGCTGCTCAATGATTTTTAAATATGAATTGAATGAGTTTATAAGTTTTGTTTATTTATTTAAGACACAGTCAAATGCGCAAACCACCCGCTTTCCCCCCTTTAGCGCTTGGTCTTTCAGGGTTGTTTCAATTCAGTTTGATTGATGTCTTTGCTCGCTAGCGTTTGTAGACAGTCATTAGCTGCGCATTTTCTTCAAGCGGCGTTTGTCTATGTTCTTTTCGAACCCAGCCACGCCTCTACCCCTCTATCCCTCCACTCCTACCTACATTGAGTGCTGTTGACAGCTTACCAAATTGTCTGGCTGAATCTTAGCTCACACTATAGCTGACAATCCCATGAAGCTTGTCTCTCGCCAAGCATCATTAGCATTTTTCTAGTTAGACCTAGAACTCTGTGCCAAAAGTATTTACGCTTAGCTTAAACTAAAGTTATTGGCGCAATCTAAGCTTTGAACCATGTTCAATAACAGTCTTTGTTACCTTTCACTTTGCGTCTGTTGAGTTGAGTTATTCAGTGAATAGTCATTATTAAAAACCAAGTAAAGGAAAGGCTTTGAAAAGTAAAAGCCATATGCGGACTTTAAACTTTCGTAAGCCCAATTTCAAGTGATGTGATTCAAGACCAGAGAAAATAGCAAAAAACTTTAATTATTGCAATAAATGCAAGTCTCTTAAGTCTTTTGCAAGCGGCGCCCTTTTTAATTTTTACCATGTTGTTTTTTTTTCGGGCAAGTTTTAATAGGGAGTAGTTCATTTTTTTTTTGGCAACATGGCAGCCAACATGCAGCAGACGACAGTGGACAGCAGCAGCTGCTGCCTCATTGCATATGGCACGTGAGGTATTCCATTTAATTTTGATAATTTTGTGGCCAAAAGCAGACACGCAACTTGGTTTATGTTAACAACCAACGAACGACAACAACAACTGACAAGAGCCAAGTGTTTCTTGGTCATGGCTACAAGCATTGACTAATGACGACTTGGCGATTGGGATTAGGATTGGGTTTTAGTTTTGGGGTTTGGGCGGCGCGTTAGAGCGCATAATTCGACTAGCCAATGGGTAAGAGTAAAGTGCCAAATCATCTTGAAGCCTCCCAAAAAATATCTCAAGTCATTTGTTTCGTGGGATTTGCCAGCGTGGCTTTAATTTGCTTAATAAATATTTGCTTAGCTATTGAGCAGCTTGTAGCTTGTATTTTGGCTAGACTTCAAAGTTCTGGCCCTGGACAATTGTCAGTTGCAGAGCAAATCCTGCGGGGGTGGCTCTTGTTCTACTCTTGGTCTTGAGCTTTACTAGCTGGCCATAAATCATTTGTGGAACGCCAAACGATGACGACGAAAATGTCAGGCACAGGATGCGACAAGGACAATGGGGCGAAACTAGGCGCAAGGCGTTGCAGCAGCAATGTCTCCGCACTTGATAGACACATTGTGGCCTGGCGGCTAAAGGACACTCACACAGCAGACACTCTTGCAAAGATAATGACGCGCAAATCGTGCCCCATCAGCAGTCGTCGCTGTCTCTGCTTTGTTTCATCTCGCTGTTGAGTTCTCTCTCTTCTTGTTGGCTTTTGCTTTTAGTTGCCTCGATTATCCTTAATGCGACTCACTTTGTTAGAAACGTCAGTCGGCCTGCAAGCGCCATTATCATCATGTTGTGCCTGGCCAGCTAGGCTAGGAAAAGAAACTGAACAACATTGCCAAATGGCTAAATGCGCAGACACGCCGGCAGCAGCCTCCCCCTTCCCTCCACTACCCATTGCCTGTGAAATGTGTCCAGAAATGCACGAAAATAAAGATAAAACATGACAGGCAGTTCACATTCAGTCATTTATAATAAGCCAAATATGAACGCGACCGCATGTGGCTGGGAGAATATACTATATTCGCTTGCTTGCGGCTGTCCCTTCTCTCTCTCTCTCTCTTCTACTCTATCCATTGCTTTGCTTCTGGCTGATCTGATTGACTACAGTGCTTGGCAGGAGCCGTATGCCTTCATAAACAGAATATAATAAGAGAATTATAATATGATTTTCAAATATTGTTTTAAATGCTTAATAACAAAGTTTCTGTTTTCTTGGTTAAATTTTAAAAAATAATATTAAAAACCCGTATTTATTTAAATCCACTAACAAAAGTTTATAGTGTGAATAATTTCTTGTTTCCATCTTAATGCCTCTCAGCCGTAATAATGGTATTTAGCGTAAAATCTTAAATAGAACCGTCACAAGTTCTAGTGAATGTCGCACTTGAAAAGAATTCAAAACAATTGTGCTAATATTGACAGCCACAAAGCAAGAAATTTTGACTACGCTCAGGTGATTCACTCGATTCGATCTTTAGTCAGAACCAAACCAACACTCGACTGTGCTGCAAGCGAACGAATTTCACAATGTTCAATATACATTTAGCCAAAGTTTTAATCCTAGCATTGCTAATTGTTGGCAGCGAAGCTAATCCCAAGCGTGGACGAAAGAGCGCCTTTGGTAAGCTAATCCCATTTGACTGCATTATGCTATAACCTTGTATGATAATGTTGTTTTTTTTTTTACAGGAATGGGTCTGCTTGGAGGTGCCTTGGCTGGCGCTGTAGTTGGCAATGCAGTTGCCAAGGCATCTGGCTCATCTAAAGCTGCTGCGCCAGAATCACCGCCAGTGACTCAGGTGGTGGAGACTGGTCTGCCCGATCACAATGGCTGCTATAGGCAGACGATTAAGGAGCCCATGCCAGGCCACCCTAAGCTCTATACGGAAACAGTTCATCTTGTGTGTCCCAATGGACAAGCAGCAGCTAATCCCCAGCCAGCTGTAGTGGTGCCCGCTCAGGTAGTTCCCGCTGCTACGTATTCTGTAGTGGCAGCTCCTGCTGCGCCTATTGCTGATATCTCCAATCATACACAGGCCAACAGCTTCGTCCAATCAAATGCAACGCACACTCAGACTATTCTGGTGCATCCTGGTCCAGCTTTAGTACCTTCAGCACCCGTTTCAGCAGCAGTTCCCGCTCCTGCTTCCGCACCAGCTACTGCTCCGCATTCAGGTTTAACTATTGTATACGCATCAGCTCCCAATCCGCAGTCGCCAGCACAACCGCAACAAACATCGCAGCCTGGAGCTGCACACGTGATTGTTCTGTCTAAAACTGTGAAAAAGCAGAAGTCGGGGGCGCCAACTCTTAATGTCTCGCATGGGCTACTCATATTGGTAATTTTTGTCTGTTTAATAAGCAAGTAATTGTAAATGCTTTAGAATAAAGCGTAAATTGCCAGACAAAGCGTTTTCAAGTCATCAATTAATTTGTTTTAAACAAGCGCGCAGCTGACTTCGCGTTACAAGATAAATTAAAGCGCATCTATCTTCATGTAACCTTATTTTTGGCACGCAGCCAACTTCAGGTATGTTCTAAAAATCGCATACAGAAACCTTAAGGCTATGTAATGTTAACTTTAACATTTATGATTTAGATATATATATATATGGTAGTATTGCCGTTTTTAGGCAACAGGTGGTGTGAAGAATGTAAGTAGCGGCCTCTGTTGGCAAAACTACGAAACAGTATGTTAACTCAAAGCGCACTGTTATCTTGTAAATAACTTTCGCATTTGGTCACACTTTTCAGATGCCGGCGTCATTGCATTGTTTTCGTTGTGAAATTCGCGCACAATATATTAAGCAAAGCATAAATACTTAAATATGGAATGGGATCCCGATCGCGATGTGGAGCTAACCGACTCCGAGGACGAAATGGAAATGAAACGTGATTTCCATGGCCGTGAAGCGATACTTTTTGTTGTGGACGCAAATTTAAAGGTGAGGTTGATCTGCCATCAAAACCTTACCATTAAATGTGATTCCAAAATAAATATGTAGACCGATCGTCTGATGGAGGCTTTGAAATTAATTCGCGGCGCTTTTATATCGGGTATGCTGGTAAATGGAAAGGATCTGATGGGTCTAATGTTTGCCAACACTCAGCACAGTCCGCCGCCCCAGGAGAAACAGTGCCTGGAAAATATTGTGGTACCAGCGAACTGTGCCATATTTCTGCCCCTGCGCCAGCTGACAAAAGCCATTGTGGAACATTTCTTAGAGTTTATGGCCACTGCTGAGGAGCAATTTGAAAGCGAATATGGTTTGGCCCAACCCGATGGGCGTGGCAGTTTTGCCTACATGATACGCTTGAGCATTGAGCTACTAGAAAAGTGCGGCAAAAAGCTTAACAATGCGAAAATTGTCTACATAACAGATGTAGAGGAACCGCATCCACAGTCTAGCCGAGAATTCCAAGCGGCCTTACAGAAGGCCAGCGACTTAGAGGGCAAAGAGTTTGAGTTTCAAGTAATTCCCATGAGTGATGACTTTGATTATGAACCCTTCTACAAGGAGTTCATAACGCTGTCCAGAGGTAAGAGAAAGTTGTAGTATAACTTACTGCAAATGTGAATTCTGTTCCCCTTGTCGGCGTTAAGCTGTAGCTGAAGAAGGTTTTAAGATTTCGCAGAGTAATCTATGCAAATTTTCACTCGCATTCAACTGAAGTTGTATTGAAATGTGCTTTTGGATTTGCAAACAGTATTAGAAAAAGTAATTTAGTGTTTAACTTACCTTTGTTATAATTTACAGCTATTGATATTGATTCATTTCGTGTGCCCGATGCACAGCTGCAGCGTGATATACTTGAGGATCGCAAACTGAAGCAGGACTTTTTGCGCCGCTGTTTGGGCCACTTTAGTCTGTCGCTTGGTCCCAATCTGGCCATATCTGTTCAGTACTACAACTACTTTAAGCGACGCACCTATCCACACAAAGTGCACATTCTGCGGCGCGACAACAGCGTTGTGCGCAAGAAGCGCATGATTATGGTACGACAAATGGACGATGAGTCGCAGGAGGTTACGCACGAGTATCAGATTAAGACAACCGGTGGCTGGCACGAGTGCGAAGTGGGTGATCAAGTGCTTCGTGTAACCACAGAGCACTTGAATCAAGTGCGCAATTTGCATCCGCCTGGTATGATGCTGCTGGGCTTTAAGCATCGTTCAGCACTGCCCGATATCGTGTATAGCAAACCATGCAACTTTATGTATCCAGATGATCAGAACATCATTGGCTCCAAGCGTCTATTTCGTGCACTCTGGCAGCGTTGCCTGGAGCGCGAAAAGATTGCCATTTGCTTGTTTATGTGCAAGCGCAAGTCTGTGCCGCGCTATGTGGCACTGGTGCCCGTTGAGGCTTCTCAACCGAACGCAACGGGCACAAACTATTGTTCGCTGCTCTCGGGCGATGGCTTTAAAATTGTTTACTTACCGGAGGCGAAACATATGCGCCACATAGATTTCTGCGAGTGGAATAAGATTGACAACGCTGCAACGGATGAAGGCGTTGATCTGTTTCAAAAGGTCATCAAGCGGCTAAGCGTTGATTATCAGCCCAATTTCATCAATGATCCCAATCTCGAAATGTTGCAGTCAAATTTGCTCGCTCTTTCATTAAACATTAAAATCGAACAGGACGGCCTTACTCAATTGCCTGATCCTGCAGTGCAGGACAAACGCATTGAAAAGTTTCTGCCCACCTACGAGTCAATATTTGAGCCCGAAAATGAGGTTGCAAAAAAACGTCCCGCTAAATCTGCTCCAGATACTGAAAGTGTCGCTAAAATACCCAAAGTTGAGAAAGACGCACTCGAGAGCCTTGACTATGTGAAACATCTGATTAAGGATAAACGCTTGGACAGCTGCACTGTTGCGCAGCTACGTACTATACTGGATAAACATTTTGACACTAAACCTGCCAAATCGGTCAAAAAAGCTATGCTTATAGAACTGATCGAACGAAATATGAATGCTGAAAATGAATAACCAATTGTTATCTGTTAAGTTTGAAAGAGAAATCTGTGAAATATTATAAATATTAATTACATAAACGTATTGTTATAAGCTAAATCGTTGCATGTTATGTTATTAAAATAAGTATTCAAAGAAAATAAAATCGTAAATAATATAATTTTAATCAAGTTGTGTCCAGACCTTTTTATGTGATTAATTGCTGCAAATGTCCTTAGATGGATCGCTTTTGTTGCTGCACCTACGCCCGAAATGGCTTAATTCGTCAGTCAGCGTAAATTGCATAATTTAGTTCTTAACCCGAATAAAATGTTCTTACACAATGAAAGAGCGTAACTTTTGGGCGACTTCTGGCCAAAGAGAAACTTTGCACTCGCCTTTGTCCAATTGGTGAAACAAGCGTCAAAAGGTGAAACGTTAGCCACGGCAGTTGTAGTGTTCCTCGAGTGCAAGATATAGTTAAAAAATTATTTAAAGTGCGCACAAAGAGTGGCAGGTACTGCTGAGTGGGGCAGTGGAGATGTTATTTTAAGATTACGATGCAGTTATAACTTTTTATTGAAATTGTAAAACACATATGTAGAATTTAAATTTTAACTTTGTATATTTCTGCAAGCATACGCTTAAGATGCGATTGCGTGCGTTTTTAGTTTCAAACTCTTTTTTTCCCGTCAAAAACATTGTTGAAATATATTCAAACATGTCGTTACTGCATCCTTATTAATAAATTTTTATTAAAGTTCTAATAAACTTCTTGTAGTTCACTTTTTTTATAAGCACAATCAAACATTTTCTCTTTTTATTTATGCGCCTAGCTTAAAAGATTTATCAGACAAATACAATTTGATCATGGATCACAGATCTTGTCTGCTGCTGCCGTTGCGACGCATGACGCTGACGAAGGGCTGTCGAAGTCACCGTTACCGCTGGTTCCATATAAAGGTCCAAGCCAGCCATGAGCCAAGCTCAGTTTGCAGAGCAATGTGCGAGAGCATCTTTAGTTCGTTAGTGCGTGGGTTCAAATAATTTGTGTGCATATTTGGCTACAAAAATATATATTGTGTGTATGTGTGTGTGTGTTTGTTTGTTTGTGTGTAAATAATGCATTTTCCGGCAAGTAGCGATTTCTATCAGCATTTGCTCTTTCTGTTGCCATTTTCTACAAGTAGGTATTATTATTATCATTGACAACTCTATTTACAAATCAACCAAGTGTGACCAAAGAATATCTACGATTGTCAATCAAATTTGTAAAAATGTAACAACATACAAATGCATGCACGCACATACATATGTACATATGTTTGTCTGATTTGTAAAATAAGTATGTAATCAGGTCTTACGACTGTGCGTTTTTGTTTTTTATTTTTATTTTTGTTTTTCTTTGATGATCTGCAACGGCACATGACCAATGTGTACTATTATGGCGTAGACAGTGTTTGGCCACGAAATTTATGAGGCATCTCTAAGCGAAACTCCCGCCGTAGGCCACACTAAGCGATTATAAAACTGTCAAATTGTTGCGTCTGTGGAGTATACGCATCATCTCTAATGGATAGCAAACAAAGCAGCCGCTTGTAAATAATAACAATAATTAAAATTGCATGCACAAATGCTTTGCGAAAAATAAAGCCGCATGGGATATGTCACAGTGTAATGCTTATTGTTTACAATGATTGTATAAGTTGCCTTAGATCTGGCGATCTTTGCTCAAAATTGGACAATTATGGTTTACTAAATGGGCTGGGCGGATGCAATTGACATTTATTTTTGGGAAACTAGCCAAATCAGTAAGCCATTGTGATGGTGGTCAACTTACTGGACTAACAAGTCGTGTGAATGGTGATAATCTAAAAACACGCATTACGTAATCAATTATAACGTAATTTAGGGCTGCACTTAAAGGAAATTTCAAACAAAGTTACCCAAAGACTCATACTTAAATTCAGGGCTACAGTAAACGTTATAAAATGACTACAAACAGAACACACTTTATGATAGTTAAAGTTTTTGTTTTCTTTTCCACCTTTTAGATTTATTGCCAGAGGGTCTACGCTTTAGCTACGATGAGCCCCAAAAATGGAAATACACCTACGCACAGTGTGGCGGTCAAGATCAGTCACCCATAGCACTCAATCCACGGAAAGTTATTCCCATTGGACTGCCGCCATTGCACTTTGGTCTTTATGAGGAGCCATTCGACGAGCTCTTAAGCATCAGAAACAACGGACATACAGGCAAGTTAATAACCTATTTAAATAATGCTTTTCGTACTCATATCTCGGCCCGCTTACAGTTGAATTTGGTGTGCCCACAACAGTGTTTGGTGAGCGTCCCTATATAACCGGCGGTCTGTTGCGTGACTTTTATGAGGCAAGAGCCGTGCACTTTCATTGGGGCTCGTCGCAACGTAAGGGATCAGAGCATTTGATAAACGGTCGTCGCTATGATCTGGAAATGCATATAGTTCATCGCAATACAAAGTATCTGAGTGATGAAGAGGCAAGAAATCGCACTGATGGATTGGCCGTAATTGCTGTACTCTTTAAGGTGGTACGGGTAAGTAAATACGGAACTCTTATCTGGCTAATTTGGTAACATAAATCTGTGTCGCTTATAGACAAACTATCTGCACTATCAGCCTGGCCTAAATGAAGTCTTTGGCTCGCTACTTCATCTGGGAGAGTTCAATAGCAGCTACACGCCAGCCGCATTCCTAACACTTGGATCACTGTTGGGCAATTTGAATAGGGGTAACTTTTATGCATACAAAGGATCACTGACAACACCGCCATGCTCGCCGGCAGTGCTCTGGCATGTTTTCGCTGAGGTGCTGCCGATTTCACATCGGGAGCTGCCAAAGTTCTGGCAGCTGCGGGATCGTCTGGGACGACCACTGTTAAACAACTTTCGACCATTGCAGTCTTTAGAGACGCGACAGGTGTTTCAACGACGACCAGTAGAGCAATTTATTTGGTCGTAATAAATATTTAATAACTATTTGTACAATTTAAGTCGGTGTAAACTGCCTTAATGTTATTTGCAGCCGCCCTTGTAGCGCGCCAATAGAGTAGCGAAAATGCCCAGTTCTACGGCCAAAACGGAGGAGCGCATCATAAATTGCGGCATCTTGATAACTGGACGTGGCAATTTTCCAACGGCTTTGGCGCGCATCTGCCTAGCCTGGTATGTTACCACATTTCGCTTGAGCGGCAAAGATACCTTGCGCAGAAGATTAGGTGGCTGGCGATAATTCACTGTGTGGTATTCATGATCACGCACATCGAAGGGGGGGTGGGGTATGCGAACACGTGGATTGAAAGGTGGATAAATTGGCTTAACGGTTCCTCTTTGCTTTTTAAAGCTGGAAATCCGGTGCTTTGGTAGAATATTTTGATTTCTTATGTGGGAATCAGTGCCCTGGTAATCGACCAAACGATCCTTTTGTTGACCTCTAAATGTGACTTTACTCAAATTTGTTCTATTAACCATTTGACCCGACTTATCTTCAGATTTAATCGGCTTTTGTTCAGGTTCTTCCGTTGATTCGTTGCTGTCTTCATAATCCATTTGCTCTTGAGCTTTTGGTTCTTTATATCTCGATTTTCTACTAACTTCTTGCTCGTCTGAGTATTTAGCTTTTGGTTCCACTTCTGGTTCAACTTCTTTGTTTACTTCATGCTTAGATTTTTCAAGAAGATTCGAAAGGATGGAACGTAGCTTTGGCTTAGTATTAGTAAGCTTTTCTTCGTCGCGATATACTTTCGTGGGGATTTCTGTTTCCGCATCATCTTTGGTAAGTATATCATTAAATACTTGCATTGGTGATGGTGATGATAATTCCTCAGCCGTACTTTCTTCAACCTTTTTGGTTTTTTTAAAGAGTGAACCATCCAATAGCTTTTCTTTTTTGGTGATGGTTTTATATACTTTGGAAGCATTTGTCTTTAGATTATTCTGAAATTCTTCAAGAGTTTCTTCGAGTTTTTCATTATCCAACAGCCAATCCCATTCTAAAAGATGCTTCTTTTTGTTTTTCAAGAAATTCTTTTTTGTTTCTGTGTGTTGATCATCATCAGGCCTTGTGGCTCTATTTTCGCCTTCATCATTAATTTTCCTCCAACTGCTGATATTTGAATCGTTGTCTACCGCATAACGGAAATCGAATCGTGATTTCTTCTTTTCATAGTTATTTTCTGACGAATCATTCTTGCTTCTTTTAAATGCCGATGTTTTATCAAAGGACTTGTCCAAATGTTGTCTGGTATTTTGAGAGTCTTTATTGCTGCTTTCAAGAGTTTTAAATTCCTTTTCCCCAGTAGGTTCGAATAATACTCTGTTCTGCTCTTTTAATGCATCCGGTCGCATTCCCAAATGCTTTAAGTCCCTTAGCGAGTACTCAGGATTCAATACCGTGAAAACGTCATCATTCTTGACTCTGTTATCTTCATGGCTTGAATCTTTATCAAAAAATGGTGTATAATTTTCGGGAAAACTAGCCGAATCTTTGCCATTGCCAACGCGGTAAGCCGATTCCTCTCTTAAAGCCTTGTACGTAACATTATCGAATTTGTTTAAGTTATCTTCGTTTTCTTCGGTGTCCGCTGATTCTAATAAAAAGCGATTCTGCTCTTTTAGAGCTTCTGGTGTCATTTGAAGATGATCAAGGTCTTCCTGTGTGTATTCTGGATCTAGTAGCGAGTAAACGTATTTTTTAACATTTTTCCTTGTGTCATTACTGTTGCCTGCGATGCCTGTTGGCTCCAAAAAGTCTTGATTTTGGTCCTTAAATGCCTCTGGTTTCATCTGAAGATGCTTAAGATCTTCTTGGGAGTAAGCTGGATCTAATACCGAGTAAATATCATCTTTTTCAAAACGAGAACCTTTGAACTTTGGATCCTTGTGCAAAAATGGTTGCTGGTTTTGCGAGATTTTGGGCAAGTCATTCTTTTTGCAGACGGGGCATGTGGATGACTTTTGGTGAAATTTGTCCGAATTATCGGATATTTTCGAGTTATTACTGCCGCTCGCGAAGGCTGTTGGTTCCATAAAAACTTGATTTTGTTCCTTTTGTTGGTCGGATTTCATATTTAAATGTTTAAGATCTTCCTTCGTGTACACTGGATCCAATACAGAGTAAATGTCATCGTTTTTAACAGCTGAACCTGCCAACTTTGGATCTCTGTGCAAATAAGGAAACTTGGCTGAGTCTTTGTTTTTGCAGACAGGAGATGTAGATTTAGGGTTTTTGTCGCTATCTTTGCTCTTGCTGACAAAAGAAATGGATCCCTTTTGAACAGACTTGCCTGCAATATTATCTGGATATTTGGACCCATCGCTATTGCTTGCGAATGCTGTTGGTTCGGTAAAAACTTGATTTAGCTCCTGTAAAACGTCCTTCTTCATATTCAGATATTTTAAATCATCGTAGCTATATATTGGGTTAAGTACCGAAAATATGTAATCTTTCAAATACCTCAATTTGGGGTCTTTGTTCAACAATAGTTTGTCATTGTCTTTGTTACTACTGGCAAAAGAATGTTTTTTTATTGATGGCAATTTACGATTATCCTCATCGATGTTGAAGCCTTGCAATTTCGACTTAATTCTTCTTTCCTTACTGCCATGCGCATAACGGAAATCCGATAAATCGTTGTTGTCGCTGTCGAATCGTGATTTCTTCTTTTCAAAGTTATTTTCTGACGAATCATTCTTGCTTCTTTTAAATGCCGATGTTTTATCAAAGGACTTGTCCAAATGTTGTCTGGTATTTTGAGAGTCTTTATTGCTGCTTTCAAGAGTTTTAAATTCCTTTTCCCCAGTAGGTTCGAATAATACTCTGTTCTGCTCTTTTAATGCATCCGGTCGCATTCCCAAATGCTTTAAGTCCCTTAGCGAGTACTCAGGATTCAATACCGTGAAAACGTCATCATTCTTGACTCTGGTATCTTCATTGCTTGAATCTTTATCAAAAAATGATGTATAATTTTCGGGAAAACTAGCCGAATCTTTGCCATTGCCAACGCGGTAAGCCGATTCCTCTCTTAAAGCCTTGTACGTAACATTATCGAATTTGTTGAAGTTATCTTCGTTTTCTTCGGTGTCCGCTGATTCTAATAAAAAGCGATTCTGCTCTTTTAGAGCTTCTGGTGTCATTTGAAGATGATCAAGGTCTTCCTGTGTGTATTCTGGATCTAGTAGCGAGTAAACGTATTTTTTAACATCTGCTAACTGTGAGTCTTCGGATTCGGTTCCTCTTTGAGTTGTCTCGCCTGTACTATATTCAAATTCTGTATGATCATTACTGTGCCTTACAGGGGCAGTTGTTTCCAATAAAACCTGACTCTGTTCATTAAGAGCGTCTAATTTCATCCGAAGATGCTCAAGATCTTCTTGGGAGTAAACTGGATCTAATATCGAGTAAATATCATCTTTGTCAATTTGAGAACCGGATAAACTAGGATCTGTATTCAAAAGTTGTTGATTGTTTTGGGGGAATTCGGCCGAGTCTTTGTTTTTGCAGACAGGGGATGTAGATCTGTTCTTCAGCGACTCATACGGAATTTTATCGGGTTTCCTTGTGTCATTACTGTTGCCTGTTGGCTCCAAGAAGTCTTGATTTTGGTCCTTAAATGCCTCTGGTTTCATCTGAAGATGCTTAAGATCTTCTTGGGAGTAAGCTGGATCTAATACCGAGTAAATATCATCTTTTTCAAAACGAGAACCTTTTAACTTTGGATCCTTGTGCAAAAATGGTTGCTGGTTTTGCGAGATTTTGGGCAAGTCATTCTTTTTGCAGAAAGGGCATGTGGATGCCTTTTGGTGAAATTTGTCCGAATTATCGGATATTTTCGAGTTATTACTGCCGCTCGCGAAGGCTGTTGGTTCCATAAAAACTTGATTTTGCTCCTTTTGTTGGTCGGATTTCATATTTAAATGTTTAAGATCTTCCTTCGTGTACACTGGATCCAATACAGAGTAAATGTCATCGTTTTTAACAGCTGAACCTGCCAAGTTTGGATCTCTGTACAAATAAGGAAACTTAGCTGAGTCTTTGTTTTTGCAGACAGGAGATGTAGATTTAGGGTTTTTGTCGCTATCTTTGCTCTTGCTGACAAAAGAAATGGATCCCTTTTGAACAGACTTGCCTGCAATATTATCTGGATATTTGGACCCATCGCTATTGCTTGCGAATGCTGTTGGTTCGGTAAAAACTTGATTTAGCTCCTGTAAAACGTCCGTCTTCATATTCAGATTTTTTAAATCATCGTAGCTAAATACTGGGTTAAGTACCGAAAATATGTAATCTTTCAAATACCTCAATTCGGGGTCTTTGTTCAACAATAGTTTGTCATTGTCTTTGTTACTACTGGCAAAAGAATGTTTTTTTATTGATGGCAATTTACGATTATCCTCATCGATGTTGAAGCCTTGCAATTTCGACTTAATTCTTCTTTCCTTACTGCCATGCGCATAACGGAAATCCGATAAATCGTTGTTGTCGCTGTCGAATCGTGATTTCTTCTTTTCAAAGTTATTTTCTGACGAATCATTCTTGCTTCTTTTAAATGCCGATGTTTTATCAAAGGACTTGTCCAAATGTTGTCTGGTATTTTGAGAGTCTTTATTGCTGCTTTCAAGAGTTTTAAATTCCTTTTCCCCAGTAGGTTCGAATAATACTCTGTTCTGCTCTTTTAATGCATCCGGTCGCATTCCCAAATGCTTTAAGTCCCTTAGCGAGTACTCAGGATGCAATACCGTGAAAACGCCATCATTCTTGACTCTGGTATCTTCATTGCTTGAATCTTTATCAAAAAATGGTGTATAATTTTCGGGAAAACAAGCCGAATCTTTCCCATTGCCAACGCGGTAAGCCGATTCCTCTCTTAAAGCCTTGTACGTAACATTATCGAATTTGTTGAAGTTATCTTCGTTTTCTTCGGTGTCCGCTGATTCTAATAAAAAGCGATTCTGCTCTTTTAGAGCTTCTGGTGTCATTTGAAGATGATCAAGGTCTTCCTGTGTGTATTCTGGATCTAGTAGCGAGTAAACGTATTCTTTAACATCTGCTAACTGTGAGTCTTCGGATTCGGTTCCTTTTTGAGTGGTCTCGCCTGTACTATATTCAGATTCTGTATGATCATTACTGCGCCTTACAGGGGCAGTTGTTTCCAATAAAACCTGACTCTGTTCATTAAGAGCGTCTAATTTCATCCGAAGATGCTTAAGATCTTCTTGGGAGTAAGCTGGATCTAATACCGAGTAAATATCATCTTTTTCAATTTGAGAACCGGATAAACTAGGATCTGTATTCAAAAGTTGTTGATTGTTTTGGGGGAATTCGGCCGAGTCTTTGTTTTTGCAGACAGGGGATGTAGATCTGTTCTTCAGCGACTCATACGGAATTTTATCGGGTTTCCTTGTGTCATTACTGTTGCCTGTTGGCTCCAAGAAGTCTTGATTTTTGTCCTTAAATGCCTCTGGTTTCATCTGAAGATGCTTAAGATCTTCTTGGGAGTAAGCTGGATCTAATACCGAGTTAATATCATCTTTTTCAATTTGAGAACCGGATAAACTAGGATCTGTATTCAAAAGTTGTTGATTGTTTTGGGGGAATTCGGCCGAGTCTTTATTTATGCAGACAGGGGATGTAGATCTGTTCTTTAGCGACTTATACGGAATTTTATCGGGTTTCCTTGTGTCATTACTGTTGCCTGTTGGCTCCAAGAAGTCTTGATTTTGGTCCTCAAATGCCTCTGGTTTCATCTGAAGATGCTTAAGATCTTCTTGGGAGTAAGCTGGCTCTAATACCGAGTAAATATCATCTTTTTCAATTTGAGAACCGGATAAACTAGGATCTGTATTCAAAAGTTGTTGATTGTTTTGGGGGAATTCGGCCGAGTCTTTGTTTTTGCAGACAGAAGATGTAGATTTAGGGTTTTTGTCGCTATCTTTGCTTCTGTTGACAAAAGAAATGGATCCCTTTTGAACAGACTTGCCTGCAATATTATCTGGATATTTGGACCCATCGCTATTGCTTGCGAATGCTGTTGGTTCGGTAAAAACTTGATTTAGCTCCTGTAAAACGTCCGTCTTCATATTCAGATTTTTTAAATCATCGTAGCTATATACTGGGTTAAGTACCGAAAATATGTAATCTTTCGAATGCCTCAATTTGGGGTCTTTGTTCAACAATAGTTTGTCATTGTCTTTGTTACTACTGGCAAAAGAAGTGGATCGCTTTTTGTTCGAAACAGTATCGAATTTTTTCGGGTCATTGCTTTTGCGTGTGAAGGCTGTTTGATCCAATGAAACTTGATTCTCTTCGCTGAGTGATTCCGGTTGGATATTTAGATGTTTGAGATTTTCTTCTGTGTATTCTGGATCCAAATCCAAATGAATGTCATCTTTTTCAATAGTTGATGTTGATGTTTTGTCATTGTTTTTGTACACAACAGTATTGTCGTTTTGTGTGTTCTTGCTGCTGTTTTCGATGGATGTTGGTTCAGATAAAACTTGATTTTGCTCACTTAGTTGTTTTGGTTTTATATTCCAATACTTAAGATTATCCTTAGTGTAAATTGGATCCAATTCCGAAGAAAAATCATCGATTCCGACAGTAGAATGTGTAAATTTCGAGTCTTTGCTTAAACTTGGTTCGTCATTGTCTTTGCCAATACTGGCAGGCGACCTGGATGACTTTTGAAATGACTTGGCCGAAATACCATCGGACTTTTTTGCAGATGAAACTTGCTTCTGTATATAACATTCATCCGAGTCCATGTTAAGATGCTTTAAGTCTTCGTAAGTATACTCTGGATCCAAGACCGACAAAATATCATCTTTCTTAATATTAGAATATTGGGTCTTTGAGAAGTTTGGGTCTCTGTCCAAAACTGTTCTGTTATTATTGTCCTTGCCCCTGTTGACAATCGTTGTATCCCCCTTTTGAATAGAATTGTCGGGAGTATTATTGGGTGTTTGCGAGTTATTGGTGTTGCCTGCAAATGATGTTGGTTCAAATAAAATTTGATTTTGTTCGCTTAGTGACTCCGATTCCACGTTTAGATGTTTCAAATCCTCCTTTGTATATACTGGATTCAAAACCGAGTCAATGTTACAATTTTCATTGGAGTTGTGACTGTGATTTCTTTGACTTTCTGCATGAAGCAACTTTGATGGTTCGCCGCTTGATTTTGTGCTCGAAGCGGTCTTATCTTTTGAGCGCATTAATAAATTTGGCTCCTCTGAAGAACCCCATTCTTGTTTTGAGAAAGTTTCCTGAATCTCTATCCCTCCTTTTATCATGTTTTGCATGCCTTCGTTTTGCTGAGAATCACAGTTTACGAAATTTCGTTTTTGCCAGTTAGCCTTGAGGTTAGCTTTGCTATTGTTATATGTATTTTCGGTACTCATACTATAAAGAGCTTCCTCGATTGGATTTTTATTAGATTGACCAATTTTGTTGGGGTTTATTCCATTTGCCAGCAGTTTCCAGTCCTCCAATTCTGTTTCAACAAGTTCTTGTAGTCGGTTGCTTTCGTTGCCTTCAACAGAGTTAGTTGTGAATGGCTCAGTACTTTTTACTCGGGGAGCGTTTTTATTGACATTGTCATTTGCCAATGCCTCGTTCTCCTCTAGGCGCATTAGCTCCATAAACTTGTACATATAAGGCTCGTCCTCAAACAGTCGCATTTGGATCGAAGGATTCTCGTTGTAGAGCATCTCTTCGCCTAAAATACTTGAATCATCCTTTCCAAAAAGCGGTTGCTCTGTCCGTTCTTTGCGTGGACTGGATGCGTTGCCTTGCTTATGGATAACTGGTATCAATTCTGCCTTTTTGTGGTTTTGTACGTCGGTTTCTTGATTCTTGTTATGCTGAAATGAGTTTTCCAATACTGTTTGGTATTTATCTTTTGCCTTTTGATCGTTATTTTTTACTTTCACCCTTAATGCTTTAAATATATAATTAGTGGGCTTAACATGACTTTCAATTGGGTTGGGACTTGACTTGACTTCTTCACACGCCTTGTCAAATGAAACTTCGTTTGCATTTATTTGACTAGTCGTATCACTTTTCGATTCCATATTACCAGTAAACTGCATGTTTGTTGCCCTTTGAGAGGCACTTGATACTTCATTTGGTTCTGTCGACTTGTTGGTGAGACTAAAATATGTTGTGTACGGTTTCCAAAATCCTGCCTTATCATCTAACCCAGGTACTTTTTCATCTGCTGAGCCTGGCATGTACTCTGGAATTGTATCTGCAACATTCTCCGAAGCAACATCAGTGTTCGACAAATACTCAGCTTTATGCATTTGGCTAATTGAGTAATTTCTAATAAAATAAACGAAATAATTAAAAGTGGTTTTAAGAAATTGAAATCATCATACCTCATGTCCGGATGGTTGCGTAGGATTTCAACAATAGCATGTGGAGGAACTTCCTTCTGGCAGATACGATGTATTACCGAAAATAGGGGATACCTTATTGAAGAGTTAAAAATATACAGTTTAATTGGTTATTTATTTATTTTTATGCACTTACATTTCAAGCATTTTGTTCTTTTCCAAGTATGCATACATATTCTCAGCTATCACTGGTCCGAGTAGCCTGCGACCATTCACAAGATTGGCTTCAATTTCTTGTATTGTGTTACGTGAAGTAACAAAATTATTTGCCAAGGTTACATTTTTATCAGCTTAACAAAAAACTAGAAATTAGCAGGAATAATAAAGTTAAACATGCATTGGACATACCAAAGGAGGATGCCACTGAATGGGCTATGCCACAGCTTTCGAAAAATGTTGACATCTTGGTGGTTTGATTAAAATTTTTGATGAAACGCATCATTTCCTTTAAGCCCAAATGAAGGCAAGCGACCCGAGCATTCTCGCCAAGTCGCAAGCCGTCAATAAAGCCAGCACTCAGTGCCACCAGATCCTTTAGTGTATTACACAGTTCGACTCCATCCACATCATCTACACTAAACACCATGCAGTTGTCGGTCTGAAATAAGTTAGCTAATTGCGTTGCATGGGCATCGTTGTTGCAGCCAATTGTTATTTCGCACAGCTTGCCCTGGGCCATCTCCATGGCACTGTTAGCATTCATCATCGAATAGCATGGTATCTTCAGCTGCTTGGCAATGGTATGCGAATATAGATCAATTTCGCCATCTCTTATATTATCTAGTCCTTTAAGTAATGACACGGCATAGGCAGTGCTTTTCACATTGCCAGCCAATATATTGCAATACGGCTTAATGAAGCTTTGAGGCGTGGCAAATATTAATATGTCGGCATTTTGGGCAGCTTCCAGCAAATCATTGACTGCAATCTGGTAGGAATTGTTACATTAAATACAAAGCAAATTTTTGTAAATTACAACATCTTACCAAGTTTGTGGGCAGATTGATTCCAGGTAGATATTTAATATTTTCATGCTGCTCATTGATTAGCTGAGAAAGATAATTGCTTTTGACAAGCTCATCGTATACATAGATATGGACCCGCGAATCAAATTCACCGTTGATAACATTTTTACACACAGCAGTGGAAATCGCAGAACCCCTTTAAGAGATTTATAAGACGACAATGGTCACAAGCACCGCTAGTTCCAGTAATAACTTACCAGCTCTCTGCTCCAATGATGCACACCTTCGGGCCCTCTGGCATATTAAGACTTGAAAAATTTTGAGCCAAAAAATAATATAAAAAAATTTTGTGTTCAAAATAATATAAACATTTAATTGTTATAATTTTGCTAGTAACAGTCCAAAATGTGTCAAGACATGATGTTCAGGTGTTTGTCGTAAGCTACAGAAAATTCAAGGAAAACTCGATTAAGAATACGCTTGGAACTCGTAAACAATTCCAGATGAAGGATCAACAGGCGGATCGCTAGCTACCCTCATGCTTTTAGAAATTTCCTGCTTTTCCTTCGCCTGTTTTGCTTCCTGTTCTGAAATCGCACGCAACTCAAACTCGGTAATGATTTGAGAGATGCGACTCTTAGCTTCAGCGGCTAGTTTTGGTGGCAAACTTTTAATACTAATGCAAGCACTTTCAAAAAACAAATCGTAGCTGTCGCGTTGCTGCATTGATCCAGTTTTTTGTTTAACTATCTTAGCAGATTCCTTTGGCTTTTGGGATGGTAAGTTCTTTGCCGCGATGTCCTCAAAATAGGCATTTAACAATGCACGATCTTGTTCTATGCTCTGCAGAAGTTCCTCGCGACTTGGCACTGTTTTTGCATGTACAAAATGACGCTTTTGTGACATCTTTTAGTGTCGAAACTGAAAGAATATTGCATTTACCAATTTTTTTTTTTAATGCCTTAGGTTGATTACCTTTCTTTGGTCTAAACTCTTAAGCAAAAAACACTTTTTAATTGTACTTTAAATTCCTCGGTGTTTGTGTGGGTTTGTTTACAAACACAAGATTCCGGGCAATAGTGATGCGCAACGCAATTACAATGCATACCGATTAATTGGGTTTTTGATAATATATCGATGTATCGAATTAGTCCAATTGTTTTCAAAAACCTTTGCATCGCTTGTACATATTATGTTCATTTTATTAAATGTATTTACAGTTTCTTAAATATGTAGACATAATCTTAAGGTATATCTATTTATTTGCATTTATTTGACCAGTTTATAATTTTATGTCACAGTGCAGATGGTGGGACATGTTCCGCTGGCCATTGCACTGTGGCGTCGCAATAGGCATTTCTATTCCCACGTTGTCTCCACTTGCAGTACTATCTTTTAAAGCGCGCAGTTCCAGTTCGCATATCAGCTGTGACACACGCATCTTGGCCTCTGCAACAAGTTTGGGTGATAGAGCCTTAACACTGGAGCTGACGCTGTCAAAGAACAGATCAACATGATTCTTTTCTCTTTGGGGTGGATGCGGTAACTGAACTCCAATAAGCTCCCGAAATGACTCCATTAGCTCGTTCTTATCCTGCTGAATTTGCATAAGAAGTTTAAGTCCTTCTTTGTTTGACGAAGGGTTAGCGCTGCGATTCGCTACTGCATTTGCATCCGGATAGCTTGTTTTAGGCGGGTTTCTGTTGTTGTTTGGGGCCGTGATTGTTGCCTGAATGCTTGCAATGGGATGCAATGGACTTTGTATATCTCTGTGTGGAGTTTCTTCGACTACTTCAAAGTTGCGTGAGCTGCAAAAAAATGTAACTTTAAAAAATATAGCTAGTGTAAGATGGAGATGATGCACCTGTCTTCGATGATGCTATCCGTAGTAACAGCTGCAGTTGTTGCTGACTCCAAAAGATTAGTTTCCTTAACTATGGCCACGGGTTCGGACTTTACTGTCTTAAGAGCACGCTTTCGCTGGTGATAGTATTTACTACGTTCCTGACGGACGCTTAATTCCTTTCGTACAGCGCCTTCCCCTTTGGTTATAAGCGATTCCAGATTTCGTTTGTGTTTCGTAGTGCGCTCGTGCCGTACCAAATGACAACGATTGCAATCCAGGCAGCACTGACACGCTCTACAGAATGGCTTGTTTGGATCATCGGAGGACCGCTTAAGCCATGGATCAAAGAGATTGAGCCACTTCTCACAAAACTTCTGGCTGTATTTCTGCTTTCCACATCCAGTACTACCATTAAGTTTCACTTTTGACTTTGCTTCTTTCCTGTATATTGACTGTTGTTAAAGAGAAATCCCATTATATCTAATGTAAGCTTACCAGTCGGAATCTGATGTATTTTCAGAGAAACTCATTTTATGTACGAATTGACTTATTTAGAGGTCTTTTTATTCATTTATTTATTCAACAAAACGCAACGATAACTCTTGGTCGATAATTGAGTACGATATATCGGCTGCAACGTTATTTTCATCGCTGTAAATTAAGATGGACCAGTGTGCAAGAAGATACATTTTAAAAACATAGTCTAGTTGGAATAATTGTGTTATACTACATTTTTGAATTTCCTACTTTGGACGAAAATGTAATTGTACAAAATATCACAAATTTAAGGCATAACGTTAAATATAAGCATATAAACAAATATTATTTCTTTAAATGCTGTTTACAGTATTCCCAAATGAACAATGATCCTGTCACATGCACATTGAGAGAACGCACAACTCCATACTGCGGTATTTCTACAGCATAGTCCAATAAAGCAATTAGGTCCACTGGAATCCCATGCTTTTCATGTCTAAAACAAAAATATACATTTTTCAAATGATTTGATTACAAATTAATATAAGAACGCAAACACTTACCCCAACAGCAAAACACATTTTTCTGGAAATTTAAAATTTGTAAAACTAATGCTATGCGCGGTTTGTTCAGCGCCAACAATTTTGTAGCCCATAGATTGTTTTTCAATTAAAAATTCGCCCAGCGCAGCCGGCTTTACTTCAATGATATTAAGGGTCTTCTCGGCGGTCATACTGCAAGCAAAACCAAATTAACAATACAAAATTTCTAAAGCACATTTTTTTCTTTTACCTTAAATTTGTAAAATCGCTTTTCTCTGCTTGAGACTTGGCACCCAAAATCAATGTTTTGACTCCCAATACCTCACAAGTGCGTGCCAAGCCTCCAAGATTTGGCAACTTATCTATTAGGGAAGCCACCACAATCATCTCATGTTCATAACTTTGTACATTAGTTTTAGCAAATTCTAGATCATTGAATATATTGTTGACAGGATTCATTTTTCTCTGAACATTAAAATTGTCTTTGTCAGCGAGTACTTCAGGCACAGATACTGTCTGATTCTTTTTTAATTTAAAGGCTCCTCGCGAAAGTTCTATACTGGCCTTAAGCTCATCAAGTTTGATGAAAGGCTTACAATATTCATCAAATGGCGCATTCGTCATAAACAGGATAACATCAGCTGGAAACGCATGCTGAGCTATTATTGTTGGTAACAAGAGACGAGGCTCGTTTTGTGATTCGTGCAACTTAGATCCCAAAGTAGTTTCAATGCTGACCTTTATAGCATTGAGTACAGGCAGCTCAATACTAGAAATATATAAATAAGTTGTGGATTCAAGACATTTATGCCAAGTGTTTACATACCTGCTATCGTTACAGTGTACTGCAATCCTGTGTAAGACCAACTGAGCAAGAAGACGGGTCTGATAATGTGCACCCATTGTGTGCGGCAAGAGAAGGCTGATGATTTGTTGTAAATGTTCATATTTAAGGGCTTTCCAGTTGCGTATGCAATAAATGTGCACCACTGAAATTAACGATATTTGCTGACTGGGTTTAAGAGAAGCCAGCGACTGCATTCGATCCAATAATAAATCCACACTAGGCAGAAGCTCAGCGACAAGACACTCATACATGAAGCTTACGTTTAGCTGATCATTGAGTGCCAGCACTCCTGTCCATAAATCGTCCGACCATTTTATTCTATCTTTCATTATTAACAATGCTCTTGCAATGCGTAATTTGATCCTATGCTCCTTGCAATTCTCAAAATATCGCGGTTTCTTTTCTGTTAGTTCGATGTTGATGCGTTGCAGCTCGGTACATATTGCACTCAGTGAATCCTTTGATTGCTGTATCGCAAAATAGATGTATCTATTTTGCAATGCTACATTACTGCATGGACTGCCGATTATACTGTCTGTATAAGCTGCTTCAATGCTATAACGGTTAAAAAATACAGATAGAGTTATAATATAATTTTCTGCTACAGATAACTTACTGCGCATCTCCTGTGCTGATCTCGTTATCGATAATTCCCTGAACAACTACAGAGTTTGGAACTTTTTTCGCATTGATTAAAATTGCCCAAATTATCCAATCGTACTTTATAACAGATATTAACTCTAATAAAAGTTTTAAATTATCGTCATCGCTTAGGTTTTGGGCAGCGTACCTAAAAATGGCCACGGCGCTAAAAATAAAGATAACCAAAAAAATCAAATCGTTAGTGGGTTTTCTTTGCAAGTTATATTTGATGTGTCTTACGCGATTTTCTCCTGATGATTCTTTAAAAAAGCTATAAATGCTGCAAGAAAATTTGTATTGTTTTCAATTCGGGTGTCATGTGCTTCTAATAGTTCTGCTAAACGCACAAACGTTGCTTTTGTGCCACGTTCCAGAAGATCGACTGGCTGCAAGTGTAACTCTTCCAGTTGACGCCAGCTTTGAAGGTTATTTTGAACAAACCAATCCACGCAGCGCTCCAACACGTACGATTTCTCTTCTTTGGTTTGACAGTTAAGTTGCTGCAGCAAATGCTGCTGTAGCTCAGTAATTGTGGCATTTTCAAAGTAATCCGTATTCACATCATACATCCTTACATAGAAGTCTAAGCAAGCGACTTTTAAATCTTCTTCAATGGTTTGCAGAGAGCCCAGTGGAAAAAAACGCCACCAACCATGTTTGGCTTTTGGCAAGTTGTTAAATTTTCCAATAAGCTCGTATCCCAATCTCTCATCAAATGGATCGGATAAAATTATTTCATAGCAACGTTTATTAAAGTATATAATATCATCTTCAATATTTTCGCAATGTTGCATCTTTTCGATTAAATGTTGGTAGTCCATGTAATAATCATCGCTTACATTGAAAAGTGTCTCAATGAAAACCATATAATCACCCAGTGTGAAACTATCAATGGTTACCTGTAGAAAAAGGATTGCAATATATATATAAAACAAACAATATGCCAAAACTTACCTTGAAGAGTCTAAAAATGCGCTGGTTAGCTTCTTTTCTTAACTTGGGATTTCTTAATGTCCGAACACGTGAGCTGAGCTTTAGCAACAAGTTTTTCTTGATCAATTCGTTTTCCAACGGATGCATTTTGTATAGCCAAAAGTGCAGTGGAACCGATTGCCAGGGAACTGTAACCAATGCTTCCAAAAACACTAACAACTCCTCTTCTGACATGAACTTCTCTATTTCTAACGAAGGTAAAAAGTTAGAGTCGACATTGTACAGCTGTGTTCGATTTGTTGCTGCCATTAATTGAGGCAACAGGTTGAGCCGGCACAATTTGTTCACATTAAAGTTTGTGAAAAAATATGATAATGTCCAGCGCAGAATCAATATGTTATTATCCTGCAAAAGTCGTGAGTATAAAATACGCAACCAGAGTAGCCATTCCTTATCCTGATTACTAGGCATTATACGAGGTAGCAGTGTGCCGAGCGTTGGCAGCACCAAATGCGATTGCTGCTCCTCTAGGGTCTCCATGATGACAATATAAGCAGACCAACGTGGTTCACTGCATTTAAGTGACTCGACTACGCTTGTGCTTAACTCACTTGTCGCATCTCCTTTTGACATTTGCATTAACACCTGAAGTTTTTTCATGAGAAAGTGTGCCGACTTTCGATACTCTCGCACCTCCGACTGCAGCAGCATTTGTATGACAGTGTATAGTTGAATGGAGCAGGCACACTCCTCTCCCAGTTCACGTACGAAATCATTGAACAGATGTACTAGGATTTGAGCGGCGTGCGGCTGACGTTCGCTGCTCAAACTAAGCGACCAAAGCTGGCGCAGCAGGAACTTGCCGTCGATGCGAGGGAACTTTTGTACATAATTTTGCACACAGATCAGAACATTGGCCACCAGTTGACAACGTAGGCTATGGGGACTGTCATTGGCGTCATCTCTGCTGTCGGCAATAACAACAGAAATAAGTTTGTGAAACACCTTGGATCCGAACTTTACGTTCCACTTATTGTTGCCTTGTAACAGGTTGTAGATGCACTGCACCACGCGCTTAAGAGCCAATTCATTATCCTTGTGCAAATCAATTAGATCACAGAGAAGTTCATCCAGTTCGGCTATCTCACCCAATAAATTTTGATTTTGAATAAATGTTTCGACTGCCTGCACAACGGCATGCGTTGCAGTTGCTGTTTTAGCTTTTGTCGAGGGCAAAGACATTTTTATGCAATTATGCTTGAATAATAACTAATCGTATTTCGTATGTATAGTTTCAACTTCAACGTATTGCACGCGCTATTTCACAAATCAAGACAATAAATATTTACTTATCGACATCCGCTTACTTACCATAGATAGTTTTACAGCTGTTCTTAACGTTACAGTCTGGCAACGCTGAAAATAAATTTCAGCTTTTTTAAACGAGTTAATTTGAAAAAGGTTTAAAATGGTCTTCCATTGTGCAAAGAAAAAATATTGATATGGATATTTTCAAATCAATTTTATTTAAATATTATATGAATTGCAATAATATATATATATATATATATATATATATATATATAATTTAACATCATAAACGATAATCGGTTATAGAGTCATGTTGCATCGATTGTTTTTTCATTTAAAATTTTGAGTTCACTTCGCATTTATTTGCACTTATCATCTTCGTTTTTCGTCAATTTTTTTCCCCATGTGCACATTTTAAAATTTTTTTCCTCTTTTCAGCAAATTTTTTACATTTCGCGTTCTGCTTCCACGATTTGCTTTTTTGCTTCGTTTTGGTTGGCCTTGCTAACGTTCTTGGCTAGTTTCTTCCTAACTTCTTTGCATATTGTTTCTTGAGACTTTTGCTTAGTGCTCAAGAGACGAAACGATATCTTATCTGCCCTTATGGCATTAACGGTCATTAGTGCAATCCTCTGATCCGTATTTATCAACTTAAACTTGACCAGTTTTCGTAAACCCACTGACAGAATGCGCTTAAAATCATTGCAGCCCTTAATCATTTCGGGGGAAACAAGTGGAAAGACACCGCGATATATAACCGATTGTCGTGCAAGCTGTGAATTTCCCATAATAAGAACTATTGGACATCTTGGGCGAAATTGGCTTATTTGTTGAGCCAATAGCGGACAATTACTGACTACAACTATGGCATTAGCTTGGCCCAAAGATGAGATTTCCGTGATGCCCGAGGAAATTGCCGATAATGGATCTGATGTGCATGACTTCGTGACGCTTTTCATATCATTTTGCATTTGCTCATACCATAGGACAGACTCCACCTTTGCACAGATTTTGGACATGCACCTAACGCATTCCACGGGATACTTGCCCTTAGCCGTTTCGCCGGACAGCATTACACAGTCGCTACCATCAAATATGGCATTGGCAACATCTGAAGCCTCGGCCCGTGTTGGTCGCGGCTTACCGACCATAGAATCCAGCATTTGTGTGGCGCAGACAACAGGTTTGCCCACCTTGTTGCATTTTGCAATAATGGCTTTTTGCGCCAGTACAACTTCCTCGGTCGAAATCTCGATTCCAAGATCACCACGAGCCACCATTATGCCGTCTGAAGCGGCGATAATGCTATCAATATTTTGCAGACCCTGTTGATTCTCAATCTTTGATATGATCTTAATATGTTTTCCCTTTGGTCCTAGGACTTGGCGAATTTCATCTATGGCCTTGGCTTCACGTATAAAAGATGCGAAAATCATATCCACATTTTGATCAACCCCAAACTTAAGATCCAATTTATCTTGTTCCGAAACGCTGGGTAAGTCAACAGCAATCCCAGGCAAGTTAACACCCTTGCGGGATCCTAGCTTACCGCCATTAACCACCTTGCATTCAATCTCCTCATCACTTACCTGCTTCACCCGCAACGAGATGAGTCCATCATCGATATATATCAAATTTCGAGGTTCAACTATCTTCGGTAATTTTTCATAGTCAACGTAAATGACGCTTTTATCGCCTTTGCTTTCCAAGCTCTTATTAGTAGATAGCTTAATGGTAGCGCCCTGTTTAAGTGTAATCTCTGCTGTATCGCTGCCCCCAATACGTCCCGTACGTATCTCCGGCCCCTTAGTGTCCAAAGCAATTGCCACCGGCTTATACACGCCCATTGTATGCGCATAGCAATCGATGGCCTGGCGAGCCGCTTGTATTGTCTTGCAGTGGTACTCGTGCGTTCCATGCGAGAAATTTAAGCGCACCACACGCATGCCAGCATCGATGAGCTTCATCATGGCCTCCGGGTTGTTTGTGGCCGGTCCAATTGTGCAAATGATTGAGGTAAGCGCATATTGCCAGCTGGGCGCATTAAACTGCAGGCGTGAATTGTAGTCCAAGTTCGATAAAAATGGGCCACGATCTAATGTCGCCGTTGCCTTCGCTTGCTAAATGTGTAATGTGAGGGAATAACACTTGTATATCGATAGATACAGCACTTACGGTTTTCTTCTTGACATCTTCGGAGCAAATTGTGCTTTTTGTTGGTGCGTATGATGAAACACGACATGCGCTTCGCGCGATATGTAAATTAAAGAGTGAAATTTTGATAGCTTCTGTCGAAAATGGTTATAAGGAAATATAATTTTGTGCGTGACTGACTGTCTGATTTCAACTAAAAAGCAGCGCACTGAGTTTTGAGGATCAAATGAGCTAGATTTGAATTCAAAGCAAGTTTTCTCTATGTTGGAAAACCTTGCAAAGGGATGCGCTTAAGTTTAAATACATAAACATAAACATATACATATATATTTTATTATTTTTTGTTACTATAAACAACGCTAGTTATAACAATGATAAATTATTTATATCTGTATCTGTATGTCTATGTGTGGCGCTTTGGCAGCGGTTACATGTATCCAATTAAGATTACCAATAATCTGTAGGAAGTTTTTTTGTGTTGCTTTTTTGTTGAGAATTTTGTAATAAATTAACTTGGTTAATAACAGTAAGTGATGCAGGTAGAAAGTGCTTTTAACGCTTTTACCGCGATGTATCCATCTCCAGCTATGGCAACTAGGTTTATTCGACGGTACTGTAAAATATTATACAATATTATATGAACATAATGTATACGCTGAGGGCATTTGGGGGCAACGCTGTACTTACACAATACGAATGGTGTTGGTGAAGCCGGAGCCTTGTTTCCATCCAGTGACAATGACGACAGAGTCTCCGGTTTTGATGAAACCGTTCTTCTTGCCCACCTGCAAGCCAAACTGTACACGAACATCGACATCCTTGAGCCAGTCGCTCTGTGGAGCTTCTGCAAAAGTTAAGTTACTAATTAGTTGCCTGAGATGTAACAGCAGGGATGCGACTTACCCTTGTAAATCAGTGGCACCAGACCACGGTAGAGATGAGCCTGCCGAGCAGTTTGTGCAAAACGCGTTACGGCAATGATGGGGCAACGTGGACGATACTTGCTCACCAGAAAAGCGGACTTGCCGCTGGTGGTGATCACCACAATGGCGGCGGCCTTGGCCTTGTTGGCAGCCTCAACGGCCGCAATTGCCGCTGCATGTGGGGCATCCAAAGTGTTTGCCGAGGCTCCGCGAACTAAATCGGCAAACAGATTCTGATGCCAGAGAGCTGCTTCAGCCTCCTTGCATGTCTTGGCCATGGTGAGCACACACTCCAATGGATATTCGCCCTTGGCTGTCTCGCCAGACAACATCACACAGTCGGCGCCATCAAGCACTGCGTTGGCCACATCGGAGATTTCAGCACGCGTGGGACGTGGCTTCTTAACCATAGACTCAAGCATTTGGGTGGCGCAAATAACTGGTTTACCCGCTTTGTTGCAACGTGCAATCATGGCCTTCTGGGCAAGGAACACCTTCTCAGCGGGTATTTCAATGCCCAAATCACCGCGAGCAACCATGATGCCATCTCCGGCCTCAATAATTTCATCCAGATTGTGCATGCCCTGCTGGTTCTCGATCTTGGAAATGATCTTGATATTCTTGCCCTTCTCACCCAGAACCTTGCGAATCTCCGTCAGAGCGGCAGCGTTGCGAATGAAGGATGCAAAGACCATGTCAACATCTTGCTCCACACCGAACAGTAAATCGGACTTATCCTTCTCAGACACAGCAGGCAAATCGACGGGCACACCTGGCAGATTGACACCCTTGCGGGAGCCCAGTGTACCGCCGTTCTCCACCTCACAGACAACGGAGTCCTTGGATACCTCACGCACCACCAACGAGATAAGTCCATCGTCGACAAAAACATGATTGCCCGGCTTCACAACGTTGACAATGTTCTCGTAATCCACGTAGATAACCTCCTGGGAGCCCTTCTCAAGGAAATCCTTGTTGGTGGACAACTTAATGGTATCGCCCTTTTTCAGCTCAATCTCAGCTGTACCGCTGCCAGCGATTAGGCCCGTACGGATCTCAGGTCCCTTAGTATCTAAAGCAATGGCAACGGGATGCTCATAACCCAGCTTTGCCGAATAGTTCTTAACAGCTGTACGCACATTGGCCACCGTCTCGGCGTGATATTCATGCGAGCCGTGCGAGAAATTCATACGTGCCACATTCATGCCGGTTGCGATCATCTTCTCTAGCATCTCAACACTGCGCGATGCAGGTCCGATGGTGCATACAATGCCGGACAGACGCACATGGGGAACGGGTGAGTCAAACTGCAGGCGGCACATGTGCTCCAATTGGGTATCAGCTCCGGCAGCCATGTTTTGCGGTACTTCGTTGGGCTGCGATAGAATTGTATAGATTATTATGACATACGATTGCCAATTGCCAAAAATAATAATTATCTTTGTCATTAGGGTCATTAAGGTGGCCAATAAAGCGTAACAAAAAATTGCTTTCCCAGACCAACGGTTTATGGTTCATTGTATCGATATACCCACTCTCCCTTGAAATAAACATCATACAAACGAAAATACGCCCACATGCATGAGAAAAAATTGTAAAAAGAGAGCGAGGGTGCGAGAAAGGGAGAACAAATTTCTAATGAGAGTCTTATAGACGGAAAAGATTTTTTCATTGGCAACTACGCTGCAACAGCGAAGGTCAGAACACTTGCATATGCAACCAAAACGAGAGAGTGAAAAAAGACAACTCATTGCATAATTCAATTTACACAAAATGAAAAATAAAAAAAAACTTTTAACGGTTTTGATATGGGCTGATATGGGTGGCAAAAGTACATATTTTTATCTTTATGGATACCGCAGCGAAATGAACTTAACATTGTCATTGAGAGTGAATTACCTTAAGCTTTGGTGCTTCGTCATAAATTGATACGTTAACCATTTTGTTGCTTATTTGATTGACGACGTGCAAGTTACGAAAAATGTATTTGGAATATTGACCGATACGGAAACGCACAAAACGGAGAGTTACGACGCGTTTTACGGCCAAAATGCTTGCGTTGAAAATCTAAGCACACTGGGGGTTTTCACACAATGGCACAATATGCTCGACTGCCGTTCGCTGTGAGTTTTGGTGGAAAATTTTGGCAAAGCATTTAGAATGTCGGTAATGCAAGGAGAAATGAGAATTGAGCAATGAGCGCAAGACCACGGCGCACTGATGAAAAAGAGCCAAACATTGGCACAATGGCCCGCAACAGAGAGACAAAACGAAGAAAAGAGAGCGCTAGCGGCAACAGGCCACCCCTAAAGGCCATCCAAGCACGATAATGAGAGTCGTATCACGACAGAAAGATTATCGAAAAAAGTGCGAAAAGCTTGGTAGTTCGTTGCTTGGCACGAAACTAGCAATTAGTCAACCGGTTTTACTCACAAGTTCAACGAAACTTTCGGGATCGGTATGAGTGTAAACAAAATTTTGATCGTCAGCTGTTTGCTTTTGTACGGATCATTTCAACATTCGCTGTTTATCATCTTTTGAATAAACTCAAATTGATATCTCTGACGTATACAGTGCGTGGAATATCCCATATATGTTTACGAAAGTCGATGTTTACATACCCTTGCCAGCATAAAACGGTCGGCGACGACCATTTATTTATATATATGTATAGGTTTTTATAATATATTCTGAAACAAAAGGAATTTATTGTTGTGTTCCTTAATATTACATTTTTATTTACATACTACTAATCGCCTAATCAAAATAACCTCTACAAGGGTATATAAATATCTCTTTGGAAAAATATTAACGCATGCTCACTCGCTTACACAAACGACATGATGCGAGTGCGTGCTAAGTGTCAGCTATGGGGGTGCTTGTCTCGTGATGAATACAAAAAAAATGTCCAAAGCTTTTACCTAAAGCGCTTTTTCCAATTGGGACAACACAACAAAACATTTGGAAGGTTCTCTTAAAGTGAAAGTGCGTTTCTATTCATTCTAAAAGGCCGCTAGTCGCTGCCCTTGAACCTGCTTGCGAAGGACAATGTCACAGTATTAAATTAAATGGAATTAGCTAAGTAAAGGCAATTTTTAGTATTAAATTGTAAGTAAGTAATGCCGGCAAACTTTAATCAGTTCTTAAATAATCATCAACGCGTCGAGGGATTCCTACATGACATATACAAACTATTTCGTACATACATTAGATGTTGTTGTTATAAGTATGTTATGTAGATAAAGACATTAAATTTAATATTAAAAAAAAAATTTAACACTTGTTGAGAACTGTTGCAGTTTCTTATGGCGTGTTTGCTTTATATGCATATGTATGTGTATGCAAGCGGAAGTATGTGTGTGCTTTGGCATGGAATGACTTCTATTTCACCTTTACATATTTTTTACCCGCGCATTAACCGGCCGCTTAAGTATGTGTGTATGTGTGTCGGTACACACATATGTGTTGGTGTGACTGGATCATTTTAGTCTCATACAGCGGGTAAATTGTTTGCATCATCAAGAATCAAATACAACAACAATATTGTCTACGGAAAGTTTGCCCATTTTGGCGAAACATTAGTATTACAGTTACGCAGTTGACGCAGTGACGCCATTGTTGAATTTTATAATGTATTTAATAATGCAGTATGCTAATTGACTGTTAAAAAAATATATGAAATAATTATAAATTACCTTTGGTGGAAAAAAAGATAGCGATGGATATAAAAGTTTCGTTATTTCTGTTTGGGAATTTATTTAGGTTAAATGCACAGGCTGGAACACACCAAATCCGAGTTGCGAGTTGCGGGCGATCTGCTTTGCGACTAAAAACTTTTTGCGATACACCGAATCAAAAAGCTTAAAAAGTTCGATATCAATTTGCACGTATCGGTATATTGTGTCAACTGAGGCCGTAATGTAAATCTATCGATATTTAAAATTGTACATCATTGGTATATTTATTCGAATTAGTGTAAAACATTTATTTAATTTATTTATTTTTGTATATTTTAATAAAATATACAGCTTGTAAAAATCATAAATGCATCATGCCACAGCTTTGAGGTAGTTTTATCTAAGATTTTAGATAATTATTATTTTATTGTATATATAAAAGCTTCTTTCAAGCAAGATAAGCCGCTTAATCTTTTTTACATGCTTTAATAACATTTATAAATTGTTATTTAAATTATAGTTTTAAGCTCATCTACCAGAGTCTTGCACTCGGTTTTTACCATGCCCGAAATATATTCAAAACTATCGATGTGGAGAAGGCTATTACATCGCAGCTTATCTTTCAAAAAGTTTTCCTGTGCGTTAGAAAGCTTGTATGGGAAATCTAAAAAATATGTTCCACAATTTTATAATTGTTATTATTAGTTTTGCTATTTAAAATAACTTACCTTTGAGCAGAAAAACGTTGGTGTGACAGGGCACTGTCAAGTCAGCTGGATAACGTCGAATATCCTGAGCAGTTACAGTTCCAAAACTTGTATAATCCAAATACGTAACGTTGTATACAACCTCAGTCTGGTCTTTTTTGATATTTATGACTTTAGCCCGATACCAACTCTTTTCGAATTTGGCAATTACAAATTCCTTGACACTAGAATATATGATAAAGCAAAATGATAGTATACGAATAAAGTTAAAAGTTGAATGCACCAACTTACACCGGGCTGTACGGTTCGGTATCTCTGAATTCAGATAGGAAAACAATCACCTTTGAAAAATCGTCTGCAAACTTTTTATTAAAGGCGCCTAAAATGCCTCGCGACATGTTTGTATTATCCACAATAAATATATCAAAGCCTTCTCCAAGAGTATTGTCAGACGGCCGCTTTATGTCAAAGGGCTGTATGGAAAAATTAAATTATTATCAATTTCATTTTTAAATTAAAATAAAAATACCTACAGCAATTAGAACCGGCCCCAGATTTAGCTTACTCAAGCCATTAATGACATTGGTCATATGGTTGCCAATAGTTGACAAAGAAGTTTCAGAATCCGCTGTTGTTACTGCAGGTTTGGTCTGGATAGTTTCGTATATGGTTTTGTCAACAGCACATTTAGTTTCTTCAGCTTCATTACGAATGGCTTCGTTTGTTGTTGTTGTTGTTGTTTTTCTCAGTGCTTCACCTGTATATATTTCGGTTAACTTAGCAGTTTTTGATTCGAGTGCATCATTTGCATTGGCTTCGATTGTTGTGTCCCTGGGTATGGTCGAAATAACATTTTCGGCTGCTGCAGCTTCTTTTGATAAACTTGGTTCTTTTTCTTCAGCTACGTTGCTTTTCATAAGTTGTAAACTTTTTAAAATGGCTAAAAGATTATTGTCACCTTCGGTTTTGCAATTTACCGTATTTTGGCACTCACTTCCCATAACTTGTTGCTCTTGCTCCTTACTATTCGTGCCTTGCTGTGAACGTGCCACAGGGTTTCTACGGTCATAAAGTGGCTGGTTCGAACATAACTCGCGAATTAATTCATTAATCGTCGTTTCCGCTCCCAAGCGCCTTAATTCAACACCATCTTTGTTGACGGAGCTTAGTATACATTTTTCACCAACGAGTTGGTTCAACGACTCTGATATTTTATCAGTCCAGCCATAATTGGGTACATTTAAAACTTGTACCTCTAAGATGTAGCAAGGCAGACGCAAGAGCTCCTCGCTAATCTCGCGCATTTCAGTGTCCTTGAGAGGAATTAATTTGCCCAAATCCACGAACCGAAGGCGTTTCATATAAGTTAACGTTTCAACGCGCCGGAACATCCCATTATATTTGGCCAGGGCGTAGCCATAATTAACCAATTCACGCGTTACAGGCTGCTTCTCGCCTAAAAAATGCACCTAAAAGAAAATTTTCATTTTATTCTTTTGTCGGCCTAGCTGAACTTTATTGATAACAAAGAAACAAACAATATACGTACTTTTTTGCATACTTCAGAATATTCTTTGTCGGCTGCTGCACTGGCATCTCGAATAAACCAGCGATTCGGCGATCTAAATCCAATGACACTAACCACGCTGTTCTTGGGTGGCATGCCCATTTGGAAAAGCTGAGTTTTATGTATTGTCACTTTGGTGTTATTTGAGCTGCTGCCGTTATTGTTGACATTGTGTGGCTTAGTGGCAGCCATTTTGTTCATGGGCGTTACTGTGTCGTTGAGCTTATCGTGGCTTTTGTATTGAGCTAGCTGCGCATTTACTGGATGAGAAAAGCAGCTTTGGGCAGTTGCCAATGTGGCAATTTGTGGAATTTTCGTTGCTGGTGTTGCAGTGTTATCGCAAAGAACAGAGAACTCCATTGGACGCACCAGAGGCGGTATTGGAAAGCATAGGTAGCGATGCCTGTGCCAATCGTTAAGCTGACATTTTTGAGTGCAATAAAAGTCGCCGCAACGATGGCAAACGAGGTTTGCTTGCGACAAACAAAGAATGCAGGATCCGCTGGCGTTTGTTATTATGTTATTAATACCTGCCATATTTTATGCACTTTAATTTGTATCCAATCAATGTTTTTTATCTTGTGCTTTACAAATCTTGAAGTGAAAGACGCAATGACACTTTTCAATGGTAAGTATTAGCAAGCAATTTGTCAAACTTGATCGATAGGGATATCGATATATCGTAAAACTAATTATTAAAACTGCTAAAAATGGGATTTTGAATATAATCGCAGCGTTTACATATATAACAGAATTATTTTCGTTGCAAGTGGACATGTTTTTTCTTTTAAAGTAAACATGTGTATGAACATTAAATTATAGACGAATTGTTTTGTGTTACTATTCACTTTAAATGTATATTATAGGAGATATAATGGCTCCGTTTCCTCTTGTAAAATTAGGAATATTAGCCTTCAGGCAAATAAGCAAACCCATTACAAAAGTTATTCGCCAAACTGCCAAATCAAATCATACGTTCCGAACATATATAGTTAATCCGGTTGCGCAAAGTAAGTTGAAATAAATATTTTTTTGTTACTTAGCATAATACTATTATTAATATATGAATATAACATAAGGCTACCATTGGATTGGAGTAAGATCAAAAATGTGGATGATAGGCATGAATCAACCAAAGTACGTGCCTCCATTGAATAAAACCATGGCTATCGAAACCGGAAGTAATCTAGTCGGTGAGATATTTTTATTTACAGTTGGCGTTACCTTGATTGTGATGGAGTTTTCGAGGTAAGTTTGCATTACCTATTACGAAGATGTGAAAATCTATAAGGTTTGTTTCCTCAGACAATCTCGTAATGATCAAATGAAACATGAAAAGCACAGAGAACATAAGGAAATGCTGAAAAACGAAATTAAAGTGCTAAATGATCGCGTTCTGAGTCAGTCTGATGAAATAAACTGTCTTAAAGCTAAGCTCAGTGAATTGGGTATTAGTTCTATTTAAACAAGGGCCCATCAAATTACGTATTATGTAAAAAAAAGCTAATAAAAGTAACTTGATTTTTATTGTCAAATCCAATCGATCCGTGTTTAGTAGTTCGAAAAATTTCTGTTTAAAAAAATATGGTATTAGGAACAGCTCTTCTTGGAAAAATCGCCGTTTTGGGCATTAAACAAATAACAAAGCCAGTTGGTCAACTTTTCAAGAGCTATGCAAAACATTCATTCGTATTTCGAAAGTTCATTTGCGCACCGGCTGGCCAATTAATGAACTGTGTAGAAGCAAGATGTAAAATGCGCATGTTAAGACTTCCGCAGCCCAAACGGATACCACGACTTCCGGAAAAAATGGCCACTGAAAAAGGTGCAAACATTTTGAGCGAGATGATTGTTCTTGCCATAGGTATATTGCTTATGTTCTTTGAGCTTTCAAGGTAAGCAAATTGAAGGGTGCGCAAAAATAAAGAAAACGTGGTTGAGTAAATGTCATTCATTAATTAAAGGCAAGCGGCAAAGGATCAGAGAAAACACGATAGTCACAGAGTAAGACGAGAAGAACTCAAACTGCAAATATCTGAGCTAAACAAACTTCTTGACTGGCAGGAAAATGAAATTCAATTAATGCACCAACAAATAAGTGAATACAAGAGGCGGGTTCAAAAGCCGGTTTAAATAGCAGTGAAACTTTTTTTTCGTATCGATAACTATTAACACTTTCAAGCAGTGCAAATATCGGGCATTAATCGTTACAAAACAGCTGTTAGTTTGCTTAGTATTTTTCGTAAGCCCTGGATCATATGGTTTTTTTTCGTGCTGAGATTTTATAATAAAGAACACCGTAGGATATGGTTATAGGAGTATTCCCAGCAGCCAAACTTGGCGTGCTGGCCATTAAACAGATTAGCAAACCCATTGCTAATGTGCTTAAATCGAATGCAAAGTCGAGTCCATTCTTCAGAAAATACATATGCATGCCGCCGGCGCAGTGTAAGTTAAATTTTTTAAGACATTGGCACTGAAATGATTATCACGATTTTAATGACATAGTTTACAATTGGGTGGAGGTGAAAACCAAGATGTGGGCGCTGAATCTTGGACGACCGGTAACTGTGCCGCCCCTAACCGAAGCTATGGCCATTGAGCTGGGAGCCAATCTATTGGGAGAATTTATTATCTTTGCCATTGGTGCCGGCCTTTTAATATTTGAGTATTCTCGCCAAACCATTAAGGAAAACAAAAAGAATGAGGCCATGCAAATGGAGCAAATGCGACTGACCAACACGCTGACTGAAATGAACTTTCGTCTAGAGCGTCAGGATGCGCAAATACGTGAAATGACACGCGTTCTGGCGGAAATAGGTATGTTTAAATAAAGATCATAAAATCTACATATAAATAATAAAAAAAAAACATATCATTTGATTAGATTCACGGAATATCTTCCGATGGCACAAGGAGCCGCTGCCAGAGTACGTGCCATTTGATCCCAATACGCCTGATCAGAGCGCCAGCGCTAGAAATCCAAAAACCTATGAGGGTTTCTACGATCCCACCGGCGGCATGGCCTTTCGCGCTCTTAACTTTCTGCAAACCCAAATATTTATCGATGGCCGCAATCGAAAGGCTAATCAGGCGCAGCAGCACCTGAAGGAGGTGAAAATATCGCTGGGCGAGGCAGTTAACAAAATTGAGGCGCCAGCAGCCTCAGCAGCCGGCACACTCTGACGAACCACTCGTGAGTTGGAGCATGATGTTGCGCTGCTAATGTACGCACTGGCACTGGAGGAGCAATAGGCTGACACAATTGGAAAAACTGATCACTGCTTAAGATGAACAAAATGTGTGTTACATATATTCTAAAATAGTTAGGTAAAAAGTCAATAAGTGTATATAACATGCGTTTGTACATGATTTAATTGTATTTATTAATTTGTATTGTTACCAACAGAAATAACTAAAGAAATATGCTTAATAATTTTGCTTGCAAATGTTTTTAATAAATTATGATGAATGAATGATTAGCCCTGATATACGAAAGCCTTCAGTTGGCGCAGATCATCTTCATCGGTGATCACATTGTCCAAATATGGATAAAACGAAATGCAAATGCCATAAAGACTACGATAAATGGTTTTGCGCACAATATTGAAGCTTTTGTGGGTGTGTCGCAAACTGGGTAATGCGTTATTTAACTTGTCCAACTCGCATTTAAGTTGAAGAATTGTCTTCATGATAGCTTGTAGGTCATCCTGCACGACGCCATATCGATCCTCTGTCAATGACGCAATGCATAGACGAGCCAGCCCCATGGTCATCCAGATCACAGGCTCTGCATTCTCCAACAGAAACAGCGTTTTGGCGCCATCAGGTTCGTAAAAAAAGTACAGAATGCCGGGTATGCGTGGCAATAATTCCATCATGCTCTTCTCTAGTTTCATAGATGCGCGCTCGCACAAATTTGGCTCAGGGCGTACGCTTTCCTTGGCTTCCCACTGATTCATAGGGTCATTAACAGCTGGACGAATGCCACGGAGCCGGTTATAGTGGCGGTTACGCAGCTTTTCGGCCAGCAAGGGGCTTTTTTGGGGGATTTGAGCAGCTGCAATGTATGGTTCGTTACCTTTAATAGCATTTATCTGTTGCATAGATGAGGATAGATCGTCTGTGAAAGTGCGCAAGATGCTAAGACACTGGTCACAGAGTGAACGCCAGTTGGCTGGACGATTTCCGGGCTCAGTTAGCTGAAAGAATTCCAAACGCACTTTTGGATTTTTGCATGCCGATTTCTCGTACAAGTATTTAGCGGCCAGACATCGCGCCGCGTGTAGGTTAAGTGGACTAAGACTGGTTAACACAGTCAGATCCTGCTCGCTTTCATTGGCCATTCGATTTTGCGATACGACAAGCGGCAGCTGCTCTGATAGCAGCATACCATGCAAGCGTTCCATAACACTCATGTTGCTCACGATCTGAGCAGTTAGCAGCCAGGCGTAGAAGAGCAGTCGCCCATTGCTGGCCACATCAAAAATACCTAACAGACGATCATCTGTGACCACACCTATAACATGACTTAGTCTGTGCCGTATAAAGCCACCAAAAATCCAAAACACAATCGCATAAGTCAATGTCAGCAGCAATGGTTTGAAAGGAGCTTGCAGCAGCGTTGATTGCTGCAGTTCACGCATATTTTTTAAACGCTTCTGGTTGACAATTGGAAAATCCATTGTTACCTCGTTCCGCATGTGAACAGTAAAAAAATAGTAGCAGCCGGCAACAATGCCTATGCCCAGCAAAAAGACATGGTAACTGTTCAGACAATCTTGCCCATAAGATTTGTGCACCAAATACCTGTTGGGGTAAAACAAGCACTTTAGTATATGTACAAGAGTGGTTTTTAGATATTATACCGATAATCCGTGTGCATAAATGACGTATATAGCCAGGCAGTCAAATAGCTAACAATGAGATGAGCGATGAAAAACAAAAGCTTTCGCGGCCCATACTGCAATAACCAGCGATAGCGTGTTGGGCAATAGATACGCTCCGAAAGATGCTGTTTGGAGAGTAAGACGCCGTAGAAGCCTACGGCGACTATAAGCGGTATGCTGCTGAACCACGGATAGAAACTGAACAGTTGTCGTAGTGAGCCAATTATCCAATCCAATGGATGCAATAGTTGAAAGTTGACAACAGATATAAACACAAACAGCATCAAATATTGAAGGCCCACGCTAAGTAGCCCGGCGTGCAGGCAGCGGGTAAATAGCAACTGGCTACAGATCGATATGACCGTAGTGGACATGTCTGCGACCTTTTAGCACACGTATATTCGTAGATTTTTTATCCTGAATTTAAATTTATTATAAGTTGCACATTAATGTTTATGAAATAAGGCCTTGTGCTGAAATTGCCGGCTCCGCGCGCATTGTTGCTGTTTGTTTCAGGGGTGTATGGGCAAAACTTATCGATTGACTGTATATTTTGAACTTTTAAAAGCAGTATAAATCGACCGTTGAATTTAAATATTTATTTAGAAGGCAAGATTTTGATATTACTTTCTTTGCAGATTTTCTGTTCTCTTAAACGTTGGTACACATTGACTATTGTTCAGCTTATATCGAACTAAGACTTTGCAGTAAGAATATATATAAATATATTATTATTAGATAATATCTTCCTAAACATGTTCAAAAGGTTAAATTTTACAAACGTTTCAATGACTGCAGAAAACATTTTAAAAACGCATTCTTACCTTGAGCTTACGTAGCACAAAATGCATATTGCGTGACGTAAGCGCAAAATGGCGTACCGTAGCGGTAATGTTATATCGATAGTAAATGCAGGGATGATTTGATTATGGTCGTGGCGATAGTGTCGATATGTATTATTGGGAAATATTGATGCTTTTGACATCGCTAGTTTCTGCTAGTGAATGGAATTTTGGGCAGTCGAAAAATTCCAAAAACAAATGCGCGCACACGCAAAACTGAAATTATTAGCATAATTTGGATTCGTGAGTGTTTCTAAAAAATCACAGCTTATGCTTTGATATTAAAGCTCTTGGTCCTTCAAGGTGAACAAAAACAAAATTAAATCCATATTTATTGAGTAAAATTTCGTGCGCGTACGAGAGTCGATTGTCAAATCGTCGTTCGTTCGGTTTGTCGAATGTTGCGTGAATGAAGTCAACGATTGAAATCGTTGTAATTAATTCCAATTTAATTGCTGTTTGTGCATAATAAAAATGAAATCAATGTCTTGTCAGAAATGTTTTAAATAATCATACATTGCTGGTTAATATAAATAAACAATTAAAGCGTATGCGTATGAGTGTATATGTGTGTGCGAGTTTGTATGAAGTAAGTGCAGCAGCTGCCAAAAAAAAAGCGCATGTTAAATGCAGATAAGCATTTGAGGTCACTCTTCGTATTAAATATGTGCGCGAGTGAATATATGTGTGTGTGTGTGTAAATGCTTATTTCTCTTTGCTATACTCTTATTATGATCATTAGAGCATAACCCGAGGGCAGGTGGTGTCCACATATGAACACATAGACGGACAGACATACAGACACACAATCGCACGCATTAATTATGTGCATACAACATAGATATGCAGGAATTCATGTACATACACACACACATATGCAAGCTATTAAAAACTGACAACAACAAAAGTCGCGTCTGGCAAATTGTTCTGCTTTACGCGCATAATAAGTATTTAAGCAGAACAATTTTTTTGTTGTTTTTTTTTTCATAAAACAAAGCGTTTCGTTAAGTTGAACGTCGCCCTGCTCACCCCCTCCTCTCATCCACCCATCCACCTTACCTTCTCTACTCCGCTGTGTTTTGCTCTTCAGCCTTTGTCGTTGTTGTCTATTGGCGACTGCGACGTCGGCTGCTTCATGCTCCATTCACCTACATTTATGCGTTGCGCGCTCTTCGCTCTCTGTTTCTGTTTCTGTTTTTTCTACTGCCAGTGAGCGACGTTCGTTTTCTGAATTCCAAATGAAGTCATGAGCAGCAGATTGTATAAAAACCAACAACAACGGGAAAACAAACAGCAACAACAAGACAACAATACAAAGTCGTTGTCGCATTATTACAACAAGTAAAGCCTTAAAGAAAAAAAAAGTGAAATTAAGTGTTTAAAAACGCGCGACAAGAGAGTAGCGGCAGCAACAGCAGCAGCAGCAGCAGCAGCAATATGACTTGGTCGCGTCTCGTTAACACAATAACTCAAATTAATTGAATATGTTGGCAAATAAGCAAAACGTCAATTACGCTAAAAGGTGAGCAATAGCAGAACAGACAAACTAATATGCAACGGCTTTCCGAACATTAAATACCCTTGCAGTAGATAAACAGTATATTTATTATTACTTAAATAGCTTAAATCAAAGGTTAGCCGTGTATATCACACTCACACTCATACATATTTATACGCATCGCAATTCAATTTGTACACATTGTCTATTGTGAGTCAGCCAGAAAATACGTAGTTTTGTTTAATGTCGATTTGCTCTGCCTTCGAAAATTGTTTGTGTCTGAGATGATATACTAAAACGTTTTTGCGGCTATTTATTTGCAGGCCACAAATAGTGCGTTACATATTAAACGGCTGCTGTTAATAATATGGCTGCCGCATCCGCTGGCCAACAGCTGCAGCAGCAGCAGCAGCAGCATCAACAGCAGCAGCAGCATTCTCACAAATTGAATATTGTTGGTATTGGCAATGCAGAGACGGTTGCTGGCGTCCTGCAGGTGAATGAGTTGCAACAGCAACAGCAGCAGCAGCTCAACATGTACAAGCAACAGCAGCAAATGTTGCAGCAACAACAACAACAACAGCAGCAGCAGCAGCAGCACCAGCAATTCTATCAGAAGCAAACAAAATTTGTATCGCGGGTCGTTACAAATGCAGCCACAATGCAACCGCAACAGCAACAGCAGCAACAGATATTACCAGCTGGCTTGGTAAATGGCAACGCTAACATGATGCAAGCCACAAATGTTGCTGTACAGCAGCAGCAGCAGCAACAACAACAACTGCGGCACAGTCAACACATTTTTGTGTGTCCAGCTATTGGCACACAGCTACAGCAACAACAACAGCAGCAACAGCATCTTCAGCAACATCAGCTACAACAGCAGCAGCAGCAGCAACAACAAGCCAAACAACGTTTAAGTCAAATAAAGTTGCCTGTTAAGAACGCAGAGCGAGCAACAGCAGCAGCAACAGCAGCCGCAACAGTAGCAGCCACAACAGAAACTGTTACTGCCACACACTGTATGCCAGCAACAATTGCAACGCGTCAAATGAATCAAAATCAGCAGCAGCTCTATGCTAAGAATGTGGCCAAAAACAATAATGCTTACAACATCAACAACAACAGCAGCAACAGCAGCAACAATGCAAATTTGGCCCCAGGCTGGCGACGTCTAACCAACAACAATGAAGTGGCCTACATCAGGTGAGTCTCGTGTTGTCTCCATTGCTGTCTCTTACATGACATTTACACAACAGCCCCAGCTAAAAGTCAATCTGTGTATTGTGTCTGGCAAATGCATATTGGAAGCCATAAAAATGTTTTCTTGCTAAACAGGAAATGCCAGTTAAATCAAAAAAGGGGGTAGTAGCTCAGTAGATGGTCATGTTGTTGCTTGTTAAGTGGGTGGAGCTAAGGCAATTGTCAATATACCCTGTTGTGTGCACACACTTAATACAGGGTATATAATGACAACATAAGTCGGTTAAACAGTTAAAAGTCGAGTGGCTGGCATTATTGTCTGTTGTCTTTGCCAGCAATGTGTGCACATAGTGCGTATTTACCTGGGCATTATCTGCGAGTTATCATCAAGCCGACATAATTACAAACACAAATACAATATTTACACAAATATATATGTTGAAAACAAGACCACAAACTGACTGACTGACTGTCTGCTGCTGCTGCTGTTGCTGCTGTTGCTGCTGTTGTTGCCTCTGCTGCTGTTGTGCCCCATTGCTACCTAGTGCTGGCAAACAGATTGAGACGAAGGGCACTTGAATGGGGGAGGGTGCCTGGAGGCAAGAGGCTTTGGCGCTTTGCAAATAGTTGTCATCAGAGCTGGATAATCGTTGATTTTGTCGTTGCCTTTGGCATTGACTCCACCATTATCTGTATCTGTATCTGTAACGTTTAAGACGCTCGCTTTCAAAGATGTACGCACAAAAATGTTGTTATTGAAATTGGCTGCTTGACTGGTTTTCCACATGTCCGTTCATCAGTCTTTCTTAGCCAAATCGTATGACAATTTTTACTAACTCTTACTAGCCATTGAGCATTGTTGTATACAAGCAAATGTCGCGTGTTGAGCAATTGCAGCTGCTCTTTTTTTTTTTTTTTATTTATTGCGTGCTGCTGCTTTCAAGTTATTTTATTATTACATTTTATTTTATTATCCCTTTGCGAAATTTTGTCAGCTTTCGTTCATTTGGACAGCTAAGATAAGCAGCAATTGCTGAGAGGGTTGAGTAAATAGCAGGGAAATATATATTAAAAAAAGTATGAATACAATTTTTTGTTCAACTGCAGTTGCGCATTGAAGCTTGTCTTTACTTGTTTCTTGGAATAAATGTTGTTTGCCACACAACGAATAGATGTTCGAGAGTTTAGGTAAATCAATAATTGTTGCGCAAGCCGTTGTGACATCAGAGACTAGGACGACACACATGCACTCTTTCAGGTCAGAACGTTGGCCCGCCCACTGTGTGGGAAAAAAGAAAAGGCGGCACAAAGCGAGCACACATAAATCATAAATTAGAACCGCCAGGACTGGCATATGGAACGAGAGTTAAAAGTGATTTTGTTGTGCGCCCCGCCAGGCCGCCGTTAGCCTTGCCACATGCAACTTGGCTTCGAAAAGAATGCGGAATTGTTTGGCACACTATACGTGCCACAGGCCCGAGACAGGAACGCGTAGGTTGCATCAACAGTCGGCGGTCCGCAGTCGTCCTCGTCGTCAATGTCTTTGTCAGTTGGCTGGAATTGTTTTTCACATTTTCTTCGATTGCTGCAATCAACCGTAGCGACCTGGGTGTAAAATATTTTTGGCATTTGTGCATCTTGGCTTGGCCGTTGATTTGTTTGGACAATGCCCAGCACTAATCAAAGTTACATCAAGTAACTAACTAACTAATTTGATTACAAATTAAAAGGACCAAAGAAAACTTAACTTCGCTTATATATATATATATCCTGTTAGAAGGTTAGTTAACTCGTTAACAATTTGATTAGCAAGGGGCCTTTGCCGATTTAATAGCCAACTTGCCATTAAGACAACAGCCCAACCGCTTAATATATTACCCCAAGGTTTCAGGTTGTTGTTATTGCTGCTGTTTGTGTGTTTTTCGTTGCTTGGGTTTATTAATTTAGTAATAGGCACAGTCTGTGGCAGTCGGCTGGCGAGCCCATTGAGGGTTGGCTTGAGGGTGCACTCAAGGTCACAAAGGCGTATAACTTTTTCCCTTTTTTTTTCACCTTCAGACAGTGGCCACTTGACGCCCTCTTTGTAAGTGTGTAAGTGTCTGTGTGTGTGTGTTGGTGTGTAATTTATTTAATTATTTTAACTCGTTAGCTTAACGCCTTTCATGAGAAATCGTCGAAGCAGACAAGCACTTTGGTTATTAGCGCATTTTGTATATATAAAATATTTCATGAGCCAACTCCTCGTTATCGTTATACCCTTAAGCCAGCACAGCCACAGCAGCCACACCAGTCATGCCACCAGCTGCATACAAATTGAGCTATAAGCTTTGGCGTTGATGACTCTCATTGTTGGCCCAGTCGGCCCTTGCCAACCGCAGTCTCTAATGTGGTTCGCTGGCAATTGACTTGCCATCGATTTGAAGCTTTACGACAACAGCAACAAGGCAATGCAACTAGTTGAAAATAATTAATAAAAACTGAAACCAGTTTCAGTTTTCAGTTTATTGGGGGGACCTTCATTGATGTGCTGCAGCTCAGTGACCATGCAACAAAACTCATCCTTCGCCTTGCCTAGCTCGTTGTCAATCTCAAAAGGGGGCTACTCAATTGACAATACTCGCATACTTGTTTAACCCGTAACACATTCTCTCTTTCTCCTCGTTTCTGTTTTCGTTTTGCAGTTGTTGCTGTTGCTGTCGTTTCGTTTCGTTTCGTTTAGTGCCCTTGCCGCTTTCACACTTTATGCATTATTCAGATTTCCCACACATGAAATGCAAGAGAAATCCCCTCTCCCTCTCTCTCTACACGCTGTCAAATCATTTGATATTCAACGTTTTCAGCCTCAAAATTCTCTCTCATGGCTTGTTGTTGCTCAAGTGCTGCTCGACATCGTCAACAGCGGCAGCGCCCTTGATTCCACACACTTAATAATTAATAAGCAGCGTCGATTTTTTTTCCATCACACTCTTTTGATTCGCTTTTGTTTTGTTTTTTTTTTTGTATTATTTCATATTTTTTAACCCCAGCACAACATATACAAACAGTACAAGTTTTCAACATTTTGCGACTCGAAAAAGGGCTCGACAGAAAAAAAAAAACTGGATTCGCTTTTTAAGTTCTGCGCATATTTTTTTTTTTTGGTCTTTGGTTAATGCTGTTCAAAATTAAATAAAAATGTTTTTTTTCTTCTTACCTTTTTCATAAAGCTTTATTGTTGTGAAAATGAGTTGAGCTCAAAACGGATTACGAATGTGGTTTAAGTTCTTTTGTTTTGTATAGGATGAAATGCCAAATACCCTTAGCAAAGAAAAAAAAAAAACTATACCTTAAAAATGTTGCAAATCAAGTTGAACTTGAATGCAGATAGGGAATAACAATGGTTAGGTAAAAAAAAATGTATACTAGGGTTCATGAGAAAAATATATATGTATATTTTTGAATAATCTAATAAAAGTTATTTTATTTAATATCGGAATTGATCAATTTCAAAGCTGTTAAATGCCTTTCAATTGATTTGTATACACACTATTAACCAAGCCGGATCATCATCAAATCACGCGACTTGCGACTCAAAAGGTAAATCGGCAAACCAAGCAAAGCAACAGAACATACACACATACATACGTAGACGAAACATATAATAAACCAGTTTGAATTATGCGCAAAGCGACGCGCACTTATTTGACATGCGATCAAAACGAGCAGCGAGCAATTCTGATTGGTATTAATTTATGTATGTACACACACACACACGCAAACGCACTGGCATGTATGTATGAAAGTATATTAATGTGCGAGCGACTGTCGTTTAACATTGTCATGTTAATACGAATAAGCGCTTCATTTGCCCATTATGTTAATGAGCTGTTAGTTAAACAGCCGCGTGTTGTTGTCGTCGTTTTTCGTGCACTGTAGCTGTTAGCTGTTAGCATGTTGTTTTTGGTGGCTTGTGGCAAGGGGCGTTTGGGGTGTGCACTCTTAAGCTATTGTTGATGACTTTATAATAGACATTAGCATACAACAAATTGTGCGATTAACTAATAAATAATGTATACTATTAATTGTAGCGCATACTCGATTACTTATTCAACGCACTAACCCACTCTATTTTTCCTATCCATTGCAGTCCAACTGGCAAAACGTTGCGCACACAATTTCAAATCAAGGACTATTTGCTAACACAGGGTACCTGCAAGTGCGGCCTGCCGTGTCCACTAAGGCCGGAATACTTTTTTGATTTTAATGCACAGGTAAGTTAGTTGGAATCCAAAGCTGTTTGTCTCATAATTGGCTGTAAATACCAGCGCTGAATAGCTGGGTTAGCTGAAAGCCCAAGCTAAACCTAATTGAATGTGCACTCACTAGGGGGGAAGGGGTGGGGGGGGCATCGAGTATCAGACAGCAGCAGCAACGGCACTCAGGCGACTTTCACTAAGCGTTGCAGCCATGTAACTGCCGCACACACACACACACACACATATACAAACATCGTTGGCAACAGATGAACGCGAAAAAATATTTGTAAAACCAGTTTGACAACAAATCGGCTGTGTCGACGTCAACGTCGACGTCGACTGCATAATCATTTATCCAGCCTCACAACAACAGAGCTGGGTGAGTTAAGCTCGACTGAACTGAACTGAACTGCGCTGCGCAAACAGCCGAACATCTGCTTTGCTCCAAATTGTGTGTGTGTATTGAGAATCGCAGTGAAATCGCCAGCAATCAGATTCATTTCCAATTGGAGCAAAGCAACTGCAGCAAAATGAAACGGCTGTTAACGGTAAATCACATATGTATATACATGTATGAGAAAACAACAGTGCAGTGTGCTGCTCTCTGCTTCTTCTTCTTCATCGCCGTCGTCGCCTTTGTCTTTGTCTGCATCTTCGTCTTCCACGGGCTCGTGCTCTGTTATTGACTTTTTTTTCGTTCTTCGCTTCTCGCCTTACAGCTACGCCTTGGCTGAGGTCATTAATTTGAGTTTATGGTTTCTCTTTTTGTTTTTGTTTTTACTTTTTGCGTGACGTTGGCGCCAACGCCCGAACCGTTTGACAAACCATTCCTTAAGCACACACACAATCAGTGTCCTTTTCATCAGTCGCACACATACTTACACACATGAACTAACTCAATCTTTCTTGCGTCCCCGCCTCCCCTTAAGCTCTAGTTTCTGTGCTCTCGTCTTTGTGGCTTTTGTCCATCGATTTTTCAGAGCATTGCACTTATAACTTATCCAGCCACCCCTACACTCCCCCCTCTGTGTGTGTGTGTGTATGTGTGTGTGTGCGTGCATTGGCTCAGCTGACTGCGTGCATATTATCAAAAGGCAGCCGCAATTTGTTTACTAAACACTTTATTGTGCCACCGAAGGAGTCCTCCTGCTGCACATTCTCTCCATTTCTCTTTCCTCTTGACCACAAGTCGTTGACTGTCTTTGGCTCCAGCTGCACACCCCTTCTCTGTCGCTCTCTCCCTTGCTCCCTTTCTCCATCGTTGCCATCTCTGTTTGTCTGCATATCGTTGTGGCAAAATGGCAACTGTGCTTTATTTTAGCTCTTTTCCTCTTGGTAGCACATTCAACCCAATGTCTGGTGTTGCCCCTCCTAAGGCCCCCCGTCTCCATCACCATCTTGGCAGTTTGCAGTGTTTGGGTTTCGCGTTTTGGCAATGATTGATGTGCCCCCATAATGAAGTCTACGCTCGTTTATTGGTTTGTGTTTGCCTTTTTGTTTTGGTTATTGCCATTTAGCTGTCGCTTAAGTTAGCTTTGTTCATGTCTTCTGTCTTCTGTCTTGTGTTTAAGGTGTGGTAGGTTAGGGTTTGCTCTTAACTGAGTCTGTGTGGTTGTTTTTGGTGAAAGTCGTTGCCTTGCCAGCAACTCGAGTGTCGAGTGTCGAGAGTCAGTCAGTCAGTTTATGGAGTTGGCGATGCGGCGCATTAAACATGTTCAATACCAACATCGCATATCATCAGATTGCTGTCATGCTGCAAATTATGATAAAGTGGTCTATGTCTCTATGAAAATGTTTGTCAATAACTGTCTGTGTGATTTGAGTAAAGCTTTTTTTTTTGGGAAAGTGGCAATAGAAATATGTTTGGCTGTAAATTTGAACTGAAATGTAAAGTTGAGTTTCATAAATATTCATTAAAAATCATTTCGTCAACTATTTTAAGGGAACACAAACATTTTTTCAATAAACATATATAGAAAATAACCGATGTACTTAGAAATATAGCATTTGTGTTGTTTATTTGATGGCTATGTACAATATTATATCTATGACCTTGCACTAAATACTATTTTTTATAAGAGGAATTGCTTGTGTGTGCGCAATTAGTTATAAACACACACATAGATACTCAAATGATTACTGCTTGTGCTGTAAATGATTGCTGTTCCACATGTCGTATGCGCAACACTTGTAGCGTATACTTAATCTTGGTACATTCAATCAACAAAAATTTAGCTAAAATAAATACAAATAAGTTTTTTTTTTTTACTGCCCTTAAATGGGTTACATTTGATGTCGGCTATATTGCCAGAGCACACACACACACACACACACACGCACACACACATAAACTGCAATTGAGGATAATGAAGCAATTATTTGCAATTGAATTTTTCAAACGCAATCGCAAGTGCAAATGAAAAACGTACGAGTTTTCGATAAGTGCGAAGCAATTGTAATTGATTTTCACACACACACACACACACACACACACACACTCGCAGCGTCTGTATGTTTTTGTTCATATACATACCTTAAATATTCCACTGTATTCTATTTTGAGAACATTGAGTTGAACAAACAAATAATACTTTGGCCCCGGCCTCAGATCGTTGTCAGAGCACACAGAGTCCGACGCAAGCTCAATATAAACAAACAATTGATACAACAAACAAACTTGAGAAGGTCAGCGATGGCAGCTCAACATTTACAACACTCAATAAGCCTATAATAGACACAAAATAAGCGAAAAATTTCAAACGTTTTACAACTGAGCTTAGTCAAAGTTAACAGCTCAGCTAGTTGGTTATGCATTGTCTTGTGCTTGAAGGTTAGCTGCCCCCAAACACAACAACAACAGTGAAAAAAGCACAAGAGAAGCGATGTCAGGGCCATGTAACTGAAAGTGAAGCCAAGCAAGCCGGCCAGCCAGCCAGCCAGCCAGAGAGCAGTCAATCCCAGTGAATTGTTTCACTTATTTACTCAACCCTTTGCGCTCGCTTTGCTGTAAACGAAATTCACCGAAGCACGTCCATGTCACTGCCGCTTGTGTTGCTGCTGCACTTTTCGGCCAATTTGCATTTATAAACATTTGCTGAGCGAGAACGTGTGCACAGTTGGCGCTGCTGTTGCTGCTGTTGTTGCTGTTGCTGAAGATGTGGCACGTAGGTGCAAGGATGGAACGAAATGGAACGGATTGACGCAAAATGCAGCAGACAGTTTAGCATATTCATGGAACAACAACTAAAACAATTAGCGCTGTCCCAGCGACGGCAGGTGACGGCAAACGCAATCTGTCAGTTCACTCTTTTCCATACCCTGTACGCTAAGTTATAGAATGGGTATGCTGCTTAAACGTTTTAATATTCCCTTGTTTACTTTAAAATTGGTATCTTCAAGTGAGTTGCTCTCGAAGCATTTATTTCTTTCTTTTTGCTTGTTGCAAGTGTAATTTGCACGTCACTCCAAACGAATATGTTAGCGGGAAGAGCAATTGCTGCGAAATTTTAGCTTCACTTTTGGATAAAATTGAATTTCAGGCCCAGTTTCGTTTCGTTTTTGGTTTTTGCTTGGTTTCTTGCCAGTCAGCCATTAACGCGATTCTTTTATAGAAACTTCATTAGTCTAAATTAAATGTTGTACGCGCCAAGAGCAGACAGCGTGGCATTGTATAGCCAGGGCCAAGGGATACGAACGGTGGCAAGTCTACATTGTTTGCCAATAATGAGTTCGAACTGCACTGAACCCTCCAACCAGCTTGTCTGTTCTCTTGGCCAAGCAAGTGAAAGGGCTTTTGACTGACGTGGAAACGTTCAGCGTTTAATGAAAATTGTTAGCATGTGTGCAACCGTGCGAATGATAGATAGAATCTACTGTGCAGTAGCACTTAAAACCAATGCGTGATGTGCAGTGGAATATTTGTGAAGCTGCTTGCTGGGTTGAACTTCAAGCAGGTTGCACCGAGCGAAGGCTTACGTCATGCATGGCCAAGTGTCCAGTGTAAGCGGCACGGAAATCTTATACAGTACGGCACAGCAATGTCCTGGCCCAAGTAGTTGGCATGGCACGCAGTGAACGCAACAATGCCTCCGGCAACATGACTGAGCGATTACTCACATCCGGCAGTGCCGCAAGTTCCTGTCGCGAGTGCGCTCAATTGCCGCCAGGCATAGAGTAAGAGTGAAAAAGAAAAACAACAAAAAAAAAAACAACACCAGCTGCAAACTAAAAAAGAAATATCCAAATGTTGTGTGGCAGCAGGGGCAGCCATGAACCACAACCCACCCGTAGCCAGGATTAAAGCTGTTGAGCAACCCGACAACGGCGACGACGACGGCGGCGACGACGACGACGATGACGGTCATTATGACGTTAATGAAATCCAACACCGGCCATGCACCTGTGCAGAAGCTTCACACCTGGCCCACCTTTGGCAAACAGCACCATTGTTGGCTCGTTTTGCATGTCGCCCATTGACCACTCATTCCTTACTCCTTTCTACCTGCCTTTCGTCTCCTTCCACGTTTTGGGTCGTCTGCACATTTTGCTTTAATTTCGTCGCAATTATGCATGCGAAAAATGCAATGTTTTGTTGGTATTTTCACTGTTTACGCTTGGCATTTTATTGCGTGTTGCACAAAGGCGTGCAACCCCCCTCTCCCCCTCTCTCTGTCCAGTTCACTTTCGTGCTCGTAGTTGCGGCTCGTTTCTATCACGAAACAACGACAGTTAATATGTCAAATATGCAAAATGCATTTTAAACATGCCATTTGGTAAATGTGTATACATAATATTTGATGTATTATAAGGGTAAACAAGAGTATCCATACCCTAAACATATATTTTAAAATAAACTTCTGTGTATTTACAGCATGGTTTAATTAGTTATGCTCTTTAATTTATACCCTAGACAGCGCTTGGAAAATAAAACAACTTTTTGAATTTCATTTAATTTTTATGGTGCGGTTTTTTTTTTTTTTTAAACATGTTTTAACGACTTGATTATTATTTAATACTACTGTAATGGCTGCTTTCAGCACTGTGGTTGCTCCCTGTCTGGCTGCCAACTAATTATTTTTCCATTAAATGACAATTAAATTCGTGTTCATGTATCACATGTATCTCAATTTTGCCACCGATTTTATTTATAACATTTTCAGCGCAACATGAATTGGATTTTCCGTCTGTTGCATTTTTCGTTTGTCATTTCAACATGTATTTTAGTTTTTTTCATTTTTTCGTTTTTCGTTTGTATGGCAGACAGCTGAAGAGCAGCATGGGGTCACGTCCCCTGACTGACGACCCAGTTGACGACCAATGTTGTATGTGCCACATATTTTCACAAGAGTGAAGTTAAGGCCATCAGCTTCTGTGCTTTTCTAATTTACACTTTTCAAAAGCGCATTTCGCTGCAGGGCTTTTGAAAAGTTGCAATTATGTTTGCTTTCGTTTGGCAGCCAGCTTTTGCTGGTTCAGCTGAAACAAGAAACGGCAAGCAACCAACCAAAAGTCATTAACTTGGTAGCCATTGCAATTCGCATGATGTTCACATCTCAACCGGGTTTTGGGCGTGGCAGATTAATAAACTCTAGCCTGCACCGTCCTTTGGCCAGATAAACATAAACAATTGGAATTGAGTATCTTTATGAGAGGAAGAGATGCTGTGTAGAGTCTAATCAAGTCTAAGTTTCTGTTTCTGCAGCTTAACACAATTGTCTTAAAAAGGCATCCAAATTGTCTGTATTTCTCTCTTTCTCGCTCTGTCTCTTTTGTTCTCGCACTCCTTGCCTCATTGCGCATATAAATAAAACATTTTAATGTTTTATAGCCAACTTTGGAGCTGGTGGAATTTTTGTACTCGCTTCGTTCGTTTTTTGCCACAGTTCGTCAGTTGACCAAAATGGCAAAGCGGCTTCGCTTCGTTTCCAAGCGCTTAAGTGTCCAATGAAGCAATTGCTGTCGTCCGTTGATGGAAATGTCTTACTAGAGCCGTGCCCCACCAGGCCCAGTGCCCCACCAAAAATGGTCATACTCCAAGGCGTGCAAATTGATGCTACCCAAATGACTCATTTGCATAAATTCCGTACGCTATGCACCTGTGGGTAGGTTGCTATGGCGCCATCAAATCTTTTGATGTACTCAATAAGCGCAATTTGCAGCATCTGATTGGATTACACGTGTACGGGTGTAATTTGCCGCCCGCTTTGACGGTCTGTCTGAGTATCTATTTACAAAAAAAAAAAGAAGGCTAATTGGACGCTTACTAAGCCCCAAGCTACCAAATGCTATACAACACACTCAGTTTGTTGAAAAGGGCAGAGAGACAGAGAGAGAGAGAGAGAGAGAGAGTGTGTGTGAGTGTGTGTTTATTGCATTTTATGTGCCGTGAAGGTTACCAAAGCAAAACAAGCAACAGCCACACAACGTTAAGTTGCCAGACGACCTGTCGATACCCTGTAGTATTATGTACAGGTTACTTTTGTGTCGCTTCTTACCTCCCCCTTTGCTTGCCTGTTTGCTGGGTATGCGCATATGAATGCGAATGAATGTTACGGTTAGCTTCTTGCTCTCGAGAACAATTATTGTAACAAGATACGCTTGAAACTTATTGAGATTCTTCAGAAGTCTTGAGAGGCAAGAGCTACTACATAAAGCCCCAACTAAAGGGTATAACAAGCGCCGCAAATGCGACTCACGTTTCATATGTAAATTAATAGCAGAACCCATATGTCTCACAGCAAGTACGTGTGCGTGTGTGCTTTTGTGTGTGTGTGCGTGTGTGTGTTGGGTGGGTGTGTGCATATGATTAAATTCTTGATTTGAAATTGACAGGAACGGCGCCTGAACTCAATTGATTATCGCACGGTGTTGAATTCGAATGGCTAATGTGAGAAATTCATTGGATTCATTTTGCTATTGCAGGTGCCCAATATGCCATTAAAGTTGTCAAACGGCAGCAACCAGGAGACAACAGCCGCAACATCAACCACAACTCTATGCTCACATCAGCGTCACTTGCTCGAAACGGCCGAGCAGCCCGTCAAGGATTTAATGATGGCCACAATCTCGGTGGCAACGGCAACGGCAACGGGAACTGCAACAACAAAAACAACAACAGCAGCTGCCACCACAACTTCCAATGGCAGTGTCAGTGAAGCGTATAATGCGGCTGTGGTGTCATCGACAACAACAGCAACAACAACATCATCGGCAAGTGCAACTGCAGCAACAACACTCGAACTGGCCAACAAAGGTGAGCACTGATGGCCAAATACTTGTCGTTTAGCTGCAAAACAGCCACAAAATGGTTGCATTATGAACAAAAGAGTTGCCAAACAATATAATTTAAAGCCAAATTCCATTAAGGCAGCAAGCTGTAATTAAATCATTTCAATGATTTTGTTATCAAATTTTATTAAATTTCATGCATTGAAGCACATCGGTTGTGCAGCATCTTAATATGTTGGACGTAATTCGTGTTAAGCGGCTTACAAACAAATAACAATTGTTATGGAAAAGCTTTTATTATCATTGCGAGTCAACTCAAAATTTGTTGCAAAGCATTTTGTTTAAATATGCTAACCTTTTGTTCTTATTGCTTGCCAAATTGCATTTAACTGTTGGAATTTGCAGTGCCATGGCAACCCTGGCCACGTATCTATCCAGTTGCTCAACAAAGTGTTAAAAAGCCCTTTTTCAGCGCGCACAAAAGTATGCTATAGCATATATAAAAAAAGCATTGTGCAAAAACTGAACTTTTTTTCTGGCTGAGGTGTAGGAGGCAGTAGTAACGGTAGAAATAGTGTAGATACGTGCGATACGTGCAGGCGAAAGGCCGAGAAAAGCAAAGCAAATGTCGCGCAAAAGAGAGGGAGTACAAACGAGCAGAAGCGGCAGCAACAGCAACAGCGCATGGTAGAGACAAAAAATGCTATGCATATATGCGCATACCTATCCAAAAGGACACCCCAAACACAGCGGATGCAATTGCAATGTGCTTGTGCTGCTGCTGTTGCTGGCAAGTGAGAAAACAGCGCCTAGACAATGATAAAGTGAAAATGCACACATTCCCAGAGTGAGCGAGCGAGAGTGGAAAAAAAAAAACGCTGTAAAAGAGGGTAATACGCACTCAAACACACACACACACAGACGTACACACATAAATGCGAGTTCAACAAGCTTTAAGCCTGAGCGCGTTGCCTTGACAGGAAGTGCATTTGCTGCTACTCCACTCACACCTCGCATTCTTCGTCTATGTTTGTTTGTTTGACTTTGTGTGTTTGTGTTTTGATTTCGTCCTTTTGTATGGCCAGTCAAAGGATCTAAGCCCAGGCTGTGCTGTCACTGTTGTTGCTGCTCTTCCTGACTGCCAAAGGCTGGGTCCGTGTAAATAAATATTATGTTTATTAAACGTTCAACATTTCCACTTCATCCAGTAAACGAGCCCCCCAGGCAAAAGTAGAGCAGGCGTAACTATTTCTGTTTAGACAAGATTAGGCAACCGAACGCCTATTAAAAAGTTGCCTACTATATTTATTGGCCAAATACAAGCTGCCCAAGGCATGTTTGTTTTCGGTTAGTAACAATTAAGAGTATATTTGTATAGTTATAGTGTATGCCATATTCGTACATTTTAACACCCTATTTAGAGTGTCTGTGTGAGAAAGGCTTTCGGGATTTTAAGTCTGCTTTTGTGTTGTACAATGCTTTTGGATTTCAATTTGAGATATGGCAAAACTGTTGCCTTACCCCCGAAAGGATTTCAACGCGTTTAAGGGTCACCTTAAAGCCCGCCCTTCTGGCCAGACACTTTGTTGCACAAAACCTGGTGTTGTGGCGGTTGACCAGCTCGTGGGTTGGGGATTCGGGCGTTGGGCTGCCATCCAGCGCTCAGCAGTTGGGCAAACATTTTGCAAACATTGTTAAAACTTTCAAATGAAAAGGTTAATTGAAACAAAAGGGACTTGACGGCAAAGTTTAGCCATGCGCGTCCGTTGCGATCCGCCTATCAGCCACGCCCAGCCGCAGGCACAAGTCAAACTAACTGGTCATGGGTACTGGCACTTTCGTTGTTGTAGTTGCCTCATTCCATTCACCAATTGGTTGATGGCATTAAAAATGCTGTGCTAAGCAAAAGTTTGCCGCGTTTTCACAAATTTCGCGCAACTGCGGTTTGCACAGGGGCGGACTAAACCCGTGTGCATTCGGGCGATTTGTAGTCCTTGAATTATGCATGATTTGCTTGTTCTTCTGTTCAATATAATTTCAATTTGATGCTGCTTTGCTTAGCTAATTTAATAATTGCTGCTTTGCTATAAGTTTGCCAAAGCAATTAAAAGTTGTTCGAGTCAACTATGTTGGTCTAAGTAGTAGTGGTAAGTTCAAATATTAAGGAGACTTAAAGACTCCGAATCAAAAGCGAACAAAGAAAACAGAGTATCATATAGTCATTTATTCTGTTTTGAATTTCCCTAACGTTAGAGGGTAATATTAGCGTCGCTTGTCTTTTATTTTTATTTGTTTTCTCTTTTTTAATTAAGTTTACCATTAGCTGAGTGTTGAACCTTAGTTCCAACTTCCCAACCTTCTCCAAGTCCAAATCCAAACAGTCCCTGAAGCTATTTTCTGTTCAAGTCCTTCCCCTTTCTGTCTCTCTTTGCCGTTTCTTTGCTAATAAGTTTGCGGTGCACGTTCTTGTGTTTTGATTTTATTGTTTGTCGCTTTTGCAGCCATTTGGCATTTGATGCTCTCTGTTGTTGTCTGCCATTGCCATTGTCAAGTGGCGACCTTTGTGAAATGTCCTTTTGCCTGCCGTCCTCTGTCTGTGCTCGGGGACACGTTGCGGGCACTTTAAGGACGACGCTTTTTGAATAAGCAAACCATAAATAAAACATTGCATTTTTTCTTTTCAACTTTTCAATTTTTCAATTTGTTTCTTTCAGATGCTGATTGCCACAAGTATGGCAACAATAACAACAACTCCAATCCCAACAGCAATAAACTGCCTGGCAGAGCATCGTATCCAACACTGGCAGCCACGCCCACAATACAAACTAGTCAAGCAATGGGCGTAGACAGCACGCTTAAGCGAACATCACCAACAGCATCTTCAACTGCATCATCTTCACTTCCAGTTGCAACTCTAGCCACAACGCATGTGATAAAGCCTGCAGCAGCGACAGCTCATCTTCCCTCTCCACCTACCACAACACCTGCGCAGCAGCCCAATTTTAAGGATGATCCCGCGGGCTATTTGCAGCAACAAACAACGCTGCTGCACAATACGCTCGGCGCTGGCTTGGATGCTAAGTCCTCGACAGCTACGGCGACGGCACGCTCATTACCCCAGGAACCCATTGTGCATAGCTCACAGCAGCAGCAGCAGCAGCAGCGTCAAAGGATACGTCGCCTTTCGCTGCTCAATGGCGGCAAATGGGAGCTGGAACAGAGTCCGGCGTCAAACAATACTGTGCCACGTTCCCTGCATGTCGATACAGCGGCAGCTGCAGCGGCAGCGGCAGCGGCCTTTGCGCGTCCACAGAAGCCACAAATCACTAGCGTTACGGTGGTGCCAGCGCCACAGGAGTCACCAGTGTCTAGCAGTGGACCAGAGCTGGAGAAACGACCCGAGCAGGTGGGAGCCATCTCCACCAGCCATGAGAGTCCGCGTCACAGCCTCTCCTCGCCCACGGACTCCATAGACTCGGCCAAAAGCACGCCATCAGCATCGCCCAAGCCACAAATTCAAGCCCAAGCGCAAACCCAACCGCAGCTGCAGTTGCAAATGCGTCAGCCCCAGCTGCAGGCACAGCCAACAGCACAGCTTCGACTGTTGCGACAGCAGTGTCAACCCATGGTTGGACAATCCGCACAACGTCAGGCTGTGGCCAATAATAATGGTGGCACAGCGCTAACACGCAGCATTGTTACCACCACGGCAGGCATAAGTAGACCTGGCACGACATTGAGCAGCGCCAATACTGCGGTAGCTCAGCTACAAACCATGGCCGGCAATAATGGTGGTGGCAATCAACTGATTATGACCTCATCCGGCCAACTGCTCGTCATACCCACAACGGGCAAACATCAGACAGCAGCTGCACAAGCTCAGCGTTCGCTGCATGCCCAACCTGGTCAGACAGCCGGCTACATTGTTAGCCAGCCGTCGCAAATGTTAAATGCAAACAGTGCTGCCAAGTTGTTGCACCATCAGATTATTAGCTCACAGGCCAGCCAGTTGGGGCAGATTAATCAGGCTGGCGTCACAGCGACGGCGCCCACACAAACTGTGCTGCTCAACACTTTGCCCAATGGTGGCTACATTGTGCATCACCAGCAGCAGCATCAGCAGCAGCAGCAGCAATCACAACAACAACACCAGGAACAACATCAAATGCTGAGCATGCAACAACCACAGGTGGCATCCATAATAAGTTCACCGGAGGCAAAGCGAAGGCCACGCAAACGTAAGAATTCGGTGAGCAGCACACCACCACCGCCACCGCTAATTTGTGGTGCTGGCGGTTCGCCGGTTAAGACGCATTCGCCCCAGATCTCGCCCAGCATACCCAGCCAGGCGCCAGCGTTGTTGCAGCAAGCGGCAAATGCAGCTGCTGTTGCAGCCGCAGCTGCAGCTGCAGCACCACCACCACCACCGCCACAATTTTCACAGCAATTCCAGCTGAGTCCCGGCATACAGGGCATTGTGGTCAATAAGGCAGCGACGGCGGCACCGCAAACGCAGCAGCTGCTGCTCCAAAATGGTCAGATACTGCAGCAGGTGAATCTCATAGGACAGCAGCTACTAATGCCAGCCGGCTTGGTCATGGGACCGGATGCCACGCTACTGCAAATTCAAAATATGCCAACAACGAGCCTGCTAACGCATCAGGGACCTGTGATGTTGCGTACTCCCTCGCCGCAGAACAAAGCCTCCTTTATATCGCCCGGTGGCGGTGGACAGCAGTATATTGTAGGTGCCAATGGTCAGCTCAGTCCCATCGGTCAGATCTATTCGACGCCCATGGGCCTGGTGATGCCAACAGCGCAGCAGAGCGGCGCATCCTTTGTGCAGGCCAGTCCCACGACCACTATACAAATACAGCAGCAGCCCCAACAGCAGACGCAATCACACCAGCAGCAGCAACAGCCGGCGCAGCAAATCCCCTTACATCCGCCGCATCAAGCAACCAGCTATGTCTCGGAGTCGCTTAACAGTCGACAGTTGACTGCGGCCAGTCCACCGGATACGACAACATGCAGTCCGCGAAGTCCCGAGCGACCGCCAAGCCATCGTAGCAGTGGCAGTGGAGATATGGTAAACGTACATACATTATTTATTGAGATTTTCTTGTTAAAACTGATTGTCTTGTGTCTTTTGTAGGTGCAGTGCGTCTCTAGCTCAGAGCCAGATGCAGCTATTTCGCCACAAAGCGTCGAAAGCCGTCAATCGCCCTCATCCACGGACTGTGAACGGAGTAAGCTACAACACAAGTTATAATGGCTTATAGATCTTATTTATATACTTTTTGGCAGGCATTTGCAGCAGCAACTTATTTAGCCAGCCAAGCAGCATGTATAAGCCGACGGAGCCAAAGATACGGCGGTTACACATCACATCGCATGCAGGCGTCATCGGAGAACAGTAATCACAGCATGGGATTAATGGGTCAAGGTATGCGTATGGCTAACTCTACATCCCTAACCATTTCATCAACATCGTCAGCATCAGCAACATTGTCAACCACATTGTTAACAACGGCGGCACCGACCCGCCAAGTTATGCACCACCACCATCATCAGCCCCTTTCCAACAGCCATAGCCACAGCCACATCAATCCAAACGTCTATAACGTCCATAATCACAAAGTAGTTAGCGTTGACTACCAGGGTAAGGCCTTGCCAGTGTCCTAATGCCAACACAATGCCACTAACTGCATCCATTCACTAACCACTCACTTAGCAGCACCACCACCAGCACTACCCTCTCACATATATACCATCTGATGCATGCAATCTCACTTGTCGCACCTCTCGCATCCGTCTGCACTTATCTTTTTTTTGTATTTGCTTTTTTGTTGTGCTGTCTGTACTGCCGGGTGTCGGGTTTCCTCCGTGTGTGTGTGTGTGTGTGTGTGTGTGTGTGTGTATTGTGTGTTGGCTTCATTAATCAGGCCGCTGCCTCCAAATCTCTATGTAGAGTCACCTACCACCACGCAGTTGCCACCCGTTTTGGATGCACCAACGCACAGTGAAGCATCACCATTGAAGGCGAATTGCCGCACACCAACGAAGCGGACACGCCGACCACATCGCACCACTGTGGTGAGAACAAGTTCGGTGGCACAGTTGCCACCGCGCACATTTGCCATTGGTGAGCTAATCTGGGGGCCGGCGCGTGGACATCCTGCCTGGCCCGGCAAGATTGTCAAGATGCCCGATGGTGTTTGTACACCGTCGCAACAATTCGATCATGTTTGGGTGCAGTGGTTTGGTGGAGGTGGGCGTTCCACCTCTGAGCTAATACCAGTCAACTTGTTGCAGAGCCTCTCCGAAGGTTTGGAGGCGCACCACAAGGCGCAAAAGGATACCAGAAAGTGAGCATCACATGGGAAGTGGGTGAAGATGAGTCTGTATATCTGGGCTAGGCTTTGACAGTTGGGTTCCATGGGGCGTCCAAGTGGTTTCAATACAGGCAAACATTGCTTTTTCTTTTCTTACGTTGCCCCACAACAGATAGCACTTTATAAACTGTATTTATTTAAACCTAAAGAATATTTTATTTCACTTTTGTATAAATGAATTGAATTTTTAGTGTTAGCTAATTTGAGTTTATTCAAATTGTAAAGTATTTTTGAATGCCTGAACTATTTACCATTAAAATATATATATATATATATATATATATATATATATATATTGTGTCTGATTAGAAATTTATTTAAATATATTTAGATAATTTTTTTTTATCTTTTGTAGCATTTGGCAAATTATATTTGCATATTACTTGTATTTGTTGTGCAGTTTAGCAATAATTGGCATAAAAATGCATTTGAAATTAGTTATTATTTTAATTCGTCAAATTACATCATTTATAATTTTGCTAATTAATATTCTTGTTTCTTTTTTTTATTATGCGCTGCCAAAAAAAAAAAAACTAAATAAATCAAATCTCAACGTCTGTATATATGCGTATGTGTATGCATATATGTGAATGTGTATAACCCTATGTGTGTATATACATAATCATCATCATCATCATCATCATAATGACCAAAACCCCTTGTCCAAAAATCTGATACCGAAATGCCCAAAACCACAAAACACACGCACGCACCTCCAACAACAACAAAAACAACACCAACACCAACAAATCCTCTAAAACAAACAACCCAAATTAAAAAGGAGCCGCAAATTGAACTCGCAACTCGAGCGGGCTATACAAGAAGCAATGACTGAGTTGGATAACATTTCAGCATTGGCAGCCCCATCGCCATCCGCATCCGCAGTAATTGGTCAACAGCTGCAGCAGCAGCCTACGTCAACCAACAACAACAGCAATGGATTAGCGCGGGGCAAGCGCACAGCGACACCAAGTGGTCACTCGAACGGCAGTGGTGGCAGCATGACTCTAACTGCCAACACAGCGGCCACTATAACCGGACTCTTCAATCAGCAGCGTGCCAAGCCCATACGGATAGCTCCAGCGCCGCCAACAGGAGTCCCGGTAACAGCAGCAGGAGCAGCAGCAGCATCTGTGGCAAGTGCAGCTGCGCAGGCAGAGATGTTAAAGCTGGCCAAATGACCAGCGTTGTCGGCGTTGCCGTCGACAGTAAGCACAGCAAACTATACGCTCGTTATTGAGCATAAGTAGAGGCAGCTGGCCATAAACAGTATACTTCTTGCAAACATGCATACTATATGTAGTTAGATATCAGTCCCAACTGTCTGTCGCTTTGGAGTTTGTTGAATTCTATGATTTTGTAACGACATACGACTCTGCTTAGTTGCGCCTGTGCGGCGCTGCCACATCTTTGAAATAGACAATAAAACAATATGAAAAATGTTAACGAAAACGTAGTTACAAAGATAAATGTTTTAACAATAAGTTTTTTGATGCTTTGTGATGATGCAGTCAGTCTGCCCAAAATGCAAAACTCAGTTGTTTTTTGTATATATATATAATTGTATTTACATAGAAAGGATCACAGAGAATACTTATTATTGTCATTATTATGAACAGATGTAAATGTTAGGTACATACATATTTATTTATTGCATATATAACATAGTTTGCATAAGTTTTTTTTTGTTTTCGTTGCAATTTGTAGATTTAACTATTATTTTTATATTTAGCTAGCATAAGCCGATTTTTAGCCACTAAGTTATCAAAGCCAATTAACACACACATTGTTCTTTGGCTTAATTCAACAAATTCTTACAGAGGAACAAATTACTGATACTATTTCTAATTTCGAGATATACATATTGAATGAGAAATATCAACAAAATATTTACGTTACAACAAAACTCGAAACAACACTCAGCTAACGAGTGCGAGAATACAAAAAGAAAGAGAATTATATTTATAAATTGTTATTATTTATTTAGTTGAAACTATTGTAAAATTCTAGAAAACAAATATGACAAAAACAATTGACATTTAAACACGTAGCGAAAATCCACTAAAACAAACAACAAATAAAAGATAAAATATTCCCAAAAGAAACCAAAGCTGTTTTATTATATTGATCCGCTTTTTTAGCATATTTTTAGGATGAACAATTAAATCAGTAAGCCAAACTGATCTCATGCAAATGAAATTTATGAAGCATACTTTTTCCATCAGACAACAAGTAAAAAGACTAGTTGAATGAAGTGTGCTAGGAGATACCCCTTAAATAAGATTTACAGTGTATAATTATTTTTTGAGTGTGCATGAGCAAACTAATGCACTAGAGCTATAAGGCATAGTGACATATCGCCGATGTCTCAGTTTCTAGCGTTAATGATTTTGGAGATCGATGTATTCATACAGAAAGACCTTGTCAAACCGACTCGGCTGTTCATGCTTTATAGGGTCGGAGGTATTCCGTTATATATTTCTGCACATATTCTTTTCAGGATCCAAACATTAATAGGACTGCTCAACCCTTCTAGACTCGCAGGTCTTGCGAAGATGAGAATATAGTTCTTTAATATATATGTAATGGTTGTAGTTTGAATTAAAGTGAACCAATGTTATGGCACGTTAGAATCGCACAGATCTGCAATTGAAATCTGCAATAAAATGTAAATAAAAATACAAGTATTGTACTTTTTAAAAATTTATTTCAGTTTTGAATAACTTGACAATAATAGTTGTATAATTTTATATTTGTATATCTTATATGCTGGTTGATTGGGTTATTTAATTGCAAATAATGTAATTTAAAATTAATATTTATGTAATATTAAACTAACTCACAATCATTTGAATTAAGTGTGTTAAGTATATGTATAAGTATATATATATATATATTTGTGTATATATACTTTTCTTGCTTTCCCTCTTTCTAGTGTTCATTTTTATATAAATATATATTTAAGTGTATGTGTTGGTGTATATGTGCTTGTGTGCATGTATGTATGCTGACAATAAACTAAACAAACAGCGCCGATTCTACACATTAAAACATAAACTAAGAGAAAATTTGACTGACTGCTAATTTTTTTTTACAAAATACGCTACGCATGTTGCTACCATTTCTTCTTTTTTTTATATGTTCACTTTAGGCGTAACAATAACTGACCTTTACATATGTTAACATATATAGGTAAAATGTGAGGGGTGTGCGTGTGTAATGGCTTGCATTAGCTTACAACTCACGCACTCGAAATATGGTTGATTCATTACAGATAAGAGACAAATCCAATGCAATGACAGTTTGCACATGGATATGCATTTTAAATATCGCATGATCGATTTTCTTATATATATTACATTTACAATTGTAGTATTTTCTTTTAAGCATTGCAGTCGTGTTGGGGGGGTCTCTCTTTTATCTCAAAGTAAGACTGAGCACATTTGTGTCTCACTTACATTTAGGTATATTGGGGTTGGCGTCTATGTCAGGAGTGGGACGGACGCACCATCAATAATATTATGCACGATTTGGTTATCATTACAAAACAAAACACGATTGGCGGGTGAATGAGACAATGCACAGATCAAATGAAGCAGCGCGTGCAGCATACACGCAATATTACTAAACAATTGGGTTTGTGTATAAATTGCCTTCTATACAAGTCAAGTTACAAAATTGCTATGTAGACTGTAGAGCTTAAAAATAAGGGATCGCCATAGGTATTCAAATATTATCGTATCTAGTATTTGCTGTTGGTCTTCCTGTTGCTGTTGCTGTTGCTGTTACTGCTGCTGCTGCTCTAAAATGTTGAATTACATTGATTGATGACTGTTTTTCTCACTGTGTGTATGCATGTTTGTATGTGTGTTTGATTAACGTTGCTGTCAACAATAACCAAATCGCTGTAATTCTCATCTGGACAAACTGTGGGATCGCTCCCGGCTGCTGCTGCCCGACGAGAGTGGTTGCTTGCTCGCGCCCATCTCGCCAACACGCTGATGCGGCGGCAACCTATCAAAGAACGGATGTCTCAAGGCTTCACCTGCAAATTAGAAAGATCACAATGTTAAATACCAATCGGGGATATTAATTGCGAGCTAACATACCTAACGTAATGCGCGACGAGGGCTCGTATTCCAACATCTTCTTAATCAAGCTGAACAGCTCACAATGATCCTCGGTGTCGCTCAGCTGACTGAGAACCAGCGGCATGCAATGATCGCGCACATAACGACCCGCACTGGACTTCTCATCCCAATCTAACTTACCATGATAGAAGTACTTTGTTTTGGTTTTGCTGTAAAGAGTGTGATTGCTATACGTTAAATGGTTTCGATGAAGAGTACTGCGCCTTGGAAAATAAAAGCATGAGCTGCATTGTATTACCGTGCCATGCGATATGGAATTTGTCCCAAGATGCGCTCCATCATGGCCAGATGCTCGCGATTGTCGTGCGTCTGGAACAGAGTGATGCCCAAATAAAGCTCAAACAAGATGCAACTAACAAGAAAAGAAGAAAAGAACTGAGCATATTGTTGTTTTTTAATATAATGTTTCGGCACTTACCCAATGGACCAAACATCGCAGGGCTGTGACCAGCCCAGCTCCAGTATGACCTCCGGCGCGCGATAATGACGCGTCGAGACAATTGTGCTATGGTGTTCATGATCAAAAGTGGCCGAACCAAAGTCAATTAGGCGCACATCTGTGCTCTTGACGCGGCGCACTTCGCGGTTCTGTTGGATATCGTACAGAGTTATATTAAAATGTTGACAGTTGAGCTATGTGAAATGTTTGTACATACAATTTTATGATTATAGTGAGACGTGTAATCCGAATCGACAAACAGAATATTTTCTGGCTTGAGATCTGTGTGCGTTAAACGATTGTCATGTAGAAACTTCACAGAATAGCATAATTGATAGGCCATGTGACGCACTTGGTCCAGTGGATACGGCTCATAGTTGTTCTCGCGCTGCAATATATTTTGAATTATATTTAAGTTTCAAGCAAAAAAAAAAAAAAAAAAACAAGAGAAAAACATACCAAAAAATCGAAAACACTAAGTCCAAGCATTTCAAAAACTATACACATATGTCCATGATAATCGAACCAGTCAATCATTTTGACGCACAGGCTGCAATGATGAAATGAAATAAATAGTTTAATATATATAGTCATTATGATATATGCAATTGTTAACTCACTGATCCCCATGCGGATCCTTTTGTGCTATCTTCTCCAAAGCATTGATCTCTAGCTTTGCAGCTTCGCGATATTTCTCAACATTCTTGATGATCTTCAAGGCCATGCAGAAATCACTGTGAAGCAGAACGTAATTAGGTGAATGTTTAAATAAAAGTTGATCCAATTAACTTACCGCTCCATGTCTTTGACCTTGACCACACGTCCGAAAGTACCCTCGCCCAGTGTGGCCATGATCTTATCTGAAATGTGGCAAAAGGAGGCAAGTTGTAGTCAAGCTTCATTCAAGTCTAACAGCAATATTGTTAATTAATTATGCTAAACGCTAAACCTGTATAACTGGGTATCATTTAGATAAAAGCAAAAATACCACGAAAAGCTCTAACTTTTAACTAATTGTATACGGAAAAGTTTTCAGTTTCATTATTATTTCATTAATTATACGCAAAAAGTTTAGGAAATGGATGCGATTGTGTATGCGTTTTGGACAAACTTTAATTTATATTTTTAATGGATCAAAGAAATTTTTAAGTTTAACTTATTTCACTTTATATATTTTGTTTTTTGTTTTTTTTCTTTGTAAAAATTATTAATTGAAGTTGGCGAAAAAATGGTGTGAAAGGTTTTCGGTGTGCCAAAAAGACAGGCACACGCGATGATTTCGTTGAAAGATAATTAAGAAATAATAAAGAAAACTTGGATAGTTGAAAACTAGATGAGTTACGAGTAGAAGTAGAGTGTGGCAGTATTTTTCTTCATTGTCTGCATTTAACTTGAAAAAGTAATCTCTAAACATAACATATGGAAAAAATTAAAAACGAAAAAAATTGTCACGAACATCTGTGATGGAGAATGTCTCCGTTGTGGTAAATTAAGTGACCATCAGCATCATCTTGAATGACGGGCTTTGCTGTCTGTTATGGGGCGATCGATCGTAGAGTGGTTGTTGAGAGTGGTGACGACGCCGATGGTGGTGCGAATACGGATGGGAGGGTGCATTAATCCGTTGATTAAGAGGGGAGCGACGACGACGACGACGACGACGAAGACGAAGACGAAGAGGACGAATATTTAGCGAGTTAGGATTGAGCGTATTTATTTTTTGGTAGTGGGTTGCAGCAGAGGGCGTGGTTGTTGTTGTAGTAGTTGTTGTTGTTGATGGCAGTCATATATAGACGAATACATAAGGTGCGTGTGTGGTTAAAGTATGCAAATTTGAAAGAGAGAAAAAGAAACAAAAAAGAAAGAGAAAAAAGAAAAAAAAATATATATAACACAGTTGATGGTTCGCCGCCAGGCATTTGTCCAGCATCCAGATATCCAAGCAATTATCAGATGACCATTATCAACACATTATCCAGCACAGGATGATCCCACGTTGGCACCACAGCAAATCCAGAGACAATCCAATTATAGTCACCAATTCACAATATATCCGCAGAGTACAGAAAATCCATAAACCAACCATTTACATCAATACATCATCATCATCAAGTTGTATGTACATCAACCCATCATCATCATCATTGTGATTTTCATCATCATATTCAGAAAAAACACGAGAAAAATACGTTTCGTTTGTTCGATAAGAAAATTAGTTCGGACATTTTTTTTTTTTTTTTTGAAAGTGAGATTTTGTTTTTTTGGTTTACATAAATGGTTAATTATTATTATTTTTTTTTCAATAAAAAACATGTACAACAAATATCATATAACATTTTTGTATATAGATACACATAGAAATGCATGTATACACATATGTATGTACGGGTAAATGCTGCACAAAAACAAATTCAATGCTTTTGTGTCATTGGGATATATTAGATAAATTATATAAAAATGTAACAAAATAAACGAACCATAAATAAATTGCATTCGCTTACGGCTATTAATTATAATTTTCTTTTAGATCACATCATATTTTTTTAAAAACTATTAAATGTGTATTTATATTTTTTTTGTGTTGTTATGGTAAAAGGAATTTTAAGCATTTCATTGATTATCGAATTAAAAAAAATAACAAAGTTTGATCAAGTTTTCTTACATGCACAGAGAACGCTTTAACATTTGGCTGTTAGTTAACATTGGCGCTAAGAGGCGCGCTGTTAGTAAGCATTACTGTAAACTGTGTTCAGGCTGGTTGGGCAGAAACGGGCAGCGTATGGTCGAGCGGTCAGGAAGCAAAGGATATATATAAAATGCGTGTATATACGGCGCGTTTCAAAAAAAAAAAAACAGAGAAAAGAAAAGAAAAGCTCAAGCTCAAGCTGCATGGCATAGAAATATATGCATCGAGTGGCTTACAAAGGTCGAGAGTGTCTTTGGAATGCGTGACCTATGGAGCAGCGCCGACGAAGTGGCGCTCTTTGACAGCAGATAGTGATCGTGCTGCTGCAGATAATGCGACGACGACGACGTCTGCTGCTGCTGTTGCTGTTGTTGGTGATAGGGATCCAATTGCTGGCGCTGATACAATGAGCTGCCGCCCAGAGCATTGGCACGTCGGCTACTGCCGCTGCTGCTGCCGTATGAATCGTGAAGATAGCTGCTACCGCTGCTGGGCTTGTAGCGATCAAAGTCGCTTAGCACAGCAGCCGTGCGGGAGCTGGCACCCTGATAGCGTTGCTGCTGGCGACGTGTGTCTGCCGCAGCTAGACGCGCACCAATGCCACCAAAGGCTAACGCACCAGAGCTGGACGAGTGCAGGATATTGCTGGGCTTATATTTGGACAGGTCGTTGCTGTTGTTGTTATTACGATCTGAGTGTAGAAAACGACTTTTGTTGCTAGTGCTACTGCTACTGCTGCTGGCTGTCGCTGCCGCTGCCGTGTCGTGCAGAGAGAGGTTGGATAGAGCAGAGGGGATGGTCTTGGTATTAGATGAGGTCGTGTTGTTGTTGTTGTTGTTGTTACTAGAGAAGGTTGTTGTGCCATTAACAGAGAAGTTGGTAGGTGGAGTGTTGGGCTTGTCTGTAATGCTATTTGTTGTTCTTGTTGTTGTTGTTGTTGTTGGGTGTGAGAAGTCTGCTGTAGTGTTGGTTAGTCGGACACCAGTTGACGTTTCTGGCTCACTATCGGCCTCGTCAGAGCTACTCTCTGACGTGGATGAGGAGCTGCTAGCATCACTATTATCATCATCGTTAGTTACTTTTTTGCTGCGCGACTTTTTCTTTGGCGCCGTCTCCATCACTGCATTTGTTGATGTTGCTGCCACAGCAGTCGCTGTTGCTGCTGCTGCTGCTTTTGCTGCTGCCGCAGCGGCCGCTTCCTTGGCTGCCCGTTGTTCAAGTGCTTCGGCTTCTGCAACAGCTGCCACGGCCGCTGCTGCTTCTGCTGCCTCAGTCTTCTTAGCCTCTTCGGCTAGTTCGTCCATGCGCTTGACACGCTCCTTCAGTTCACGTCGCTTTCGCATGCGTTCCTCAAACTTCTTGGCCTCCAGAAACTGATTGTCCTCGCGCAGCAGCAATAGAATGGCTGCATTGTCTTCGGAGGAACGGTCGTCAGCTAGAATCTCACGATCCTCGGCGGTTAGTTCAGGCGGCGCTTGCTCTCTGCGTCGATTGGCAAAGCGACTACGCGTGTTTGCAGCTCGTTCCTCCGCCTGACCACTGTCCGGCAGGTCTGTGGAACGCAGATCGCTTTTATTCCGGCCATAAGCACGATTCAATCGTGCCGAATTCAGAGCTGTGTCCTCCTCAAAGCCGCGACCATAACGATTATAGCGACTTGATGGATAACCACTGGCGCCGCCAGCACGCAATGCATCATGATAGTCGTGATGCGGCTGATAACGACTGTTGGTGTAATCCACCGGATAGTTCTCATCTAGCAGCCGATTGCCGCCGGTCAAGTAACCGCTGTCCGTTGAGTCCGCCATATAGCGCTGACGCTGAGCACGAGTTCTGTAAGGAGTACGCTCCTTGCGATCTGCTGCATTGAAGGAACTCGATGAGAGCTTGGACTTGGCCAGCTGATGGCTGGTGGCGCTGCGTAACAGGCCACGGGACGTAGCACCATAATCATCCGGCTCTAAGGTCTTGTCGCGATCCTCCTCGTGACGGCGTCTGCCAGCCGCACGCTCCAATATGTCTGAGTATTTGTTCTCCAAACGCGCAACGGCTGACACTGTGGGCGTCTTATCTTTGTCCAAGTTGAGCTCGCGACGCTGTGCGTCACAAGAAAAGAAACCAGTCAGTCGCTTGGGGAATTTAATGAAGAAGGAAAGTGCTTTTGGCAAGCGGCGCTCGTGTGAAACCAAGGGAAACGTCGACGATTAAGACGACAATGCTCGTCAAATAGTTTACGCTCTGTCTGCGTATAAGAGCAGCACAGGTAGTTAGATACGGAGCCAGGGGATAAAGACCTAGACGTAGTGCGAGTGGCATTTTCGGTTGTGGCTAATAACAGTGCTGAGGCTACTTAATTTCACATAATTTCACTCGCATTTTTAGCGTCTATCCAGCAAAACGCTTTCTCTAACAAAACATTGTATGAAAGGGTGGGCGGAACATCGTTGCGGTTTCGGGGCATGGGGGCAAGTCTATTTTATTTAGAACGCCTAGCGAAATCTAAACAAAAAAAAATCCACGGCATGCCGACCTTCAGAGTTTATATATAAATGGCAGAATCGTGAAAATTGTGAATAGCTTTTTATACATTTAATGCGCCAGCCACACCACTGAGAGGAAGAGAGCTGAGAAAGACAGACAGGCAGGCAGACAAGAGCAGAGGCGATGTGAGACGGAACGTATGGAGATTTTGGTTGGAATCGAAAATACATTTTTCTCTTTGCTAGTATACAAAACGCACACGGCAAATAGGAAGATTCTATAGACAACATATAGAAGAGCTATAAAACAGTTTGTGTGGGCACACTAAAAATCTACACATTCTCGGCACAATCAACACAGATATATATATTAGCTATATACACCTGCTCTACATGTATATATATATATATATATATATATATATATATATGCAAAGGTATATAATTTAGCAATCGGGGTTGCGATTTCTCTCTTTTATTTTTCCTGCTTTCTTCAAGCTATGACAGAATTGGGACGATGACTTTGCTGTGACTCATCTGGTGACAGGTGAAAATTGAGCAATATTTCAGTTGCCAGGAAAGAAATTTAATTGAAATGCGTCATAGGTCTAAGATCTGCCCCTGGCTCCAAGCAAATGAATAACACACATACATCGAAGTTCTCCCATTGGCATACACACTGCACATTTGTCTTACTAACATCGTCTAGGTCACGCCTGTTGCCGGCTCCCAAGCCGCGTATTGTTGACTTATAGTAGTTGCCCACGGGGCTGAGATGGGTGCGCAGTCTGTCTAGCGCATTGGCCGTTGTGGAGCTCTTTTGATAGCGACCCATAAGAGGTCCACTGCTGCTCCCACTGCCACCGATTGTGCTGCTTGGATGGTAGCCTAAGCCACCGCCAGCATAGTAACGTCTGTGTCGATCACTCATTGAGTTTTGTTCTCGTTCTCGTTCCCTATCTTTATCACGTTCCCTATCCTTATCACGCTGCTTGTCCCGCTCCCGTTCCCTTTCCGCTTCGGGACGTCTTCGACCGCTGGAGGAATTTTCCGAGCTGCGACGACGTTTTGTTTGTTTGGTAAGACTGCTTTTATTTTTGTTGCTTGTCTTGTCATTCGTTGGGGTTTTGGAGCCACTGCGTCTAGTATCGTTGCTATCTTTATTATTGATTTTGCTGCTGTTGTTATTGATGTTGCTTTCCTCGGCTATGGCCGTTGCACTATAAGAGCCCAAAACAAAACAAATATTGCTAAAGACGCACTTGAAGCTTTCCCCTTATTCTATCTATTCAGATATTGTCCCTGTGAATGTGTGTGTGTGTGTGTGTGGGTTGTATGTTTATATATTTTGGCATTTGGTAATTTCCACGCGCCTGAATCGCGACGAACGCGCGTTGCCACGACACGGACCAAATAATAACTGAGGAAAATTCGATCGAAATACGTGAGGCGACCAAAATGCGCAGAGACGCACCGTGGATGTATGGGAAAATATAGGAAAAATCAAATATACCGTACGTCTATACGAAAATATTGAGGAATCGTTTTTATTTTTGTAAAAAAGTGTGAAAATATTGCGCACTTGCACAGCTGCTGTGTGTGTGGCAGACAAAGAGAACATTTTCCATACATACAGGGAAAGTGAGAGACTGAGAGAGAGAATACGTGGATTGAGTGGGTGTATTTAAAATGAATGATGCTGTTATTTGCTTCATCATAAAATGCATTTAATTACTGCAGAGCTTTCCATTTCCGTCAGTTTTACGAAACAAGGAAATGATCGAAAATCTGCTGTCTGAGTAGAAATGCTTGGAGGAAAAGCCTTGAACTCTGCTCGTCAACAAAAACAGTAAAAGAACAAAGCGGTTCATATAAAATAATTACGTTTTATGTATTTTCGGCTTGGCGTTCATTAAAAATAAATACTAAAAGAGCAAATGCATTAAAGGCGCAAAGTGCGCAAGAGAGTAAATTATTACAATGCCATTGATCTCTCTCTGCCTCTCTCTGCCTTGCTGAGAAGGAAGCACTAGTTCTAAGCACTCAAGAGAGTTGCCAGACATGCGGAGAGTTATTTGCTGTCAAACTTAAAAGCTTTTTCAAAAAGCTTTATTTTATTAACAATGCAATATTGAATAAAAACTTTTAATCACACAAATATAAATGAAATAATGCTTGTGTGTTGTATATGTTAATATACATAGATATATTAGATGGCATTGGGCTAGAAAAACGAAGCTATAATTTGTATGCAACCCAAATAAAAGAACTATTGATAGTTCTGTCAATTGATGCAATCAGACGACGACGACGCTTCTTATATAAATGATTACATTTTAATTGATTGTCTTAATGGCACAATGATCTCTCACTCTTCCTCATTCATTGTGAATAGATACATGTAAATTGGTTATTGTTAGTCTGGACAGACGACAACACACTCCAGTCTCTTTCTCTCTCTCTCGACTGTTAAAACCCACAAATGATCAATTAAATCAGGGCTCTTGTCTGTTTCACACAATTGCATATAATCACACTTTTAAGAGGGGACGCGTTTTAAAACGCACTCGACTCGACGTTTACATAATTGCCACCGCGCTGAAGAGCAGAAAACGCGTTGAGGACACGACGCAGCGCGTTGCTGCGCTGCAACTAAAGGCAAACGGCAACGGGGCAAATTGCATACTTAAATTAACGAAACGAAGCACACACATACTCAAAAAAAAAATAAAATAAAATAAAATAAATGATGAGAGCTGCGTCGCGTCTGGCAACATTTTGACCGAGTTTTTGTTGTTTGACGACAGTAAAAACAACGAGCAAAAAATCAAATAAACCCGCAAAATTAAAAATAATTTATACTTGTGTGTATGCCGTGTGTGTGTGTGTGTTTAAGTATGTGTGTGTGTGTGTAATTTATTTGGTTTATTTCTTCTGCATCGATTACCGATTGCGCTGCAATTGTTGCTGTTGCTGCTGCTGTTTGTTATCAGGTCGTTCGCTTGGGTTGCGTCGAAAGCGCTGCAGCAAACTGTTGCAGCTTTCAGAGAGCAGCTGCGTAACGCTCGCTGCCGTCGCGCTGCGCATGTAGCGTCGTTGTGGACGCGCTTGCGTCGCTGCTGTTGATGCTGCCGGCGTCGACGCTGCTGCTGTTGTTGCTGCTGCGGTCTCCATATCAGCTGTTTTCTTGCTGACGCTTTCGGCATTCACAACAGCATTTGGCAAAATCTTTTCGCTTTTATCCCGATGGAAACGACTTAAAAATGTAGCCATTTTTTGCGCGTGGGTTTTCTTATCGTTTTGCTCTTCCTCTGCCTTCTATTTAAATACTTTTCCACTTTCTTTTTATGACGATATTCCGATAATATTAATTATAAACATATACATTTAATATGTATTAATTGGCGGCGCATGTGAACGTAATCGGGGATTTTTCTTTCAATTGATTCGTAGTTTTTCTTTGCTTTTCTCGTGATTTGGCGAAAACAAAGTTCCTCTTCTGACTTGATCTAATTCATTAATTGTACTAAAAGATTCAATTTTTGTTGCTGCTGCTGCTGCTGCTGTTGTTGGTGTGTTTTGTTTTTGGCATTTACTTTCGTCGTGGCGAGACAATATGTATTGTACTGTATAAGTTAAGTATAGTATAATAGAATATACGGTATTTACATATAAAGAGCGTATTCATGTGTTGTAAAAATAATTGAAATTGTACGAAATTTTTGGCAGCTATTCGACAGAAATAGACACACAACAGAAGCAGCGACAATTTCAATTGCAATTGCGATTCCAAATCGAATACTAATTTCTAGTTCAAAACTATATCAATTCCTTAATAACACGCACTTAAAGCCATTTGCCAGCTGGCAGTTAAAATTTTTGCGCGTCTTCTTTAACGATTTTGTTTTAACCAAAAAAAAAAAAAAATGAATGCTTTTTCAGCCCGCAGAATGGTTTTCAAGCAGCGCGTCTTTGCGTTCTCAACAAGAAAACAATCCGAAATCAGCGCAACATTTACGAAAGCGTACGCCACAAATACTAATTATAAAAATTGAAAAAATATCGCAACGACGACAGCGCCAAAGTAGCTGGCGAGTGTGTGTGCTCAGGGCGGAACATAGAACACGCTCCGTTTCGATCTCTGAACCTGGGCGTTTTGTGGCCACTGCGGGAGAGCTGATGTTGAATGCTGAATGCTGATGATGCTGCCGCAGTCACAAACTGATGATGCTGCTGCTGCTGCTGCGCCGCCTTCGTTTGTGGCCAGTTTCTATTATTGTTTGTCTAGGTAGCAAGCAGAAGAAACCAAAAAAAAAAAAAATCACAACAACTAACCACAAGCAGACGGCAAAAGCAAAAGTCAAATGAATTGAAAATGTCTTTCAAATACAAAAGAACTTCCAACTGCAATACTCTTCCCTGTAAGAGTAGTCACAGTTCGTTGCGTTGCAATCTGATCTGTATTGTATTTTTTGGGCCAGGCAATTGTTGATGATTGTTCAGCATTTTTTTGGTATTGTTTTATATTCCAAGTTTAATATTTAAATTATAAATAACATGTTTTTTTTTTGTTGTGTAGGAAAATTAAAAAGAAATCAATTTTAAGTGTTTTTGCACTAAATAAACAACATAAATTAAGTGTGAAACTATTTTTAGAAAAACACACAAAAATTGACATTGAATTTCGGTTTGCTGCTGTTCGTATTTCTAGGTTCCCCTCTTTTTCTCTCTCTCTCTCTACTTTAGTCGATTGTGCAACACTGTCGCCCACAAGACAAGTGCAAGAGGCTGACGAGAGAGAGAGAGAGCAGCAAGGCGTTAGGGCCACCTTTTCGCACAGGAAGTGTGCACGCCGCCACAATCAACAAAACTGTATACTTGGCCCCCAACAAGCACAACTAGCTAACGTAAAGAGCGTCAAAGAGGCCAAAAGTAATGGGCACGAGGCAGCCTTTGGAGTGAGTGGCAATGAGTCAGTGCAGCTATTTTGAGAGGCTGAGCTGACTCCGAGCGGCAGGCAAATATTGTTATGAGCTTTGTTAGTTAGCTGTAGTAGTAGTAGTAAAACATGTGTTTTGTGTGTGTGTGTGTGGTGTACAAACAACAAAAATACAAAATACAAACGCATAAGCAAAATCAAAGAAAAACACAAAAGGAAGAATGAAAAGTTTCGCATCGAATCTACCTCGATGAAATGTAGCCCCAAAACGGACTTGGACATTTCATTTTGTTGTTGTTGATGCTGCTGCTGTTGTTGTTGGTGTTGCTGGTGTAACTGTTGTTGTTTTGAGTGGCTGAATATGACAGAATTGCTTTGTTGTAGTGAATGTTGTTGTTGCTGCTGCTGCTGCTGCGGTTGTTGCGCTGCCTGTGGTTGCATGCCCGATGACGAAGACGTCGACGACGCTGGCGGCATTGGTCCGTAAAACAATTGCGTATTTGTATTTGGATCGTATTGAAGCGTTGCCGCACCGCCAGCACCGGAAGCGTTCATAAACTGCGTCGTATGCGGATGTGGTTGAGTCTGGGCCTGGTACTTGACCGCATGGTGCTGCATCACCTGACTCTGGCTGGGCTTGAGATATGCATACGGATCAAAGGTCTGCAATGGTTTACGCTCGTGCGTTGCCGATTGTTGTTGCTGCTGTTGCTGCTGCTGCTGTTTGGGCAGATTGTAATAGTTGCGACTCATCATGCCGTAGTTATGCTGCGGCTGCATTATGCTTGGACGCTGTGCCGAGCTAAAGGATGCCGAATGGGTTAGCGGTGCACCACCAGCAACGCGTTGATAGCTGGGCTTTGTATTGATTAAGGCCTGATAGCTGTTGCCATACATTTGGGGCGCCATGCCAGCTGGCAACTGTTGCTGCTGGTGCGGTTGCTGCTGCTGCTGCTGTTGATGCATTTGCTGCCCAAACTTGTTCTCCTTGTTGGTGTTCTTATGCAGGAACATGGCCAGGCCGGAACTAGATTTCGGCGCTTGTTTGGTCACATGCGATGAGGAATACGATTGTTGTAGCTTGTGCGGGTGTTGTTGTTGTTGCTGATGTTGATGTTGCTGGAAAGGATCGGTGCTGCCATTCATGGCTGAGCAGGCAAACGTGTTCCAGTTTAAAAAGGGTCGCTTCTGTTGCGGATAATTTTGTTGTTGTTGTTGATGTTGCTGTTGTTGTTGATGTTGTTGCTGCTGCTGCTGCAGAAGTCGCTGATAGCCCATAGGCAGCTGTGAGGTAGAATTGGATTTGCCAATGGGATATGCCATCCTTTGCTGCTGCTGTTGCTGCATCAGCGGCTTCTGCGGATCGTACAGCTGCACTGGCACGGGTATTTGCGATTCAGTTGTAAGTTTGTTGGCGCTGCTGCTGCTGGCTTGTACAGCGTCTTCTTTGCGCTCAACTGTCAACGATTGTGACATAATTGCATTGTTGTTGTTGGTGTTGCCGTTGCTAGTGTTGTTGGTGCTCTTTAGCTTTAGCATGTCATTTAGACATTTTTCTAGCTTGTTGTCGACATCTTTTTGACGCTTTGTCGCTGCTGATGACGTTACCGATGTGGCTGCTGTTGTTGTTGCTGTTGCTGTTGTTATGCCAGCTGCTGTTGTTGTAGCTGCAGCTGTTGTCGTTGCACCCGTTGTTGGCTGATCCAAGTTAGCGCTTTGCCCTGCCGTTGCAACTACTGTTGAGGGTATGTGAAAGGATGAGGTAAACTTGGATAGCTGTGGCAGATGAGTGGTGCAGCAATTGGTTACAGTGAAGCTACTGCTGCTCACAGTGCTGTTGCTCTTTTCCGATTTGCGCTCGAGAGAGGCACACTCGTTGGAAGATTCGTTTAGCGGTGCTGCTGCTGCTACTTGTTTGGCTGTCTCAGCTGTGGGTCGGCGAAAGAGTGCAGCCGCACAACGCGGCGATGGTACACAGGAACTGCTGGAGCTTTTAAGTACACCAGCACTTGGTTTAATATTAGCAGCTGGCTGCGGCTTGAGCGGTGCTGGCGGCTCCTGCTTGTTACGTGCTTGCAACTGTGTTGTTGCTGTTGTCGTCGTAGGCAGCAATATGGCCGAGTTGGATGTGCTGCGCGTCAGTGAGGGCAGATGCTTCATGTAGCAAGGTATGTGTGTGCGACTGGAGCTGCGCAACAGCGGTGCTGGTGCCTGACTAACACCTCCTCCTCCTCCTCCTCCTCCTCCTCCGTCTCCTGGCACATGCGTCATAGAGACGCTTTTGTTAAGCAATTGTGTGGCAGCTGACAAAGGTTGTTGCTGTGGTTGCTGGGCTTGCTTGACGGGCACTCGACTGGTGAATGGCGCCGACGTGGGCGACTGTTCGTTGCAAACGATGAGCTTGTAGAGATCATCTTTGGTCACAGCTTGTCTAACCTTGAGATCCAAATGAGACAACGAGGCGTTCTTCTGTAGGCGATGACTTGGCGGCTGCGGTTGTTGCTTTTGCAGCTCCTTCTGTGCCGCCTCGGCAACAGTAGGATCAAAGATGGCCAACTTTTTGGCCGTCTTCGCATCCACCTTAAACGGCTGCCCAGCATCGCCCAGTTGGGCACCACAGATCTTTTCATAGTTCCAAAATGTGCGCTTTGGCGTCTGACGCTTTTGCGAGCTACACAAATTCTCGCTCCAAAAATCATTCATAAGCTGTTTGTTGAGTGACAAAGTTGAGTCACTCATCGGACCATTCTTCTGGCCAACCTGTGAACGCAATGGACCGAAACTGGGCGTGCCCACGGGCATGTTGGAGCTAGATATGCTACGCTGCAACTTGGGCAACTCACTGCCATTGGTTTGGGCAAAGATCGAGGGATAAGCGAGACGAGGTGCTCGATTGGATGTCAGGTTGTTGGCAAAATTTATAGAAGAGGATTTTGAGAGACCGCTGGCAGCGTTCGATACTGCAGTCTGCGCCGGCTTGAGTGGCATCGATTGATGCGAGTTGGATTTAGTCAAGGGTTGCTGCTGTTGCTGACGCTTCAATCGATCATAGAGATCCTCACACTCTTGGAATTCCTGATGCAACTTGCGATCTAGCTCACTGTAGTCGGGCAGACTCTTTAAATACTTGTTCATCATCTCGATTTCAGCATCATAGAAATTTGCATTCTGCTTGGCGCTGCTCGTGGCCGCCGCTGACTTCTCCTCCAGCTGTTGCTGCTGCTGCAGCAGCTTATCCAAGTTGATCTCATGGGAAACTTTGGCGCCAGTAGTCTGCGGCTTCTGTTTGGGTGCGCGACAGGGCACAGGCGGTGGCGGTGATGAGGACGGCGTGCTGCAGGATGACAGCGATATACTGGAGGCGGGACTGCTGGCAATGGTGGCCATGGGACGCGAAGGCGTTGTTATGGCGCCAGTTGCCGCATTGTAAGCCATTGGATGATGTTTGCGTGGCAACGGCGGCGTCGACTTGGGACTTGCCGGCAGCAGCGGACGATTCTTTCGCAATGCCAGCGGCGACGAGATGGGCGAACGTACAGCGCATTTGGTTTCCGGCAAACTGGACGACAACACGGACGCGAACTGCGGCGATACGACTTGAAAGAATTGCTGACCGCTCGCGGGCGGTGGCGTTGGTTTTTGCATAATACACGGCGACGATGTTGAGGTTGATGCAAATAGTGCTTCTTCAATGGGTTTCATTGTAGCATTGCTGTTGGCGAGCGTATTTGGTGGCTCCGCTTGATTTGTTTTTGGGACATTGGCTTTGCCAGCATCTTGACTCATTTATGCGACTAGTGTAAAGCGAAAAGAAACTATGAACTGGTTCACAATTACAAGCAACAACTAGTTCACAGCTGCACTTTAAGCAAAGTTGTTGGCTTTATTCGCATCTCAAACTTCACTTAGTCACTTAGTATAGTTTTCAAAAGCTTTGAAATGCATCTGTGTGTGTGTGTTGTTTGTTTGTTTATCGATATAAGAATTGATAGCAGCAGCAAAAACAAGACAAATTCAAACATAATTCGAGGAGTTAGTGAGCGACAATGAGTGTGTGATGGAGAAGGAATACTGAGCAAGGGAAAGAGAGAGAGAGAGAGACACCACTGACACTAGACGAAGAAGAACTTAACAACAGATTCACCAGACAGCATACACCAGACAGACAACCAACCTGCAGATACTGTTCCGGTATCTTACTGTTCTTCGGCACAATTATCTTTTTGATTATAATGATCTTATCACCCTCGATTTTCGTAATAGTTATAGGCACACCCACTTGTGGACGTTGCGGCTTGGCTGCCACAGCCGGACGATTGACAGTGCGTATCACCTGTGGCCCGGTTAGAATGCCGCCCGGCGAGGGTTTAACTGCCGGTGGTGCAGGTTTGGGTATCGGTTTCGGTGCCGGCTTATATTCCTTGTGATCGCTGCGCACAATCGAGAGATGATACAGTGGCTTGTCATCATCCAGAACGCTCTTTTGTGGCACTGTCTTCTTTTCGACTTTACGCAACACTACACCCAACATATTTGGTTCCTTGGGCTTGATGGTTATCGATCCACTGGGCGCTGTCACCCTTTTCAGGCACACACCTAAATTGGCACCCACTGGCGGAGGGGTCTTTGTGCGATGCACCATTTTGCCACTGGGTATTTCGCGATAACCATCTTCATGACCGCCCGGCCGTCGAGACTCTGACTGCGGCGGCAACTCAGGATTTGTGTGCAGAGCTGGCTCCGGAGCTACCAGCGGCGAGGGACCCGGAAACATGGCAGTCAAGCTGCTGCGACGTCGATTTATATTGGGTGCCGAGACCGTTTTCGACAGCGGAAATTTGGGCAGTGCTGCCAGTTCTGCAGCGGAATCACTACCCTTGGCGCTGGCGGTGCTGCCACGACGACTAACACTGACACTGACACTAGCACTGGCACTGGCACTGGCACTGGCCCGGGCAGAATCAATGCTGCTAATGCTGGAGCTATGCAGGCGTTCGGGTGCAGCGCTTCTCTCATGATGACGCGCCACTGGTGACGTACTGCGCTCCCGACTCCGAGCGTTTTGGGGACGGGCGTCTCGAGCTGCTCGCTGCATGCGCAACAGCTCAATGGAGTCGGACAGCTGCAATTTACTCTTGGGCGGTGGCGATGCAGACTGGTCAGAGGTGGGCTTGCGTTCGCCAGCATTAAGCAAATGCATTTCCATGGCATCGTCTAGAATGTTGGGCAGTGATATAACACGATCGCGTGGCGCCTCAGTGGGCAGCAGATGACCCTTATGCGTTGAACTAGGCGAGTCATTATCTTGTTTACTTTGTTGCTTCTTCTGCTCCTGCAATTGACGCTGCCGCTGCTCTTTGACGTCGCGTGCGGCTCGAGCGCGCGCTCTTGCCTCAACTTCGGCAGCGATACGAGCCTGCTCCTCGGCCAGAGCTCGCGCCTTGGCTTCGGCCTCGGCACGAGCCTGTGCGTCGACCTCTGCAGCGGCTGCAGCACGCAGATTCGTTAGCTCCGTGGCTGTCATTTGTTTGATGCTAAGACGACGCTGAATATCATCACTGCCCTCCGGTTTGGTGGTGAGATCGGGGCAGCTGAGTGCGATCAGTTCGCTTAGTTCGTTGGACATCGCGAGACTGCAGACTGCGTGATTTCTATATATTGTCTATATTTGTTGGTTGCTTTTGGTATGGGCGAGAAACTGTGTGTGAATCTGTTATCTAACTTTTCACTGGCAAAAAAATACTTATATCCAAATGTGAATTGCGTTGGGTTTGACTAGCTCGACGCGACTCGCGACGCTGCTGGCGTTTGCAATGAAGAAACCTGCTCGATCGATAGCCCTGTAAAGATCGAAGATCGTCGATACGGTAGGATCGATGGTTAGAGAAGAGACAAGGGAATAGCGGCTCTCAATGTCAATGCCTCATTGGCATTTTGGCAAATGCATTTCGTTGTCGACTAATTTCGATTTGACTTATTAATTGATCAGCGAGTTTGCCAACAACAAAAGCCAACAGGAAAAGTCACTTTTCCTACCCATGTCAATGGCGCCCAATGTGATACAAGTACAAGTACGATACGAAACACGATTTCTCTATATACAACACCTGAATCAGTGTGTGGCATATTAAGAAACCGACAAAACAGACAAATCACATATCGTAAACAGCAATGAGCTCATTGATCTGGGCGCCAGATCACCCTGCCAGTTTCCTGACTAAAACACGCCTGCAACACCCGATAATGCCCCCAACCCCATAAAGCCTACACCTTGCCCTATATACATATATATATATATGGGGGTGGTGAGCGTCGAAAAGAGAACGAGCTGGAACAATTGGGTGACTACATAGCGTATATGTCCAACTGACTGACGGCCCTGCCTGTGATATCTATGTATATGGTTTGTACAACTATCTATACATAGTTTGTGTGTATGTATGTATGTTTGATGTTGCTAGTTGCCTCTAACTGCCTGACTGCCAAGAGTGTGCTCTCGGTTCGGTATAAAATCTGTTTTTATTTTTAACAGAAAAAAAAAAATTATATATATATATATATATAAAAAAGAAGACGACAACGCACGTAAATTGGCGCAGTAGTTGTGTATTCTACGTGCTACATATGTAAATGTGTATAAGTGTGTGTGTGTGTTTGCAGTACAGTGAAACCTCCTGCAATAACTTTTTACATTGATTTTTCATTTATAGTTTCAATGTGGGAGATTTTACTGTAGCACATTTGCTGTTCTTTGCTTGTGAAAAATCAAAACATTTCACACACACACACACACACACACGCACACTACTTTGGAAGATTTTCCTCCCCATGGTTTGCTCATTTCTTATATGGGCAATATGTGTGCTTGTGACTTTTTGCTATGTTTTTGTGGAAATAAACGCGCGTACCCAAAAATAAAACCAAACATTACAAAAATAACTAAAAGAAAATTGCTTAGCGCGAAGAAGAAGATGATGAGAAAAAGACAAGAACAAAGATCAGCATGATGGAACTGCCCGTTAGCTGCTGTTTTTCTTGTTGTTGTTGCTATAATGAATAATCCCTGCTGATCTCTGATGAACAAGCATATACACAAATACGTATATGTATTTTTAGTATATTATTATAAGCGTGTGTGTGATTCCATTTCATGTAAGTTTGAAGTTGTTTTTGTTGCTGACGCTGCTGTGTTTGTTAGTTTTAAGTTTTTGTTTTGATTTGCTTGGCTGCTTTGGTGTTGTCCGTTTGCTTATTTTCTAGTTGCCTGTTTTGAGTATCTTTTCTCTTTACTTGTGGAAAATTAGGTGTAAAGTTCAATTAAATGATTTTACACCTGTACATTTCTCATTTACTCAACTACGCGCGATGCGAAACAATATCGAATATTTTTGGGGCAGTTTAAGAGATAGTATTTTGTTTGATAGATTTCTTTTTAGCGGCACTTCTTTCAAGTAGTTTATTGTTGTTGTACATTTGCTGTTCTTGTTTGTTCGATTTTATTTTTAAAGCACTTAAATTTGTTATGTGATTATGTCACCTCCGATGCTATACAATTGTTGCTTTGGCTTTGAATACATATGTATATATATATATATATATATATATGTTTTTTATGCATTTGCCTTTTGCTTTTCTCTCAAAGCCAAAATGCGTTTTCATTAGACATTCATGTGAAGTAATCGCAACATATATATTTATACGATTTTTCCTAAACTACAGACAGACCAACACACACACCGACACACATATGAAATTATAAACAAATTCGCGACAGCAGGAGCACTAGTTAGTGAGCCAAAGAGAGATAAACAGAGCGAAAGAGAGAAGAAGACGCGTGTAGAACACGTACCGTTACACGTTAGCTAAAGGCCACAGGCGAACCGACGGGCAATGGACGATGGGTAAACGATACACAACCGACAAACGAAGATTTGAATCTGTTTCTGTTTCAGATTTTTGGTAAATGCTCAACCGACACAAGACTAAAATCCAAACACATCCCGAGCAAGAGAAATGGATTTTCTCTGTGTTATATTTTTAATTTTTACCCCAATGGCGCGACGAAACGACGGCGAAAAAAAAAAACGGTTTCTGAGCAAATGGCAAAACAGAGAAGCTGCGCGCGCAACGATCAGCTGGCCACAGACTGGCGCAGAGCTATGGAGAGCGAGTGAAACACACCGTGGGTGAGAGTACAAGTGAGTGTGCAATGGTGTTGGGATCACTATGGGGTGGTGTGTTGAGCATGCAAAATGCAAAAAAAAGGGGTTGAGAAAAAAAGCTCAACGCGTTCTCACACTGATTTATATATATATATGGTTTTTTTTTTTGGGCTCACTCACTAGATAATCATCGAGGTGATCGACAAAGTACTCCTCAACAATCCAACTGTCACCGGCATAACGATTGACGGGCATATCGCAAAGTGCGACCAAATCAAATAGATTACGCTGCCGCTTCAATAGCAAACAACGGCTGACTTCAGCCTTATCAACATCATCATCAACCAACTGCTCCTCATTGCCATTTGAAGTTGGCGCCGTCGCTTGCGCATCTCGCTTAAATTGCTGTTCTAATTGATGAAAGTACTGAATCTTGACGAGCGTTTCGAAGCTACGCGCTGAGCGGGCAAGCTACAAAAATAAGATATTGTGTGTGTGCTGTGTGAAACCACTTAATTGCCGTCACAATGGCCACTGACTGCCGCCCGCCGTGAGTCAACGAGTTAATGTCAAATGATCAATTGAATAAAAAAAGATGCGAGGACAGTATGCCGAGGGCAGAACAATTAATTTTTGCAGATTATCTACATCATCATCAACAGCAACAGCAACAACAACGCCAACGAATAATACTCTGCGTTAAGTATATTGAATACTCAGATAAACATATATATATATTAATGGAAAAACTTGGCAGGTTTTTGCTTATCAGTTACTTGAAATATTGAAAAGTTATCAGCACCTTGAACTAGTTGAAATAGTTTTGTTTAATTAAATTAGAATTGATGTACAATTGTAACAAGAGCTTAACCTTGTAAGCCACATTGAAACATAATTCCCATAACAATACCTATTTAAAGTTAAATTTAAATAATTTTCTTGTTCGTTTGTGGTTTGGCACCTCATTTACAAAGTTGTTGAAACACACAAACCCACAAAGAGATTATATATATTTAAATGCCGTCACTTTCCTACGCCCGATTAGAATGTAATCACAAATTAAGCACACCACCACAGCAAATGATAAGAGGCCGCCGCGAGCAATGCGTAAGTGTAACGAGCTCTCAAGAGAGCATCGAAAATACATTGAAAGAACAAGAAGAATTTGCATGTGTATTAGGGTTTCGTTCGATTAACATGCACACGAGGATTAGGGTACAGGTGTGTTGGCAATTCAATCACGAGACATTTTTTGTTAGCTTACAAGATAATCACTGTCGTGATCGGCAAAATACTCGACAACTATCCAATCCTCCTCGGTGTAGGGTGTGAAACGCAGCGATGAACACTCCAGCAGGAGATCGTGATAATGATCGATGCGTTACGGTGCCGGAAGCTGACGCATCTTATAATAACATGGTATTTGTGAATCCTCAAACTGCTGAGCAGTTAGCTGAGACTTTTCTAAATAGCGCTTGAAAAACAGCATCGCGTCGAGGCGGGCAGTGATTTGGTAACTGAATAAAACACGCGACTACTGACAACAACAAAAGGTAACATTGAAATGTAAAGAAATTGGCAAGCACAAAGCGTATGCCAGATGCTATAAAAAAATATACTTATATACATATATAATACGAAGAAAACTTGATCAATTACAGACAATATAGTGTATAATAGTTTAGCTAGCACCTTGGCGAGCTTTGCTTAATTTTCCTTTTACCATAGTTATTACTATTAAGTTTGGTTTTTCTTTTCAGCCTAAGATCGTTAATTTTGTTGTGTTTTTTTCTCTTTTTTTTTTGATGGTATGTTTATAAAAAATGAAAAGTTTTTACCTTAGCTTGCGATTGGCGATTGTTGCGACCACTGTCACGCTCATCCTTGGGCCGATCGCGATGCCGGCGCCTTGAGCTTGAGTGTGAGGCGTCATCCCTGTAACGGTACTTGTGCTGACGCCGACCAGTGGCCGGCGATTTGCGATGCGATCGCTTGGAACGTTCCTTGCGTCGTCGCGAAGAAGAGAGGCTGTCATCAAAACTGTAAGCACAAACAAACAGAAAGAGAGCAAAAATCAAAAAGGTGAGCTAATTAATAAACACTTTAAAAAGATTACTTAATACTTTTATTATTATTATATTAACCATGCATACATACAACCGACAACAGATGAATGGCCGTCCTTGACGTAACGCCCAGCAGCAATTGTCGAATTATTAGCCGCATTTATAAAAAGTGGCCAGCCAAGAGAATTGGACAGTAAATTGAGTCGACATGGAAAGCTACTTAACAGCGCTAAGCTGCTTGTCTATCTATTTGTTGCCTTGCCTCCCCGTTGGGTTCTTGTACCAGGTCCGCTGAGAGTGTATGTGTGTGTGTGTGTGTGTGTGTGTGTGTGTGTGTGTGTGTGTGTGTGTGTGTTGGCGAATATGCGAATTTGCGTTACCAATCAAGTTAATCAACTTGGCCGGATGACTGACTGTGACTGCGGCTGGCTTTCTGCCCACCATGTATCCAAGCGACATGCCTTTAAGTGTGCGTCGTCGTCGTCGTCAGACTTTAAAGTCGTCGGCCAAGTGGCAAGGCCTATGACACGGCACACTAATCTTCAGTACAAACAGCTTTAAGTACTAAGCTGAACCCCAAAGCCAGGCACAGCGAGGCCAGAAACTGTGTCAATAACAGAGCAACGGCAGCCATATTACATCAATGGAACTTACACACACACGCCCAAGTGAGCTACACATGCGGGTGGGTGAGCAGACGATGATTAAAGTCAAGTCAGTGGCCGCCATGCAGCCCAAGATCTTGCCATGAATCAGCAGACCGATTTTGATCCAAACAAACCGATAACTGACCTAGGCAGGCGCTGCCACCAAGAAGTGGAGACAAGATCTTATGCTAATATGGTAAACAGCTGCTTTGCGTTTTGGCTTATACCTGTATGTGTGTATTCGCCCACACACATGTGTGTGTGTGTGTCTGTTGCGAGAGCGCCTCTAAATTTGGTCACAAATATTATGAGAACGCAACGAAGCTGAAAGTGACTTTGACTACAAGTACGTTACACTCACACACACACACACACAGACACACACACACACGCTAACACACAGCTGCTGAGCAAATGTACTCTAAACATGACAAAAAAGCTCAACGCCTGCGCTCACTTCAAAAACAAGCGAATAAAAGTCAGCGCCCGGTTTTGTATGTAGGCTTAAATCTCTTAAAGCTTTTTGGCTCTCGGCCAGCATCCGTTGTACAAGAAAAGATCTTTGATTTGGATATCTGGTCTAGGCAACAGCAGCGGAATAAGAAGCACAAGCAAACGCCTCTTATGGCCATACGGTAGTTCTCAGTCGAGGGTAGCTTTAAAAGTATATAGTATATAGTTTGGTAATTATGCAAATAAGTCAAGTTTTTGTTTTTGCAATATTGTTAGCTGCACTTAACACTTGCTTAAGTTAAACTCAAGTAATGCTTACAGTTCTATGTTAACAAATTGATGTTAATAGTTGTTGTATATTGCTAATTTATGATCTACACGCTGGCTTTGAGCCGCATAGTCTAAACATATTTCAATGTATTGTTGTATTTCTGGTCTAGATTTTGATTAATGGCGCGACGCGTGCAAATTAGAATAACATTTATGGCAAACTTTAATTGGATATTAATGATGATACGTACGATTTTGGACATGCGAAATTGTTAACACTTGTGCACACACGAAAGCCCGATTTGGGTGGTGTTTTATAAGGACAGCCAAATGATTTGGCCCAAAGCAACAGATTTATTATATATACGAGAAACCAAGTTTAAAGATAAGATAAACGTATAGTTACTTTGGTAAACAATAATATAAGATTATTTTCTATGCTGCTTGAGAATCAATAAACATTGAATCATTTATCATTGAATATTCTATGTTTATGTTTGATAAGATTTTGTTGTTTTACCTAATGATGCCATAATATATTGAGCAATATCCGATTGACTGTCGCACCCATATTTTAATATAGTTCTGTATTTCCTCAGTACCTTGGATTGTGTTAACGACCCATAAGTATTGATTTCTCGCAATTAGCTATGACTTTTCACATGCTGTAGAGCCCAACCCCTTTTCTAGGGTATTGTATTAGAATGTATGCATATGCTTGGGTTCAGTAGACACACGTCTTTCCAGCTATCTTATGGCCTTGACCAGTTCTTGTTATTGCTTCATTAACTTCTTTTTTTTCTTTTTTTTTAACAAACAATTATGTCTTGACCAAAATAATAAATAGCTCGTCTGCAGCGTAGCGAAAAACTTTTAGAGATTGACAGCGCGACAAGATACAATCTTGCTTCCAGATCGTTTTGTATTGCTATGTAAACGTGTTGAGCAGACTTTTGTCGAGTAGAGAATAGTTTCTTTGACTTTTGACTGTGTGCTAATGAATTATGAAATTAATCATTGGGGAAAACCAGTTTTTCGATTTGATTTACATACGAGACTCATGCCACTGGCTGAGACAGTTGAGATACTTTAAACCCACCAGCAGCAGCAACTGCGGACAAACATTTGGCTGCGTTGCGAGAAATTTATTTGTATTGACCCTGAAAATGCCATAAAATACATTAAACAAAAGCGTACAGTACAAATGTATCTCCGCTCACCCCCTTTGCCAACATAAGCCAACAACAAATGCACAATAAAAAGCGTTAATAATTTGTTATTATTGCTGTTCGATTTTGTGCTTCCATTGAACTGTAAACGCATGCGTCACTATGAATTATGCGGCATAGAAATCAAGAAAATTCGATGAGAGAAAAAACCAAAAGGAGCTGTTTATAGCAATGGTGTGCAGAGGGGAATAATAAATAATAATAATTATAACAATGCTTTAAAAAATCACGTATCAAATTAACGAAAGCAGTAACAAGTTAACACATTATTATGTTTAATGGTTTTTAGCTATCAGTATTCAAACAGAACCCAAGCTTTTAACAACAATATATAATAGCCTTTGTTGGTTTTTTTTATGTCTAGAACGATAATTAAGCAGCCCTGGTAAAACTTGAATAACTTTATAGGATTCTTTGTCAAACGTATACATTGATCAAGAGTAGAGGTCAGTATTTTTTTTAAGTAAAACATAATGAGAAACCGGAATATTTGGCTTGCTTTAAAGCACAGCGATGACAACAACTTTTGCGTTTATATTTTATTTTGTTGCTGTTGCTGTCGCAAGCCATAAATGACAAAACGTAGTGCCGTTACAAATAATGTAAATAACAAGAAATATATTTTAAAAGGCACAAAAAGAAAAGAAAAAAAACTGATACAAAGAATGAATATTGAAATGATAGCGTATTGGGCTCATGAGTAACGGCATTATGCAAAACAAACTTAACGAAACGAGGGCGTACACGACGAGCCTTTGAGTTTGCCCAGCGCCCAAGGTCAATGGTTGCGTCTGCGCAAACAAAAACTCCAAGTACATACTGCAGCAGCAGACAGACGAAGAGTGAGAGAGAGAGAAAACCTTCGCAATTGGTTAAACTGTAAACTGTCAAGTGGCCTGCTGCGTTGTGAGGGGCAGCCGTTTTGGTTATGGCAGAAGCAGAGCTGAGTCAGCGTTTAAGTTATGCACTTGGTTTATTATTCAAACAGAGATCGCACGCGTTTTGTAGCGGTTCAATGAACGTAATGTAATGTATTGCTCACACACAGCCGGCCATTACAGTTAACGAAAACAAACAAACAGTTAAGCGAAAAAAATAAAAATAAAAAAATTTTTGGCAACTGGACGTTGTTTTTAGTCGTATTTGTTCGATCAACACACAACATAAAAAACAACATGGCAAAAAAGGAAGCAAGTCTACAACAACAATTGGGAAAGATTATACGATATAATGCATTAATATAATATTATTATTTTTGTAGTCAATCACCTTTTGGCTGTCTGAGTGCGTTTATAGGAAGTCAATAAAATCAATATAAATCATTTCACATAAGCATTTAACGGCTTTCCATATGGCACGGAGAAATGTGAGTTTTGTTTGCAAAGAGAGAAAGAGTGAGAAAAAGAAAGAGAGAGAGAGAGAGAGAGAGAGCTAGGCACTGCCTTGCAGTTGTCGGAACTGCTCGAGTATATTGTGCTCAAAAGTCAAGACAACGTCAAGTCAACTTTATTGTTCTTACTATTGATGTTGCTTTTGCTGCCGGCGGTAGTCGCATCGATTAAAGGCGTATATGGACTATGGAGACAAGTCCGGTTTTGTTTTGGAGCGCGATAAACGTCAGATAAACGAGGACAGAGAGCAAAACAGAAGCACAAAAAAAAAAACAACAGCAACAAGACACAAGCAAAAATGTGAAACAAAAGTCATGACTACGGCATAGCTGAAGTATTTAAGCCCCTCCCAAGAGTTTGTTCTTTGGAACATAAGGAAGAAGACAGATTCCTGCTGACATAATTGCAGGTCAAATATGTGAAATAAGATCCAGCAACGCAAATGGATATTTAATACCAAACAAACAAATCAAGTAATTTGAGAATAAAACGAATAAAAAGATTTCTTTTTTTTTTTGCTAAAGAGATTATTAGAAAACTCTATTTCCAAACAAAAAAAGTAGTCGTAAAGTATTTTGCCATAGGCCTTAGAAGGGTTCTTTGGATCAACTAAGTACAAAAGAAAAGAAAAATTGTAATGCTAATGAGGTTACAATTACCGAACAAAACGTTTGCCTGAAATGAAGTGTGCCACTCCAGAATTGTAGAGGGTACAAGCGCTGCCGGCGGCACGTAGAACATAAAAACGCTTTTAAGCACTGACCAAAAAAACCGTAGCGTATGAAGCGGCGCTTAGTTTGCTTAATGAGCGACGTTCTATAAGTATTATAAGTAGGGGCGAAATGCTTGACCAAATTTGGTAGAAGTAGACAGACAGAGAGAAGGAACAGACCGTAAAATGAACAAACATCAACAAATATGAGGAACAACTTAAGCACAAAGTGCTGACAGAAGAAGCTAAAGAGAAGAGCCACTGGTACTTGAAGTCTAGCTTCAGTCAGTTTCCGCATACTGTCAAGAGATACTCACTTATACTCACACGTCGTGGACCCCAAGTGCTCGGACCGGCTCTGCGTTTGCTGCTGCTGCTGCCGCTGCTGCTTATATCTGAGATTGCAATTGTTATTGCAGTCAGTCGATGGAAGCAAGACGCGGTCGGGATAGAGCGGCTTGGGTGCCCACGATGCTGCGGCCACATAAATATCCGTACGTGGTGTAGGCGGTGTTTGCGGTTCGGGTGTGCCTGCCGCATAGCTGTAATAACCATCCTCAGGCTCATCCACCACCGAAAGTCGATGTTTCGTTGTTGCTATTGCTATTGTCGTTCTATCGTTCGCATCGTCGCTATAAAGATAATCGTGCATTGAGCGTGCATATTTGGCACTCTTCCTTCGCTGCTGGGCTGGAGTTAGGTTTGCAGCAACACCATTGTGACTAGTTTGCATTTGCTGGCTACGGCGCAGCTCATTGTGATCGGGTGAGGCGCGTATCCAGGAACTGGCTGGCACATATTGCCGCTGTTGCTTCTGGCTGTGCACCACTTTCGAGAAGTCCACATACAGTGATTCATCTGTTGCTGGCTTGCGTTGAAACTCATCTTCATTGTCATCATCATCATCATCGTCGTCGTTGGGCGTTGTTGGTGCACCCACCGAACTGTAGAAACTATAATTGCTGGAGGATTGTGAATAGGATCGATTGCGGCTGCCATAGAACTCATCCTCAAAGGGCAGTCCCTGTGGAAACTTTTTGGAGAAGGCCTTCTTCAATTTGGGCGAATCATGCGAATCGCTTGAGCCCGTCGACGAGCCACCGCCCTCCGCTGGCACGGCGGCACGCTGCCTAAGACTAAGCTTGGGCGTTGCCGGCAGCTGTCGTCTCTGTGCCAATGGCGTGGCCTTCGACGCTATGAGATCATTGGTTTGCTTGCGCTGTTGCTGCTGCTGTTGTTGTTGTTGTGGCGGCAACGGCGCTGGATAGTTCTTGCTAGAGCGTTGTGTATTCCGTGTCGTTGTCGTCGCTGTTGGACAGTTCTCCTTGGCGCAACGGTTATTTGTGGCCTGATATGCGCGTTTCTGTGGCGGATTTACTGCAGCAGGCTGTTGCGTTGTCGAATTTTGTTTACGACTTGCTGCTGGCGGCGCTGGTGCACGCGGTTTGCCATAACGAGAGTTCACTGTGCTGGTGGCACAGGTGTTCTCAATGCGCCTAATGAGTTTGGGTGTCAGGGGTTTAACATTCCGTTGTTGCTGTTGCTGCGGCTGCTGTGGCGGCTGCTGTAGCGCTGGCATTTGAGTCTCTGGTAATCTACGATTGCTGCTGCAATAGCTGCTGCGCCAGGGCTGCTGTCGACTAAAACCATTCGTAACACCCTGCTGATTGATCGAGGATGAAGAGGAGCAAGTGGAGCTGGAGGTTGCAGTACTTTTGCCATTGCTTGCTGCTGCGTTTGTTGTTGCTGGCACTGTTCTCTTGGCACTGTTGCCGCTTAAAGGTTGTTGGCCAGTGTTGCCAATGTTGGTTTTGTTATTGCTGCTGCTGCTGTTGCTGTGATAGCCAAAATTGCTGCGAGTCACTCGAAAGGAGCTATACGGACGAAAGCCGTTAGCGTATTGCTGTCCCGCGATGGGCATTTTGTTAGCTGTTGTTTTGTTCGTTTTGTATATGAATTGTTGTTGCTGTTGTTATATTTTGCTTTTTGTTTGTTGTGTTTGTCATTGACAAACTTTGATATTGTTGTTGTTGTTGGCGTTTCAAATTTAAACGTTATGAATCTCATTTACTTAAAAAACGCGCGCGAAAAATTTCAATTATCTTATATCTTTCTATCTGCAAAGATTATTTAAAACGACGCGAATTTATTTCAATTCAATTTTCAATGCGGCACACACAAAAAGCGTTTTTCTTCTCGTCACCAATAAAAAAAAAAATAAATTTTCAATCAGTTTTTGTTTTGGTTTAGTGTAATTAACACGTTCTCATTGGCTTATGAGTTTCGTTCGTGTCGAGTCAGTTTAAAACACTGGCCACCCCTCACCCCCGGCAACCTTTGTGCGCACAAAAGCTGTGCCACATGATTATTGTGGAACAATTGCATTTGTGCGACTTCTTGGCTTGGCCGCATTTGTTGCTGTTGCTGTTGCCATTGCTATGCTGCCACACACATGTCATCAACGTTGCAAAAATTGAATTAGCTGTGAAGCTAACCCTGAACCTAGCCACGATTTTGCCTGTTCATCGCCCACAAATGAGCGTCAGCAAAAAAAAAACCAAAATAACAATGGCAAATCCAATTGACAAGTTCATTGATAGGAAGCCGCCTTCAAGAGCAACCAGTTTGTTGTTTGGCTTTATGCAATTTACGAAGACATTGGTAGAAAGTGGCAAGCACACTTTTTGCCACCACACAACAGGTCCTCCTTCTGAGACCAGTTTTCACAAAATTTTTACTCTTTTTGTACTTTTTTTATTATTATTATTTTGATGATTCGAAAAGGAAACGCAAACGGGTCAACAAAAGCTGATTCAACTGACAACTTGTTGCGGCAGCTAAAGCTGTTTGTTGTTTTTATCGTTGTTGTTGCTGCTGTTAACTTGGCTATTGACTCAAGTGACGACAGCAGCGAAGCCCATGATTAATAAACACAAAGAAAATGTATATCGGAAATGCGTTCAAATCCCTTGCAGCTAGCCACAATCAGCATGTCCGCTTCTGATAACAACAACTACATACTATTAACATATATATATATATGAAAACAAGTACAAGTACTGTACGTATTTGTTGGCGTCTGTACGTCGTCTTTGCCATATCTTATCAATAAGTTAGTTAACCTAACCAAAGCAACTTTTAGACCAGAGGCAGTTGGTCGTGTGGTTTTCGGCATTGAAGCATTGAAAATTATAATGAATTTTTTATTTCTGTGAATTTTTTAATTGCTCAGCAGTAGACAACAAAAAGCACGTTGTTCGCATGCAGGATATATTTCATTAAAATTGTTGTTGTTGCATTCAATTTGCACTAAACATAAACACTAGAGACACACACGCACACAAACAAATTGCATGCCTGACAACAGCTGCATTTGTTGTAAATTATAAACACACACAATTTTCACAAGTTATATTCTATTTTGTTTTTACATTTCTTTTATAAAGGCACTTTGCTCTTGTTGTTTTTATTGTTGCTGCTGATGTTGAGGCTGCACGGCGGCGTTGTCCGAAGCCAGCACCTCCATTCGCTTGCAAGTTGTCGTTGCGACTGAGCTTTCGTGCGACAAGTCCGCAGCGAACAAGTGTCGGTTGTCGGCTGCTTGCCTGCTGATGCTGCTGCAAACATCGCTGTCGACGCTGCGCATTTCCAGTTTACAGTTTGATCGTGTCGCCGCATGTTGAATTCGCCGCGACGCGTACGAAATGCGTGTGCGCTCAATTGACAGCTCACTCACACACAAACACAAGCGCTCACGCATACTGAATACATTTAAACAATTGAAATTGTAAATATGTTTTTTTGATTTTTATACATGTGCAAGCAACAAATAAAACAAAATTCAATAAATAGCGGAAATGCGGCAGCACTTTGACACATGAGTATAATTTATATACCCTGTAGCCAAAAATGGGCAAGTCAGTGTATAATTGAGTAGTCGAAAAGTATGTAAACAACGGTGAAGAAAACATCTACCATTTTCCATAGTACTCATATTTTTGGGCATTATCATCCACAGTTGCTCCTCATATAGCCTTGTGTGTCATTCATTCTTCGAAAGAGCTCAAGTACCATTAGTAAAAGGCCAAGAAGCTCAAGATATACTAAGTGGTATAAAATTCCCAATTAATTCTTGTTTTCGCTTAAATGTTTCAACTTTCAACAATTGGTTTTTTATAAGTCGAGTGTAATTTAAAGAGATTTTGATTTTCAAATTTTGGTTAACTGAGCGCTGTTTGTTGTTGACACTTCCGCGTTGCAAGGTGTCGAATGAATAATGAGGCAAGCCAAGCCGCCGCTTGAGCAATTAATCTGAGTACACAACACTTGGGTTAAACACTTGGCAAGCGGGTTTTTATTGCAAATATGAAAAGGTTAATAAACAAGACGACTGTTGCGCGCATGAATTCCAGAAGTTTATGACAAAGAAAGCGACGCTGTTGCCCGCTGCTGCTGCTCTTGCTAGTGGCAAATAAATTACAAAACGCGACACTGATTAAGCCAAACTCAACCATAATGCATGTGGTTGGGGAGAGCCGGCAGCAGATGTTGCGGCCGTGGCTGAGGCCATGCCAAAAAAGGCCAGGCCAAGTTTATATAAAATAAAGTAAAAACAAAACAATAATAAATGCGACAACGTCGCGCCTCAGTTGTCGTTGTCAGTGTTGCTTTTGAGTAATATGCAAATATGTTTTAAATACGCAGGCAAATAAATTAAATCAACTGCAGCAAGGAAATGCAATGGGCAGGACTCACGCCTACACACATTTAATTACGGCTAAAGCTAAAGCTGGTAAAATTGCAGTTGGCACAAAGAAATCGCAATCACTGCATAATAAAATTTTAACAGTAAGCTGACTAAGGAATCGAATGACTCGACAATCTCAACTTGTGACACTTACAGGAACGGCAGATTTCACCTGCCATATATGGCACACAATATTAAAGCGACTACTTGGCTGCTGCTTGCTTTTTACTGCCTTTCCAAAGAAATTGACACACACTGCAGGAGTCGCTGCGTGGGCAGGAGTGCATCTCTGTGACATATATTGTATATAAATATAAAGGGAAACTTTTGTTTCTTCTTCGATTCTGTGTGGCATTTGGGTAGCAGAACAGTCAGAAATGTAAAGGTCGAATGTTGTGTAACATCAAAGCAAATAGATGTGCTTATATAATGGTAAATATAATAATAATACATTCTTTGTACATTACTTAAGCTTACATAATTGCGTTACAAACTTTTTCCCCCAATGGGTTACCAAACATTTGGTTGATTATACAGCAAACAGTCCTTAAAATGCGTTTAATTTCACTTACGTTGGCTCCTTGGATATATGGGATGTGTTTGCATCGATTTCATGCCTTCTTCGTTTTGCTGCCGATCTGGTGTGATGTGTCTTCGTTATGCGCGGACTATTTTTAAAAGAACAAAATGCTACAGATATAATAATGCACCAAGTACTGACAATTGTACAAGTTTGTTGTTGTTATTTCTGCTGTGCATATGCATACTCATTGGGCAATATGTTTGCCCTGGGATGCATATGTATGCAGCACAGAATATGTACATGGTATTAGAAGAAGAAATATGCAACTTACGGCGACGGCGCTTCAACTAGGGGTGGCGATAGATCGCCAGTATCGAGTCGTCTACGTTTGTCTCGTGTGCCGGCTGAGGAGCGATCCCTCGAGTGATGTCGCCGTCTTGTTCGTGGCATCTGTAAATTCACACAATATAGATATCTATTATTTTTCACATATGCATGAACAAATTTTGTGCAAACACAAAAATACATTGTGGCTGCGTCATATACTCAATTCAGCTGAGGAGCAAAAACATTTACTCAAACCACAGTCAAAGGTGAGTATCACTGTGCGTGTATGCGTGTGTGCTTCTATTGCAATGCTGATGCACGTGTGTGTGTGTGTGTGTTGCCTGTACTTAAAGGAAAGAAGCAGAACACAGAGGGGGCAAGCTTTGCATACCTTTAACGCTTGATTTTAAGTTGCTTTTGGATTATGGAGCACACGAAACTTGTTCTGTGGGTGCAGTGAGAGACCAAAAATCAGCGCGAAAATTGATTTTTGTGTTTATTGTATTTTATTGTTGCTCGTCGCTTTACAAAGCGTCTAGCTAATTTACGGAGCTGCCTGTTTCCCTTGTTAAGCACTATGGAAACGCATGTGTTTACTGTAGTGTTGCAGATACCGACTCTGTCGTAAGTTAAAGGTCTTTTTGCACGGTTCACTTTAATATTTAGTTTTTCTTTTTGTGAAAATCGTGTTTTTTCTACACATATTTCTCGTCACTTTCATTAAATTCACCACGTCTGCTGAGAGCTACCATCTTGTCGTAGCAAAAAGTCAAGCTGCCAACTCGATTTAATACAACGCAGGAAGCTAAAATAAAATTTTTGTTTGTACATAAGGCAAATTGCTTATCAGGCACGAATTGTTTTAATTTTTTTTTTATTAGCATATGTACATACTTTAAGAATAGTTTGGTAATTATATTAATTTAAGAATTATTTCATGGTGTGGCAACTCTGCACCAGCTGAACGAGCAGCGCGGCAAGCTAAACAGCCGCTCGCTTGTCTGTTCAACTTATTTTGTACATTGTGGACATCGCCTGAGCCAGCAGGTAGCCGCAAAGGCCGCAACTTACGCATACATACATGGCACGTGTGTTTGCATGTTTTTTAGATATGCCAAAAGAAAATTTATATCTGTGTGCTTGTAATTATCTTACCTCTTCTTCTTTTTGAGTGTGCGTTGTTGGCGGTGCTGGTAGTGCTAGAAACGGCGATCGAGTCAAATAAAAACGACTCCACAATCCACCAACTAGCCGATTTAGCAATTGCCAAGAATTAAATGCTTTTTGCGCTAATTTTGAGGTCATTTGTTGTTAAAGAAATTGCACTTGATCCCTTTATATTAAATTTCTCTACTTTTTGGCGCAATTTCTTTTTTGTCCCAATGTTTGCTAGGCCCGGAAGCTATTTTAACTTTTTACATTTGCTTGGCACATTTTTAAAAGTCAAAACCAAATGGTTACTTGTTTGTTAGCTAACATAAAAACAATGCCCATGTAACTGATACGTTTAGAAAAAAAATTGAATTACAACCAAGCCAAGCGGGTCAGCAGCTGATATGCAATGCTTCTTCTCAATTGGTGCTGCCATACCAATGTCGACAACTACCAGTGCTGGTAAGTCAGTAGTTTGCAGTGTTGCCACTTAAATAGATTCGAAAATTCATCAGCTGTGATGAAGTGCGCGCGCGCGCTTTTTTCTTCTTCGCGCCTAAAGAAAATACTGGCAATTCAATTGCATAACAATACACGGTATAACGGTATCGTTATCGTACATATCCTCAGTCAGATTTTGACGTGCGTACGCCAACGTGCGCCGAGACGCCTCTCGCCTTGTGTAGTGTACTCCGTTTCCGCAATTAAGGAAAATTGAACTATTAAAAATTCAGGAACAAATCAACATTTACGCGCTTCAATAATGAATAAATAATTAATTGCGGACCTAAACGAAACGGAATGCCGCGACAACGTCAGAGCCTCGGTAGCCACAAGCAAAGTCAAAGTTCATAGCAGCAGCTTGTAAAGTTATCCGAAACGTGTTCACACCCCCGCCTAACCGCTTCCACAAAAATAATATAGAAAATACCACAACGAAATTTTTCACTGCTGCATACAAATAATTTAATCCTTTTTTTTTTTTTTTGTTGCTTCTTGGCCATTTTGTTGCCTTGCTAAATAAACAAATTACATTCTACAGAGTTAACAATTGCAAATGCCAGAGGTAAGTATCGATTTTTACTGATGCGCTGTAGGCCTGGCCTTTGCAAAGTCGCGTGATTCACAATAAATATATCACTTTCGGCTAACCTCCCAAAAAACTGGCCTTTGTCTCTAACAAAAAAATGCACACTCTCCCTCACATACATTCTTATAAACATACATACAAATGTATGTTTTGTTTGTGTGGTCGTAATCCTTTTTTTTGTGGGTCACGAGGCAGCTGCAGCCGTGTCCGTGTGTGTGTGTGTGTGTTGACATTGTCCTGGTCTCATTTTTCGCACGTAAGCACGTGCTTTTTTGGCACAGGACAAACAAGGCGTATACGTAACACATAAAGGGTCGATTGTGGGCACGCTTGTGTTTGTGTGTGTTTGGATGTTTGAATGCTAACATTTTTATAGCTCTGCGCCTTGGCTTATAATTCATGACATGGTACTTTTGATTTCAGTTGCTGTTGCCGTTGCCGCCAATTTAAGTGTCCTCCCTCAACCAGTGTGCGCTTATCCTTGAGGACATGGACACCGCTGCCGCCGCTGCTGCTGCCGTTGTCGTTGACCTTAGCGCCGAGGCGGCCATATCCACAGCTAGCAAACTAATCAGTAAACCGAAACTAAAGCCGCCGTCAAACTACGCAACAGTAGCTGTTAAAGCTGCTGCAACGCCAACCACTGCTGACATTGCCAGCTGTTTGGGCAGTAACGTGGAGTCCATGTTGGCAACGCCGCCAGCAACACCGGTTCGCACAATGCGCGGCAACAGCAATGATACGGTTGATGGCAATAACTCCAGTTCCGGCTCCAATTCGTCCGACTTACATGTGCAGAATGGGCTCAAGGATACATCCGGAGCGGATATTACGCCAGCAATAGCAACAGCAACAACAACAACATTTACGTCTTCCACGAACGCTTCCACAACGCCAACGTCTGCCTTGATTACAGCACCATCGACAGCAACAACAGCAACAACAACAACAACAACTACAACAACAATTGCAACTACAAATAATGCAATTGTAAGTACAACGACTGGCACGAACGGCTCGAGCGGCACAAAAACATCGAGTACTGTGGCCGAACTGGACCAGCTGCTCCACTGGCAGGATATGCCAAAATATTTACAATTCAATCCATATGTTCTCAAGGGCTACCGTCCGCTGCAGACATTCAAGGGCTGCCTGCTCAGTCTCTTCTATTGGCACAACGAGACCATCAACATACTGACACACGGTGAGTGTACTTAAGATCTAACCCCACCTGCCCACCCACCCCGTTAACGTGGCTGTTGCTCATTTATCGACCCGTTACAAAATGGCATTAACAATCACGGTCAAAGCCAAGTGCAAGCACACAGCACCGAGCTTATGCACATAAATAGTTTTGCTTCGACCTTTCTTATGCCGCAAAATAGAGGTGTGTGTGTGTGTAATTGTGTGTTGCTAGCGAAAGGTTTAGTTAAATTTGTCTTGTTTATATGTGTTTGTGCGCTCACTTATATATGTATGTGACCGAGATTCCTTGCGGATTCCATAACAAATTGTTGTCTTTGAACTCACAGTGAAAGGAATTAGCTACAGCATTGTTTGTTGTAGTGTTTGTTCACCATGATAATAAATAACTTTGTGACATGCAAAGCTAAAACACACTTCAAACTGTTACGTCATTGGAAAATGTTTTTTGTTTTTCTATGTTGGGGTTTTTTAACAGTCCTTGCGCCTGGCTCTTAACACAATTTTTGGCTGCTTTCTATTGATTCTTATCTCACGTTTTAGTATACAAATTGCGGTAAAATCAAATGGGTAGCAATTATGACCTGTCCTTAAGTTTTTTATGGTTGAACTGTTTAACATTTAGGTAAAAACAAATAAATCTTAATAAAAAATCTTACTGTACAGTTCTTTATCACAGGGATAAAAATAAGTATATGCTAAAGCAGATAAGCTTAATAGATTTTACATTTCTTTGGGGGATTCATTCGCGTACCCAGCGCACACTGAAACTCCTTGGCGAACTCATCGAAATTTGATAGGGGACCAATCACACGAAACTGGCCGGGCACATGGAGATCCGTGGATATCTGTAGATTGCGTACACGTTCGAGGGCATCATTGCACCAGATTTGGGCAAAACTAATAAAGAACAGTTGCATTTTGGTATAGTTAAGCGTTGGCAGTTTCTCCTTAAGCAGCTGCCTGCGTCCTTCTACAGTTTCCTCCAGTGCGTCCTGCAGATTTCGATAGGCAGCATAGGCCAAGCGCATGCCACCATTATCCGCAATGTTTTCCGATTGTGCCGTCGTCTTGGGCAGCCGGATGCTATAGTACATGTAACGACTGTATTGATCGGTAAAACAACGCTGTCGTTCCACAAAATTGCTTGTGGACTGTGCGTCCCACCAGTCATTAACGTTGCCACGTGAATCGAATTTCCGGCCGGTATCGTCAAAGCCGTGTATTAGCTCATGGCCAATTAGTGAAGCCAATGTGCCGAACTTAATGGCATTGGGATAGCTGGCGGCCCACAGGTAATATGGCTGGAGCAACGACACCGGCACCTTTATCGTATTCTCCACCAGAATGTGCGCTGGTGTATAGCTTAAAAGCTCTCCAGCTTCCAGCGGCTTGACAGGCTTATGTAGTTGTTCCCGCTGCTGGCTGGCGCCCAGCATAAGCGTTTGCCGGAGATTCTCTACAAACTCTTCACGGTGGAGCTGCAGGCCAGCGAAATCCTCGGTTAAATCTTCATCTGCATGCGAGTTAACCTGCAGCGTCATTGCATCCAGTTTATCAATTGCCGCTTCACGCGTTTGACGACTTATCCAGCTGAGGGATGGATCTGATTGCAGTGTCTGCTTAAAGGTGGTCTTTAGCTGGCGCCAAATAAGATCAATATCCGATGCAGTCGCATTATTGTTATAACGTCGATAGATCATGTTATCCAAGTTCTTGGCAAAGTATGACTTTGTCATTGTAATGCATTTGTCCTGCCGATTCGCTTGCGTCTTGCCCGGATTCATGGCAAATTCGTCTATCAAACGATAAAATATATAGTTGGCTATAATGCGACGAGATGTACGCTGTATCACTTTAATCACATTTTGTTGATACTGCGGATTGAAGTCATACAAAGAGCCTGTGATCTGTTCGCCCAGCGATATGTTAACCAGTCGTTCCACATTCAAAACCGGCGCATATTCTCGCTGCATCTCCGCAATGGTTGTCAGCTCAGAAATCTCACTAAGTCCCAGGCCATGGCCTTCATCGAGTAGTCCTTGGGCCAGCTGCACCTCAAAGTCCATCAGTTCCTTGGCCGTTGCAATAGCCAGCTTCTTTTTCATGCCCAAAAAAGTCATCAGCTTGTTGGCTATATTAGTACTGTACGCATTGCGATAGACTTCCGTCTGATTGTCCAGATACATGCCGCGCGTCTCGAGCCAAAACTGCTGCTGGCCAATGTACGCTATATTCACCTCGTTGTTGGCAAAGTCCTTGGTCACTTCGACGCCTATAATGATGATCTGACCATAGCGATGTGCTATGCGTGCCACAGTTTCTAGCCAATCAAAGTTATCCTTATCCCATCCCTGACTTTCCAGCGCTGGCATTGTACCAAACTCGGCAATTAAATCCTTCATCTTTTGCTGATAGCTTGCGCCCACCTCTCGCACCATGGTGCACGATTGAAAAAAGTTCTTAACCTGCACATCCTCCATAGTGTCCAGGGCACTATTCTCGCTGAGCAGCGTCTGCTTCACCTTGCGATCAAATCCATCGGTTAGACGCTCAAACAAACCGGTTGTGATGCCATTTACACTCGTCGCCGGATTAATGCGCGCCCAATTGCCGCAGGCAAAGTCATAGAAATTAAAACACGGATCGACACTCTCGTCCATAAAGTTTGCCATTTCAGCTGCCTTGGCCTGTCGCATCACATCCTCAATGTAAGCGGCATTCTGCTGGCTGTCGGCTATATTATCGGCATTGCTCGGCGCTGCCTGATTAGTTGGCGTTAGCATAATTCCATAGAATAGAAGCCAAAGTATATGATTTATTTGGATTCGCATCTTAAGCGTTGCGACGTTGTTGCTTCTTGTATTCATCACTGCTGACTGAGCGAACGACTCGCATCCATTTTACTAAATATAGAGCACAATCTGAACATGCATGTATTAACCATACAAGTGCACTCACTAATAATTGAGAGATGCTTATGGGCCGGCATGCGACCCCGTAAGGTTATCTCCATCAACACGAATACTGTCGGCACAATTGAGATTCCCACATTTACGCATCCCGCGAGTGACAGAGACAAGTAATCAAATATAACTATTTGTTGTTATATGTATATACCCACCAACGCGATTAAATAATTGAAAAAGCTCATGGTTCGAAAGTTAATCTCATTTCGGCCTTTGTCAAAGTTTTGCTTTGTTGTCGCCTAACAAAATGAGAATTCGCGAATTTTGGGCTTATTGTGGAATGACACCTGTCAGTTTTTATGGTATTATTATTTTTTTTTTTTTGAGTTGATCAGTTTTAGTATTTTATCTTGTCGAATAAATAAGTTTTGCTTAAGTCTTTGCTCTTTACGTGTCTTGGGACAGGGCGTAGCACATTTCCGTCAAACTTAAATGTTTTGAGATGGAATTTTCATGTTTTTATTAGCAGGACAGACAATTTGACAAGCTAATAACAATTGAATCAAAGCCAGTATGCACATATCTTGCACATGTGGCTTAAACCGACAAACTTAGCCTGTTTGGCAGTTACATAATTATGAATTTTTCCACTATCGATCCGTCTAGTTTGGTGCTGCCAAACGTTTAAGTTGACATTGCCACAATTGCACGCAATTTTATCATTTTGTTGTAAAGTGAATGGAGAAGAAGAAAAAAAAACACCAAACACGCAATTTAATTTCCTGCCAAAATAAGCTTCTTGACAACTAAGATGAATGGAAAAAAAATACGAATATTTTGTTGCCTTGCATTTAAGTTGGCCAGTAAATGTTGTAGTTTAAGTGAAAGTTAAATCGATAGTTCACCCTTTATTTACGTATGTAGATGCATACTAGTTCGACATATTTGTGACGGTTTGTTTAAGTATTCAATTGGCATAAGTACAATTAATAATTATACTACGATAACTATGTATATGTGTGTGTGTGCGTGTGTAGAAATGACAACGTGAGCTGTGACCTAATCACGTTGCCTTCACTATGAGCAATGACCAGTCGTCAATGCAGATAAGAAAAAGCTCAATCAGTAAACTGAGCAGAGCCAAAGCTAAGCTGAGCTGAGCTGAGCTAGGCTAAGCTGCTTGAAAGTGCGTTGTGTTTGGCGTCTTTTAGTCGCTCTTTAGCCATGAAACGCATGTGGTTTAATGTGTTGGTGTTGCTGCTGTGGTGGTGCTGCTGCTGCTGTGTGGAAGGCCATTTGTTGTCGCAACCGGAGCTGGACACACATATACAGCTGCAGGAGCAGCTCATATCACAGCACAATGATAGCGCCTATGTACAGCGTATAATGCGATTGGCCAAATCCGCTGAAATGCGCAGCTATATGCAGCCAGAGTTGGGGGCTTGTGAGGATTTCTATGCCTACAGTTGCGGCAATTGGCCAAAGATCAATCCGGCAAATGCGGCACAGCCGCGCGAGACCAACTATCAACAGCAGCTGGCCAACGGCTATGGCCACAAGCAGCAACGTCTACTCGAGCGTCCAGCTGATTTGGAGAACGATGATGGAGCTGTGTTAAAGCTCAAAGAATTCTATGCCAGCTGTTTGCGCTTCCGGCAAACGCCTCAGTCAGTTTATCGCCAACAGTTGCACGAGATTGCAGCTGAGTTTGGACGCATGCCAGTCTTGTTGCTGGCGGGCCAACAGTGGCCTGCAAATGAGTTCGATTGGCTCGCCACTGTGGCGCAGATAAAGCACAAGTATGGACTAGATATTATGTTGCGTTTGCAGCAAGTGCCAAATCCACTAAATAAAACTGAAACTCGTTTGTACGTTGGCCAACCGGAAAAGCTAATTGTGGAGCCGAACCGTAGTGCTGTTGCGCAGAGAATTGCTAGACAACTGGAGCAGGATTTGGGTGTGGAAACAACTTTGGCACGGGGCACTGCGCATGAACTCGCCAAGCTGGAGGTATTTTTGGCCAAAGGCATGGCTAGTCGTCCAATTGGCTCGCTCGCTCTGCCACGCTCCACCGTGGAGCTAACAAATGCATATGCACCCACATTTAATCTGACAAGTTATGTGGAACTGGCACTGCATCGTCCACTGTTGGAAGAGGAAACGCTCTACGAGCATGTGGCCAGCTATCAGACGCATTTGCTATCCGTTGTAAGCCAAACGCCAGCTCATGTTCTGGCCAACTATATATTTTATCAGCTACTGCAAAACTTCTTCTACGAGCACTCCTCACCAGTCGTTGCTCAATGTTTGTCTAGTGTGCGGAAGCGCTTTCCCGAGCTACTTAATAATATGGCTTATAAGCATTATGGCGATGCGGCCACTTTGAGTGACATCAATGCAGTCTGGATGCAAATTAAGCGCAGTTTTCACGAAACTCTTGAGAGCTCTGCAACAGATTGGTTAACCATCCAGACACGTAGTCTTCTGCTGGAACAGCTGAATGCTACCCGCTTGCTAATCAATGGAAATGCAGAAGTGAATTTTACCCAGCGCTACAGTCAATTGGAATTAAATCCTCAGGAATATCTATACAATCTGCGTGCTGTCCTCAATTATAGCAGCCAATTTGTCACGCCACCTGTAGCAGCCACGTTGCCCAGCTACGACATGCTGGAGAATCAGGTGCTGTTACCTGTTTCGCTGTTGCAACCCAACTTTTTATGGTCACGTTTCTATCCACGTGCCTTGCGCTACGGCAGTTTGGGCACAATCATAGCCCATGAACTGGCACACAGCTTTGATCAAAAGAACAATTGGGATGAACCATCCCTGGCTGAGTATAAAAAGCGAAAGTCTTGCTATCGTTATCAATATGAACGTCTACGCTTTGGTGGCGACTATCTCTCGCCCACTGAGCTGCAGGATGACAATATAGCAGATAATACAGCCATACAGTTGGCATATTTGGCCTATAAGAGCTATTTGTCAAATCTGGCATCGTCGGCGCTTATTACAGAGACTCTGCCCCAGCTGAGCCACAGTCCGCAGCAGCTTTTCTTCATTAGCTATGCGCAGCTGCACTGCAACGATGCCAATGAACAGTTTCGGGATAAGCAATCTCTTCTCGCTGCAGGTACTCCAAATGCTCTACGCGTTCAGGGTGCGCTGGCTAATCTGGAAGCCTTTGCCAGTGCCTTTAAGTGTGCCAAGGATACGCCTCTGAATCCCAGTCGCAAGTGTCACATGTACACCATAAATTAAAGCTAATAAAAATAAGAGAGGGTTTATGAAAAAAAATCACTGAACTTATTAGAATTATACTTTTTATTAGGTTTAGTAAATGGCACATTTGAACTCTGGATCCATTGGTGCCTGCTGTGAACAGTTGAAAACCCAGGAGAATTCCTGGAAATTCGACAACGAGCCAATAACTCTATACATTCCCGGTGCATGATTATCCACCGTTGCCACAGAAGTCTTGAACAACGACAGAACATCGTCACACCACAGCTGAGCATAGCCCACAAAGAACAGCTGTTGAGGGTTGAGCTCGAGGCCAGCCAATGTTTCCTGTTCGATAACTGCAGGAGTCTGTTGCTCCAGCCAGCGTTGGTAGGCCTTATAGGCCAACTTGATGCCTGCATTGTCGGCAATATTCTCCGATTGTACCACACTCTCAGGCAGCCGAGTACCTCCATATTTGTAGTCGTGATATTGTGCCTGGAAACATTTGCGCTTCTCCTCGAACTCATAGCGTGATTTCTCATCCCACCAGGGCGCCAGATTACCATTGGCATCATAGTTGCGTCCTTCATCATCAAAGCCGTGCGTCATCTCGTGTGCCAACAAATAGCCCAGTGTGCCGTACTTTAAGGCCTGCGGATAGTTGGTATCCCAGAAGTAGCGTGGCTGCAGCAATGCCACCGGAATCGTTATGTTGTTTTCCAGTATATCATAGGCGGGTGTAAAGCCCAGCATTTCCGTGTTCTCCAGTGAAGCAGGTGGATTGTGCAGCCTCTCCAGCTTGCGCTTAGCCTCTGCCTGCAACACTTGTTGCACATTGCGCACATAGTTCAATCTATCCACAGTGACATTGCCATAGAGTGCCTCAAAGTTTTCATTGTCATAGGAGTTAATGTGAAGCTGCATTAGGTCCAGTTTCTCAATGGCCAACTGACGTGTCTTGTTCGCTATCCAGTCAAGCTTGTCACCCGCCAGCTGTTGTCGGAAAGTATTCCGTATCTGTTGCCAGACACTGTGCACCTCTGCCTCCGCCTCGGGGCTGCGATAACGCTCATATATCATGTGTTCGGCCAGCTTGCTAAAGAACGTCTTGGTTCGCTCAGTGCACCAGGTGCGCATATCGCTGTTTGGTTTGTCAATGCGATACTCCGAGAGTAGCTGCCACAGCACGTAGTTGGCAATGGTGGAGTTGGGCGTGGTTTGTAGTGTGCGCAATGTGTTTATCAAATAGCTATCGCTATAGATGTAGATCTGTTCGGGCACATTGTCTTGGCCTAGAACCAGGCCAAGAAACTCACTGATGTTCAAATGCTCGGCATACTTTTCCTGAAGCTCGGACACATTGTACAATTTTAAGTCGTCGACCAAGCTAACTCCCTGACTGAGGCTGCCCGCATTTAACTCGCGCTCGAAATCATTTATCTGTTTGGCTGTCTGCTTGGCCAAATGCGAGTCAATGTTAAAGTACTGATTTAGTTCATCGGCCAAGATTGCATCCATCCGGGATGTAAGTAGTTGGAGTGGCTGCTTGTTGTCCGGCGGACCCAAGTAGATTCTATTAATCGTATGATTCTTAATGTCCGACATAATATCGACAGCCAAAATGATTTGCTTGCCGTATTTATGCTGTATATTTGCAATGGTTCGCCACCAGCTAAACTCCGATGCATTCCATGTGTCCCCAGCTACAAAAGGCAGCTCGCTGTACTCCCGATAGATGCTTTGCAACGCCAGACGATAGTGGATATCCTCGCGATGTATTAGCAAACAGGATTGATAAAAACTCTGCAGTTTCACCTCCACCTTTGATTTCATCTCGCCAGAGTGCAGCAGCCTTTTCAAACGTCTATCGAATCCTTTCGATATCAGCTGAAACGTATCCGTTATAATATTTTTAAACAACTGGGCGGGATTCTGACGATGCCAGTTGCCGCAAGCGTAGCTATAGAAATCGTTGCAGGGCGCAATTTTTGTATTCAACATGCCCTTCATTTCGGCTACTTTGGATTGCCTAATAATCTGCTTAGCAAAATCCGTTGTAAGATCATCGCGTACGGGCGTATCGACATTTTCCGCCGGCAAGGCCACAGTGATGACAAACACTAGACAGAATACAGGCAGCAGCCGTAAAATGCCGTTCAAGTAGCGTCCTGACATGATTCTCGCCTTCAATTCAACTGAGCTACTACATTCGCTTTGTCTAGCCTCAACGGCATCCACTTATCAACGAGCTTTTGTTTCTTCTTGTTGTTGCTATTCGCCTCTTTCCGCCTCGCTGGGGTAGGTCAAATTGTTATCGCTAGTGTCGAGAGCGAGCGCCAGTCTGTGCTCTTATACAAGAAAACTAGCTTTAAGATATAGATTTAGCAAAAGTTCCGCCTTTAAATTAGCATACCTCAGTATTTATTTATTCGTTCATTGTGTTTATTTTTGAGTATTAATGATATTCATTTGTATTTGCAGCCATACCCATATTTTATATACTGGCCATTGTACCGGGTCTAATGCCATGGCACAGTGGCTATAAGTTCCTTTCGTTTTGTCACGTATTTGGCTCAGTGGCGCCTTGGTGTGGCAGCTTCGTCTATCATCTCTTTATGAACATTGAGAAGGGTGAGAATGTTTACTATAATCTACTCAAGCTGGACATGGTTGGCATCTGGGTGAGCCAGAGTTTTGGTAAGTGAGCGTATAATCTATAAATAAACACATCTCGAAAACGGGAAGCTTATACAAATACATACATAAACACTAGCACATACATATACAATATTTCAAGTACAGACAATGCTTATACTAGAGTAGAGCTTGAAGGGCAGCCTTAGAAGATAACGCATTTATGCATGGGATTCATATGTGCCTTCTCTTGGCACTCGTAGGCCTTAGCAAATCCATCATAGTTGGCCATAATTGCATAAAGTCTTACCTCATACGGAGCATGGGTATCGCTCGAAGCAATCGCTAAACGCAGTTCGGGCAGCAAATCCGAACACCAGATCTGTCCCAGTGCCAAAAAGAACAGCTGCTCGGGCGTATGCGACATGCGTGGCAGTTTCTCCGTATCCAACGAGGCATGCTTTAGCCAGTCAAGGTAGGCAGCATGGGCCAGGCGTATGGCCACATTGTCCGCTATATTCTCAGCCTGCAAGTGCATCTTGGTGAGTTGCTTGCCATTGTAGCTAAACTCACCGAACTGATCCATGAGGCACTGTTTTCGCTGCTCGAATTGTAACGTTGCATTCCGATCCCACCAATCCCTCAAGTTGCCTTGGCCATCAAAGGTGCGGGACAGATCATCAAAGGCATGGGCCATCTCGTGAGCCATGGAATAACCCACTGTGCCATACTTGAGGGCCATGGGATAGAGTTCGTCAAAGAAATATCTATGTTGCATATAGCTAGCCGGTATGATAACCCGATTGAAACAGGCTACATAAAAAGGCGACAAATTAATGCCATCATAATAGTTCATAGTTGGGGCCCTTTGCAGATCCTCACGCAGCTGCTGGGCTCGCAGCTTTAAAATACGTTGAACATTGCCAAAATAGTCAGCGGTGCTGATTACCAATCCACCATAGTATTTCTCAAAGTCCGGCGCCTCTGCGCCCAGTATATGAAAACTCATCGCCTTGAGCTTAAGCAGAGCCTCGTTTCGCGTCTGTTCGTTAAGCCAATTGCTGCTTAGAAGCATGTTGCCAAAGGCCACCTTAAGTTCCTGCCATAGCTGTCGCAGATTGCCGGGTATATCGGGATTCTGTTTCTCCAGCGAACGATATACCATGTGATCCACAAAGTCTGTGAATAGCTGCGTTGTCTTTTCCGCACATAGCTCGTGCTGCTTATCTTCCGTCTCAGCCGGCTTTATGTCGTAGTCGATGAGCAGTGTTGTCAGCATAAAGTTGGCTAAGATACGTTTGGGCGTTCGGGTCAACACCTTCTTGACCTGCCACAGATAACTCTCGACGTACTCGTACACCGGCAGCTGATAGTCGTGCTCCAGCCAGAGGTGAACAAATCGAGTTAGATTCAAGATCGGCCCATAGGTTTCGCTCATGTCATCGAGCATGCGCAATCGATTCATTTGCTCCGGCGGCAGTTCGTCTTGTGGCTGAATGACGCCCTTGAGCAGCTGCCAATGCACATTAAATATTTCAGCAGCTGTTTCACCAGCACGTTTCGCACTTAGTCCAAGTAGGCGTTGTAGCCTTAAATTCAGCTCTAATTGCCTGGCCATGATCTGATCAATTGCCTTGCGGCTGCCCAAATCATCGCGTTGGCCCAGATACAAGCGATTGCTCTGACTGTTGGCCAGGCCCGGGCTGACCTGGACACTCAGCAATGTTGCCTTTCCATAACGACTCATCAGACGCGCCATCATTTCCATTGGCTCGAACTGCGACTCATTCCAGGCGCTGCCCTCCAACGCGGGCAAACCACCAAACTCTTTGAGTATGTTCAGCAAATGTGGCCGTTGATTTAGCTCAAGTGTTGTTGTATTCAGGCAGGACTCGTAGAAATACTTGACACGCGTCTCCGTTGGGCTATCGGTGCTCATCTTGGGCTCCCTCAGTAACTGACGCAAGCGACGCTGATAGCTAGCATTGAGTGTCTCAAAGAAATCCTTGCTAATCGTTTTCTTTGTGGCCGGATTAATCCTGGCAAAGTTACCACACGCATAGCCATAAAAATCATCGCAAGGCTTCACACTCATATTAAGATAGGAACGCATGCCAGCGGACTTGGCCTGCCGCATGATCTCATGCGTTAATGGTGTGTTGATGTTAAGACCCTCAAAAACAGCTGCGGCGTTAACAACAACAGCCGGCACAGACAACACCAACACCATCAGTAATCTGACGGCGGAAGCGGAAATCGTAGCTCTCATCTTGCGTTGTGTCTCGCCCGATTGTCTAACTTGAACTGAGGCTTCGGGCAATATTGTTGGGGTGCTTATCACTGATTAAGACACACAAAACAGGTGCCAGCATTTCGGCTTTTCGAATGTCTTATCATGTCTCTCAAGCTTTTGCGCTCTCTTTTGCAGGTGCCTTGCCTCTGGTGACGGCGACAACGCTCTGTTTTCCTCCCATTCTTAAGTGGTTCATCATTATCTCATACTGTCTGCTCTCACTCTGGGGGCTCTATAAGGTAAGTGAAAAGTTACCAAGTAAGTAACAAACGTAAAGTTTTAAGTATATCAGCCAAGTTAACATTTACCTATGTGTGAATTTCATAGGCCTTAACCGCTAGCTCGCCATGGCAGAGACGCATGTGCTTTGGCCTGCCTTTTGCAATGCGTTCGGCGTTGACCTTTCTGCGTATACGAGGAATGGTTGGCGGCAGTCACATGGCCCTTTCCCATGTCTATCTGCAGGTGCGTATGTCAAGGCATTCCAATTGACTAACTTGCTATTTTTACCAAACAAATTTTTGGCTGGCCTGTGCGCATACTTACTTAGGTGGAAGTTGTAAGTTATATTTTCTTATACCTTTCTACACCTATTACTACATATGCATATGGACTAAGTGTAAGCCTAGGCCGTATGCAAAACAGTTGTGATGGTGTTGAACATTGAACACCAGCAAATACCAAAGTAACACAAGATTTCACCCCTTACTAATAAATGATTGTGTGTCACTCTCTGTTGTTGTTGTTGGATCGCTTCAGGATGGTGTTTCGATACTAGGCGGTGCTATTGGTGCCATGCGCATACCCGAAAAGTGGTTTCCCGGTCTGGTCGATTTCTATCTCAACTCGCACAACATAATGCATGTTCTGGTTGTGGTAGCTGTCTACTCAATGCATAAGGTGCGTTCATATCAATTTGTCATATCTGTGCCGAATAACTATTGACATTTGTTTTGTTTTCATTTTGGGTCAGGCAACCATTAAGGACTTTGAGTGGATGTCCACTCAGACGTGCAACTCAATTGGAAATGCCACGGAAGAGTCGCTGGCTCACATGGACCTATGACCCGCTTTATGGCTACTCCTGTTTCTGCTCCTCTCACTGCTGTTCCTGCTAAGGCCTCAACCACAGCGTGCCCCAATCAAATGGAAATGTAAGGGGCATGCAAACGCTGACTAGATGCAAAACGAATAACGTATCCAAAAACTAGAAAAAGAACACTAGAAAACAAAACCAATTGCTTCAAAAACAACAACAATTATGCTACTCGAATATACCGTGTATAAATGAGCGCGTGCTGTAACAGTAACAATAAGAATATAAGTATATATATATAGTGAATAGTGAAATATATGTACATATGTATATGTATAATTAGTACATACATACTTCGACTGTGGTATTTAGTATTAAGGGAATACGATGGTATGAATTGTTTTATGAATGATATGAATTACCGTTTCGCTTTCGATTACAACTTCTAGAAGCGATTTCCACAAACAATCTCTGAGTACTATATGAATGATATTTTCAATGATGTTGATACATATGTACCTCAATATGCTTACAACAACAACAACAACAAATACATTTAATTTTCAAATATAACTTTGTACCTCGTCGACTATAAAACAAAAAAACTTTAGCAAAAACAAAAATAAGCAATAAGAAAACGTATGGTTAATCTTAAAACTCTTCCTAGTTGAATTTCTATGAATATGAAATTTGTTTATTTCAAATGCTTAGTATTAGAATGAATTGTGAAAAAAACCAAAACTGATCCACTAATGCTTTTTTTGTGCCATTAGTTAGACCTAACAACTGGACAAGTGTGAACAAAAAATCTTCTAGCTAAGACGCTGCTGAATCGAATTAGTAAAACTTCCTAACGCCTTAGTTAAACCAACTTATCTAGCAAAACAATTAAAGTCTCCACAAAAATATATATTTGAATTTATTTCTCTTAGGTCTTAAGAGGCAGTTATACTAGCGTTTCGAAATTATAATATGGCAAAGTATTTTTATCCAACAGATGGAACAATTATGAATAACTAGTTTTTAGTAGTTTCAATAATTTACACCACGCCCTTTAGAGAGAAAGCATTAACAACGAATGAAACCAAAGCTAACAATTTTAGAAGAACAAAAGCAATAACAACATTATTAATGCTTGTAACAAGTTGTAACTTTAATGTAAGGAGCAATTATAGCAATAATATATTATACATACAAAATACATATATGATTTTCCAAGAAAGTTAATAAACATTAAACCCGTATAAAATGAGAATTGAATTAAAACTTGTTTACACCTATTACAATAGCGACTGCGTGATAAGGATATTTGAAAATAGCGCTCTACTTGAAAATTAAAATACTGCATGCTGAGCAGAAACAGTGTTGTTTGCTGTGGTATTCGCAAATTAAATATCAAACTAACAGTGTGACCGTTGGTGCTAGGTGTCTAGATTATACAATATAGACAAGTTGGCAGCACCGTTTTGATACGAGCTACATTGCATTTTGTTGTTTTACGTTTCGTTACAATTATTTTTAATTATCTAAACAAAAGAACGTGATATTAACATTCGGCAATAATATGAGCACGCAAACATCAGCGGCCAATCCCATAGCAACAAAGGCGGCCAATTTCTTTGAGCTGCAAGCGGCCTTCGAGGTGAGAACGAGAAAACACTGAACGAGTGTGTTGATAAAGCGAGGCGACACCGGTAATTGTATTTTCGCCCATGCTTATAGACTGCTCTGGAAAAGGCTATTGTCCAGAACGATGTCGAACTATTGGTTAAAGAGTACCATGGCTTTAGCGCCAACTCGGAACACGACAAACGTTCGCCCATGGATCAGGCATTTCGGGAGATCCTCATGAAACGACTCAGCGGTGATGTGGGTGCCATTGGTGCACTGGTGCGTCTTTCCGTGGAAGCGACGCGTGCCGATATTGTGTCTAATACTATACCTGTTGTGCTCTTGGGTGACACCTTTGACGTGATAACGCTGAGCAAGTGCGAGCAGATTTTCAAATTTGTCGAGGAGCTGGTTGAGGTCTGGAAAGAGGAGATCTTCTTTGCCTCGTGTAAAAATAATTTGCTACGCATGTGCAACGATCTGCTACGCCGCCTGTCTCGCACACAGAACACGGTTTTCTGTGGCCGCATTTTGCTATTTCTCTCCAAATTTTTTCCATTCTCGGAGCGCTCCGGATTGAACATTGTATCCGAGTTTAATTTGGATAATTTTACCGAATATGGGCTGGATAGCAAGGATCACGATGATATTGACAACAAGGAGCTGGAAGATACTGCAGAGGACATACCATTGAAAATTGACTACGATTTATACTGCAAGTTCTGGTCACTGCAGGATTTCTTTCGCAATCCAAATCAATGCTACAGCAAAGCCCAGTGGAAAATGTTTCAAATGGTAACTATTTCAAAATTTGTTTCACCCCCTTGCCTTACTTATGTGTCACCTTTGCATTTACAGCATGCGGAAAACATCCTACAGTCGTTTTCCAGCTTTAAACTGGAAGATGTGCGCCCGCACATTGAGTCCAATGGCAACAGCGACACTGGCCCACAATCCATGGATGTGGATATGGATGAGCAGGCTGTCGATGCCGTTGCAACGCTGTCTGCTCGCAAGGAAAATAATTTCTTTGCCAAGTTTTTAACCAATCCAAAGCTGCTGGCACTGCAATTGTCTGACTCAAACTTCCGGCGCGCCGTGCTAGTGCAGTTTCTTATACTCTTCCAGTATCTGCAGGTTAGCGTCAAGTTTAAAATGTAAGTATCTTTAAAGCTATGATGAGCTGCTCAGATTAAGTCATCAGATATTTGCAGCGATACTTACACCCTGACAAGCGCCCAGTCAGACTTTATCAAGGAGACGGAGCAGCGCGTTTATAAACTGCTGGAGGAGACGCCACCATCGGGCAGAAGATTTGCGCGCACTGTTCTCCATATGCTGCAACGTGAGGAAATGTGGAACAATTGGAAAAACGATGGATGCAAAGAATTTAAAAAGCCCGAAGAACCAGAGCCAAGCGAAGATGTCTCTAAACCCACACCTGCCAAACGATCAAAGCGTCCTTTAGGCGATAGTCTGCGCGATGCAGCACGCAATGGCAAGTTTTACTTTGGCAAGTAAGTACATTTAAACCCTTTGCGAACTGCAAGTGCAAGTGTACATTTTCTTATATTTTTAGTGACAATCTAACGCATCTGTGGAACCACTCGCCCGACAATTTACAGGCTTGCAAAAGCGAGGAGCGTAACTTTCTGCCATTGTTGGAAACGTATTTAGAGACTGCACATGATAAGAACGATCCTGCATTCGAGTGGCGTGCTCTGCGTCTTTTGGCCCGTCAAACGTCGCACTTCTTTTTCACCTTTATATCGCAGCCGTCTTGCAAAATATCCGACTACTTGGATGTGGTGCGCAAGCGTCTGGTGCGTGAAAAGGAATTGGCCAAGCAGACGAGCACGAACTCTACTAATTCGTCAGAGCACAATAATGGTTTGACTGCCAATAGTCAAGCCACAGAACAGGAGCAAGAGGGTGCTGTTGCCTTGCAGGATAACATGCAAGACCTGGAGGTTGAGGATTCTGAGCCTGTGGTGGAGGATGTGGACGAGGCGCCAGCACACGAAAAACCGCTAATGGTAACGCGTGCCCACATTGACGAAATAACGCCACTAATAGGCGAACCCTGGATGAAGGTGGGCAAAAAGATTGGCTTTACCAATGACGAGTTGCTCTTCTATCAAATGGAAAATCCAACCGCTGGCGTCGCATGTACCAAAATGCTTACCAACTGGATCTCAGAAGATGACGATGCTACACTAGAGAATTGGGCATATATGCTGGAAGGCCTGGAGATGCACAAGGCGGCCGATGCCATCAAGGCGATCATTGAGCGCGAAAAGAACGCAGCACTGCAGCCACAGTCTCAATCTCCGCCGGTAACAACGAACGACGTGGAAATCCTTTCCGACTAGCAAATTTAATTAACAGGCTCATTACTTTAATTATGTTTATAATCGTCAATTCCTCAATTATCACATGTAATAAATGGGCATGTCAAGTGACCCAAATATAGGTTTAACGCTTCTTCGCCCCAACTTGCGGATTACTGCGACGTGGCTTGTTGTGGATCATCGTTTCACAGCGTGGAATGTGCCGCTCGGCAGCCTGCTGATTAAAGCGCCTGCCACAATGCGGACACTGGATATAATCTGGATTCTCGGATGGCGGTGGCGGTGGCAAATCGCTCAGTTTACCGCCACGCGCCAAATGGGCCTGCACCTTCTTGGCCGCCCGGATGGCCTCAATGAACTCCTCGTGTTTCTTGCGCCAGCTGCTCTTCTTGACACCAGTGCTCAGACCCTGCTGCTGTGCCGCACTGCTGTATGTGGACTGTGAGCGTGCGACTGTTGGCTTTTTTTGCTGCTTTGTAAACAGCTCAGTGTCCGTGCCTTGCACACGCTGCTTCGAAGCATCAAATATCCGACGCTTGGTGTTCATTGTACGCTGACACACATCCTCGTGCTTGCCCAAACGGTCAGCGTTAAAGTGACGGCCACAAAAGCGGCAAGTTAATGTGCCCTCCGGCGGTAGTACGTCCTGCAAGAGTAATAGTAAATGTGTAGATTGTTGGATTGTTGCAGACAGGAATTACTTACCATTTGTATTTTGCTAACTGGAGATTTTGGAATAATCTAAGAAATTTTAATGATTTGTGTTAGTCATTATTATGAAAGCCTAGTTGATGATCCAAGACTTACCTGACGCACCTTTGCCGGCGTGGTGCGAACCTTTTCTGTCACTGAAGCTCGTTCAGCCGCCGCACGAGTAATTGTGGCCGCCGGCACTATGGTCGTTCTCATTGTCTTAGCCTTGGCGCTGCTAACTGGCGAGGAAGCTGTGTCCATTTGGCCATCTGTCTGATCCTTTTTGGGTGGCGTTTTGCGCGTTATCACTGGCCTTAATCGATTTGCATTGCCCACCGTACCGGATGCATTGTATTTGCTGTTGCTGTTGTTGTTATTCCTATCACTGACTACGCGACCGCCAGAGACGGGCTTCTCCTTAAGACTCATTGTGGAAAGACCCTTGACTAACTGATCCGATTGTTGCTGTTGACGCGCCTCACCAATGGGCTTGAGCGGATTGCTGCGATCAATGCCGGCTCCGCGACGTCGTTCGTCAAACATTTGACGCACCTTGCCATTGCCTATGAGCCTAGTAGAGGCTGCCCTGCTCGACATGGCCGTAGCAGATTGGCTATTGTGAAGCTCTTGACGTCGCTGCTGTTGCTCCTCTTGCGTCTTTTGCTGGAAGCGCATCTAAAAGGAAGGAGAAGAAAAATAGTAAATAAATACAAAAGAGTTTATTTATTATTGTTTATGCTGTTTTACAGGCGCAGAGTTGCTGCTGTTAATAGTATTTATGTATTTGTCATGGTTGGGTGGAAGATGGCTTAGCGCTTCCAAGAGACGCCTGGCTGCCCACGATTCATTAAGCTTTAAAGGCATTATTGGATCTTGCATTGTGGCATAGCCCAATTCCTGCTCGTCGTAGTAGTTCCCTTCGTTGTCGCCCTCATCCGTTAGCGACATGTTCTCGTCCGTGCGAGTTGCGCGTGTCGACTAAATCGTACGTAAAACTGGACATTAGCATGTCCGTTTCCCCGGAGTGGTAATTAATTGAATGTGTGCATGTCAGCATTAGTGTGTGTGTGTGTGTGGGTGGTTGTTTGTTGTCTTTGTGCCTTGACCAAATGATGAGCCACCCTTGCAAACACCCTGCCTGCCATTCAAATCTCTGAACCCATCTAAACACCCACCCACTCGCGTCACTTACATGCCGCCAGTACATAAATCCACGCGCCACACGACTCGCTTGAACGAAGCTGACTTTGGCGTTTGCCGCTGTTGTTGCTGGCGTGGCAAAATAGTTGGATTTTGCGGGCATGCTTTCCCTGCGCTTTTTTTCTTCTCTCTTCTTTTTAATAGTCAATCACTGCATATGCGTTGTGGGCAGCCATGGCCAGTCGGGCGACTCAATGCAGAAGCCGAAGAAATTGAAATTTATTTTCCTTTCTATTATTGAGCAGTACGAGAAATCAGCGTTGCTGCTACTTTGTATACTTCCTATATTGCTAGCTGTTGTTGTTTGTTGTTGTTGTTGTTGTTATTGTTGCTGCATGCCAATAACAAAAATCAATGGCTGCAACGCGGCCCCCCTACGTTGCCATGGAGCATTGCGTCCTAGCAAACAACAACAGCAAGCAGCTGGTAGTTGAGGGAAATGAGATTTAGGTGGCATTTGTTGCACACGAACAATAAGTCGAGCAGTCTGGTAGAAAAAAAAGGTGACAACACTCATGGGTTTGCCCCGACTCAAAAGGATTGTGCTCGACACCTGATGCCGCCCCAATCAGTGATACAAATCTTGTGCAACAATTTTCGAGCTTGTTTCGTTGTTGTGCCGTTTGTCTGTGTGGTTCTACTGTACGTGTTTACAGGCAACTAATTTGTCATAGAAATTTAATTTGTATAAAAGGGTATAGCAATATTAAGTATACGTCAATCTACACGTGCTTCCACATAAATGTAGAACATATTGCTGAAAAGTATTAATACAAACTGGGTTGCCTTATCAAATTAATTGTCTTTTAATCAGCGTCCAGCAATTTTAATAGTAAGCCGTTAACATATAATTAAAAGATATCAATGTAGTTTAAGCATAGAAGAATTTTACGGAGTACAAAGAACTTTGTACAAACGGGAATATTTTAAATTTGGTATATTAATCCACCATTAATTATCTTAATTACCTTAGATACCAAATGTCAAAAAAAAAACAATTACCTAATATACTTGTACAATAATTAAGAAGCTTTGTACATTAATTAAGCGATTATTTTATATTCAAAAGTTGCTTCACAAAGCGTTGTTAAGTCATTTTGTTTTTTTCTTGGACAGGGGGCGTTTTGCGTGAAGACTTCACATAACCAAATAAGAACAAAAAACTATAATTAATTAGCTGACATTTAGTTGCAAAAGTTTTAGCAAACAACCAATGGATGAGTCTGGTCTAGACAAGAGCATCAAACATCAACTCAGACCGTATATGGAGCGTTTCGGAAACGGACTGCCCAAAAAAGAGAACAGGCGGCAAATAATTAATTGCCAATGACCAATGGTCAAAGTCGCCTTTCGTGTGTTTGGCACGCTTCCTGTCAAACTCAGCGCTTAACTTACCCGCATTTGTCCCAGCCTTGAGGTTGGGTAATCACCGGCAGCATCATGTGACGCCATCGCTCTCCCAAATCGAGTCCCACTCTGTCTCTCTCTCAGTTAGTCGCTTTGGTAGTGTAGGCAGCAGCAGTTGTCTCGACACTGATGGCTGAATGGCTTTGACGATGACGCAGCACGACTGCTTGGCTTGTGTAGACCCGGCTTAAAGTCTTTGGTGACTCATGTACAGACGAGAGTTTTGCTGTCTCGTTGTGCCTAAAAATAGCTAAAACAAAAAGCAAAAAAAAAACAAACATAAATAAACAAAATCGTCGACCGTTTTGAGTAACAATCAGCTTATGTGCAACTGTGAATGTCACCGCAGGAGGCGTTAGTGCAAACAGGGCGCTAATTGTGTGTGTGTGTGTGGGCGCCGTCTGGAAGTCGAAGATCAAGTCGATAGATCGAAGTTAAAGCCGTACCCAGCTACAAGTCGTCGTAGCACTGTGGGCCGTGGGCTGTCTGCGACATTTAGTTGCTCCTAAAATGGGCTGCTCAATGAGCAAACTAATTGAATTGAATTTTATTCGCTTACCAAAATTGTTTGAGCTGCGTTTAACCACCAGCAAACCATATATTACACATGCATGTATTTGTACTTGTTTATGTGCTACAAATAGTATGTATTATACTATTTTCGCCTGTTTCAGACTTTACTGAAAACAAATAACGAATTGATGTTTATTGTGGAATAACGTTTGGATTGTTTTGGAATTTTATGTTTTCTCTGTACAACTTAGTATTAAATCTGGAAATTTATAAATGCCAATTGTACAGTCAAAGTCAACTTAGTTTGAGAAAGTAAAATGGCAACTCTTTTGCCATTTTCTTCCCTTTTCATATGCTATTAAACAAATAACACTTGTAATCTATAGGCTTAGGGAAAGAGGATTATAACTTATTTTCATAAAGGTAATATGTGACATCCAATATGTTTTTAAATATATAACAATTCATTGTGCTTTCATATTACCATGATAATCAGCTTAAATTGGGTTTCCTATTTCCAATTGAGCTTAGCGTATTGACTAGTCACCATTGTCGCCCACATTCGGCAACACACAAAGCAATTAATTTATGTTTATTTTTTGGCACACGTTCGAATCTAACTGTTTGTTCGAGTGTGTGTGTGTGTGTGTGTTTGAGGTGGCTTAAGTGTTTTGTGTGTGTTGGATTTTTGCTGCGCCAAGTGCTTTGATTTGCATAACTTTTCAAGCTAAACAACTTACCAATGCTATACGCTTGCTGGAATGTTTATTTAAAGGGCGAAGGGTAAATGAAAGCTCTTTTAAGGTGTAATATATACCAGCTGGAGAAGGAGCTTGGCCGGCTGGTCTGTTGGTCAATCCACGAGTTTATTGACACAGTTAAGCAACTTTAACGATAGTTGAACTTTTCAGCACCGGCGGCATAAAGTGGGACACGACAGGACGGCACAGCGTTAGTTGGTCAAAACTGACAACGGTCAAACGGCAATTACGCATACGTCGCGTGTGCCCGAGTCAAAACAAATCAAAGAAAAAAACAATGGTTAAACAAAATCCGTGACAGCACACGAAACACACGGCTTGAACTGTTTACATAGAAGTCTGCCAGCGGACTGAGACAAAATTGCGGCCGCACACAAAGCCAGCGTTAAAATCGGAGCGCCAGCCAAACAAGTTGTGAACAAACAGCTGCAGCAGTCGCAGAGGCATTGGCAGCGACTTAAACAGAGGCAGAAGCAGAGACAGTGACGGAGAGAGAGAGCGAGAGAGAGCTAGAGTCAGAGAGTCAGACAGTGGCTGTCATTGCACTGATCAGTCGATGATGATGGTGGAGACAATGACGCTGTTGAAAAAAAGTTTTTAAAATTATAAAAAAAAAACACAATGTGCGTGCTTCATTCCACAAAAACATATACATATATATTTATCGCTCAATTTACTGTATTCGCTATTGTTATTGTTGTTGTTTTTCGTTTATCAACATTTACAGATGTTTGCTTTCCATATCAGCATTTAACTCTCCAACAACTTTTGACTCACATTTGATTTAAGTCTTATATATATATGTTAAGACTCGTACAGTATTCCAAGTAAATATTGTTGTTCTTTTTTTTGTTTTATTAAAGCAGCTTGTCGCAACACAACTTTAAACATAATTAATCATACGTATACATATACTATTACTCAAGTTTCTTAAACCCTTTCCTCTTGGCAGACTTGGCACTAACAATTAATCAATAGAACTTCAGCCAATCAAGTGTTTTAACAGATACATACATTCGTACAAAAAAAAAGTAATTAACAAACATTTTGTATTCACAAATCATTTTGATATTAAATAGTGGCATTTTTAAAAATAATATTAAGTAAGTGCATTCTGCATTCTGCATTCTATTGCTCACATTGCGTTTCTTTTGCTCATCATATTTGTTTATATAATACTTATTATTCATTACTTTTCATTTGTTTAGCTTTTTTGTTTAGCGGTTTTGAAACCTAATAAGTGCGCACTTTGCCATTTATTTTTGTTATTTTTGCGTTATTTTTGTTGCTTCTCTTTAAGTTTAGTTTAAGCGAATTATTATCATATTTTTTTCTCTTTCATCATTTTCGTACAACATACATTTAGCATGATAACATTTTAAATTATACATATATCTGACTCAAATGTGAGTTGTGAGTATTCGTTCGTTTGCCATTTTCATTACCTTGCCTTTTGTTCTGTGCGAGTTTGTGGCTCATGAATATTTTGTTGTTTTTTTGTTTTGAAATCTTTTTCATACATTCAAGTATAGGCAAATATGTATATGATTAAAAATATATATATAGACACCTTGTATGCATGCACATACATTAATTACTAGTAGTTACTTTTGCCATAGCTAAGCCATCTTTTGCGAGAGTATTTGCATTCGAGAGTAGTGAAAACTAAAATCCATTCCGATTCTATGGCAAATGTGAAGTTCGGCCAGCCGAATTAAGTCACTTTTAAATGTTTTCTTGTGAATATATTGATATATTGTATAGACCATACAGACATATACATCTATGAATGTGTTAGCATAAACATTTCGCTGATCAAGTCAATTGATTTCGTGCTACTTTCCATTATGGTTTAATGCATGTTGTTTTGGTTAATATGCTGCTTACATTGACTAGTGCTGTATGTATACTATTTTGCATTTTGCAATTTGCCAAAAATCAAATACAAAATTTACAGCGATTACGTTTACGTTTACGTTAACATTTACGAATACATTTATAAATACACACATACATAACATTCGAAGCCGTTAAATTACGTTACACATACGAGTTCGGGTACATTTAACAATGAGACGGCAACATCAACATTAACATCAATTTCAACATCAATATCAATATCAACATCAACATCAACATCAACAGCAACGACACTGGCAGCTGACAATAAACAACAATTACTTACGCTACTCTAAGTGCTAGGCGAACCGGCTACCGGCCTAGGCGTCGTATACGTAATGCAGCAGTTTATGCTCATAAAAATGTGCTTGAAACGTTTGCCCCGCCTACTGCTGGCTCGCAATTACCTTGCGTATCATTATGCATTTGTCTTTCGATTTCAATTGTTATCTCTAAAATATATTGTATGTATGGCTTGCGATAGTCTTACATCAAATACAAATGGTACTCTACATAGTTGAACTATGTGATTTTCAACCGTTTTATATGCAGCAAAAATATAAATCATACATACAGTACATGGCCGTTCAAAAAACAATTTCTTTTTACCATCGTGTACAATTGGTCTACAAAAAATGTATATACATATTGTGTATATCTAAAGTATAAATGTTATTTTCTTATTATTCTTTTGCATATTCTTGAACTGTTTTGCATGTGGTTTTTTGCTTAATAAAGTTTATAAAATATGTTTTGCATTAAATTAAGAGCGGAGGATTGAAGTACACATATGTACACATACACATACATACTTATGTTATGTACCATATTAAAACCTGACCGTTGAGCTCTTCATTTAACTGTCGTTATTCACTTTAGTCATGGAGTTCTTGTGCGATGCTTGCGGCTACTTAACGTTTCCTTAGTTTCTAGTACAGTTGCCACAAATAACTCCGATAGGCATGCCCATCCATTTCTTATCAAATATCAACTATTGATTTTCAATTTCAATGTCGATATCGATTTTGTTAAGATATATATAAATATGTATTACGATTACTAGCCAAACGCAAGTCGACGCAAAGCCTACCCACTTATTTATTTTTGTTTTGTTTCATTCAGTATGATTTTCATTCATTCTTAATAACCGTGATTGTCGAAGTTGGTTTTGTTTTGTTTGTGGTATTCAAGTTATATAAATTAGAACAATTCATGCAATGTTCGTTCGCTTCGTTTGACAATTAAATTACATACAATTACATTATTTATTTGGGCTACACTTCAGACTACAAGATAATGCTGACGATAAACTCGAACGCCTGCCTAGAAGCACATCGATCAGCTGTCGCTGCCATTTAACTACTTATTAAGATACATTTCTAAACATTTTAAAGCCAACATTCAATGCGTCTCTAATTTAACGTCTATACGACAATTGCTTAAGTCTTTTAGTCTACATTACATTAAGGAGTGTTTGCTTATTTTCTTTTCATATGTTTTTGGTTTTGGTTTTGGTTTTGTTTCTCTCTTTTAACTAAGGCTGCATGGACTCAGGTTAAGGTTTTCTGTGTTACTGTTGCATCGATTACGATAACAATATCGACTTTGACTGCGTTTCGGCTTGCATCGATTTACTCTGAATTAGTTACACAAATATACATAAATGTGTATAAATATTTGAATATAGTTAAACATACGTACAAACATATGCATATGCTAGGCACTGCCTACCGCAAAAATTTAAACACACACATATTCACAATTACTTAATCTATTATCTATGGTGTAATTGTTAGTTGCAGCTACATTTAGAGGGCATACGGTGTTACAAACTAAATTAATATGCAGAGAGGCAAGACATTTCTTGTTACCCGTATATTCATACATTTATTGTTTGCTATATGACTAGTTTTGTTTTCTATTTTCTTGCAACATTATGAAAACCTGCACATTATTTGTGGTTGTTGTTGCTATTCATATATATCTTTGGTTTTCAACTGTCCCCGAAAGACACATTTCACTTAAACTAACATTTTATTTCTAAACGTTGTTCTTTAAGGTTTTCGTAGCGGCGTTTTTCTCTTATTTTGTGCGCAAGTGCGCACAAAAATGTTCAAATTTGTTAAATACAAAAGGCAACTTTTCTTTTGTTTTCATTTTAATTAAACAATTGTAAATGCTTGATGAGTTTTGCTGAAAATGGCCGTTTGAATAAGCATCAGGTATTTGGAATGAAGGCCCCTGATTTATATATATATATTTATATATATATATGTATATGTATATGTATATATGTTTAAAAAGGTTTTGGTTATCAGAATTCTATTCTATTATAAGATTATTACGTAACAAAAAAACGTTGTTTGCGAAATATCAATCAAAATCTGTACTGTTTGGCATTTAAACATCGAGTGGTTTGTTTTTGCTTTGTTTTTTTGTTTTTTGTTTTGGTATTTTTAGGTGATATCCTAAAAATTTTGAATAATGTCAGGTGCTTTCATTCTAAACATTAGAACTTATTAAACGCTTTTGCAATGCGTTTGATAAACGGTGGATAATTGATGCATGTTTATGCATTGATTCTTATGTGTTTATATCAATATTTGCGATTAATTTATTTGTATTCAACTTTACTTTATCAGTACGGGTGGGTTTCTGTGTATGTGTGTGTGTCTGGCTTGGTGTGCTTGGGGTTTTCATATGCGCATTACAACTAGAATTTTTACTATATTTTTTTTTCTTTCTTTCATATATTTATTTATTTCAATTTAACCTGGTTTTCCTCTTGCTTTTTTGGTTGGGCCATAGCTACATTCCACATAGCAAAACTTTATGCCATTATACATATACATATATACCAAACTATAAAAATGCTGTATGTGAACATATCCAGCATGTTCTACACAATTACAAATAACGTTGTCGTTTTATCGTTTATTATATTTTACTAATTGGCTGCGCTATAAAATTTTTTTAAAAATTGCACACCAAAAGCGATCTTCGGCATCGAAAACGTTTAAGGGAATCATTATAAAATGCATAAAAAGTTACTTAGTGTATTAAATACTGTTTGGTTGGTTTGTGTTTTTTCTCCTTCTTCATCTTCATCTTCTTCTTCCAACTTCTTCCTCGTCCGTATGCACGAAAAGTATATAATTTTTTTTTACAAACTTTTTTCGCTGATTTTTGTTTTTTTTTTATAAGCTGATAAAAGTTCTTTCCGTTGGCGTTGCTGTGTATCTCAGTGTGTTCGTGTGACTGTATCTGTTTGTGTGTGTGTGCGCGTTATGTGCAATGTCTTTTTAATACATAATTTTGCCATATGCTACACACACACACACACACACATGCACACAATACATTCCAGTTCTTAATTGGATTCTACACGTTAATTAGCACACTAAGAACAAACACAAACACCGAAACACAATCAAAAACACAAACATACGCCGCTAACATAAACATAAACATGTAGATAATACAACATCCTTGTATATATACTCGTACATCACGGCATAATCTAATCAGATGAACATGCACTTAAGCTTTGACAAACGGTGGCGTATACGCAACGTGACATTGCCAACATATATAAATAGGTCACTATATCCATGTTTATGTCAATAACAACGCCTAACAACGCAACACAAACTGCATTGTTTGCCATTCTACGAAAGCGATTACAATTAAATTCTCCAAATACTCTGTAATATATAAATATGTTTGTTTGCTTTTTTTTGTTTGTTTGTTTTGTTTTTAAACGCGACGTCATTTAATATTTTGTTATTTGTTTTCTGTATACGCCGTGCGCTTTGGGTGGGTTCGACTGCTGCTTGGAATGGCAACGTTTTTTTTTTTTTTTATGTTGGGGGGGGGGGGGGGGAATTTGTTGAGCTGTGAAATTAAAATATGAAATCGCCACAATCCATGGCATAGTCAAAGTCCTCGCCGCCCAAATCATCAACGCCCGTGGAATGAAAATCAAAGCCACCAATATCAGTGTGATAGACAGCGCCGCTGCACGAAGTGTCTATCAGATTGGTGCAGTGCGTCGTGGGCAGTGCATGAAGCGTAAAAGTGTCCTCGCACTGTGACCAGGTGAGACCGCCGCTCCAGACGCCATTGGGCAGCGTTGCCCAGCCCCAGCCATGGCCCCAGGGCAGAGCACAGGCCAGCGACGCCTTAGCATCCGGCCTCTTGCTGAGTATGGCAACAGCTGCATCGCTCTTAACCAATGGATTCTGACTGTAGAGCAGCCGCTGTGTGGTCATAGCTGCCGCTGAGCTACGATGATGATGCCTGCTGCTGCTGCTGCTGCTGGAGCCAGCCGATTTGCGTTGCTTCACCTCGGAGTTGGTGGCCGCTGAGGTTCAGAACAGAACAGCTGCACTTAATACCCTTTCTCTAACATGCTTTTGCTCTTATACTTACGTCTTATGCGAACGAGTGGACGCCGCAGCACGTTCATTAGATGTGGCTTGTCCACAACCAATTCGATCTGCGGTGGCGGCGGCAAGGTTTTTGTTATAGCATCAATCCAGTCGCTTACCTCTTGCTCAGACTTGGCCAGCATCCAGTAGACTTTGGAACGTTTGCGGCGCGAGCCGAGCGCAATTAGCTGTGAAACGCTGACGCCATCGGGCAATGGAGGACGACGCGGTATTTGACCGGTCCAGTGTGCAATGGCAAGCATTTCGGGTGCCTCCTTAACCAGTATCTTGCCCGATGGCGACGAACGACCTGGCTCTGTGAACCAAGCCATGGTCGAGTCATCATACAATATAACCCATTCCTCAGCCCAGCGATTCCATAGCATTTGTTCTGCAAGCAAAACGATTATCATTTATGTCTTTGGCTTACTTATTTATTAATGCCTAATACCCAATCGGATGTCTTAAGGAGCCCGGAAAGCTTAAGCAAAAAAAAAATCGTGCCAGTCAGCAAATAATAAGGCCTACATTGCTATTTTCTACTTAAAGCGTTTATAGCATTTATAAAATCTATTAAAGAGTCTATAAATAATAAATAAAATGCATGCACTGCGTTTAACTTTTTCCCTCGATGAGAACACACAACTGGCGCATAATTATATTTTTCCTCTCTCTTTCTAGACATATATTTTTTAATTCAAAAAAGTTATATTTCTGTGCTACCCATTAATGTCAATTGACAAGGACAGCATGTTCTAGTTTCTGATTGTATTCCAGTTGTGGTAGTTAAGGGCTAGTTTTTGCTGCACACAGATTAAATAGTTCGCTGCAGGCATAAGTCCACTAAAGTTATGACACAGATAGAGATAGAAAGAGAAACAGAAAGAGAGAGAGAGAGCGAGAGAGTCGTGTGTTCGTTGCCGATAACAGGTAGTCAATAATATATAAGGCATTTGTTAATAAAGCTGTCAACTGCAATTGGCATTTTCGCTTTCAATTTGGTATCAACAAATCCGGTTGCACAGAATATTTGCATATTGAATACTCACTTTTATAGCGCAGTAGGTAACCTCCTTTGATTTGCTTGCCACCGGTACCTGCAACAACAACAAAAACAACAACAATAACAACAGCAATGTGAAAAAGAAGGTAAGAAAAATATATATATATATGCATTTAGTATAGAGCATCGTAGAACTCATCTAAGCCGCTTCCGCTGCAGCATTTCGCTCGATATTTAATTGAAAACGCCATACGCCAACACCGCCTCTCAATTTTCCAATGTCAAATGAACGCTGGCAAATGACTGGCATGGCAACGTTATATACAACAGCCTCTCTAATCTGGCTGAAAACTTAGTTTTCGTCGCAACTGGACCTCTTGCCAAACGGATTGGTGTGAGTGTGTGGTAAGAGTGTTTTGTGGGGTTTCAAATGAATTTTCGTTTTAAATGACAGAGTGCCGAAACATTGGGAAAACATCAAATTCTCATTTTCACTACCCTTCTCTTGAGTTTGACAGCACTAAGCCCAAATGTCCCAATGCTCCACTGCCATCCAGCATCATGCTGCTTTTTGAGACGAGACAGGAGAGACATTCATTGAAGTATTATTGCTGACATCCATTCAGTTGAATAATTGATTAAACCACATATCGTCAGCATAGTTGGCAGTAAGAATTTTCGGTTGAGCAAATTAATTAATAATGGGTTGATATGACATGAAAAGTGTCTTAATAAATACATATTTGCATTCTCTGTTAAGCATATATGGTATTTATTTGTATGCTGCAATTTGTTATCAACTTGTGTCTAATCATTTCGTACCATACAAATTCCCATTAAATCGCATAAATGCTTAACGCAATTCTCGGAATAATGTTTACAAAAAGTTCAATTATTCGGTGTCTGGATAGATTACAGCGCACAAGAGGATAATTGGATCAGGCTACAAGTAAATGCGAAAACGTTGTTTTTATCAATATATTAAGTGAAATGCGGATTCATGGAATATGTATGCAAATGTATTTGTTGCTGATTGGTCGCATCGTCGTTGTCATCTTTGCAAGTAATTGCAGTCGTCGGTAATGGGATTGCTGCATATAACAGGGCATTGATAAGTAAATGCCACTTGGCATGCTTTAAGGACTGCAGTTGAGTGCATCGAAATCCAATTGAAGTGAGCCACTACAATTGTCTTATATGCTATGTGTCTGTGTGTGTGTGTGTGTGTGTGTGTGTGTGTGTGTGAGCGCATAAGTGTTGCCCTGATGAATATGATTAGGCATAAGGCGGATATAGTGCCTGGCAATAATTTCACTTTGGCTGCTGATAGCTTGTCAATGCAATAAGCTGACACAGCAATTGAAAAAAGGCTCAAGGCATGCCTGCAGAATTTCTTGGCAACCTAAAACCAAATGCAGACGATAAAATATATATATATATAATATATATATGTTTGTGTGTGTGGATATATGGCATAGCCGAGAGATAGAGACGATGAGCTGGATTGAACGAGGTCGACGAAGGACACTGCGCTGAGTTTGTGCAAGCAGAGAAGCAAAGCAGACAGTCACAACTGACAAAGGACAAACCGGACAGGGAACGGACATCATGTGTGCCACTTCAGTGCACGCATACACAAGCCCATACATATTTTACATCCTAGCCATGCAGCACATCCACGTGACAAAGCAGCTGAAATTGCAAGTGGCTGCAACAGACAACGGCAACAACAACAACGACGACAACGATGAAAGCAGAGACTTAGACGACACACGGTTGCAAAATCATCTTGTACATAATTGTTGGACCGACTGAGGTCGGTTTTCTCCCTCCCTCTTTCTCTCTCTCTTTCGCTCTCGATCTGTGTGTGTGTGTGTGTGGGAGGGTTTGGTTTGGGTTATGCGGGCTGAAAAGGAAGTGCTGTACACTTGCATGATTTATGCACGTGGATGCTTACCACCTACTGACAACGACAACGACAACGACAACAACGACGACGACGAGGACAGAGAAGCGTTAGTTTCGCTATTTTGAATGGTTGGGGTTGATGTGGTTGGTTGGCTGGGGCTGATTGTTGTGTGTTGGCACTGCTTAATGATTTAATGCAGTTTATGTGCTCGGGCCAATGGGCGTGGCAGCCACTGTCGCTGATTGCAGCAGCAGCAGCAGCAGCAGCAGCGGCAACAGCAGCCGCAGCATAGCAGCAGCATAATAACTGTTACTGCAACTGCAACCGCTGCTGAATTCCACTTAATAAGTTTGGCACAAGTGGGCGTATGTACTTACATATGTATGTCCATAATGGGCAGGTCAACAATGCGACCGCAGCGACAGATAGAGAAACGGAAACTGAGAGACAGAGAGAAAGAGAGAAAAAGTGAGAGAGAGAGAGAGAGAAAGCAACCACAAGCGTGAGAGAAAGAAAGAGTATCACACGCACACGCACATGCCTTTGTATGCGAATTCATTGAGGAAAATTGTCAGCCAGGCGCGCGGAGCAGCGAGCGAGAATCGCTAAAAACGAGTTCAAGGGTTCGCTCTGAAAAAAAACGGGGACAGCCCCATATTATACACATACATATACAGTAATATCTAAGTGCACACACACACGCACACACCCGCACAGCTCCTGTTTTATGGGGCTGTGGCTGTGGCTGTATGGCTTAGAAACTTACCCATGGGCTGCTGCAGCTGCAGTTGTTGCTGTGATGTTGCTAGAAATGATTCCTCATTATTTGGCTTCACCTTTGAGCACATGGAGAACATGTTTGTTGGCTTTGTCTTGCTTTTATCGTTTGGCTGTGATTTGCTGTTGTTGTTGTTGTTGTTGTGATCTCAGTTTTTTGGCAGCTCTTTAGTTGGTTGTTTGTTAATTGATCAGTAAGCGAGTTCGATTATTCGTTTGTATTACGATGTTTATTGACGAATCGGTTGTAACCTCTTTTGTGCCGCCACCGAAAAAAAGACAAAGCAGTGATGTCAGCAGCTATTCAAGCACACACACACACACATGCGTGTGTATAAAACAGACAAATGTAGAGAAAGTGTTTTTGGCCGCGTCAAATAGCTGCGGCAGGAACAAGACAAAAAAAAAACGCGCGTGTTCCGTTATCAGTGTTCAAAGTTACAACAGATTCACACACAAAAACACATCATATACATGCATATACACATCAATACACTCACACACAAACGCACACACATATACACATACATGGGCGCGCGAAAGTGTTTGCTGCTGCTGCTGCTGCTTCTGTTGACGTCGCTTTCGCTTTCGGTTTGGCCGTTTTCAATTGCTATCGGTATCGTCGTTGTTTTTGTTGCTGCGAGCAACGCCTTTTTTGGTCAGACCACTATTGTTGTTGCTGGTGTTGTTATTGTTGTTTTTGTTTTTGCTGTTGTTGCTGCTGCCAATACACTTCCGATGATGATTGAAAGGGTCTGGGGCCTGACCTCGCCTGCCGCTAATTAGATTTCCAATTGTATGTTGTTTTTGTTGCCTTCGTATTTTTTGCACTTTTCTGTTGCCTACTTTTCTGGGCCTGGCTCAAACGCGTCCAGCTCGCCGACAACCTACAGCAAACTGAAATGGTTATTGCCTTTCTCTTTGTTTGCCGTCAGTCAAAAAGGCCACCGAACGACTGTTTTACAATGACACACTCAAACGCACGCACACACACATGACACAAGTATTTAGATTTGATTTTTTATTGTTGTTTTTCACTTCGTTCCTATATATTTTTCTTGGAATTTTTTAGTATGAGTGTGGCTGGATTGGTCACTAACTGCTATTGCTGCTGCTGCTGTTCCTGCTGCTGCTGCTCCTGGTGCTGCTGCCAGTTCCTGTCTCGGCTTGGGTTGTCCGCTGTCGCACCTCTGTGTGGTAAAACGGCCGAAACTCGACTGACGGTCTCTGTTCGGCGGGACTCGGAGGTAAGCGTTGTCTGGCTGTGACAGCAGCCGAGTCCTTTGCCGAAGCGCTTTAACGAAGCCGCATTAAAAGCTCTCGTTTAAGGACTAGGACAACACAAGCACACTCAGACGCATGTTGGGGTGGGTCGAGCGGCATTTGCTGCTTTTGCTGCTGTGGTTGTTGTTGTTGTTGTTGTTGCTGCTTCTGCTGGTGTCCTTCAACGTCCTACACAGCACGATGCGTCTAAATGCCGATTCCACTGGCGGCAAACGGCCCGCCAAACAGATGACAGCAGACAACAGACAACAGACAGCATTTAGCATCCAGCATCCCACTTTCCCGAGCCGAACGCTACCGCTGCTGCGTCACTTTCACTCATTCTCTCACCCTCACTTTCAACTAAAGCTGAAGCTTTCTATTTGTTTTTTCTCTCTGACTGGCTCTCTTCGGCGTTAGTAGGTTACTTGCACACACACTCGCATACTTATATGCACACACAGCCAGACATACCACACATATACATATATAGATATATGTAGGTATTCGTACTTGCAGTTGTCGTCGCCCTCTTTGCCCCGCCTCCTCATGTTGTCGACGCTATCGTCTGTCACCGTTGTCTTTCACTTTCCGTGTTCATGTTTTTTGGGCATAATACAAGTGGGCTTCGGGGTCGGAGCCAGTGAGTTTGTGCTGAAGCTGTAGCTGTAGCAGGCGCTGGAGCTTGGGTATTGGGCCTGGTTGGTTGGTTGGTTGCTATCACATCTTTTGTTTGTTGCCACCACTGGCAACATCTGCTCGAAGTCTGTTTTTCTCAGAAATAATCGGTAATAATGCGTTGTGTCACTATTCAAATGGACGTCGAGTAAATAAACAGCTCTTGGTACAGTTTCAAGCGCTTTTCACTGACAAAATTCGACAGTGTTGATGAAGTAGATTATGTCAGAACAACAGAATGTACATAATTGCTGTCAAAATGTTTGAATTATGTTGCTTAACTAATGGGACGTATCACTTTTAGAAACCCTTTCATAACAAGTGTAAAATAAATCTATTTATTGTCTGTTAAACACTCCCAAGATTACAAAGAAAAACTTATAAGCAAGCAATACAATAACAGTGCTTCAGATTTTTTACTAACCAATTATAGCTGTATTAAATCCTACAGGTACAAAGAACAAAAAACATTATTTCATAGTCAGCATAAAAGTATGCTACAAAATTAATTGGCTAAGCCAACACACCAACCTAATACCTATAGGACGATCTTATGCATACCAAATACAACTATAACTAAAGCTTTAATTGCTTTGCTTTGTTTCGTATACCATTCCTAAGAGCTGCTGATAAGCTTGTACTTCGAAATTTTTGCAGTTTAGCTTGCATTCAACGTACTTGCACCGTGCTGACGGTCAGTGCATCAAAAGTTAATGTGTTTAGCAAACCTTTTGTCGGAGGTGATTGAATTAATGGGATGTAACAAAACTACGACGCAACAGCGAGCTCGTGGAATAATAACAGGACAATATACACTTGTGTGTTTTTGTGTGTGTGATGGTGTGTGTATTCGTGTGTGCATTTGATAAAATGCTGCTGCGCAATATAAATAAATGCCTTTGGATGTTGTTGGCTCGGGCCACCTGTGATATAAACTTTAAGCCTCTTATCAAGCAGCTCAGATGTGCATCTATTCAATTATATGCATTTGTTGAGAGAAGTATGTATGTATTAGCAAATGCTGCACGCGCAACAGCTTTGCTTTAGCTCTTTGCGACAAACGTAAGCGAAGCAGTACACACCCACTCAAATACACAAAGGTGAAGATGAAAGGCAAATATAAAAATTAAAAAAAACGAAACCGCATTTATGAAACCCCATCTGGCGGATCTTTCAATAATGAAAACGGCACACCTGCAACCACTTAACTCGGTCAAAGGGAGGGTGCAAATTGACGTCGAGCTCTGCGCGGAGCTTTACCTATTTTTTTATATCGTTGTCAGCTGCCGATTCCATTGTTCCAGCTTTGTGCAGGTTAAGTCCGATGGCTGATTCGTGCTTTTGCATGCAAAGAAAAGCAAAAAAAAATGATGAACTTAGCCAGAAATCACTTAAGCGCTAAGCAAAGTAAACGCCCTATTTGTATGGTCTGTGTGTGGGGTAGGGTAGGTGAGGGGGTGGGCAGAAGCTAGTGGGCAATGGGTAAAATAGCATCTTGGCTTGGATGTTTGTTGTCGCTTGCCTCCAAGGCTCTACACATTGAGACCAAATGCCTTTGTGAGTGGCATTAATTTGATGCTGCAGTGCTTGCTTCTTGGCTTCCGCTCCCGTTCCCGCTGGCAGTTGCTGGTACTTGAGCTGCTCCCATTGTGACCCCGTCATCGTTGTTGGTGTTGTCGTCGCGCACCGTTGCAATAATAAATCAATTTTAAGTTCATTTCTTGTAGAAAATGTGTCGCTGGCTTCGTTGTTGGCCTGCAGCCTCTTTCAAGGCCTGGGCGTTTTCACTTTCGGTTTCCAATTACACACAGCAACGCTCACAGAACAGACTCGCTCTCACCATCTTTCTATATATCACTATCTCGCTCTCTCTCTTTTTTTTTCTCGCTGTAGCTCTTTCTAAAGCACAGATACACACACACACACAGACAATCACGCTAAAATACACAGGGCACCACTTTAAAGTGTGTGGCAGGGTTTACTCGGTTTGGGTATTGCGACCCGTTAACGTTCGCCCACACTCCTGACCGTGACACAATTTCCCATTGTTGAGCACTAAATCGGGCACCAGTACCAGCATCCTGCCATTGAATCGCTTCCACAGTAATATAAACCAAGCACACCCACACACACACAGCTGCACACGTTTGTATATATGTCAGCAACATGACCTGCTCATACATAATATATCGTATATATGTATATACATACCGCATATAGTATGTATTTTATCAATTGAACGACAAACATTAGTCAGGGTAAACACAATTCATGTGAACATTTTTTAGCCCACAGTAAATAGTAGATACTTGCCTTTGATTGCCACTTGTTGTTGCTGCTGCTGCTGTTGTTGTCGTATTGTTTGTGATTAAAATAAATTTTATTATTATCATTTGGTGATTTGATTTAAGGCTCTATGTTTTACGACAATCATTTACTTAATACCAAACACACACAGTAAACAGCAAATTTTACAATAAATAAAATTGGTGCATTTGTTGTGTCGTTTGCTGTATTTGACATGTTGCAAGTAAGTAGATTCTCTTGTATTTAAAATCGCTTTGGTTGTTGTACACAATACGCGTATTTATCCAAAGGGGAGCAGCAATTTTCTATGTTTTTGTGTTCTTTTCTTTTGCTTTTAGCATTGACAACACATTCTTTTTGCTTGTAAGTGCTTAACAAGGACACAGAAAGTTGTGGTCTTAGGATAGTACTATAAACTAGTTATACAATTTTCGCTATAACATGATACAAAATGCCATTTCTTTAGTTGAGTTAAAGCGTGGAGTTGCGGGGGTTATTGGGGAGTGGTTGTACTAACATTTGCTAATTACCAAAAAATTATGCTACGAGTTTTTTCATTCATTAATTCATTTCATTTATGATGTTTTTTGATTTGGTTATTGAAGCTGTGTAATACTCAAGTTGTAATCACATTAACATCAAATCGTTATGGATACTCTCGAGAGCCTAAAGGAGAGTATACAATAAGGACACAAGTGCAAAAACATTATAAAATACATAATACATTAAATGAGAGGCCAAGTTAACAGTTAGCGAAAAATAGCTAATAACAAACTGTTACACCGAATGTAGAATTTCTTTTCTTTTCTTTTCTTTTTTGTTTTTTTAGTTCTGCAGTGCGGCACGCAGCAGACTGTCCAGCGTAAATTGAATTGTTCCATTGGCAGAAGCCTGCAAAACGGATGGCGGTTTGGGTAGGGCCGGAAATAGTGCGGATGTTCCAGCTGTCATTGGTGGCTCCATGCTGCTAAGGCATTCAACAACGGTGGCGGCTGGCAAGGGGGAAGGCGGCGTGTTGACATCTGAGTTGGCGGATGTATTCAACGTATTGCTGGAGCCGTTGCCTTTACGCGGAGGCGTTGGCGGCGTCAGTTGAAGCATCGCACCTAGGCTATGCTGTCCATTGGGTGTCTTCTGCAATGCATCTATCTCGGATGGCGGCTCAGCGCCTACTTCAGGTTCGGCGACAGCCTTTGCAAACTCCGGACTTGTGGCGGAAGCCTTCGTTGCTTCCGGTTTCTGGTGTTGTGCAATTGCGTTGTTTACCTTGTGCCATAGATTACTGATGGTCGCATCCTTGCCGGCAGCTGCCGTGCGTTTGGCAATTTTCTCAATAAAACTCTCACCCACATTGCTGACGTGGTCGGTGTTCACCACATTTTGTTGGCTGCAATCGCTGCGTGTGTAGGAAATAAGGCGCGGGCGTATTTGCGGACGCTCGGCGGGCAGCTCCGGAAGTGTGCCAGAGACAGCACGTCCCTCGCTTACCAGCTTTAGCATTATGCGACGAGTAATGCCCTTAACCAAGGCCTTCTTATCTTCGGTTATGTAAGCCTCCCATTGCTTGGGTTTGCTTTCCTCGCTCACCGCAGCATTGACAGGTTGACGACGTAGCTTGGCTCGCATCGAGTCGACAGCAGGCGTTGTGGAAGATGTAGCTCCAGTTGGATCTGCCTTGAAACTAACCAGATCATACACAAAATCCTTGTTGACCGCCTTAACACGTTTACGTATGGGTCGTTTCTCCGAACCTTGGCGCTCACCAGTATCCGGTGAAATTTGAGTGCGTGATTTGCGACGCTTTTTGCTTGCTACTGCAGGCTGCAATAGATCCTCGTCGGGTTCCTCTTTGATGGCAACGGCAATGGGCGAATCGGGCGTTGTCTCAACTGGCGGTTCAGTTATAGTTTTAATGCGCTTCAAGCGCCTTTCAAAGGTCTTGACTGCAGGCTTTGTCTCGGCAACTGTCTCCATATCTGAAGACTGATGCTTATCTAAGAGCACAATGTCGCCATCGACATCATCGCGAGAGTATTCGCACTCGTGCGTGGACACATACTGTTCGGTCAGTCTATCGCGATCGCCCTCGATTTTATGTGTGAAACCCAAATGATTGACTATGTCATAGCGGCGAAAGGCGCGATAGTCACAGATGGTGCAGCCAAAGCGTCTAGCGCGATAATGGAACATGGAAATGTGGCGACGCAGATTGCCAAGTGCATTGAACTGCTTATTGCAGATCTTGCAGCGGCAGCGCAATTGCTTCTCTATGGGCACATTGCGCTTCTTCTTGATTTTCGTTTTTGTTTCGTCAATCTCATTTTCAATATTGTCTGCTTCATCCTCCGGTTCCCGCTCCTCTACTTCCTCCTGTTCACCATCGCTGTTGGACGCCTCTTCGCTGGCCGAGTCGCTTTCATGCTGCAGTTGCAACTTGTCCAGTGAAACAGTTTGCAGCCCACTTGAATAGCTCTCATTCTGCTCGGCTAGATCGTTAAACATTTCATTTAGTGCAGCAGAGTCCATGCTCTGCATATCAGCTGCAGTAGAGTCCATGCTCAGCATATCAGACGCAACCGGAGTTTGATCCTCACCGAGCATATCCAGATTGCCATTTGAGTTGGCCTTTAGTTTCTTAACGGCAGGTGCTGGCTTTGCCAACGCCTCTTGCTTTGCGCGACAGTTGAGCAGATGCGTTGAGAGCGCAGCCCGGCGCTCAAACGATTTCTCACAATAAATACACAGCGACATAATCTTGCGCTGATCACCATTTGCATCAGTACGCTCTGTGGCTTGGCCAACAACATCGTCGGATAGCTGCAGACGCTTCAGTTCTCGGTTTGGTCCCTTGGGCTGAACATCGCCCTGTTGCATGCGACGCTTCAGTATTGTGTTGCGCATCATGCGAATGCGACGCGTTGGTTTCCTAAAAGTAATCTTGAATAAATTCCTTTCATATATTTTCATTTGTCAGCTCACTTACTTATGATCCTTGGAAAGATGACGTATGACGGCTGCTGCTTGCAGAAAGGTAAGCGAACAGGCTGGACACTGAAATACAAATGCTGACGACGAATGATTTTTCTGTATGTGCAGCTCAAGCGTTTTGTGTGTCTGGAACGTTAAATTGCCTAGAAGTAAACGACAAATTAATGTACATTTCAAAGCCTACTGCATTTTTTTTTTTAACTATTTTAGACTAGTATGTTTTGTTCTAAAACTATAAAAAGCTTCAAGTTACTATACTACATTACGAGACAGGATTGTATTTAGGTATGTTATTTACATATTTCACAGAAGATGTTTGTTTCCGTTTCATCGCAGATTGACTGTTCTGGTGTTTCAGCCGAATCACTGCCACCGGCACGCTCATACTGATGCGTGGTCACTGCCTTGCCATCTGGTCCAACAACAGTTTGCGTTGAGTTTAGCATGTGATGCACTTCGTTCACCTCCGTTTTAATGCTATCATCTTGCTCCAACTTTATCGTCTGATAGACGGCCTGTGTCGACGTTGGTACCGTTTCCAGCTGTAGCACTGGCGGACCTGCTTTAACTGGAATATGTGGAGCCTTTTCGCGACGCAAGCGTTCAATGACACCGCTTAAGTCACGCATGCTGCCACGCATTGGGCGACCCTCACGTGGCACCGGTGAGCAGCCTGTGCTGCGACTGCGCATCATCTGTTCCATCTCCTGTGAGCCAGCTGCCTGTATTATCATCGTTGAGTTCTGATCCTAAAAACAAACTTGCTTTAGTAAAAAACACTAATGACAGAAATAAGCAAATTGTACGCTAGCTTTACGGCTAACTCACTGTGTATCCGGCATTATGGCTGGTTGTGCGTGCACTGATGCAGCAGAAGACACGCTTGTGGCTAATGAAATTCGCCAAACTGCGAAACATGTTGCGACACACATTGCACTCATAGATAAGGCTGCACTCCTCGCTCAGCAGACGGCGTACCTGAATGAGAAAAAGAAGTTCACGATAAATTGAATGTTGTTTTAATTGGGTAAGCTGACACCCGTCTAAGCTGTACAAACACGCACAACACAAATGTCCCAGAAAGACTTGTGAATCTTTTATTTGTTTTGCCTTGTTTGGGTAATCCAACACATTACGCAAACTATATGCAAGGCAAAGTAATATAATCTTCTTAAATCTGACGTGTCGTTTAGTTTTAAAACTAATAAAAATATTCATTTAAATTATCACACTTAGCTTAAAATATTGCTTAACTAAGCAGAGAAATGTCTCGAAAGCTGGTTCACTAAAAGATGCTTTCGCAAATGCCACCAACGGTTTATCTAATTAAAAGTGTTTTTACGGCAGGATTGCTGCTTTAGATAATTGGAAAAATGGTACGCTGTGTTTGCTTTACGTTACGCCATTCTTGGACGGAGTTTGGTCACGTACGCCGCCCGCTCATAAGCACGCTTACGAATCTTACCTCACTGGTGCCATTCTCGTAGGCGCGACGAGCCTCCTCAAAGCCCGTGTGTGCGGTTTGAAGGGGTCGCTGCAACAGGCTCAAGTCGTTGCCAGCGCCATCGCTGATGGCATCCATCTGTTGTGTATCCGAATTGCAACGGGAGTTACGCTTCTTCATTATTGCACTGTTGGTGATTCTTTCAATTTTCTGTTGTATGAAAAGGCAAGCGACCTTTAAGTTTGTTTAGCGAGATTTTCTTATTGTACGCAAGCATGTGCGTATTGTACTTGTACAAGTTGGTCTTTAATTAATTAAAATCGGTTTTTCCCATACAAATTTACGCCTGCATATTGCACCTTTTCTAATATTGCACTGTTCGCTTAGGTTTGTTCTCGCTGCCTAGAGAGAGAATTTCACTCGCTTGGTTCTGTTCTCGTCCAACAATGTTTTCATAGCTAACCAACACTGTGTGCTTAGCAGCATGTTGCATTGCCCCAAAATGTTGTGCAACATTTCAGCACTAACGATAACTCATCGCTTGCAGCCCTGCTTTTAGCGCGCGCGCGCTATATAAACTAAATCGACATTTAAACATTTGAAAAAAGATTTATTATTCAAACTACATTGAAATGGATTTGTGTGTATATTTTAGAAGATTTATTCGCTCAAGCTGGTTGTTTTTGTTCACATTTAGTATTCTAATACATGTTATAATTCAATTATTCAACTAACGCTAGACAAAATTAGGATTTTTTGATTTTATTGACGGTTACATTATTATATGAGTTGCATTTTGTTTGTAAAAAGCGCTTGTCATAAAATAAATTGGATTATTATTTGTTTGCACTGCTGTTTGCTGTAGTTTAAGTTTTAATATATGTTCTTTTGGAAAGTCAAACTAAATTTATTATATGTTTACATGTATGGAAATATACATGTATTGTACTTTACCATAAATAGTTTATTGATATTATATTATTTTTGAAAAAAATATGCATTTATTGATCCGTTTCATATTCTGATTTGTTTTCTTTTCTTTTTTGGTGTAAATAGCATGTGGCTTAATTTTTAATATACATATATTATTGAATTGTGTACATTTATAAGCAGAAATCGCTACATTTTTTCGCATTTATTTATTGTAAATATAATCTCTTATATTTGTAATATGTTTCTTACGTTATTTACGCGGCAGAAGAACTCGATTTGAATTGTTTCGCTAGCGATAAACATTTTGCCATTTTGCACTTTCCATTAGCTGCAGTGTTTAGTTATGATGAGTAAATTTGTATAAAGGTTAAGGTAATGCGTTTATCTTTAGTAAGGCACTAGTTACACGCCAGGGCCACTCTCAAAATGTTGAGAGAAGAGCGCTTGTTAAACGTGCAACTACTGACTACGACATACAAATTCCTCTAGCATATGCCAATCGATTTTTTTAAAGCTTACGGATACAATTTCATTTAGCGTATTCTTTTCATTATAGTTTTCAGTTTATTGTTTTTTATATTTGTTTAGCTAATACAGCGTTGCAACTAAACACTAAACTGATTACAAAACAAGCAACGTTGCTGCAGCGACCGACCACGCCGCCTACTAAAGATAAAGTTTTGGAGTAGATGATTTGGGTTCAATATGAGGATCAATGATCCAGTTATCGATAGATCTGTCGATGTATGTTGTATCGGCGACTACACAATTTCGCTACAAATTGCTTGTAAATAGTATGTGGGTGGTTTTTATTTTTTTGGGGTTGACTGGTAGGTTGGTTTGTTGGTTGCGTGTACGTTTAGGCTGATAGTTTACTGTATCTCTTTCGTTTGTTTATCTCTTTTTTTTTGGGTTAAAACACAGATATTTCTATAATTTGTCGCGCAGTTACAATATCTAACCTATAATTATGTGAAGCATTATAGGGGAAGAGAGATAGAGAAAAATAGAAAGAGAGTTGGTAAAGTTAGCGCTTGGGTTTTTTTTTTTTGTTTTATCTAAGTTTCTTAATACAATTTTTTGTTGTTGGTTTTGGTAAATTCTGCCCAAGGCAGACTATATATCTAGGTTTAAATTAAACATGACAGTTACCATACATTAAGTTGAGAATGCAACTGGATGCTGTTGGAATAATTGCATCGTATGCACAAGCAAAACTATGTTAAAATGTTGTAACAAAATCCTTGGTATTTTATGTGTGTGTGTGTGTGTAAATATGTTTGTGTAGGTGTATCTGTGTTTGAAGTTTAATGGCAGTTTAGCAAGTTGCTTTTAAGTCAACTAACTTTGATTGCAAAAGCCATTGTTAGCTGCTCATTGTATGAGTTTGTGTTGTGGGTGTGTTTGCGTGCGTGTGTCTTGAGGATAGGCACATGCATGGCAGGACTAACAACTACAGACATAAGTGCAGGATGGCAACTACTCTATGCTTTGTATGGTATTCTCTCGTTTCTAGTTTGGGTTGTTTGTTTTGTTTTATTTATTTATTTGTTGTAGGCATACAATTAAACCTAAATAGACATGGATGCTGTTGCTTACAATTTAAGTTTTGTTGTTGTTATTGTTATATCATAATTATAAATTAAATTAAAAAATCGTTAAGGTTTATTATTATAAAATTTCACATTGTTGTAAAAGGTTGCCATGATTTTCGTTTTTGTTACATGTAATTTTATGCATGTATGCAAAGTATTTATATAATGTATGTTTGTTGTGTTTTGTATTTAATGCTTGTGATGAGTGAGATTGTGTTTGTGTGATGCGCTTATTGCTTCTGCTTTGACCATGTACAATGAAATTCGCATTCTACTTACATAAGTTAACTCATTTTATAAATCATAAATAAGGCATAAATTAAAACAAATGGTTGACAATACAAATTTACACTTAAAATAAAAAAAAATAACATGATTTGAACTTATAACTTAACGAGCAATACGAGACTTCGGAAACGAACTTAAATCATAATTAACATATACATTCACATAAATGTATATGTATGTCAAACATAGGCATATAAAGTAATTAAGAATAGTTATATGTTTCATATAATACATAAGGCCTTTTGATGTGGGAATCGAGTTCAATTCGTAAAATATACAAGATAGTGTTCAAATAACGTCTTGCCAAAGATACAAGCCAATCCGATGAAGAGTGTTGATGTTTGTGTATGCTTGTATGAGGATGTGGCTGGTGAGCGTGCCTTTTGTGTTGTAAAGGCGTGTTTCTTGTGACACATATATAATACAGTTTATCATATGTATGTATGTATGTAAGAATGTAGTATTTATATATGTACGCAAGTATAACAACATGTGCTAAACATATGCAATATTAACATATTAGTTTGGTATCGAATTGTCTTTTTGTTGATTTTGATGTTGCTGTGTTTGTTGTTGTTGCTGTTCGTTTATGTTGTTGAATTATTCTGTTGACGACTGTTTTGTATTCATATTTCGATATTTTGGTTTTTGTTTTTATACATTTGTGATTAATATGCGTTTAGTTCAAGAACTTGGCTACTGTTATCATTATGAGGTTGGCCAACATGATGCAAATGCTTGATTCTGGCAAATAGCTACCTCCGCTAACAACAATGTCTTTCTCCTCCAAAAGCGGATAGTCGATGACATGTATAATGCCATTGGTGCATTCCACATCCGGTCGATAGACATTGATCTTCTTGTAATTCCACAACATCACATATCCTGCAAATAGAGAAAAACATTAATATGATTCGTTCAAGCACTTATGTTATGAGGTCGTAGGTGGTTCTGATATTGAGCACAGGGCGAGAGATAGAGAGAAAAAAGTAATGATATGCATGGAAATTGCCAGTATTGATGGCTATGGTGGGTTTGGTGCGATGGGTTGACATACGACAGCACTCACCAGTCCATTCGTGACTAGCATACTCATCATGTAGATCTTTTACATATATTGTTTTGGTTAAATACAAAGCATGAAGTTTTTTTTTTGGTAAAGTCATAGAGAAACAGCATATGTTAGTACAAATCAAGGGGCCAATAGAATCGAACTGATATATAGTAAAGCATTTTGAGTGCCCTAATTGGCTGTAGTTAAATAACACTTACGTCCAGCTTCCTCTTCGACTCTCACTTTAAGGGAATCACGGAATGTGGGCAGCACAACATTGTCGGTTGTAAGCGACATTTGCGCCAGATCCTTCATGGTAAACACATGATCAGCGATGACCAGATGACGCTCCAACAAACTCTTCGACTGTAATTAGAGTAAAGTTAGTAAGGTTCTTATTGTTATATAGTATAAGTACAATAACTCACATGATAGGCAAAGTCACGCATGAATAGCTTCTTGTGCGCCGAGGGATAATCCAGCTCAGTCTTCTGCCAGCCCTTGTCGCGGGGCACAAAGAAGGTGTATCGTCGCTGTGTATTATTCAGCTGGTCATTAAAGTGCGAGAACTGGCCCATTTTGTAGGTATCGCTGTCAATAGAGTAGAGAGTTAAAAACAATAAAATAAAACAGTTTGTATTGAGCTCTTACCTCATCATTGGATCGGTTTCCAGCTTGCCCAAAACAGTGGTATGTGGTATGCCCAACACACGATCAATGATATGTACATATCCATTGGTTTGAGCAACGTCAGCTTGCAGCACGGTAGCATTAACGCCGCCACCTTCAACAGTGACTACTGCATCAGTACCCTCGCCCTTGACATTGAAGTACAGGAACGTTCTATTATTAACAGTGGGCACCTGAGCGATCTGAAATTGAATACCGCAAGGTTAGACTGTTAAATGTAAATCAATTTCTTGCATCATACCATATTGGCATTCTTCTGTCTGATCTTCTCGACGTTCAAGCGATCCTTGATGATGTGCATGTTGAGAATATCGGTCATCCTCTTGCGATCCCTGCGAATAACAAGAAAAGTTAAGATATAAAGCTTTGCTTTTTTTAAAAGTCAATTGTTACATACCTAATGATATTGTCGATGGAGGAAACATTCCATGCTTCGTTGCTGGGCGCCAAAATGGTTACTTCGGCCAGATTATTGATACCTTCCAAAACAGCGCCACCAGCATCCATTATCACCTCATAGAATTTTCGCAGTGCTCCATTTTCTCCATTATCCTTTAAGAATATAATCAAAAGTTTTTTAATAAACTCTAATAAGGCATTTTGTTTTCTAAATAAATAACTTAAAGAATTATTTAATGATTAATTTTGTGAAAATGGGCGCTTAAGCTATACATATTTGGGAGTATAAATAGCGTGTATTTTTGGGCAGTGTACAAACATCAAACAACGATTGTATTTTAAATTACAACATTTATATTAATGAACCAATTGATAATAAAAAACATGTTTTGAAAGGTTGGCGAGTGAAGTTCGCACATTTAGTTTGTGGCTAATGAATTTTGAAATCTATCAAATCAAGTTGTGATCTTTAATGGTCTCTGGCAATGAGAGATGAGAAACAAAGTGATAAAGTGATGGCGGATGGTGCGTTCAGTGGTTTAAGGTCCAAGGGGTAAACTAATGAGTGGTTGAGGGATTGAATTGTGTTTAACAGTTACTTACGTTCAGAAACTAAATCGGTACAATCGGTGTACAACGGGTGAAGAAGTAGAAGTAGTAGTAGTTAAAAAATATCGATAAAGAATTCATTTTCGTTTAAAAATTGGACATTGTTATAGATAAATTTGTGTTTGGTTTGTGTCGAAACGCAATTCGGGTTCCGCGCAGTGTGCAAGTTCCGTCACCGAGTTGGATAAATGTTTGAAATAAATTTGGGAATATAAAGAGTTTATTTTCTTTGTAAACGTATTGCACAATTGTTGCTTATTAACGAGTATTTATATTGGAATTTGAATTTGTCAAGCAGAGCCATTGAATTTCGATTGTGCAAAGCAACTTTCAAACTTGTATTTGGATAAACGTGCAAAAATAATATGCAGAGAAACAATAGCAAACACTTTTCAAGAAAGATAAAACATCCACAAAGAAATAGAAGATTAAATAAATTTGATACATCAGCTAAACATGCAGTCTTAAGACAAACAAATGAAAATGAAATAATTAATGGGACTTGTGTTCAACAATTGCGTTAAAAACAACTTAACAAACTCAAAAACACTTGTATCATTTCAATCGTGTTGTATTCAAAGCTGTCATTGAACGAGACAATTGAAGCTACATCAATATCTGTTTTGCTGTTCTTTATTACTAATCAAAGAGAAATAAATTGCTGTTTATTATAAGTATATCAATCTAGTATGTGGAGCATGCCATGGAAACATGCAACATTATTGAATGATCAACTCAATTTTAAAATACAATACAATACACGATGTATGTACGAAGGTATATGCATACATTTATAAAAAATTTTGTAGTAAGTATTGTTTACCTTGAACGACTGTTTAACAAATTGTTTGTTTGTTTTTGTTGAGGATTTATCGAAACAAATTTGCAATTTGCGAGCAATATGGGTTTTGCATGTACAAGAAACAGAATATAGAGCAATCGGTCAGTAAAACGAATATGACAAATGCGAATGTGACAACAAAACGCTAAACAAACAATCCGAAAAAGTTGAAAACTAAACAGTTAGATGAGCCGACTTTTGAGCTGATATCGAATGCACAACAACAATGTATATAATGTTTGTCGAATAATGGTCTGCATACTGCCAGGATCGAGATGCGTCTACACTAAAGGTTACAGTTAAAAGCATGCCGACTGAGCGAACGATCGGGCGAACTGTGAACTGAGATGGTGAAAGATGAAAAAGCTGTTGGCCAATTAATATACAAGGATTGGGTTCACTGTGGTTCACCAATGCACTCAATGGACATAAAATGAAGATATTGTGAATGAAGTTTTTGATAATCGTATGAGCGAGGCATTAAGTTAATGTGGGTTAGTCCAAGCAATGCTTAACGTTTTGCATTTTGAATTTAGTTTTCATTTCTTTTTTTTTTCTGCCAATTTTGTGTATCGAATTAAAGCAATTTGCTTGCAACTGCCACAGATTCGAAAAGGCGGTTTGAGCTGCAGTTTAAAAGCAAAGCATTTGAAAGAAAGCAAAATCAATTTGATAGTTGTGCCAATTGTAGCGCTTTGGAAAAATTGCAGCTCATGATAGTTGATCAATTTTTGGTGGTTAGATAGAAAGTTGAAATTTGATTTTGTAAAATAGATTTACATTAAATACATTGCTTTTTCATTTATTTAGTTGATTTTTTTTTTTTTTTTTTTTTGTTAAATTTGGCAATACTTACATTACACCCAAAATTTTTTTAAAATAAAATTTGTATTTTAAAAAATTATTTTAAAATAAAATTTTGCTTATGATTTCACATGAAACTGAATAATAAACACAAACATTTCGAGCAAAATTTGTGGCGCATTGACGCCAGCAAATCTTGCACCAATCTTTAGATCCCATACATGGATCCAAGCAATTCAGTTCTATGTGAAATCAGACTTTGGGTATTTTATTTTTTTTTGGCAGTGTGGCTATTGAGTTTTTGAGATCAGTTGTCGCAATATGATCTACATATATTATATATAGGCATGTAGATTTTTGTGTGTTTATGTGTTACTATTGGCAATGTCAAGATTATGTTGCTAATTGATGCTTTGGTTTGGACTTTGCATATAGACGAACGCTGGAGGACTTGGGCCATCAAGCAGACGTGTGCCATTTTATATTTTATTGTTTAGTCGAGCGCAGCTCAGCTAAATGCAAAGCTTAATATGTGTGTGAGAGTGTGTGTCTGTTTAATGTATGTGTAAGCGTTTGCTGAGGCAGCTGGCATTCCAGCAAATCCAGTGCTGCGTGCCAAGCCAATCAAAATGACAAGCCTTATCACCAGTCATGGCCATTGTCTATTTATATGCTAACTGTGTGTGTGTGTGTGTGTGTGTATGTGTGTAGGTGTGAGAAGAATTTCTCTCTTCTATACATCAGATTGGATGCTACGCCCACGTACCTGTAAGAATTGTGTGACAGTCGTATCAATGATCATAAGCGGACGATGAATTAGATGAACGACACCGTTTTTCACGGGTATATTGGCCTTGACAATCTCAGCGAGTACTACGCCCTGTGGATGCTTGGCATCGCCCAGGATTGTGTTCGACTTGACATACACTGAAAGAGTTGGCAAAGTATTAGTTAGTGTGCAATGCGTTGCTGTTTAGTTTGATAACTCACTTTTGCCATCCTTCTGCTTAAAGAAACTAACTGTGACCTTGAGTAGATCCTCAAAGGCAGCGGAAGTCTTGGGTTCATCGTGTTGCGAGGCGGCAGTGAAAATGACAGTGTTTGGTATCACATGACCGTCAATGACCTTGGCATCGACTAAGCTGCTGCGTGTCGAGAGCTACAATACAAAATAAATACATGAAATCAGAACAAATCTAAATGGAAAGAATCGTTTAAACATACTTTAAAACCCTCATCGACGGGCAGAAGGAAGGTGTGAGCTCCGGGCGATTGATATAGCGATTCCTTCTTCATGAGCGTCATCTGTGAGCGATAAGTGCGCAATTTGTTATCACCCAAGTTGAGCTGATCGGCCTTCTGTATGAATTGCAGGGCATCCAGGTTGTTAATCTCTGCTTTGGCACTTGGCAGTGCAGTGAGTGGCTCCAGAACTTCGTCGATAATGTGCATGACCTGTTTAACAGTTTAACACAAGTAATTATAAGTATGTTGCTTTAGTTAATGTACAATATTCAATGGGTCACTGACCTGACGCTTGCCCTCGCGATTGGTCAGCTCAACGCTGAGTGAGGGTATGATACGGGCATTGTTCACATAGATGTCACCATTGCGACTCTTTGTGATGTACAATGGTGGATTGCCTTCCATGTCCGATGACACGGTCTTTTCCAGTTGATCTTTGCTGAACGCAGCGGTTGCTAAACGTGCAACAAAGATTAATTAATTTAAATATGATTCACATAATTTTTTAAATATATTTTTGTACTTACTGATGTGATAGAGAACATGCGTGGGGCCCTTGTGGCGCTGGAAGGCTTCATTGGTCGGCACAAAGATCGTGCAGGAGCGCAGCGAAAGCGTCGAATTGGCAACAGGATTCTGCTCCAGCAGACTATAGAACTGTAAGCATAAATCAATAGACAAATACGTGTAAGTAGCTGTGTGTAGGACAGTGTTTCATTTCACATGCTTTGGTACAAATATCGAACCAAACAAAGAACATGCAATGTGCTAAAAACGAAAACTAAAGGGAAACGCTTGACTTTTGGCAAACTGGTAACGACCTATGGGGCCAATACCATGGCAACGTCAAACAACTAGTAAAACAGAGCAAAATGGCTGTCTTCTGACAGAAAAAAAGGTTTATTGAACTAATTACGTAAGCACCAACAATGAACCAGGGGCGGTTTGTTGCCCTGCGCCCATTTTTATTCAATAACCAAATAACCAAAGTGTGTGTAGCATTATTGAGCGGGTGTAGTCCATCAGGACACTATGCTATGTCGCTGGGAAATGCATTTTTCAGTTGCAGCTACCCTACATTAGAGACGCTGACCCTTAAGGGCCACACATGTATGTATGTACATATACCACCTGCCTGGCAACACATGCGACCGCACACTTTGCGGCTTCCCAACGATTGCCACATTGACACGCCCTGCTGCACATTCTTCGCCAGCTTTATGACGTGCTATGCCCCATGTGAACGAAGCTTACTCTTTTTCAAATTGACCGTTGCTTCATGTACTTGTGTGTGTTTGTCAAATGTCCTGCACCTTTTTTTCGTCGCTTCGTTTCGCTCTCTCTCAGTTCAGGTTTTTTTTTTCTGTTTCTCTCGTCCTGTTCTGCCGCAGTGAGTCATGTCAATTTTACTTTAAAGACCGTCTGCCACTTTCCCATCGACGGTTTTTCAGTTTCGTTTTTGTTTTTTTTGGTTGGTAATTGAAGACGCCAGTTGTGGATGTCTTTATCGTCCTGGTCCGATATCGTTGCTATTTTGTGTTTGCTTGGTTTCCATTTCGCTTTCTAAATGCGTTCGTTTATCTTAGCGCTTACCGGTTGAATGGAGCAACCGAGCGAGCTCCTTTGGGTAATTGAACTGTAAATTGTCGCGTCTCATGTTTATTGAGTGAAGACATGACTTGATTCCCATACAAAGTATAGTTTCGCCTTACTTTGCGTTTAAGACAGCAACGTTATTTGCCATCAAAAAACTTAACGCCAAGTTTCGAAATGTTCATTCTTTAAGAAACTATAGTTTCGATATAGCGATAGCTATAAATTTTTACATCACATCAAACAAATAGATAAATTTAATTATGTGAACAACGAAAAACACGACAGGAAATAAAATGCGACAATAACTGTGAAATAAAATTGGTTTTTAATGAATAAATCTGATCACATGGCGCAACTGTGACTAATTGCCACAATTCAGTTTGCAATTACATATTTGCATACATTTATTGGACTATAAACAGATTAATCTGAATGGGTGTTCATTGAGATAATCCTGCCATCGCATAGTCATTGCTCCCCTGGGACCAAACTGTCAACAGTAATTCATTACGAAACTCCGCTTTCCGCTTTCCCATTCACAAGCAGTTTCAAGTGCAAACCAAGGGCTCATATTTATGTATGCATAAGGGAAAACACAATTGGGCGACCGACCACAGTGCTGTTTCGAAATGCATTTGATTTTGTAGCGCTGGGTGCCATTGAACTCTGGGTTCGGGCCAAAAGAAAAGATACCCAAACTCTGACGCGTGCTGATGTTGTTTGGTGGTGCATGGCGCACCATCACCCTTCCCTTCTAACTGGTTGGTGTTGATGGTGGTGTTGGTGAGAGTCAAGGGCAGACGTGAGTCAGTGCCAGACGGCGGTGCAAACAAATTCGGCTAATGCAGTTGAACAGCTCTATGAGTGACTCTATGGTCAATTGCCAACCCTCTAAGCCAGCCAGAGGCTGGTTAGAGTGACACGCCCACTCAAAAAAAAAAAAGACACACACACAAACAATTTAATATACATACAACCCTTGTTTCAAAATGTATTAACTAAATTAAGGCGAAAAACATGTAACGCTTTTTTTTCTGTTTGAGATAACATTTGTTGTTGTTGAAGTGAGTGCTTTTGTTGTTGTTGTTGTTGCAGCTTACCCTAACTGGCATAAGGCGCCTGAAGGATTTGGCAGTGCTCTGAAAGAGATAGAGAAAGAGAGAGAGAGAGAGAGAGAAAGAAAGAAAGAGAACCGCTCAAGAGTTCAAAAATTTTGTTTTGCATCTCGCATGTTTGTGTATGTTCTGTATATGTTCATTTAATATTGTCTGTATAAAGTATTTAGCCAAATTTATTTAACTGTCCTAGTCAAGCTACAATTACAAAGGGGTCTATATATGTATGTGTATGTGTTTTGTGATGTAGTTGTAGTTGTGGGCGTGTCAATGTAGGAAATACACTTCGATAGCTAATTATAACAGGAAAAACAGCCGGCACATTACTTGACCAGGCGAATTTCCTGAACAGCACACACTCGCGATCATGATCAGCAGCCGGCAGCATCAATTGTATATTCCCAAGTGAGAGTATATTCAAAATTTAATTGGTACAAATTATGCATGTGGTATGGTAAAGTTTTTCTTATTGTTTTTAGAATTCAGTAATTGCAGCAACCCCGCTCTCCCAAGTCTCTCTGTCTTAATTGGTGTCGGAACAGCAGACAGTGATGAGGGGATGCGAGTACGCAGGGTTGGGGTATATATTGCATGTCAGTTGGATGTCTAATGCAACGCACTTTTAGCTTTAAGTAACTGTACATATGTAGAAACATTTCATAAGCTCCATTAAGGTCACTCGCTGATCATTCACGTTTCATTCAACGCCTCAGAATAGTTTCATTTGTATTCGTATTCGTATTCTTCGTTCGTACAACATAAGAAACTATCTGAGCATAAATAACGCGACTCGGTATGAGTATTGTAATCTTAAATTAAATTTAATTGAATTCGAAGCTGTCGCTGCTGTGTGTGTATGTGTGTGTGCCTAGGTCGGTCAGCTCAGTTGATGAAAATCCGCCTACAAATGGCCCCAATGTTGCAGCCGCAACTTGACGACAGTCAAAGGTTAACAAAAATTAAAATTAAAATGATAAATATAAATGCAATGTTAAGTAAAAGATGACGTTGCAACGTCACAAAGCCGCACGCTCAAACAGGAAGTTTAGGGTCAACATAGGAGGTCAGGCGTGCAACGCCCGCACAATGTCATCATTCCATGTCTCTGAAGGGGGGAAATTTGATCTTCAGATGCATTTGTGAATACAGCTCGCTCTTATGTAAATGAATTTTGATTGAAATTTCACTCACTGCATTTTTTTGGGCACTTTGCTTTGGTTTTCCTTCCAGGAAAAACAGTTTATAAAAACTTAAATTTGGCACAACAATTTCAAAGTGTTGAAGCATTAGAAATGAACCAAAGATGTGGTGTACCTTAAACCTAATCCCCACAATAAACAGGGCAACATATTTTCAAGGCAAAACCGCTCGCATTATAAGTATCCAATTTATCATTGTAAACCATCAGAGTGTAATGAGATTTTGAGCATAATGAGCACATCCGCGATATCTGAAACTTTTTATGAATATTGGCATGCAAATTCTCATTAAAAGTACAGTGCATATTCGTTATATTGAACTGATTGCTTATTAGCAAAAGTGAAGATTTTATTCCTATTATGAAAATAAATGTACATTGCACATTTGAAATGGTTAAGTGATATGCTAATAAAAAAAGACAGCACAATTAACATTTTCAAATGAATAAATAAGTATTAGCCTCAAGCAAATATACACATACAACATGTACATGTGTGTACTTGGATTATGTTATGAAAGAATATTCTAATTAAAATGCTTTTTCACATTTCGCAAACAAGACGACACACAAAGAGAACTTAGCGGGCACGCTCTGTTAAGTTATAGTTGTAGTGGTAAGTGTAGCTACTATTCTGCACTTGTTAAAGTCACACACACACGTATGTGTATACAGTTATATGTTAGAGAGGTAACGGCAAAGGTACATTGCCTATTTCGCCTCGTTGTGACGACAATTACAGTTGAGGTAGCTGCCAGGCAGGCAGATAGTTCGCAGTTCACAGCTCGCACGCTTTCTTTTCAATTGTGAAATAATTTTTCCTTGGGTTTTAAAAAAAAAAAATCGCTGGCTAACAACAACAATGACTATTTTTGGGCATTAAATGTTTAACAGAGTAGAACGACAGAGATAGACAGCTGTTAGTTGTTGTTTTCACTGCCGGTTGTTGGTTTTTTGTTCCTGTTTTTGTTGTTGCTAGTTTAGGCTGGCAACCTTTAATGGCTTCTGACTTTTTTACACTTTTATGTGTTTGCCCATATGTCAGTATGTGAGGGTGTTTGTTTGTGTGTGTGTGTTTTAAAGGTGTAAAAAGGCAAAATGTGTACGTAAATAGGTAGAAAACTGTTATGCTCAGTCGACGGCAACGGCCGGCACTTTTTTGTGCTCCTCTTAACGCTTGCGACGCTTGTTGTTGCATTTGCATAATTTATTTGGCTTTTACATAATGTGCTCATCATGCATACCAAATTTGTGCGAAGTTAAGAGCTGAGAAGTCGCATCTGGACTTTGGACCGCTCTGCGGCTAACAAGTTCAATCGATTTTTCAACAAGCAAGAACAACAAGTGAAAATGCCAAAGGTCAAGGACGAAAAGGCAGCTGCGACGGCTAACGACTACCTGTGCGGGCGTTCCTCTCTCACACTCACTCGCTCTCTGTCTCAAAACATCTCGCATACACAGTTACTCTCACTTTTATTTCTCTTTTAAACGACTTTCTGCACAAGGATTTTCTTTTCAAGGGCAATTGCCTACAGGCTTGACCAAAATATGTCAACTTTTGTCTACAATTCAGGTGTGTGTGTGGGTGTGTTACCCAACTGAAAACAGTTGTCAATCCAAACCTTATTGCGCTTATACAAAATTGATGATTAAAGAATCTTCAAATACTCAGCGACTACTGTACTGCATGGAATGACTGTGTGTGTACTTTGTCTGTTTGTGTGTGTTAACAACTTTAGTTACGGCAAAAAACCATCTGGCCAAAACAGCTACATGTGTGTTTCTATTTTTGGGGCAAACAAGAATAATTACATGAAGCTAGTTTTATTGTGACTCACCTGTGAAAGTTCCGAATCGTCGCGCAATTTGTCCGTCAAATCGGCAGCAGCTGCATACGAGCAGCAGAGCAGCAGCAGCGCTGCTAATGCACTCAGACCGCTGCGTGCAAACATTTTACACAAACAACACTCGCGCACTTGTTTTTGCTATTACAATAATGCAGCGACGGCGACAGCGACGACTTCAAAGGGTTGGCAGTATTTGTTACTGTGTAGGTGAGCGCGCGACGTTTTACGATAAATATCTGCAATTTAAATGCAAACACAAACACATACATAAATAAAATTTCAAATTCAACCACCGCCAACTATTCAGCCCACTCCTGCTTCCTCTCCCTTCCCCTCTTGCTGACACATCCCTAAGAAATTTTGCCTAACGAAATCTGTAAGCCTCTGCACAAAACAAGGCGGCTTTAAAACAAAACAAAAATGCACTCGTACGCTCAAAACACACACACAGAGTGGCAAACAAATACCGTTATGTCACATAAAAAGCACAACAGCCCAAGAAGCAGACCATTAAAAAAGAGGCAAACCTAAGCTGTGCTTATTGTATATTGTTTTTGGTTATTTATCCCTTTTTTTCTCTTTATTTTTTGTTATTTTGTTTTGTTTTGCGCTTGTTTGTGTTTAATATTATGCACATTCCGCTTATATATGGTCATTCGTTTTTAATCGCCACTTTGTGCTTTCTGCTGCCGTTCGCTGTTCAAATAGAATGAAGCGGCCGTTGTTTCTCGTTCTTATTCTTCTAATAATTCAAGGAAAAGTGATTTCAAGAAATCCAAGCCAAGCCAAGCCATGAAACTATACTAAATTATGCAATGCGCCTTCTTCGGGTAACCGTTGCCTGCCGCGTAACACTTTTTATGCCTTTTAACGAGCCATTATGTGTTGTTGGGTTTTGGCAATCAATAGCGAATTAGCCATTCTCGTTGAAAATTCTTTTTTACGTTAGCTTACACCACTTATTTTGTACTTCTTTTATAATCGGAGCAGCAAAAACAGAAAATCTATACTAAGCGCAGCAGTAACGCACGGTTTTGAGCAGAGCCAGAGTCCTACACTAAAGCCACCACAGCAGTTAATTCACCCAAACAAGTACCGAAGCACTAACGTACGCCACGCTTCAACGTTTTCTTGCAACTGACTTAAGCCGAGAACAGGTTTCCAAGAGAGCGCGAACCTGTACAAATACAAAATATGGCTGCTGCAAGTTCTGCTATACCACTGTTGTACTCATTGAATGCTGTTAATATTCTCGACTGTTAAAAGCGATATCAACAGCTATCGAGCAGCTCGATAACGGCTTTAATATGGTATAAATAATTAAATATTGCCCAATTAAACAACAACGCATATTAACAAATACAACAAACAAGACAGACAAACATTATACGTCAGCGATAAATCGTCAGTAATTTTCAAGTTCATATATTTATTCATTCATCATATTTAAATTAGTCAGCTTTAACAATTTCGAAAATGATCATTGCCCTAACGTTGCGCACTGTAGACATGTAAAGCCTCTAGAATGCATTTAATGATTTATTTAATTATGTTGCATTTGCAAATCCAACTAGTATTTCTTTAAAACCAACAAAAATTCCTAAACGAAACGTACAAAGCCAAAGAGGTTCACTTTAAAAAAATACAATACCAGCTGATTCCAATAAAGTGCGCAGAAGATTATACGCATATAAGCTGCAACAGAAAAAAATTAAGTTGTTAAGGAAAACGGATACGCTTGTTTAGGTATACTCGCGTACACCCATGACGGCAACATTACAATAATCATTTATCCTGTGGCGACATACATTCCAAGAGCTTATCCATATTTTTCAGACTCAGCTTACAACTTGAAAAGGCTGTCGATATATGAACATATGACTCCTGGCGATGCATTTTCTTTGCCAGCTGCAACATCAGCCGAGTGGCACGTGTGCTTATTGTCAAAGTAAAATTGCTTAAACACACACGTGTACATCTAATCAACGCGATCATCTATTACATAGTTAAATTACATATTTGGTGAGTTAATTACGCAAAGGAAACTTAATAATGAAACGAAAATACAAATTCAAACGATCCAACAAAATTTGTTTTAAGAGCTGCAATATTGTTTCTGTTAATCGTTTAAAAAAAGTTGTTGTTGTTTGGCGGTCTCGTTCCAGGGCTACTACGTTTGCTAATACTAAAAATACTAAAAATTTCTGGCCATTAACAGAAGCTGTTAACAGTATCTGATACTGCAAAGGCAGAATGGTATTTTTGAATTATAGTTATAAACAAGTTAACGTTATCATTAAAAAAACCTTAATATTCGAAAACATCGTTTTTAAAAAAACGTTATCGGCAATAACATTTTAAAGCTATGAATGAAGCATGAAGCAAAGTTGCCTACCTAAGATTTACCAACACTGCGTCAACAGTCAGCTGTTTGTCAGGTTGACCAAAACAGCTGTAAGCTGCGTGTTGTGTAACTTGTCTGGAATTTATTAAGTTCGGAATGGAATGCGCTCGTAAATTTGTTCGCATTTTTAAAAGTAATCCACAATTCTTAACGCGTAGCATTACCATGAGCTCGTCTAGCCGTGCTAAGGAGGCTATCGAACAGCTTAGGGATGCCAATCCCTACTATTCCAAGTATGCTGATAAAATAGCTAAAATGCAACTAACTTCTGCCGAGGAATTCTTGGATCGTATTGAGCGCGTTGTTGCTCCAATTAAGGACGGTAAAAGCCAGACCAGGTAAGATAAAAACAAACCGTTTGTGTTTTAAACTGATTCCTGCAATTTGTATTGCTTTTTAGAACCTATTCTGAGCTTCTCAACCCAAAGCAGAAATTAGCCAGTGAACAGGCTGAATTGCCACACAAGAAGCTATCCGACATAATGAAACTGGAGCTGATTGCTGACAAAAATGCCGAAGAGATTTCGCAAATCTGGATCGAATACCATAAGACCAAGGCTGTTTTGGCAGCTACGCTGACTACGGCCCAGTACGAAACGCTTATGGCGCGTGCCAAGGAGCATCCAATTTTTCTATTGCCGCTACCGCGTAGCGAGGGCTTCGAATTCATCATGTTACAGTTCTCCGCAAACACTGTGCACTTCACTCCGTTGCTAGCCTACCAGGTGCACAAGGAGAATGCTCCCGAATGCCTCACCATGGTCCACTACACGGAGGAACAGGACAAGGGCATTGTACTTATGCGCGGCGAGTATGACACTAAGGTTTTGACGGCACAGGAGGCTCAGTGTCTGGCGAATGAGTTGCAAATGTTCTACTACAAGACAGATGAGCGTAAACTTAAGCTGATGGAAACATTCACCAAGCGTCCAGATGAATTCAAACACATGGATCTTATTACAGAAGTTGAAAACATTCAACTCGTTTAGACATTGAAATTATTCGCAAATCGAAATTTAAATAAAATCAAACATAACTTAAACAAATGGTATTTTGTTTTTCGAACATTTATATGCTGTTTGTAATCTCGATGAGCATCTAGCAAATTTGACCAGGAAGATCATAAAGATCTCAATCACTTTCCTGTTTGAGTACGATCTACAGCTTAATACAACAATTGCAATAGCTAATCGAATCACTTTTCATTTATAAACTTTAACAAACATCTGTGTATGTTTCATTGCTGATCCGGTACAGCTCATATATGGCAAATGCTTAACAATAGTTGGCGTTTTTTAAATTGTTATCTATACTTATTATGGTCATTTTGAGCATACAGTTGTATTCGTATTGAAAGCTTTGCAATTTTGTAATATATATCTTGATTAATTAGTTGAATTTCTTATTAACCGTGAATTGGTGAATAAAATTAAACACATTCATGTCAAGAATTAACCATATATTTATGGATACTTTGTAATATATTTATATTTAAAAAGTTATTTCTTTGGTATTAACAAGAACTGTAAACATTTAAACTATTGCTCCAAATTTGTGCAACAAGATCTTAAACCTCATTATTAATAGATATTCGCTTATTATTCGTTTCTCGATTTTCGGCAACATGTTTCAAAACATTTCCTCCTCACCAGTGACATGCAACTGCAATTATATAAATACATTATTATTATTATTATTTTTAAAGTTAAAAACTTACCAACATACCGCCGCCATTGTTATCATTAACATTCTCACCAGCGTTAATGCCACTTTCAAGCATTCGATTGCGTAGCGCCTGCATCAAGGATCCCCGTTTGCCAAATCGTACCCGTGCTCTGTCGCCGTAGTAAACATCAAGATCCTGCAGATACTTGAGAGCATCTGCCATGTTGCTGATTTCATTGTTGCGTGGCGGACGCGCCTTGGATGCCTCAACGTTGCAGCCAGCGGCAAACAAAGCGAGTGCCACACAAACAACCAAAGTGCAGCGCATTGTGTTCGACATCGTATTCGATGGTGTTATCTGTGGTAAGGGGATTAGTTTGCGAGTACTCGATAAACATAATTATCTTAAATGTTAAGCCTAATTGAAGTGGTTTTCAAAGTGAAACGTATCCACATGATCTGGCAAAATATTAATTGCAATTCGATTTTATGAAAGTTTCAATATGCTAGCGATAGTAATATGTTAGTTCTAATGAAGACTCTCTGGCGAATTAAAGTGAATTACGGCTTGTTATATTGCAAGTTGAATAACAAAATACCAGTTGCAATTAGCTAGCTTTGTTCTATAAAGTTCACAAAGGGGTTGAAGCTAGTTAATATTGTTACTAACGGAGAGTTAACAGCGCTGACGTAAGTCGCTAATTGCCCAAAGGAAGCTAAAGTTCAATTAAACAATTAAATTTGATTGTTAACTCAAATCTGACATTTTCTGCTACACTAAACAGAACACCAAACACGAAGATACAGTTTTGGGAATTTACCACAACAAAATAAAAAAAAAAAAAAAAATGAAAGCCCCATTGTTTTCGCATTCAATTCACATTTGTTCTAAGAGTCTACAATATCTATTTGAATAGCAACTTTGTGCGGCACAGTTAGAAAAGTGTCACGGCTGAATTTAGGAAAAATGTTTTCAGTTTTTAAGTCAATGTTATAAATAGATAAATAATTACAAGCTGTTTTGTTCATCTTAACGGCACTTACCTTAAAACCTTTGAGTATTGACAAGTGGATAATCGAGCTGATGGAGCAACCTCGACCAGTACGCGCAACAGGCACCTGACCGCCTCAAATGCACAAAAATAAATGATGGTTGACACAACAGAGCACGAGGCAATAGCTTGCCGATTTATTGTTCGAGAATGCTGAAGAGCCAATCGACGGCTAGCGGATGGATCCAACAACCGAATGCAAATGGTAAACGAACGGGCAAAGCAACAGGCATTTATACTCTCGAGCACCATGACCTAGATAAGGCTGAGGCTAAGGATTTGCGAGACTCGCCTGCTGTTGCCCTTACCCCTAGTTACCTGTAAGTCGACTTGTGCAGCAGCGAAGCCTCAAAAAAATATATATTTTTGCTGTTTTTTTTTTATTTCATATGCCAGGCTAATTATGTTGAAAAAGTTTTGGACCAGCTGGAACGGAAGCAGTCGCAAAACGACAGCAACGCCAACGCTAACGCAAACAAATGCTGACAGTTGTCTAATGAGATATCGCGCAATGATGCAATATACAATTATTAATGACAAAACGCGCTGGCGAAGGATTAGCGCTTGATGGTGGCTCACCTGAAATTGTGAAATTGTGCCCTGTAGAGGGTAGGAGGATATGCAAATGCCAGCCGTTATATGAACACACTATGATTAATTAGAATTATTTGATTATTTTATAATTGCTGTGATGGCTTATAGTGGCTGTGATTTTGAAACTGAGTGACGCCAGTTAAATCGCTATTATTAAACAGTGCGCCACTGTAAATTGCACTTTAATTTGGGGTCAGATGTTCTATAATCTCCATAACATATCCAATTCTATAATCTCGTAACTTCTGGTTTCTACTATGCGTATACGTAACGTGCATTTAATGTACAAACTGGAATGCATATAACGTTTACGCAACATGTTCCGACAAATAACGACATAACGAATATTTGTCATAGCCCTGATGATATTCTATAAATGCCTTTCATTATTTTCATATTAACTACTTCAAATGACCTGGTCAATGGTTAAGAAGCCTGCATTGTAAAAACTTTTAATTTGTTTTTAAATGCATGCAAACATGGCTATACTGCTGTTTTAGGTGCAACATATGCAATTCAGCTAGTTAAATATGCATTAGAACTGGCTGGCGGCGTATCATATTTAATTTTAATTGACATTTGATTGTCTTAGTGTCGGTTGGTTCCTTATTCCACAGTTTAGTGTTTACCGCAGTTCAATAGTTATATGTACTATCTAAACAGCAATATCACTGATTTGATCAATCAACAACAGGGCTAATTAAACTCACAATTACTCGAATACAGCACATGCCTTAAAACTGTGCTGCTGTCAATAAAAATAACTTTAACTCATTAAGCGGCACTTTAAAATAATTGCATAACTTGCACCTGTTTTTGTTATTTACATAATGTACCTAGATTCTATGCTTTTATTTTTCGTTTGTTTGTTTATTTTTTTAACTCTTACAACGAATGACGTTGGCGGCTTTTTACACAATTAATGCAACATCATTAAGGGGGATTTCCCATTTTAAAGTGCTTTACATCTTGCTTAAGTGTCGCCCTTGAAGCGCTTCGTTCAAGGATATTGCTTGTCTTAACCGACTATTTCACTCTTCTTTTCTTGAGATTTATTGTTTTCGGCTTAGTTTCTCACCTTTCTCAGCTTTCAGGTGTGAAAATGTCGTTACAAGGCAGCAATAAAGCTATTGGAAAAGCATCGATTGATATGAGTATGTAAGTAAGCTATTGTTGAAAGACAATGCATTCGTATTGTAATTGAAAGAGACATGCAAATAGGGCTTCCCATATTTCATCGGTTAAGAAAATGCACGCATCGCGTGTTTGGTCAAACTATACAGAAAAGTACAAAGTATAACCTTGTCGATAAATATTGCATTATTGTATTGTATCGTTTTGTATATTGGGAAATGATTTAAGGGGCTGGCATGAGATGGGCATTAGATTTGCATTTAAATAAATCAATGCACGCGAATTTTCATTAATTTTTCCTATAAATAATTTTTCATTTATCTACATGATTCATTCATTTAGTTTAGTTTGCGCCAGGCCTCTAACATGCGAGGAGGATGCTAACTGAAAAGTGACAAAGCGTTTTGTTTTAGAAATAAACGTGTCGTGTGCTATTGTCTATTTTATTGGCAATAACAATTGGCAATAATGTGACAATTTTAAACATTGTAATAAACAAAAGTTCAGATTTAAGTATATACTAAAAAAGAAATATATAAAATGCATTAATATAACTACGTTCTAAGCTTGTTAATTGATATTGTTTCAATGTGCACTTTGATCATAACAAAAATTTACAGCTTAATGCTTTTAAAATTATTAATTTTACAAGTTCTTAACTAGTTCAAATTAACGTTACCCTTAACCTGGTAATGTAATATTGTGGATAAAACTTATAAATATAGACAGGAACATAGAATTTGTTTTCGAGATAAGCGTCGTAAACAAATAAACAATAATTGAGCTATAATTATTTGTTTACGTATTCCATGGAAAAATTTTCCAACAATTTCAAGTGCTTAAGCTAAAGTTTATTTTGGTTTTGGTTTTTATTTTCCAACAAAGTTCATAATTCAAACCTTGACCAAAGCTTTTTGGCATAACGGAAAGCTTTCAGGCTGTTTGTTTTTTTTGGGGTGCGTCAAGACTTTTGCAAAGCACAACGCCGTTGGAGCAAAACATTTATTTTATTATGCCATAATTATGGTGTGACTTGCTATAAACAACAATTAACAGCTTACAACATGGCAAATGCTAGTTAGCGGCACACTCACTGGGACTGTACATTTGAGCTAGAGCTAAATAATTCGCATGCGCTCAAACAAAACTTTTAAATGGAAGACATACGAGAGTTAGAACATAAGACAATGGCCGTTAAACAAAAATAAAAAAAATATATGAACTGAACAAAACAAAACACGCGCTCGCCTAATGTGCACATTAATAATTAAGTACATAAGTGGGAGCATTAGAAGCATGCGATCTTTACATGTCATCAGGGTTTTAGCTAAAGGGTTCAGTCTCTACTTAACGTCTAAGTCGGCTCAAATCGTCGCTTAATGTCTAATGGACCGCCCTGTCCTAAGCCGTTACTGACTAGTTTTATGTGCTGCCACCACATTATTATTGTTATATTATGACGCTAATGGCCAGACAAACTTACGGTTCAGCGGTACAGCGGTACAGCGAGCGGTACAACGTGAGCTGGCATGTCTCCACGATCTAGATCGAACACAATTGATCAATATCCGCATTGCTTTTTAAGCGTAATTAACTATAAACTATTACTACGATTAACTACCAGCCAAATCCACCCCGAGGCACCTTACCTTCCAGGAATTGGTTCGCTGTACATGTGATTGCTTCATGAATTATGTTAATACATAATAATTCCCACAATTTAACAGAAGGTGGTTCTCGAGTGCGTGTGCGCATTTGGGATTAAATAGAGTCACTTGTGCTATTAAATGTAAGACAACGATAAAGCGGCTAAGTGATCTTTAATATGGCTCATACTCGTGTAGACAATTATACAGAAAAATAGAATTAGCCACCAAACTGTTGAACTTTTGTAACCCCCGCAAGTAGGTATACTATACTATACTATGTTATACTATACTATTAACAGACTCAGTGCCTATCAACGATCTCAACGTTCTAAAGGGGGATTTGAAGCAAAAATAGAACTCAGACAATATTTGAAACAAACTACTTAGTTGCAGGGTACTTGACGTATATTAAAACGTTGCTAAAGCCATGTTCGTGTCGTTGTTACTGCTTTCTGCTGCTTTTGACACCCAGGGACCGGCGCTGACGCTCTCCATGCTGACGCTAACGCTGGCGCTGCAGTCAGCGTCGACGTTGACGACAACGTTGCCGTCGCCGTTGCTGTCGCCGTTGCCGTTGTCGTTAACAGAGGCTTGAAAGTGGACCGGTTCATGAAAAGATTTTTGCGCTTTAACGCTAGATGCTTGATCGCAGCTCGGTCTACGTCTCGATCTGTGCTTGGCCGCAGTTTACGTCTCAGTCGGAGCTCAGCTGCCCGGCCCAAGAGTCCATATAAAGGTACCCACTGTTGTTGAGCTCAGCATTAAGTTGTCAAATATCGTGAGAAAAGGAAGTGCGTGTCAGTCGATTCAAATAATAATACTAAAAACAATTGCAGCAACAATCTCAAGAACAATACAATACAACGAAACAAAAAAAAAAAAATCACAAGTGTATCTTAATATTCAAGCAATAACAAATGAATAGTTAACAACAATATGTTAGTTCTAATTTAAATTAAACGCAACAAGGGACACTGAAGTCATAATCCTGGAACTTGTCAAAACGTTTTAAATCCCATAAATATTTAACTAACAGACATAAAAAAAAAACATCTGTTAATTAATTGCCACACAAGGCATTTCAATAAGTAATTAAAAATAGTTGCGAAAAGTGCGCTCAATCGGAAATAAAACATTTTCGCCTTTTAAAATGAAATTGTTCACAAGCAAAACCCAACGCAATGCAAGTGAGTAAATTGAAATGCAACACGCTTTTAATTAAGACATGCCGTTTATTGTCTACTTTAACCAAATTCAAAGCACCATAAAATATTATATGGAACGTTTTCAAAGTAAAGGGAACCTCCCGAAACGATAGTAACAAAAAACTTAACACTTGTAAAACTGGTTGGTAAATACATACGTTTTGCAACTTGTGGGTCTTTCGTGAATGTTATAAAGCAGGATTTGGCAGAATGTCGAAAACTAGACGGATACTTGAATAAATTGCTCGTTAAAAAGTATGCAGTAATATCCAAGAGTTTAGTAGATTTATTATCTTAGAAGTTGCACAAAGTTAATTAAAATTATTATTATAAATTTATGTTGGCTGTAGGCATTTTTAAATTATGTTCAAATTGGGCTGTTTTGAATAATAATGAAAAAAACGATTATTCCTTGACTTTTGTGCAATTAACATAAATATATTTTTAAATTTAAAGCATTTGTTAGTTCAATCAATTTGTAATTGCTGTCATACTTATCATTAGATCGTTTCGACAAAGTCATTTTATATAAACTAATTCCAAAGTTTAGTCGCCACACATACATATATGTGTTGACAGACTTAGATACGTGTATTAACGGAACTCAATTGTAATTAAGCTTGCATAAATTAAGATTTAAAGTTAAAGTAAAGCTATGATGACTGTAATGTCACGTACTGGCTTTACCATGAGCTCCGATTTGCTTGACGATTTGTATCAAACAAAACGGTTTGATATTGAAGTCGAACCTTAAGCAATATTGCAGCAGCATTGGCCTCAAAGATGAATTGGGTGTGATTAGGCGGCAACACAACATCAAACACTAAACATATTTATTTGTTTTGAAAGAAGAAACGCGCTCAAAAGTTAGTTGACCCACATCTGAGCATAGCATGCGAATTGTGAAAAGTGAACCCTTTTGTATGAACTTTTGCTTTCCTCAAAAGTGTAAATATTTACAGCCTTAAACTTGAATGTGACGATAAGCGTCGCATCGTTGCCAGCTAGAATATTTGGCAAAGCATAATATTTGCTAGATTCTGTAGCGCTTTTGGAGAATAGTCACTTGTACAAAATAGATACATATAATGCACAACTTAACGTGTGCTAAACAATGCAAATAACAATTGTAAACGCAGCAATAACAATGACTTCAGAACAAGCCTATCAGTTTCAAAGCCATTCTGCCGAACGGAACTGACATCAGAGATATTTGTATGTGATTGAGATGCGGACTGGTTCCGATGAGCCTGTTCTCTGTTTACATTTCCTTATTAGCATGCCGTCTAATTGTTAGCGATACTTTGACTTTGCATCTATTTAAGGGCTTTTTGGGTTTTTTTTTTTGGTTTTGTTGATGATTAACAACAGCGAATGCAAACAAGCAACAAAATAGTCAGATTAATCATTAGCCAAACACAATCAAACAGGCAAACAAATGCGATGACAGAGCGGCATGCGCAAAAACAACTTTAAATGCTCGACGAGAGTATCTTGTAGTTACATACGTACGTACATCTGTTTGTATGCATGTAAGCACAGGCCGACAAGCTGGCTGACTGACTCTGACTGGCTAGCTGATTGGTATATGTGTATACTTAATTTATTGTCATTTGACGGAAGTCACACATACGCACTCAGAGCACAACACAGATTTGAAGGTGCTGAAATAAATATATGTATGTTGTATACAACAAAAAGCAAAAATACCAATTCATTCTTGACTTTTAGTGGGTCAGCAGCGACACGTCGCCGTCAGCAGCTGACAGCTGAGTTATTTCGGAGTCTGTGCATATTGTTAAGCACCTTTTATATATATATATATAATTAGACTCGGGTTTACGCCAAATTGCATCGAACTTGAACTTCAAACTGCTGCAGATAGCAGTCAACCGTCAACTGGCAACCTCATAAGCGCGAGATCTTTTTGGCTGCATACACTAATGCTTTGCCTCATTGGGTTCAGTCCGAAACGGGTTCAGAGCTCAACTGTATCAGCTGATGGCATGACAACAAGCACGCCGCTCGCTCAATTACGCTCTTTTGAACGGCTTTTTGGATATTTTGGCTTTTGGAACGCCAAATGTCTCAGTCGCATTTAAAAACTTTGGCAATGCAGTTGCACAATTTTATCACACAGACGTTGTTCAGCGTCGATCGATGTTTTTTTTGTTTGTTTGGTTTGAGATTCGTTGCAGCAGAATAATTTGAGCGCTTTGTTTGACACTTAATTTATGGTAGCTGACTGTTGTGACTGGACTGGCTATCGATGTCTGTGAGTGACTAACAGACTTTACTGGCGGTTGCCACTTATGGCCATGTGTTTTAATGAGGCTTGAGTATTCAAGGCAAGGATATACACTCACACAGCATAGATTTTATTTTCTTTGTTGCTATCATAGATTTTGAATATTGTTTTGATTTTGAAATTCGAACTTATTTGAGCTAATGGCGTGACAAAAGCTGGCATCAAAACAAACACGGCGACAAAATTGTTAATGAGTTTGTGCTGTTGACTTTTGTTGCTGTTGCGCGTGGCTGATTTAAAGATTTGACTTAGGGGCTTGGTAAACGATTGGTTCATTGATCTGAGCGGGCGTTTAGTAAGGTTCTTGGTGTGATATATAAGTGTTTAATATCTAATTGACAGGTACTTGCGGTTTTTGTCATATGTGCTATTTTGTTATATATGGGCTAGACTTGTCTTGATGATTTATGAGTCTGTGGGCTCAACAGTTGAGGTGGGGCAGGTACTTGGCCATGATCTCTAAAAATCGGTCAACTGTGCTTGTAATCAATTTCCGCTTCACATGCGCAACAAAACGCTTTCAATGATAACAGTTGTGGTCGTGGAAGGTGAGCATCTCCAAACTGAAACAAAACTAGTTTTCACAATAATAAATAAATGTTTAAGCTCGAAGAATTTGGGCTGTATCAAAAAGTATTTTATTGCTTTAACTTTGTACTTTTGCCATTTCAAAGCAAGGTTATCCCTACGGTCTTTTCAGCCCAAGCTATGTTTCCAGAACTCGATCAGAATATTTAACACAAGAACAATATTTAACAGGTATCGATACAGTAGCGTGGCAACAAGTTTATGATTTCGTTGCCATCATAAAATGTTGTCCCAGTGTCTGTCTCACCTTCCCGGTTTTTATTATTCTTTCGTTTTCGACCTTTTTTTTGCGTTCGAAGAACGTTCATTGAACTCCATGGGCAAGACATGTGCCTTGTCATCGGCGACAGCAATTTCGTTTTTATCTCTTTTCTTTTGGGGCTTTTTTTTTGTATGTGCATATGCATCTTGAGTATGTTTTGGGCTCCTGCTCCTGCCATTGAGGTAGGTCGCAGATCTTAACGCAGCAGCAACAACAACAAACATTTAAAAAAAAACAACAACAATAACAATAATCGCGAATTGCGAAGGTCAATAACACATGGCAGGCGCACGCTATCCACAAGTTCTCAGCAATTTTGCAAACTTGTTGAACTTCGAGTGCTTGTGTTGCAACATTGGCAACTGCGACACACATACACACACACACACACACAGACTTCGAGATCGAGCTAATTGCATAACTCACCTCGTGCTCCAATTTATTCGTTTCTCGCAGGGCTGTTACAATGTGCGGCACTTGGCATGACACTTGTGTTCTTTGGAGCGGCCATCTTGTTGACAGATCCCACCACGCTAATCATAGATTGGGTAAGCAATGTGCAAAGTTCTATCAATACCCGATCTTGATTGAATTTTTATTTGATTTTAGCAACTAAGTTTAAAGCCACACACTATTTTGAGCACACTATGGCTAGTGCCACCTGTGGATGTTTACATTGCCGTCTATATATTCAACTACACAAATTCGGATGAGTTTATAGCGGGCACAGATAGCAAACTAAAGCTCAAGGAAGTTGGACCGTATGTGTACAAGGAGCTGCTTTCCAATCACAACATAACCGTGAACGAGGCCAATAACACCATCACCTATACACCGAAACGTGAATATGTTTTCGTGCCGGAGCGTTCAGTGGGTGACCCGAAAGACGCTCGCATTCGGTCGCCCAATATACCCTATATGGGCGTCAGTACTCAGGCAGCCAGCTTGTCAATGTTTGCTGCACTCGGTTTAAGTGCACTGACCAAGCGTCTCAATTCACAGCCCATGCTGGAGATTAGCGTGCATGAGTACATGTGGGGCTATGAGGATCATTTGGTGCGTTTGGCTGCCAAATTTTTGCCCAGCCTGATCGATTTCTCCTCTTTCGGCATTATGGAAAAAGTAAGTACTCATTGACAATGTTATTGCCTATTAACTCACGCTTTTTCATTGACTTTCGTGCAGCTGTTTCGCGAGGGCAATGAATCCAACGTGGTCAATATGCATTTGCCGGAGCGCAAAGATGCATATGGCGTTAAGCTGCCCAATTCGCCACGCGGCTACTCCTTACATTCTATCAATGGAGAGCGTGGCTTTAAGCGCTGGGATTACGATGAGGCTACCAAGTAAATATTGAAATGAAAAGCTGTTAAGCAACCCTTTGAGATAACTCTCTATTCCTCTTGCAGCGGCACAGAGTGCAATCGTATTTGGGGCAGTCACGATGCCACACTCTTTCCCCGCGACATGAACGAGCACGATTCGTTTTCCCTCTATCGCAGAACGTTCTGCCGTCGTCTGCCCTTGCATTACAATCGCTCACTGACTTTTGATGGACTAGATGCCATGGAGTTTGTTATGGCTCCCACTATCTTTGACGAGGAGCTGGGCAATGTTAATTCTTCATGCTTTTGCAAGAATAATCAGTGCCTGAAACGAGGCTTAGGAAATGCTTCACCTTGCTATTACAGTAAGTGAAAAGATGCAACTCTTCAATAGAAGTAGTTCTAATGTGCTTGTTTTTATATTTTTTTTAGATATGCCCTTGGCTATAAGTTATCCACATTTCTTAAACGCTGATCCAAGCTTGTTGAAACCTTTTGAGGGAATTGAGCCAAACCAAACTCGTCACACATCCTCAGTTATGCTGCAGCCGGTAAGTTTATTGAAAATACCCTCTCTTTTGTTCATATCTTATTAAATTATATTCCTACAGCAACTGGGAGTACCTTTTCATGTTAATATGCGTCTGCAGGCCAACCAGGTGGTGGGAAACATAAAGTTCAATAGACTTATGGAACCCTTTGAGAACATGGTTTTACCATTGCTCTGGGTCGATTTGACCATTGACAATTTACCCATGAGCCTGCACATACTTACGCGTCTACTTAAGACCGGCTTTCCATTGATGCAGCTAATCATTGCCGTGTCATTGGTCGTTGGCGGACTTTACAATCTGAGCGTAGCGTTTCATCTCTTCTTTTGGGCAGTGCCAGTCGTCAAGCATAAATATGAGCTTTGCGAGAAGACAACGAATGTATTAGGTGGATTAACGATAGCCACTTCGCTACACAGGTCATTGTCGGCGGAGAGTGCGGAGCAGGAGGCCCAGCGCTTGTTGCTGCTGGATGAGGATAAGGTCAAGCTTGGGGAAGTCTGAGAAAAGCCAACATTCTAAATGGGCATTTTCTAAGCCAACTTTGTCCATCGTCTGTGATATTAAGTTCTAAGCGCATAAGGAGATTAAGTGTACATATTATATTTTGCTCAACGGAAACAACTTAGGGAACATTCTATGCTTATGTAAATACAAAGGTTGATGGTAATTCTAATACGTGGTCGTCTAGAATGTACAGCTGAGTTTCAACTCGTTAAATACAAAATACAGCATATAAGCTATAATCAAACTTTGTCTATTCTTAATGTGAGGCGATTGTTTCTTCAATCCAATTCAGGTAATACGAGATGCGTAAGTATACATCAGGGAAATTTTCCAAGGCACAGCCCGAACCAAACGATGTAACGCCAGCCAAAATCCAGGGTCCATCACGTGATAGGCGGCACTGCAGTGGTCCGCCTGAGTCACCCACACAGGTACCACCCTCTCCATTTAGTTGACCAGCACACAAATGTCCACCGTGAATATTCACAAAGCTGCCATAGGCATCCCTGCATCTGTAAATTAAATGTTGGTTTGTGAGTAAGTGCAAAACGAAAGACGTAAGCTTAATTCCCTTAGAGCTGCAGAATCTTTGTCTATTGCCCAAATATGCTAAAAGAAAAAACTGAAGTTAAACGTAGGTTACAAATTTAGGCAATTGTCTCTCTCCTTCTTCAACCATCGGATTGAATACACATTACAAGTTTTTTGTCTATGGTTCAATAGTGTCGAAAGAATTGCGTTTAGACAGGCAGGCAGCTATTACCAACCAATACACATTATTTCTCCTTTACGAGCACCGACTTAAGAGTTGTTTCTAGTGACGAAATGTCTTAAATTCAATTCCAGTTTTGGCATACAAATTTATTTTCGGGTACGTGATGTCCATTTGAAAATTAATAGCTAACTGACCCACTTACCTGTGGTTCTGATGCAGTGGCACCTTTGTTTTGAGCAGCTGACTGGATAAATCGCCGCTGATGTTCTCCTTACCCCAACCGGTGGCCACACAGTCAAAGAAGGGCAACTCACGCATTGCTTCTCCTCTGGCAAGCTGTGTCGCTGGATCCGAATCTAGTTTTAGTTTCATAAGCTTGTCATTGCGTCGCCGTGTGCGTTTGACGCTGCGTGGAGATCTTGGGGATTGCATTAGAGCCTGACGCAATCGACTTAATATCTTCATGTTCATCAGCTCACGCATGGACATGTTTATGGAGCTGGGTGCAGTCACATTGCGATAGCGTCGCCGACTCTGTGCACTACGCAGAAAGTTGTCAATCTTCTCGGGCACATCGTCCAGCTCCAGCTGCTGACTAAGAATATCTTCCGATCCTGTCGGCGACGTCTCATATTGCTCCCTGAGCATAAAGGGCAAGCATATGCGTCGTATGTGGGAGGTGCGTGAGAGATCTGCGGGCTTAGACAGCTTCATAAGCACCACATCGTGTCGGAAGTTGTGATAGTGATGATGTAGCACAATTCTCTCAACCGGAATACGCTGCTCATGGCCCGATTCCACATTGCGATCATGTTCACCCAGCACTACTGTCCACAACGGTGGTATGGGCAGGTTAAAGAGATCACTGCGAACAAAGTTAACAGAACAATTAAGTTGCCACAATGGGGGTAGCTTCACTTTTTACTTGCTACTTACTTGTGCACACAATGGGCGGCAGATAGTACCCAATACTGATGAATGAGCACAGCACCACACCAGTGGCCGAGAAAGCCCAGTGATGGATGCAGCAGTTCAAGTGATGCCTGCCAAGGAAATTGACCTTCGTGTGTGCTGGAGCCGGCAATAATACGTGCCTCCCGCCTACCCGGACGACAGCCGCAGTCTAAAATGAGCATGCGTTAATATTAGAATAGCTGGAGTTTATTTATCAATGGGTTTCCCCGCGCACACTTACCTGTCTCGAACTGCGCTGAATTGGGCACCAGCAGCAGCAGGCAGAACCAACACAAGGTCAATGATTTTTGCTTCTGTTGCTGTCGTTTGGGTCTTAGTTGCTGCTGTTGTTGTGGTGTTGTTTGTGGTGACGATAGCTTCATCATGTTGTCGCTGCTCAAACAGCAACTCCACGGCCTCAGCGGCTCATCGCGCGCATGACTGACCCAGAGTCAGAGTCAGAGTCATAGACACAGACAACAGCTGGCTCGTAAGCTGCTTTGGCAACACTAACAGATGGCGTTAGCGGTATCCTGATGCAGTCGGCTATAGTTACTGCTGGTGCTGGTGCTGCTCTTACGGTTGCTTTTCACTTTCACGCTCGCAGTCAAATGAGCTGCCAACTTAAACTTAAACTCTTTTGCCTCTTTAGCCTCGGCTGGCCTTTAATGTTTATTTTTTGTTGTTGCTGCTTTTAATAACACGCAAAACCTTCTTTTTATGACTTAAATATTATAATTTACGAGATTTCCCAGCCTCAACTTTGCTGCTTTTCTTTCCACGCGCTGCGCATTAATTAGCCAACGGTGGGCGTCGCCGGCGACGTTCAAAGCCCGTAAAATAAAAAAACAAAAATACACGCAGAATAACTCAATGTCCAAGCTCAAAGAGTGGAGGCCCGTGCCTATTTGTTATATAACTGCGCTAATGTTGGGTGGCCTAAGGCAGGCAATATTAACGGTTTCGTTTTCGACAAGCAGCGCATGCGCCGCGTTTGTGTTTTGGCTTAAGGTTTTTCGTCGGTTGTTTGATTTTGCTGTTTGCTGGCTTTGTGTTTATTTTTTGGGTATCTTTTTGGGATTTTGGAAGTTCCGCTTGATGTTGGTTAATGCGAATCGTTTGCGACGAGCGCCAAAATGCAACTGTTAGCTGCCCAGGTTTGCCAACAAACATTTACCGTTTCGGTTACAACGATGCTGCGCAGTCGGCGTCAACATTTGACTGTGTGTGGATAGTGTTGCATGCAGCAGCAGCAGCAGCAGCAGCAGCAACAACAAAAATAATAATAATAACAAAGCGACGCCAACGAAAGTGAAAAGACAAGCGCAAGGCGGGCAAAAGAGAAGCAAACAACCAAAAACAACAACAGCAACCACAAACAACAACATCTACATGATGACGATGACGCTCAGTGGGTAAATTAAAGAAGAAGAAAAGACTAATACAAAAAACAACAACAAGAAAATGTATAATAAAAAGGGTAAGTTGGGCATGCCATACCACGAACTAATCATTCACCTGCAAGCGTTGCTTAATTGTTATATGTTAATAGTTCATTAAGCGTATTTTATTAAATCAACATTAAAGTTATGATAAACATGCATGCGACAGCAGTAGTTCATAATTGATATATGGTATAATTATTTAAATGTGATTTGCTGTTATAATTATATACCATGCGCACTGTCTAATTTAGCAACGCTTCTTGTTTATGGGAACTAGAAATATGTTAATAGCATTTGTGTAAACGAGAAAAGCGTTTAAGAATATTAAGCGATGTCAAAACAATATCAGTTAGCTGCATGTTAACATCTTGTTTCAATAAAATATCATTGAACAAATGTCAAAAGCAAATCAACTTGTCCCATTGTGTTTCATTGAACCTATTTATCTTATATTTACATATTTCAAAGGCACGTGTTTTAATTCATTTAATTGCCAATATATATATATATTATATATTATATATATATAATTTATCCCCCATTTGAAAAGTAAGTTGTTTGTTTAGGTCAACGTGCCTAAATGACATTCGAAACTATACGAAACATGCCAACAACGTTAAAACGTTACGTAAAGTTTCAGTATTACTGCTGAAAACTGCAAGTGCTGTTCTTAATATAGCATTTAACAAGCACATATTAGCCAGACTTAACCATGTTAATTACGGCATTTAAGTGCATTTACTTAGCAATTTTTACAGTCTAATAATAAGCCTAGCATTTGCTTAACTATCATATTTATATATAACAATTACTTTAAGAACTACAATAAACTAATTGGAGCAACGTGATTGATTAATTGCAATGATGTCGGCCCAACAATTTTAAACGAATGAGTGTATGGGAATGAGTCGTCTTTGTGTATGCGAGTGCAGTTGAGTGTGAGTGCGGCAAGTTACTTTCGATTTCATTACAGCCACAGCAGCAACTACAGCAGCAACTGCAGCAGCAGCAACAACAGCAGCTGACTCTGCAGGCTATATGTCCACCCGGACTGGTATCCGGACCCGCGTTCGACTTGAATTCCGCGTTGATGCACAAACTCATAAGTCATCTAGTTGCTGCCGTTGCTGCTGCTGTTGGTGTTGCTGCAACAGCCTCGCGCACACAGTCAATGGGGAATACAAAAATACCAACAACATCGGTTTGTTTACGCAGCCAATTGATCATTTAAGCCATGTTAAGTCGCTGCTGAGCTGCCAGCTTGTCAATTTGTTATTGTGGGCGTTGTCATTGCTGCTGCCTGTGGCTTTTGTTGCAGTTGCTTTTGTGGCACTGTTGCTGTTGCTCTGGCTTTTGTACAATTAACAGGCGCCTTGAGCTCCAACGATTTGTTGATGTTTGCTTCGTTCGTTGTTTGTTTGTTTGCCGCTTACATTCGTCGCACCATCGTTGACCAACGTTAATCAAAATCTAAAATAAAACACACAAAAAAAAAAAGAAGAAATAGTTGCTTGCACAATCAACAAACATATTTTCAGTGAAAAGTTTATAAAGTCTCTTGTTTAGGCTAATATTGGGAGCTGTGCGGCTAAATCAAGTGAAGTGAACTTTCCCAGCGTTGCAAAAAGCAACTTAAATTAAACTAAAAATATAAAAAAAAAATTGTTTAATTTTAATGAAAAATACTACAAAAAAATTACTAAGCGAACAAAAAAATACCTACAAGAAAATAAATGAATTTGTACGCATTAACCGTGCGGCGACAATCAACGGAAGCGTTGCAGGTCACTCAGCAACATGAGCAACAATCAAAGCAAAACAACAACAACAACAACAACAACAGCAGCCAGCCGAATTAGTCAAGCTAAACCAAGTGAGCACGTAAATCTTTTGCGTTGGCGTTTGGGAGAAATCGTGGTTCGAGACCTTGAATGCTGCAGCACATCACAACAAAACACACACACACACACACACATTGGGCTGCAATTTCACTGTGCTCTGCTGTTGCTGCTGCTGCTGTTATTCAATTGCAATTGCATCATAGCAACATGTGGCCAGCTGATCGGCAACGGATGCAGCGAGAGTTTTTTAAACCCGACAAGATCAAGAAATGAACATACCGAAACGGGCGTCGACAGCAGCAGTAGCTGCAGCAGCAGCCACAGCTGATCGACATTAGGCCCGCATTTGCATGCCACGCAGCAAACAACAACAGCAAAAGTCACAACAACCAACAACAACTTGATTTAATATCGAAGCGTATCTTCGTATGATGCGCGCATTACATTACCAAATGGCAGGCGGGCGCTTTCCATGCGGCTGACGCGCAGACGTTTGCCGTTGCCTCACATGAAAACGAAAGTGCTTCAAGTGGTTGGCCAGATGCTGTTGTTGCTGGTATATTACTTGGCTTATACTATTTTGCTGGCTCACGCTCACGATTAAAAGTTATGCTGCTATCTTTGTCTTTCGCCTTGGTTTTTTTGTTGTTCGTTGCCGTGTTTCCTGTATCTCCATGTTGCCTTTGTGTTTGTTTTTGTTTGTTGTTGCAGTTGAACCTGCTGGCGCTGACAGTGGCAATGGCAATGGAAATGGAAATGAAAATGGGTATGGGTATGGGAATGCCAACGTCGCATGCCACATGCACCGCGTGCAGACCGGCGCGAAATATTTTGTAAAGCTTACAACAATGTTTGTACACAATTTGCCAGTCAACAAAAAAAAGAAGAAGCCATTTACAGTTTTTAGTTGCAGTTGCAGTTGCAGTTGCAGCTGGACAAATAAAATGCATACAACAAATTTAATAAAAATCCCATTCTATGCAAACAAAAAAACAAACTGTAGATAAATCAATTACTGGCTTGTTGTTTTATGAATATTCGATGATTCTTGCTAAAAAAAAAAAAAAAATATAATAAAATACAATTGAGAAGATTGTTAATCACGATTAGAGTATACACACTTCGAACTAATGCATAAATTACAATATTTAAATTTCTTTCAATGCCTTGCTCTTGTCCACACTCCCAATTTGTGTGGCGCGTGTTTAGTTACAACCAGCCACAAGATTAGTTACATGAAATGCGATAAATTAAACTTTAACTATTGTCATTTCAAGGCTGCGTTTTGCATTTTTAACCAATAATTTCGTTAACGTTTCCGTTTTATTGTCTGTTTAGTGAAAACTTTAGTTTTCGATTCAAATGCTAAGAGTTTAAGCAGCGAAACGTTTAGCAATTTGCCTATTCTTAGCTCAGACAATATCGCGTGTCTGCTTTAACCAGCTTAAGAGCTATGGGGCTGGGACTGGTGTTTCAGGTAGCGACCACACGAGTTCCGATGTCAGCTTCGTGAGCTAAAAAGTGTTTATTTTTTTTGGTTTTGTCTGTTTTATTAATATCAATTAGCGTTGACTAAATTGCCTGAAAATTGCAATGCATGTTGTTATTTATTTTTATATGTTTCTTGAGTTTTTTATATGGTTTGCCTTCTTGCCTTTTCGCTTGTGTCGCTTGTTGCTTGCTTTGCTTGTTTTATGTGGCGCACAACTTGCGATTTCCACATGATGGGATGGCATGGGAAATTTACTTGGCAATGCAACAGCATTTATGCACTTATGCATTTATGTACCCACTACACCCTAGACTGGTTTGCTTTGTGGTGGTCTATGTACTTTTGCTTTTGTTTCCTTTCCATAGAAATGTCATTCAAATGTTTCGAACTCGATTGAACCCGCTTGGAGCAACAGCAACAGCAACATCAACGACAACAGCAGCAGTAAAAATGCGCCATCTTGGTAAATAGCTTTTCACAGGTAATGTGATGTTTTGGTCCCCTTGCTATGATTGTCTAATCAAAGTCAAGTAAAAATTAAGTGGCTAAATTATGTCATGAAGCGCTGCGAATTTTATGTTGTTGCTGGGTGTCTCTTTTGTTTGCCGCAGTGCATTCAAAATAAAATACAAAGGAAAGAAAAATAATATTTCGCACGCCACGCGCCTGATAAACGTAATTACCAAACAGCAGCAGCGAGTTTAACTAAATGAACAGATGCGAAAGAAACAGCCATCAAGATGCAAAGTTGCCAAAAATACTAAATAAATATGTATATTTATATACAGATTTGCATAATACTTTCGGTAATAAAAACTTCTTCAACTGCAACAATAACTATAACTATTTGTGGGAGACAAATGTAGGTGAAAGTTGTTCGTTTTATTTTTTTCTCAGAATGTTTTGCATTTATTATAGTCATATATGTTTTCTTTGAGTGTATGTAAATTGCCGAAGACAGAAGACAAGTCGTAGATGCATAATTACAAATTGTACTTGATTTGACTTGTGAAAATGATTTCAATTCGACAGAAGGCCAACCAAATGTCAGCTCCAAATTAAATAGAATTTAATTCTTAAGAGAATGACAAATCACATGGGACTGCAAATCCAATGCGGATTTGATGACGCCAGTCGCGGCTGGCTGATGGCATCGTTGACGACTTTGTTTGATCAGTATGTTTGAGTGATATCAGTTTGTTATCATGTCGCAAGCTTTGGTTTTCCTTTCTTTATTTTTAGATATTTTTTGGCAAACATTTCGTCTCTTGGCGCTGCTTATCAGCAAAGCATTTGCTAAAAAACATATGACGCAGTTACTGCGCCACATATCTAACTGCTCGTATTTATGTATCTGTGAGATACAAATGCGGCAATTGCAAAACGTTTGTTTTTCTTTCATTCCTTCGTCTACCATGCAAATGCTAAGCACATAGTATTTTGCCTGTCATAACCTTCGCCTAGACCCCACACACAGAGAGGAAAACACAAATGCTTACTACTTGAAGCATGGCCCTATGTCTGCGTGTTGGGCTCTAAGGGGTCGGCCAACAGATAAATTAGCCTGACAAGCCGGCTGGCAAGCTGTCTGGACTGACCCAGCCAGCTATTTGCCATTTGGGCCATTGCCGACTGCCGACTGCTTGCTGCCGGCTGCTGATGTTGCCTTTTTTTTTTTTTTGGTTTTTGTGTTTTTCATGGCTTCCGTTGTCGTTGCCGTCTCCGTTGCCGTTGCCAAAATCAATGGAAATATTTGGATTTCCGCTGTCATTTCATCCACCCGCCTTAGGCCCTATCTATCTGACCCCGGGCCAAAAAACCCTCTCACTGCGGCAAGTGCCAAAGCCAAATTGGGCCGCCGGCGCAATAATTGTTATGATGCCGACCGTTAGTCTAGTATTTATTTTGCATATGTGTTGCATGTTTGGCCTCTATCTACAAAATGCCCTAAGCTGGTTTATACCCTAACTTCTTTGTGGTTCATGTTGACTAACTTAACTACTTTATTTGCATAAGTCTTTTGTTGAACTCGCTCAACTATTTGTCTAAACTAAAAACATTTATGATTTGCATAAACTCTTCAATCTATACTTCTATATTCTATTTTAATATGCATATAAGAGTATAACCAGTTTCGATTTGGCATTGATAGGCTTAGATAGGCTTAGTTTTTTTGGTTGCAATTTTGGATGCCAACGCTTTGTTATACCATTGAAGGTCAGTTCTGGGTCGGGGTGAGGTGGCTGTTGCAGCTGCAAATTAAAATTCGTTTATTGTGCCAAAAGTTATGCAAGTTTTTTTGTTTTTTTTTTTCTTTTGGTAAACATCCGACGGATTTTGTATAGGCCGTAATTTTATAATTCCGTAACGCGACCAATGCAAGCCCATGAAAATAATTACACAAGCTGATGGCAGTTGGTAAAAAGAAATTTTAAGTGCAATGTCGGTAACTAGCACAAATCTTGGCTCCATCCATTTGGCTGACTAAAACGACACAAGCCAAATTTATTTTGTTTGTGCATAAATCAGACAGTGCACAAGCCGGTTAAGACAAAACCAACAAAAAGTCACAGATATACCGTAGCGGTGTGACATTCTGAAAACATTGCAGGACATGTGTAATTTCTCACGTGATTCAGCAATGAAAACGATAAGTGTATATAGCCTATTAGATACCCTTTAAAGTACCCTTTACTTAAGACTCTTCAAAAGAATATCAAATATTCCTTGTGTTCAGTCTCTTAAGATTAAGTCAGTTTAAGATGTGATACGTAAACTATTTAGCACCACTAGCAAAAGGTAAACTTTCCCCCCCAAATAAGACGCGAACAAACAAAAATTTCCAAATGTAACAAACAATACGATTGTTTGCTCTACTGCTGCTGCTGCTGCTATAACAGTCTGGCTGCTTATATTGTTGTTGCCAGCGTTGGCGTGAGCTCACAAAAGGAAAGTGCTTAAAAAATAACAGTAAATTACACAGACACGAGCGACACGCCATGCCACGCCCCCCTTTCAGCGCCTAAGCGATGCATGACGAGCTTGCATACTTTTTAGGGACAGCTGATTTAATTCCGCACCAAAGGATGCAAGGATGCGGGCCACAGTCACAAACACACACACACACACACACACTCCCACGCTGAGTGTGTTAAAACTGGTCCTTGTGAGGAGATGCTTGCAAAGTGGGCGGGGCACAACGTGCATCGTTTCAACCGCTGCTGCACCTGACGCTCGCCGCTCTGACTCAAGCCCAGCACGCAGACCCCAACAAGAAAAGGTATGTACACAAAGCGATAAAAATCCAAAATCAAATATACTTAAAAACTTACGGTTTAAACTTGATTTCTTAAAGAAATAAAAACTGTTGATTTAAGATTATTTGCTCTTGAAGCAAACCTTCTTAGATTTGATTTATTTGACACTCGTTCCAAGCAATTCATCGATTCGAACTCAACTTTTTCTTTCTGTGTAGTTCCTGGCTTGGTTTCATCGTAATTTTTGTGCATTTGCAGAGCATGAATTTCTATGAGCGGAATTTGTAATACGTGTGTGTGTTCTAAATGGTTTCTGGGCAGAATCGTTACAAATTAGATCTGCGCCAAATTACACGAAATGCTATTAGAGGAAAGGTGCAGTTAAGAATGTTTACACATTGTGTTCGTTTGTATTGTATATGTTGCTTATGTCACTAAATACAAGAGAGTTCATATGTAAATTATATTTTGACAAATAAAATACGCATATTTTGTTGTTTGCGTTCCCCTAAAAGTATGCCTTGATTTTATGTTTCATGAACTTTCGCCATATGTTAAAACTATTAAGTTATCATTTAAGAAACTTCAATTTATCTTAATATTTTGTTTCTCTGCTTATGTATCTTTAGTTTATCCTTTTCAAGAAAGTTTACCTTACATTTTATAATATCCCTTTCTGTCTTTTCATTTAAGCCGCTACAAGAGCATTTCATTATATTCCTGACTGTTTTCCTGGTCTATTCCATTGTATAGTTCTTTCATACAGCGCTTGTTATTGTTTTCTTTTCCCTTGCCATTGTTGTTCAAGGGCTGCTGTTGCTGCTGCTGTAGAAACACTAAACAATAAGGCGAAATTACTTAATTTCATGTTGGTCTAATCAAGTTGCCATTGCCGAGAGCCGAAAGCGAGTGTGTGGCTGGCACGGAAGGCCGCACAAAAGCGTGCAACGGGAACAGCACGGGAAAAAGTGTGTACAGGTGTGTGGATTGCCAGTAAATAACGTGCCGCTGCCGTGCTGTGCCAAATTCATATGTATGTAGGTGTGTGTGTGTTTGTGTATACCTCATGTTGTGTACATGCTTTAAGACCCCGAAGCGACCTGCTCTATATTTTTTTTTAATGTTTTTCGTTGTTTTTTTTTTGGGGGGCAACGTTTAGTGGCCGCTCATTTATGCTTCAAGCAGCGCAACAGCGGCAACAGCGGCAAGGCAACAACAACACGAAATAGGTGGACAGCTAAACGCTGACACCAACAACAACAACAGCAACGAAAAGATGAAGATGCATAAGGAAAAAGCAAAAAAACAATTCACAAGGCTTGCAGCCATTTAACATTTATCTGGGGACTGGGACTGGGCTTGAGCTAGAGCCCTGGCCCCATGTTAATCTGAAAGTGTGTCAATGTCGACATCCGTTTCCTTTTTGCCAAGGTTTGCACAGAGGCGTTGGTAGAAGCAGAAGCCGTTGCAGCTGCACTCATATGGCCACTTCAGATGCAAACAGGTAAAAGGGCCACAAATTTAAACATTTGTCTACTCCAACACGCACCGTCGCACACTCACATATAACCACACACTTGTAGAAACACACACACACACACACAAAGAGATGCTCAGCTGCACTTGGCATGGGAACGAAACGAAACTAGTCGAAACATTGGTAAAATGGTCATCCGCAACAGCAGCTGTGAACGTTTTGGTAAATGAAACACAAAAATCCTTCTGCATTGTTGTTGCTGCTGTCTTGTTCATATTTCTTTGGATTTATTTTTTTGTTTTTGGGTTTTTCCTGTCCAGTGGCCCGCTGGGATAGCGCAGCGGGCGCGCTTTTCTCTTGGCCACTTTTTCATTCTGATAAATTGGCAGCGACATTTCAGCAAGAGTTGACAATTACCACAGCATACATGAGCTCATCTACTGCACATATGTGTGTGTGTGTGTGTGTGTGCCGTGTATAATTAAAAGCAAGAAAACCAGGCATGAAATTGTTTTGCTTAAATGTTTTTGGCTGGCACTGCAGCCGGTTGGTGGTCTACATTTGGATATGATCGAATGCGAAAGCGCCACCACTTTAATTATGCTGCCAAGTAGCACCATTACTTGTACTTGTTTTTCTCTCTGTATGTGCGAGTGTGTTTGTGTCAAGGCTATGCTGAAAATATGTCCAGAACAATTGCTCATTTTGATTTGTTGAATTTTTGGACCATGCACAGTGCGAAACTTAAGCTTACAATAAAATAGTATCTTAAGGTTATAGCAGATAGGCAAGTATAAAGCGATCCAGCGATCTTTCTACAGTTGTCTTACTTATTGTGCTAAGAATCACAAATGAGCATCATTCTGGCAAGCTAACTTCCTAAAAATGTCTGTCAATCAATCTGTGTATCTAATCTCTTGGACCAACAAAGGAGAATAATAAATAGAACTGTGATAAGATTATTCCGTCTACAAACACAAGCGAGCACATTAAGCAAACTTTAAATAGTTTCTTAACTTATTTAATTATCTCTGTTGCAAATTGTTAAATAATTGCTTTGGTAACCAAAAGTTAAAAAGTTAGTAAGTAGTTTTGATCTTATATGGGTCAAAATGTATTCATTGAAATACAATTAAATTCAATTAGTAATTTCTGCAAGTGTTAAATCTCCAAAAAATCAAGCAGACACCAAAAATTTGCCGCATACTGTCCTGTAAAGCAGCACGTGGTAGCCATAATATAGAATGCATACACACACGTACACACACACATACAAACACAACAATACACCGTTGCAGTCGGCAGACACAAGTGCAGAGCAGCGTCCGTCGACAGCGACGCAGACGCAGCGATAAGATAAAACGTGTGATGACAAAAAGCACCCAAAGCGTCCCACGACGCCGACGACGCTGGAAAAGAACGACAGCATTTACGAGGAGCGCCGAAGTTCTGTAACGAAGCGACTGCGATGCGTCGCTGCCAAAGCCGACGCTGACGCCGATGCCATGGAGTGGATGGCTGGTTGGTTGTTTCTGCTTCTGCTTCTGTTGTTGCTGCTTCTGGTGCTGGTTGCTTATAAAAGCCATTGGCTCGGCACGAGTGAACATCACAAAACATCGAAGCGCGTTGCCGAGCACACACAAGCTCAGAGTGGAGGCCATCTTAGAATAACTACATTGGTAGCCAAAGCCAGAGCCAAAGCCACAGTCAGTTTCAGATTCAGAGTCAGAGTCAAAGCTAACCAACGGTAAAGTGAAACAAAAACACAAACTTTCGTGTGTGTCTGTGTGTGTGTATGTGTGTGTGTGTGTGTGCAAGTGCAAGTGCATTTGTATTTGTGTTAAGAGTTTCCGCTACAAGTAAAATGCCACAGTTTCGAAAACACATTTCAAAAACCGACAAAAGAACAAGAACAAACGGCAAGTAACGAGCACAAGTTTCTTAAAAAGATGATAGAGAAGAACAAGTGAGCAATGGGTTGGCCTTCTCAGCGCCAGTAGTTAATTGGGCTGGCAGGTTGTCAGTCAGCCTTTTTGTATGCGATTTGCATTCGCCCATCTGGCAGGCCTTGTTAAGCGAACCGCCTCATCATCAACAGCCCAAGACTTAACAAGTGCAAGAAAACATTGCTGGCTGCTCTTATTTTTGTAATGAATTCATTCAAAATGATGTCGGCCAAAGTTTTTATTTTCTGCACAAACTTGCCCCCAAACAAGAAAGAACAAAAAAAAAAAACGAATAATATGCATAAACAGTTCTGCTCAAGGATCCTCGTCCGCGTCCTGTCACGCTGCGTTTGTTGTGGTCAGTGGCTGAGTGCGCCGCAGGCCTAAGCGAGCGCCTCTGGCTTCCTTTCCCTCTGCTTTGTGGGTCTGTTGTTGCGCACTAAATTAAATGTAAATTAATGCAAATTACACAAAATTACTGCAGGCCACACAAACAGCAATGCACGGCAACAGTAGGCGAACGCAATCGTATTGTCTGCCCCCAACCGTTGGGCTGCATCAACAGATAAAAGACTGTCGCATTCTCTATTATTTTAAATTGGTTGCGCAAATTTGCGGCATCGCCAAAAGTAATTAGCGACCATTGTAACTGTGTAACTGTGCCACATATAAGCAACTGACAGCAACATCTGAAACGTGCACAGAAAATGAGAGATAAGATAAAGACTAAAGGCCCTGTCACTCAATCCAAAAATGGAACAGTATCTATAAGCTGTGTCCTTTAGTCAAGATTTTAAAATAGAAGCTTAGCTGCTTCTGATCCTTGCCAAGTATGCGTCCAAAGGTGTTATATATCATAAAATAGGCAGTCAATTTGTTGTAAAAACTGGGTCAAGACAATTGGGTCAAGTGTCTTGGCTGATTCGATTTTCAGATACATAGATGTCCCATCATAAACACTAAACAATTGCAGGCCATTTGATTTAGTTAGAGTAAAAAAGATTTGATATATTTATTTAACCCAAACGGCTTTAACAATACATATTTCATTTGCATTTATGATGCTTAAACTGGCATGAAATATGATTTATTTTTATTTGACAAACTGACTTTACAACAACGATTTTTCGATGAAAGATTTCAACAGTTTCTTGTGGCCGGAAGTCAGTGGAAAAAGTTTCATTCTTGATTTAGGGGGAAAGTTGCAAAAGTTCAAAGCCTTACAAATTTAAAATAAATACATGCAGCGTTGCATTTCCTGCAATGGCAGAAAAAGAGTCTCAAACTTTCGAAACTCAATGCATATTTCAATTTATTTGGCAAACTCTTCGATTGAGGCCCAATCACACTATATAATAATAATGGTCTTGAGCAAATGCGCAATATATTCTTGAAGCTATGCCAAAATGTCAATTAAGAATTTTATGACTTAATAATATCGGAGCATAATAATTATTAGGTCGCTGATAAATGTTAATGGGCAGTACGCCATAAAAATGACAACAAAATTTGGCATTGGTCCTGCCGCCCAGTATTAGGAGCAGAAACTGGTTCTAATTAACGACGAGCCTGACAGCCATTGACTGGGCCGAAGCCACAACCACAAAAACCACAGCTAAAGCCATTTTGTGGCTTGAAGCGCATGGTTTTTATGCACTGGCGCATGAGTATTGATATTGGTAATTAATGCGCGACTTGACACAAAAACTGCAAACATTATGAACAGGATAATTAACGAAATGTGGTCAAAAGGGCTGGGGCAAGGAATGACAGGAAGTAAAGGCATAAGCGGAAATGTGTTAATAATAATATGCATGCAAACTGTTTGAATCGTAACAAAAGCAAATTAGAGCGTAATGCTTTATATCTTTCACATGTCGCATTGTCGACCACAGCACGTGGCGTATGCGTAATGTGCAAATATGTCGCATAAGCGCGCGAATTAAATTGCTCGCATATTTAATAATTAATTTCACTAGTACAAACGTATGTGTGTGAGTGTGTGGAAATGCGCAACGGGCTATTAAAAGGTTTACAATTTCATTTTCAATTTTCAACTTGAATATCGCCAATATCGAATGCAAATGAAAGCCAATTCCATTGCTGACACATTTGCCTTAATTCCATTTGCTCCAGCGGCTTACAGGATGCATGCAACGTGGCAAATGAAATGAATAAGCAAAAAACGATACAGATATAAAAAAACAAATACACACACACACAGACAAAATACCTTTTGGCTTCTCGTTACAAATTAAAATGAAAAGCTCTTTAAATTAAAATTTATTTTTTGCCTGTTTTTTTTTGTGATGTTTGTGCCTGTTTTGCATCAAATGAATCGAAGTTTACTTTTATGCCATTTGCGTTGACAATTAAGTCTGGCTGTGTGTGTGTGTGTTTGATTGTGTATGGTTAATATACTTGTGTATTCGTACATTCTAATTGGCAAATTAATATTCAAATTGCAAATTACAATAATACATTAATATATAATTTAATTAAACAAATGTTGCAGATATTATCATTTATATTTATCTGGAAAATGCAACAAACAAGTCAATATTAATTAGAATCATACGATTCATTTTGCATATTTAATTAGAAATTAATGAAGTTGCTTAAATAACGTGAGCATAAATATCGATGGGGTTTTGGAGGTTTTATTCTTCTTGACAAGCAATTTCAGTTAGTTGTGGTGATATTACACAAATATTTATTATTCTTACTCAAGCAGCTGTCATCAAGAATAATGCGAAACATAATTCAATTTCCCAGGCACATTATTGTTATAAACGAAACGGTTTTTCGTTTTGCCAAGCTGTTTTTTTTTTACGGCCAGGCAAGGCAAACCATCAAGCATGCGGTAGCATGCGGAAGAAAGAAGCCATCGGCATCATCTGAACAGCTGAATCCGCATCTGTTTGGTGCTGCTGTGGCTGTCGTTGTCGTTGTCGTTGTCATTGTCATCATTTTCATTGCAGTGCGCTTTCCACTTGACATCCTAGCTGCAATTTCCTTGTTGTGAAATTATGCTTTGCCTTTTGCGTTGTTGCTGCCTGCTTCGGCTGCTGTGCGATGAGATGATAAATAAAACAGCTGAAATAGACTGCTGCAAGGTGATTCGGTAGTTTGGTAGCTCGGTAGCCAGCCAGTAGTAAACTAAAGTAAACAGTTCTTGAATGAAACCCATGGTCACACCCACAAAGCAACAACCACAGCAACAACCACCCACACCGATTAACAGCACCGAAACAAAAGCGAAAAGCGGCCTCTTTAAGGTACTGCCAATGACCATGCCCCATGCCACATGCCCCATGCATACCCACCTGTGTTTATGTGTGTGATGATGATAATGATGATGAGGTAGCTATGTCGTGGTTTTCATGCCATGCTCTGATTTAGTGCAACCCTTTTGGCCTCGTTGGCTGTTTGCTTTTGATTGAAGGTTAAATGAGCCGTGCCACGCAAGGCTGACACACAGTTACGACACACACATACAAACAGAATTCCTTACAGATTTCACCCATCCCTCTTGAGAGCACGTCGTGCATTTGCATTTACGCGCATCCTTTGTGCATCCTTAGACAGTCTTATTTTATTTCCCTTTTTTCAGCATTAGCTAGCATCAAGCGAAACAAAACTAAGTAGCGCCAAAGGCATGCAACCCGTTAACCAACTTGGTGCCATTACATTTTACGAGTCATCAGCGTGCCACGCCCGTTTTAGCTGCGAACGCCCCTAATTGAGTGCTCTTTAAAATTTAAAACATTTCTTTGTCTCAGCGCAATTTATTTGCCATTTTCCTTTATTGTTTTTAGTCTCGTTTTTATTTGTATTTTTTTTTAGTTAGATATCCAATTTTCTATTTTTGTTTGTTTGCAGCTGTCGACGTGCGAGGACTAAACAACTTTCAGAACCCAAAAACTTCAACGGAAAACAAAAGAAAACAAAAATTACAAAATGTCCATCTCCGATTTTCGCAAGAAGAAGCTGCTTTTCCTGTTCAATGTGTTCTTTGGTAAGTAAACGCAGCCTAATGATAAATGGCCCACAATGTAAGCTGTAGCACAAAACTAAATGTGTATAACAGATAAGAAAGGTTCGTTTATTAACGAACCGGTCATTCATATACGAATGAATAACATTAGGATATTACATACACTCGAACATTGTTTTGAGTTAATTGAAATTTATGAGATGGTATTATTTGATCAACAAACTATATATTCTCTTTGAGTTAATGCATTAAGTGCAATTTGCATGCTTTCAACTTATGCGATTCAATTTGCTAAAATGTTTTGTGCACATTTGCGAATGTGTTTGCATTAAACAGGCATTAGCATAAATGCTTACATGCCAGTTCTGCTTTTAGCCAACAGTTGTTGTGCACTTTAAAACAATTGACTTGTGTATTTCAAGCTGCAAAAGTTTGCTGCTAGCGCTGAAAAGTAGGCAACACATTTGGTTAGCCAGCTTATGGGCAACAAAAGGTTGAGTGCTTTTCGATTATGACTAATTGTCAGGTAGTAAACAGTAGATGGTCGCTAAAGCGTTCTGTTTGGCCATTTGCCATTTGCCATGCATGGCCGCAGCTAAAGCAGATGCCGCAGCAGCTGCTGTTGGCAACATAAAACACAAGCGCCAAATACTTGACACTGAAAATTGAAGTGGCCATTTGCACACCGTCCGTTGCAATCGTTATGCCAATGCTAATGACACACCCACTTTTAATGCAGACATGGCCAAAAGCCAAAAGAACGCTCTAGAACAGAATAGGCTGCGAGAAAATGGGATTTATAAATCTATTGTTTCGGCACAATGGCAATTGCAGGAAGTGCAACTTTGTGCCAGCTGCGCGACCATGAATTCCGTTTAACGTGCATTTATGTTCACACGCTTATTGCTCTACTTTGTACTCTTTTTTTTTTTGGTTATTTTGTTTGGGATCACAAACAACTGACTGACCGGCAACTGGCTGAAAACATGCAAACAATACAATTCATGCGGAATTTGCTAAAATAACAACGCGACCCAACAGATGTGAACCAAAGCGGCGAAATTGACGTTAAGGACTTCGAGTTGGCCATCGAGGTAAGTGGACCGAAAAGCACAAAATACTGCGCGATTCAAATATGCAAAAACAACAGCACAAATGTGAAAACAAATAAAAAAAAATATTAGAATTGCTACAGCTGATAGATATGCATGCCTTTTGGAGGATGTTTATCGACCAACAGCTGAATGAATAAAATATAGCAGCTAAAACACACCATCAAAACTAAGTGCAACAATGTGCATGCGAAAAAGTTGCATGCCAAATACATTCTCGTTGGCTGTACTCTGCTGATTTTGCATACGAATATTTTCACTGGTTGTTGTTGTTGTGCTATTGTTTTATGGTTCGGTTTCGGTTTTTGTCAATGCCATTCTGTTTGGTTTATTTTGTTTGTACAACTCGTAACTGATAACTCAATTTATGCTGTTGTCGCTTGCAGCGTGTGTGCAATCTGCGCGGTTGGGCAAAGGACACGCCAAAGAACAAGGAGACTTACGATGTCATGATGGAAATTTGGACTGGTCTTCGTTCGAAGGCTGACAAGGATAACGATGGCCAGGTGAGTCCACCAGTTAGCCAAATTGACTGTGTGTAGCTGTGTTCTATCTGTGTGTGCGGTGCCATAAAAAAAGAGCAACTGCTTCATTGTCATGTGTGTGTGTGTGTGTGTGTGTGTGTGGAAATCTATGAACTGCACTCGATGCTATTGTGACAGCAGTTGACAAGTGGGCCTTGCCCACCCACACACACACAGATAATGTGTGTGTGTCGTTCACAAGCTGCATACCAAAGAAAAGAGAGAAAGAGAGAGAGAGAGAGAAAAAAAACACGATTCCTGTTCATAAATTTTCTTTTTATTAGTGGGTGGATGTTGGATGGCTCGATGGCTGTGTGCCAGTAAGCAAAATACCAAGTCTACAACAATGTGCGGAAATTGAATTGTGAATTATTTGAGTAATGCAGTTGCAGTTTCCGGGCCACGACTTCAGTTTAGTTTTCCAGGCCGCGCTGCTCATTATACAATGACAAAACTTTCTTACCGCTATAGGAGCAGCACCAGGCTTAATCAGACAGCGTTTACACATAAACATAAACCAGTCGAAATGCAATAAAAAGACACTTAGATTTAGAATAGAAAGTGCTTCAAGAAGCCAGATGCTTCAAGTCTAGTTGTACTTGAGTGTGGGTTCGGCAGCGGCAGTTTTGCGGCACTTTGATTGTGACACAGATAGCCGCAAAAGTTGTTGGCTTTTGGCCAGCAACTTGACGAAGTTCCTTGCAAATAAGCTAAAGTCAACTGGTTTTGTGGCCTTTGTGCAGTTTTGGGTCTTTGTGCTTTGGCCAGACTAGGATTTATAGTTGCAGCCTTAACTCGTTTTACACGAGTAGAAGCACAAAGCAATCGCAACAATACCATACATAACAACAACTACTTGGACTGGCAGCTAAAGCCAGGCCAGACTAGGCCAGGCCAGGCCAAAGAGACAAAGACACGGTCAAGGATATGTGTGTGTGTGTGTGTGGCCTTTTTTTGGCATTTCAATTTGGCAACGCGTACCACTTAGATGCAATAAACATTAAAAATATGCAGTTAGTTCAACTTGGGGGTGCCTTAGGGCTAACTAGTGTTTTGGGGCCTGTCAATTGGTTTTGGAATTGATGGCGCTGACCGCACATTGTACAGTGTTTTGCTTATTTATGGCCACATTAAAACGTGGCCAGCCGCAGAACCTGCTTTGGTCAGACAGTCGTTTGACCAAAATTAACGTTTGCCCACCCACACAAAACATACAGCAATAGCCCGGCATACGTTGTTGTAGTCAAAGTTCGTGGGTCAAGGAGCCTCTCAAACTTGTTCAATTTGGTCAAGGCGTCGATTGCTGATGTTGCGGTAATTGCCGTTGTTTGCTAACCGAAACATAAAAAGGACATAGAAGAAGTAGCAGCACTTATAAACGGTGCAGGTCGCGTAAATTATAGTCCGCATGTAGTCTGCCATTCGACATACCTAGCCATTTCACTTCGCATAGCAGCCATTATGATGTTTTATGAGCAGCTGCCACGCCCACCTGCGGCTAGACGCTTTATGTGCTTTTCAACGCGTTTCAGGGGCGTTTCACATAAATCTGATGATTTCAACTCGAAATCTTTCTCTTTGTTTTGTTTTCGCCAGGTTAGCGTGGATGAGTGGTGCAACATGTGGGACGCTTACGCCAAGGATCCGAGCAGCGTTATGGACTGGCAGAATGCTTATATGAACTTTATGTTCGATTTGGAGGATGCCTCGCATGACGGTGGTATTGATGTGACGGAATTCACATTGGTGTGCTCCAGCTATGGCGTGGACAAGAAGGAGTGCGAGGAGGCGTTCAGCAAGATGGCTCAGGGTCAGGATGATGTGACTCGCGAACAGTTTGCCGCCTTGTGGAAGGAGTATTTTGCCTCGGAGGATGCGAATGCTCCGGGTAACTTTATTTTTGGCAAGACCAAATTCTAACTGCTGTCCGGAGATGCCTGATCGATTTGGTCTTTATCAACTACTAGTAAAATATTCAATTTACATTCTAATTTAATGCTGAATCAACAGGCAGCCTCAAGTTCCATTTCAATTTTGAAAATTTATAGCCCAGTTAACAGTTAGCAGTTAGCAAACGAACCCTAAAATTATCTCAGAAGTTGTTAATTAATAAATAATGTTGTTGTCAATGGTACTCAACACAATTCAACTCAATTCAACTCAATACTTTTGCTCAATTCAATGTTCTAATTTAGTAGCCTAATTTGTTAAAACATAACAAAAAAATGTCTCTATTAATGAATATTTTATATTCAACTACTACCAATACATATACATATGTGCTACTTAGTGTGTGTACAAGTATTTAAAGCTGCATACAAATGTATAACTAATTGTTGTATGAAATTAATTACAAATGCATACAAACATATATCTCAAAGCTCAATTAGAAGAGGATTCGTGTTATCTCGAGAATAATACTGTTGATGCGTAAATTAAACCAATTAAACTGTCAAATTGTTTTTGTGTGTGTAGAGTCGTAGTTTATCGTCCCAAATCTCTGTCGTTTAAATTAAAATGTAAATTTAAAGTGTTCCAACCAATTACAAACAATAAATATTAAAATACTAAATATCTACAGCAAATGTATTACTTGTTGCAGTTCCAGTGGGCAGTTCTAGTGGGCAGTTCTAGTGGGCGTTTTATGGCGTACGGCCCAATATTCAAGTCCTTATGGCCGCCACAGGCTATGGCAACCGATAAGATCGGCAATTGGTTGGTAATTTATGAAAATTATAATATTTCTTGGGGCCACACATAACCTTCGTATGGTTCAGCTACATTTTCGAGCTTCGTTGCACTGCGCAGCGATTTACTATCCCCATTGGGACGGCTACGTAATTTATGCAATTGCATGTGTTTGGAGCTTACTTACTATGCGCATACATATGTGTGAACGGAGAAAAAACTGTGGTTTTTAGAGTGTAACGTACACATGCTCCAGAAGCTTTTCGACTGGATTAGTTTATAAATGTCTGCAGCTTTAATTTATTTAGTTTGTGTTCAAAACTAACGGTGAAAGCTCGTGAGCTAAAAGCTGCTTTAGTGTTGTTTCATAGCAGCGAGCTTTTCTGTGTCCATGCATTGCAGTTGCCTGATTTTAACAAAAAACTTTTACGTTATCTGGCAACGTCGCTGTGAGCATAAGAAATGTTATTATTCTCTCTCTGCGCATCTACTTCTTGTTTTAGCTTTGAAAAGCGCGCCATTAGTAAGGAAAATACGTTTAAGCTTAAGATTTTCATTCTGCTTCATATTTTTACTTAAGCTTAATGACGAACATTAATTTGAGCTGCTCTTATTCATTCAGCAGTATCCCTAAAAGTATACTGTGGAGTTCGCTCTATAGGCTTACCTAGCAAATACAGCAACCTAATTGATGTTGAAGGTGCGCGTATATGCTAAACCAAACTACAACCAGCCAACCATTCAAATTAAACATCGCTTCATTTTGTAACTAGTTTGTTTATTTGTAACTTAATTTTTGTATTCTTGTTCAACTTGAGTGGAAGTTCAAGTCAACAAACTGTGTATATAAATACTTTAGTATTTTTTAATAGTTTTTTATTTTATTTTTTATTGTACGCTGCTTAGAGTAATAGCAAAAAGTAGTAGAAATAGCAAGAGTAGTAGTAGTAGATACAACGATTACAATTTAAATATATATAAATTATATGTATGTATATGATTCGTTTGTTGGTATGCATGTACATTAAGACTATAAATAAATGTTATGTTTGTAAACTGCCTAGAGCTGAAGAGAGTCTGCTGCGATTCACAAAGATTTTGGCACATAGAAGTATGTAGTTTATGCATATAGTGATAGTCTATGCCTGTTTTGATGTTTGATAACAAAGCTTGATTCGATTTCTACATTAACAATAACAATGTACTAAAATTAAAACCAAAGCGCTTAGTTTGTTCATCTGGATATTGCGAAGCCACGTAGTCCACGGCCCATGTTGTTGGGGTTGGGCTAACGCGCTTGCAGCTGAGACAATTAATTTTTTGTTTTCGTATGCTGCAGTGCGTTCAGCTCGTCCTTGAGCCATGTCTGCCAGTTCTCCTGTGTTGGGCAAAACAGAATGTTATACGAAAAGTGGCCAAATCTTGATACACAAATAACAAAGCGATTTTTTTATGTCCAGCTCTATAATTCCAACACCAAGCCAAAGCCAGCGAGAGTACAAAATGTAGGTGGATATTGGGTTTCAGAGTGTGTGTGTGTTTGTGAGTGTAAGTGTGCATTGTGAGAAGTGTGCGTATGCTAATAGAAACTACAACTATAGTTAGCCGTTAGGGATGGAGCTGCCACTCGGCATCGGTTAGCGCTAATTGCATGTGTCAACAGAGAGCGAAACGGAGCCAAGTATGCTGCCAAAATCGGAAATGCTTAACTAGTCTCGCTTGTGCGTGTCTGTCTGTCTGTCTGAGTATGTGTGTGTGTTTAAGTTGGAGCTTATGTATGTGTGTGTATAGGGAATGTATTTGCTTTGGCTGTGTTTCAGTGTCTGCGTCTGAGTTGATGTTTGCCCTTTTCGTCGTTTTAGGGTTTGGCGAACGTTTCCGTTTTAGTCATTGTTATGCAAATTTTCGTGATATTCATCATATTCGTTTTCATTATCCTCCGGCTGCTCTTCCTCCTCCTCCTCCTCCTGCTCATAATCGCTAGCATTGCTCTCTGGCTGTGTTACATCCGGCAAATAATCCTTGTGCATGGGCGTTGAAATGATGGTCTCCTATGCCGTCCACGTATTTTGCATATGAGTGTGCATGTGTTTTTTTTTGGTACATTCACGTGTGTGTATGCGTATGTGTGTTTGTGTTTGTGTGTGTGTGAATTAGTGTGTAAAAGCAAAAGTTAGTTAACCGAGTTAGTCAACAACAATAACAATCAAGAATCAAGAAAAACAACAAAGTAGATATACATAGGGCAGAGTTGGTCGTGGCACATGCAAAAAGTTCCACATTTTAGTATTAGTTTTTAGCCAATTAGAAAGTGAAATATTTTCGCTTGTTTGAAACGCATGCTAACCTTTGGCGGCCGCCAGCCACAGCCCGGCAATGGTAGCCCGTCAACGCCCAGCGGACAGGGCGCATCCAGTCCGGGCACACCCTGTTCGCCCTTGTCGCCACGATCTCCTTTGCGTCCCCGCTTACCCGGCGGTCCAGCATCGCCGCGTGAGCCCTGCTCGCCGCGTGGACCCTCCTGGCCGGGTATGCCATCGGTGCCCTTTTATTTATTTATTTGTTTATTTTTTTTTTTTTTTTTTGGTAAAGTGTTTGATGTGTATGTGTGTGTGTTTGTGTAGGTCAAAGGTTTCAGGTATATGTGTAGGGGTTTTGCATAGATTAAAAACAGTGTACGACGCCAAAAAAGTAGGGTGTTTGAAAGAGAGAGTGTGTGTTGCATGCATACAAATAGAAAAAGAAAGAAAAATATATAAAAAAGAAGAAGAAACACAAATTATTTAAATTAGCAAACCACATAAGGTAGATAAACACATAAATGTGTATGTGAGTGTGTGTGCGTGAGTACGTGTATAAATACATATATATGTATGTAATCCAACTCATCATATACGCATAATCATATGCATGTGTTTAAATGCTGCTTACCGGCAAACCTGGATCACCGCGTTCTCCCTTATGACCCGTTTCACCCTGTGCACCCTGTGAGAGCAAACAAAAGATTTCAGTTAGACAATGACAACGAATCGAAAGCTGACAAAAGCTGCTTAATATATATACCTTCATGCCATCCAAACCAGGTGGACCCTGTAGCAATTAGGAATGAAAGAGTTAAAATTAAAAAGCTTCAGCAAATGCTCGAAACAAAAAACGAATGGAAAAATGAAAACTATGTCCTTTGGTTGTGGATAATATTTGGTATTTGTGGTTAATTATTTGATGCATGTACAAATTAGTAAAATATATTATGTTGCTGTTTTTTTTTTGTTTTAGTAAAAAACCATCACTTTATTGAAAATGCATAATTAATATGAAAATGATATTAATTTCATGAGCCGCTTTACAATTTTGTTGTTTGCCCGTCAAGGCGTTGTTGCCTTCATTGTAATTCTCATAATTTGTATGTGGCGGAATTCATACGCAATCTCTTTAAATAATTATATATATATACTATATGTATAGACATAAATACATTCAAATATATATTCATATTTATATATTTATTGCGCTTTAATTGCAAAACTTTGTTTAGTACGTAATTAACAAATGTACACTTACAATTATACGTTAGCAGCTTATGAAGTTAATGTTCAAATTGAATTTAAATACATATAAATTTTGTTTTTCATTTCGTTAATGCTAATGTTTGTTTCAAGTTAAATGTAATTCGCATTTGCCGATTGAACATATTGCTAGGGGACTCTGCACAATTCATTATTCTAGCCTATGGATCTCGGTTACAATAAGTTAGAGAGTTTAGTTAAGTTAGTTAGACAAAAGTTAGAGGGTAAAAGAGTCAAGAAGAGTAAAGTGTGCGAAATGCAAAGAGCTATAAAGATAAGTTGTTAGCTGATCAAAATTGTGTATCTTATTGTTAGTTTGACATTCCATATAAATATGTACAGACACTTTGAGGATGTTTAAACTAAAATTGACATGAGAAATGGGTTTGGAATCGTTTTTTTTCTTTTTTCTTTTTTTTTTGTTTGTTTCTTTAGTACTTCATGTGTTTGGGATCAATACATCCAATTGAAAATAAATTGACATATATTTGTTTATAATTTATGCACAAATTTGTTTTTTTCTGTGTTATGCAAATGCTGAGCGAGCTTTATAATTGAGTTACATATCAATGATATTGTTTGCATTTGCTTTTAGATATTATTTATTTGTATGTTAAATTTTCCTTTGTATCTGCTCTTCTTTTTTGCGAGTTGCTAGTTTCAAAGGTAGATTTGCATTGCAAAATTTGTGATGCTTAATGAAACCAATAGGATACATGATAAGCTTATGCATTTATTGTTGACAATATTGTTCTTAAGTCTTTCGCATTACAATGTAAGACGTATCTGGGAAATTGATGTTCTGTAATGCATATACAAATGTAGGGTATTTTGAGGCCGTTTTGTTGTTCATCGGCTAGCCGATGTTATTGCCAATGCTTAATTGTAATTTTTTACTTGAATCCTGTGTGGCTTGTTGTGTGTTTGTGTGTGTTGGTTTACATATATGTGTATATGTATATTTAAACTTTAACCTAACTAATTTATGTTTTAACGCCTTTGTTGTATCGAGGTTACACATATAACACTGAAAATATATATGCACAATTGGAAGATAGCTCTTTGTTGTTATCGCATAATATTACAATCAAGTTACGAGTACATATTTTGAGATGCATTTGAATTTTTTGTATATGTTTTTTGTTGTTGTATATGTATAGTAAATATTTGCTTTGTTTGTAGACATAAAACACATGAAACACGATAATTCTATTCGCAAACATTGAGATAAGAGTTTCAAAGTTATTATATTACAGTTTTTCACTTATTGAAAGAGGATATTTGCATAAATTTGTGTTAAACTACTGCTCTTTATATATGTATGTATATATATAGATTTATTCTTATTCTTGCTGTGTTTCCTTTTGTCAAGCACTAAAGCTTTGGCATCATTGAAATTGAATAAACGACAAAGCCTCTGGACGGCACCTAAGGTAATGCAACAGCAGCAACTCTCCAGCAACATTGCAGTAAAGCCATCAACAGCACTTAAAATATATTGACTTTGCGGCTGGCAATGAAATTTATGGGTCAATCAGTAAAGTAACTATCGGATCGACTTACGCTGTTGCATTGGCAAAAGATATTTTAATCAAATTGCAGCCACAATATGATTTTCTTAACCGTTTTCGTGTGCCAAAGTGCGTATGATTTATGCAATAATTGACACCACCGCTGTTGCTGCCACTGCCACTGTTGCTGCTGCTGTTGCATTGCTTTTACTTGAATGTACTCTAGTCGGAAATGCGTCGAACGCAGCGGCAAATAAAATGCAATTAAAATATTTGCATTGCATATATGTTAGCATATTTGAAAGCTTGTTTGTATTTGTTGTTTGCTTATTTGTTTATCTGAATATATATGTACACACACACTTATATACGCAATTTAGTCGTTTGATTCCATTGATTGATGTAAATATGTTTGATAGAAATAATTATGTTTGTTGTCACCATTTTCTGTTTGTCTACATAAATACTTGTTTTGCTCTGCTTGCCACAAAAGCGTTTTATGGCTCTGTTATTTGAAATCTGATATGAATGCATTATCATTAATTTGTATTTGTATTCCTTGGCTTGCGTGTTAGTGGCATGCAATTTTTATGCTTGTGTTTGGTTTTATTTTTTTCATTTTTTTTGCTCTGGGGCTATTTAATTATAGATATGGCATCATTTTTTTAACTGGCATGCGTTTGATATTCCTTAAATTTGTTTCGTTTGTATGTACAATTAGATATGGTACATACATACATATACACAGAGATCTAATTAACGCTATTTACGACTATAGAGATAGACGATTGAAGTGAGTGGGGTCAGCGCTTTAACATTTCCTAAGCGTATTAAATTTTTATATCCGCAGGGTTCAGCGTTTTATCTGTTTGCCTCCTGTGCGTCTATTTTATATGTGAGTGCTTTTTTATGTATGTGTATGTGTGTGAGGTGTAGGTGTGTGTGTGTGTGTGTGTGTGTGTATAATATCGTATCGCATTTCATTTGACTTTTGACGCAATGTGTGTGAGAATGTTTGTTATTTATAATTAAACTGCACTTTTTTTTGTTTTTTTTGTAAGTTGTATTAGTAGTCGCCCCACACCTGTTCCAGGTAGCAAGAAAAGAGAGAGAGAGAGAAAGAGAGATACGAAAACATATATGAGGTTAAACATGGTTTAGTCACATTAACGTTTTAAACAATATACGATTTAGCAAAAGCAAGATGATCAACAACAATTTTGTAGCAACATAAAGGCCAAACAATCTATGTTTTAGTAAGCTAATAAATATAACAAAAATTATTACTCATAAACTTTGACCTACCGGAATGCCAGCCTTGCCCGCTGGACCGGAGGGGCCGGAATCGCCACGCATGCCCATTGGACCCTTAAAAGTATTGAGCAAATTGTACAAACAATTGTGATAAAGGAAATTTGAAATACTTACCGGTAAGCCCATAGGTCCTTGATCGCCTTTGTGACCCTTTTCGCCCTGTGTTAAAGTTGCAGAACGCATTATTATTGGCAACACTTTGAGTCGTGTGTTTCGTATACTTACAGAATCACCTTTGCGTCCATCCAAGCCTCGTTCGCCCTGGACGCCTGTATGTCCAGGCGGACCCATGGGACCAGGTGGACCGGGTGGGCCATAAAGCTGTTGTTAAAAGTAATGCCAGATAAATAACTGCCGTCGGGGTGGAAGAGCTTTAAAGTTACTTACATATTCAATAGTGGGCATATGTGGCGCATCCGACATGCCATCATCCTGTCGACGTCGCATTTTACGGTACTAAAATTTAAACAAGTTTAAGACGTTGAAAGTAGGAAGCTTTGTCATTTAAGACTTACCGAATCGCCGCGATCACCCTTGTCGCCCTTGACTCCCGGATAGCCCGGTGGTCCTGGTAAGCCCGGAGGACCCATCAGACCAGGTGGACCAATGTCGCCGCGATCACCCTTTTCGCCAGGTGGCCCTTGATAGCCAGGTAGGCCAGGTGGCCCTTCAATGCCCGGCTCGCCAGGTAGCCCATCCAAGCCGCGTGGACCCAATGAACCCGGCTCTCCTGGCTCGCCCGCTTCACCCTTGCTGCCATCGCGTCCATCACGTCCGTCCTTGCCAGCAATGCCGGGTGGTCCAGGCGGGCCACGCAACAGTGTAACGGGCGGATCGTCGTAGTCCTCTTCCAGCTTGGTGCCACCGGGTCCAAAGAGCTGCTCAACGTAAACGCGAATGGAAATGCGAATGCGTTTTGAAAAAACAAGTGAGGGGGATGAAAGAGAGATACGTTGGCAAATTTAGTGAGAAGATTAATTTATGCCACGTGGCGCCGCCTGAGGCGTTGCACGCGCTCCTTCCACACACGCACACACACACACATACACATAAACATAAACACGCTTTGATGGCATAACAAAAGCGGCGCGTAATTCGCTGCCAAGAAAAACTTGGCCTCCCTTTGCAGTGGTGTGGTGGTGGCGGTGTTGGTGGCGTTGGGTGGTGCTCATGGTGGGTGGTGCTGTGTGCTGCTTAGGTGGCTGCCTCAAGTCGCAGTGAAAGTCTTTTGTGTGCGCTGCGGAATTGTGTTAAGTGCAAGTTGGTGCCGAGTCCAAAAGCGACTCAACTCCCACCAAAACTTAGACAACGTTTGCATAGAAAACCTTTAAAACTCGCTCAGGGGGTCATTGTGTGGCGGTGAGGGGAGGCGTAAGTATGAGTCGAAAATAAAGTCAAGCAGCGACGTGCTTCAAGTGCGGTGTGTGTGCGTGTGTGTGTGTTGGTGCGAGTGTCTTGTGCTTTGCTCCTTGGCTTCTGCTAGTGGGTGTTAGAAGTGTGAGTTTATTTGTGTCATGAGCTCCAAAGTGAAAGATAATGAATTGGTTTTTGTGCGCTTCTTGTGCATTTCGAGGCATATTTCCGAGAAGTCAGTGACAAAAGGAACAAAAACCGCGAATGCATCAATAAAACCACAACACCCCCAAACACACACACACACACATACAAACATTTTGTCAGTAAACTCAGTTGCACTCAACTTGCATTTTCAGAAAAGTTCTCGGGCGTTATGGTTGTTGAAGCTGCTGCAACAAAGTCTATTACACAGATGTTGGGGCCATAAAAAAACAAACAATACAAAGAAGCTTATGAAAATAGAAAACGTTTACACACGTGGCTGAAACGTAAGCATTCAACGGCAAATTGAGTGCTGACTGAAGCGTGCGGCAAATACAATCGAGCTTAGAGCAAATATTTAATGTTATTATTAATACACAACAAACAAAAAACGCTCAGCAGTAAGAACTTTTAATGGATACAGCTTGCATTTGACCATAAAAATAATTGAATTTCACCACAGAAAAACTTATTTTTAACCTTGGAGTTATAGTAACTGCAAGAAGTTTGAACTTCAACTACATTTGGTCTGGAATTTTCACTAAAATAGTTTTCTTTTTAGTCTCGTTGTTGGTAAAACTGAAACAATTAAGCTTTATTGTAATTTTTTGTTGCTTAAGGAAGTGGCGTACTCACAGATATTAAAGTACAACAACAACAGTAACAATGACATGGCATGACAATGCAAAACAGCTTATGCGTGTATGTATCTGTGTTGTGCATATGCTTAAGTGATGCTACGAAATGGCGGCCGTTCGCTTGCTTAAATGCACAAAAACAAAAGAAATGACAGAGAAAAAGAAATGGAAAACAAGAAGAAGATGGAGTGGCAGAACTTAAACTGAATTGAGCATAAGGAGTGGCAGGAGCAACGACCATAACGCCAACGTAGACGTGGCGTGGCTTACCGCAAATGCAGTTGCTGCACAGCGCACGAGTTACTCTTGCCCCTTTATGCATACTCATATAATGCGCAGCTCATCTGCATCACATTCTTGTACGTGTGTGTGTGTGTGGAGCACAGCTGGCGCTTTTTGTTGCAAGCTCTACACAATGTTGCAAAGATCCCTAGGGGCTATACATGTTCGGGGTAGATGGGTGTTGGGGAGAGATGAGTTGGGTTTTCGCTTTTTTGGCTCTCTTCTTCGCTCTCTGTGAATTTCCGTTTCCGCTTCCGCTTTGCGTGCGCGCCATTGTTGAGCTTTGGTGATTAGTCGTCCATTTGTTGAGCAATTAAAGCGCTTAAAATTAAAGTGAACGCTTAACGTTTGCTTTGCGTGCGGCATTGGCGATAATTAAGGCACATTCAGCGGGATTAAGGCATGCCCTCATCTCTATCAGTTCTGCGCTAAGTCTGTCTGTCAGTCAGTGAGTGAGTCAGACGATAAACAAATGCCAGCGACAAATCAAGGACTGTCAGTGCGTAACAGCAGCAAGAACATGCGAGAGAAAAAAGGTACGGGCTAAAGATTTAAAGGCTTTAAGGCGACCGCCGCCAGAGGCAGTTGCGATAAATAACATAAATAAAAGATAGGGAGCCAAGTGGAATTTTGGGGCCAATGTTTGTTAGCCATTCGCAAGGACGATTCAATGTTGGCGCAGCTGCCTAACTACGATAAAAACTTCTTGCCTGCCTCTTCTCAATAGACTCTTTGACTCTTTGTGCGTGCGTTTGATTGTGTGTGTTTGTGCATGTGAAATCCATTAGAATGTATCAATATTTGTGCGAGCGCCTCGAGTTGATTTTAATTTTCGAAGTATTCAGGCAAACACACACACCATCACACACACATATGTTTGTGTACCAAATGGAATTTCTTTAAATTATGCGCAAAATTTATTTTGTTATTTGCACAAACGCTTTTTCGATTTCAACTTTAATTTGCCCAGACTCACAGCATACTTTCAGGCGTCTGGGTTAAGAAAAATGTGAAAATGTTTGTAATTGTAAAGTAATTGCCTGCCACACTACCAAAAACGCCCAGACGCCCCTTAGCTCGGACTCCGGTCAAGCGAAACATCGAATATTGAAGTGAGTTTTTTGGTGTTGTTTTTGTTTTTTTTTTTTGGATTTTGCAGCGTAACTGCCATTTCAGAAGCAGACAAACGGCCGCACGTAAACGCGTTAAATTGAAAATCATTTTGATCTCGTCGCGACCTTTTTGCTGTGACACCGGTTGCCGCAGCAAGGGCGTTGCCATTGCCCCATTCCCCCAGTTCACACCCTCCTGCCAGGCTCGTGCTCAAGTGCAGCATATGCCGCAGTGCCGCAGCACTGTCCATATCGTTCGTCTGTCTTTTGGTCTGTCTCTCGGTCTATTTGTGTGCGTGCGCGCATATTTTTCTCATTTTTTATAGCGCGTTTCCTTTTGGAATTTCATATTTTTTCTCAGCCACAGCAGCCGCAACACTAACAGAAACAGCAACAACAACGTACAGCTGAGCACCGCTCGAGGTGAAAGTTTTGTAGCTCGTTTCCGGCTCACACACAGTTTTCTTTCCTCGAGTCTATCTCCCCTGCCAATCGTCCGGAGTTGGCCCAGCCATGTAATGCGTTCCTCAACGCTTTTCGCTTGCCGCAAAAGTTTACAAGAATCACACAATGCCAGGGAAGTTCTTGGCAAGTACGCGGCCACATTAAATATGTAATATGTTCCGCTTCGCATCGACTTTGTTGACTATGGAGTGGCAAGAATATTTTGTTTATTTTTTCATTCAAAGTAGAAAGATATTTGCCATCATATGTATATCGGTAACATATTTTATTTGAATAAAAAGCTTGTTTATGTTTACAATAGTTTTTTGGAGTAGTTTTTAAAATCCGATAGTTAGAAGAATACAATTGTATAACGAATATTTTATGTTTATTCAATATCTATATAAATCGTTTGTTTAGCCCACTGTACAAGCTAGTCCGCCGCAGGAAAAAGTCAAGATGCGTTATAAAAATCTCACGTGATTTAATTTTGCCGCGAAAATTGCTGTTGTTGTTGTTGTTGCTCTTGTCCTGATATTGTAATATGCCGGAAATTTGGCAGTATTTAGGGAAATCGTTGCTAAAGATTTTTGCCTTTCGCTGCCACAGCCACAACAATGCCAACCCACCCACCAAACACCCAAAACAACAACAAGAGGTGTGGATTGTAGCCCAACATACGCAAGATTTTGCGAGTTTTTGGAGCTGCTGCTACCGACCAAAATGGATTCAATGGAAAGCCACCCTCACATCAGGCGTGCTTATAAAATTGCTCGCACCGGGTGGGCGGTAGGCGAGAACATTCATTTGGTGTCGCTAACTTGAGATTCTTATTTGCCAGCATACGTAACTTGTAACGTAACAAAACGAAAAGTTGCGTGCGTTTGTGTGTGTGTGTGTGTATGTGTGTGTGTTTCTTTGGTACCGTACCGGCTGGATTTCTTTATTCAATCGCTTTTGTTGCTCCCATAGCGCCGTCATCATCAGTTCACATAAAATAAAAGTTACGCACACCCCAGGGGCAACATTACAAGTTACACACACACACACACACATAGATATGGTGAAGCTCGTATGTACTACGGCATGGGTGGCGACCATGGATAAAATGCTTGACTGATTTTGCCGGGTTTCATATTCAATATGGGAAGACATATGAGCACTGACCACAAATAATTGCCATAGTGTAGAAATAGAAAATTGCGCACATACAAAGAATAAAAAAAAATGGAGACATGAATAAAGAAAACGGAAATGCAAAGGGAAATTTGCATGCTGCGCAGTTTTCAATGAACAATGACGTCACACACATGTACGCACATAAAGGCACTTTAGCAGTTGACACAGCATTGCTAAGGCTTATCAAATCGAGCTATAATACCCAACCCAACCCAACCCCCAACTCAACTCAACTCAAGTCGAGCAGAAGCAATGAAAATTCAGCCTATGATTTTCTTTTGGGTTGGTGGCAAGTGCTAAGCTTATTGCGTCGTTTAGGCAACACCCAAAACGATTCGGCGGCGAAAAGACGCCAACAAATGTTAACCCTTTGAGTGGCAGACATGAAGATATAAAGTAAGCAAAAGAACAACACACACACATTTACAAAGGGACTAACGTTTAGGTTTCTTCACGTAAGCAACTTTAAGGCTTTGATTTGTGAAAAGGCAAAGTGTGCCACCAGGCTTCAAAGTGGCACAAAAGTGACGTTGCCTCCAAACTCGTCAGCGGTGTGCCGCATGCGAGTGACTTTTTGGCCAAGAGTTTGGGCCCTTACTTGGCTAAACATTGGGGGCAGGCGGTGTTGTATAACGTGTAACGAATCTGCAAGTTTTTTTCGCCCGCCTCTTTCTTTGTTTTTGTACGTATTTTTGTTTTTTGCGGCAACGGCAATTTTTATGACTCTATTTACCGAAGGCGCACACACGACACAACACGATGCGCCCAGGAAACTTGCCCAGTGTCGTTGATAAGAAATGCGAGCTGGCAGCTAGAAGCTGAAAAGCTAAGAGTTGCCTGGGAAATTTATGCAGATTTTAAGCCTCAAAAGACAACACACACACACACGCTGATGTGATATGGGGCACGGGGTGAGCGAAACGACGATTGTAAAATATATTAACATAAATTTGACATAAATGCTTCAAGAACAGTTTTTACAACGAACGCTTCAGGCATAGGTTGTTGTCTAGGCAACACCGTTAACGCATTAGTGTGTGTGTTGCGTGTGTGTGTGTGAGTGTGTGAAATATTGTTTCAACTTTATTAAAAAAAGAAATGCAAATCTACAAAAACTGTAGAAAAAAAAATGGCTAGAGCGATGTCAGTGCGCATAATAAATGGCAAATCTCTCCTTTCCCCTTAACAGTCGCTGGCACAGTTTGGCAGTCATTGGATATTCATCATACGCCCCAGTTGCCAGTTGCAGCAGCGCCACTCGTCAAAAAGTTTGAAATTAATTTAAATTTTTAATATGCCGACTGATCGTAAACTGTGTATTAGACTCTCTCAGAGCTGCCCAAATTGCGAGGGCGTTAAAATATGCAAAAGAAATATTTGTGTAGCATAAATGGGAACGAAATTTATTACAAAGATTCCATTTGCCGAAGGCCTATGCGTATATCAATAAAGGGTCAAAAATTTCAATTGCAAAAATTTAATTTGATTAAGCCTATACAATGCGCTTGGATTTATTTTTTAGTAAATTGTTCCATTAAATATTTCTAGAAATAAGCTTTTGCCGCAGTGATTTCTTGCTGTGTCTGTTAACTAGCTCATCAGTTGTTTTTTTAAATGTATTCTTTTTATAAACACATCAATATCTCATATAGAGATCTTTTACTTAATTTTAGTATGTCGCTTGACACATCTGTCGCAATACTTGGGACAATATTTTATCGCATCTTAACTTCCCAGCCAAATTCATTCATTTCTTATGGCAAGCCGTCTCTTTCACCCGTTGCCTTTCCTTTGCCACCCCAAGTGACGCAATATTCTCATATGAACATTTTACTCTGACGAGGCGACGAAAATAACATGTCAAATTTATAATGCCTACAATTGCGTTTTTATTTTTTTTATAGCCGTAGACGATGTGATGGCAAAGGAAAAAAATAACGAAGTAGCTGTCTATTCAAGCGCCGAAGATATAATACTCTTGTAGTTATTAAATTATTTATTTGTTATAAACAGCAAATTTTCATCTAGATTTTACAAAAAGAAATAAAGATTTAGACTCTCCATAAGAGTATTTTATATTGGTGCCAGCAGTCAACAATGTTGCTGTTCTTTTGGTTTAGACCATAATGCCAGATGCAAAAACCATTACTTAAGGCGTTTTAGCATTGGGCGTGGCATGATGGCGCCAAACGAATAAATGTTTTCCAAAACACAGCACACAAGCTATTTACAGTTTTCTTTTTTTTTACAACTTGGCGAACTAATTACAAGAATTTTAAATGCCACGCAACGCTAGTGCTAAATTTTAAAAGTTTCACTGAATTTCTTCATTCTTTTGCTAAGCAAATGTGCTAAAGTTGAAGTGTGACGCACCAGACACGAGTTGTAAGTATCATTTCTCATCGTTTTGCAGCAGCAGCATCATCCACATCATCATCATCATCATCACAGATACATTTACGCTCACATTGGCACTCACACATACTCATTGAGATTTTCATTCATCCAAATGAAATGCCTGTGTTTGGACTTGAAGGCTTTTACTTGGAAAATCAAAGCCGCTGATAGTCGAATTGAAAAATTGACGCACCATTATTGTTGCTGCCGTGAGCCGTCACGTTTCAGCAGCTAAGTTCGGCAGTGCCAGCCTAGCCTTTGTCGAAGATGATGGCAATTGTTGCAAATAATTTTTTATGCTGAACATTGCCTTGGTGGTGCGCCTTGGATTGGGTTGGGAGCCTGTGTTTTTGGGCAGGAGGTGGCGCGAACTTTTGTTTGTTGCCAAAACTTTTGTTTGTTTGCCAAAGGCAGCCAGGGAGCTGCTGCTGTTACGACTGCTGCTGCCTTTGCTGTTGAGACTGCCCGCCGTTTCTTATGACTTTCATTTGTTTTGACATCACGTCGCTGCAGCGCCTGAACAACACAGAGGTGTTAGGGGGGGCAACGAGCTGTAATCGGCATATTCGAGCACCATGGCACGAGTGCGCATAGCGTTGAAAATACATACCACTGTGACAGGAGGCGCGGCATGCATTACCCGCAGCTGAGAAGCAGCAGAGAGGTGCGTTAAAGAAGTTCTTAGACTTCAAAGTTGATTGCTTAGTTTATGCAGGTAAGTTGAATCTGATTGTAATGGTCTTTGTCTGAATGGAGTAATTAAAATAATAACTTTTCAACAGCTCTTTTATTGCTTAAGTTTTATGAACTAAACTTGCGTTTGAAATGCATTAAACAACTCTCGGCTAACGCAAAGAAAATCGACACTGAAGTCATAAAAGCAAAGCTGCACGTTGCCAGTTGCCCTTTGTGTGTTGTTTTTTGGTGTTTGCTTCTGGCTGTATTGAAACTAAGTTTGAGCCGCCGCTGTTTTGTTATTACGCGTTATTACAGACACATCAATACCAACGGCAACAGCAACAGCAACAGCAACAGCAACAGCAACAGCAATAGCTACAGCAACTGCAAGAACAACAATAACAGTAAACGTAGCAGCAATGGCCATGCCAATGACTGAGGCAACAGCAGTTGGCCAAAAGGCGTGCTATATGAATTTGCCACATATGCGAGTGTCTATGTATCTGTATCTGTTTGTGTATACGAACAATAATCAGACTGTTTTACGAAAATTGGCAAAACGCGCAAATATTTGTGGAGTGGCCCAAAGTCGAAAAGCAATTCGATTGAAACTCAGTACATACAAACATCTTCGTTTGCCCGGGGCGCTTATGCATTTTTCATAACGTGCACGAAACACGTGCTAGATACATATTCATATTTATATATATGTATAAGTATATACGCCATCATATCACAAGTGTTTCGCAAAATATGAATGATTCTGTAGATGTGTTCTCGTGCATCCATCAGCACGTCACAGGGTGGCAACAGCTGCCTGGCTCACCAAGTGCCAATAAAAATGTTAAGTATCTTTGCACTGTTGACATTTCGAGAGAGAGAGAGAGAGAGAGACGCGAGCACATAACGCCTAGATAAATGCTTCAGATATACACTCTAAAGCAGAACTGTGGGGCTCACACATAAATTAAGCACAAGATTTAAGCGCCTAAACATTTTTGACAATTTCGATGAGGCGCCAAAGTGCGTCGACATAGTTTTGCGCCACGGGTATCACCCCAACCGATGATGAAAATTCCTATTACGCGCCAGCATTGCTCATCTAGGGTGCGTATCTGGCAGATACTTTAAGACTTAATCAAAGACATTTCATCAAGGTTTTTCGCCATCGTTCTGCCCCAAGTCTGTAACTGTAATGAGTTTAGTTGAGCGTTGAGCTTCTTCAGCTCCTTAGAGGATGCCATTTGAACATGCTCATAACATAGTCAAGGACATACACATATTACTCATATATATATATATGTAAATACAGACTTAACATGCAAGATGGGAGAGGAAGACACCTGCTTGATGGTCGGGTCATGCGAAAGGATGCGGAAGGATGCGCCCTAATTATTTACAGCTTACGCTTATACGTAGCCTAGCTTTCTCTTCCTCCTTCGACTGTGCAAATATTTACAGATTAATTTAACGAATATGTAAATTAATGTTACGCATCTACGCATTTTTTCAAAGATTTACAAACCAATTTACATATTAATACAATTTCCTTCATCATTATTATTGTAATGATTATTTTTTTGTCTGTTTTTCATCTTTTTTTTTTATTTTAATCAACTCATTTTTAAAGCTCGCACTTAATTTGCAGTCGTCGCTGTTTTCTAATTAAAAATTGACTTCAAAGCGAGTTTTCGCATTGGTTATTCATTCAGTTTGTTTTCAACACTTACCCGTTTGCCCCGTTTGCCGCGTGGTCCTTTCTCGCCCGGCGGTCCAGCCGGTCCAATGGGCCCCACCTCGCCTCGCTCTCCTCGCTCCCCAGGCGGACCTGTAAATGTTAATATTTGGCATTTAAAGTGAATCATTTTAATATACAAGCAGAACACATGAAAAAAAATCTTTTGGTTATTGACAGTTTCTTTTTAACCAAAAGGTGTGAAGCTTTTTCTCAGTGTATGTACATTGTCACAGCGTTGGTATTGGACAAGTGTGGTGCACAACAAGGGGGCGTGGCATTGTAATTATACCCGTTATTATCGCGACTCAATGGCCTGTCGCCGTCCATCTGTCAGTCAACAAACAAGCATTTGTCGGGTTGTCGGTCAGCGATTTGTTCAACTGTTGATGATGCTGGCAAAACGATTGCTGTTGTTGCTTTTTATTGGATTTCTGGGGTTTTAGTTTAAAATGCAAATTGTTTATTTGCCAAATAAAATGACTAAAATGCCCCAAATACTAACAGTGGCCAACAATCGCTTGTTGTATGGTAATGAAAAATCTTGATCTATTTACTCATTAGGTATTTCAAACATTCAAACAGAAAATAATGCAATTGCTGTGTAGATATGCAATTTGGTATTTAGTTTAATGTTCAACTCAAAAGAATGCTAGAGAAATGAATAATTAAATTTATACCAATGTCATTGGACAGCTAACATTAAAGTAGCTTTGCTCCACTGTGGCGATACTAAAAAGCATCAACAACGATACTAAAACAACAAAAACAACGATGTGACGCGACCTGTTTAGTTAAAATAATGAGAAATTGTTGTTTTTTTTTTTGTTTGTTTGGCCTGTTGTTGGCCATGGCCATTAAATGCGTTCATTTATACAAGCCACACACACACACACGTCTGTTGAGTACACAGAATTCATATCATAGATAAATTCAATTGTGCTTGTCAAAATATGTGTGTGTGAGTCTGGCCTGTTTTGTGTGTGTGTGTATGAAAAGATATAGAAAATTTATTAAGTTCGTAAAATTGCGTTTAGCTGCCAGGACACTTCATGTCATTTTGGTCAGTGTGCAGACTACAGTATGGTCTGGCATTTCGGTTTATGAGTCCTTCTGTTCTTGCCACTCTGACCATTCTGTTTATTTGTATAGTCCATTTTGTTGTGCTTCTTTTGTTTTGGACTTTTAACAGTGGACAGTTGGACATTGGACTTGGTGGTGGCATAATTTACCGTTAAGCATTTTAGGCGACAATTTTCAGCCACAATCAAAGCTATTGGCAAACCCAGAGATGCCGTGGGGCTTGAAGTGGATTTATAGAATCAGGATATTGGATACTGTTGTTGGTCTGCTTTGAGTTTTCCATCATTTTATTTGTACACTTCTTTATGCTTTTTGCTTCGCATTCTGTTTTTCTGTTGACTGTTCACTGTTTACTGTTTTCTGCTTCTGTCTGCTGTTTGTGCTTAGCAAAAAAAAGAAAAAGGCAAAAAAAGCAATGCAGATGAAGTGCAAATGATAAGTTTTAATTTCGTACACAAAAGCAATGGACAATCGCAAAAAGAGTGGAGAAGAGAGCAGAGAGAAAAGCAGGCAGACCAGAGCAGCCCAATGAAGTCTACCCGGATGCAATGCAATCAAAATATAACTGAAAATGAAATTCAAATAAATCAGCAAATAAATTGAAATTTTCGGCATTACAACTGGGACTGAAGCAGCTGGCAGCTATTGTGCCAGCATTTTCTCTTGGGCTGTTATGTTCGGTTTGGTTCAGTTTGATTTTATTCTGTTCTGAAGCGAAGGCAAAATACAAATGACACATTAAATTGCCGAGACAACTCCCAGCCCAGGTCCAAGCAAGGCTGTGTGACTGCCCACACATAAAGCACAAGTCAGCTTAACTAATTACGACAACGATAAGATAAGCAGTCAACAGAGTGAGACAGTCGACCAGATGAAAGAATTCCAAATACAAATGACATTCAATTTATTCAAATCAAGCCCAAATGACTGAAGCTCAAGTCCAGATCCAGAACTAAACAAACACACAAACGCATAGACGCATGTCCCATGAGTTGGCGACTCAAAGCCGGGCGCTGATTTCGGAAAATAAATTGCAATTTCATGTCCATCAACTAACTCACAGCACAGCAAAGCACAGCATAGTCATGGGAGACTCCAGCCCCTCACCAACCCATCCCACACAGTCTAGGCGTACTGCAGGCAGGGGCCCATGGACAAGGGTTTGCTTTGGTCGTTGTTGTTTTTGAGCAAATGCTTTGGCAACGCTGCTGACATTTGCGGCTATCTAAACAGTAGATCTTGTTTGAAACTAACAAGAAGTTTAAAAACAATGCGCACAACATTAACGCAACTGCAAACTACACCAAACAGCAACAGCAACAACAACAACAACATGAACAACAACGTTGACAACAACTGCTGCGCTTTGATGCACTGATAAGACAAGTGGGAGGCTACTCAATGCGATGCGGGCATATAACGAGCGCTTAATTGATAGCGGTGTGCATTGGTCAACTGCATTAGGGGTGTTCACTACAGGAAAAAATCCAAAGTTTTTCGGGTTTTGATTGTCAAGTTCTTTTTTGTTACGCTAGTAATAGTATTTTATGTCTCAACAAATATATTTTCTTTTCTTTTGGGATGCTATTACTCTAACATTTATTTTTATTTTTACCTTTTTTAGTATTATTTCTTTATGACACTGAAGACCCCTAATAAGACAATTAACTTTAGGGCAAAGGTAATTACATACATACCCTAACATATACAAGCATTTACTACATAAAGCATGAGGCATGTTGCACTGGCTTTGCGTGCTGAACATACAACGTGGAACGAGTAGCGATGCTAATGAGACGCTAAAAGCAACATAAATGACATAAAGTTGCATTTTTATGACTGCGGTAAGTGTTTCAAAGCTGTCGGAGGTCTACAAATTTTTATTTTATGACAAACACCGGATTCGAATTCGGATTTGGATTCCAGAGCGTCTGAGCTATTTTAACTATTTTAGGTCGTGCGCTTGGTTTATTTTCGTTTATTAAAATCGCATAAAGTGCAGAAATATGTTAGGTCAGATCGTAAAACTAGCTGATGGCAAATGGAAATGGATATTGTTATTGTCGACCTATTGTGGGCGTGAATGTGTGCTGGTAGGAACTGGACAGCGTACGAATGTACGAATGAGTGGGCGGTAGCTGATGCTGCCGCATCCAATGAAAATTGTGGCGCATTTAATTGACGTCGACGTCAAACTTTGCGGCATGTGGCACAACACACAACACACAAAGGTCGTAAATGTTATCGCAAAATGCGGCAGGCAAAACAATTTCATCCAAATGTGGAAACAAAAATACAGAAAATCTAAAAAAAAAAACAACAAAACAAAATTAAAGCAACAAACTAAATTTATACGAAAATATTTAAAAAATTTGTGCAGCAATAAAAAGAGCAACGGATATATGCATGCAACGCATTTGTTGCTATGTATTTGGTATTTGATTTACATTTTAACGAGCCGCTTTTCACACCAAAAAAGGCCACATCAAAATCAAAAATGCACTCTAATGGCACTGCGTTAGTCAATGACTCAATTAGGGCCCTTTGGGGCAGGGGCAGCGAAAAACTATTCCCAGCAAGTCCGCTGGCAATAAATTAAACAACCCGCAGATGAGCAACCAAAAACAGCCGCGTGGCAGCACTTGAAAAAAAAAACCCATCGAACCGATCGAATCGATTCCCAAACATCAATAAGCAGCGGTTTACATAGTTTACGGCTACTCTCAATGTAGTATCTGTATCTGTATCTGTATCTGTGTATTTGTGCTGAGAGTTAAGTGGCTGTTGAATGAAAACAAACACGGAGAGCGAGAGCAGCTGCTAGCTCTCTTAGAGAGTCTGTGGCTCGGTGACACTTACCAGGTGGTCCAGCCGGTCCCGGCGGACCCTCAATGATGCCCGTTGGGAACTCGTCACCCTTGATGGTTGTGGTAAGTCCACGATCACCGCGATCTCCCTTGTCACCCTGTAAATGAGAAACGAAGAGTATGAGTCACAGGGCTGCATTTGTATTGATATCTGTCTGTTGGAAAATTAAATGGAAATGCCAAGGACAGAGGCATTAAGGTGACACACACACAAACATTCGAGAGAGTATGAGGGGGCGCTTAATACATAAATAAGCGATAAATAATGTGAAGGAAAAACCGAGAAAACGAACAAAGGGAAAATCAGAGAAAAACAATAGCAGACAGCACGCACACACACATACACAGAATGGCATAAAATGCACAACACACACACACAAACCCATACACACAAACCCATAAAATCCGGGCCGACGACGACTCATTCGTAGTCACTTAAACCGTCACAATGTTTATCCAACAGATACAAATAGTGCATTAATCCTTGTGACATCTTTGTTTTACTTATGAATCGCTTTCAATCCCTATCGGGCTCTATCTTATCCCACACCTCTTCCTCTCTTCTCTCTCTTTCTCTCTCTGTACCTTTCTTTGTGTCGGTATTTGTATTTCGGTTCATGTTTTTTTTTGTTTTGCTTTTGTTTTACTTCTTCATTGTCTGTGAATCACTCACCTTTGTGCCAGGTGCACCCGCAACGCCAGGAGGTCCCATCGGTCCGGCCAAACCTGCCTCGCCCTGCACTCCCTGCGGTCCAGTTTCACCGGGTGGTCCACGTTCACCGGGCACGCCTGGATTGCCTGGTTCGCCTGGGGGTCCTGGCGGTCCAGGTTCGCCCGGCTCACCCTAGATTATTGAAAAATATGTTTATTAGCATCAAGAACCCACACGGATTCTGCTTAAATGGAAGGGCACGTGCAACAAACAAAGGTTTAACCACATAGCATGCAACATACAGGATAGAAGTGTACTAGGACCCGACAACTTACCTTTAGCTGTATGACCGTTGAAGCGGATACGTTAACGCCCGCTTCTTGCAAGTCCTTACAACACACACATACATATTCATATAGTAGGATTAAACGCAACGTTGTTAACAAAAAAATACCATAAAAATAAAAGTTGAATTGGTTAATTAAAATATAAAAATAATATTTAAGAAAATTAGCTGCTGCAAAGCAAAGCTTGAAGGCCAAAACATATGAAAAGAATAAATTTGTTAAAATAAATTAAATACTAGAGAAATCAATGTTCCAACAACGTTCCAGATAAATTTAGGAAAATAAACACAACTTAAAATATATAAAATAGAAAAGAAGCAAGCAAACCATGTTATTCAACTTATTCTTAATCCAACTCAAAGCTACTTATTAAATAGAAACATTTTTTTATAATAAATCATTTTATAAAACAATTTAAATGAAACTAGTTTGATTATATAAAAAGTCTGCAAACGTTAACGCAAATCACTTAACGAGTAAGTAAACTAAGTTAAAGTGGCAGCAAATTGCTTTCTACTTACAAACATACATGTGTAAGCTATTTGAATTGTTTAGCTTTTGTCTAAGCTACATTAAATAAACAAGAAACTACATCAGCTAGCATTAAACCAATGATAAAAATTCCATGGCAAATATTCAAATGACATTTAAAATGGCCAGAAATAGAGGTTGGGGGGATAAGAAAGCGGTATGAGCGTTTGGTATACATTGCTTGGTCACCAATGAAACAAAATGACTAAGCAGAAACTATGCAGAAGTAGCAACAATTTATGGTGCAGCTTAAACCAAAAGAGCTGAGCCAAGTTAAAAGCATTACGAACAACAATGAGCAGGATAATAAACAAGTACAAATACAAAAGTACAAAAACTACAGCTACAGAAATAAAACAACAACACCAATAACAGCAACAAAGTAGGAAGGACAAGTCCAGAAGGACAACAAGTTGCAAATATTTGCTAGCTTCTCTATCCGACTGAATTTTGCTTTGAGAAATGACCATGGCCATGTGCCACAGCATTCAGCGTGAGGGATTAGGAGTAGGGTTAGGGCATATCTAGGGGGTATTTGTGGATAGTGAATAGTGCATTGTGGGCTACAGGCTGTCATGTCTAGTGTCTACGGCAGTTGAAACGTATTTATGGCTTAAAATACCTTAACAGCAACTATTTCCGCATAGCCAAGTGTGCCGCCATGCAGCGTTGTCACCGATCTCTTCAGGCCCTAAGAGAATTCAGAAAGCAGAGAGCAGCAATTGGTTAAGGATTTTAGCAAAAGTAATTTTGAATAGTAGTATCAAATTACAAAATTTTCATTATTGAATGCACTTTTGCAGCAGCAGATTTGGACACAGACTCCTTGACTCAACTTACCTTGACTGTTTGGAAGACATCAACGCCCGGGTGGCCAGTGTCGCCCTTTTGACCCTTATCGCCTGGCTTACCAGCTGATCCCTTCTCACCGCTGATGCCATTAAGGCCCTGGGAACAGTTAAGACAAGTGGCATATAAGGATATCTGCGCTCGTTCATTCCGCTCTCAAGTACTTACCGCTTCACCCTTATCGCCAGTATCGCCCTTCTTACCGCGCTTCCCTCGCTTGCCGGGCGGACCGGGCGGACCTGGTGGACCTGCAATTGCAAATGAAATTTCAAAATTTGTTGTTAGCTCACAATTGGTAAAGTTTTTATTTTCAAATAAATGGCAAAAGGGGAAAAAGTCAGATGCTACAGTCTTAAGGTCAACTGATTCCGGCTCATTAGATGTTCGCGTTGAACTTTGCAGTTGACCGTAGCTTGCGTCTAGTGACACAGCATATTCTTAGATAGTCTCAGCCCACTTTTACCCCATCAGCAGTTTTCAAGTACGCTTTTTTAACCGTTTTTTGCGCATTTTTGCCCGCAACTTGTGCAAATTCATTTAGCTGAAAAATGACTTTCGCTGCAGCACGAAGGAACCGAAAGGACATAAACGGCAGGCCAGCGGGCAACAGCAACAGAAACTGTGCACAAAATATTTATAACCACTTTGGCTGCTATTATTTTAGTGCTGTGGAAAACTTTATCTGCTGCCAGTTACAAGATGCAGCAAGTACAGGGCAGGGCAGGGCAGGGCAGAATAGGACAAAAAGACTTGACTCGATGCTTTTCAATTATTTCTCATGCAATTTTACGGCGCATAAAATTTCAGGCATCGTACCCTATAGCTAGTACTGGCAATTATTCTTATTATAGCCGACGTTTACAATACTAGTTGATGCTGTTGTTGCCCTAGGACTGTCCTTTGTTGTTGCCTGGAGACAGGAAATTAACACCTACACATAAAGGCCAACCGTGTTCAACGTAAGAAAGGACGCATGGCGATGGCAACGAAATAAATGTCTAGCCGTTTTCTTTGCCGCTTTCAAGCTCAAATGAAGTAGGTGTGAAAATATTTAATTAAAATAACAGCCAGCAACAAACATGATAACAAAAACAGAACACAAAAAACAGTACCTCAACAAAGATGGGGGTAGAATAAATACAATAAAAGCAACAAAAGCAACAGGAAACAAGCGTCGTTTTTACCGTACTTTGTTTTTTTGTGAGACCCTTCGGCTGCTGTTTAATAATTGTTGTAATTAAGTAATTCCGTTTTTAGCTGCCTTAGCAAAAAGGTGCAAGTGAATCGTGATGAAGGCAAGACCAAAGCCAGAGGAAGCTGCCTTTAATGCAGGAAACGCTGGCAAACAATTTAAATTCATTTCGCGCCAAAATGGCGCCACAAACTACCAAAGTGAAAAAAAGGGCCGACCTCGGCCCAGCATGGCACGCGTCGCTGTCTTAATGTGGGCAGCCATAAGGGTGTGGGTGTGGCTGTGTGTGTCTGTGTGTGTGTAGGTGCGATGTGAGCAGCGAAAGGCAACCAGGCAGCCAGCATGACTCCAACGGAGCAACGCCCCTCAAATGCAGCCAGCTCATTTAATTAAAAAAACATTTTTTTGCTTTCTCACATTGGTTTCAAGGCAGACCAAACAATAAGAAGAATTTGAATTTAAAAGATTTAAGTTAAAGATCGGAAATGCTAAGTACCAAGAACAACATGCTGCTAGAAAAATGATTGAGAAATCTTTTTGATCATCAACATTTCGTAATAATATGATAAAAACTAGTTTTAATTAGAGGTGTTATGGCAACTAAACAATACGATATTTGGTTTTCAATTTTTCAGCCATTGCACCACTGTACCAATTGGTAGCTTAGTAAAAATTATGCGCTCACTGTGCAAGCACTTTGCAAGTAATAAAAGCTAACCAATTAAGCGTGGCTAAGACGCAGGCACAGCTTGAAACAATGGACGACGTTTGCTCGATTGCTTGCTTGGGCCGCTTGGAGGCCCGTTCTTGGCTAACTTGGTAACTTGGCCAACTGGGGCATCAAGTGTCGTAAGCCAAAGCCAAACGGAAGTGCCACAGCACACCAAAAGAGTCGACTTAACAACAATGCCATCGGAAGCAGCGCTGAATAAAAGCAAATGGGGCTATGAACAAGCATAGAAAGAAGAACAAGACGAAGCAGGAGACGCGAAAAAAATTGTTAAAATTGCGCTTAATCTTATAACAACATAATAATCATAATCATAATATCGTTTGCCATCATATGCGTTTTGCTTTTCATTCTCCCTTTCTGGCTCTCGATTTTTTGCTCCCATTTGGGCTTTTGCCATTAACGTCGCATTTCTCTCTCTCTCTCTCTCGTATTATTTTCGCGTTGATGGCGACGACGCTTGCCGCCATTTTTGCTAACAGTTTGTTGCCTGTTAATGGTATTTTGTTTGTTATTGCTGTTGTTGTAGTTTTTGTTGCTATTGTTGCTGCCTAATGCGCTGAGAAATCCCCTTGACACAAGCACACACAGCGCGATAGGGAATGGGCAAAAACTAAGTGCGGATAAAGTTGTTAAGTCAAAACTTGGTTTTTCTTCTCCGGTATTTTTTCTTTCTACTGTCGCATTCGATAATGATTCAACACTCTGGATGCTGATAATGATAATGATGATGATGGCAATTGAACGTTCCTCAATGAGCGCGTGATGCAAGTCGCACACACGACGACCATAAATCCATATCGAGATGCTGATTCTGCCCTTTCATACTCAACACTGTTAGTTGTTAGTTGTAGAGTAAAGTAAAGTGGCATTTACTGCAAAGTTCCGTAGCCGCGTCAACATAAGTGGAGCACCAGCACCAGTAGCAGTAGCTCATCCCCATCGTTATGTCTTGTCACTGGTTGTATATAAGAGTAGTGGAGTGAGAGAGAGAGAGAGAGAAAGAGAGAGAGGAAGCTTCAGCAATGGCTTAACTGGCAGAGCGGAAAAAAGGAATTATGTCAAGTTGTGCGCGTAATAAATACTCGGAATCGTTTACGTGCGTACAACACCACATTGACACGTACAACAAACAAGAGCTAAACAAGCCGGCAAACAGAACAGACTGGCAAACAGACAGAGAGTTAAGAGTGGAGGCAATTGACTGTCGACGAGGCGAGTAACTAAGGTGGTCTTGGTGCCTGCTTATCCAACGATCACACAACGCATGTAGCCAAAAAAAAAAGAGCTATTGCAGTAGAAATGCTCCAAGTGCTAGCTAATATTATCAAAGTTTGCCGACACACTTGGGATCCTGTGTGAATCTCCACGGAAACTTGGTTAATTGGAAAACTTGCTAAAAAATAGTTCGTCTAACTAAAAAAAACACTGAGCACAACATTTAGAAGTTTTCTGTTGGCTTATTAAGCACTTTTCACATCGGAATTCCCCAAGAAGCAAAGCTGTAGGGCTGGTTGGGCCATCTGTAAATATATGTATGTATATGTATATACACCAAACAAACATATATATTCTATACACCCAAAGATTTATGTATGTAGTTGAATGTGTTTGTCATCAATTTTGGCTTCAGTCGAGCAATGCAGTCAAGCATCAAAACACAGACAGCGAATTGAGTCGTGTTGAGTTTGAGGATTGGCTTTTCTTTGCTGGGGTATCGGTTGCTTTTCGCAAATTGGCAGCCATGTTATTTGTACATTGCCAGCATGATTGCTCTGCATGTGTGTTTGTGTGTGCATGTGCGTAAATAACGCTGATCTTTGACTTATAGCCAAAGTTTTAAGTCAGTGAAGCACAAACTTTGTTTAAGTAGGCAGCTGCCTAATGAGTTTAAGCTCTAGCTGTTCAGAATTTTCATTAGTTTTCTCCATTTCTTCACACTAAAAAGTGACTTTATACGCATACACACACACACACACACACACATAAAACTATACGTGTGTCTGCATCTACTTAAGTCAAATGCTGCTGCCATTGCCGCTGCAACACCAGCTGCCTGTGCATTTTGCCAGCCATAAGACATCCTGTCAAGGACGTCTGCGTGCAAAATGAACTCGAAATGCAAACATTGTTCGGCAAACTTTTAAACTTTTACCGTGTCTCGTCTGCCATGCACTTTTCGCAGCTCGACTCAGGTTTAAGGAATACGAAAAGAAAAAGAAAAAAAACCTAATGAGAAACTACAAACAAATGACAAGCATATTCATATGCTGAAAATGTTTTGTTCTAGTCAAGCTGCCACTGTTACCGATATGACTGTGAAAACTTTCTCGTTATAGTCGTTTCATGCCCACTGATATGTAAATATCTTCCTAAACCTAAGCAATAGAATATGCCAGCCAAGACACTTGATTTCATCTGGCTGTGCCTCTGTAAGCTGTTGCTATTTTGCTGTGCGAGACGTCAATAAATGCATTTGCTTCTGTCAAGGATATACACAAACACAAACAACGACAGCAGCAACAAGGACTATAATAAAGCATAGCAGCTGTAGCTACTGCACGACGCTGAGTAACTGTGTAAGAAAAGCGTCTGCTTCGCGTAATGGCAAAACTCTTCTTCCCGGCTCTTGTCCTTGTACTTTTTACTTGTCCTTGTCGCTGGTATCTTGTCTCAGTTGCTCCCTTGATATGCGATACTTTTTCGTACAAAATAATGCTTGTTGTTTCCTTGAATAAAGCCAACGGTATTTCGTTTTTCGTACTGCTACCTCTCAAGTTCTTGCTACTGTTTCACTGCCCGACAGATACACAATCACATACACATATACATATTTACAGCATCTGTGTTACTACCAAAGAATCTATGTTTATGCATATGTTGGTTGCTATGGTAAAACCTGCAACAGCTGTCCGAACAGGTTAAGGTTCTTACTGATTTATGTGAGCTCATTAAATTGAAAAAAAACCCGTTCTTACCTCTGTCAATACTACACTGCACAAGTGTGAGATAATATAACATGAGCCATAAATCACTTAGCAGCTCCATTGAGATAATTAAAAGGACATTGTAATTAATTAATTTGCAATTTTGTGTTGCTTACATCTGTCAAGTCTGGTGTTCAATAATAATAGTAATAACAATGATACACAAATGATCAAAATCAGTTCATTATAATAAGCTTTCTGAACTCTACTCTAATCAGTTTGTTGCATGCTCGATTTTGATGGCAATAGCACATGAATGCTAGACAATTGTGTCTTAATTGAGGCTGGAAGCTGGCCAATGCATTATAAACAGCATTATTTTGCTGGTTTATCTTTGGTCGTCTATGGGCTGGTTTATTGTGTTTGGTATTGGGATGTCTTGACATATGATATTCTATTAATTGGCAAGCGTTGTTTAACGGCACAACAATTAAACTAAACACACACACATATAGATACATAAATTGCTTGGCTTTTGTGCACTGGCAGCCTGCACAGCAATTTAAGCTTTGATAACAGTTAGCCCGTGTGGGTGTGGCACACATGAGTGGGTTGGTAACAAATGATGGACAAATTTGTTGCATTAGTAAATCCGTTTGTTGCATGCAGCACACCTCTTAATTATCCGCTTGTGTTTGGTTTTTCAGCAGCTTTGTCTTCGGCACAATTAAATGCTGGCCATAAATTTAGTGAAGCTTATCAGTTTTAACGTATCGTAGCTTTAATTTGTTTGGACCACTATTTGCCGCAGCTTGAACATACGAGTATAGTTTTTGTTTTAAACAACAATCAAATTTGTTACTTGCTACGTATCAACAGGTCCACCTCATCAAAGAACATAGTTGTATTTGTTGTTGTTGCAGCTTGTTGCAACATTGCAATTAATTAACAGCTCTTTTGTCAACATGTTACCAATGTAAACACGGCAATGTTTGACAAATGTTTGCGGCACGCCCCCTTATAAATATTAAAGGTAATTGCCAAGCATTCAAAGAATACAACGGTTAATTGCATGAATTCGATTCATTTCAAATTGATTGAGGGCCAGTTGTGGCAAGCAGATCAACAACACCCCAAGCTCACACCCATCATGAAATTGTGTGTGTGTGTGTGTGTGTGTTGAGAGCTGCCATTGTTGTCAGTTCGGTTTCCAGAAACGACAAACTGACAAATTAGCATCACATTTATTTGACATGTTGCGTGTTTTTTTTTTAATTGTATTACTGTTGTGTTAAAAACATTCTCAAACATTTGGTTAACATTTGCATTTCATATATTATTATTCAATTTATGATCTTTGATGCAAATTAAATAATTTATTGCAGTTTTTTGCATTGATTTATTCAATTCCCAACAGTGCGTGTAATTATTGGTTTTTATATTCATATTATTTGCATTTGTATTCTTATTCAAATTATATTTAATGATGCGCAATGCAGTTTTGACAGATTATACAAAGGGGAATACACAATGCTGATTATAAACTATGCCTAATCTCAAAATTTGCAGCAAAAGGCCATATCAAAAGTCAGTTGCAAAGCCTATAATATGCCACTGTCACTGTCAATGTGACTCATTTTGGCCACAGCCAACTAAGTTATTGTTAGCCAATTTGTTTTAATTCCACCCAACTGACAGCTTGACAGTCAAAAGACAAAGGCAGCTTTCAATTGAATCAAATAATCGATTGTTTATCAATAGATGCCAGAGAGGGAGAGAGAGCATGGCACGCATACATAATACAGTTATCAACTGAAGCTTATCAGATAACAAATTGTAAAGCTGCTTATGCTTTGAGTTTGCCTTACTCTTAATAGCATCCCGTTGAGTTTTTTTTTTTTTCAAGTGAATAACTTACTTCACAGTTTGATGTTTGCTTGAAGTACTTTTACTTCGCACTTTAAACTTTTTAAATGCACACTATTTTGCTTACTCGAGCATTGCCAAACTTAAAATAATGTTTATGTCAACACCTAACCGAGGCAAGAAATAAAAAAACAGTCCCAAACGATCAACTAAAGCGCACATCCTTTGCCGGGGACATGTAGAGCAAGAAAAAAAAGGGAAACTTGCAGCCGGAAAAATACTTGTAAATCCCTCGACGTTGCTTATGTTTAAGTAATTGGCAAAAGGCTTAAGCTGCTGCCTCGCCTGACACTCTGACACTCTGACACCCTCGAAACAAACCCGAAACTGATTCTGTCTTTCGATGTTTGGGTTGCTTGGGAAAGTTTTCGCTTTTGTTTTTCGTGTCTTTATAATGCCTTGGCTTGCGTCAATCTCTTACAAATATGAGTGCAAAACGGAGATACACATACAGAGTGCTGTTGCCGTGGCTATCTTGGTATCAATCTCACACACTAATAGTGTATTCTCCCTGTTGGGTATTTTTGTCGATAAGCAAAACAAATGGATTGAAAAAGTTTGAAAAATGTTAAATCCCATCGATAATCCTATGGAAATTAAAGAAAAACAAGAAGAGCAATTGTTAAAGAAAAATAAATGCCTTAAATTGACAAGCTGCTGGTAAAAATGGAATATAAAATAGAGGAAAAAAGGCAAAGAATGGAAATAATCCGCAGCAATATCATCAACAATATATAACACAAAAAAGAAAATAATATTTCCATGGAATAAAAAAAAGAAGAAAAATAATAATAAATACGTAGCTAGGTAGCCAAGCAGCGCGGGGCTCTTGCTTTCAACAATAGAAAGTGTTTGACGCTTCAAAGTGAACAAGAATTTAATACGCTTTTTCCCTGTGACGTGTTTGACTGATGGATGGCTGCTGTTTTCCTATCGTTTGGTATTAGCATATTTTCCACCAGATTCAAGAGCGCAGGACGCAAGTAAAAGCGACTCACTTATTTTCAATACGTTTCCACGCAATTGCATTGCATCTGGGCACAAAAAAACAAAACAGTAAGTGGAGAAGTAAAGCTTAAAACCTCAGTTAACTCAAACTGTGGAAGGGAGGCGAAGCGAAGTGGAGTCACAGTTGTCAATGGCAATGGCAACGGCAAAGAACAAAGCAACATTCAGCACCTACAGCGTAACCGTTTTTTTTTATATGCGTATTTGTGTATTGCAGTGCATTGGATATAGTATATGTATATATATATGTACATCTGTGTATAGAGGCTTTGAGCAGGGGTAAATCAAGAAATTAATCCCTTCAACAGCTGCGACAGCGGCAGCAAACAAATAATGAAAAATATTTGTACGCCTTATGAACACAACAATGGATGGAAATCAAGCTGATGAAGAATGATATAATAATAATAATAATAACAACAGCAGCGGCAACAGCAGCAGCAGCAACTGCTGCAAACGATTCCGCTTGCGGATGAGCCATAAAAAAAAGAAAGAATCACAGCAACACCAACAACAACAACAAAAGCACCAACAGCAAAGGGCAATAATAATAAAAAAGTGACAAGTGATACAAAGTAAATTCATGCGAATATGAAACAAGATGAGGACGAGCAGTGCAGCAATAAATGGAAATATTGTTGCTATAAATGTAAATGTATCAGTATATATATGTATGTATATTTGGCTCATTGCCCCGCAGACAGACTGAGCTATGCCTATAGGCAATGCACTCATTCACTATCCATGCCCAATTCCAATTTCAGAGCTCCAAATGAGCTGCTCCTTCATTTATTGTTGATGTCTGTCTGCCTGTCGGTATGTCTTTTTCTCTGTTTGTCGGTTTGTCAGCCTGTCTTTTTCTGCTGACAAGCCGCTGCATGTTAACTCTGATGTGTCTGTGTGTGTGGCATTTTTGCGCATGCTGCTATAAGCCGCATCCTTTTATTTTTTATTCGTTCATATGTACATATGTATATGCGGCTGAGTGGGTAGCGTAATGGTTTGTAACCAGTCAGAAATTGCACAATATACACTGTATATATATGAACACTGAAATAAGCGGCAAGTTATGGCTTAATTGTGGCGTTAGTTGGAAAAACAGATTGGTTGCAGGACCATAAATTCCTTTTATACCCACAAGCTTATATTAAACTTTGACATGCAAACAAAGGCACATTGAAGCTTAGCTTTTGTTTCAAAGTTTAACTAATCCTTGGACGGCAATCACAACTTATATTTTGTTTCGAATATATATCAAAATTTTGCCAGACTATTTAGTTTCCAATATGTAAAACTGTATACACTTGTTACACTCATAGCTATGGTCGCAATGATTCATTTATTCAACCATGCATTCCACTGCACATCCCATATGATAACTAAGCAGAACGATGCGACGTGCGCTTGTCAGTCACCAGAGATCACACACATTGCCAAGCACTTCACACTTTACGGGCTTTGGCACTCTAGTAACGATAACGTGTTATAAGCGGTGTATGCGCAATATTTCGAAAGGAAGGGAGTTGAATTTGCAGCTAGTTGTTGGGCAACAACGTTCACAAACGTGGCATGGATGAGATGAAGTGACACTTACACAATGACAATACTGTCGATATGCGCGATATTTCGAGCCATCACTCATCTACTCCCCATACGCCTTTACTCTCCTGACGCCAGTGACATTCCCGCTGGCTTCGCTGATGATATGAATGAATTATGTGGGTAGCTGGGCAGCTGGGATAAGTGAGTAAGTGTGAGTGGAGAGAGAAAGAGAGTCAAATGGGATGCGTTTGAAATTGGAGGCGATGGCATGGGAATGACATTGAGAACGGGTAGAGAATGCCAGCCAGTGTCGACATGCGTTAAACTTGCGGCAATTCTGTAACATGGCAGACGACGATGATGACGACGACGACGGCGACGATGACGGCAACAAGAGAACAAAAAAGAATGAGCTACAACATTGCGAACAAGCAACCAGACAGCAACCTGCAGCTGTTGCTGTTGCCGCTGCTGTGAATGCTGCTGTTGCCGCTGATGTTGCGCTGCTTCTGCTGCTATTGTTGTTGTTGGTGGGTGTTGCTTGTGGCATATGTGCGGCGTGGGCTTTTGTGGCATTGTTCATGTGGTATAATTTAAATAATTGAAAGTTTTACGCTTGCGCGCATAATGTGATGGCACAATTACAACAACAACAACAACAACATCAGCAGCAGCAGCAGCAGCAGCTGATGTCCGGAAAAGTATAGGCTATGCCACTTGAAGTCCAGTGTGTCCTGCTGTAGCATCCTGCAACCGGGCATCGTCGACAGCTGTCGCTGCTATTTAATGAGTGTCGGCTCTGCTGCACAAACAACATGCAAAATTAAATTAACCAATTTTAATGCAGCACATTTGGCATACAAAGTCTCGTCCCTGCAGCGCTACCAGATCGAAATTCAAATGAGCAACGACTAAAACATAAAAGGGGTTTTATTCTCTGTGCTTTTGTTGCCTCGGGCCGCTGCAGACTGTGAATTACAATTAAATGATCAGATAGCTGCGAGTAGACAAATGCGCTGCTTTTTGTGCCCAATGGCGTTGGACCGTTGAACATTGGACAGCAACAGCAATGCCTCAGCTCCAGTTGCAGCATTTTTTTGAACCCATTCACATACGCACACACACACACACACACATGGAGCGCCAAACTCTTTTGTCTGGCCAGAGACTAGTACGTGAGTGCAAACTGCTTACGTACATATCATACAAATCATGTAGCAGCCATAAATTTCAAATTGCCAGCCATTTTACACACTCACACACACACAGTTACTTATATGCAGTCAGGGAAAGAAGGGGGGGCAAGAAGGAGAAGACAGATATAGATGTAGACAGTAGGACAGTTGGTAATGTTGCTGTTGCTGCTGCTGCAAGTGTTGTACCATAGATTGGCCGATTGGCCAGCGGGCGCAGGTTGACTGATAAAAACGATGATGTTGCTGCTAGGTTCGCATCCAAAGTTAGTTTAATCGGACAGCAGCAACAGCTTCAACAGAATATTGCCTGAAGGCGAGGGTTCTCTAAATTGTGGGCGAACTGTAATGAAACTTGACATGTTATTTGTTCATTGAGTGAACGTGCGATTGGGCATGAGTGTGTATGTGTGTGTGTGTTTTCCACACAGTATGTGCCCAGTTGCAGTTGTTGGCTAGTCTGTAAGCATAAATATTGCAGCTGCCTGCAGCAAGTGCACAAAAGTCGACAATGCTGCTGACAAGACTGAAATAACTTCTTTGTGTTAAAAAATAAGAAGCAGTAAAATTCAGCGCCAATAAAGTGCGAATAAAAAGAATAGACACTCTTTAAGCTCAACTGCATACAAATAATATATTCACATTTAAATAGCTTAGTTTAAGGTTGTTAAGCATAGGGTATCCAAAGTTCGAACTCGCTCTTTAAATTTAAATAATTTAACTCAGTTTTGTTGCTTTGCTTCGCTGGGATGTTGGGGCGCAACTGTGGCGCAGTGACTGAAAGTTACGCTTTGTAAATAAATTGAGTGCCAGTACCATGATAAATACATAAACACACACACACACACACACACAGTCACACATACACACTCTAGTTGCTCGTATGCAAAGTTTATTTATTTAAGGTCCAAAATATGCAGCAGACGCAGCAGCTTTCTATTATTTTAGCTTGGCTATCTTTTTTTTTGTTTTCAGTCGAGTCGCGTTGCCCTTTTTTATAGCCACACTCCGCTTGCTGTATTGTTATGTTGCTCTGCAGCTCTTCCAGTTCTCATTATTTTTATTGGATTCTTGCAAAACGAGACAGCAAACAAGCTTTAGCTAAGGTTCAGCACTCTCCACCGTTGTTGCTCCGGCTATCTAGTTGGTAAGATATGATAATGCGTTTGGCTGTGGGTTCAATAGAACCGTTTGCATAAGCCAAGCCAAGGATTCGCCATCAAGTCGAGTGCCTAATCCCAACCTTCATCTATCGGTCCCCTTTGAATATTCTACTCATTGCATCACCCACACACACACACACACACGCACACACACACTCTTAGTGCAACTGCAGTTGATTCACTTCAAGTGCTTGCTCATCGTGTTCGGCTGGTGCTTAGATGCAGACCCACGAGACAAGCCGCACTCTGTCATTTTGAGCGTTCGCTTGGACTGGAATGCTTATATTGGCATATTACACATACGCCCCGTGGCGCACTGTCTAATAAATACAAATTTTGACAGCATGAATTGCCCGTTGAACATTTGGCCCAGGGGCCACAGTCCACAAAGGGTTCTCCTGCAAGGCACTTGGAACATGAAACACGAACACACGAATACACGAAATCTAATATTTATTGGCACCCATTGCGAAGGCGGACATTTGGCTAACTGCATGACGTGTCTAACAGGCTCATTAGGCACAAGTGGCAATGCGCTAATTATGCGCAGATATCACAAAAGGGTCAACCGGCCGCGCGGTCAGCTGGCAAGCAGCATCAGCAGCACCAGCTGCATAAATCTGACGTCGCATTGCCAATTATGCAGATTGTGCCAGTGCTCACATACATAAATCTTAGTTCCATCCGTGCACGCGGTCATATTATATGACCCCAAGTCAAAGGCGCATTATGGCAACGCTCCCAATGCAGCACTGATAGTGAAGCAGAAAAAATGTATGTCTATTGCTCAACTAGGAAATACGCTGTGATGCGAGAAGGAAAACTAAGAGAAGCTTTTAGTCAGAAAATGTCTAATGATTGCCTTCAATAACTCTCACTTTTTTACAGGGTATTCAAATTACTGTGAACAAAACAAACAGTATAAAGTTGCAACCACTGGTCACAGCTGTGACCTGCTTGTGCACTCTAAAAACAGATTTAGTTTTGTTGAAGTTTATCACAGAATATATGTATATCGTAAGAGCAGTTAAGTGTGCCTGCTGTATAGTTAGTCACGTAGTTAATGTGCAATTAAAATAAGTGTTTAAAAACAATAATTATTGCATAGCATCGCACTGGTTAATACCAAAGCATAAAACATATAAGGCATAACGAAAACCTAATTCGTTTGCGTAATTATTTTTTAGTCAAATGGGAAATTTAAAAATTCACTGGAAAATTCAATGTGCCGCATCAACACGTTGTAAAAAAATGTTTCTGGCCAAACGTTGAGCGACCAAAATTTCAAATTAAAATTAACATTATGCTAATTTTGTCTATTGCTGCCGTTGCCGTTGCCGAAGCTGCTGCTGTTGCTGCTACTGTTTTGCTGCTGCTTCGTCGCGGGTCGCTGACTACCAAACAATCAGCCCACCCACGAACCTGGCCTTAACTTGTATGCCAAACGCTGCCTGTGTTGCGTTGGGCCTGCCCCTGTGGCGCTGCCAACTTTCGGCCTGTCACCTACTTACCCCAGCAGTAGATGTACAATGTATGTATGTATGTATGTTTGTATTTAGCTAGGGGTAGTCGTGAGATGGCAAAGTTTTTATGCAAATTAAATGTCTGCGCTTGACGCGCGTGCGTTTTGTTTGCTTTAAGGCAGTCAGTCATTGCCATTCTCTCTCTGCAGTTGGTTTGCCTGCCACATGCTGCCTACCGTTTGCCACTTGCCTCTTGCCCCAATGCAGCACTGACAACACGTCGAAGTTGTAGTCGAAGGCGTCGTCGCCGTTTTAGCCGCTGGGCCAATTTGAACAAAGAGAATGCTTATGAGCTAGACTAAAAGATACCCGAACTTTTTTTGCTCCAAGAAAGTTTGTTTAAATATGTATGTATATTAAGTTTTGAGAGTTTTCAAATTAAAGTGAATAAGTCGAATAGTGTGTTCTTAATCTAAGGACCTTCTAAGCTTGGGATTATATTATAGATACTTTTAGTTTTTTAAGAATTATATATATTCACTTTAAATTAATATTACGTGCCCCCGGGCAACAATGGGATCAGGTAAACTTTATTTTAATGAATTTGTAAGCCACAATTTTGAAGGTTTTTTTCTTTTTCTGTGTTTGCTTTATTAAAGTGTGCCTGCCTGTGCATAAGTGTGTTCGTGTGTGTGTGTGAGGGGCTGCTGCTGCTGCAGATGCTGCTGTTTATTTACCTTTCAACACGCTGCGCTTCATCATCATTAAAAGAAAACAAAAAATATATACCAGCATGAAGCGTACCAAAATACAAAAACAAAGAAAGAAAAAAAAAAAGTTAAAATCAAAACAAATATGCTAAGTACAACAACAAAATGCACGACAACAAAGCGCCACTGAGAGGAAGCGGAGTGGGTGGGGCAGGCTAGTGGGAGGCTGAACTGTTAGCTGAAGACTTAGTGTTGTTGTTACATGTGGCAGCCGTTTCTTTGAGGTTGTCAGCAGTAGGACGAGCAGGCCAATTTGACGTTGCAGCAGCAAACTAAAGCAACAACAGCAACAAATTATAATATTTCAACCCACTTTTTGCTCTATTTAAAGTTATTCTACTTTGTTTGTTGTTGTTGTAGTTGTGGTTGCTATTGTTGTTGGCTGTTGCCAGGCTGATAAATTTATGCGCCCTGCTTTTAAGTCTTGTTGTTATTATTTTCCTGCTTCCGCTGTGCCTTCAACAACAACAAGAACAACAACCACAACACCAAAAACAACAAAAGCTACAGCAACAACAATGTTACGACACGCTGTGCCAAAGACAAGCAACAGGCTGTGCCACAGGCAAGTTCAATGTGGGCGTAGTTGTTGTTGTTGTTTGCTGCTGTGAGTTACTTGGCCTGGCTAGCGCCAGCTACGCTGAGCCTTAAAGTCCACCAATTTTCAAAGTTCTGAAGTTGTTGCTGTTGTGAAGTGCACTAGCGATTGTTGCCACTCTTTGCCGTTGCTGCTGGCTAAAAGTTGAAGCGGCTGCCACTTCAGCAGTTTCCTCACCGCTGCCTTCACTTCTGTTTGTGCTGCATTTAATTTGATTGCTTTTGATTTATCTTTCATATCCATACCAAAGTACTCTAGACCTTATATACGATATGAACCCTAAGAGAGGCGCCTCTTTCTACCAATTAATTCCACTTGATACACAATATTTTTAATACAAGATTTCGTTGCGATTGCAGTTGCAGCAATGCTGTTGCATGTGGTTTGTGTTTTGAATTTGGCCTCCCAACTTGATTAAGCGCCAATTTATTAGTCATTCATGGACTGGCCGCTGCTTTCAACGCTATCCAGAAATATTTTTCATTTCTTCGACGGCTGTTGCTCTTGCATTTTAGTTTATTCAGCTTTTGTGTTTTGATTTCTGTATGTTTTTGTTTGTGTTCTTCTGCGGCACTGGGCAACAAAATAACAGAAACTCTACATTGCTACTCATGAATCGCTCCTACGAGCTCTGAGCAACTTCCAGCTAACCATGCTAGTATACAATATTTTGTTAGCGAGCCTGTGGAAGCCATTCGCAGTGGTGCGCAAAGTTATTAGCTCGCTTGCAATGGGCAATTTCTAGATGTGTGTTTGGTTGTGTGTGTGTGTTTCAATTGATTTACTACACAGCTAAATGGGCGCCTGCACACTTGTTATTTTGTTTATGCAACAAATGCTAGAAAGTATTTTATGAGCTCTTTTTGAGTTATGGGACAAGCACGCAATGTTTCGGCCAAATAAATTAGAAATGTGCTTTAGAAACTTTTCATTTCTGTGCACTGAAATGCATTTTTTTTGTTTATTTAAAAGAGTAAAATTAAATGATGATTAAATGATAAATATGAATGATATTTTATTTTTTATGTTGAAGTTATAATAACCAAGCAGATTTAAGCATTAAGTTGCAATAAGTTGAAAATTATCATTTTTATTTAAAAAATCAACGTACATATTTTAAAATGTATTTTCATAAAAGTCTAGCAAACCAAAAATGTGAATTTTAAGCTCGCACACACCATGGAACAAGTAAAAGCAATTAAGAATATACAATTTTTGGCATTTTTAAAACAAGTGTTCCTGCCCATTTAAACATTTTTAACATGTTAAAGTGAATATGCAGCATGACATAGAAATGCAATTGGTCCGTAATATCTCTTGGTTGATAATTGGAGAATACAACTCTACCACTTTTAATAAAATAATAAACTCAACTTATACTACTCATTTGAAACATTTAGCTTGCAGCTTGTATTCATTAGAAAAGAGTCTTGAAAATTCTGTAGATTCAACAAAAATGATGAAAATTTAATTCAAATTTTCATCTGGCCAAAGTTAAATAGCAACCCAAGACAAAGACGCCAACAAGCCAAAGCAGTGCAGTACAAAAAAAAAAAGGAGAAAACAGTTGGCAACAGTTAATCACACGACAAACACAGCAACAGAGTAATACTGCAAACAAAGCAAACACAAAGATAAGAGGAGAATGAATAGAAATAGTGCAGCGAGCTGGCTAGTTGGTTGGGGCCAAGCCCTTGCTGATATTGCAGGACTTATTCTGCTTCTGATTCACACACATACACATACTCTGGAAAATGCAACAGCAGCGTCACGCACATCGAACAACAGACTAATTGCAGCTGTCGCGGGCTGTAGAGGGGGGGATTTGGTGGTAGCGAGGCTGGGGTGACCGGCGTCAAAATCAATTAAACGGGCAACAGGCGAACGGTAATTGCAGCTAAAAATCGACACAGACCCCGCACACTCATAAAAAGTGCCACGAAGCACTTTGCGCTAATTGCACGCAGTTTCAATGAACAACGATGCGAGATGGGATCAGGTTGATGGCAGCAGATGGGAGGGGAAATGGGGGAGGGAGGGGGGTAGCATGAAGGGTACTCTCGAGTAGCATTGGCCACGTTGAGTGGCAAGCCAAGGCGAATGGCAAATAAAAACAGAAATTAAACAAAGTAAATAGAAATTCATCAACGTCATTGATGGCGCGGCAACACCAACACCAACAGCAACAGCTTAAGCTATAGCCTCAATAAAATGTACAAACAATCGTTGATAGCGACGTCGTCGCTGGTTTGTTATTCTTATGCCGCTTGCATCTTCTTTCCATGCAGAACTTCTCGCACTCGCTCTCTTTGCCACAGAAGGGTCTTAGTCGTCGACGCTGGTGCAGCATTTTGCGGCGCAGACAGTAAAGCAAATAAAACAATTGCAACCACAGGCGGGCAGACAGGTCAGCCAAATAGCCGGATAGCTGGACATACGGAACAGCCCAACCGCCGTTGTGGCTGATTTTTAGTGTGCAATAAAATGCGATCGACCGACAGACAGTAAGACGGTGCAACCGTATGCGGCAACATCTGTGTGCGGCTTATTCATTTGATTGGAAATTATACGCACAATCTCTTTTTTTTTGGGTCAGCACCCACTACGCCTTGCTGCCACATGGCGTGCACAATATGCAGCATGCACCTCAAGACCTCCAAAATGCCAAAAACAGCTTTGATGTGTACGCTTTGACAGGCGAGCCCCACCCTCTGTCCGTCTGCCTGTCTCTTTTGATTTTGTTCTGGTATGCAGCTCGTTCCCCAATCATTTGCATCCATTAATCAATTTCTAGTTGCGTCTGCATTGTTTCTTGTTCTCTCTTTCTCTCTTTATCTCATGATTTTCTTTCTTTGGTCCTCTTGCGCTCACCTTTCACTGCTTGAGGCGTTTTGTGTCTTAAGTGGACAACCAAGTAGGTTTGGTTTCCATCTATCGCCATCGGTCAAATGCTCAATGCACCAAAGCTTATCTTGTGCCACACAGCCGCCACTTTGCCACACGGCGTAGCCCCCTTCACGTTTTTTTATCCCCCACCAACGGTCAGTTGCCCTGTCGACCATTAGCTGCCTCTGTAACGTCATTTTCCCTGTATATTTTCTTTTTGCTCTTATTTGTTATTATTTTGTTCTCTTGCTCCCCTGAGGGCACAGCGGACCCTTTTGTGTGGCGCAAAAATTTGTCGGTAGGTCGCCACTCGTTTAGTCAGTGTACTGTGGCTACAAGTTTAACATAGTTCATTGTCTTGTTGTTGTTCATCAACTTTTTCTATAGCTGCCGCTGGGGACGCAACAGCCTCTGCCTACCCCTCGAACCGCCCCCTACCAAACTTCAACAATGGTAGCTATCCAAGCGAGGGCATTCAGTATTTGTTGCTTCCATTTTTAGGTTTGTTGCAAAATAATTTGAACGTGTTTCAGTTGTGTTGCTGTGGTTACCCTATAGATGGTGTGGGTAGCAAGACAATCTATTAATGCTAAAAAAGTAACTTTTTTGTCGTTAATCTATTAAAACATTAGCTGTTTTCGGCGCATTGGATTAAAAATTAATGAACAGGGTATACAAGTTAGTCGATACGCTGCAATTCAATATTATACAATACAACCAAAATTATTTACTTCAATTACACTCTACTGTCAATATATTTTTTTAATGAAATCCAGTCGTATATCAATATTGTTTTACTGGTAAAATACGTGTGGCTGTAAAAAAATGTTGTCGATTGGTACAAAAAGCCCAACATTTGATTTTAATTAAATAATTTTTTTTTTCATGCAGCGTATTCCAAAGGTTGCATACCACGCAAAATATGCGAGCTGTTTTTCTTTTTGACATTCCACAGCCGTAATTTGCTGCGTTGTAGCTATTTTTGTGTACACAACAGCATCCACACCCACATACACACGCACAAGCAAATAAACACAAGAACACACACACACACACAAACACACAGTGGCACTGATTACAGTGAGTGGTAATTAAACTTTCGAACTCTCCACGGAGCTACCATTGACGTGTCATCAGCGACAGGCTGCGGCTTTCGGCTTAGCAAGGTCGCCCTGCGGTTCCATCCGCATAATCAGATAAGCAGCAAGGAGCAGGCAGCATGAATGGATACGCCTACAAGCGCCTCGCAATGAGATTCATGACAGGCATAGACAAAGTTAAGGAATATTTCGACAGTGTGGTGGCCAAAGGGCAGCAACTTGGCCGGGCCACTTAATTGTATAAGAAATGAGCCACAGCAAACGAAGCAAGAGCCAAAAAATTAATAGAAGAAGAAGAACTGCGGCCGTGCCCCACAAACAGTGCGTTCTATGACTTGGGCGTTAATTACATTTTTATTATTTTCATTTGGAAACGGCGCCGAGGGGAAGGCGATGCAAGCAACCACAGAACCAAAACTAAAAGTGGCTTTCAATTCGAATTCAAGATATATTTTTTGGGCTGACTAAATTAATGATGCCATTGACGGCAACCCAAAAGTCAATTGGGTGAATCCGTGATTGGGCCAAGAGGGCGGAACGATTGCCCCACCACCAGCAGCACCACCACAGCGCTGGAGAACTTAACTTGAGTCACAGTCGCTGCATTAGCTGCTTCATTTTTCATTATGCCACTGGACGATGCTGTTGCTTAGGTTGCAGGTCACGTGATGCTGTTAATTGCATGTCCATGGCCGCAACTTGGCGAAGCTGTCTAAGCCAAGTCACTTGACTACCTTTTGCTAATTGAAAAATGTATGTTGTTGTCGTGGTCTGTCTGTCCAACTGTCTACCTGTCTACCTTGTTGCCAAGTGCCGGCGCATTTGCAACTAATTGATTTTACTCAGGTAGAGAGAAGACAGCATGAATTGGTCCCTCCGCTTGTAACTGAATACACAATTGAAATTCGAAAACTTTCACACGACGGCGCCGAGCTCATATTCATCATCATCATTATAATCATTTTCGCAGTCATCGTCATCTTGATCTTCATTGGTCCATTGAGTCCCTCCATCTTCATCAGCATTCATTGTGCGCCCATCAGTCAAAGTAGCCTATCATGCATCTTGGCGGGTTCTTTTGTCTGACACTTGAAACTCTGCCCAATGTAAAGTGGCCCGCCTCATGATTATTATTACTCTCATTGTTGTTGCTTGAACTCCCTTTTAACAACTAGAAAACCATTAGCAATTCATCTTCGAGACAGTTCTTGTGTTTGTTATTGTTGTTGCATGCAATTAGAGGCACACACTCTCTTTCTCACACACACCGTAAGCCACACACACTCCCACAGTCGACCTGAGTTTATTGCAGTTGGATGGACGGCAGCTCCAAAGGTCTTCCACTGTTGAGAGCAAGGCAAGTCAACTTCCTTAACACTTTGACAGCAATTTGCAAAATATGTTGCCGGCAATCAGCAAGGAAGTGAGAAAAACAACAAAAACGAACCCAAGGACCAACTTACAAGTCGCATAAACAGCAACGCGCACAAAAGTATGCTACAAACTGACAACCCAACAAATCCTGTGTATGTTTGTGCTTGTGTGTGTGCGTTTTTCAGGCTTTTGTGCACAATCTTACTGACTTCCTTCCGGTCTGTCGGCTCACTTCGTAGGCCGGCCACAAGTGTTTGGCCTGGCTCGTTTTTTGCCAGCCTCGCTTTTTGGCAATTAATTAAAAAAGAAAAAGACATATAGCTGCTGCTCTTTCCTTCCTCTGCTCCACAAGCCATTGAGTTCGCCTGATGTGTGGCATGGTTGTAGCAGCATTTTCAACAATTTGTGTAACATTGTTCTTGTTGTTGCTGCTGCTGCTGCTGCTGCTGCTGCTACTGTTGTTGGCGTTGTTTACTTTTATGTTTGTCTAGCTGCGATAGCTGTCCAATTTCTGTGTCTGCTGCCGGTGCTGGCAGAAAAGTTTTTTGGTTCGGACCCAAAAATAAAACCTGCAGGCACAGCAGTTCACTTTCGTCTCGTCGCAACAGCGGCGACAAGTAGCCCTAAATAAAAGGCAGCCAAGTTACCATTTGTAAAGCTTCCGGACTTCGGTTTTTACTACCTCTTTACCAAATTGGCTACAAAGAGGTAAGCATGATTGTTTGAGATCTGACAAAGTAACCAAACCATAATAATATTCTATTGAAATCGGAACTAGCTTTCTAATATTATTTCCTTATTTATTTCGAAATAAATACTAACTAACTAACTAACTGCTCGTAGATATTAAAATATGTTAGGGTAACTGTCAGTCGACTATTGCATTCTGTAATTATTTCTTGTATTTTTTTTTTTTGGTACATGGCATTGTTGTTGTGAGCAACGTTTCTTGTTATTTATGGTTTAGTTTCTGTTCCTTTTGTTGTTGCTCCCATTGCTGGGCTACATTTAAGCAGCAACAGAAAAAAAATCAACAACAACAACAACAGCCACTGACAACGAGCTGCAACGAGCAAATTGAACAGCAAATCAATAAAAAAAGCGGTTTATTTTCTTTCCCATTTTTTTTCTCGGTGAACAGAGTTCTACTTTCTATGTTGACTCCTTTTGGTTACCGTGAATATCTAACTAGTTTTCAATTTTTGGCTGCCACGTGGTTTGTTTGCTTGTTGTTCACCGTCGTTGTTGCCAACGTCGTTGTTGATGTTTTTGTTGTTGGGCTTTTCGGCAAATATTTTTGTTAGCTGCCATTTGTTTTCCTACATAAGTTGAAGCCGCGAAAATTCAGCACAAAAATTCATTGTTTGCCTTTTTTACTGGTCCAAACTTTTTTGTTTACCTGCTTACTTTAAGTTTTTTTTAACGCTTTTTTTAGCTTTTATTTAAGCCAATTATGACCTTGCTAGGTAAGAGATTAAACAGCAAACAATCAATGTATTTATTCTATTGCTTAAAATATACATCGTTAAAATAATTGTTGAAATTTAGCTTATCTGTAATTAATTATTCGCATCAATCAATTAGTATATAGAGAAAGCATTATTCAGCTACATTTTTTGGCCTCATCAAAAACAACAAAATGTTAAGCTTCATTCGGATTGTAGCTGTTGAATATCTAAAACTATTATCTCTTCCTCTACTCACCAATAACTCAACCAGTGTTAAATAGCAAAAGAAAAATTAAAAAAAAAACCTGGCAAAGGTTGAAAGGTGGCAAAAATGTTTTTTTCTTTTGGTTTTGTTTATTATTTGTTGGGTAAAACAAGTTGCAACAACACAGACACACACACACAGAGATAGACACACATGTTGCCAGCTCGAGGGCGTAATGAGGTGGGCGGTACAAATTTGTTTTTGTTTGCAGCGTGTTACCTTTAATTAGAGAGTTGGTCATTGTTGCCCGCAGCAGTCGCTAATCAACAAACAATGTTCAACTTTTAGCAGCTAGAAAAACTTGCTAATTAACAACACTCAACATGTAAGAGGCAAACTCGGGCCAAACTCTTTAGCCAGATGCAGCCACGAAGCTCTTGCTGTTGCATGTTTGATGGACTGTCCATGCTTGTGTGTGTGTGTGTATGTGAGCGTGTTAGATTATGTATTTGTATTGGCTCAGTTGAGCGCATGACTCATTCAAGGAGCGGTTTAAGGGCTATACGCCTAATTAAACTCAATGGGTCAGATAGATGCAAGCAATTGAACCGAATGCCGTGTAAGTGAATAGAAATCCAAAAGGGTTTCAAGTTGCCGCGACGGTACGCACTGGAAAACTGACACCTCGGTCAGGCACACTAATTTTTTTTTTCATTTTCTCGTTTTAGCAGAGAGACGGAAACGTTGTGTTGCAAACACTCTTAAGCGTACCACTCGTCTGTTTGGCTGAACGCGCTAATGGACAATCAACAACGTGCAAATGCAAATGGCAAATTACTGGACAAATGCAACGGCTGCAAAGCCGTTGGCCAAATGGCCAAAGTGACTAACGGCTAATGGTGACGTTTGCTGTGACAGCAAAAGAAGAGCTCCTCTTTTTGAGTATCTAAATAAAAATAGTTTTGCAAGAAAAAAGTTTAACAAATTGCCGTTTATAAAACCATTTGTAAGCTGTGTATTTATTTTTTGTTTGTTTTTTTATGTTAAGCCATTTGTTTATTCATGGATTTCTATACATATTCATGCACTCGTCTATTTTTAACAGTCACAGGCAATAAAAACAACAAATTATGTATCTCTTGGACAAACAATGCAGCTTAACCTTCACCACCAGAGGGCCTCACAGACCATATAATAAAATCGCTATGCCCAACAGTAGTAAGTGGAAAATCAATGCATGTGGCATGAACGTTTGTAAAGGCGAGGCGGTGGGCTTAAGGCGCTCAATAATGCAGCTTAAAAATACAATAAATGCAATCAAAATAACAATAAAACATGCTACATTTGCTACAAATGGCAGACTGAGCGCTGCCGTTGCAATAATAACTAGGCGACTAGTCAACGTTGACGTCGCTGCCGCTGCCGCTGCCGCTGCCGCTGCCGCTGCTGTTGCAAGCGCTGAGCTCAGCTAAGCTGTACTGAACTGAGCTGTTTGAACACAACCAGCCAAAGAGGCAGAGAGCGTAGTGGTTGTTTTTTTATGTTATGTGTGTGTAGAAGTGCAGAAATTATGACAATATGCAAACGAGTTTCGCCAACAGCAAAACAGAACAAGCAAAAGGCGATGAAGATACTGAAAATCGCATACACAAAGAAAGGCGAACACAACGAGGCGGCAGACTGGGAAACCATACAAACAGTCGAAGGGTAGGCGGGGACAGGAAGCGATGCAGATGCGGAGGCTGTCGCTATCGCTCTTCTTTTGCGGCTGCAGAGGCGTCTTCTCAGCTTAAGACCGCTGACATGCAAAGAGAGCAGTCAACAACAAAGGCCTAAAAGGAATTGAGCAACAAAAAACCGAGGAAAAATTATATGCAAAGGTAAGGCCCAAAGCCGTTGATGCTGAGGATGTTGATGATGTGTGTGTATGTGTGTGTGTGTGAGTGTGTGGCGAGTTAACAGAAATGTAAACAAAGTTACCGCTGCACAAAAGGCCAAACACAGCCACACTGAAATCGAACGAGTCGGTAATAACTGCCAAGGGAGAAAAGGGCGATCTGTTGGGTAAAGACCATGCTTTTATGCTTGCAACAAACGGCAATTAACGACAGGGTGATGCAATGTCAAAAAGGGCAGCGAATGAAGCAACAATGTTTACACGTGGGATTATTGATGAGCATTTAGTGCAATGATTAAGGGTTAAGGGGGTAACTGCTGCTGCTATGATGTCAACTGGTTCATTAAATCTATTCAAATAAAGCAAATATTTGGCAATAAACTTATAAAAAGAATAAGACACAATTTGAAAGATTCACTTCTGAGCTTGTTTGACAAATTTATATATATTAATTGTTAAGCAGGAGTTTAAAAATTGATTTTGTCAAGCAGTTAGTATTAAAGCATAAGCATAAAATCTTTAAGTATGATATTTATTTGCAGTCATTAAGTGTTTGTTCTTCTCAACCTAAGCTTAAGCTCTACATCCATTTCCTTGGCTACTAATCACAATCAGCCCACGTATAAACGAGCTTCAAATTAAAGCATTGAGTCTGCTATAACTTTAGCTTGTGCAACTTGTTGCTTCAGGCCACATTAGGCTAGACAAAGTATCTGAATTTTGAGTGGGTTTGATGATGACTAGCAAGCAAATGCAGCTGCGCTAATGCTGCTTCAACCAAATGCATCCGATGCAGCTCATCCACAAAGAAAAGGTGTGAGTTTTATGGGGAAACCGTTTTGTTAACAGCTGCCTGCCACAAAAAAAAAAAAAAACAGAAACTCGTGAATAGCAGCAACAGAATTACAATAAATTATATAAAGTGTTAAATGTGCTCGAAAAGGCAGACGCTGAGGCAGTGCTAAGAGCAGCGCACACTCTCAGATACAATAGCGCAGATACGGATACAAAAGCGCTGCCGTTGAACTCAATGTAACCTCTGGAGTTTAGAACACATGTGTATGTACAACAAATATATCTCGCAGGCGTTTTGTTCAACAAAATGTTTGAGAAAAGATTTCGTATAGCTGGCTGTGAGCAGAACCTTTTTTCTAGTCTAGTTACAAATCTATCTCTTGAAGCTTTAGCTGCGACCCTGAAGATTTATGGCGCTTAATCAAGCAGCGAACCCAAAACGTATTTTCTACTCCTATTCCCATTCCAGGCATAACCAATTTGTAGTGACAACTATAAGCTGCATCCCAAGCGCCATAAAAAAAAAACAAAACCAAACCAAACCAAAAAAAAAACTACACATACTATGGATCTCTATATATCTTTGTATCTGTATCTTGAACTTGGCTGGTAGGTGTCAGAACGTTGACGCCATTTGGGCTTGTTAAACATAATAAATGTGATTCTCAGCAGCTCTGTATCTTTTAGGTTCTTTTGAGATGTGATACGGGTAACGTTCCTGTTCTAGTCGTTATTCTTCTTGCTGTTGTTGATAAGACACTGACCCTGGTTGCTATAGAGTTATATTCATTATTGTTATTGTTAATGCTGTTGCTGTTGACTTTAATTGACAACTCTTTGGCGTTGGTCCAGGCACAAACAACAAGCTTAAGCAACCGCACAGTGGGCTAAAGAATAGCACGCAGCTTCTTCTTTGCCTTTGTGTTGTGCATGTTTACTTGCCACGATGTTTGTTATTACTGCTGTTGTTATTGCTGTAGTTGTTGTTGTTGTTTACTTAAGCATTTCACTTGCTTTTAAGTGAATATACGAAATGCATTTGTGATGCTTAATATGTTTAACTATGTAAATGTTGCCCTGTTTATGCGATGCGTTCACGAAGAGTGTTTTGTGTAAGACACTTGAAAGATGCTTAAACATTTTACACCCAAAAAGGCCAAATATAAATAAATATGAGCAGCAAACACTGAACAACAAAGTCAAGAAAGAAAAAAAAACAACAAACATAAGCATAGCATAAGCGCCACACATGAGTGCTCTTCCCGAAGAGGTGTTAAGTGAGGAGTACACCAGAGGGCGAAGAAAATGCAAATGTTTAATTTACAGCACGCAGTACTTTGCATAATACAATTTTCAACAACGCTCGCATCACTGTGCAGATGCTCCAGAATGCAGCGATGTCTTGCATACGAAATGTAAACTGGATTCAAAAGCGCTGCATAGTTATGAATGGAACAAATGGAACGAGCTGCGTGTGCAACATACTACAACAACAGACTCTACGGCAAGTGGAGCATAGAAAAGGCCACAGCGAACAACAACAAGTGGGGGGGAGACAATGGCAATGTCCAAAGATGTCGCTCAAAGCTGATTAAATTTGTAAGCTGCGCTTGCGACAACTTGACAAACTGGTCAGAGAGAGTCTTTGTCGCCTGAGCTGAGGGCTGACGGCTAGAAGGGGTGCATCGGTGCAACATGTTGCGGCAGTGGCAGACACAACAAGCAACGAACTGCGCATGCGTTCCGTCTGTCAGCCAAAATGCAATTCCAATGAAATTGACGTGACAACCACGACGAAGATGAGTGTGACAAAAGCCACACTAACTGGCCCAGTCTGCAGCGAACAGACCGCAAAACCACAACAGAGTCAAAACCAAGCCAGAGTCAGAGACAGACTTAGACCATGAACGATGGCTCTGTAAACGAGCGACAATAACTATTTCAGTGGTAAGTCGGCTCTTAAATGCTCTCTTCCATTTTGTCGTTTGTAAAGAGTAAATTTTTATAACTATAACAAGCACTAAACTTTAAGTTAATGTTACTTTAAAATGTTAGAGTATCATGAGCAAGATACAGGAACCGGCAACAAACATGTCAAAAGGTGTTGCATGCCATGCACTTGAAAAACTTGTCGCCTTGCTCTTGCTCTTTGTTGTTGCTGTTGGTTGTAGCTGTTGGTAATTTGAATGGCAAACTGGCAACTGAACGAACAGCCTACAGCCTGTGAACGAAAACTGCACCACACACTGGCCGCGTGCGAAAGAAAGGCGGCAACCGAAACAACTACAGCGACAACATTGGCGGCTGTTGAAGAGGCGACAACTACAACGACACTACAACGAGTTGAACAGCAAAATGCGACAAAAGCGAGCGACACATTCGCATTTTGATTAGATTCAAGCAACGCTTTAGCGCTCCAATTGTGTGTGTGTGTGTGTGAGCAGAGACAAAAGGGGGGCAACGCAAAATGCCCGACACCTCGTCAAGTTGCGGTCGTGGTCGTCATCATCGATGTAGTCTCTAACGATGTCGCATGTCTAACAATGCGTTTTGGCAAATGCAAATGCAAATGAAATGCCAGGCAAAGGCAGCAATCGAGCCGACAAGGCGCGCCCATAACAAAAAGCTAAAAAAGAAAACGTTAAAGGAAAAACCCACAAAGCAAAGCGCAACTTAATTGCACGCCAATGGCACGCCTAGCCACAAGAAAAAGGGGCCAGGGGAGTATATGTATGTAGACAGAGCAAACTGTTAGTCGCGACGTCCATTGACAAACAGGCGACAATTTTGATTGAGTTTTAGCACGCACTGTAAAAGCAATAGGATAGATGGCCAGGAGTATGCACTCGAACTGATGAATCAGACAGCCACAACAAAGGAAGCTAATTTCAGGCAGCACTACGCCAGAGTTTTTATTCGTAGCTAACAACCTAAAAAAAGGGTGTCATATGGAGGACACGGTAAAGTGAAAATGGGTTGGCTGATGAGAAAACTCAATTAGATGTGGCCAACACATGCAGGGCAATACCTATGACTAACTGATTGAAGGTTTCAAGAAGCACTCAAAACTTTCCACCAGGCAATAACTGGTTTATCTATGGCTCGTTTCGAATTTCGGTAGTTGTAAATGATTTGTTAAAATTATGAGGCCAACTAACCGTGAAATTTTAGATTTAAAGATTTCAATCTTGTGGCTTATACAAATTATAGCAGGCCAAACACACAAAAAGACAATGGATTTGATAAATCTATAAATGCATACATACATAAATGTAAATTCCCATAATTGTAAATTCTCAGACATACTTTTGGCTCTCGTATTACACATCAGGCATAATTTATCAGCATTAAAGCAAAAATAAAAACCAGTTCGCCTCAACTGTCACACTTCGTTTCTTGTTTCTTCTTCGAAAAAGCAACCACGTTAACAGGCACAATTACGGGTGCATTGCACCACGCACCACGAAACGGTGGCAACTGAAATCAGAAACGCGCTAACTGCCCCATTTTGAGGGTCGTTGCTGATACGCTGCTCAAGATTTTTATTGAATTTTCTGGGAAAAAAGATGTAGGATGTAAAAAGCAATATTTAATTATAAGCAACGCGTTTACATATTTCTCAAAACGATTTTCTCGGTTTTTTTCTTCTTCCTCTTTTAACGATTATTATGTAGCTTATTGTTTGTGTTCGACAATGATCGATTGTGATTTTTGTTGAAAATGCCTTGACCTGGGAACAAGTTGGAGAATGAAATGTGCTTCGTGAAATACATGAAATTGATATGGGCAAAGTAAAAGATTGATTTTGATTTCGATTTTGATGGCAATGTTGATGTTTATGTTTATGTTGACTTTCGCTGTGTGTGCAAAAGGAGAAAAAAAACCGACTGATGTCTGGAATCTGAAGTCTTTGACTATCTGGCAGACACTGTGTTCTGTTGCTGGGCTCATTACAAATCAGATTGTGTTACCAGATTGTAAAAATGCTTGGCTTGTTGTTGACCAAGAGCATCCAGCCAACCCTGTGACATTGATGGGGGTTTTGATTTTCATTTTCATTTTTCATTGATTGAAACATAAAAAAAAGAAAACGAAGCGCACGCAGACCGAATGCCATATTGACTTGTCTGTCAAGCTGGGACGGAGTATAAATCTTTAAGAGTGTTTTTTTTGTGGCCTAATGAGCCGTGCTGGGGCGCTCGCAACGGGGCGTATACGTGATATTTTTGCGCTTTTATGGTATACATACATATATATAAAAATGATGACATTTTCAACATTTATGCATATTAACTGTTGATTTGCATAAATAGTCGAAAATTGAAAATGAATCGCTGTGCCCCGTAACAAAGGCATTGACGGCTGTGACCATGTCTGGGAAAATTATGCATAAAATGCTCAAAATTATACACCAGCCATAAACGCCAGGGACAGCCTGCAGCGGGGAGTGGCACATTGACTATATTATTATTTTTATTATCTTTTGGGTGGCATATTTTAAGATACTTTAAATGATGCAATAAAATCCCCGTTAGCTAGCTTATACAGTAAATAATTTGAACAATTGAAACAGCGCTTAATGTTTATTTATTTTTGTTCTTTTTTTTCAGTTACATTTTCAGGGCGATTTAATGCACAGATTGTACAGAACCGAAAGCCAAACCGATGATAAATGGTTGGAATTTCTATTTAAAACGTAATTGCTAATCCTACCTGAAAGAATAATCCACCCACTTGGCAAAGCGCGAACTGACACGCCGGCAATACATCATCTCTTTATCTTGTGACCAGTTCTGCCCCCAAAGACAATACCAATGATGCCGCAGAGCTGCCGCTGCCGCTGCCGTTGCCGTTGCCGCTAGGCGGAAGCAACATTCATATATCCTTCACAGCACTTGGAGCAAGAGGCACATAAACAAAAAGCCGGCAATGGAACACGAAGGAGTAAATGGCGGGCACAATGCGGGCAGAAAGCAAATGAAAACAAAACCAGACTATTTGTCAACGCGAATGAAGCCATTTATTATCCATCATAAAACTTATATTTATCGCTAAATGTGAGCGTTACGATGAGAGGGGTGCCCAGGGCGGGGCCAGGCGAGCCGGTGCTTTGTGCCACGCGTTGCACTAACGCTAACAAATCCCATGAGTTGCTTCAGCAGCAGTGACAGCAGAACCAACAGAATGACGACAAATCCTGGCAGACGACGAGAGTAGTAGTTTTGTGTGTGTGTCAGTCAAACAAACAATGCGTTGGCAAAAATAAACGTTGGCCAGCCAGTGGAGTGGGTTCGCTAAGGGGCGGGGAGCTGGATTTGCCTGTGGGGAGGTAGCTGTGACTGGGAATGTGGCTGCGGCTGTGGCTGTGTCTGTGCAGCGTACACTTGGCGAACTATTAGAATATTTTTCAAATCGCTGTAAAATTTGTTTTTCTTTTATAGACAACTTAATTCAAGAGCTTTACTATCAACATAAACCAAACCGTTTTCGGTTTAAAGACTATACACAATTTTGTTCAAGTGTAAATGGGCGAGACGAGGCGGGTTCGGGGCGGATGAGCAGAGGTTGTGTACAGAGCACGCAGTGTCAAGGCAATAAATCATAAAGCAGCCGTTGCCATTGCCGCTGCCGCGGGTGCTGGAGCTGTTGAAGCTGAAACTGAAGCTGGCTTTGCTATTGGACGCTGTGTACGTGAGCATGGCATGAAATTGGAGCATGTGCGTCGTCGTTCAACGGCAATGTTGCTGTACTCGCTGAATTGTCGCTGAAAATCACGTAAAAGTATAAAAATGAAATCTGTTTACAGGCAATGCACGCCCAGTGCTCTCGTACCTCCTCACTGCCGCTATTTCGTATTCAGGCAATTGGAACTGTATCGCTGGCTGACGCTTGTCAAATGTCGCAGTTGCTGCCCAAAACGAGCCGCCGAGTCGAATAAATTTCAGTTTGTCGCTGAAATATTTACGCAGCGGCAGCAGCAGACGCCAAACCAACGCTCTCAATTTCCAGGAACAGGCAATGAGGCGTAACCACAGCAAAAAAATAAAAATTTAGCCAAAGCCAAAGCAAGAGCCAGAAAGCCAAGCCCAGTAAAATAAACCTCATATGTGTGTGAACTGGTAACCAAAAACCGAGATAGAAAAAAAAAGAAGAAGAAATCCACGCATATGCGACTAATAAACTAACCAAACATCCCAGACAGTTGCAGATCCGTACACAGCTGTACACACACACACACACATACACCCATACACTCGCGCTTACTTTAATACTAAAAATACAAGATACGCATTCAAAGCATTCAACATTTAACTGTCTGCGCTTCTTGTCTTGACGAATGAACAGCACGCGCCAGCCAAAGAATCAAGCTAATTGCCAAGTTCTTGGTGGCAGGGGTTTTCTTGAAAGGATTCAAAAACACAAGCAATACAATTAAAGCAGTTCTCAAAGGAATATTAAATAATTAAACAAATATGCAGAGCTGCTGTTAAAGTGAAGCTAAAGTGTGCGCGAGGCATTTGAAAATTACCTTTAATACAATAGATATTAAAATATTTATTTATCTTTAAAGTAAAATAAGGTAATATTTGAATTCTCTGTGCTAGCCACCTTTGAGTCTTCCACATTCAATGAATTATATTTCTACCTATCTATTTTTTATTATATACATGGCCTATTGAATTTTTAATGAACTTCTCACCTGATTGACGTTGTCTCATCATCAAAATTGGCTACGTTGGTTAAAAATAAATTGAGAGATGCGAAAGCAACACGTAACATGAAATCGAAATCAGAATCGCAGTGAGAATTAAATAAAATTTATGGAATTTTTGCTGGTAATTCATTTATTTTATTGCTGCCAATAAATTAATTTTATATTCTCATGCTGTTTGTTGTTGTTGCTGCTGTCTGCTGCTGCTGCTGCTGCTACTTGCTACTGATGCTGCCGATTCATTTTTTTTCTATATTGTGCATTTTTTCCAGGCCGGTCTGTTTGTTTTTTCTGACTGACTCGCTTTTGTGTTATTTTTAATAGCAATTTTTTCCATCAAGGAATTCCGACGCACCAGCGATGAGAAGCTGAAACCGCAAATAAAAACCAAATGATGGCTACATGTGCGGCAGCGAGAGGACAAGGGCAAGGGCGATGGAAAGCGAGCGAGACCGAGAGCGAGAGCATTGGCTAAGGATAGAGACTAAGAGGGAGCGGAGGGGAACGGAACGGAGGCTGTATGTATGGCAAACATGGCAAATAAATAAATTTGTCAACAAATGTGGCATCCGATGCCGCATCGTGTGTGGGTAGAGTCAAAGCAAAATAACGGCGACAGTTGGGCATTAATTTTGTTTTCCTAATTAATAATTTGTAGCTGCTGTTGCCTGACTGCCTGGCAGCTCTGATATGATTGTTGTTGCTGCTCTTTGTTGCTTGTTGTGGCTGTTGGCTGTGAATCGAAATTGTTTATTGGCCTATTAGCGCAGCATTTAAATGGTAATCAAGGCGTGTTCCGATGTCCAGGTGAACCAAAAGTCACGCAGTCACAGTCACAAATGAAAGTCCAAACAACAGCAGCAACAGCGCCACAAAGCAAACAAACTCTCCAGGTCCAAGCATAAACCAAATGCCCAGCATGACGGCAAGCAACAGGGAACAGCAGTGGTTCAAGCAGGCAACAGGGAGAGCTGCGAGCTGGAAGCTTGCTAAATTGAAAACGAAAAGGAAACCAATTGATATGTAGCGACAATCGATATGGCAAGGTGTGGTATGCTCCTGCCAGCATTCAATTTTGGTTTTCTTTTCTGCTTGTTTTTTTTGGGTGCTCCAGTACAGTCTGACTCCGTTGAGTGGCCGACGGAGGGGGCAGTGTAGTATATTGGGTTAGCCATTCTGCTTTGGCACGCCCTCAAAACCGCACATATAGACTCTAGAAGCAACAACGAGAACATTGCTATTTTTGGGGGTAGGTGGCCATTTGGGTGCGTTGGCCTTTGTAGCACCACCCTCACAAACACTAAACTGGGCTGGCGGCTGGTACCTGATGGTTGTCGACTCAGACTCTGCTATGATGGCAACATATGCAGAGCATACTAGTCGCCAGACATATGTATGAGTATATCCACTCGGTGTTATCCTGACAACGTGATTGAAATTTATGACTGGCAAAAATATACGCAGGCACCAACAGCAGCAGCAGCAGCATCTGTGATGATACAAAAAGAAAGACACTAAGCTGCGGGATGAAGGGGGTGTTAAGCACGTGAGTTGACTAAAGTTCGTTCCAGACTCTGCCTCCGGTACCGTTATCTGTGAGAAATTGCACTGAATAAAAAGCACTTGTACGCATTAAAACCTAATTGGGAATTTCCATAGTTCATATGTCCATTTTCTCTAACTGTCTGCATGTGTGTCTTTCTCTCAACCTCACTGTCTCTTTTGAAGTGTGTGTATGCGGTGTGTGTGTGTGTGTGTGTGTGTGGATGTGTGTATTGCTGTTCTCTGTGGCTTGTTCTACATATTTTGGCTTGCAAAATGTCACACGCAGCCAACGATGTACGCTTGAGCATCTAGCGCTTGTCCAGTGATTGCTGTTATATTTGTTGGTGGTGTTTTTGGTTTTAGTGCAGCTGTCAATGTTGTTGTTGTTGTTGTTGGTAAGTGGATTTTGCGCATGGCTATGATAAATTGAGGGACTGGCAGTAGTAGAAGCAATAGCAGCAAGCAGCCAACAGACAGCCATAGCAGCGTATGGTCAGCTTTAGAGTGATGCTAAAAACCTTCATTCAGGAACAGAACATAGATCTGCAACGGATGAGAGATGAGTGTGTATGTGGGTGTGTGTTTGTGTGTGAGAGGGAGTATAAGCATAGACTGAATTAGAAGTGGCCAAATGTCATTTGCAGTTTGACATGAACACAGGGGTTAACTGTGGAACAAAACATGCATTTTATATGATTTTGAAAATATTTATCAATATTTAAATACAGCAATTATTCAAATTGTGTTTAATTGACTTGGTAATTTGACAGTCTTTAATTATATATGTATTATATATACATTTGTGCTGGCGTTTTCACTCTTAACCATAGTACATTCGCTATTTTGCCATTCCTTTTTTGGGTTAGTTCGTAGTAATTTTATCAATTTTCCAATGGAAAAAACGAGCAAATGACAAATCGAAACTAATCGACTTAGCCGCACCGTTTTCAAACAGAAGTTGTGCATCCGATTTGGCTTTCGCTGCAATGTCCTTGGCACGAACTTCAGGATTACTGCGCTGCACATGCGGACAGCTCAAGTGATGAGGCTATGAGGACCAATGCCGCAGTTGCTAAGAGATAAGCAAAGCGACAAACGTCTAACGTCTGCTCTCCTCTTCTCATCTCCTCTTTTTCCCACTCCCTGCCTCTCTCTCTCTCTCTCTATCTGCTTCTCTGATGGCTTTGATTTATTGTGTGCGGCTTAGAGTTGTGAAAAGGAGGCGACTCTGTTCGCCTTGGCACGCGCTTATCAAAGCCGCCGGGAGTGGTGCGGTAGAGACCAAATATATATATTTATTTGCAGTGACTTTGAAAAGAAACTTTGACTTCGTTGCGCTGGCGAGCAGCAAAACTTTCGACCTGCCTGCGCATCGATTAGAAAACTTTTGTGTCGTATCTTGTCTCCGAGACTTAAACAGCAGCAGGAGTCGCTGGAGTCGGGATGAGAATGGGCGGAGTTTCAGTTGCGAAATGGCCAAGTTGTTAAATAATTGCGCTGAGCATTCAGTTGCTGGGCGCACGCTGCGTATGCGTCATATGCTGCTGTCCAAGGACTGCAAGCAGCTGCGAATTGTGGAATGTGGTCCATACGTGTCCATGGGATTAGCTGCAAAGTTTGCCAGCAGCCAACAGCCAACAGCCAGCAGCTTAGCGGCACTCGACTGTATGAGTTAATTGTGTGAATGTCAAGACAAATTGCGTTAATGCGCCAAGCGCACAAAGCAAAAGGACACACTCTCGACTCTATGATGAGGACAGCATAAAGTTCATGTTCATGTCCTCGCCAAAATCCCACGACGGCCAAGGGCGGATAGGGGACGGGTAGCTGTTACTGATTGCGATAGCAGTGTGTACTAGTCAACTAGTATGTGAGTGTCGTAAAAGTTTTTAAAAAGTATTTTAAGCGAAATTTATGCAAACCACAGGCAAACTGGCAGCCAGCCAGGCCAGGCACAAGAGCACTCAAAGGACATGGCTAATCCCCGAGTAATCAAAGTTTTGGGCATTGCGAAAAAGCGAAACGAGCAGCGCAAGAAGCTGCTGCAAGCTGAAAGCTAAACATGAAACAAAAAGCCGTCTGTGCCACAAGAGCTCAGACAAATTGTACACACGCACACACAGAACTTAACCAAAACATGTGTGTGTGTGTATGTGTGTGTGGTGTGTCTATGTTGATCTGAGCAAAACAGCAACAGTGGAAAAAGAAAACACAAGAGAGAAAAAAGAAACACTTTTCCAATTAATGAAATCTCTAAACTGCCATAAATTTGTCCAGACGCAAACAATTAAATTGTGTCGGCTTCACGCCTGCACACACACACACACAGACTTGTTGACTTATGTGCTTTTGTGGCCGTAGTATGTATGCGAATGACTGACATCTCTAACCAATTGTGCATTAACCATGGCCCCAGCCACAAAAACCACAAATAAAGGCGGTTTGCCGGTCAACAGCGTAAGCCTTCTAATTGTCAAACAAACGTTCGCACCAGACAAGGGTTGCTACAAAAAAAAAAAAAGCTGAGGGTGTGGTCTAATTAAAAGTGTATTATATATTTTAATTAAACTGATAATTAATAGTATAATTTAGATATAAATGTATTGTATCACGTTTGTTCAAAGTTCAAGCTTTGTTTAGCGCTTTGAAATATCACATTTTAAAAAGTTTAAGCTGAAAACTGTATAAATTCTAAAAAAAAAATCGCTTAGAGCTTTAAAACTTACCCGGTTGACATTGACATTCACCATTGGGTGCCATGCTGCCACCTAGATTTGCTGCTGCCGCCGCTGCAGCTGCCTCAGCTGCTTGCCGTCGCTGTTGGCGTCGCGTCAATTGCAGGTGGGAAACATCGCGACGCAAGCGATGCAGCTCGCGGCGCACGTGCAACGCCAAGTGTGGCGATGAACCGTTCTCGTTGGGAATGGGACTGTTGGAGCTGCTGTCCAGAATCTGAACCTGCTCAGCAGGCCAGTGCAACAGTTGCTGCTGCTCCAGACGCAACTCCAGTTCGACAATGCGTGCATCCAAATGTTGCAGGCGCTGCAATCGCTGCTCGATGCGTGTCTGCCGCACGTTCGCATACAAAGCGAAACTAAAAGCGCACAGGCAGAGCACATAGCTGGCAATGTGCAGCAAGGACATTAGCTGGATTGTATATCTTGGGCGTTCCTTGCTGTTGGTTGCTGCTAATGATGTTGCTGCTGATGTTGGCGCTGCAAGGCGACTAGTTGAGCTTGTTGATGTTGTTGTTGTTGTTGTAGCAGCAGCTGTTGCTGTTGTGTTGCCATCGTTTGTCGCATGGCCAAGCAACATGCGCTGATGTTCTACTTCGTGTGTTGTTGTTGTTGTTGACATTGCTGCTCCTGCTGCTGTTGCTGCTGCTGTTGTTGTCGTGCTATCGCTGTGCACTGTTGGCATTGTCCTTGGCATGGTATTGGTACTGATTGTGTGGCCGCTGGGCGGCGCCTTATGCTTGCGCATGCTGCGATTGAAGACTACTTTATCTGCTCACTGTTTTAATCTAATGCTTTAGATGTTGTTGCTGCTGCTGCTGCTGGTGCTGCTGTTGTGCTTAAGTGTGTTGGCGGCACTTGAAGTGTCCTTGGCGCATCACAAAAACACATGTGTTGCAGAGTGCAAGCTGCTCCCTTATTTATTTCGGCCAATGTTTGCGTCCTTCTTGATTCCTCTACTATTTCGCTAGTTGCTGCTGACGTTTCGTTGCCGTATTTGTCCAGTACATAGTGCGCCTGGGAAAGCTGCTGTTGTTTGTAGGGTTTTGGTGTTGTTGTTGTTTTCTTTTATTTTTGTTGCCAACCCACGGCATGCGAGCCGCATATAAAATCTACGCGGCCATGGACTGTGGTTTTAACTTCTACAATGACTGCTGCTGCTGTTGATGCTGATGCTGATGCTGGTTCTGGTGCTGCAGGGCAGCGTATCTAAGTTGAAAACCTAGCTGCGTGCTTTTGGGCGTTGCTAGCTGCCACTTGTGCCACTTGTCAAACTCTTGCCTTGGTCGTAGCTTTTGTTTTTGTCTTGTCAATCGTCACAGCAGCTGGTTCTAAGGTTTGCTGCCGCTGCTGTTGCTAGCTTCCTGGGCTCCTCAACAACTTTTCTGACAGTTGTTGCAACCGAGTTTGTGTCCTCTTCACTCACTCACTTTTTTTTGGCTTGCTAGCGTTTTCACTTGTCCCACAAGCGCTCTTCACATTGCAACTTATTTAGTTCTTGAGCTCTTTTCACTGCAACGAAACGGAAGAGAAAAGTGAAAAAGTCACAAAAAAACTGAAGAAGAAAAAAATCTATGTATGTATGTAGGTATGAATGCATTGGGTTGGATAAAGTTTAGAAAAGTTGGTAGCAGAATCGAGTCAGGCGTCTGCCGCATTGGCCATGCTTGAATTATGGCAACTGAACCCAGTCGACACATTTTCAATAATCAACCAACGTTGCTACGTTGCCCAGGACAACATTCATCCTTGCATCCTTGCCTTGACGTGTACTGGCGCTAACTTCGTTTTAAGTTAAGCCAGCCGTGTTTAGCGGCTCCCAACAACAACAACAACAACAAGCCAGCTCAACTTGTTCACAAAAACTTTTTCGCAGCTCAGCTCAACAACTGAGAAAACAAAAACAGCGCTGCCAAACCAGCTGCTATTGAGGGGCACTAAAAGTATTTGACCCACAGACTTGGCGTGTCAAAAACATTTGCTGCTGCTGCTGCTGCTGCTGCCTACAGTTGTTGAATGGTTGGAATAGATGAGGATTGGGGTGACTGAAGCTTTTCAGCGGGAAAAGCCACTTGAGATCTAACAAAACAACAGACAATATAAAACCCATAATGTGGAATTATTGTCATGCTGAAGAAAAACGCACTTAAACGCAACGCAACTGAAAAGTTGTTTCAAGAATGAATCATGTATTTAAGTACATCTATAAAGAGTTTACAATGCGTAATCCAAGCGTTGACGCAATTGTAATCCGAATTTGTTTCAGCAATGTCCCAGAACTGATATGAAATAAGAGATTTTCTAAGCAATAACTTTAATAACTATCACTTTTGTATTTAGATTTATAATGCCCTATAGACAGAGCATTGAATTTATCAATGGACAAATCAACTGGTTTTTTTAAGCCCATTAATAAATTGAAGCAATTAAATTCATTGAATCCTATTATACTCTTGAAGCTTTCTGTTTTTAAATTATTATTACTCAAGTATTATGAACGCATCAAAGTGGATTATACGAAAAAAAAATTAAGAGATACACTTAATATGTGTGTATAATGTAAGCGTATATTGCGCAATCATGCGGCAAGACTAAGACTGAGCGAATCTCGCTAATAAAAACTGAAAAAAAGAAATGAAAAGAGAATCATATGAAATGTAAGCAAGCCACAGCCAAACCACAATACAAAAATTGAGCATAAAAGTCAAAAGGCCAATTTCGATGAGCAGAGTTGCGTCGGCCATAGGCAACAATAACAACAACAACAATGCGCAAGTTATGGGGTTGCAAGTCAATGGAATGTTTGGTACACCCTAATAAAACTAATTGAAAGTCTTGTGCGCTGTGAGGCCAATAATAATGCCAATAACAGCGGATGGCAAACAACAGTAACAACAACAACAGCTGCTATGCAATGAAGCTTTTAATTTAACAAATAAGAGGCAAGCTTAACCGACAGACACACAACACAGTCTAACACAGTGTAAAGTCAGAGTTGACCTGAATGAGTTTTTCTTTTGCTTTTTATTTGTTGCTGACTTTGCAATTGGACATTCGTATATATTTTTACGACGTACATAGTGTATACGGACTCATAGCCAGCTAAAGGTTAATGCTTTTTGGTGCTAACTCAATATAAATAAATTGATTTCAAATTTCAACAGCTTGGCGCGCAGCTTTTGTCAATTACATGGCTCTGAAGCAGCCAACAGCATTCAGCGGCAACCCCAAGGGAAGGCTGGCCCCAAAAAGCATGCTATGAATTTTTGTGCGCACAAATTCAATTATGTGTGTCGGTCATGGGTGAGTGTGTGTGTGTGTGTGTGGGTGTTAGCAGACGCTACTTAGCAAACACACTCAAACGCATACATACATACATATAAAATGTTTAGAAACACTTTACATATATTCAAGGGTATAGCTAGTATACTATGTGCATAGATTGTGTGTCCAGCTGGCAATTGAAAAATTTGATTTCGAATTGAAATGCAAATCAAGCAAAATAGAATGGCATTAGCCGACACGAGGGCCACTGGACAAACCAATCCAATGCCCAAGAGCCAGGCTCTTCTAACTGGGCACACAATGTTGAGTTAAGTGCTGTCCGTTTGTGTAAGTGTGTCTGATTGTGTGTGTGTGTTTTATGTGAGAAAGTAAGTTTGTGTGCGTGTGTGCGTGTGTGCGTGTGTGCTTGTGTGATTGTGTACCTACAAGCTAAAACCGAAAGCGGAGGCATGCGGACAGTCAATGGCTGTAAAAAGCTCAATTGCAATGCATTCAAAAGGATTATTGTCCTTATTTATTTTGCTAAATTTATTCGTTACGCACAAATGCGCAAACCAATACACACACACACACACACACATGCATAAAACACAACATATGTACACACAACACAAACATGAAAGAGAACACCACAGCACAGCACACACACACAACATGGGGGCCAAATCAAAGCAAATAAACAATAAAAATAATCGGGCCGTTAGTAACACATGCGCATTCTTCATCATCATCATCATCAACAGCAGCAGCAGGAGCAGCAGTAGGAGCTGTAGCAGTTGACGCCTCAACAACCACCGGTCACATCACATCTATACTCAACTTTATTGTTGCTACTACACAAGTACAACAACGACAATAACAAACAACACGAACGTAAAGCAATGCTCAATATCTTCGGGCTGCAAAGTCGTCCACGTCTTGGGGCTTTGGGGGCAGGGCTGGGGTAATAAATAGTTGTCGTGTCATATGAAAAATGCAAGCAGTGCTTAAGTTTTTCTTGGCAGCAAGTTCCAAAAGCATTGGCTTTCCACCCTTCTCTCTTTTTCTGGCTCGTCCTGCACCTAGAGCCTTACAAGGAGCACGGGTTGGTGTAGGGAGTGTGGATTTGCCATTTGCCTGGCCGACCCACAAATATTTCTTGCTGCTTCATCGCTGAAATTGAAAAAGCGTTGGGCCAAGCCAAAGAAATGGAATGTTAATGTTTGACAAGCCAAAGCAACCGAAACTAGATCGAAACCAACAAACCAATATCATTTACTTAAAGTTTAGATATTTGATCTACATATATATTAGCTTACGTCTTTAGATTCACAAAACTAAAGTTTATGTCAAGAAATTGAAGACAAAAGTATCTAGAAAAAAGGCTATTATTCTTCTCACATATAATTTTGCAATCTCTTTTGGTTTATGGATAAATGATGTGGCCGACTGTAGCTCGTCGAGTTTTAGTATTCTTGTGTGCCATGTTTAACACACTGTAGCTGTTGTTGTTTATGTTCTTGCCATTTCCTTATAATTTTTACAGCTTGTTTTGCTGCGGCTGCTGAAGATGCTGCCACTTCTCAGGGGTCTTTTTTATGTGCGCTGCCGACTACATGCAGATACATATAGAGTACAAACTATTAGTGCTATTCATTGTTGTTTTGCCATCTATGGCATCTTTGTAGTTTTATGTGCGTTGTTTTACAACACTGTCGCACGCCCACTCAGTGAATGGCTTGGTGAAAGGCTTCTTCCTACCAAACGCCCAACTTGCCCATCGGGGAGAAATTACTTAATTTCGGAATTTCAATTTAACACTTAAGACTCTGGAACATGGCATTTGCCGTCAAAACTAATGAAAATGGAAGCAAGTCCAGCTCCTAAAGCGCACCTATGTACGCACATATATGCATTACACATATATATATATATGTGTACATTCATATATGAACAACAAACAATAGAGTGTGTGGTGTATGTGTAAAAATCCAGCTTACACATGTTGTGACTTTTAAAAATTTCCGGAATTTTTGGCACGCAATGTTTGCTTTTGTTTACTACTACTGGCTACCAACTGAATGCCTGTCTTGCAACCAGTCACCAACTCAGAACCATTTACCCTCATGCCTTAAGCTTTTCGTTGGTTTCATTGGTTTGCTAATTTCGAAGGGGCAAGGGCAGCTGATAGTGTGTGCGTGTTTTCTTTGTTGCTGATGCAAAGAATTGCAGTGGCAGCAGCAGTAGCAATAACAGCAGCAACAGTAGCCGCAACAACTGTTTAAGTTTAAGTACCAGTTTTTTTTTTCATTCTTTCTCCGCAAGGCAAATATGTATGTCGCTCGAGGGGACACAGGACACAAAAACTTTGCCATCAATGTAAAGGAAGAAATACATCTCGCTAGTGTACATTATGTATGTTGAAAATACCATAAACATGAGTAATTTGTATATATACAGTGATTAAAGGACACATACATAAAATTATTTATTAACACAAAGACCCTAAGAACTATTTTAGAATAAATCTTTCAACAAGAGTCTTAACATTCGATTAATTATATTCATATAAGCAATAAGGTTTCAAAACTTATCAGTTTATTTAATGCGAATTTCATTAGAAAAGTTAAGTTATAGAAGAAGTAGCTTGTCTGCCTAAACTTAAAAAGATTTAAAACTTATTTTATGTTAGTTAAACCTAATTTTTAAAGGAAACTTTAAGAAGTTGTAAAATTGTCGAAACTTCTTTTATTAGATCTTGTTGTATGAGCGAGATCTAACGTAAATTCATGATAATTAACTGTACATATGTTGCAACAGCTATCAGCGACACGCCCACACACATCTGAAGGCGTGAAGGCAAATATTTGCGAAAGGCAGTTAAACTGTAATAAAAGCAGACTAGAGAGAGAGAGAGAGAGGGTTGTGGCTTAGTATATACTTTCAGTATTATCCTTACTGTTTGCTTGGTTAGTATATTTACACCTGGCACACACACACACACCTGCCACAAACACAAAGTCTAAGGTGGCCACCGCCGCCGTGCGGCAAGCGAGTTTGTTAAAACAGTGTAAAGTTACACGCAACTAAGCACTTAACTGCACAAAAGCTCGACCAGCAGGGATATAGGGGAACAAACTATACTATAAAACTTGTAACCGCAGGCGTCGGCGGCGAGACATGCAACCTTGCACTTGGTATAGTGGCTCAACCCATTGGCTGCCAGCCGGACATATGAGCAAACTAGCATAAGAGGCAAACGGGCAACGTGCAACATACAACGACACTGCCCAAAGTTGCGAGTTGCGTGCGCTTTTATGAATGAGTCTGGCAGGCGCAACAAATGTTAATCCACGACCCTGTTGAGGGGTCGTCCACAAGGCTGCACGCCAGTGCCCAGGGACCACCAACGAAACGGCAGACAGAGAGAGGGCTCCAGTTAGTTAGCCTGTCTGTCAGTGCTTGGGCCTAAATTGAAGCGTAGGCACAGAGCGGTTTCCACTTAAAGAAACACAAAAATCTTTTCTCTTAAACCATTATTTTGATAAAAGCCAATATAAAATGCAAAAAATATCTTGATACGTTTCGACGTACGGGTTACTTGACAAACGAAACTATAACTCTTCATTTTTCTTGGTGTAGTTTGACATCTTTTCAGTGTGTCTGCATTGTTGTAGTTGTTGTTTTTGACTGCCACTTACGAGGATATATACGGCAAAAAAGGGCAAGTAATGCAAACAGACGTAGCTAAAAGCAGCAGCAGCAACAGCACAATTGACAAGGGGTAGGACCCAAGCTGAGCTGGGCTGTGCCTAGACTGGGTCCTATTCCTTAGAGCACAGTCTGTGTGTGGCGCATTCGTGTGGTCTGTTTTCAGGCATTGAAAGCATGAAAAGCCTTTAAGCTGAACCTTAAAAAGCATTGTGCATCAGCAGCGGCAGCAGCAGCTTCATGTAGTAAAGGTTAAACGAAGAGAAAAGTTCTCAGAAACATGGAAAAATAAATCTCTTCTTGACTGTGCTACAAACAGCAGGTCACTAAGAACTTAATCTGTATGACAAACAAAGCATTCAGTCAGTAATCGAAATATCATATGAATGACAAATTTAAAAGCATCTTAAATAAACAATCTACAAATGTGTTAAATAATTATAATACAGCTTTTGTTCATCTGTCATTTGTCAAATCAATTGTTTCTAACTTGTTTAAAGGAAGGACGTTTAAAGAGCCTGTTCTATATGATGAAACCACAATTGACAATGTGTGCAGGAGGCCAGTTTTAAGCTGACTACAAAAGCCATGCAGGTAATTGGAAATGGATGGCCAAAGGGTGCACTAAGCAAGGATACGCATCAATGCACCCTTACCTGATGCAATGCCAACCCCAAAGAGTTACGATGCATGTTGCATGTCCAGTCAGCTCTGTGCAACAAAAGCAACAATCACACAACAAAGGCAGTTACACTTTGAAAAAAGTTGGCGTACTTTTGTTTTTATCTTGGTAAAGTAAATTAAGCTTATGATTTTCCTCGCAGTGAAGCTAATTTGCGTCTGAAGAGCTCTTTAAAGTCTTTCCATTTGCTAGCTACAACCTGTCAGTTAGTTTTGGCTACTTCATGCCACAACTCACATGCTGACTGCAATTTTTCACCAACTGACAAGATGTCGCCTGTGCCGCCAATACCGCCTGGTTGTCTGTGCTGTGCCTTCCTGCCTGCATAATTGCTTTTGTGGCTTGAGGATTACATACATTACCCGTTTATGTAGGTTCTTTTTTTTTTGTTTTCTGCCGGGCAGCTCGGGACTCGTCTGCCAGGCTGCCTGGCTGCCTGCTGACTCACTTAAGACAGCTTAGTAAGCCGTCGGCTTGGGCTGATTTGCGGCAAGCGTCAGTGGCGGCTTTTAAGCCTTTAAATGCATTCAGCTCATTTAATTTGCAATGCGCCGCAAAGAAGCAACCAAACCAGGCAGTAACTTCTATCTCTACCTCTCTCCCGCTTACTCTTTCACTCTTACTTACTGTCTCGTTTATTATATAATTAAGTTAAAGTGAACGACGGCGGCTGCTGGTAATTTTGCGGGCTCAGCTTTGGCTCCCAAAGCTGTCTCTCCCCATACTGGCTGCTGCCATGCTAATTTCTTAATTTTCACCTTCCGCTCTTTGCGGTGGCAAGTTCTACAACAACGCCACGCATCCAGAAACAGAACACAGCCCGCAGCCGCATCCATAGCCGTGTGAAGCACAACAACCCCTTTTGGATGCCCAAAACCAAACAAGAACAGCAACAACAACAGTAACAAAAAAATCATCATTTCCGTATTTCTATGTCTATTATTATTATTATGACTTTTATTGTTATGCTCACGATGGCTGCTTTCGCTTTTGCCTCTCCTTTTTGCTTCTGCTGTTATCAACAACACCCGCAACAATGGCTCGTCGACCCCAAAAGCTCAACTCCAGGCATTCGAATTGAACTGAACTAGTAGCTGCCCAGCAGCAGCCGCGAACCCCTCCGTTCATTTTTGGATGATTGCTGTCGCTGGTTCATTCGCGCGTTAAATGCGCGACAGGGTGGCCAAGTGCTGGGGGTTGCGGTGTGGGATGTGGGATGTGGAAAGGAGAGGAGAGGAGAGGAGCTGCTTTTGTAAATGAAACCCAAGCTCCCTCTCTTCGATTACGATTCGAAACTACTACGATGGGTACCATGCTTTTGCACACTCAGTGCTCTTTGGCTCGATGGCCGTTTCGTGTTCAATTTAGCGTCATAATTTCGTTTATAGCATGGACTCTGCTTTGACTCTACTTTGGCTACCCCATCATCCCTATACACCCTATTTACCCCACCCCAAACAGTTGCCCTGTCACTGTCACTGTTGCTGTCAAGTGTTTTGTTAAGTTCATCAAAATTGTCGCCGAGTGTTGGCGATGTTGTTGCCGCTGTTGCTGTTGCTGCCTCTGCTACCACTTAACGCAATTTTCAGTCGCGTCTACTTGACTGTCATCATTCGTGCACCACTCATTGGAAGCTGCTGTGTGCCACAGTGAGCATTCATTCATTTATTCACTCATTCATTCAAGCATTTCACGCCATTTACAGTTACAATTAATGTTTGTTTGCACCCAGCAACTAGCAACCAGCACACCCCACAACCATCGCACACTACCTACTATAAAACATCAAAGTATTCCCAAGGAGCAGTCTACCCTATCTAAATCTCTTATCAAAGCAGCTAAAAGCCTGCATATTTCATAAAAGCCAAGTTCATAAAGAAAACAGTAGAATGAAAAAAAAAACATCTCATCTCATACATATAAAAACGAGAAAAACACCAGCAACAAGGAATGCGAGAATCCAACAGGCCTGGCCAATTGCCCCCGGGGAGCAGAAAAGGGTCGTCGTCGTGTGGCACAAAAAGCGCAACCTTTGCACCAAACCGGCAGCAACAACAACATTCAACATTTCAACGTAAATAAATATTGTTTGCTACACACAGCCGTTGAGTAGACTTTACACCTAGTCTGCCATGTCCGCCTCTGGGATGCCCACCTGTACCACACAATCCAACCCGCCAGCCTACATGCCAGCCCACCTGACGACTGCTTCTGCTTCTGCTTCTGGGATACTTCTGGTCAGCTGGGGACTGTCATAAAGTATGTTAAATATTTGTTGAGCGAGGTGCGTTTAGTAATTTAAAAGGCCGAGTCAAGCGGTGTTCATTAGAACTCTCTTCTATCCTCCTGGCAAAGCTAACTCAACTCAATTTGCCAGCAGACAAACAGATGAAGTTAAAGTTAAGGCTATGCACAGCAGCTGGTCACACTGGTTAAGCTTTAAACAGCTACTTGTTGTTGTTGTTGTTTGTGTTGTTGTGACTGTGATGTTGTTAGAATTTTAATAGCCTTACAAATGATTGCTGGGTTGTGTTGCTCAAAAAAAAAAGACAAAGAGGTTAGTTACAACAGCAGCAGCTGGTCACACTGACCAGACTCTTAAGGACTGCTTGCTATTGTTGTTGCTGTGACTGTGACTGTGATGCTGACTGAATTTTAATGGGTTCGCATATGATTTGGTTTATTTTCTTTTTTTCGCCTGCTTTCTACAATTTATTTTCTATTTTTGCGGGCATTCGCCTAAAAGCGTGCAGGTATTTTTATTTTATTTATAATTTTTGGCTGCTTTTTTGTCGTTTTGAGTATGTTTTTTGTTGAAGCTGCTTTTGATTTGATTTCGTTTATGCTGCGAACTGTTTGTTCCTTTTGTCATCTTGGCCTTACCACCACCCTAATTTGTTGTAGTACACGTTTTGCATACAAAGCGCAAACACACACACGCACACACACACACACCACAAACATACATATGCATTTCACATTTTGAGAGAAGGGTAAACCAGCTCATTATGTGCAAACATGTATGTTCACATATGCATACACATACAGAAAGATGGTTTGTTTGTGTGCGTTTTGTTTTTCTTTTTTTGGTTATATATTTTTTTTTTTTTTTTGGCTGTAGCTCTTTTACATACTTTTCGTTTCCACCTTGGAGTTTCATTTCACTTCTGTAACTGCTGCTGCTGTTGTTGTTGTTTTTGTTGTCGTTACTGTTACTGCGTCGAACGATTTATGCACTTAACATAATTTAATTTCCCCAAAAAAAAGGCCGCAACAAACAACGATTTTTTGTATGTTGTTAAGGCTAGAGCACTTGGTACACAGACACTTCTTGGTTGTTGCTGTTGTTACAGCTTTGTTTTGTTTGGTTTTGCTTTCCTTTTACTTTTTCTTAAAATTTGTTGATGTTGCTGCTGCTGTTTTTGTTGTTGTTGTTGTTGGGAGGCCTTTAATCAAAAAGCAACAACAAAAATGTAATAAAAACACAGCACAAGCGCGCGCGGAGTTGCAAGGCAGTTTACCAGGTTCCAATTGCTTGGACGAAACGGGTGCTGCAGGCGAATTATTCGCGAGACACTCGCACTTACACTTTGACACAAACACACTGATATAACTCTCGACGTTCGTTGTGTTTTCTGTTTGTGCGATTATCGTTTCGCATCCGTACCGTTTCTACACGTCCACTCGCAATGCAAGTCGTCGCGCAACTGAAAACTGGAAATGAAACCAAGTTGTTGCTGCTGCTGCTGCTGCTGCTGCGAGCGCTGCTGGCGCCGCACAGTGGTACACGTGCAAGTATATTCTGCTGAAGCGTAACAAAATTTATATAGTTAAATAAAACAGTTCTAATTTAATTACAGCATTAGGCTGATATTAAAAATGAATACAACTTACAAATTTTATATTACTCTCATAAAATCTACAACTGAAAAGTCGTATTTTCTACAAATTTCCAAATATCAGTTTCAGTGTGCGAGGATGATGTTGCTGCTGTTGCTGTAGTGTTTATGTTCTCTTCATGCCATCGCTGATGCTGCTGATTTGGTCTGTTCTCTGCATTGCAATCGCATTGGCAATCTCTATCGAGTGACGTTTGATTTTTGTCTGCGGTCTCATAAAAATAAAGCACAGTGAAATGAAGCGCAAAATGGGAAACACATAATTGGTTAAATTCAATTGAAGTGAAATAAATGCAGATATGCACTCAAATTTTATGATAATTTAATATTCGTGATTGAACTAATATAAATTGGCATTAGATAAAGCTTTGTCTTTGTTTGTGTATAAAATACTTAATAAAATAATAATTCTGTTAGCTTACAAAACAAGTTTATAATAATTAATTATTTCTCAAATAAACATTATAAATTTCATACATTTATCATCTCAATAAACAATACGATATGAACGATTATAGAAACACAAATTTTATAAGCTTACAAATAGAGTTCGCTTGGGCCAATCAAAACATTCCATAACTCATCTTGAGCCTTATTAATTAGCCGGAATAGTTGTTCTCGGGCCAGGTCTGCAACAATGTTTCGTTTGCCACGCGTTCCGCACACCACGCACGCTCTCTTTGCCGGCATGCGCTCTCTCTTAGGCGCCCACGCAATGCGCCCTCTCTTGAAAATCATCGCTAACGGTACACTAACAATGGGATACTGCGTACTTTTACAACATCACACACTTGCGTACCAAAACAGACGCATAGTGATAGTACCCTTGCGAGACGAGACACTTTGGTACTCTTTGGGTGCCATACTCATTTCCGGTTTCCGTTGCTTTGTGTGCGTGTAAAATTTGAATTGCGTTGTAAAGTTTTGGCGCGCTATGACTTGGTTTTACTCTCGTTTTTCTGCGAATTTGCAAATTATAGAAAACACATTAATAGCCTGCAAGGACGACGATGTCGTCGACGATTCCAGCGGATGTTTGTAATTTCCATGAGGAAGGACGACAGCAGCCATGCAGCTTATGCAAAGCGCCATAGATGGCAGTAATCCAGTCTGGCTTGGTTGCTGTTTTTGTGGGCGTGTTTCAATCCCCCAAATCAAATTGTCTCGTTCAACCGAAAATTTCATTTTATTAGCTGCCAATTGGCGGCAATGAAGAGAACTTCCTTTGTAGAAGGCTAATCAACGTCTAGGTCACAAAAAAAACGCAGCAATAGTCAGAGTACAGGGGAGTAAGGTACAAAAAAAGGTTGGCATAACAATAGGAGAGAGAGAGAGCTTTGACTGATAAACGCACTGCATTGATAAGATAAGACCAGCTGGGTTCTGTTTAGCTTTTTGGAAGCGTGAGCGGAAGCTCTTTCCATACGAAATAAGCAAAGAATTAGTCACGATTGGGTTAGAAAGGAAGACAGTCATGGACACTACGGACTTCTCGCTCTCATTTGGCAAGAAAAATAAGCACAAGAAAGACAAAGCGGATGCAACGCTCGAGGCCAAAACGCCCACCTCGGAGGCTGATCTCAAGCGTACGATTATCTCCCGGCCCACAAGCGATGATACCTACAAGAGTTGTGCCCGTATCGGCATTGCCATAATACTCAATCATAAGGATGTTAAGGGCCAAAAACAGCGTACGGGCACTGAAAGGGATCGGGATGATATACAGCAATCCCTTCAGGGCTACGGATTCGATGTGCGTCCCTACAACGATCTAACTTTTGCCGAAATCACTGATTTGCTTAAAGAGGGTGAGTAATAAGGCCCATAACTAGCTAAACTTGATATAAACGTTGTCTATCGACGCGCCGAACATGTGTTTCTCTTTCATTGTACCTTATCAATAAATCATACACTTTTTTATTGCAGTTGCTCGCGAGGATCACAGCCAAAATGATTGCTTTGTGCTGGTTGTCATGTCGCATGGCTCAGAGGGCAAGGTTTATGCCAAGGTGCGTATGATATCAAATACTTTTCCCTGAGCTATATATTTAACTGAATGCGTTTTCAGGACATGTCCTATCCCGTAGAGCGTTTGTGGAACCCTTTTTTGGGCGACAGCTGCAAGACGTTGGTGGACAAGCCCAAACTCTTCTTTCTGCAAGCCTGTCGTGGGGAGAATCTGGAGAAAGCTGTAGAGTTTACCAGCTTTGCAGTCATGACCCGAGAACTGGAACCAGCAGCTGCACCAGCGCCACAACCCATCACCTATGCCATACCCAGTACAGCCGATATGCTTGTCTTCTACTCCACCTTTGACAGTAAGTGCTAAAGATTCTCTAAGTCTTAAGGCGTGTGTTTAATGGAAATCCCCTTGTTTGCAGAGTTCTTTTCGTTCCGCAATGTGGATGATGGCTCCTGGTTCATACAGAGCCTCTGCTGGGTACTCAACTCAACGGCCAACTATGAGGCACTTCAACCCGAGGGCATTGATCTATTGAAAGTGCTGACTGCGGTCAATCGAAAGGTTGCCTACGAGTATCAATCGAATACGAAAAACGAGGCGCTCAATCAGATGAAGGAAATGCCCAACTTTATGTCCACACTAACTAAAACATTTCAGTTGCGCGTTAAGCGCAAGACATAGGCAATGAAATTGAGTTGAGCCAGTAAAACATATATTTGTCTTAATAATAATGTTTAGCATTTGTTTCATACATTTCATATATGTGTATCTGTATCTGTATCTATCGATCGTGTTTTGCAGCACTTATCTGGAATTGCTCTAATTCCACTGGGGCGCGATAACAAGCGACAGTTAAGGCTACACGGTGAAAAAATCATATAAATAAACATAAAAAGAAACTGAAATGCAATGTTGAATCATTAATGTTTTTAGGCTCTGCTTCTTCTACTCCCAGTTGCACAATCGTCCTGTCTGGACTTCTATGCCGCCAAGAAGGTCTCCTCATCTGACTCACTGGCTCTCCTTCAATTTCCGTTGTTGCTTCTTCCAGTGTCATGGCCACCGAATCTATGGCTCACATTCCCCTGGTGCCAAATGCGCCAAGGTAAGGTCCTTTTCTGTTACTATACTCTTTGATTTAAACACTTATTACTCGCTATTCGATGATAACAGTAATTGGCAATGTTTTTCTCAGTGTAGCACGCATTAAACTTTAGTTAAATGGTTAACAAATAGCGGTGCTCTAACTAAGCAAAGTTAAAGTCCTTGCGGGCGCATTTGTTAGTTGCATTAAACATGCCACGTTTGCCGCACTTAGGTGCCGCGTGTTTGCTGCTGCTGCTGCGCCTGTGGCAAGCACTCGGTTTAGCGCCTGTAAGCTACATAAGGGGGCGTGGCGCTCGCTGTCGCCGCCTACTGACAGCCAGTGCCGCATTGCATTGGCTTGGCCTGTTGGCGCTGTCGCCCTTATTGTTGCGACAAAGTGTGGCAATCTATGAGGCGACAAACGTGCAGCATTCATCGCTCTTCAGACGCATCGCTCTGGCCACCATGGCTGGCGATGTGGGCATCTCTCTGGCACTGCTTGGCACACATGTCTGGCAACGCCGGCGGCTAGCAAAGCTATTAACTGGCCTGGAGCGATTGCATCGCAGAATTAAATTGGGTTGGCCAGCAACATTGCTGCTGTGGGGCAAGCTTTTCATCTCGCTGTATGAGCTGCTCTGCAATGTGCCCTTCCTGCAGCAGAACGCCTCACGTTTACCCTGGCCTCAGATATTGGCATACAGCGTGCAACTCTACGTGCAGCATATGAGCAGCGTGTTTGGCAATGGTGTCTTTGGTGGCCTGCTTGTAATCCTGGAGTGTATTCAGCGCTTGGAAATGCAGTGGCAACAATCGCAGCCAAGTGATAAAGCACAGCAGGAGCATTTGTTGCGCCGTGAGCGACATTTGTTGCATGTTTGCATGGATTTCATTCGTGTCTTTCAGCTGGGCATCTTTCTGCTGGTCATTGGCAACTTTATCAATATACTGGCCAATATGTACGCCTACATGTCGTACTTTGTGCAGCAGCATGGCATACCATTGACCATATCCAACTATTGCATGTTAGTTGCCATTCAACTGTATGCCATCATTTTGGCTACTCATCTTTGCCACATGCGGCACGCTAGACTGCGTCGGCGTTGCTTAGAGCTGTGCTATGTGCCACCGGAAATGAGCAAGGAACAGGTGAGCTAAAAACAGAGCGAGTGAGGGTGTTATATAAGGTATTATTATTTTTTTATATCTGAACTTAATCATACTTACTTACAGGCCATTCAGCCCACATTGCTGCTGCTGTGGCCCCTGGATTCCATGAAGTTCTCCATTTTAGGTCTATTTACGATGGACAACGCCTTTTGGCTGTTTCTTGTCTCGTATGCAGTCAATTTTATTGTCATCATCTTGCAGTTCACTGTGGAGCATATGAAGCGTTAAAAAAGAGCTTTTATTTAACGTGGTTTGTGCTTTTGCTAAAGCGTTTTTATACAGCCAGGACAGCAACCATACTGCGTTGGCGCCATCTTTTGCTCATAGGGTGAAAAGTGAACTCATTTTGCATTCAAGTTTTAAGTATTTTAATCTTTTATTGCGGTTTTGGGTGAAATGCTTGCATTAACTAATAAACTGGATAAGAAAGTTGCCAAAAAAAAATCAAAAGCTGCAACATAAAAGACAAACAAGTTGCAAACTAATATGACAGCTGCCTGTTGGTCGATCTATACGAAAACAAATGCTTAAAATATTTTTACTTATTATTCACAACTATCAACAAAATTAAGAAATAAAAGCATATAATATTTTAAAAATTTTACATCAAAGAGTTCTTGTTATAGCATTATGATTAACAGTTTTTAGCTTTAGAGCAAATGAAAGAAGAATCATGGAAACCATTCAGAATGATAATAACAGTTAAAATGAAAGCTTTCGCTTTCCTAAGAATATCATTATGAATTCTTCACGAAATTCGTTGCACTTTCATCAGTTCTTGTTATATAAATGCCAACATCTACAAACTGGTTTTTAGGCCAAGTCAACAAACCATATCAAATTGGTTTCATTTGTTGCATCATTTGCCAAACAATGCGAATTGATTTGAAAAGTTTTGTTATGATTTTGAGTAGCTTATGAGTTAGTAGGGCAAACTCAAAAGCCAAATGCATAGTCAAATTTGTAAATAGTTAATGGCTTATGCCTCTTCTTCCTCCTTTCACTTCTGCAACACAACAGCTCGTTCAACCCTCGCTTGGTTTAATGGGCATTTGCATAAACCACAAGTTTTGGGATGCGTTTTCTTACTCTTCGCACGCGCCAATTTTCCAACTCGCTGGGCGTACAATGACTTTCCCCTTACCCCTTTCGCTGCCCACAGCAAACAGCAGCTGGAGAATCCAGTTTGAGTTGAGCTTAGATGTTATGTAAAAGTCTATTAACCACAAATTGTTACACTTGTTCAGTTTGCTCATGCTGCCTGCATTCTTTGAGCGCATCTTTTTTCAGCCAGCACGCTGAAGACCGTTAAGCAAGGGGCCTTTTCCAACATTGTCTTGTCTTGGCCACTTTATGCTAACAAAAGTCCATTCATCTGACGGATGGGTCAATGGCAGCTTATCGCATTATTGTTTTACCACTGTTGCTCCGGGTTTGTTATTTGTTATTGTTAATTTTTCATAGTTGCAGCTGCGCTTCGCTGCATCTAAGCTTCTTCCCTGCTAACCAAGTGGCCAACAAAAAGGGGCGTGTGTAATGGCTAACTCAAGCAACAAGTTAATGCGCTTTTCTTTGTACACTTTTTTCAACTCGTCTGCCTTAAGCTGGACTGTGTGTTCGTGTTTATGTTAATAAGTTTGGCTGTTTATTGTTTACAAGTCTATGGATTTATGTTTTTTATTGTTGCTGTGGGGCTCGACTTCCTTATTTCTTTTCTTTCCACACCTTTTCTCCAACGTTACAAAGCTTGGCCAAGTCAAAGCCCAAAAGCGGTATTTCAAAACAAATGCAGCAACGGTTATTTTTTCATCACTTCATTCTCTCTGTGCAGCATCCACAAGGAGTTTTAAGCCTAACTGCTGCTCATTCTTTTGACCTAGACTTAAGATGCTCCCACCAGCAACAACTGCAACAACAACATTTTCATTTCCCCAGCACTTTTCCACTTGTCGTGTGCAAAAACAAGTCGCTTCAATAGACTTCACTACTACCAACAACTTTGACTACCAACTAACCAGTTGGCTAGCTTGGCTAAGTAAGCTTGCGACTTGCAGCACATCATTCAGTTGCTTGTGAGGTGTTTGCGTCGTCGGATGTTGTTCGCGATGTTTGTCGTTTTTGGGCCATAGACAATACAAATCTTTACAAAACAAACCGAAAACGCATTGTTTAAACGAGACGAACGCTCGATACCAAATTGGAAAATATCAGTTGATATTTTTAAATCAGTGTTGCCAATATGCAAAATAAAATAGTTTTCAAATTAATCTATGCTATATGCTACGGTGCCTTGATATTCCTGCAAATTGAAGCCGCTAAAACGGGAATCGTGCAAGGCAAGTTGTTATGGCCTTATTGGCCATATTGAAACTGTCTATGTGTGTGTGTGTGTGTGTGTGTTAGAGAGTTGTGCGTGCAACGTTTGTCTACTTGAGGCGATTTGTCACGTCTTAAAGTCTTTCGTCTGCCGCATTGTTATATTCAATGCATTGACCAACTTGTTTATCTCGTTGTGGCTATTTGTGAACCGTTAAATAACCCCGATTTCAATTTTGAATGCTGCGAATTTACATACTTATGTGTCTGCTGCAGCGATAAGAGAAAGAGAGACAGACAAGGAAATGAGACAAGAATCGGTGCAGTGTGCCAATTGTTTAATATGTTGTTGACTCCGCTGATGCAACATGTTGCAATCAATCCTTGGCCCCAAGCAATGCCGAAATATATAAACACAAACTTGTTGGCCCATTTCCTAACCAGCTCCTGCGCTTCACTGCAACACCTTGAACACCTTTCGGAGAACGTCCCAAATAAAATAAATGATGGGAAAAACCAGTTGAGAGGCGTTAAGTTGTCATGAAGAACTGGAACCACTTAAATAGTGCCGCAATGTTCTAATTAAATGTTAATATGTGAAATAAAACATTAACCGCTTTAACATAATGCTTAAGTGTAAGAGCACAACAAGAAGTTAATCAAAGTGAATTCTCAGTTGTTCTCATTACTTTATGGTGTGATCAAGTGTTTCAATGTACAATTTATATAAAAGTGCATTCAAATTAAAGAGCATTCATGTTTTATGAGTGCAATGACAGTGAAAATAGTGGCAAGTTGAAAGAATTAACTTAAACTGAAGTAAATTGCTTGGAAAATCATGCTATTCGATCGGGGATCGGTGATAATCAAGCATAAGTTATTAATGTCAAATGCAAGTGATTGTGCTTAGTGTTTAAGCCTAAAAACTGTTCTTTTAATGCATTGTTGTCTTCAAATGAATAGCTTATTACTTTCTAGACTTTCAAGTGTTTTAAGCTCTACAAAATAAGTTTTCCAAAAATGTTTTATGTCATATGAGAGTTTATCTCAAAGAAAGAAACTAGTTTGAATTAACTAAATCAAATAAAATGAATATCTGATCGCCTCTCCTTCAACATATTTGTGTACAGATCTATATATGAGAGTTAAAATCAACCTTAAGCAACAATAAGAGCAATGCAAGATTTATTCACATACTGTGTTACTTGATCGGCTTATACCTTAAATGCTTGTAAAAAATCTGCAGTACTGAAAATCGTCTCAGAGCTGAAATCTGGCCATATTGAACCACAGCTTCAACTCCCCCTAAGTTGCTGGCATGCTGCACTTCCGGCGCAATTAAGCTTTTGTGGCACAATTGCAAAGCCACATTTACATATTGTTTATGTATATGCCACACACACATACCACTATATATTTATTTCTATGCCCAACAATAATGCGAATTCACACCGAATCGAGCTAGAAACTGCAAGTAAATAGAAACTGCAACTCAAATTGCGAGTGCAAGGCAGCAATAACAAACAAATGAAATAAGACCAACAATAAACAAGTAAAGCCTACGAAAAGACTGCAAAGATTTCACTTCAGCAATAACAAGACAACAACAACAACAACTAAAAAAAGCAAAGACAACAAGAAAGATACCGAATGAAAAAACTAAAGACATTTCTCAAATGATAGTTTCTCGTTGTGTACTAGATGTTCCAAAAAAAATAAAGTGTCAGAAAGTCAGCCACGGAGGCAGTAAGTCAGTGAAGTCAAGACAGGCCAAGACACCCAAACCTAGACTGGGAACCCCAACAATCACAACAACACCAACTGGCAACGTCTGTTTTCTGTGGCAGCTTGTCACTCGTAGCACATTTGGTTGCAACTGCAACGTTGCACTTGCAAAGGCTCACAAAACGTAGCAGAAGCGGGCGGTGGGGGGAAGGAACAAACACATGTCTAATTATGTCATGAGGGTGGGAACTGAGCCACAAGCCTTCGCTGCTTGCAGTTGGAGTGAAGTCGCCACAAGAGATGAGAGATGGCAACAACGACAGTTGAATGCATGTGGAAAAGTGTTGCAACTGCTCAGGAAAATTAACCGTAGCAGGGGGCTTCGGTAGTGAGCAGGTGGGCGTGTCAGCGCCCAGCCACGCGACAAACGTAGAAAGTTTTTGGCTAGTAGTCGGTAGTTAAATCAAAACAACAAACAACCAACCAACAATTGGCCCAAACAATTCGCTTCGCACGTTGCCTTATGGAGATTTTCAATTGTTGTTTATTTTTTTTTTTTTTTGCCTTCTCCGTTTTCGGTTCTCAGCGCGCAATTAGCATGCCAAATAGTAAAAGAGAAACAGCGCGACTTTAGTGTAGATAATTTGTCAACGTTATTTATCTGATATTTAAATATAATAATCTGTTACTGTTCCACTTTTAGCCAGCTCAAGCAGCTGTTCCTTCCACTCGATAGATGGCGTTGCAGCGGAAAGTGAAGGTGTACGTTTCATACGGCTACGTGAGGATGCCCAGGTGGGCAAAGAAATCCTAAGACTGCAAGCCTATCCACGCTCCAGTGTGGCCCTCAAGGGTGGCGATGCTAGCGGCGATCACAAGTACTTTAATTTAACTGAATATAATGCCACAACTCTGGTGGTTAGCTTGGCGCGTTCATTGGAACGTTTGGTGGATCGTGATGTGCCCAGGAATCTGCTCAAGTTCCGCATACTCTGCGCTGGCAAGCAGGAAAAGCTCGAAGAGGTAGGTTAACTCCCTTCTTATTCATCTTTATAAACCATACCTAATCCTCATTTCTACAATTGTTAAATACACAGGGCAGTTATCTTTCCATCACAGTCTACATAGAAGATGTCAACGATAATGCGCCCGAGTTTCTTAATACGCCATATGTGGTTGATGTGGATGAGAATACATCGGTGGATAGCATTGTCTTCGAGGGCGTGCAGGCTTTCGACCGTGATAAGCCCAATACACCCAACTCGGAGGTTCACTTCAGCATGTCCACAGTTCCGGAGCAGCTTTCCGCAGATGGTAGACCATATTTTGTGCTCAAAAGTCCCCATCGCCCATTGTTGATACTTAAGCGAGAATTGGACTTTGATAATGGAATACGGCAGTTCAAGTTGCCCATCTTTGTTTGGGATCGTGGCACACCAGCTAATCAGGCAAACACCACAATAACCATTAATGTGCGGGATGTGGATGATCTGCCGCCAAAATTTACTGAAGGTGTCTATCGCACCAAGATCAATGAGTTCTTTCCCATGACGGGAATGCCAATTCGTATTCCACTCTACTTTGCACCACCGATAATGGCATTTGATCAGGATTCCCTAAATGCCACTCTTGTTTATGATATCATTTCGGGCAACGAACGTCAGCTATTTCGAGTTAACTCTCACAATGGCGTTATTTATCTGCAAAAGGAGATTGATCTAGAGGAGGAAAGCTTACCGGGAAATACTTTCGTAGTTCAGCTGGAGGCTAGGCAAAAGGATAATCCTCTAAAAAAAGCAATTGCACGGTGAGTTGAACAATAAATACTTTCTATGTATGCAAATACTAAATTAAAAGTTGATTTTCCTAACGCAGCATTGAAGTTGAGGTGCTTGATCTGAACGACAATGTGCCGGAGTTTGAGGCAGATTTCTACAACATATCCATTGTGGAGAATCTGCCCACAGGCTTCAGTGTTTTACAGGTTAATGCAATCGATCGTGATCAGGGCGAGAACTCGGAGTTTGTCTACAACCTGGTGGAGAATGAAACTTCAACTGGTGCCTTTCGCATTGATTCGCGCACCGGTTGGATTACAGTTCGCGATGATCGATTACTTGATCGCGAGGCACGCCAATCCATAAAACTGAAAGTGGAGGCACTGGAACGTAATCCCTCCTATCTAGATGATAAGCATCTTAAGAAACCAGGTCCAAGTATGGTTCGCGTGGATATAACACTGCTGGACAGCAACGACAACAACCCCAAGTTTGATCATGGCAATCTGTTTGAGTTTAAAGTGCCTATCACTGCAATCATAGGCTCGAAAATTGGCCGGGTGGTTGCCCACGACCCGGACGAAGGACCCAATGGTCAGCTTCTCTACGAGTTACAGCGGCCCAAGGGTAGTGGCTACATACCCTTTCGCTTGGACAGCAAAAATGGCACAATCTATGTGGCAGGACCCTTGCGTCGAGGGCGCATTGCAGTTTTTGTTGAGGCCAGCGATCAGCCAACAAATCCCTCTGAGCGTCGCTTCTCTCTGGCTGTGATAACCATCGAGGTGTATGCCACAATCGATGATCAGGCAATTGATTTTGTGGGCGCACCCTATCAGTTTTATGTGGGAGCAAACACACCGCTGGGCACATCAGTGGGCCAGGTGCGCACCACTCTGATCTACGATGGCGAAGATGAGATTATGTATGATCTCTTGCACACATACTCAGAGGGTGTGCCATTTGCCATCGAGGAGCGATCGGGCATTATAACGGTCATCCGAGAGTTATCCGAATTTAAACGGCAAATCTATAACTTTGAAGCAGTCGCCAATTATGTAAGTAGAAAAGAGAAATGCTTTAAAGTCATATTAAGTAACTAACCTAATTTAAATATTTGGCACAGCTTTTCGTCAATTCCACACAGCCGTTGATTGTTTCGCGCAATTCACCTCCGCTAACAACAGCAGCCTCCTCAGAGCTAAGCGATGAGGGTGTGTTAATAACAAACCTAACCATACATATTGTAAACAGGCCAGCACTAGAAAAGGTGCCATTGCGACCCGTCATTGAGTAAGTATATCAGGCAATAGGCCATTTAATATGTACTCACTCTTTGCTTGACTTACAGAGAAATCAATATGAACATCATTAACTTCCATGTGGAGGAGAATCTGGTGGGCGGCATAATTGGACAGCTCCTCTACAAGAATGCTTTGGTCAACAATGAGCTAGGAAGTTTTCGCGATCTAAATACAGCTGTGGGCAGTGCCAATCTCACAATGGGTAGTCGTTTTCGAAGTCGCAATCGGAGTCGGAGCTCAAAGACCAAGCGAAGACTGCCACGTCGATTGGCTGGGGAAACGAATATAAAGTTACGCTACATTATAGCCAATCAACAAGAGGTGATCAATAAGATAACAATAACGGAAGATGGCACACTGCTGACATTAACTGGTCTGGATCGGGAGCAGCAGGCCAGCTATGAGCTAACAGTGATTGTGGAGTATAGCACGGGTCTGGTGAGCGGTGCTGGCATTTATCAGGTCAACATCAAAGTGGACGATGTCAATGATAATGCGCCTAAGTTTAATGCCCTTACCTACGTTGGTTTAATCAATGAAAACTGCGCTGTGAGCACCGAGCTCTCCGTGAACCAGGCTATCCAAATCACTGATGCCGATGAGGGTCCCAACGCCGAGTTCCGTGTACTTCTGCAGGGTGACTACAGTGATCAGTTTAGCATTGAGTATATCAACACTAGCATTGGAAGTAATACAAGTCAGCATAAGTTGCCTGCCAGCACGGGTGCCTTTAACATATTTAATCTGACAGATCAGTGGAACGATGAATTCAAGTATCAGGAACTGCACACTTCCTTCATGCAAACGAATTTTAAGCTTAGCACTGGTCCCTACTTTCGCATTAGTTACACGGGCAAACGGGGCTTGGATAGAGAGAAACAGCAGCTGTACAATCTAAAAATTGTGGCAGCAGACATGGGAGGCCTCTCGGGTTATGCCCATCTAACGATTCTCGTGGCGGATGTTAATGACAATGCACCAATGTTTGAGCGAATTTCTGTATTTAAGGACTCTCGCTTGGAGATACGCGAATACAATACGGAAATGGAGATATACTTTGTGGAGAGCTCGAATGGCATGGTTCTACCTCCAGCTGCTGCTGCTTCCATGATGTTGGCACCACCAGCATACCACATACCCGGCTCTCCGAGATTGCACACGGATAGGGAAAAGAGTCCGAGCCCTGGTGCTGGTGCTGGTGCTAGCGTTGGTGTTGTAGGACGTGCAAAATCCCGACGTCGTATGGCACGTGCTATAACCGTAAAGTGTCCTTTGTTTGCCATATATGAGGACACTCCAGTGGGCACCAAGCTGTTGCAGCTGAGCGCGAGCGATGAGGATTTCGGCAAAAACGCTCAGCTTCACTATGAGCTACAGGGTGAGCAGGTGGAACGTTCTCCCGGCATGCCAATGATTAAATTACAAGCAGTCCGTCACTTTGCCATAGACAAGCTGAGTGGTGAGCTAACCGTCAACTATCCACTGGCGGCTAACATTGAGATTTGGCTAAACCTTAGCGTAACTGATATAGATGGCTTGAAGGATACAACTTGTATGCGATTTACGGTCATCGATGTGAACAATCATGTGCCAGCCTTTAAAAAGTCCTGGTACAGTTTTGACACACCCGAAGGCGACTACAAGGACAGCGTGCTAGGACAAGTGTTAGCCATTGACATGGACTATGGAGAGAATGCAAACATAACCTATTCATTAAGTGACCAACTGTTGCCGTTTACAGTGAAGCCTACTTCGGGCGTGCTCAAGATCAATGGACAGCTGGATCGGGAATTGCGGGCCAAGTACAACTTCCAGGTCATTGCCAGTGATAATGCAAAGCCCATGCAACAGTTGTCGAGCAGCGTGGATGTGGAAGTGAATGTGCTGGACATTAACGACAATCGACCCGAGTTTATTGGCTACGACGATCAGGTCAAGGCAGTTAAGTTTATAGCTGACCTGCCTGACCGCACAATGATTGTTCCTGTCTATAAGGCGTATCTGGATCGTAGCACGCTGCCGGGCATGTTTGTCAAGCAGGTGACTGCCATTGACAAGGATTATGTGGGCAATGGCAATGGACTGGTACTGTATTCCATACTGCATCAGGAGCTGCATGCACCCGTCTTTCAGATAGACTCCCGCGACGGCACAATTACCACGGTATCCAACATCCGGGGCTATAATGATTATGAGCACCTTAACGTGTCGGTTATAGCCTCGGATCTAGGCAGTCCAGCACTATCCGCCACAGCCGTGGTCCTTATTAATCTCCAGGGTCAGGCGGTTACTGAGCCGACGGCAGCACCCAAGCCAGAGATTCCGCTTAATGTGACTATCTTCCAGCACTCCTACTACGATGTACAACTGTTTGAAAACAATGAGGCTCCCATTGAGGTAATGCGTCTGAATCTAACAGCTGGTCTGAATGCCGAAAACTATCGTTGGTCACTCTGGCTGGAGGAAGGCCTGGACGAGTCTGACGCCCATCCGCCCTTCGAGTACGATGCCAAGAATATGCTGCTCTACGCGCTTAAACCTTTCGACAGGGAGCACATTGCACGCTATCAGCTGCGCGTTCGGGCCGACCGTATCAGTCGAGAGGCACGAAACTATGCCAAAGTCTCCTATCCGGTGGTAGATGAGCGTGTCGAAGGGCTTTCACGCAGCGAGTGTCGCATTCTGGTGCGCATTGGTGACGAAAATGATAACTCTCCCAAGTTTCGAGGAAATGGACAGCCAATTGTGGCAGTATTGCCACGCAGTGCCAGCTTTGGTTATCACGTGACCCGTGTGGCTGCCTCTGATGCGGATGAGGGACTCAATGCGGAGATTCGCTATCGTCTACTCAATGAACCCACACGCCTATTTGGCATCGATGAACAAACCGGGAACATTCGCCTACTGGGCGATTTGCCATTCGATGAACGCATCTATGGTTTCGATGTGAAGGCCACCGATCGCATGGGTGCCGACGATGGACGCAGCGGCATTGTCAACGTCTTTGTGTACATCATTGATGAGGCCAAGCAGGTGCGTCTGGTCGTGGCAGGAAAGCCCGTGGATGTCGAACGGCGAATTGATAGCCTCGTGGATGCGCTAAGCGGTGCTATTGGAAAAGACGTGCGGGTGCGTTTGCTGGAGCCCAATTCTGGAACAACCGAAGTGGCGTAAGTATATCTTAGACCCTAGTTTTGTATGGAATCTGTCCGCTAATAAAAGTTTTAGAATTTTATACTAATCCTTAGCCTCTTGGAAATGTCTTGAGATGTTTTGAGATACAAACCAGTCTATTTTAAATATTTCTTTACAGCACCAATGCGTACATCTATGCCGTTGACCCACACACCAATGCCATTGTGGAAATGGAGCAGCTGCAAGAGTAAGCAATACGAATTCCATTAAACTGTGACCCAAAAAACTGTAGATAACTAAAAATCTGTCTACCAACGCATGTGCTCTCTTTTGCAGATCCCTGGCTGGACTACAGTTGGATGCATTGCAGCTGCAACAGCAGCAGCAGCAGCAAGTGGACAGCACTAAAAGCATGCCACGTATTATTGAACTGGCCGAATTTGGACTGGCGCCGCGACCCACACAAGCCTCCGTCTCCAGCTATGTGGGCGGCCTGGAATTTGTGACTTTAGTGCTGCTGGCGCTGATCAGCCTGGGTGCCATAATAGCAGCCTGTTGCTATCTCTGCCTGCGCCAAAAACGGTAAAAACAAGAACTGAACTAAAAGACTGCCAAACGGGCACTATTTTTTATGTAGCTCCACGATATTCATATATAAATACTTACATATATACACTTAATGTAAGGCCATCCAATAAATCTTTAAGCTCTGAACAAATGCTTTAGTTTTTGTTGTTTGTTTGTTCGTTGGTTGGTTGGAAATCTGGTGGTGTAATAAAAAAAACCGGCTACCATTACATCTCACCTGCAAGCTTGAATTCTAACTGTAAAAAAAACCACATTAACCAGGCAACCAATCAACCAACCAACAAGGAAACAACAACAAGAAGAGCAGCCAAATCAGCTGGCAATTAAGCTTAGCTCTTGAGATCTGTTGACAACTGCAGCTCAAATACAAATGTGAAATGTGATTGTCCAAGCCACATAATAAACCATTTCTTCCTTTCTTTCTCTTCCACACACACAGACATCTGTGGTCACAGCGCGACTTTGCCTCGGAAGCCGGTCTCACCTATACCATAGCCGGCATCAATCAGTCTCGCTCGCAGCAACGACGTCAGCGCCAGCAGCGGCACACGCAGCGCTGCAGCAAGGGCAGAAGCAGCAGGAGCGGGCAACTGCATCGACCGACAAGCGCCTTTATGCCCGAATCGGTATGTTCCTCGGCACAGACGCAGTCGACGGCAACGGCCACGGAGAAATTGGAACAGCAGCTGCATCAGCATCATCAGCAGCAGGCGCTTGTCACACAGCAGCAGCATCATCAGTATCTGAATGAGTAAGTAGATGGACGATGATGATGATGATGGCCTGCAGAACAGGTTCCAATTAATGTGCATTCTCATGGATTCCAGGCAGCAGCAGCAGCAGTGCCAGCGGGAATATATAGATGTGCCGCTGCCCAAGTCCATTGCCAAGGCAGCAGCAGCAGCAGCAGCGGCGGCAGCGGCATCTTCAGTCGATGGCAGTGCTCCATTTGTGCTCAAATACAATGCATGTCAACCGGTTAACAATCTGTGAGCATTAAACAATTTCTTCTAGTTTCTTTTCAAGTTTGACTTAAAAAAAACTTTTGTTTTTTTTTAGTAATAATTATGAAACATCGCTTTTCTCGCTGCATTCGACGGGCCAGGATTCGGGCGTGGAGTTTCTCAGCAGTCGGGAGCTCTTTGAAACATCACCCGACTCCTTTCAACATGGCAGCTCTAAGCGTGCCAGCAATGCCGAACTGCTTTGCCCCAGGCATGCCAAGGCGCATCTAGAGTTGCGTCAGAATCCACACACAGACAGCAGGTGTGTATTGAAAACAAACTTGTCAATTAACTTCCGAATCAAACACTATGCCTTTATCATTGCAGTGATACCTATGAGGATTCACTGAAAACCGATGAGCCGCTGGTGACGCACAATTGTCGCAATGGCAACTGTGAGCATCGCTCGAATCATCAGCACCAGCATCAGCATGCACATCCACATTACCAGAACACAAAGTTCGATAAGCGTTCCTCCTGTGTGCGTCATTCCTTTTCAGGTGTTAAGGATGATCTGATGCAGCATTCGCCACAGATATCGCTGCGTCCACGAGGACATGCGTTGCGCAACTCAATGAATGATCTGGAGCAGAGACTACATAATCTGGAGCAATCCTTTCGACGTCCGCTCGAGTTTAGTAAATCGAACTCCCTGTTTTAGTTTTTAAGTGAACCAAGTGCAATTTTTAGTATCTAGTTGATCCTCGCTCATAAGAAACAAGTGCAATAAATGATGGTTTTTATTATTATATTAGTTATGAAAGTATTTGCGGAACTCCAAACAACCCGACATCCCAACCGGGTGTGACCAGCTTGGCCTGTTCGTACCATCTGGCCACATTGGCATAACGCTTATAATCGAAACCAGATACATCAAAGGATGATACGCTGGCTAGCAGCGAAATGTCTGCCAGTGTTCGACTATCGCCTGCAGCATAACTCTGACCCTCCAAGAACCTATTCAATAGCTCAAAGGCCATCTCAAGCTTCTTGTAGAGCTCCTCGTTGGCCGACTGCTTCAGAAAGATCTGTGGATAGTAGTAATCCGCAAAGCTCTTTTACAGTGTGCCCATACTAAAGTATAAACGTTGATTGACCAACGCCTGCTGCTGAATGTCCTTGGGATACAATGCGTCATCCTAGGCATACTTCTCCACTAAGTACACCATTATGGCACGCGATTCCCACAGCGATAAACCATTGTCCACCAGTGTGGGTATAGTGTGTTGTGGATTTAGCTTTAAATACTCAGGTTTGAATTGGTCGCCAGCGCGCGTGTTGATAAAAATCAGCTTATCGAATTCAACACCAATTGCCTTGGCCGTCATAATGACCGCACGGCAAGGCACAGATCCGGGTCGATATTAGAAGTCAATTTGCCCACTGTTTTTGGGGGGAAGGGGCCTATTCAAAGCAAGAAGTATAATAAAAGAAACACAATTCATTACAATCAAAAGCTGTCACAGAGCCACTAAATATAATCAAACAAACAGACAAAGAAAACCAACGAAGCGTTGCCAGCATTTCGAGATAATCACTTTCATTGGATGACATAACAAATGTCGGGAAACAAATACATACAAATTTTAAACAGTGTAGCAATCACCTGTTTTATATTTTTTTCGAAGCTTTCTTGATGAGCAGTTTTTCTGCCAAAGAGCCGCAAGCAACTGAGCTAATATCTAAACCTTTATATATATAAGCCATAAAGTTGATAATTGAACAAATTATTTTTAAAGAGTGTTGAACACTTTGAATTCGTGCTCTTAAAAAATTTTGTATTGCTAAGTTTAAAGATATTCTTCTACTGTTTAGACAATCTCAGCTTTCGATTGTTAGTTATACGAAAACAAGTTGAGTTTTATCGTATCGCCATTATGTTTGTTGTCCACTCCCCCCAAGTGTTATCAACTCAAACAATGTACACATTAATAAACACTGTCAACAAGTGACCCAATGACTTTCACAACACTGATTAGATAAAGCTTTAAAATTCATTGACTCTGATTACATCAAGTACATAACATTTTTAATCATAAAGTTTCTTATAGTTCATGCCGCATTCCCAATTTTCCTCCCAGCCAGGTATCGCCTTTTTGGTGTTCTCATACCATTGAACCGCATTGTCAAAATCGTAGCCAGTCACCTCGAAGGTGTGAACAGTTGCCAGCAGTGCAAAACCGGCTACTGTTACCTTATCTTCAGCTGAATACTTCAAGCCCGCGAGTAGCATATTCAAGGAGTCGAAAGCAGCATCGATCTTTTTCACGTTTTCCGGATCCGGTGGCTTCCTGACACCTTCGAACAGCAGTGGATAATAATAGTATATATAGCTCTAGTTCAATGTGCCCAAATCGAAGAACAAGCGATGATTAACCAAGGCACGCTGCTTGGGATCTTTGGGATACAATGCATCATCCTTGCCATACTTTTTCACCAGATATAGAATTATGGCACGAGACTCCCACAGGTCAAAATCACCATCAACCAGGGTGAGGATTGTATGCTGTGGATTTATCTTGACAACCTCTAGCTTCAAATGTTCACCGGCATCCAGATCCACCTGCACTTTCTCCAGCTTAAGATCCGGTACCTTGGCCAGCATAAGAATGGAGCGGCAGGTTGCCCAGTATAGCATATAGTAGAACTTCAACATTGTTTTAAAGTATACTATAAAGCTTTCGGTTCTTTTTATTTTACCTAAATTGTGAGTAAATGTTTTTCTATCTTCTAGTCGAGCAATGTTTCAAGACACGAAAAACTTTACTTTTGGTTTAAATTTATTCAGAAAGATTAATACTCTTTATCTTTCATTTGATACTAAAATATTTCATTTAATGCATTTACAACATAAATATTTGTTCTAGCAACGTTTTCTATGTCTATGGAAAATAGATATGAACACATTGCATATTCTTACTTATCTTTGTTTTTGCAATAGAAAGCTTCCTGATTAGTGAACAAACTTATGGCAACTGAATTGAGTTATAGCAAATTGCAAAAGCGGCCGGTTTTGAAAGTAAAAAAGAAAGAGAAAATCTTATACATAAGTACGCAAGGCGAGTCAATCAATGCTGCAAATATTGTTCCTCTTGTATAATAAAAAAGATAGCGCAAAAGATAGAGAAAAGCTTACATAGGCGTCGCACATATAAGTGGATACACGCCAGAGTATATAGAAGTGCAATTTGTAAAGAGTTGTTCGCTCTCTTGATGGTATATTTACACAAGCCATAAATTTTATGGTTTGAGTCCCAACGCAACCAAAAAGAGAGAGAAAAGTCGCGCCCATAATTGCCGTCAATCAAAGCCATATGTGTAATCTCTTAAATTGTACTCAATAAAAATGAATACTCTTTTATTTTTAAGGCAAAGTTCATTTACATTAAACTGTCGCCCAATGCAAATTAAGCACACAGCATTTAACAATATTAAATCGCTTTTCGAATAAGTATGAATAGATTATTTATATAAATAAATACTTTAATAAAGGAATATCGCTTATTCGAAGAATTTCTTGAACTCCAGACAGCCGGCCCAGTTCTCATCCCAGCCGGGAGTCACCTTCTTGGCGTTCTCGTACCACTTGTTCACATTCGCGTACTTGCTAATGTCAAAGCCAGCCACCTCGAAGGTGGACACGCTGGCGACCAGGGCAATGTCGGCAACAGTGAGTGAATCACCGGCAGCATAGGTCTGACCCTCCAGGAAGGTGTTGAGGAAATCGAAGGCAGCCTCGATCTTCTTGAACATCTCTGGATCGGCGGGTGCCTTGGCAAACACTTGAGGATAGTAGTAGTTGGAAAAGCTCTGGTACAGGGTGCCCATATCGAAGTACAGTCTCTGGTTGATTACGGCGCGCTTCTTGGGGCACTTGGGGTACAGCGAATCGGTCTTGCCGTACTTCTCCACCAGGTAGACCAGAATGGCGCGCGACTCCCACAGAGCGAATCCATTGTCCACCAGCGTGGGAATGGTGTGCTGAGGGTTGATCTTAATGAACTCTGGCTTCAGATGCTCACCGGCCTGCAGGTTCAACAGCTTCTTGTTCAAATCAAGACCAATAGCCTTGGCGACCATGATGACGGAGCGGCATGGCGCGGAGCCGGGCAAGTAGTAGAAATCAGCCATTTTCCTATAATTAGACAAGAGCACACAAGAACAATTGGCGATTAGACGCGGTCCATAATTATGGCAAGAAAGGGAGCACAAAAAGCAACTTCAAATTTTTCTTGCTTCTTTCTTTTATTTTATTTCGTAATTTAGCTATCCTGTGATGTCATTTTGTGAGTTCTCTTCTACTATTTTTTCTTTATCTTTTTATTTTTTGGCTCAACAAGTTTTTTTTGCCACACATGCACAAAAACACTTTGATATATACGAATATTAACACATAGTCACTTACTTTTTTTTAGATTTTAGTTAAGACGCGGCGCACTGTACCAAGTATCAAGCAACACTGACTGGTTTCTGGAGAGGCGGTCAGCTTTTATAGTCCCCGGCTGTGTCAGAATCGCGAGCGCACGAGAAACCGGTCCGAAATGCTAGTGCCATAAAACCGGCAAACAAACTTGTCGGCATTTGCGGATCGTGGGGAGCGTCTATACTACATACCAACATACATACGCACATACACAATTATACAAACTGCCATTAAGAGCGACCACTAGTGGCGTTTCTTGCTTTCGCGTGTTTGCCGTTGCTTTTATTGTGTGTGTGTGTATGTATGGACATGAGTTTGTACATACATTGTTTGTGTGGTACATAAATACATATTTTATAGACATGTGAATATAATCAAAATTGTAGCCAACAGCAAACATTTGGAGCATGCATGTAGTGTACCCTTCACTTGTAGTGCCACAGAAAGTGGCAACTTTCTAATGAACTCGTTGCAACATATTGTAGATCGCCATAGTCATCTTGTTGCTCAGTGCTCTCTCTCAGCTTGTTCTCTAATGCTTTTTGGGTGCTTTTTATTTGCTAATTTATTTACATATTTGTTTGCTTGTCATTCTCTGAGTTGTTTTGCATAGAATTCCCTTGTTTCCCACTCTATACGTATGTGTTTATTGTTGTTTGTGTACTATAATCAATTAAATATAACGTTACGTACATTATAAACATGTTTGTTTATTGTTTTTTGTGTGAATTCTTTGCGATTTCATGCAGCTGTCAACTCCATTTTCAAGCACTTCAGTATTGGAAACAGAAAATATTCACGAATCTTGTTTGTTAGAACTAGCACAAATATTTACAACTACAAGCATGGAAATCATTTCTGTATACGTTTATACAAATATTTCACAAAAAGGCCAACTTAATTCAGGAGTATACCGATTACATTAAAAACAAAAAACGCCAAGTAATAAGTAACTGGTGTATGAATATAGCAAATGTGGATTAATAGTTCATTTACCAATGGCCTTGAACATGTTTAATTATATACGGGCTGAATTGTAATTGTATACAAGTTGTGTATATGTATGTAAAACCTTACCCTGTGCCGGTCAGCTACCTACGCCATTTGACATGCGATCGATTGAGAGTAAAGAGCTTCTCCAAACAAGGCAAGTAAATTAGAATACACACAATTGTACATTTGAATGCCTATTACTGTTTGCATGTCTTTCTCTCCCCCTTTTATTCTTAAGTCTCTATGTATATATCTAAAAGCTATTGAGTTTCCATTAAAACTGACCAAAGCAAAAGCTTTGCTAATGATGATTATAGGGACAAAATAAGACAGAACATTTGCTCGGGTCTCCAAATGTTAAGGGAAATATATTTTTATGCATTAACATAATTGTTGATTCGTGTATCCAAGTATCTGTTAATTATATTAATTACCAGCGAGGTCATGTGAAATGTCAATGCGGCAAATATTAACTGATAAGTATTTGAATAACACAAATATTTCAAATACTTCTATAACACCTGCCATATAATGTTAGTTATAGGAAAAATACCACATTTGTCATTTAATATTAAATTCACTTTGTGGTAAGCCATATCAAATTAAATATTGATTACAATTCTAAAACAATGTATAAAAGTAAATCAATGTTGAATTTCACCATATACGCACACACACTTATATTTCTTTAAATTTTACCATCAGCATGACACTGCACAATTACTTAATTTTAAACAGTTCGAGCATACGAAATTCGAATGCTCTTCGCGATACACGTCAGTACTACCCCAAAAACCGATGCGTCAGCATTAAAGAGACAAACTTGGCAAAGCTGTCGGATGAGAGCTCTTAGTTTAGTCACTCTTTCGAGTGACGAGAATATTCGAAACATACATGGGAAAAAGCCCAAAGCATACAACAAGATGCCGGCAACCAAATCATTTGTACATAATTCAATGCAAAAACATAAACAAAAGAAGCTCAAATTCATACAGGTGGTTGGGATTTTACGCATCGATGTCTGACGAAGAGCTAAATGTATATAGAGAAAGGTCGCGGTGTTTATGTTTAAAGAAACATTGTTCATATGACTGGAGAACCAGTTTGCCCACATAGACGCTGCATGTGTCATGAATTTTGCCACAAAAAGCTATAAAGCTTAACTAGAAATTACCCTGTATCTACATAATAGTCGAATTCGAAAGCGCATTTAGATAATAATTATTCACTTTGGATTTGGTTAGATACAATCATTATTAAATCCATTTGTGTGTAATAAACAGTTTTATAAGTTCATAGCATCCTCTCATATTTAACAAGTGCAGGGTATAATAAAAAAAAATTACTAGTTTAGCAAAGAGCAGGCGACAAGTAAAGAGATTCAATTAGGAGATACACAAAGAGATCGTTTGTTTCTATACTCTTTGCCAGTCAATTTAAATAGATAAGGCAGAAATGATTTGCAGCTATATTTAGCAAGCAAGCTTTATTTTGATTTAGTCGAATCAATGTTGTGATCCAGTCAATATAATCTAGTTTCATACATAATAATAATGTTCATAATTAAAGAACACACACGAAACTTGTTAATCAATTTTTAATTGAACAACATACAAAATAATATTTTTCCAAGCATGTGAAATTGTTTTAATTTTTGTCTTGTCATTATTCTGGATATTTCTAAAGTCAACTCCATACATGTGTATCAACAAACAATCATACATATGCGAATTTAATATATATACTCTTCACATGTACATTGTTTGTGTATAGCTAACACTGAAAGCTCTACCCAGCAGCTGTGCAAGTTGCTCTTATATTTTGTTTGCATGTAGATAAGCGTACACAATTTAGTACATATAGGTGTGCTTAAACAAATTTCAAGCAGTATTCGCTCAATTGTGCGACAGTAAGCGTATATTAATACAGAGATGGACTTCTATTACTTGCCATCCTCATCCACATGTCGTGCCGTTCAAATGGTCGCCAGAGAAGTGGGTGTGGAACTCAATAAGAAGCTGCTTAATCTGTCGGCTGGTGAACATTTAAAGCCAGAATTTATTAAGATCAATCCACAGCACACGATTCCAACGATCGTGGATAATGGCTTCTCATTGTGGGAATCGCGTGCCATAATGGTGTACTTGGTGGAGAAGTACGGCAAGGATGACTCGCTGTTTCCCACGGATCCCAAGGAACAGGCGTTGATCAATCAACGTCTATACTTTGATATGGGCACACTGTACAAGAGTTTTGCGGATTACTACTATCCACAGTTTATGCAAAAGAGTGCCGGCGATCCAGAGATGTTGGAGAAGATCAAAACCGCATTAAGTTTTCTAAACACCTTTTTGGAGGGCAATCAGTTTGTGGCTGGCGACAAACGAACTCTGGCTGACTTAACCATTCTGGCCACCATTTCCACCTTTGTTGTGGCTGAATTTGACATCAGTCCCTATCCAAATGTGACCAGATGGTATGAGACTGTGCAGAAGCTGACACCCGGCTGGGATGAGGGCTTAAGTGATTTGAAAGAGTTCATTGAAAACGCTCGCAAATAAAATAAATACAAATACTCATAATTTATTAAAAACAGTTTTTGTAAACCAAGTAAAATATAATCAATTTCACAATTAAATTGTCAATCGATTTTATTTATGTATTTATTAATATTTTTAATACCAATTAGTGTACTTGTTTACACTGCGTAGAGCATGACTAGCAATTTACAAAGCCCAGCACCAGATAAAGAGCAAATACGGCAGAGCGATAACAATCAATTAACGCCGGCTCTTATCTGAGTAAACCAGGTTATGCTGGCTATAATAAAGCTGCCAGCTGGCCGGAATGCTCAGTAGTTGTTCGTCAACTGAAAACGACAGACACAAGCAAATAAAGTAAAATGGATTTTTATTATTCACCTGGTTCATCGCCTTGCCGTTCTGTTTTGATGACGGCAGCCGCAGTGGGTGTTAAGCTGAACAAGAAGCTATTGAACACTTTAGAGCAGGAACAGTTGAAGCCGGCGTTTTTGAAGATTAATCCACAGCACACGATTCCGACGCTTGTGGACAATGGTTTTTCAGTTTGGGAGTCGCGTGCCATTATTGTGTATCTGGTTGAAAAGTATGCCAAGGACGATTCTCTCTATCCCAAGGATCCGCAGCAACGTGCTCTAGTGAATCAGCGCCTCTACTTTGATATGGGCGTGCTGTATCAGGCATTCGCTGATTACTACTATCCCCAGTTCCGGTTCAACAAGCCTGCGGATCCAGAGATGTACAAGAAGGTGGAGTCTGCCTTCGCTTTTCTCAACACCTTCCTGGAGGGACAGCAATTTGTGGCTGGCAGTAAACTGACTCTGGCCGATATTGCTATTCTGGCCTCCGTCTCAACTGTGGTCACAGTGGGCTTCTCCCTGGACAACTATCCCAATGTGGCCAAGTGGTATGCCAATGCCCAAAAGGTGACTCCTGGCTGGGAGGAGAATGAAGTCGGTTTGCTCAAACTGAAAGAGCGCATTGAAGCAATGAAGAAGAAGTAAATTTTAAGTTTTAGTTAAACAATAACAAAAATTATTCTCATTTATTTAACCCTTCAACGATAAAAGAATAATAAATAACTGTATTTCGTATGCTTTTAAAGAAAAACGATTATAAGCAGAGCGAAGTAAATGGGTAGAGAGTGAGAGAGAGAGAGAGAGAGAGAGAAAGAGAAAAGTATAAAGCTTTTTATGCTCATTTTATGTGCTTTCGTGTCCACTTGAGCTTCTCTGCCTCTTTGGGTAATTTAGTAAAGTTTACAACTTTCAAAGAGTCGGACGTATGAATGCGCTCAGTTTTCGTTTTTTGCCATATCTTTTGTCAATGCCTTCTAACTGTATGCTTAGATATCGCATGACAACTAATACCCTTCCATAGTAAATACTTATTGTCTTTTCTTTAAGTTTTGGTCGGTGAATTTATAAAAATCGTATTATACGATAAGAGTTCTTTTAGATCTCTGTTATGGCACAGTTTAATTAACTTTTTGATCACAGCTTATCGGTAAGGTTATGCTATTATCAATAATAGATATCTAATAAAAGATAACACTATTGACTCATACCTACTATTTCTAGAACAAACATTAACATAGACAAGGCATGAAACCGAAAGTAACAATGACAAACATAATTTTATTACAAAAACAAAAAAACAAAAAAAAAAACCTAGATAATTGTACACACTTGAACATTTGCTATAAAAGCTTTAGCTTTTGCCCGCCCTCACTCAGTTGACGATCATAATTGTTAGGCGAAAGACGTTGATTTCAACATGGATTTCTATTATTTGCCCGGTTCACCCCCCTGCCGTTCGGTCATAATGGTGGCAAAAGCTGTGGGTGTTGAGCTTAACAAGAAGCTTCTAAACACAATTGAGGGTGAGCAGCTCAAACCGGAGTTCCTGAAGATCAATCCACAACATACGATCCCAACAATCGTCGACAATGGCTTTGCGTTGTGGGAATCACGTGCCATTCTTATCTATCTAGTTGAGAAGTACGGCAAGGATGACTCACTCTATCCCAAAGACCCCAAGGAGCAGGCTCTGGTCAATCAACGTCTCTTCTTCGATATGGGTGTGCTGAACAAGTCATTCGGTGACTATTACTATCCACTGTTTCGTCTGAACAAGCTTGGCACTCCAGAAGACTACAAGAAGATCGAAGATGCCTTTGAACTACTGGACACGTTCCTCTCGGGACAGAAATATGTAGCTGGTGGTCAGCTGACCATTGCTGATATTGCAATCTTGGCCACAGTATCGACATTTGATGCAATCGGCTTCAAACTAACCAAGTATCCCTGTGTTGCCAAATGGTATGCAAATGCACAGAAGGAAACACCTGGCTGGGATGAGAACTGGGAGGGTTTGATGCAGATGAAGGAGTGGTTCGAGGCCAAGATGAAGGCAGTCCAAGCTTAATTTATTTTCTATGAAAATGTAAAGATATTATTTATTAAATAATCAACTAAATATTGTAGTTTCTATGCCTAAGAACCAAAAGCGCGTGCTTATTTTTCATTAAACTTGATAACAGTTCAAGTATATTTACGATTCAGTTCGATGACCGCGTTGATTCGTTGGTTTGGTTTGATTCTGGCCAAATATGCAATAGTAAACAACAAAATATTTTCGTAATGACTATAATTATGAATATATTTATTTTGTTCTTCAAGTTTACAAGCAAATTATTACAATTAACACAAAGCCTTTTCCCTATCTCAAATCTAATCTAATCCTTCTCGACAGCCTTCTGCAACTGGCGATATTTCTGTATGGCATTGCGCACAAAATCCGTAGTGCGTCTCACACGCTCCGGTGTGATTTCCTCAGCTAACATACGACCCACATCCTGAGCACCACCGGTGCGTAGGATATTGACTGCCTTGCTGGGTATATCACAGATGGGCGTCAGACGGCAGAGAGCATTGGTGATGGCGCCTCCAAAGAGTATAACACCCACGGCGGATATAACAACGGCAGCAATGCGGAACAGCGTGGACATCAGAATGCTGGGCAATAGGCGGGATGCGAAGGCCATGAGGGGATTCAAGCCGGGTGAGGGAACTTTTGTTGCGGCAACCGTTGTGCTGGCATCCGAAACATTATCGGAAGCGGGTGGATTAGCTGGCACCAAGAAGCCCTCGTAGCCGGTCTGTACCATAATGGGTCCCGGATAGGGATAGAGACCAGGTGAACCTGCCATAGGCGCTGGATAGGCAGCGGCAAGCGGTGCCAAACCCGCTGCGCCACCGTACTGGCTCAGGTACTGCTGCAAGGCCTCGGGTGTTATCAATCCGCTGGCATAGATTGACACGGGCTCATTGTTGCTGGCACTGGCCAGATTGTCACCTGACTGCAAATGGAATTGGCCATAAAGCAGGTTGGGATTTTAAATGTTGTTGCCTCAACTTACCACATCTTGTTCCTGTGGCTCAGTGCTGCCATTTGCTGGCTGACTAGTTGCATTTACAATTATCAAACCAGCATCATTTAGGCCATGCGGATCAATGTTAGCATCCGGCAGCTTATCGGACTCCTCTATGCTATTGACGCCTGTTGCTCCCGCTGCAGTTTCAAAGGCTGGCAGCGAGTGTGCCTCAAAAAGCACTGCTAGTAGCAGCATTAGGTGCAGCAACTTGTTGAATTGATTTTGAAAACTCATCACTTGCTTCACTTCACTTCACTTCACACAGACAACTGATTGCGCCACTTGCATTGCAATGCACCTTTATAGGCTTGAGCCGATATCCTAGACGGATTTTTCCTTTGTTATCCGATTATCCTTTGTCCCTTTTGCAATTAATGGCAAGGTTTCCCAGAACTGAATGGCTTATGTCTTCTGGCATTTCCAAAACAACCATTGTCATTTGTTTACCTGCTGCAATAGCCAGTCAGGTAGTTAAACAAATGGCCCTGAAAATTTTTACACTACAGTGCTGGTCAAAATATTGTGCATGGCTAAATTTGGACTTCTTCGACTTTGACTCTTCATTTCTGTTTGCCAATACTACAAGACACCTTATGCTCGACTTGTGCCAAAAGTTATCACAACTGCCAGGCACTCTTTCTCGTTGCCGGGCTTCACTCAATTGGAAAGACTTACAACAATCAATAATAAATAAAAAACGTAGCTACAACAAATTATGTAGTGGCTTAATTTTAGATACATACATATATACACACTGAACACAAACACGAATTTCCTGACCGAGTTTCGGCGGCCGCCCTCAATTGAGCCTGAGGCGCCCTCACAGCAACCCACTCAGCTCAGGTGAACACACATTAGCCGAGGCGACGCTCTGGTCGTCCAGGTAACGTTCGCTACGAAAACTAAACTAAAATAGCAAAACAAAACAAGCATGAAACAAAAGCGCCAACCATCCACCGATGACATGAATACAATTTTCAAAATTCAAACTGGCAGGCAACGACTACGACGGATACATCAACGGAAAGCAACGTCGACAAGTTAACACACACAACACAAGATTATATCATCAACATTGTCAACATCATCATTGCAGCAGCAGCAGCAGCCGTCAAAGGAGGAGGTAGAGAAGGTGGAGAACTGTTTAGCTCCGTCGCGACGACAGTAGAGCTCGACACTCGCAGGCACACTGGGGAACTGCATTGACATCGACTCTGTGGCCATAGTGCAGCACAAGCTGGTGCATAAGATTGTGTGAGTATTGTGTATTGTGGCAGCTGCTAATGGTGCATTAGTTTTCCCATATCAATAATGAATACATTAGTAAAACACACAGGCTGCAATTAAACATGCAAGCGTGTTGGATATCGATATAGACGTTAGTATACCCTACAAATGCAATTAATTCGAAGTTTAAAGTTCAACAAAGCAAGTGAATGTTATTTTCTTTAATTTCTTTTTAAAACCGAATTAAACTACTTCAAAAGCAAATAATTGCTGCAATTACTCACTTAAAAGTAAAAGCAAATGATAATTTGACCTTTAACAGTCGCTCGATAGGCCTTTGACCTTTAACAGTCGCTCGATAGGCAGAAATAATAAAAAACTTACCCACAATTTGCATTAACAAAACATATTAAAATCGATGCATTGATTTTTCTTGTTAAACACACACAGAGCTGTGTTCGTCCTTTTTTTTTTGCCGGCCAATTTTCTTAGCAATTATTTTCAGTCGTAACTGATGTATCAAACCGAACGAGTTGTAACCGAATTTGTCTACTGCCTACTTATCAGTGGTGGCAAGATGTCCACGCCAGTGTTGTACTATTTACCTCCGAGTCCGCCCTGTCGCAGCATACTGCTTTTGGCCAAAATGCTTGGACTGGACTTTGAGCTGAAGATCGTCAATATATTGGAGGGAGAGCAGCTAAAACCCGATTTTGTGGCCATGAATCCGCAACATTGTTTGCCCACCATGAACGATCAGGGACTGGTGCTGTGGGAAAGGTTAGTTGTCCATACCATACTATACCATTTGTTGATTTTAATTCTGTTCCTATAGTCGCGCTATACTCTCATATTTGGTGGCTGCATATGGTAAAACGGATGAGCTTTATCCCTCGGATATACGTGTCAGAGCACTTGTGGATCAGCGATTACACTTTGATCTGGGCACACTATATCAGCGACTAACGGACTTCTATGTAAGTAGCTTAAACAGTTAATAACCAAAAATACTTACTTATTTCTGTTCTGTTTAGTTTCCCACAATGTTTATTGGCGCCCCATTGGATGAGGGCAAACGTGCCAGATTATCCGAAGCTGTTGGCTGGCTCAATTCCATACTGGAGGGTAGAGAGTATACAGCTGCCGATCATTTTACCATTGCAGATCTGACACTACTCGTGACCGTCTCTCAACTGGAAGCCTTTGACTTTGAGCTAAAGCCCTACAAGCATATCAGGCAATGGCTGGAACGTTGCAAGGAGCACATGGCACCCTACGAATATGAAGAAATCAATGGCACCAAAGCTGTTATGTTAGCGGATATGTTTAGGGCCAAGATGAATCAAACAGGTGGCACCTAATTCACAATAGTTGTTAGAAATCAAATAGTAATCGTATGTGTTAGTGTTGTATTGAATAAATTTTAATGTTGACTTTATGCAATTTTTATTACATTCTCTTATAAAGTTTCGTTTAGTTGGTTTTACTCACACTCTTTAATGTGAAGTTTTAGCTTAGGGGCAAGTCGAAAAGAATGCGGCATCGTTTCAAATTTGTTGCTTCCTGCCACGTGGCAGTTACAACTGCCAATCATTGTGGAGATGAAACCCATTTAAAAATAACTTAACAAAGTCAGAGCTTTTTGTTTGTTTTTGTGGTTGATGCTGGCGTCAGCACCACAGACGAGCACAATGTTTGAAACTAGCAACACCTGCAACAGTGAGTGGCACAGCAGGAGCAGCAGCAGCAGTAGCAGGGGTAGCAACATAAAAAAACACGCCAACTTAAATTTAATAATTCGTCAAACTGTGGCTCTGCTGAACTGGACCCGTTGGGGTGGCTTGAGCGCATAGCTATTTTTAAAGCACACAAGCAAGCGCAGGACCAAACGCTGTGGCAAAGCGTCAATGTGGCAAGGATAACATTGCGATGCCCGAGCAGTTGGAAGCACAGTCTCATTTTGGCCGCTGGAGATGGCGGCCGCATGTTTAACTTTGCTCCTGGCACTAATATTGCCCACCTGCATTGATGGCAACAACAAGCAATCGCAACTGTATCTTGGTAAGTTCGAAGATAATTAGATTGTATTATTATGGGTAACTAATTTAAGGGCGTTTTTTTTTTGGTTTGCAGACTGCTCGTGTTTGCATGCGAATGAACGTAATGCCACACAATGGGGCAACTTGAATATAAATGCCAGCCATGCGCTTGGCGCCAAAAACAACTGTCTGATGATCTTTATTGGTGGCATGGCCGACGAACTGGTGGCCTTTCAGCCGCAGCAGCTGCAACTGCGACCCGGGTGAGTAACAACGCTTCCGGTTATAGTAAGCCAGCCGTACAGTTTTCCAATTTCCACCCGCTGCCTGCCAAATCCGAATCTGAATCCGAATCGATCCGAGATCTGGATATGTTCGGACGCTGGCAGCTGCGCGACAGCCATCAAAATGCAGCGAGGAAATATTACGAATGCGAATGTAATTAAAATACCTTATGAAGGCCAATATGGCTGCACATACATGTACGTATGTGTGTGTGTGTTTGTATTTGGGGGGTCCGTGGAGCTGTGGACGGCATGCCTGGTTATTTTTAAAGAAAAATATATAAATGGTATACGCGCTTGCAAATTTGTGTCAATTTTTACGAAATTTGCCAGCAATTTTCGCTGCATTAAAATAATGTACCTCAAAAATGAAATATAAAAAAAAAACCAAAAAATAGAAAGAAAAGTGCAATTTCGGAATCGATTTGTCAATAAAATTGGTGAGCAGCGGAGCCACAAATTTCAGTGGAACTTGGGCAGAGCGTTGGGCACAACGTTGGCCGCGTTAGTTGTAAATCATATTTTTCCGTGGCGAATAGCAAAAGTGAAAAAAATCCTTAGTGAAACGCTGGTAAAACGCTTGTGAGTCGCGCGTAAATCGCTTGTGAAACGCTTAAACGCTACAAAATGTCCATGGATCCTACGGTCTCACTGGAAGATCTGGAACGCGTGAGTGCATTTTTTGTGATTTCTTAAGGACGGTTACAGTATTGTGGTTTGTACAGCGACGTCGTCGGGCCAGTTCAGCACGCAAAGCATCCCACACACCGCAACCACCAGCGTCTGGAACGGAATCGGAGGCGATGGCTGTCATCAATGAGATATTCAATCCGAGGCTTAAGCTGCCGGAGAGCACGGGCCATTACACGCTGCCAGAGGAGCTGAGTGCGGATGATCCTGTTGCACCACAGGATCTAGATATTGCCAAGCTGGCAGAGCTGAAGGAAGTAAGTTTTAGTGTTGAGATACAGGCAAAAAGTTCTGCTGCTGATTGTGGTTTCAAAAGGTGTTCACGCTCTTCGACACGGACTGTGATGGACTTATATCGAGAGATGACCTGCGGTTCACTTATACGGCATTGGGCAACGAGCCCAACGAGCAGCTATTGGAGCAAATGATGCAGGAGGCACGAGAGCCACTGAACTATGATGCGTTTGTGCAACTGATGTGCCGTCGCACCCAGGAGCTTGATCCGGAAGAGGTGCTGCTCGAGGCGTGGAGCAAATGGGATGATCACGGCACGGGCATGATCGATGAACGAAAGTGGGTGCAGTGAATCAAGTGTTGTTTTAAGTTGTTGTAATGAGTTTTTACTACAATAGAATCTATGAGGAATTGACCAACTACGGCGACAAAATGACCCTTAACGAGGCTAAGGAGGCGCTCAGTCATGCTCCAATGGCCAAGCCCAAGACACTGGAGGAACCGCCAATGATTGATTATCCAGCATTTTGTCGCATGTTGGGTGGAATGCGAAAACGCAAAAACTAAACAAAAAACAAGTTCACATAAATTTCATCAAGTTTCTATAGCATAGTTTTAAGATTATGCTGTAATTTAATTTCTTTTACATTTAGTTTGTTCCTAATAGCACCTTAAAAAAAAATAACACTTGATTTTGATTTACTGTTTATTCGATTCAGATGCCCATCCTGCTTAACACTATACCATAGATTATTGATAAATTGAATTGTAAATCAATTCAATTATCGATTCTCAGTGTGTTTGGTATGTACCGTAAATATTTTTCTGTTAACCTTAACGCCAACTTTTGTTAGACTTTTTATCAAAATAAATGGTGAAGAACCAAATAGCAATGCAACATTTTATTTAATGGCAGCTTGCTGCTTGCTGCTCGCTTCTAGTTATTTATAGCCTGACCAACGAGCCGGCCAAGCGACCAGCCCCAAAAAGTATCGGCCAATAAATTTTCGACATCATTACGTTTTCGGCCAAATACTATATACTGCCATATGATTACCACCGCCCTGCAGCGTATTCTCTTCAATTTTTCACCTATTTTTTGTTTTTTCATGCAATTTCGGTGACAGCTGCTTGGACATCGTGGAGGTCTTTCCCTATCTGCGCGAGCCCGTCATCGAGAACTCAACAGTGCCGGCATACACTTGGTGCCAGCACAGCAATCGCAATGCCACGCCTATTTATAGCTCTGGTAGGCTGTTGGGTTTGCGTGTAAGCTTTCAGCAGCCACCCACCAAGTTGGATGGTTGGCCTTTATATCTGACGGCAAGCTATCGATTCCTAAAGCAAGGTGAGCATACTATGTGACAGCAATTGACTTTTTGTTTATGACTTATTTAAAACGCCATGTTGCAGAGAATTTTAAGACAAATGGTCGCCTGGTGCCGCACAGCTTCTGTGACTTTTACTTCTTTGCCAGCACTGGACATGATGGCAATCTGGGCCAGGGCTACTTTCACTCGCCACGCTTTCCCGCCCACTATCCGGCTCATATTAAGTGCGCCTACAAGTTCATAGGCAGACCCGATAGCCGTGTGGAGCTGCTGTTTGAGGAGCTGCAGCTGCCGCCAGTGGTTAGCGGTGGCTGTCAACTGGATTCTCTTACCATATTCGATGCAGAATCGGCGCATATGAATGCTGTGATTGATGTCTTGTGCACGCCACGTCCTACGCGACGCATCTTGAGCAGTGGACCCGATTTGCTGTTGGAGTTCAATGCCAGTTCCAATCGCACCGCCAAAGGATTTCGCGGCAAGTATAAGTTTGTGGCGAGTGAGCAGCAAGCCCCTGTGGCGCCGGTTCTGGAGGCAGCCAGCATAACTAGTACGGCGGTGAAGCAGCCGCCTGCTAAAGCAAATAGTTTACAGGAGGCGGAAGAGAATGGAAAAGCAAAGGATATGCGACCGGGACGCACAAATCGTAAGTTGGCGCCCCATAAATTAGCTATAGATTAACTGACAGACCCACACCAATGGATTCAATCGAGTTATGCTAATCGGCAGCAAATGGCGGCAAACTTCTTGTTCAACTATTGGCGTCGCAATTGCCGCCATTGCGCTGCTTGGCAGCTTCCGTCTGTCCGTAATGCCGGAAGGCAGTGCGCCCCATTCAACGGATGTGGCCAATCGACTTGGTCTGTGGATAATGGTTGTATGTGTAGTAGAGTGGCAGGGATTGCTTCGATTTCTTTGACAGTCAATGGTTAGTCTGTTTTGAGTTGTCGACAAGTTCAAATGTTGTGCTCTGCGTTGTTGGTTGTGCTCTATTTGATTGCTTTCGTTTGGCAAACAGCGTTAGCCGCATCCTTTGCAGGACTTTCTACAGGCAGTGAGTCAAAGTGTTACTTAATTTAACTCTTTATTAGAATAGTTTTAATGTAGTTATTAACAATATTCGTGTTTTATAGCTAGAATCTTACTAAGAGCTTACTTAGCGACCACAAAATGGCAGCAGCTCCACTGCAAAGGACGAACTGCAAGAGCCGATGTAGTATATAAAATCTGCGAAAAAGAAGGGAACAAATATTAAAATTAAAACTTAAACTCAGCAAAGTGATAACTCCTACCTTGCCATAATCTTTTTAGCTCGTTCTAAACTTTCTTCGCCTGGCTCCTCCTTGGCCAGATATATTCGCATGCCACCCAAAGCGCGATAAAAATAATCATCCCAATCCAGATTGCTCATATCGAACGTATATAGCTGCTGATCCTGTGCCGACATGCATTCCCACAATCTATTTGTGTTGTGCGTCGCAAAATACCAATTGGAGTCCGCAAACGGCGACAACACCTCAATATTCTTGTGTATTTTCTCGTACACCTTGATCATGCGTGGCTTCTGACCACGCAGCCGTAACATTATATCAATAAAGTGGCCAGGCAGAATGTGATAAAAGAAAGCCATTAGCTTAAAGAGCCATGGTGAGGTGATGCAGTGCAAGAATGGCAGCCACATCATCCCTGCCAGCGGATAGACATCGACCAACATTTGGGCCTTCTCCTTGAAACCGCCCCAGGTCAGTAAGTTCTTTTCGCTGGGCACATAATTGTAGATGGTTGGCGGCAATGGCTGCTTGGCCGCTGTGTTTTCATGACCTGTGGCATTCTCTTTGGCTGTTTGACAAGCGCTGGCTATAACCAGATTAGCACAATAGTCAACGGGCACAATTGTGGCCTGTGCCTTGAGATTCAATCGGATGATGCGTACAACTCCAAAAGCCGTGCCGACTAATATACCATTGGGTCCGTAGAAGTTATCAATCCAACCTGACACAGGCTCCTTGTAGGTGCCAACAACTGCAATAATATTTTAACTAAGCGTGTATATATATATTGATCAGTAAAAAGTACTTACTAACACCCGGTCGAAAGACGCAGAGGGGCAAATCTCCACCCTCCGTCAGGACGACCTCCTCAGCCATTGCCTTTGAGTAGGTGTATGTATTGGGAAACTTGCCCAGAAGAGCTGGCGTCATGCTATCCAATAGCTCATCGCTGAGTTGCTGTCTCAGCGCCAGAGCTGTGTCAGCATTGCAGGTCAAGTTCTTCGGATAGAAGCATTCATCGATTTGACTGATGACACAATTTGCAAAGGCCGTTGACACATGTACAAATGCTTGCAAACGGCGCATTTGCTTGGCCAGCTGCAGCATGAGGCGTGTGGCACGTGTATTAATATCCAGTGCCATGTGCAGCGGCTCCATAAAACGCACTGTGGCCGCTCCATGCACCACCACCTGCACCTGATCCAGCAGCAGCTGCCTGTCCACCTGACTGATGCCCAAATCCGTCTCCTGACAGTCGCCCGCTATGGGCACTATGCGATCCAAGCATCTAGCATCGGATTTAAGCAGCAAATCAAATACCTTGTTGTGAATCAATAGTAAATTAGTCTCTCAGCGAGACTTGAAAATAACTTATTCACTATTCAACTCACTGCATCATTTTTCCAGTCTGCAACGCGTTCGAGTATACTTTGGCCACGTTTAGCTCGGATTAAGACAGATACATTTTACATCCGTTGTGCGCAGTAGTTTCTCAATAATTACTTGAAAACAAGCAATAAGAGTGTTAAAGTTTTTTGATTAAATTTGAAAGGGAATATTGGACGTTATTAATATATAAACTTTTCATTGATATTAAGAGTTAATTGGTTTCTTAGAAAGAAGCCCAAATACTTATATAACTCACTATAAACAGTTTTTGACCTTGGCCAACAAATCTTTATTATTTTAAAATACAAGTTGTTCCTTGTTCCGTACTTAAGTAAAAACAATTTTACTATTTAATTAGTGTGTTTTGTTTTAAGTTTCTTGTTTTGATTTTCTATTTTAATGAGTTAAATCTCCAGTAACAATGTAATTGAATGTCATACAGATATTCTTACAATTAAACCATTTCGATGTCAAGTTTGTAAGAAAAATAGTGAAATGGTATTAGAGACGAATAATGTATATGAAATATTGCTGACCATCTTTTTGCTAACTACGAAAAGCATTGACAGTTATGTGCAATCCAGATATATTTACATTTTTGTTGGTACACTGAACAAAAAAAAGGTTTATTCGTTTTTGTCTGAACATTAAATAATATGATTGATTCTTTGACCTTGGCCTTTTACTAGATGCAAGATCCATGGTTTTTCACCATTTTTTTTTTTTCAAATTAAAACATTGCATTTGAATATTATTTGGCCGCACCATACAACTGTTTATATTTCAAATTTCACTTGAATGTTATTATACCTTTTCCCAGAAAACCACTTCCACCGGTTAGAAAAATTGTTTTGTCTTTGTAAAATGTTTGCATTTCAGATATCGCATCGTTTTCAACACTTGTCATATTTCTTTGTTAAATAGCACAAAATATAATTCAACTTTAGTTTGCAATTGGGTTTTGTATTGTACAGATAGTAATTAAGGCAGTCGCGGCTGCCAATTGAATGCGAGCTGCTCAGAACTTGCTGACGCTATTTATACGAAGCTCAACTCGGCCCAATGGGCGAGCGGTTAACCAAAAACTCCGCTGTGAACCTATGTGCTATAACAGAAAGAACCACAAATAACATATAATTAGCCACACACACACAACGGTCATCACTTGCACTTACTCTCTTCCCAAAATGCAAAATCTTCGGACTTTGCAGTAAATAAAAATAAAAAAAAAACCAGCCATAAAATGCACATAACGTATACATTGTAAATGGCTGCTTAAAGACGCATCGTTAGTTGGCGACTAGTCATGACGGATTGTCTAACATTAAAGGCGCAATACAAACTTTAATTTAAGTATTTTTGGGCTTGAAAACTGGAATTTTTATGACGTTCCGCTGCCTAACCTCAGAGCAGACTACATCAAATGATTCTTATTGAATTTGGCTAATTACAAATGATTGTTGTTTTGACCCATTGAGCTCTGAGTGTGTCCAAGTTCCATTAGAGTGAACTGGAAATCGTATAAACAGGCAGCTACTTCCTATATTATCTGTAAATAGCAAGAGTATCACTTGACGTTAGTACAATAACAACTAAGTTACGCCCTTTATTAAACAGTTAAGCTTGGCATAAAATCTTTTTTTTATAAAGCAGTTAAGCTGTGTTAAGGGTTAAACCATAAATTGCATTTAACAATTATTTAAATAAACATTGAAATTTGTTTTACAATAGTCAAAACTGTACACGCTTATTTACAAATTGAAACTGTTAAGTACTAACTAATCATGTTGACTTGGGTTTAAATTGCAAGGCATAGAGGGGATAAGGCTGAAGTGTCTTGACCTCTATAGATTTTTCCAACCATTTAACGTTCAGATGACGACAGCTGCGACGGTAAAGGGATCTAAAAAAGAAGTAGTACATTAAGTACGTTACAATAAACATGTGGAATATGTACCTAAGCTGCGTCAAATCCTTAGTAGTGGACGCCTCATGGAATACCAAGGTTGCCTTTTGTGTATCTTTTGTTAACGTGCCACCGTTATTGACAAATTCATTCATGTACTTGTTCTGTGCTGCATCAGCAGAAAAGTACGCCACCAATCCATTAAACAATTTACTCTTTTCGTTCTTGCCTTCAGTTTTGACATTCTCTGGAGTATCGTTGATCTCTGTTTTCAATTCAACTTTTAACACCTTCGGCTTTAAGAAATCCTTAATATTTCCTTGGGATGTTGATGCGGCCGCATCTAGTTTAGGCATTTTTCGTGCACTATGTGGTTTTGATGGTGTTGCTTTTTCATCATCATCGGAAGCGTCTTTAGACCTTTTTACCTTTTTTCTGCTGCTAGCCGGTTTTTCTTCTATAGTTGAGTCCTTTTGCGGCGTCTTTTCAAGCTTAAGTTTGTTTTTTAAAGTATTTTCGTCTGAGTCACAATTGGCTAGAAGCAAATCAACATTTACATTTTGCTTAGAGGCTGCATAGAGTTGTTCCAGATGCTCCAAGTCATTCGCTTGCATTGCACTTTTATCGTTTCTTAAGCGGGTTATGCGTGGAAAACGTATAGAGATGCCCGCTGCTGTGTGCGCCTCCGATTGTGTGAACTCAGCACCAGTAATCTCCCAAACGGGCATTTGCTCCGGCACTTTGGCCAGCACATCGGGTACTAGCGATTTTTTACACAGCAGCCAGTTGGGTATTTTGTTTGCGTCGGCGCGATTTGTAAGCTTCTTTAGAGCTTCGTGTATCTCATCGTTGGTTGCATCGTTCAGGCCAGAATGCACCTTAGTGACCGTCTTCCAGAGATGATCGCGTGCATCATAGCAGCCCATGAGAAAGATGCTGAGCACACCACCTTTCTTACCAGAGCCATACCAGGCGCCCAGCACAACCAAATCCGCTGTGTCAGCCATTTTGCCACCAAAAAGATAATCCTTTTTTACTTTAAGCCAGTTGCGCTTGCCCGGCTGATAGGTGCCGCTAGGACTCTTGAGTACGACACCCTCCAGATTAGCCTGCAGCACCTTGGCAGTCATAATGGCCAACTCGTTCTTTGTCTTAAGAAACTCGGATTCTGACAACTGAACATGTGATTTGATAGGCTTAATGTTCTGCTCCAGGATCTCGCGCCGCTTGCAAAACGCACTAAAAGTAAAGAAAGCTTAAGTATTTTATAGTGCTCAAGTAGTTTAAATACTTACAGCTGTGTAAGATCATCGCCGTCATACAATAGGCAATCAAAAACAAATAGACAAACTGATGCATTTGCATAGGTATGCTTTTTGTGCGCTCCGAGCGTTCCAAACGGAAGCAAGGTGCCAGTTTCAGTGTCTACCAGAATGATCTCTGAGTCCAATATCATATCATTGGCACCTGGAAAGGCACGCGGTATGTAATCCTTGAGCTCTTTGATCTTGTGATCCACAACAGGCTTAAGATTTCGACTAAAAAACTTGAATTCGCTGCCCTGTTTGTGTATTTGCACTCTTTCTCCATCGTATTTGATCTCACTGTACAGTCCACCGGGATTCTTTTTGAATGCTTCTTCTACAGACTTGCAGGCATTGGCCAGCATGGGGGAAACAGGCGTCATTACTTGAATACCGCTTGATACCATCTTAGCCTTTTTACCGGTTGCTTTTGCAGTAGCTTTCAACGGTGAGGTCTTATCCTGACTGTTAGCAAATTTTTGCACAATGTCAGCCAGATTACGAGAGGACTGGTACGCCGGATAGGCTTGTGGACCAAATGCGTCTAGTATATGTCTGGCACGTGCATTAATGCGCAAATCTTGTTTGACAAGCCTGATAAACGTACGCAGGTCCAAATCTGTTGCTTGCTTGCACAATGCATGCAGCACCTCCGTTTGCTCATCCTCCTTGGTTCGCTTTTCCAGCTGGCAAAGAAACTTTTCCACTTCATGCAGATAGAGTTTGCTTTGTGTCTGCGGCTTAAGTTTGCCCGAACCGGCAAAGTGTTTGCGTAGTGTTTCCGAAATGTCACCATCTTCAAAAGAAAACTAAATTTAAAAGACTGCACCAACGAAAGTCTACAGAGCTTACCCTGCTCTAGGTCCAGGTGCATTCGTTGCTGATCAACATGCAGAATGCGAGCAAATAACTTTATAAGAGCCTTGTTTTGCAAATTGTAGACGCGTTGCGTGGCGCCTGGTATAAGGAACTGTACCCACTGCAAAGTGTCACCTTGGAAGCCACTGCCACTGCTACCCTTCTTAAAGAAGTGCTCCAGTTTTTCAACTTTTCGCAAGTAACTCGATTCAGCAGCTATTTCATCACAAATGCGTCGAAATGTTTCCAGCTTGTTGTCCTCATTTTGCACCTTGCTGCCCATAGCCCTATTCCAAATACCAGTAGTCCGCCAAACAACACAATTGTTCAACAATCTATTCATAAATTATTGTAAACAATGATGAAATTCCTCTTTGTTTTCAGAGCACTGCCGGCAGACGTACAATTCGCGCGTCAACAAGTCTGGCATCTTTGAATCAAATCAGCTGATGGGCTCATTTATCGGCTCAGCAATAAATAAAAATATCGACTCAGCTGTGGTCGTGCAATGCCGCTACGAATTTGAATCACAGAAGCCAGAGAGAATACAAATAAGGTTTCATGATTTTAATATACCAACTGAAGCAGAGAATTCCAGTCGCTGTCGCGATCAGGATGCACTTCATGTGCTGGGAGAGGTGCGCGGTAAATACGAGACGCAAGAGTTGTTATGCGGCGCCTTTTTGCCCAAACCCCTAATGTCGAACGGGCAGAAGCTTCAGCTGCAATTTGTTGGTAAATATCCGCCGACAATGACCAACAAAGTGCAATATTATGGATTCCGTGCGGAGTATAAGTTTCTCACAAGTGAGCTAGATAAAATACAAGTAAATACAATCTTGTAAGCTTTAAGCTAATAATGTTTTATTTAGATTATGGCATAACATCTGGCGTTCAGCTAGGAAATGAATGCAGTTTTGCTTACAACAGCAGCGAGCGGATTAGTGGCTTATTTCATTCACCAAATTTTCCAGGCTACTATCCGGAGAATGTTGTTTGCAATTACTACTTTTATGGAGCCGATGAACGCATTGTTCTTCGCTTCACATACTTTGATGTCGAAGGCATTAGCACGTTGGTTTTAAAGTAACTTTCAAGTTAAATATAATATCTAATAGATGTCTTATTCAACAGTTGCGAACATCAAACAGCCAGTGATTATGTAGAGTTCTCCAATTTTATGAGTACGGATCGCAAATTTACTAGACACTGTGGCAAACTACCAGACTTTGAGATACGCTCCGATGGACGCTTCTTTCGTGTATCTTTTCATTCCAATGATCGTTTTGTTGCCAACGGTTTCCGCGCTCTCTACACATTTGAACCCGTGATTGCCAAACATACTCTCGCCAATTCGGATGGCACTGGCTCTATGCAAAGTTATTTGTCCAGCGGATCGCGTCATACGCTTAGAATTATTAACATAATATTAACTCTTGTAATCTTCAATTATAACTTTTAAAAAATATGTGCCATTAGTTTTATTAAAATGACCGCTAAGGTTTATATTTTTGTATTATTTGTTTTTATCGTTTTACTCAAGTATCGATATTATATCGGCAACCAAAATAGCTTGATGTGGGAGCACTGTTTTTATAATGTCATTCACCAGCACTGTTTTCAATTACAGCCGCGCAAGTTCTGTTCGTTTTGTCGCACGTTCGGCATTCGTTCATCATTCGCCGAAAGCTTCGCGCGTTAGATTTTGACCGCGCCGCGTTGAATACTCAGTTTTGTTTGTTGGCCATACTAAGGTGGGCTCGTCAGTGTCGTGTGTTCGTACGCTAAGCGTAACAAAAAGTATTAATACCTAGTTATAAGTGTCAACACAATAAACAAGCTACAAGCATAACACCAATAGTTAACACATTAAAAGCAATTCTACGAACATAAGCACAAAATGTTCTCACGACCCAGGTAAGCTTTTAGTTAAGTTCAGGTGGCGATGAGCCCTGGCATCAGGTTGCCAAAGGAATTTTTGCTTGCTTGCAACTATTTTTAATACATTTTGGCAAAATGACGGCTAGAGTATTATGCAATATTGTTTGTCGGGCGACTGCTCCACTCACATCCCAGCTGTTGGTCGGCAGTGACCTAGTCTTTTTTTCTTTCGCGGCAGACGAGTGTGCGCTAAGGCAGGCGATTTTCACCCAACCTATCCGCCTCTCCTTTCGTGCCTCTTGATAGCACTGCGCAGCTTTCGTTTTCGTTGGCACTTACTACGCTCACGTTTTGGCATTGACCTAACTTTTTTTGGTTTTTGCTTGTTCCCAGTTGCGGCTGCAACAGCTGCTTAGGTGCAAAAAGAAGAAATACAACAACTCATTTTTTCTTGTCCTTTTTCGTGTTGCTATCCCACATTGCGTAAGATTTTTGCAGCCCATATGCGCTTTTGACACAATAAAAGCAACCAAAACATATACAAATAACGCACATAACAAATCAGCTGAAAAAATCAATAAAAAACTTACATTATTTATACATGTGTGGGTGTTTGTGTGTGTGTCACATGCATAATTTGTTTTGTGGCTGAATAAGACACCTTCACGTTCATGGACATGGACACAGTTGTCTAAAATATTTCTCTATTATATGCATAATTTTTTTGCTATTTGCCAAATTCTAAAATTATACATACATACATTTACGCATACAACTTTACGCTATTATTTTGATTGTTTCTTTTGCCTTTGCGAGCATTTTTATTTCATTTCTTTATTGTTTCTCTTTTCGTTGCCAAGTTCAAATGTTTCTTGTTGTTGTTGCGCAGCTTCATCTGCTGTCTTTGTCGTTCTTCACCATTTGCTAGTTTCCACATTACAAATTCTAGGGCGAAGGCATATTTGAGTACATTGACTTTGTTTGGTCGGCTAAACCTCATGACTTTTGGATTAACATACATACACACTTTTATGTCACCGTTTGGCACAGTTAGCTTTCATCGGCAGCTTCTAATTAGTTAAGTTTATGCTTGCACACAAACTTATATACTTCGTTTACACTGTGAAAATGAACGTGATATCATTTTGTGATGTGTCATTAAAGCTAAAGCAATGTTGTTAAGTGGTTTTGTCGGTTAATTTTTAATTTAGTACGAAATCATTGTTATTATAATATAGCTTTGCATTGTTTGTGTTTGACGCGTGCAATACTGGGTAATACAAAATACAAGAGATGGGGAAAAAAGCTTTCACATAAAAAAAACGCAATTTGAATTATTTTACATTTGTTGATTATCGTATAAACATAGTTGGAAATATAAACATGCGGAAATATTTATCACATGCACTTACATTTGTATGCGTGATTAGATATACCATATGTATGTATGTACATACAAATTCTATAAACTAAGTGTACATATGTGTGTGTATACGGTGCATATGCGAAATTGTTAAGCACTTGGCACTCATGTGAGCGCTTCTGACGTTAAGCTGTACAAATAGTAACAAAAATGACGAATGATGATAATGATACGATGCCCATACTATGCCATGCCATGCCATACCCCTTACACTCTTCCGATTATTAGCACGCCAAGGCAGGCGGGCAAGCAGCTGAATGGCCGCACGTCACGAGCGCGTGGGGTCCAAAACAGACGCGTCATTAACGAGCTTTTCTAACTGCTTATGCATGGAAGGAAGCTTAGAGGCAATCATAAGTCAAATGCTGGACATAAATGCCATAAATAAATGGTACCCGCATAAAAATGTACATAAACAAAATATAAGTCACAAGGCAGCCGCAATTAGCAGCAATTATGCAAAATCGCTTTAAAAGAACATTTGCAAAAATTCGTTTTGTTATCGTCATATTACTATCGTATCGTTTGAAATCTTATCATGACGCCGAAGCCGATGGTAACGCCGACGCCAACGGCAACGTCGTCAAAAGCAATGCGGCTTAGTTTAGCGTCAATGTGATAAACAACAATCTAGATAGCGCTAGTTTCAAGTGGTTAAATTTAAAACTGTACTGTAAACAAATCAAATCGACGTGTTTCAGTGGCAGCAAACCTAATAAGTTTATATGATTTGAATATGTTTGTTCCTAATAACTGATTGCTATATAAAGTTGCCAGCTGTTTGTTATATGCAAATAATTCTTTATTTTTTCAATTATAAGAGTTTGCCCTAAACTTATATAAACAAGCCCAAGCTGTTATCTCTTTCACTATCTACAAATTTGTTTTGCGATTTGAAGCTTAACATACCCAAAACAAATATAACAGCAAAAACAGCTGACGCTGCCCTTGGACTTGGGTTTCATTTTGATTTGCTCACTTTTTTTTTTGTATTTCTCTAATGCCACCGCGTATCTAATCGGCTGCATCAATTGTCACAATCATTATATAGTTGTATGTTGTTTTTTTTGCAGTTTGTGCGGCAATCTCGGTAAATTGTGCCGCAGCGGCACGGCAGCTGTGACAACAACACCAACAACAGCAGCAGCAAGAACAGGAACAACAACATTGCTGCCTGCATCATCGGCGCTGGCGCTGTATGATGTCCGTGGCTATCATGAGGTTGTTGGCGACATCATTTGCCCCTCGCAGGTGCGCGGCATCGATCACATTCGTGATCCCCGTTTGAATAAGGTAAGGTGCATGCAACTTTTATATGCTTAAACCTACTAATTTACTTCATTATCATTTTCTAAGGGCTTGGCTTTTACTCTGGAGGAGCGTCAGGTATTGGGTATTCATGGACTGCAGCCGGCTCGTTTCAAGACTCAGGAGGAACAATTGCAACTGTGCAAGATTGCCGTCAATCGCTATACGGAACCATTGAACAAGTATCTGTATCTGAGCGATTTGCACGATCGCAACGAGCGTCTGTTCTTTCGTTTCTTGTCCGAGAACATTGAGGATTTGATGCCCATTGTGTATACACCCACCGTAGGATTGGCATGCCAGCGTTTCGGTCTGATCTACAGACGTCCGCACGGTCTGTTTGTCACATTCAACGATCGTGGTCACATCTTCGATGTGATGAAGAACTGGCCAGAGCCAAATGTGCGTGCCATTTGTGTAACGGACGGAGAACGCATTCTGGGCCTGGGTGATCTGGGTGCCTGTGGCATGGGCATTCCAGTTGGTAAACTGGCGCTGTACACAGCACTGGCGGGCATCAAGCCGCATCAGTGCCTGCCCATTGTGGTGGATGTGGGCACCAACAACATTGATCTGCTGGAGGATCCTCTGTATGTGGGTCTGCGACAGAAGCGTGTCGTCGGGCGTGAATATGATGATTTCATCGATGAGTTCATGGAGGCAGTCGTTAAGCGCTATGGCCAGAATACACTTATTCAGTTCGAGGATTTTGGCAATCACAATGCATTTAGATTCCTAGACAAGTATCGTAATACATACTGTACCTTTAACGATGATATTCAGGGAACAGCTGCCGTGGCTGTGGCCGGATTGTATGCCTCCAAGCGTATCACTGGCAAATCCTTCAAGGACTACACTTTCCTATTCGCTGGCGCTGGCGAGGCAGCCATTGGCATTGCTGATCTGGTCGTCAAGGGCATGGTTGCCGAGGGTGTACCTATCGAAGAGGCTTATAGCAGAATATTTATGGTGGATATCGATGGTCTGTTGACCAAGTCGCGCAAGGTGGGCAGCCTGGAGGGCCACAAAGTTAACTATGCTAAGGACATTGAGCCCATGTCCGATCTTGAAGAGATCGTGACGAAAATTAAACCCAGTGTAAGTTTTTTATTTATACATTTTTATTCTATATTTAATGTCTTATTGAACAGGTTCTAATTGGCGCTTCAGCATGTGCTGGTCTCTTCACGCCCAAGATTCTGCGCACCATGGCGGATAACAATGACAGGCCCATCATTTTTGCGCTCTCAAATCCAACCAGCAAGGCGGAATGTACAGCTGAGGAGGCTTATCACAATACGGATGTTAGTTGTTGTCTCTTTTATTTCGTTCTGTATATAACAATTTATTTTTGCAGGCTCGCGTTATCTTCTCATCGGGCTCGCCCTTCCCACCTGTGACCATTGGCGGCAAAACCTACTATCCCGGTCAGGGTAATAATGCCTACATTTTCCCTGGCGTAGGTCTGGGTGTCATATGCACGGGCACACATCATATACCCGATGATATGTTCCTGATTGCCGCCCAGGAGCTGGCCAACTTTGTGGAGCCAACTGATATTGAGCGTGGCTCATTGTATCCACCCCTGCAGAGCATTCGTGATGTCTCCATGAATATTGCCATTGGTGTGACCAAGTGTGCTTATGACAAGGGTATGATGTCTGAATTTTTTTTGCATTGAACTGTATCTTTTAACGATCGTTTTGATGTGTGTTTAGGTCTAGCATCCACATATCCCGAGCCGCAGGACAAGCGCAAGTGGCTGGAAGATCAACTGTATAACTTTAACTATGAGTGCTCGATGCCGGTGACCTGGGCCTGGCCACGCATGCCCTACATCAAGACCCGTGAATTAGTGCCCACCAAACTCTATGGAAAAAAAAGTGATTAACCTTTGTTTTTTCTCTATTTTCTATTTTAGGCGCCGAGAGTCCGCTAATTGCCGCTATTAAATAAGCAAATCGTTCAGTTATCTTGGTTGATCGTTTGATGGCACCTTCTGTATTGCATTCTAACCCACTCTTCGTACTGCTACTTAAAAACAACTACTACTACTTCCAAAGTGAACCACCATCAGCACCAAAAACACACACAAAACTAACCAAATCAATAGGCCAAAAGAATCTTTCTGCAACGGCTCACACACTATTCACATGTTATCTATGCATATGATTAAATCACACGCCACGTTGCTCGTTGCTCGTTGCAAGATCAAGATCAAGGCTATGGGCATTCCAGCTCTATTCTTCTCTCTCTCTTACTCATTGGTGACTTAACTTTAAATCAAAAGAATAAGAAACGCTCAACATTGTTACTTAACTTTAACTCATAATTATTGTTAGTCATAGACTTGAGCTGTAGTAGTTGATAACCAGGCGACGTGTGCGATAGAAAAATTTATTGTATATTCAAGATATATATGTTTATAGTATTATATATGTATTATGTATATAATGGTTTTTGTTTTTAACTTGTATAATATATTATTATGTTTATTTGTATGTGATCGATAATGAAAATGCTACAATGTATGCGATCCCTACTACTTTAACTTTTACTTTTACTTTAACTATACTAACTGCTTTGTTTATGGCTTGATTTTCTTTCCACCAACCAAGTTTAATTGGATTGCTTCTCCTACTTCCCTCTCTCTTTCTTTATATATATATCTGTATATATATATATCTTGCTTTAACTTTCTATACTTTATTTTTATATCTGGCTTTTTCTATAGGTTCAACTAATCCTAACGCTAATGCTAATGATGAAAGTAAGCACTAAGCGCCTAAGTTGCCACAATTAAATTAATTTCTCCTGCTTCCTTAACTCTTGCCTGCTAAAACTGTCCAATTTCAAAAGCAAAATGAACATTTCAAGATTAATTGATTGATATTGATCTATTGCTATATTTCCCTTATTTCGTTGACATACAGAAAACGAAGAACTCCTTTAAACAATTATTCAACCCACACACCGACCGCATAGTTCCATTGGCATATACATACATAGACAGCAGAACGGTGAGATTCTGCACAACCTTAAATGAATGTTAAAGAGCAGCCGTTACAACCTTAACCAATAACTCGGTATCTCGTTAAAGTTAACAATCTAAGTTACAAGTTTTTTTTGATTTACTATAGTGTACAAAACTGTGTATATTTATGACTTTAGCAATGATTATAATTCATTTTTGTTATTGATACATGTCTGATATTTATTAAATACATGGCATACATGTTTTAATTTATTGTTATAAAAAATGCCATTTTTATATTCAACCATCGACAGCCGAAGTGCTGCTAAAGGAACAATAAAATAAAGAACGAAACCAAATCTGGTTTACTGTTTACTTATGTACTTCCCGGTAGAATATTGATATGCAATTAGTTAAATGTTTGTAGAATTTCCCCGCAGCGCATAGCACAGAATATACATGGGAAATTGTTGAGCTATGTGTTATAATGAATAATCATACAATTTCGATGTTTGTTCTCGATATGGAAATGCCCTCAATTCATTCCACAATTTGGCTTTTACTAGTGGGTATTCAACTAGTCTTTATCAGGTACTTGATGGGGAATTTAAGATCAATTGTAGCAACAATTTGTCGCTATCTTTATTTTCAATTCGATTCATTCCATGAAAACAAACCTCTTTGTATATTATATTTGAAATTAAGTAAGTTAGAGTATATAGACTTCGTCATGTTTGGTTTGTAAACGTCAGAACACAACATACTTTTGTTTTAACCTTCTCATTAACAACATTGATTAGCTCTCTGGAGAACTTGTTGAGCTAAGCTCTCAGCTCAAGTTAGATTGTAAACAAACTTCCAACGGATTCTGACTTATCAGTTAGAGCGTTGTTTATTCCGAATAGAAATGCCATAAAATGTTTATATCTATATGTATGAGCCATGCGTAAAACAGAGCAAAGAGTGCCAAACAACTTGAATATAAGCTAGGGGAAACCCAAAGCCATTTGCTCAATGAGAATGCCAAGAGATGAACTGAGATTTCGACTTGATTCTTGCTCTTTGGCTATGAATAGAATTCATATAAAATATGCGCTTGAAGCGCAGTGCTCGCTTAGTAGCACTTGAAACTCAGATCAGATCAAGCCAAGCTGGGTTTCATTTAAGTTTGCCAATAAAATGTTTCGCAGTTGCTTTGTCGTCGCAGTCGTCTGTCTCGTAGCCGCTCGAGCCGCACAAGCAGGTGAGAAAGAAATGTTCCCATCACTTGACTTGTCTAGGCCTGTCAAGCTTGTTGTTTATTAATAAACAATGTATACTCTTGACACTTTACATGTGTGCGTGTGCGTGTGTGTGTGTAGCCTATGCCGATGAATGTAGCACTCCGAATGGCGTTGCGGGCCAGTGTATGCCATTTTCCTCCTGTACGGACATTGAGCAGAATCTCTTGGCAGTCAAAAAGTCTGGTGAGCGTGTGACACCCGAATATGCTAGCTATTTGCAGAAGGCAGCTTGCGGCGAGTTTGATGGAGTGGTAAATACTTCAGTTAAAACTAATCTTAACTAAATCAACAATATTAATGTACGTTTTCCATTGTTTAGCGTCATTTTTGCTGCCCATTGCAACAGATTCAGCATAACTCCAAGGTCATGGAACAGTTTGAGAGCTCAAATTTCAGTTGCGGCTCCATACTTAACCAGCGTATAGCCAATGGAAATGAGGTGCAGCTCTCCTCCAGACCTTGGATGGCCTTGCTACGCTATCAGAGCTTGGGACAATCTCGTTTCCTTTGCGGCGGCACACTTATCTCAAATCGTATGTCTATATTGAGTTTGTTTCAAGTTCAAAGCTAATGATTGTGATTTTTACTTTTAGGTTACATTTTGACTGCCGCGCATTGCGTTCATGATTTGCAGGATTCACTGTAAGCATGGTGTAAGCAAAAGAATTGTTAACCTTACTAACTTTAACCTGTTTAGCTATGAGATTCGTTTGGGTGAGCATCGCATTTCCACGGAGATGGATTGCCGACAGCAAGGACGCAGGCAGAAGTGTGCGCCACCTGTCAAGGATTTGGGCATTGAGAAGTTCATAATACATGAGAAATACGATGCCAAGCGTATATTCCATGACATTGCCCTGCTGCGTCTCAACGAAACCGTTCAGTTTCAAAGTAAGTTTAGATTTCACTAATCCTTTAAACTTTTCATTAAAGATTTGATCGTTTTCAGAGCACATCAAACCCATTTGCCTGCCAATCAGTCCGGAACTGAAGAAACAATCTGAATCGCTAGCCAACTACTTTGTCACCGGCTGGGGCACCACAGAGAATGGCTCCTCCTCCGATGTTCTGCTGCAGGCTAGTGTGCCCATCATGTCACGATCCTTCTGTTCGCAGGCCTATCGTCGCGAGGTGCCACAAACCCAGCTCTGTGTGGGTGGCGGTGATCTGCAGGACTCCTGCAAAGGTGACTCGGGCGGACCCCTGCAGGCACCTGCTCTCTACCTGGATGAGTATAAGCTGCGCATGGTTGAGTTTGGCATTGTTAGCATGGGCGTCACATCTTGTGGACAGATCAGTTTGCCAGGTCTGTACACCAATGTCGCTGAATATGTGCAGTGGATAACGGATAGCATGGCCAGAAATGGACTTTAATAGTTATAGTATTATTCACTTTAATATTCTCACGTACTGAAGCCTTTTCTTTGTGTTCATTACACTCTGTTTAGGTACGCAAATGAATAAACTTTCTACTGGCTTTAAAATTAAAATTCTTGCAGTTTTATATTCAGTTAATAAAAAATGTATATAGAAATGTATATTTATTAACGGCTTGCCGTTCATGCAATAAAACATTAAAGGTTGCTGCATTGGCTAAATTTTCTTACTTAAAACTAATGCATACTTGTGGGCATGTAACTAAAACAGGCTACATGCAAGAGGTTTGTATATCGGGTGCGCTTCGTTGATTCTCAACGGTTGTTATCTGAACGCTCAACGCTCGGTGAGTTACGTTGGCGAACGCTACTCTGTTGCGCAACCTGTTGAGTCATTCAAAAATGCTCAACAGATGGCGCAATTGTATTCTAAGCTGCTGCTAGAGGTCGCTCTTGTAAGTTGTAACGCATCTTAAAATCTAAATTAAAATTCTATTTTAAATTAATCTTCTCTGAGCAAAGCAGAGCTGGCTGTTTATTTTTTTAAGCAGCTAGAAGCTGTACTGTATATTAAAGGCAACTCAGTTTTAATCAGCCAAAAAACTTGAGATAATTTACTTAATGCGACTTTGACTGTATAAAGAGTATAATAAGTATGTATGCTCTTTTCCTTTTGAAAAACAAACACGTCGCACATTTAAACAAATTAAATGTAAACACTTCGTACACCATCTTCAGATTCCCAAAAAACATTAGTGGCCACTTACACACACACACACACACACTCGCACACGTATGCACATTTATTTGCACAATATGAGTTAAACATAAATACACAAAATTCGAGACTAAACAACATAACAAGCATTGACAACACCAACAAAAAGTGGGTGCTAAAGCAAGAGCATAAGTCACGCCTCTAATCTTAAGTTTTCACTCGGCTGGTGAGAGCAAAGTTTCTATAGGCAAGAAAAACATTTTCAATTTAAATGCAAAAGCAATATACAATTTTTTAATTTTATACTTTTATTTTTCGTTTTTCTTGTTGTTGCACAACAAAAAAGTTGGTTAAAGTTTTTGATGTTGTCTAAGTACAATTTGTAAATAAATTTAAACATATATATACCATATAGCTAGGTAAGTTTATGAAAATGTTTGTGATTTGTTGGCTGTTTAAAATTAAAGAAAGCTTTTAGCTTGGAACAATAGTTTTTAATATAATGTAAGCTCAGATATAGCTTGTACTTAATCCTTGTCAATATGGCATTCGTATAAGACACAAACAAACTTTGCTTAATTGTCAGGCATTCAAATTCAGCTGCGTACACATTCAAACAGATAAGAGCAGCAGCAGCAGTCTCGACAAGTTTTGAACTGTATAGGATGGTTTTTGCTTTCTCAGATGAAAGTTTTTTGGGGTTATCTTTTCGTCGCACTAATTGCAGAAGAATGCACGGAGGCGTAAAGGATTTGCTTGGCTATGCTTCAAGCAAAGCAGATGGTTTCTGCCTGCTGCTAGCTGCCTGCAACAGACTCACAGTGGCGCACTTATTGGCGGCGTTAATTAAAAGCATCTCAAGTCACAGAAACTAATAAAAGCCAAACAATTTTTGAATCACGACTTTTAAGCTTCTGCCGCGATGTTCCTTCCTTTCCTTTTCCTTTTGCCACTTTCTGCAATTCCATATGGCGCTGGCATTGTCGATTTCTCTGTTGCAAAAGCGATGAAAGCAACAAAGAAAGAAAAAATGAAAGGAACAAAAAACGTATACGAGCGAATTGTGGTCGCGGTTGCGCCATGCCAGTTGGCCAAAGGCATCTTTGTTTTAACTGGTTGTTGTTGTTGTTGCAGCCTGGGGTGGTATGCGGACTAGTGAGAAGCGGTCGTCCTTGTTGTCGTCGTCGTCTATGTAGATGGCTTGCTTTGTTGTTTGCCTGATTGCATGTTTGTGTTATTGTATTTGTTGCTGTTGTTTTTTGTTTTTGTTTTTGTTTTCGCTTTGCAGCCGAGCGGACAAGACTGGAAGCATAGCCATAACTGCCCTTTGCCAGCCCCCTTTAACCCCTTGTGTGTGTGTGTGTGTTTGTTTTCCATTACAACATATTGTTGCTGCCGTGCACTTGCCACATTAAGGCCGAACGGACATATAGACGGAGTGGAGCGGAGTCGAGTAGAGTTGTGCAACAGCCGGCGCCATAATATTGACACTAGCGAATTGTTTTTGCTCTTTACGCGTTCTCCACGCCACTGGGCGTAAAACCCAAATTAATGAAACTTAAAAACAGCCAACACATACAAACAAAACAAACAACTCACAACAATGTTATTTTCTGGTGTTGCTAACTAAATAAATGCCATTTCTCATACGGTATGCCAAATGAGTTACAGCTCCCAACTAACTATTAAATGGCATATCAGCGTGGCAATTACTCATTTGGGGTAGATAGCATATGGGAAGTGATTGATGCACTTCATAAAAGCAAACATATTGCATTGCATACACTTTAGTTGCATCTCAAAATACCTTGCATTTGCCTGCAACTGTAACTTTAATTAGTTGCATTTTGTGCAACACATGTATTATCTGTTGCAGCAAGGCGCATAAATGTTACTCATATTGAACATTTGTTTCGTTTTCAATATTATTAAAATACATTTCCAAAAAATTTCTTATTTAAATTGCGATTCGAATTTTTTGGTAACCATTCATTAGGTACAATTCAAATGGATGTGTTGCTAAAGTAGTTTTCTCATTTAAACTTTCCTTACCTTCCTTGCACTTGGGCATGGAAATATTAAAAGATCCAACATACATATATGGTTGGTAATTTGGAAAAGAATTTACATTACGTAGATGCATCTACACACATGACTCCAGAGGAGCAGTGCAAGAAAGTGTCCCAGTGCACATGCACTTTATAAACGATTGAAGTAAATAATGTTTTAAATGAATTATTCACAGAGTCCGAAAAAATGATGACGGTGTGGCAAAAGCAGACACAGGCCAAGGATCTTACTCTCTCTTGTTCTTGCTTTCTTACTTCGTTACTCCTTGGCTGTTGGTTCATATTTTGCGAGGCGTTCTTTGGTAAAATTACTTATTCAAACTTTTTGGCTTTTATTGTAAATTTCCGAATGCAATGGCTGCGGCAAAGGATAAAACATTTGTGCGTTGTCGTCTCCTCTCTCTCTCTTTCTCTCTCTCTCTCTCTCTCTCTCTCTCTTTCCTACCCTCCCTTTATTTGTCTGTGTCTTTTATTCTGTTTGTGTCGATTCGAACATTTGCATACAGAATTTAAATTATATTGTCCGTTTCATGCTCTGACACTTATGAGACAAAATGAAATAAAAGATGACTCCAGCGGCAACAAAAGCACCGCAAATAACAGGAAGGTAGCAAGGATGCGACACACACAATCAGAAACGAACACACACTGGCAAAAAAGACGACAAACAAACAAACAAATAAACATCACCTCGAACTGACACCGCTGGCGGCTGTATTGGTGGTTCAAGTTTTCGCATATGCCGAACACTCAACCACAGAAACTCAAACACACACACACTCATTGAATGCGCTTTAATATTTCAAAAGCTTTAATGAAAACGTTTTGCTTTCCTCAACTGTCGTTTGCCTTTTCAATTTGCAACGCCGCACACAAGACGGCTGCTTCTTATAGAGAACGTATACATACTATATACAAATATATATATGTAAATGTATATAATACATATGTACACATATGCATAAGCGAAGCAAGAACATGCGGTACACACACACACACACACACACACACACGAACAGGTGTGCGTAAAGTTTATGAAATGAATAAAAATTGTCGCATTCTGTAAACCGCCGAATTGAGTGCATTCTGTGTGCCTCTCGGCTCCAAAATTAGTTTCAAGGGTCTTCTTTGGAACTTTGACATTGCGATTGCAGAAAAATGTAAAATTTAAGTACAGTTTTTGGCAATGGCATTGGAGGGGAGGTGAAGACCCCTTCATGCGCACAATAATAAGCACCTTGGGAAATTCGTACAAAAAAAAACAACGAAAAACAAATACTTATTTAAGTTTTTCAAACTGAAAATATTGAAAAAGTCAATTTAGTTTTCATGTCTGGCATATCAAAATAACCTCTGAGCCTCAGAGAAGTTCAAAGTTTATTTTTTTTATATACATATATATATATATGTATATGTTTATGCAGGAAACAAGCAAGCGACCGAAACAAGTTTAAAGAATATTTTACAGTCGAGTGCATTTGAAACCCCAAAGACCAAAAATAAATACGATTACCGCAACGGAACCAACCACCACAATCATCTAACCATCATCACCAGCAACAACAAAAACAACAACAACAGCCACACCGTCAAGCAGCAGGTTACAGATAGAATGCGGCACCCATAACCCAAACTCCCCACTGGTCTAGAGAGAGAGAAAGAGAGAGAGACAGGGAGAGAAAGAGGTTGTGTTTGTCTATCTATTTGGGCCATTGTTGCGTTGACATGCCGCAGGCTTCTTCTGGTCATTTTGTCCTCGATTTACGTTTTCAAAAACAATTTTCTCTCCTAATGATGAGACGGTCGCTTCCGATTCGCTTACCAGCTCGTTTTTAGTCGACTTTTCGTATCTTCTTAGGCCACTTTTATAGTGACCCCCTACCCCAACCCGATCCCCTCCCAAAAAAAAGGCAATTTAATCCTTAGCTTAGCCCCATCTTCTTTCCTGGCTCAGCATTTGGATGCCCTTTATCGATAAAAATTGTGTGTGCATTGAAAGGGGTATAACAACAGCGAGAATGCAAGATGTTAGCTGAGAATTAGTGTGATAAATGTGTATATTTTTTTGGGCCTGAAACCAAAATAACTTTAAAATTATTGATTATTACTCTTACTCTTTTAGTATAAAAACATAGAGTATATTTAAGCCGCATCGTTCGCATTTTTGTCTTTACTTTTATGGAACATCACATAGACACGATTTGTTGTTGTTGTTTCTTGGTAGTAGTATACCAATTACTATATTGTCTGTGGCCATGTGTGTTTGTGTTTGAATCTCTCATTTTGATGGGTGAGTTGGGCATTTCCATTTTCATTTCCATTCAGAAGACAGAGACTATTATTGTTCAACGAAACATAACTGATTTAATATTGGATATGACAGCGGAATGGCCCAAGCCAAAGGGCAACTTGATTTCTATAACAAATTAGTTCATTCTGTTATTGCGTCCAGACGACGCAGCCAACATTATTTGTGTGCTCAATCTTCTCACAACAATTTATGCGAACTGCGTATGACCTTCCATTTGGCCATACCCACTCTCTGGAGGCATCTTTCAGAGCAGCTTTCAAATTGAGTTGTTCAACGACATCAAAGTTTATTAATATTGTGGTGGCGCCAGACCATATCTCTCTCTCCCTGCCATGGCAACCGAATCGGAATCTGAACTGTATCTTCTACCATGCTGTGTTAATTATTGCATTAAACAATACCGAGTTCACCACATTTCTGAACATGTTGTAATTACCTACACAGAAAAGTATACTTAATACATTATGTATACGTATAGACGCGTACATGCTTTAATATGAGAAGATGGGGCTAAGCTAAGGATTAAATTGCCTTTTTTTTGGGAGGGGATCGGGTTGGGGTAGGGGGTCACTATAAAAGTGGCCTAAGAAGATACGAAAAGTCGACTAAAAACGAGCTGGTAAGCGAATCGGAAGCGACCGTCTCATCATTAGGAGAGAAAATTGTTTTTGAAAACGTAAATCGAGGACAAAATGACCAGAAGAAGCCTGCGGCATGTCAACGCAACAATGGCCCAAATAGATAGACAAACACAACCTCTTTCTCTCCCTGTCTCTCTCTCTCTCTCTCTCTCTCTAGACCAGTGGGGAGTTTGGGTTATGGGTGCCGCATTCTATCTGTAACCTGCTGCTTGACGGTGTGGCTGTTGTTGTTGTTTTTGTTGTTGCTGGTGATGATGGTTAGATGATTGTGGTGGTTGGTTCCGTTGCGGTAATCGTATTTATTTTTGGTCTTTGGGGTTTCAAATGCACTCGACTGTAAAATATTCTTTAAACTTGTTTCGGTCGCTTGCTTGTTTCCTGCATAAACATATACATATATATATATATGTATATAAAAAAAATAAACTTTGAACTTCTCTGAGGCTCAGAGGTTATTTTGATATGCCAGACATGAAAACTAAATTGACTTTTTCAATATTTTCAGTTTGAAAAACTTAAATAAGTATTTGTTTTTCGTTGTTTTTTTTTGTACGAATTTCCCAAGGTGCTTATTATTGTGCGCATGAAGGGGTCTTCACCTCCCCTCCAATGCCATTGCCAAAAACTGTACTTAAATTTTACATTTTTCTGCAATCGCAATGTCAAAGTTCCAAAGAAGACCCTTGAAACTAATTTTGGAGCCGAGAGGCACACAAAATGCACTCAATTCGGCGGTTTACAGAATGCGACAATTTTTATTCATTTCATAAACTTTACGCACACCTGTTCGTGTGTGTGTGTGTGTGTGTGTACCGCATGTTCTTGCTTCGCTTATGCATATGTGTACATATGTATTATATACATTTACATATATATATTTGTATATAGTATGTATACGTTCTCTATAAGAAGCAGCCGTCTTGTGTGCGGCGTTGCAAATTGAAAAGGCAAACGACAGTTGAGGAAAGCAAAACGTTTTCATTAAAGCTTTTGAAATATTAAAGCGCATTCAATGAGTGTGTGTGTGTTTGAGTTTCTGTGGTTGAGTGTTCGGCATATGCGAAAACTTGAACCACCAATACAGCCGCCAGCGGTGTCAGTTCGAGGTGATGTTTATTTGTTTGTTTGTTTGTCGTCTTTTTTGCCAGTGTGTGTTCGTTTCTGATTGTGTGTGTCGCATCCTTGCTACCTTCCTGTTATTTGCGGTGCTTTTGTTGCCGCTGGAGTCATCTTTTATTTCATTTTGTCTCATAAGTGTCAGAGCATGAAACGGACAATATAATTTAAATTCTGTATGCAAATGTTCGAATCGACACAAACAGAATAAAAGAAACACACAAATAAAGGGAGGGTAGGCAAGAGAGAGAGAGAGAGAGAGAGAGAGAGAGAAAGAGAGAGAGAGGAGACGACAACGCACAAATGTTTTATCCTTTGCCGCAGCCATTGCATTCGGAAATTTACAATAAAAGCCAAAAAGTTTGAATAAGTAATTTTACCAAAGAACGCCTCGCAAAATATGAACCAACAGCCAAGGAGTAACGAAGTAAGAAAGCAAGAACAAGAGAGAGTAAGATCCTTGGCCTGTGTCTGCTTTTGCCACACCGTCATCATTTTTTCGGACTCTGTGAATAATTCATTTAAAACATTATTTACTTCAATCGTTTATAAAGTGCATGTGCACTGGGACACTTTCTTGCACTGCTCCTCTGGAGTCATGTGTGTAGATGCATCTACGTAATGTAAATTCTTTTCCAAATTACCAACCATATATGTATGTTGGATCTTTTAATATTTCCATGCCCAAGTGCAAGGAAGGTAAGGAAAGTTTAAATGAGAAAACTACTTTAGCAACACATCCATTTGAATTGTACCTAATGAATGGTTACCAATAAAATTCGAATCGCAATCTAAATAAGAAATTTTTTGGAAATGTATTTTAATAATATTGAAAACGAAAAAAATGTTCAATATGAGTAACATTTATGCGCCTTGCTGACAGATAAATACAGATAATACATGTGTTGCACAAAAAGGAACTAATTAAAGTTACAGTTGCAGGCAAATGCAAGGTATTTTGAGATGCAACCAAAGTGTATGCAATGCAATATGTTTGCTTTTATGAAGTGCATCAATCACTTCCCATATGCTATCTACCCCAAATGAGTAATTGCAACGCTGATATGCCATTTAATAGTTAGTTGGGAGCTGTAACTCATTTGGCATACCGTATGAGAAATGGCATTTATTTAGTTAGCAACACCAGAAAATAACATTGTTGTGAGTTGTTTGTTTTGTTTGTATGTGTTGGCTGTTTTTAAGTTTCATTAATTTGGGTTTTACGCCCAGTGGCGTGGAGAACGCGTAAAGAGCAAAAACAATTCGCTAGTGTCAATATTATGGCGCCGGCTGTTGCACAACTCTACTCGACTCCGCTCCACTCCGTCTATATGTCCGTTCGGCCTTAATGTGGCAAGTGCACGGCAGCAACAATATGTTGTAATGGAAAACAAACACACACACACACACACACAAGGGGTTAAAGGGGCTGGCAAAGGGCAGTTATGGCTATGCTTCCAGTCTTGTCCGCTCGGCTGCAAAGCGAAAACAAAAACAAAAACAAAAAACAACAGCAACAAATACAATAACACAAACATGCAATCAGGCAAACAACAAAGCAAGCCATCTACATAGACGACGACGACAACGAGGACGACCACTTCTTACTAGTCCGCATACCACCCCAGGCTGCAACAACAACAACAACCAGTTAAAACAAAGATGCCTTTGGCCAACTGGCATGGCGCAACCGCGACCACAATTCGCTCGTATACGTTTTTTTTTCCTTTCATTTTTTCTTTCTTTGTTGCTTTCATCGCTTTTGCAACAGAGAAATCGACAATGCCAGCGCCATATGGAATTGCAGAAAGTGGCAAAAGGAAAAGGAAAGGAAGGAATATCGCGGCAGAAGCTTAAAAGTCGTGATTCAAAAATTGTTTGGCTTTTATTAGTTTCTGTGACTTGAGATGCTTTTAATTAACGCCGCCAATAAGTGCGCCACTGTGAGTCTGTTGCAGGCAGCTAGCAGCAGGCAGAAACCATCTGCTTTGCTTGAAGCATAGCCAAGCAAATCCTTTACGCCTCCGTGCATTCTTCTGCAATTAGTGCGACGAAAAGATAACCCCAAAAAACTTTCATCTGAGAAAGCAAAAACCATCCTATACAGTTCAAAACTTGTCGAGACTGCTGCTGCTGCTCTTATCTGTTTGAATGTGTACGCAGCTGAATTTGAATGCCTGACAATTAAGCAAAGTTTGTTTGTGTCTTATACGAATGCCATATTGACAAGGATTAAGTACAAGCTATATCTGAGCTTACATTATATTAAAAACTATTGTTCCAAGCTAAAAGCTTTCTTTAATTTTAAACAGCCAACAAATCACAAACATTTTCATAAACTTACCTAGCTATATGGTATATATATGTTTAAATTTATTTACAAATTGTACTTAGACAACATCAAAAACTTTAACCAACTTTTTTGTTGTGCAACAACAAGAAAAACGAAAAATAAAAGTATAAAATTAAAAAATTGTATATTGCTTTTGCATTTAAATTGAAAATGTTTTTCTTGCCTATAGAAACGTTGCTCTCACCAGCCGAGTGAAAACTTAAGATTAGAGGCGTGACTTATGCTCTTGCTTTAGCACCCACTTTTTGTTGGTGTTGTCAATGCTTGTTATGTTGTTTAGTCTCGAATTTTGTGTATTTATGTTTAACTCATATTGTGCAAATAAATGTGCATACGTGTGCGAGTGTGTGTGTGTGTGTGTGTAAGTGGCCACTAATGTTTTTTGGGAATCTGAAGATGGTGTACGAAGTGTTTACATTTAATTTGTTTAAATGTGCGACGTGTTTGTTTTTCAAAAGGAAAAGAGCATACATACTTATTATACTCTTTATACAGTCAAAGTCGCATTAAGTAAATTATCTCAAGTTTTTTGGCTGATTAAAACTGAGTTGCCTTTAATATACAGTACAGCTTCTAGCTGCTTAAAAAAATAAACAGCCAGCTCTGCTTTGCTCAGAGAAGATTAATTTAAAAAAGAATTTTAATTTAGATTTTAAGATGCGTTACAACTTACAAGAGCGACCTCTAGCAGCAGCTTAGAATACAATTGCGCCATCTGTTGAGCATTTTTGAATGACTCAACAGGTTGCACAACAGAGTAGCGTTCGCAAACGTAACTCACCGAGCGTTGAGCGTTCAGATAACAACCGTTGAGAATCAACGAAGCGCACCCGATATACAAACCTCTTGCATGTAGCCTGTTTTAGTTACATGCCCACAAGTATGCATTAGTTTTAAGTAAGAAAATTTAGCCAATGCAGCAACCTTTAATGTTTTATTGCATGAACGGCAAGCCGTTAATAAATATACATTTCTATATACATTTTTTATTAACTGAATATAAAACTGCAAGAATTTGAATTTTAAAGCCAGTAGAAAGTTTATTCATTTGCGAACCTAAACAGAGTGTAATGAACACAAAGAAAAGGCTTCAGTACGTGAGAATATTACAGTGAATAATACTATAACTATTAAAGTCCATTTCTGGCCATGCTATCCGTTATCCACTGCACATATTCAGCGACATTGGTGTACAGACCTGGCAAACTGATCTGTCCACAAGATGTGACGCCCATGCTAACAATGCCAAACTCAACCATGCGCAGCTTATACTCATCCAGGTAGAGAGCAGGTGCCTGCAGGGGTCCGCCCGAGTCACCTTTGCAGGAGTCCTGCAGATCACCGCCACCCACACAGAGCTGGGTTTGTGGCACCTCGCGACGATAGGCCTGCGAACAGAAGGATCGTGACATGATGGGCACACTAGCCTGCAGCAGAACATCGGAGGAGGAGCCATTCTCTGTGGTGCCCCAGCCGGTGACAAAGTAGTTGGCTAGCGATTCAGATTGTTTCTTCAGTTCCGGACTGATTGGCAGGCAAATGGGTTTGATGTGCTCTGAAAACGATCAAATCTTTAATGAAAATTTTAATGGATTAGTGAAATCTAAACTTACTTTGAAACTCAACGGTTTCATTGAGACGCAGCAGGGCAATGTCATGGAATATACGCTTGGCATCGTATTTCTCATGAATTATGAACTTCTCAATGCCCAAATCCTTGACAGGTGGCGCACACTTCTGCCTGCGTCCTTGCTGTCGGCAATCCATCTCCGTGGAAATGCGATGCTCACCCAAACGAATCTCATAGCTAAACAGATTAAAGTTAGTAAGGTTAACAATTCTTTTGCTTACACCATGCTTACAGTGAATCCTGCAAATCATGAATGCAATGCGCGGCAGTCAAAATGTAACCTAAAAATAAAAATCACAATCATTAGCTTTGAACTTGAATCAAACTCAATATAGACATACGATTTGAGATAAGTGTGCCGCCGCAAAGGAAACGAGATTGTCCCAAGCTCTGATAGCGTAGCAAGGCCATCCAAGGTCTGGAGGAGAGCTGCACCTCATTTCCATTGGCTATACGCTGGTTAAGTATGGAGCCGCAACTGAAATTTGAGCTCTCAAACAGTTTCATGACCTTGGAGTTATGCTGAATCTGTTGCAATGGGCAGCAAAAATGACGCTAAACAATGGAAAACGTACATTAATATTGTTGATTTAGTTAAAATTAGTTTTAACTGAAGTATTTACCACTCCATCAAACTCGCCGCAAGCTGCCTTCTGCAAATAGCTAGCATATTCGGGTGTCACACGCTCACCAGACTTTTTGACTGCCAAGAGATTCTGCTCAATGTCCGTACAGGAGGAAAATGGCATACACTGGCCCGCAACGCCATTCGGAGTGCTACATTCATCGGCATAGGCTACACACACACACGCACACGCACACATGTAAAGTGTCAAGAGTATACATTGTTTATTAATAAACAACAAGCTTGACAGGCCGAGACAAGTCAAGTGATGGGAACATTTCTTTCTCACCTGCTTGTGCGGCTCGAGCGGCTACGAGACAGACGACTGCGACGACAAAGCAACTGCGAAACATTTTATTGGCAAACTTAAATGAAACCCAGCTTGGCTTGATCTGATCTGAGTTTCAAGTGCTACTAAGCGAGCACTGCGCTTCAAGCGCATATTTTATATGAGTTCTATTCATAGCCAAAGAGCAAGAATCAAGTCGAAATCTCAGTTCATCTCTTGGCATTCTCATTGAGCAAATGGCTTTGGGTTTCCCCTAGCTTATATTCAAGTTGTTTGGCGCTCTTTGCTCTGTTTTACGCATGGCTCATACATATAGATATAAACATTTTATGGCATTTCTATTCGGAATAAACAACGCTCTAACTGATAAGTCAGAATCCGTTGGGAGTTTGTTTACAATCTAACTTGAGCTGAGAGCTTAGCTCAACAAGTTCTCCAGAGAGCTAATCAATGTTGTTAATGAGAAGGTTAAAACAAAAGTATGTTGTGTTCTGACGTTTACAAACCAAACATGACGAAGTCTATATACTCTAACTTACTTAATTTCAAATACAATATACAAAGAGGTTTGTTTTCATGGAATGAATCGAATTGAAAATAAAGATAGCGACAAATTGTTGCTTACATTGATCTTAAATTCCCCATCAAGTACCTGTAAAGACTAGAAGGGTATACAACTAGTAAAAGCCAAATTGTGGAATGAATTGAGGGCATTTCCATATCGAGAACAAACATCGAAATTGTGCTATGCGCTGCGGGGAAATTCTACAAACATTTAACTAATTGCATATCAATATTCTACCGGGAAGTACATAAGTAAACAGTAAACCAGATTTGGTTTCGTTCTGTATTTTATTGTTCCTTTAGCAGCACTTCGACTGCCGATGGTTGAATATAAAAATGGCATTTTTTATAACAATAAATTAAAACATGTATGCTATGTATTTAATAAATATCAGACATGTATCAATAACAAAAATGAATTATAATCATTGCTAAAGTCATAAATATACACAGTTTTGTATACTATAGTAAATCAAAAAAAACTTGTAACTTAGATTGTTAACTTTAACGAGATACCGAGTTATTGGTTAAGGTTGTAACGGCTGCTCTTTAACATTCATTTAAGGTTGTGCAGAATCTCACCGTTCTGCTGTCTATGTATGTATATGCCAATGGAACTATGCGGTCGGTGTGTGGGTTGAATAATTGTTTAAAGGAGTTCTTCGTTTTCTGTATGTCAACGAAATAAGGGAAATATAGCAATAGATCAATATCAATCAATTAATCTTGAAATGTTCATTTTGCTTTTGAAATTGGACAGTTTTAGCAGGCAAGAGTTAAGGAAGCAGGAGAAATTAATTTAATTGTGGCAACTTAGGCGCTTAGTGCTTACTTTCATCATTAGCATTAGCGTTAGGATTAGTTGAACCTATAGAAAAAGCAAGATATAAAAATAAAGTATAGAAAGTTAAAGCAAGATATATATATATACAGATATATATATAAAGAAAGAGAGAGGGAAGTAGGAGAAGCAATCCAATTAAACTTGGTTGGTGGAAAGAAAATTAAGCCATAAACAAAGCAGTTAGTATAGTTAAAGTAAAAGTTAAAGTAGTAGGGATCGCATACATTGTAGCATTTTCATTATCGATCACATACAAATAAACATAATAATATATTATACAAGTTAAAAACAAAAACCATTATATACATAATACATATATAATACTATAAACATATATATCTTGAATATACAATAAATTTTTCTATCGCACACGTCGCCTGGTTATCAACTACTACAGCTCAAGTCTATGACTAACAATAATTATGAGTTAAAGTTAAGTAACAATGTTGAGCGTTTTTTATTCTTTTGATTTAAAGTTTAGTCACCAATGAGTAAGAGAGAGAGAGAGAAGAATAGAGCTGGAATGCCCATAGCCTTGATCTTGATCTTGCAACGAGCAACGAGCAACGTGGCGTGTGATTTAATCATATACATAGATAACATGTGAATAGTGTGTGAGCCGTTGCAGAAAGATTCTTTTGGCCTATTGATTTGGTTAGTTTTGTGTGTGTTTTTTGGTGCTGATGGTGGTTCACTTTGGAAGTAGTAGTAGTTGTTTTTAAGTAGCAGTACGAAGAGTGGGTTAGAATGCAATACAGAAGGTGCCATCAAACGATCAACCAAGATAACTGAACGATTTGCTTATTTAATAGCGGCAATTAGCGGACTCTCGGCGCCTAAAATAGAAAATAGAGAAAAAACAAAGGTTAATCACTTTTTTTTCCATAGAGTTTGGTGGGCACTAATTCACGGGTCTTGATGTAGGGCATGCGTGGCCAGGCCCAGGTCACCGGCATCGAGCACTCATAGTTAAAGTTATACAGTTGATCTTCCAGCCACTTGCGCTTGTCCTGCGGCTCGGGATATGTGGATGCTAGACCTTAACACACATCAAAACGATCGTTAAAAGATAAAGTTCAATGCAAAAAAATTCAGACATCATACCCTTGTCATAAGCACACTTGGTCACACCAATGGCAATATTCATGGAGACATCACGAATGCTCTGCAGGGGTGGATACAATGAGCCACGCTCAATATCAGTTGGCTCCACAAAGTTGGCCAGCTCCTGGGCGGCAATCAGGAACATATCATCGGGTATATGATGTGTGCCCGTGCATATGACACCCAGACCTACGCCAGGGAAAATGTAGGCATTATTACCCTGACCGGGATAGTAGGTTTTGCCGCCAATGGTCACAGGTGGGAAGGGCGAGCCCGATGAGAAGATAACGCGAGCCTGCAAAAATAAATTGTTATATACAGAACGAAACATAAAGAGACAACAACTAACATCCGTATTGTGATAAGCCTCCTCAGCTGTACATTCCGCCTTGCTGGTTGGATTTGAGAGCGCAAAAATGATGGGCCTGTCATTGTTATCCGCCATGGTGCGCAGAATCTTGGGCGTGAAGAGACCAGCACATGCTGAAGCGCCAATTAGAACCTGTTCAATAAGACATTAAATATAGAATAAAAATGTATAAATAAAAAACTTACACTGGGTTTAATTTTCGTCACGATCTCTTCAAGATCGGACATGGGCTCAATGTCCTTAGCATAGTTAACTTTGTGGCCCTCCAGGCTGCCCACCTTGCGCGACTTGGTCAACAGACCATCGATATCCACCATAAATATTCTGCTATAAGCCTCTTCGATAGGTACACCCTCGGCAACCATGCCCTTGACGACCAGATCAGCAATGCCAATGGCTGCCTCGCCAGCGCCAGCGAATAGGAAAGTGTAGTCCTTGAAGGATTTGCCAGTGATACGCTTGGAGGCATACAATCCGGCCACAGCCACGGCAGCTGTTCCCTGAATATCATCGTTAAAGGTACAGTATGTATTACGATACTTGTCTAGGAATCTAAATGCATTGTGATTGCCAAAGTCCTCGAACTGAATAAGTGTATTCTGGCCATAGCGCTTAACGACTGCCTCCATGAACTCATCGATGAAATCATCATATTCACGCCCGACGACACGCTTCTGTCGCAGACCCACATACAGAGGATCCTCCAGCAGATCAATGTTGTTGGTGCCCACATCCACCACAATGGGCAGGCACTGATGCGGCTTGATGCCCGCCAGTGCTGTGTACAGCGCCAGTTTACCAACTGGAATGCCCATGCCACAGGCACCCAGATCACCCAGGCCCAGAATGCGTTCTCCGTCCGTTACACAAATGGCACGCACATTTGGCTCTGGCCAGTTCTTCATCACATCGAAGATGTGACCACGATCGTTGAATGTGACAAACAGACCGTGCGGACGTCTGTAGATCAGACCGAAACGCTGGCATGCCAATCCTACGGTGGGTGTATACACAATGGGCATCAAATCCTCAATGTTCTCGGACAAGAAACGAAAGAACAGACGCTCGTTGCGATCGTGCAAATCGCTCAGATACAGATACTTGTTCAATGGTTCCGTATAGCGATTGACGGCAATCTTGCACAGTTGCAATTGTTCCTCCTGAGTCTTGAAACGAGCCGGCTGCAGTCCATGAATACCCAATACCTGACGCTCCTCCAGAGTAAAAGCCAAGCCCTTAGAAAATGATAATGAAGTAAATTAGTAGGTTTAAGCATATAACAGTTGCATGCACCTTACCTTATTCAAACGGGGATCACGAATGTGATCGATGCCGCGCACCTGCGAGGGGCAAATGATGTCGCCAACAACCTCATGATAGCCACGGACATCATACAGCGCCAGCGCCGATGATGCAGGCAGCAATGTTGTTGTTCCTGTTCTTGCTGCTGCTGTTGTTGGTGTTGTTGTCACAGCTGCCGTGCCGCTGCGGTACAATTTACCGAGATTGCCGCACAAACTGCAAAAAAAACAACATACAACTATATAATGATTGTGACAATTGATGCAGCCGATTAGATACGCGGTGGCATTAGAGAAATACAAAAAAAAAAGTGAGCAAATCAAAATAAAACCCAAGTCCAAGGGCAGCGTCAGCTGTTTTTGCTGTTATATTTGTTTTGGGTATGTTAAGCTTCAAATCGCAAAACAAATTTGTAGATAGTGAAAGAGATAACAGCTTGGGCTTGTTTATATAAGTTTAGGGCAAACTCTTATAATTGAAAAAATAAAGAATTATTTGCATATAACAGCTGGCAACTTTATATAGCAATCAGTTATTAGGAACAAACATATTCAAATCATATAAACTTATTAGGTTTGCTGCCACTGAAACACGTCGATTTGATTTGTTTACAGTACAGTTTTGAATTTAACCACTTGAAACTAGCGCTATCTAGATTGTTGTTTATCACATTGACGCTAAACTAAGCCGCATTGCTTTTGACGACGTTGCCGTTGGCGTCGGCGTTACCATCGGCTTCGGCGTCATGATAAGATTTCAAACGATACGATAGTAGTATGACGATAACAAAACGAATTTTTGCAAATGTTCTTTTAAAGCGATTTTGCATAATTGCTGCTAATTGCGGCTGCCTTGTGAGTTATATTTTGTTTATGTACATTTTTATGCGGGTACCATTTATTTATGGCATTTATGTCCAGCATTGGACTTATGATTGCCTCTAAGCTTCCTTCCATGCATAAGCAGTTAGAAAAGCTCGTTAATGACGCTTCTGTTTTGGACCCCACGCGCTCGTGACGTGCGGCCATTCAGCTGCTTGCCCGCCTGCCTTGGCGTGCTAATTATCGGAAGAGTGTAAGGGGTATGGCATGGCATGGCATAGTATGGGCATCGTATCATTATCATCATTCGTCATTTTTGTTACTATTTGTACAGCTTAACGTCAGAAGCGCTCACATGAGTGCCAAGTGCTTAACAATTTCGCATATGCACCGTATACACACACATATGTACACTTAGTTTATAAAATTTTGTATATACATACATACATATGGTATATCTAATCACGCATACAAATGTAAGTGCATGTCATAAATATTTCCGCATGTTTATATTTCCAAGTATGTTTATACGATAATCAACAAATGTAAAATAATTCAAATTGCGTTTTTTCTATGTGAAAGCTTTTTTCCCCATCTCTTGTATTTTGTATTACCCAAGATTGCACGCGTCAAACACAAACAATGCAGAGCTATATTATAATAACAATGATTTCGTACTAAATTAAAAAGTAACCGACAAAACAACTTAATTACATTGCTTTAGCTTTAATGACACATCACAAAAATGATATCACGTTCATTTTCACAGTGTAAACGAAGTATATAAGTTTGTGTGCAAGCATAAACTTAACTAATTAGAAGCTGCCGATGAAAGCTAACTGTGCCAAACGGTGACATACGGACATAAAAGTGTGTATGTATGTTAATCCAAAAGTCATGAGGTTTAGCCGACCAAACAAAGTCAATGTACTCAAATATGCCTTCGCCCTAGAATTTGTAATGTGGAAACTAACAAATGGTGAAGAACGACAAAGACAGCAGATGAAGCTGCGCAACAACAACAAGAAACATTTGAACTTGGCAACGAAAAGAGAAACAATAAAGAAATGAAATAAAAATGCTCGCAAAGGCAAAAGAAACAAACAAAATAATAGCGTAAAGTTGTATGCGTAAATGTATGTATGTATAATTTTAGAATTTGGCAAATAGCAAAAAAATTATGCATATAATAGAGAAATATTTTAGACAACTGTGTCCATGTCCATGAACGTGAAGGTGTCTTATTCAGCCACAAAACAAATTATGCATGTGACACACACACAAACACCCACACATGTATAAATAATGTAAGTTTTTTATTGATTTTTTCAGCTGATTTGTTATGTGCGTTATTTGTATATGTTTTGGTTGCTTTTATTGTGTCAAAAGCGCATATGGGCTGCAAAAATCTTACGCAATGTGGGATAGCAACACGAAAAAGGACAAGAAAAAATGAGTTGTTGTATTTCTTCTTTTTGCACCTAAGCAGCTGTTGCAGCCGCAACTGGGAACAAGCAAAAACCAAAAAAAGTTAGGTCAATGCCAAAACGTGAGCGTAGTAAGTGCCAACGAAAACGAAAGCTGCGCAGTGCTATCAAGAGGCACGAAAGGAGAGGCGGATGGGTTGGGTGAAAATCGCCTGCCTTGGCGCACACTCGTCTGCCGCGAAAGAAAAAAAGACTAAAGACTAGGTCACTGCCGACCAACAGCTGGGATGTGAGTGGAGCAGTCGCCCGACAAACAATATTGCATAATACTCTAGCCGTCATTTTGCCAAAATGTATTAAAAATAGTTGCAAGCAAGCAAAAATTCCTTTGGCAACCTGATGCCAGGGCTCATCGCCACCTGAACTTAACTAAAAGCTTACCTGGGTCGTGAGAACATTTTGTGCTTATGTTCGTAGAATTGCTTTTAATGTGTTAACTATTGGTGTTATGCTTGTAGCTTTATTGTTTTGACACTTATAACTAGGTATTAATACTTTTTGTTACGCTTAGCGTACGAACACACGACACTGACGAGCCCACCTTAGTATGGCCAACAAACAAAACTGAGTATTCAACGCGGCGCGGTCAAAATCTAACGCGCGAAGCTTTCGGCGAATGATGAACGAATGCCGAACGTGCGACAAAACGAAGAGAACTTGCGCGGCTGTAATTGAAAACAGTGCTGGTGAATGACATTATAAAAACAGTGCTGCCACATCAAGCTATTTTGGTTGCCGATATAATATCGATACTTGAGTAAAACGATAAAAACAAATAATACAAAAATATAAACCTTAGCGGTCATTTTAATAAAACTAATGGCACATATTTTTTAAAGGTTATAATTGAAGATTACAAGAGTTAATATTATGTTAATAATTCTAAGCGTATGACGCGATCCGCTGGACAAATAACTTTGCATAGAGCCAGTGCCATCCGAATTGGCGAGAGTATGTTTGGCAATCACGGGTTCAAATGTGTAGAGAGCGCGGAAACCGTTGGCAACAAAACGATCATTGGAATGAAAAGATACACGAAAGAAGCGTCCATCGGAGCGTATCTCAAAGTCTGGTAGTTTGCCACAGTGTCTAGTAAATTTGCGATCCGTACTCATAAAATTGGAGAACTCTACATAATCACTGGCTGTTTGATGTTCGCAACTGTTGAATAAGACATCTATTAGATATTATATTTAACTTGAAAGTTCCTTTAAAACCAACGTGCTAATGCCTTCGACATCAAAGTATGTGAAGCGAAGAACAATGCGTTCATCGGCTCCATAAAAGTAGTAATTGCAAACAACATTCTCCGGATAGTAGCCTGGAAAATTTGGTGAATGAAATAAGCCACTAATCCGCTCGCTGCTGTTGTAAGCAAAACTGCATTCATTTCCTAGCTGAACGCCAGATGTTATGCCATAATCTAAATAAAACATTATTAGCTTAAAGCTTACAAGATTGTATTTACTTGTATTTTATCTAGCTCACTTGTGAGAAACTTATACTCCGCACGGAATCCATAATATTGCACTTTGTTGGTCATTGTCGGCGGATATTTACCAACAAATTGCAGCTGAAGCTTCTGCCCGTTCGACATTAGGGGTTTGGGCAAAAAGGCGCCGCATAACAACTCTTGCGTCTCGTATTTACCGCGCACCTCTCCCAGCACATGAAGTGCATCCTGATCGCGACAGCGACTGGAATTCTCTGCTTCAGTTGGTATATTAAAATCATGAAACCTTATTTGTATTCTCTCTGGCTTCTGTGATTCAAATTCGTAGCGGCATTGCACGACCACAGCTGAGTCGATATTTTTATTTATTGCTGAGCCGATAAATGAGCCCATCAGCTGATTTGATTCAAAGATGCCAGACTTGTTGACGCGCGAATTGTACGTCTGCCGGCAGTGCTCTGAAAACAAAGAGGAATTTCATCATTGTTTACAATAATTTATGATTAGATTGTTGAACAATTGTGTTGTTTGGCGGACTACTGGTATTTGGAATAGGACTATGGGCAGCAAGGTGCAAAATGAGGACAACAAGCTGGAAACATTTCGACGCATTTGTGATGAAATAGCTGCTGAATCGAGTTACTTGCGAAAAGTTGAAAAACTGGAGCACTTCTTTAAGAAGGGTAGCAGTGGCAGTGGCTTCCAAGGTGACACTTTGCAGTGGGTACAGTTCCTTATACCAGGCGCCACGCAACGCGTCTACAATTTGCAAAACAAGGCTCTTATAAAGTTATTTGCTCGCATTCTGCATGTTGATCAGCAACGAATGCACCTGGACCTAGAGCAGGGTAAGCTCTGTGGACTTTCGTTGGTGCAGTCTTTTAAATTTAGTTTTCTTTTGAAGATGGTGACATTTCGGAAACACTACGCAAACACTTTGCCGGTTCGAGCAAACTTAAGCCGCAGACACAAAGCAAACTCTATCTGCATGAAGTGGAAAAGTTTCTTTGCCAGCTGGAACAGCGAACCAAGGAGGATGAGCAAACGGAGGTGCTGCATGCATTGTGCAAGCAAGCAACAGATTTGGACCTGCGTACGTTTATCAGGCTTGTCAAACAAGATTTGCGCATTAATGCACGTGCCAGACATATACTAGACGCATTTGGTCCACAAGCCTATCCGGCGTACCAGTCCTCTCGTAATCTGGCTGACATTGTGCAAAAATTTGCTAACAGTCAGGATAAGACCTCACCGTTGAAAGCTACTGCAAAAGCAACTGCAACTAAGACGGTATCAAGCGGTATTCAAGTAATGACGCCTGTTTCCCCCATGCTGGCCAATGCCTGCAAGTCTGTGGAAGAAGCATTCAAAAAGAATCCCGGTGGACTGTACAGTGAGATCAAATACGATGGAGAAAGAGTGCAAATACACAAACAGGGCAGCGAATTCAAGTTTTTTAGTCGAAATCTTAAGCCTGTTGTGGATCACAAGATCAAAGAGCTCAAGGATTACATACCGCGTGCCTTTCCAGGTGCCAATGATATGATATTGGACTCAGAGATCATTCTGGTAGACACTGAAACTGGCACCTTGCTTCCGTTTGGAACGCTCGGAGCGCACAAAAAGCATACCTATGCAAATGCATCAGTTTGTCTATTTGTTTTTGATTGCCTATTGTATGACGGCGATGATCTTACACAGCTGTAAGTATTTAAACTACTTGAACACTATAAAATACTTAAGCTTTCTTTATTTTTAGTGCGTTTTGCAAGCGGCGCGAGATCCTGGAGCAGAACATTAAGCCTATCAAATCACATGTTCAGTTGTCAGAATCCGAGTTTCTTAAGACAAAGAACGAGTTGGCCATTATGACTGCCAAGGTGCTGCAGGCTAATCTGGAGGGTGTCGTACTCAAGAGTCCTAGCGGCACCTATCAGCCGGGCAAGCGCAACTGGCTTAAAGTAAAAAAGGATTATCTTTTTGGTGGCAAAATGGCTGACACAGCGGATTTGGTTGTGCTGGGCGCCTGGTATGGCTCTGGTAAGAAAGGTGGTGTGCTCAGCATCTTTCTCATGGGCTGCTATGATGCACGCGATCATCTCTGGAAGACGGTCACTAAGGTGCATTCTGGCCTGAACGATGCCACCAACGATGAGATACACGAAGCTCTAAAGAAGCTTACAAATCGCGCCGACGCAAACAAAATACCCAACTGGCTGCTGTGTAAAAAATCGCTAGTACCCGATGTGCTGGCCAAAGTGCCGGAGCAAATGCCCGTTTGGGAGATTACTGGTGCTGAGTTCACACAATCGGAGGCGCACACAGCAGCGGGCATCTCTATACGTTTTCCACGCATAACCCGCTTAAGAAACGATAAAAGTGCAATGCAAGCGAATGACTTGGAGCATCTGGAACAACTCTATGCAGCCTCTAAGCAAAATGTAAATGTTGATTTGCTTCTAGCCAATTGTGACTCAGACGAAAATACTTTAAAAAACAAACGTAAGCTTGAAAAGACGCCGCAAAAGGACTCAACTATAGAAGAAAAACCGGCTAGCAGCAGAAAAAAGGTAAAAAGGTCTAAAGACGCTTCCGATGATGATGAAAAAGCAACACCATCAAAACCACATAGTGCACGAAAAATGCCTAAACTAGATGCGGCCGCATCAACATCCCAAGGAAATATTAAGGATTTCTTAAAGCCGAAGGTGTTAAAAGTTGAATTGAAAACAGAGATCAACGATACTCCAGAGAATGTCAAAACTGAAGGCAAGAACGAAAAGAGTAAATTGTTTAATGGATTGGTGGCGTACTTTTCTGCTGATGCAGCACAGAACAAGTACATGAATGAATTTGTCAATAACGGTGGCACGTTAACAAAAGATACACAAAAGGCAACCTTGGTATTCCATGAGGCGTCCACTACTAAGGATTTGACGCAGCTTAGGTACATATTCCACATGTTTATTGTAACGTACTTAATGTACTACTTCTTTTTTAGATCCCTTTACCGTCGCAGCTGTCGTCATCTGAACGTTAAATGGTTGGAAAAATCTATAGAGGTCAAGACACTTCAGCCTTATCCCCTCTATGCCTTGCAATTTAAACCCAAGTCAACATGATTAGTTAGTACTTAACAGTTTCAATTTGTA